>CM067382.1:44417453-46817453 GCA_034510155.1 Eucriotettix oculatus
ATTACTGATATGCATGCTGTAAATATGCAGTCTAATAGAGTATCAGTCAATGCTTTTGTGTAATAATTACTTCTCCAATTAAATTGTTTACAAACTATTTTTTTCGATTCCGCACCTATTTCCTCATTTTTAAATTCTTATGCTATTTTCTGATATAATTGATATATTCATTTCACAGTTATATTTCTTCCATATTTACGCTACATGTATATTCAGACAGATTTTCAGTAGTTTCCAATATATTTCTGTAACGCTGCCAGACTAAAAATTTCAACGGAAACGATTATTGTCTTTTGTTAATACTACCGCCCTCAATGTATTGGAGATTACTTTTACACTTTGTCCAGTAAATTATATTAATTAATTTCTTGTTACATATTTTATTATTAACTCAGTGTTTAGTTTCTAATCTCATTAAAGTACTTTTGATAAATCAATTTACAGACAAAAGGGCTCTTTTGCTTTGTAGACACTGTTTGTGCTGACCTATGGAAGTTGGAGAAATTTCTTAAATAACTGATATCTATCGAACATCGAGGCTTTGATCGAGAACCATGTAGCCTAATCCCGGGAAACATGTAAGTGAAGAAAATTTGTTTAGTTGGCACAACCGTTGTTATAGCCACTTTATAATTAACTTAAAAATTTCGTTTATTCAAATTGTTGCAATATTGGTTCAGTTATTAATTTGTTTTGTGAAGTCTAAAATTTTAAATCTTTAATCAGCAGCTTCATTCGGTATTTCCAGAAATGCTGATTTTAAATTTATTGGCTGCAATTTTGATAAAACGTAATAAGTTTGTCAATGGGGATTATTTATGAATCTATGTTTTAATTAATGAATTAAGCTACTATTTAATAGTAGGAAAATTTAATTAAAAGGAGAGTATTATAATAATAATAACGACGAATATATTTAAAAACAGAGTAGACATTTATTTTCATAAGCAAACAAACTGAATAAAATTAATTCTTAAAAATCCAAAATATACAAAAAATGAATTTACATGAAAGGGTAGAATATTGATAAATTTATAATCTGCATGAAACTCAAAATCAGGGCCACCTGTGGGGTGAAACCAAAAGGAAGCAACGCGATTTATAGCAAGTAGGTGGCAATGTGAAATCAACGATACCGACGAAGGCTGCTGCTGCATTGTGTGTCGGCGTTATGCTCTGGTCTGCTTTGGACTGACGATCTGGATGCGCCTGTCGATCCTCGTTGGCTGCATCGAGGTCTCGTTGTTTGACGGACAGCTTGGGCCAAAATAACTGAGACTCATGAATACTCTGAGGTTTCAAGGGCGGCTCTCATTTTTTTTTGCCTTTCTGCCTCAAAATCTGATCCCACGTAACCAAGTAACTTTCGAAAATATTTCCAATAACAGCATTTGTCTTGCATTTGAACAATTGCATCCTATAAGAAAAGTTTAGTTGCAGGACTTATAGAAGTGTCATCGCACGTTTACCATTAGTTCCGTACCCAGGAGCCATTCCTAATTTTTCACGCCTAGGCTTGAGACTTGACAGAGCCAAATCTGTACCAAATTAGAAACGGATGACCCTTTTGTTCGAAATGGTCCTTTATTCTATGGTGCAGAAAAGGTTCGTTTTCAGTGTCCGAAGAAATTTCGAGGGAAGGGCGTAGGCTCTGACCCTTACACAAAAATGTTTTACAGCCCTGTAGACTTTTACTTCGCGTAGTTTTACCCTATCATTTCGTAAAACGGAGTTGTCTAAATCTCTGTATATTAATACCCTGTCTAACTTATTTCAATCTCCCTTAAGCCGACTCCCTTTTACTTCGAATGTCCAATACATATTCAGTTGTATTTCATTATTGCAGTGCGTAAAATATAAAGGTGACAGAAGTTAAATTAAATTACGTTTCTGTTACGGATGAGGAACAATTGCAAGTATCTATAAAAATCATATCAAACTCATAAATATATTTCACTCCACAGAATAACTTTACTCGACCAAGGTTGGAGGCAACTGCACGACTGTTGTAATGGGAACAATGACAACTCTTGCCGTATACGACAGTAATACAACCATTTATTGATAAAAACTAATTATTAGCTCATACCATTCTCTTCGGACCGAATTACTTTTTCGGTTGAGCCTGGCTGGAACATTTAAACTCTCACTCAATTAAATAGTTTGTAGGATAGAATCATAGAAATGTTGACGCAAACAGAACCCAGAAGAGTAGAAATCAGAGATATCCATAGAGACATTTTCTTCGGTCAAATTCAGGTACATTGTCGATAACTTTTTCGTATTGTACTAAACGGCAGTAAACCATTCATTGATTGACGTCGTTTATTAAAACCGCCTTATCCCGGTACGATATCTGATATTGATTAACATTATTGAAATAAATTAAAATAATATTCACCATAAGGACAATGTAGTTAACAATTGACCTGAAGTATTTCTCTTTTTAAATATGAATGTAATAAATGTGTAGCATTGATAATAATTTTTTTGGGCAAAATTTCTCAGAAACATTTTGAAGTTCATCCCACGTTCAAAATTTCAGGTGTCGTAATTCATTCTTTTTCTCCATCCTCATCCTCATCATCATATGATATTTCCTTTCCTAAGTTAATTTAATCCTTCAGTTTCAGTTGTTTGTCATGGGTCTCAAATAATTCAACGCCATCCTTCACTGAATTTATGAGACTGTTCTGGTTATTCCTCTGATTTACTTCATCATACAGTCTATTTGATCAACATGTACGTGTTACTTTGGGAGGAATAAAAAATCACATTTTATAAAATTCACTCTTCCATCCCCCCCTTGAAAGGAAATTTTCGGATTCCAATGTTGTAGTGGCTTGAATTGTGTTAAATTTTGACAATATTTTCTACTCATAAGCTAGGCATTCGAAAAATCTCTAACTTTTGGATCTAATAAATGTGTATTTAAAGAAGTGCTCTTTTTGCAAACGACATGCTTGTTGTTTAGAGGTTGCACAACTGTATAACAATTCACTCTTCAAAGTTTATGTACTTATGAACGCCACAAGTCTGGTCACTAAATCATCGAAATTGAGGAGTAGGTTCATTATTGATGAACAATTGTGTAGCTGTAAGTAGTTATATTTTATTTTTACAGAGGTTTTACTTTTTGAAAACACAGAAGATTATACACTTTTATACACCCTTAAATACTCTCCATCTTTGTAAAGTAAACCGTAAGTTCACTTGTATCCGAATTTATTTTATTTACATCTGACGTCTATTTGTTACACAATCCGTTGTATTTTGCATTACAATTTCCTTTGCAAGCGGAGCATGCTGCCCCAATTTTATACATCTCCGTACCTATGACATTGCCACCAGGAGAATAGTTGCAGGCGTAATACAGTTTGGTCCAGCCATCTTTTCTGTAGCACATATAGCCACATCCAACTTTAGCCGTAGTGGCCCAAGCGAGCGCCGTGTAGTGGCCGGTGGAATGGACAAACCTACAAGAGGAATCAAAGTTGTCTCAAGTTATTCGAGATCACAATATAATATAAAACCTACGGTGAAGTAATATGTATATATATAATGGTATATTCAGAAAAACGGAGGAATTTCGATGTTCCTTGCGAGTTAAAATAGGCCCCTAATTATGGCATCAAATCTTTTCATTTTCTCTGACTGATCCAATTCCGAGCCTTAAGATAAGTGCTATTCCAATAACATATATAGTTGTAAATTTGGAGATATTTTATTAACTTTTTTCATATATTTTGTATTATTAAAGTGTTTTACTTGTAGAACATTTACTGGGCGTCTTTTCTCCATTCACGGGCTTTTATTCATTCAGAGGGTATCTTGTATATTTTGTTCTTAAATACTGTATTGATAAATTTATTTCTACCAAATGTTCCGAATGCTGCAAATATTTTTGTGTCTAAGAAAATACCTACCGATAAGAAAGTCTTAACAACAAAGGGATGCAGCCCATGCTGTTTAGCTTTTATACAGAATAGGCGTTGAATAAAGTTAAAACGGAATATAGAAAAGGAATCGTACTGCAAGGAGAAGAAATAAAAATCCTACGGTTTGTCAATGATATTGTAGTATTAAGAGAGGCAGAAAAAGACTTGGAAACCATAATAAATGCCATGAACGTGATCCTGGAGAAAGAGTTCAATATGAGGATTAATAGAGGGAAAACCAAAGTGATGGAGTGTAGTATGGGAAATAGTGGAATAATAAACGGTGTTAGATTGGGAAGGGATATCTTGAAGGAGCTTAAGGAATTCTTCTACTTGGGCAGGGATGGTAGAAGTATAGTAGAGAGGATAGCACTGGCAAGGAAAGCTTTCGCGAAAAAATAGGAATTTACTTAATAATATTAGGAAAGCATTGTTAATGTTCGTATGGAGTGTGGCGTTATATTGTTGCGAAACGTGGAATAGAAGTTTTCGAAATGTGATGCTATAGGAGAATTCTGAAACTCAGTTGAGTGGATAGAATTACTAACCAGAAAGTTCTAAGCAGAATAGGACGTTGACCAAGAGAAGGGATATATTAATAGTCCACGTTTTGTAAGATAAGCATTTTTAGGAAGTGTGTGGTAAAAGCAGAAGGAGGTCAAGGATGCAACACACTATTTATATAATTTACTTAGAACCGTCATTGTGGTCAGAGTTAAATATGGATTAATCTGTTCCAAGTTGCTACTGTGTGTTCATGAGCACGAAGTAGACATATGTGAATAGTGGACAAAATGGACATTGTGCTAACACGTACGATGAAGGTGATTCCATTACAGACAGATTTTAAAGATGTTTGGCGATCCAACAATTAAGTGTGTATCCCTAACAATCCGTTCTGTTGTTTCATTCTTAAGAGTAGTGCCTAAAATGATCAGTAATCAAGCCTATTCACTTCACAGGAAAATAAAACCATTTAGAAAAACTAGGCGATTTACCTTCTTCATATTTGCTGCAAGTTGCAGATGTTTCTATTTTTACAAACGAGATGGGTACTTACTTGAAAGGTTTGATGTCATTTTTACTTTGTTCAACAACCTCTGAATACCAAGCATTGACGGCCGATGGCCAATTAGTCTTACAGTTGGAATCCGTTGTGCTGTACTGGTACAAGTTTTGTCCCACGTAGTTGCCATCTATGGTTGAAGGGAAAAGCTAATAATTCATTGTGGACAGTTTACGCTTAAAATATATTATTTTATTGATTAACAAAAAGCCATAACATTTTTATTTGGAAGGTGAGGTGTGTGTAGGTGGAGTGAAGAGATTGGCAAAAAATGAATAATACCTTTTTTTGGGGGGGGGGGGGGCGAATAAAAATATATTTAAGATTCGAACTCATTTGACAAAATCAATATTATTTTTATTGCTTCAAAATATTGCCCGTGCAGAAATTAAGTAGCAGTTGTATCCAAGCTATTCAATGAAAAACTAAAAATGAGACATTTCAAATTTTCTTATCGCTTTAATTGGAGCATTATCTTATCTTCTTTTTTATATCAAACGTTTGAGTTTCGGATACTTTATCAAACTGGCTTTAAAAGGTGCACAATTTTTCTGCGTTTATTGAACTTGTATACAAGTGACATCAAGTTTCAATTTATTACTCTCTTTTATAATCATTGATTAGAACTGAAGAGATGCGGAGAACGATTCGCCATTACACCGAAACCATTGTTGTTAAATTTCTTTGCCAACGGAAGTCGCTGCAATATATGTGAGAGACTGTGGGGAAAATGGAAAAGGGGAAAATAAAACATGCGGTAAACTTATCTGTAATGATTCGAAAATTAGTTCTTACTTGTATTCCTGCATTTGTCGTGCCCAAAAGCGCATTGTCGTACCCACATGTCGGCAGTTTTGGCAATCTCATTGTCCCAAACCTGGAATAATACAACTGGGGTTTCTAATAAATGTGTAACGTCATCCTATTTTTTTAAAAAAAATTAATATTTTTCTACATCGCTTTTTTTTATAGTTTATATTGTAACTAGAAAAACAGACAATGTTTTACCTCAAAACATATACATGTAATGAATCATATTGAGCATAGATGCACATGTAAAAATAGATTAATAGACAATAGTTAGCACTCACTAGAACTCTCATGTTAGCAGCTGGGGGTTGCGGACCAGGTTTTCCTCTAGATTCTTCACCCTTTGCAATTTTTTGCCGCAACTTGTTGTGTTCATTTAGTATGATTGATATCTCAGCATCTGATATTCCTCTTTTCATTTCCTTGCCACATGCTGATGATGTGCTCTAAAACAATCAAATAAATGTCTTTCTTTTTTTATTCAAGTTACAAAAGATAATTGCCAATAGCATGTCCAAAATATTAAGTTTCATAAGCCTTATTTCATCTGACAGAACTCTGAATATAAAATATATAAAAATGTTTGTCTAGATTACAGCAGGTGATTAGATGATATACCACATTCTGGCATTAGGTGTGAATTATATTATTTTAATATGTTTATTATATTGGAATTAAGGTGTTAATATGAAATTTGAAAGACTTACTTTATACAAACACATAGTGTGATCCTTGCAAATTTTGCAGTAATCCTCACCATTAACTTGGACTATGATAATTAATGCAGCCAACAAGAGAAAAGTATGAGCCATTTTTGAATCTGAGGGGTAAATAAATTAAATCATTACTTTTATAACCTGTAGTCTTCTTTACCCTTGTTGATTCTAAAAGAAACCATGATTGAAATTGGATTTTTGGTTCTTGAAGAAATTCACACAATTTCAGACACATATATTAATGACATCCATGTTGAATTTAGCTCCACCTAGTACAATTTTTCGGAAAAAACATAAATTAATATTTCTTCAACATCAAAGTCAGCAACAGAATTTGGTTACGGAGGAAACTTTGAAAAACATACTGCTTTTTGGTTTCATATTACTTTTTTGTAGGTTTTTTGATTTATTATTTTTTATGTAAATATTTTCCCAAGAACTTAATCTTAAATTTTGTGGTGATTGAATAACCTTCTGTTTTTTTACTCGCCAAACAATGTTTTCTTTATGTATATAAAATATACAAAAATGTTTGTCTCGAGTACAGCGTACTACTTAAAGCTGAGAAGAGACACGAGATGTAAACATAAAAGATTTTCTCCCATACTTCAAAATATTTGCTTAAAACTAAATTCCTAAAGAAACCTAGGACTGTTACCTTAATATCAGCAAGATTGCTGATCCAAGATATTTAGTTAAAACTCTGTTGCCCTCTTGTTGAAATCGAAATTCCTGAAAGTTATTGATGCGTAAATGAGAGAAGGGGTCTTTATATGATCACAAATGGATCATGAAAAATATTATGTAAGTTCAGAGTGTTGAGTAATATGATTTCTACTCACAGCGTTGTTTCTCGAACCCTCCTGGGATTATAGGATTTTGTGTGCCACTTGCCAGCTTATAAACCACACACAAGCACACTGTGACATGTGCCGATGTTTGTAGCTTTTTTCCGTAGCACCTGCCTCTCTTGTTGTCCTTTGGTCTTTCTTAGAATAGCGATCGAAGAAGCTCGCATGCAGCTTTGTGGAAGAAACCTACGTGCGTTTCGAACAAATAATAGGAGATTTTGTACACAACAATAACTATCATCCACAGCTGAGAGTGAAGCTGTGGAAAACAGACACCCCGCCTCGATGTATTTTGAGGATTTCAGTGTCCCGTTTTAAAGTTGAGTATAAAATTTATTTTATTGTCATAAACTGTAATGAAGAAATGTTAATTTCTCGAGAAATAAAACTACCTGAATTAGTATGAGATTGAATAAAATGAATTTTTAAGAGAAGGTAGTAAAGGTTGGAAGGAACACATAAAGTACGGAATTTACTAAAAAAAAATTCTTATTAAAATAATTTCGTCTTAAACTGGGAAAAACTTCAATCCGCACTTTACCAACAGGTTTTAAGAAGCCCAGTAGCAGAGTCAGGAAAATATCGTGACCTCTAACATTCCTGAAAGATATACATATTAATTGCAAAATAAGTAAGAAAATTTTGTTCTAACATTAGAAACATCAGTGAACAAGTTCTGCTCATCATGGTAGAAGCTATTCAACGCATAGGCATAGAGTCCGAAAAAAACTGTACATGGACCTACCCTCGGTTCAGCCCAGTTATAGAGAGCTTTTGGCAGAGAAAATGTTGAAACAAGAGTTTACGTCTGGTTTTACGTATATAATAGGAGAATGAGTAATTGTAGAGGGTTTATAACCTATTCCCGAAAAGGCTGAGAGAGTAAATAGTCCAGGACGAGGAAGTTTCGCAGTATATGCACCTATGGAGGTCACGGAAAGTCCAGTAATAACCCAAGACGTGACTTGTCCGCTTTAACAGCATAGGAAGGAATAAGCGAGGGATGAAGACGGGAAGACAAGGAAGGCTACGGTCCCGAGATATTCTTTAATAGTACTTTGCAATCGCCTAAATGTGATGCAGGGAAAACTCCCGATAAACAAGCCCCTAGTACCTACTAGTAGCTCCTTGTACATTTCGCACGCCCTTTTGATGACTGGAATGAGCAATTTCTGTGAGGACACAATATTTCCGATTCTATGCCTCGACTCGGTTTGGAGACAACTGGAAGACTTGTATTTCCTTCCCGTATTCTTCCTTTTTTGTTAAATATCTGGAGAACCGATTACAGCTTAAAATTAATTGAGGGTCTTCAAGCCATATTTATGGGACGTCTCTTGAGATATACAAAAATCTGTATATTTAAAAACCTCTAACAGCACCCGAATTTGACTACATTTGGCACACGTGTACCTAAGGGCCTGTAGCTGCCCATGTTCTTTAAATTTTTAATATGTGTGAAAAAAGTGAAAAACATTTTTCGTAAATGTTTTCGTGTTCCATACGAGGATCGAGATCACCTAAAGTTCAAGCTATATATATTTGAAATTGTAAAATTAATCTCTCCTTAGAAATAAACTTCTTATTTATACGTAAATTAGTTTTATTTTTCGTGTCAGGTAAATTTTAATATTTAGTAATTGCTCATTTGTAAAATATTCATTTGACATTGATCACAGGGAAAATTATTAAATTAAATAAACTGTTGTAACAAAAATACTGTATACATGTGAAAAGGGTGAAAATGTCAACAAACCCTCCGTTTTTTTCCCACTTTTTGTAGATCCTAAGCCACAGAGTGACGTATTGATGAAAGGTAGTACAGATATTGTTTTATATGAAATATAAGAAAAATATACAATAGTGTTACCAACACACGACCTATAATATGCAACATTTTTAATTCTGTTAACAAGAATTTCAAATAGCGTCTAATTTATAAAACCAAGTTCACATAAATTTAAAACACGAAAGCAGATTTACTTTGTACATATTTTAAGTATAGAAAGATAATATTAGTAACAAACCACGCATTATGGTAGTATAGTATGCTATATCGTGGGGTAGTTTCCTTAGTGTTATAAAAATTTTCAAAATGGCGCTTCTTAAATGTTTTTTTATAATATTTGGTTGACTTTTTTAAAAATATTAAGAAAAAATTTTGAATGCTATTTTTGTTTTGAAGATATGAATTACTACAAAATGAATTTTTGAATTACTGAATTATTTAAGTTTATTTTAATTTCACTGCTTATCCAGTTCCCTTACGGTTCCGCCTGTTGTGGCCGTCACTCTTGTCATGTCACGTCCCAGTTTCTATGTGCTGACAGGTCCGTATCATCGAAAAGGGGCAGTTTGTTCAACTTAACGGTTGCTGCTAGGAGTGAAACGTGGAAAGTTGGGTGCTTTAGCAGGAACCCGTGCACCGCTAGGCGGGCAGTTTAAAGTCTTCCAAATTGAAGCAGAAGTTCATGGGGATAGAAGAACACTAAAAGTTCTTGAAATTCAAATACTACTTCCTCATTTAACGTATGTGCTATTTAACACGAGCATATATGCATCGGCTCGATTGATATCCAAGGGAGAGGGAATATATATATATGATTAATAATTGTGTAACATTGATTACGTATATTTTATTTTTGAACAGGTTTAGGTACTCCAAATACAGATGTTCATACACTTTTACACACGCATATCCAGTCTCTATATTTATGAAGTGCACTTGTGTCCGTATTTGTATGTAACGTCTATTTGTTGCACAGTCCGTTGTATTGTGTGCTACAATTTCCTGGACACGCAGAGCATGCGGGGCCGACTTTGTACATCTCCCCACCGATGATGTTGCCACCAGACGCATAGTTGCAGCCGTAATATGAATGGTTCCAACCATTTTGATTATAGCAGATGAAGGCACATCCTACTCTGGACGTAGTGGCCCAAGCTAGAGCCGTGTAGTGTCCGGTGGAAGGGGTAAATCTAGACAACGATAGAAATTCGTCACAATGTGATACAAACACTAAGATAACTATCCCGTGAATAAGAATTTATCATATAAATGGGATGTTGAGGACAGTACAGGAATTTCGACGTTTCTGGGAACATAAAATAGTTCAATAGAGTCGCTACAGAAGACATCCAATATTTTGTTTCTTATAACTGAGGAAAGCATTGATAATCAATAGTTGATTGTCAGATATGGATTAGTCTACAAAGTACTATGTCATCGGTTCTATGGTCTTAATTTTAAATAACTTTCACTAATTTTTTGTGTTATTTTTAGATATGTTGTGTTATTCAAGTAGTACAGCTTTATTAACTGGACGTCTGACGTCACTGAGTTTTCTTCATTCGCAGCATTTTTATAAGTTTGTCACCACCCCGTCCCAATCACCGCATGTATCACGTTGAAAAAGCTCTTTTCACCGCAATCATCCAATGAATTTATGTCGAAAGCTCCAGGCCATACGTCACGTCATGCTCTTGGCGGTTGTTTAATTCTCTGGCATACGACCCTTATTTTTAATAATTTTGTTTGTACTAAATTTTCAAAAGATGCAATAAGAAAATATCTATCGAAACAAAGGTCATTGTCAACAAAAGTGGTGAGAAAATAATTCTGTAATCGCCATGTCTGCTCATGGTAACTGTAGTGCTGGAATATTCCTGACCATATGTGACCCCGAATTATCTTGTTGATTCAAGATTATCCCGAAGAAGTTGTAATTTGCCTCTACAACTTTCTTCATTTAAGGTTATGGCAGTGAATATCTGCATCCCTCTCCGTCAGTTCGGTCTGTGTGAGGGAGGACGAATGCAGCCTATATTTAGAACCGTCATTATTGTCAAGGCACAAGCTGGATTCGTCTGTTCCAAGTTGCGGCTGAGCGTTCACGAGCTGATTTCCGTAGGTAAAAGAAAAGTGGCGAAAGTGAGTACGAAGCAGACATGTGTGAACAGTGGACGTAGGCATTGTGCTAACATGTGCTATGTTCCGTTACGTTTCTACGTGTTTGATGCTCCTATACAACTGTCAGGGTAAACCCCAACAAGCAGAAATACGGCGATCAGCGAAGAAGTTGCGTCCACGTACCCCTGTGTTTCTTTCTCGACCTATCATAGTAGTTAGTTTCTCTGGCATGATTCATAAATTGACATGCCAGAAGCCATGGCTATACACAGGAAAAAACAAAATTGTTTCTAAGTACCAGTCGATTTTCCTCTTCCACATTCACTGCAAGTTGCAGGTATCTAGAGCCTCTTATAAATAATGTTTCTACGTTTAGAAACGAGCGTGATCAATACTTACTGGAAAGGTTTGATTTTACTTCTGTTTTGTTGAGGCACCTCTTCGTACCAAGCCTTGATTGCCGATGGCCAGTTAGGCTCAGAGGCGGCGCCAGTTGTCGCAAACTTGTACAAGTTTTGCCCCACGTAGGTACCATCTGTTGTTGGATGAAGAGACATTACAAAATGATGATTATTTATGCCATAATTCAACCTAACAATTCTTACAATATATAGAAAGAGTGCGCATATGACGTGAGATATGCTGGTGGAGGGGAGGGAAAGCCCACAATGTTTCTTTAGAGGATTATTTACCATAATAAATTGCACATTCCATTCCACAAGGGTGATAATCTCATACAAAATGCTGAAAAATTATTGATGAATTATAAACATTTCGCTTCGTAATTAACCAATCGTTGGCAGAAAGCTAACTCCCCGAGAAATAGGCAAATTTTTAGAAATTGCTGATTTGTAAAAAGAAAATATGCATTTATCACAGGTAAAAGTATATTAAATAAAATTTAACAATACTGTATATATGTGCAAAAAGAGAAAATGTCAACAAACTTTTTTTTTCGCTTTCTGAAGGTGTATCTTCGATGGTTTTCCGCATCTAGCAAAGTCCTTACTCAAATCTTTGTCTCACCGAGACCTATCAGTATATATCCTTATTTCCAATGTGGACCAACCCCCCCCCCCCCAACTGAGCTAGAACACAATAAAAAAACTCAATTTTGGTACCCTCCAACTTTAATTGCCTGTAGTTCGGAAACGGAGGTTTTTAGAAAAATTCTGAGGATACACAGTCGATTGGAAATTATATTCTCTAAAATTTTGGTCATATGACCACCGGAAATGGGTCAAATTGACACCTCTGTAGAAAACGTTTTTTCACTATTTAGACAACCTAGGATTGAAAATAGATTGGATTTGACAACAGAAATAGATTAAGCTATTGAGAAATGCAGTAGAGCTATGAATGTAGTGAACGCTTCAGTACTGTAATAAACGTTTCTTTAATTACTTTCCTGCTTTACTATTTACGTGAACCCCATCAACGCCGGGTACTTCAGCTAGTTATTAATAAAATTGATAGAATGTGGAGAACGAACCGCCATTTTGCCGAAACCACTGTTTAATATATGTGCGGACATATATCGTTGTGATAGGTGGTTTTTCGTGAAATATTACTTTTACTTGAAATACAAATTATAAAAATTTCTGATCGTATAATTGAGAACTGTACGATCGATATACAAGGTGTTTCAGAATTCCTTTTACAGACTTATAAGGATTGGATAGGGGACTTACTAGGAAAATGTTTTATAATAAACGAGGGATACCTACGACCTCCACCCTCATCCCTCACCAATCACCATCCGAAATACGGGACTTTTAGGTACACAACCCACAGTATAGTGCTTCCTCGCCCTTCTCCCCCCCCCCCCCCACCCATATATTTTTGAGTTCAAGGTTTATTGTTTCACTATTAGCTAAGCCCTTTTAATATCTGAAAATCATATTTGTTACAGAAATAGAATATCTGGATTTAGACTTTTTCATATAGCTTAGGACCTCTTCAAGACTAAATCTGGCTCTGGTTGTACTCACTTGTATTTCTGCATTGGTCATGTGCAAAGTTGCACTGACGTATCCACATTTCCATAATGCGAGCAATTTCGTCGTCCCAAACCTGAAATAACAAGTGATTAATGTAACTAGTTTTTTGTAATGTGTCATTTGTAATAATTTCTAAAAAAATTATTTCAGTATTTTTCACTCCTAAAATGTCAACATAGTTCTGTATTACAAAATTGTGACATTAGACTCCAATTAAGGCAATAATCAGTTTTAAAAATTTTAACTTAAAATGAAAAATTTGGTTCTAGGTAAAGTAGCCATTAATCCAAAATTTGAGAACACAAATAAAGCATCGCTTGGCGTTTCGGTAGTGAATCTCAGCAATTTGTTATTCATAAACACCAGAAATATTATAATAAATGCCACTAATAACATTCTGTTGATAACTCTGATACTTGTGATCTATTTTCTTAATTTAGATTGTAACTGCATACAAAAAAAATCATGTTTCAACTCGAAGTGTTTACTCATAATGATTGCATTTGTAAACTAAGACAATAGTTTGAACTTACCAGAACTAGCATGTTAGAAGCTGATGGTTGTGGACCAGGATTTCCTCTGGTTTCTGCACCTCTTGCAACTTGCTGCCGATACTTGTTATGTGTGTCAAGTATAATACTTTTCTCTGCACTTGTTACACCCATTCTTAATACCTTGTTACATGTCGGTGATGTGCTCTAAAACAAACAGTTTATTGACTTATTCTGATTCAAAGTATGAATACTTGCCTAGTCCAATTGTCAGTATTATTAGACAGACCATGATATTGAGGTTCATAAGCTAGATACATTTCATATCTCAAGAAAGGCAAAAACTTTGTTATTTGCTAATATAACCTGAACTGATTACTTTCAAAATTACTCCATTGATATTAAAAGCTATATAGTAGTAGTTTGAATTCACATGTTTCATAATCGTTTTGCTGCTATTTTACTAGTCATTCCTTTTCCGAAAATTATTTTCTCAGCTAATAATGTGTTAGGCTAATTTATACTTAAATTTCATCTAATGACGAAATATCACTCCAGAAATGATTCCGTTAGTTTTATTATGCAATTATTAGTACAAATTTTTGCTATCAAATGTTTAATATGATTGTTCAAATGATTCCACAATAAATGCCACATTATATGTATTAAGTATATATATAATTTTAATATATTTAACATATTGGAATTAAGACATGACTATGAAATTTTATATACTTACATTATACAAGCACAAAGTGTGGTTAGTGCAAATTTGGCAGTAATTCACAGCATCAACCAGGCCTATGCTCATTAATGTAGCCAACAAAAGAAAAATAGAAGCCATTTTAGAATCTGTTGGATAAAAGATTGCATTATTAGTGTTATAGACAGGATTCTGTTGATTCCTACAGTCTCTGGAGCGAGTCCGAATCTTCCAAAAGTAGGGGTAGTATGTCTATTATCGCACCCCTCATGACCTCGTCAATTAGGTGCTGCTACCTTATGGGAAACGGCTCAAATAATCTCACAACTTGACAGTCCTGTAAGAGCGTTGGTTAGATGAGCAGTTGCGTTTTGGTTGTGTAACATTTTGAAAGTGTTGAGCAAACCTAAAGTTTTTGACATCATCATTCACTTATTTGATCATCGTTCATCTTCTTAAATTAAGTGATATTCTTAATCATTATATCGTTATTACAGCCATGTCCTTTTCAGTTTAAGTAAGCTATAGCTGTAATGGAAAGTCACGCCAACCAAAGAAGAGTAAGCAGTGGGGCGAGGAAAATATGAGGAGAGCTATAACTGCTGTCTAATAATATCACTATGACACGGAATTGAACTTGTTGTTAAATAGAGTAATAAATAGCTATCTTTAAATTATTTTGCCTGTCTTATTCTTTTTTATGGTAATTGGAAATAGTATTCGTAATATCACACGGGGCAATATTAGGAACATCCCTGGTGCAATATTAGGAATTTTTTTTTGCAACTTTCTAAATGTACTTATAATGGTTTTACATGTTTAAAATAATTTATTTTTTAAGGTATTATATTGATTTTTAGGCATGTTACAGCACTAATAAATACAAATATATCAATTTCTAAAAAGGGGTACGATATTAGGCACATTACCCCTACGTATTTAAATTTTTTTGTTCTTGTTTGACAGATACGAAACATGGCAAATATTACGTTTCTGTTAGTAGCTTGTGAGTGTTTCTTATTTTATTCCAAATAAATTATTTCCTAAACATGTATTTAAACGTATATTTTAGTCTTAAGGTCTATTAGGTTAGTAAATAACTAAAAATCCGTTCCAAAAATAATAATCTTAAATCTATGGTGGAAGTGATAAGTGTTTTGACTTGCTGGAGTTTTGTTTTGCCTCTCACGACCATTTCTAGTGTGTTTAAGTACTTTTCTTTGGTTATGTTTCCAGATAAATGTTAATGCAATTGTTAGACTGTTCCATACAATATACTGACGTTTTTACTGGTGAAGAGGGATTCAACACTATTCGATGAAATCGGAGAAACTTGACATTATTTCAGTTATTTTATTGTTGTAACTCACCGTTTTTCGACGACTCTTCGCGTCGAGGACCCAAAGAAAGTGTACTGAAGGCTTGATGGTGGCCGTATATATGGAGAAGGAGAATGTGTTGGATTGGGGAAAACCCGAGCTTATTTCGTAACAGTTGATAAAATATGACAATTTCCTGGCTACAATTGGCAAACCCTTACTGATATATGAGGATGGAAGCACTTAAACGCCTGCGTGACGCACCCGAGGAGCAGATAAGCTTACGGGAAAGTCTTCTAAATATCCCTCATTCCCGCCGTGAACCTTCTTTGGTCTTTTGACAAACTTACAAATGGGTCGTGTCAACCACACATCAATCACTTAACACGGAACAAAGAAATAATGTCGTGCCTACTGATGGTAATTTTGGCTTGATACTGAAACAAATTCATCATTACAAATGTTCTATATTTTACACTAACGCAGGTCCTTCACTAGTTGTCAGTTAATGGCTTGTCAGTCAATTGTGATAAGACTCATTTCGTTGAGTTTCAGGAAAGCAATGCTACATTGAACTCTGTAACGCTAACGACAAACAATTGTGAAAGAAGGTATATCTGTAGACAATATATTAAATTGGAAAGAACACATTAAAATTCTCCTACAAAACTAGGCTCGGCAACCTTTACTATGTCAAGGTGTAGTGACCCAAACATAAAAATATTAGTTTATTCTGCATATGGTATAATATTCTGTGTTAATGCATCAGGGAAAGACAAAGTTTTTAATCTACAGAAAAAGGTGTCAGGTACCACGAGAAACATATTCCAAGGGACTCTTTCAAAAATGGGAATACTCACTCATAATTGCCAGTATATTCAATCACTAATGTTATTTGTGATTAATAAAAATCACATATTCAGATGTGTACAGCTTTGATACCAGAAATAAAAACAATTTATACAAGGAAGGGAAATCTACAGCTATAATACAAAAGGGTGTTCATTATAATAATATTAACATATTTAATAAACTTCCAGCCCCAGTTAAGCAGTTTAAAAAATGCGAACAAGTTCAAATATGAACTAACTTTTTCCTTAGCCACTCCTACTCTGTTGAAGGATTCATGGAGTTGAATGTATCTTAGTATAGACCTTTCTATAGATATAGTACATTTTTGAGACACTAATTTCTTAGTATTTTGGCAATATTTATGAATACTATATAGCAGGTACAAATTATATATCTTGTCTCCTGTGTAGAACATCAGCATATCTTATTGTATATGCTGACTTATTTTAACCTAATTTTTTTCTGAGTAACAGGCTACATGATGGTGATCCAGAAAATAGCAACTCCCCTTTAATAGAATAGGAATGGAATTGAAAAGGGGGGATATGGAATGTAGATAAATGTAGCCAAGAGTTAATTAGGGCCCCCATGCTATAGTTTAAGGATCCTACCTGGTGTTCCACCCAAAAGAGATGCAGGGAAAACCCTAGAAAACCTGGTAGGTCCCAAAAATGGATACTATTCTTACGCCCTTCCGAATAACGGGAGAGGAGTTTGCTGTAGGGTCGCAGCATTCCCTTCTCCGTGTATTCACTAGTTCTAGGAGTCAGTTGGCAGATTTATCCAATGGGATCAGCGGACAATTCTTACCGTATGATCAAGGTCTTTGACCCCTGTACATACACCTCCCAGAATAGGTAAAGGTGCCTCGACATGTCAGAACCTTGAAAAACACCAGAGCTAGAACGAGGCATCCCCGTAGGTAAAGCCCCATTATCACTTATTTTTTGGTAACAGGTTACAAGAGGATAATCCTGAAACTGGCATAGGAAGGGTGGGGGAGAGGTGGAAGGTAGAGCAAGGTAGCCAAGGGTTGACTATTTCATTGGTTTCAATTTGTTTTAAGAAAATTAAAAGGCGCAAATGTAATTGTTGTAACTTTGGGTAATTAATGAAATTAACGTGTTGGAGAAAACCTTACGCTCGGCAAACTGTTAAATAACAGAAAAAGACCTCATGTGGGGCTAATTATTCTTAATTACTCCGCAAGTAGATTATTATTATTGCTGTAAAAAGTTGCGCGTACGAGGAAATGAGAAAATGACCCTTGTCCTCGAGAAATTTTCCTGGTATGAATTAGTTGGAAGTAGGGAGGTAGGCCAAAATTATTTTATGGGAGTGCTTATTAGTTACGATTTTGGAGCAACGTAACGAACAGATATCAACAAAAATACACGTGTTCAAGTCTGCTGTTGAATGACAAACTCTTAAACGAAGCCCAACAAAACCCGATGACACAGATTCACCATACTTCTGACTAGTCTGAAAAATTTTAAACTACATTTCGTGTCGTTTTATATTTGATGATAAAATTGGTATGCTATGTTCAGTAGAATTCACTATTGTTGTATACTTATTGAAATTGAGTTGTATGCGAGTTAAGTTGCGAGGGCGGTGAAGCATTTTTTTGTGAGCGTGGGTCAGTGCATACACCCTTTTCCCTAAATTCATTCCAACAATGAAAATGAACAATTTTATTCACATTAGAATAAAGAACCCTTTCTCGAACAAAAGAATCATCCGTTCCTAATTTGAGACAGATTTACTTCCGAAGTTGGAAGTTCTCCGTGAAAAAATAGTAAAATTGCTACTGGGTACAGAAATAATAGGAAACTGTGCGATGGCACTTGTTTTCGTCCTGCAACTAAATGGCTGCAATTGTTGAAATGCAATCCAATGGGAGCGATTTGAAATTGCAGCCGATTTGCTGCTGGAATTAAGTAGAAGAACTTTAGATTACTATCGAGATTACGTGTGAGCAGATTTTTAGGTGGAGACACAGAAAATGGTGAGCCGCCGGTAAGGAAGCATAAAATTGAGAGTTTCTCTTGAGATGACTTCTTAGTAGAATTCTCCGCTATTTCCGCTCAAGGCGTCCGCGATACGGTGACGTCAACCCCTATGCAGCCATCGAGGATCCACATCAGACGTCTCCATAGCAGACCGAAGAAGACCAAACAATGCTGCTGCAGTCTTCGCGGGTATCGTTAACTTTGATTTTCTACAGTTCACCTATTTGCCATAAATTACGCTGCTTCCTTTTCGTTCACCCCTCAGGTGACCCTGATTTTTAAAGAGTCTGTTTACAAATTTATTATTACTAACTCTTCATAAATGTATCCCTTTCTGCCTTATAAATTAAAATGTCACCCAACTATGGAGCTTAATACGAATACTATAATAATAATTAATTATAATTAGTAAAATTAACCTCTCATCCACACATTATTATTTACGATTGGCTTCCACCAACGTGGGTCATATTATATTATAAATTTAAAAAATCCCGCTCTTACATTTCATTAAAGATATATTGCAGTTACAAAGTGACATTACAAATTGTTAATATTTTTTTCTATTGAAGACTTTTTTACATTTTTTTACACAATAACCCTAGATTTATACTTGAAGCTTCGCACTCAAGTATGATGTTCATCAAAATTTTTCTAGTTTGCGTTTTAAATAAATTGAAATGACGCTAAATTTTGTGTTAATTGGTGGTCAATTTTACGGAACAGAGAAGTGAACGATTTGATTGCCGTGGAAAGCTTGGGGGAATAGAATAAATAACTGGAAAACGGCAGTCGGTTGACTAGAGAGATTCCGAATTATATATCCCTTTCGCTGCCATGAAAAAATTTAAATAATTTTCTGTGTTTAAATTATAAATGTCCCATTAGAGGTGTCTCTCAAAATTTTAGTAATAAAAATATCATATGTGACAGTAAAGGTCAAATATATTCATACACGAATGACATTCCGAATCCATTAAGTACTATGCATGATTTTAGTAAATTTCGTGACCATAATAAATGATTACTTGGCCCTGTTTTTTTCAAGATATTTACACGTAAATTTCTATGTTAAGTTTATTGTTTCGTGGAACGACAGTTAAACTATGCCAGATAATGAAGGATAATTAAAAAACCTACTTTGTGGAAAAATTATCGCCATATGGTGTCACATTTCTTTTAAGTGCTCAGGAATGACGTAAACTGCTTCTCTCTGTTGCAGTTGTTTCCTTTATTGGTTATGAGGGATTCCCTTGTTGCATCTCTCTTCAAACTGCTATATGACCATGGGAATATATATAAAGTCCTGATAAATGAGGAATTACCTGTGACCGCTACATAACATTCTAGATAATTTCACTTAGAACGTTATGAAACTCTCAATACGTAAGGAAGATAACAGGCAAAAAAAATTATTATAGAAATCGCTGACTAATAATATTTAAATATATTATTTTATGATCTTTTTAATTTCATGTTTTTTTTATGTTTTTACTCTCGCTGGTTTGTTCTCGTATTTAATAACCAATAATTATTTAATTCTTATGAAAAATGTTTAGGCGGTAATAAGTGTAGAGACGATTTAAATTATATTTCTTAAGACAATTTATTTATTTGACATTTCTCTCAGGACAGTGATGCTAGAGGGTCGAGGATTGTAGTTCAAGTAAGAATCCACGCGATAAATGTAAAGCTATCGGTAAAAACGTTGATTTGCTTCACCGTTTTTTCCTTCCTCAATTTTCTCCCTACTTTCTTTGTAACACACATGGATTATATAGCATGTGATTATTTTAATAGTTATCGTCTTACTCGTGTCGGAAGAATATTTTACCATTCAAGTCCTTTCTCTTACACTTTTTGAAACGTACTTAATTAGTAGATAGGCTGTCAATAATG
Organism: Eucriotettix oculatus; assembly: GCA_034510155.1. NCBI lineage: Eukaryota > Metazoa > Arthropoda > Insecta > Orthoptera > Tetrigidae > Eucriotettix > Eucriotettix oculatus. The sequence continues at coordinate 44,438,021 of CM067382.1, forward strand.
GTGTCGCATAAGGCACGGTCCTTGGCCCCGTTCTACACAACAGGTTTGAGATGATAAAAGAAATGAACACGAAAGAACCAAGTCCAATAGTTATAATGACTCAATACATGCTTGGTTACATGCCAACGACTTACTTCTTAATAGCGATATAACACAAATAATTTTTTTCGCTAAAATAATTTCCTCCATGAAGATATAACAATAAAAATAATTGGAATCCGTGTCGATTACAGTTAGCAAAATGTTTACTCTGAAAAAAAATTGGAAGGTATAAATTTCTTCGCGAGAATCCTGCCAGCAGAATGTTACCCATGAACATATTTTTCTACAGACCACATTCTCTCTCATCTGGGATTGTGAGAAAAGTATAGTGGACGTTATGCAGAGAAATTGAAAAGTTCTGCTGGCTAGGCTCCAGAACTAACATAACACAACTCCTGACACTAACAAAGCCTGGACTTAATTTGATGTCCTGCTTAGAAATGGCACTTGAAACTAAGGACTCTAGAAGTGACCAGGGAGACCACCACAAGTATAGCACCAGCCGTCAAACCAATCTATTAGGACCTCTAACGTCAATAAAGAACACAAGTGGCTTAGTATTAAAGTACATAGTTACATCCTCCAATCTTGAGAGAACTCCATGAGTTGTTGTTACTGAGGTAATCAGTCCTTAGACTGGTCTGCTGCAATCCTCCATGCTAATCTATCTTGCGCAAGCCTTTTTAGTTCTACATAGCTACCACATAACACATCCTCCCTAATCTGCTTAGCATATTCCACGCTTCGTCTCCCTCTTCCGTTCTTATCCCACACACTTTCCTCTAATGCTAATTTTACAAGACCGCAATATCTCAAAATGTGGCCTATTAATCAATCCCTTCTCTTAGACAAAGGCCTCCATATTGTTCTCTCTTTCCCTATTCTGCTTAGAACTTCCTGGTTACTTACTCTATCCACATATCTGATTTTCTGCATTCTCCTACAGCACCACATTTTGAAAGCTTCTATTCATTTTTTTGTCTGCAGCTCCTTTCGTCCACGTTTCGCTCCCATAATACGCCACAATCCATACGAACATTTTTAATAATGATTTCCTAATATTCATACTTATATTAACCGTTAGTAAATCCCTGTTTTTTGCGAAAGCCTACTCTTTATGTCTACCATCCCTAGTTATTATGCTGCCCAAGTAGCAGAATTCCTTAACTTCCTTCAAAATATCTCTTCCCAATCTAACACCGTTTGTTATTCCACTATTTCCCATACTACACTCCATCACTTCGGTTTTCCATCTATTAATCCTCATGTTGTACTCTTCCTCCAGGATCACGTTCATGCCATTTTTTTCCCCAAGTCTTCTTCTGACTCCCCTAATACCACAATATCAACAGAAAATTTTAGGGTTTTTATTTCTTCGCCTTGCATTTTGATTCCTTTTCCATATTTATTTTTAACTTTCTTCATCGACTGTTCTATATATAAGTTAAAGAACATGGGCGACAGACTGCATCATTGACTTACTCCTTTCTTGACTTCTGCTTTATTTTCTTGATCTTCAATTCTAATTACTGCTGACTGCCTTCTGTAGAGGTTATGTATAAGAAGTTGAAGTTCAAGTCAATAAATGAATTAAGGCTTTCCCGGCGTAGTTGATGCAGGCTCAGCCTGAAGATGACGACAGGGCATGTGGTCTTCGAAACGTCACGTTTTGATTTTAATACAATTTTAACTAAAGAATTCAATGTTTTATTTTGAAATGTTAATCAAAATACCTTAATGTATTCTTCCTTGCAGACATAGTTAATGCATCTCATACTTCAGGCGCCATTTTCGATAAAATTGATACTGGGATTCTGAAGAGGTACACGAGGGAGTGGTAACTGTCCCCTGAAATAATACTTCATAATAGTTTTAAATGTTGTGAACTTGATCTTTTTGTACTTTAAAATATAATTCTTAATAAAATTAAAGAAAAGTTTATCTGTGCCTTAAAATGCAAGGTGATAACCAGCCTGTCCTCTGATGATACGGATGATCTCATGATTCGTTAAAGTTTTTTTTCGACACGCTCAAGAAATTCTTGTGTTGAGGCGTCAGCTTATCTCAACTCTTCCAAAAAGTTGTTCATGAAACCATGAGTAACCCATTCTCGAGCCCACACACTACGCTTTCGTTTCTACATATTTTGTTTAGCTTCTTCCATCATCCATAACACTAACAAGGCAGCAACTTTCTGTATATGAAACACGGCCATTATGCGTACGCGAAAGCACAATGGGGAGAAATAAATGTGGAAGCTGTTTTAGTTTTACTTATTACATTTTTATTCTTAAATACTAAGTTTCGTCAATAGAATAGAAAAAATATTAATCGAAGCTTAAAATAATGAAGTTGTATCTCCTGGTCTATGGAACTGCGCATTGATACCACTTACATGGAAGATATACCTTTGTGGACACATTTGTGGACATTTGAATTATCGCTGCGTGAGACAGGCAGCTCCTGTACAACTAGTGTTGTTGAAGAGTTTTGTTATAGTAACAATGAAGTTGATTGACCGATTCAGTTTTGCAGGCTTCCAAAAATAAGTATGTATCAAAGTTCACTAATGCAAGAATTTTTATATTTCTTGTGCACGTGTTTTATTGTAGCTCAACATTTGTACCTGTTTAACTACAAGCCTACCACCAGAAGAAAACCTATTTTGAAATAATTAATACAAGCCTAACAATGTTAATAGTGTGCATAATGAAGCCTAATCATGAGCATGCTGCACTTTTCTAAGGTTAGGACTTATATGGTTATTTATGTGTTATTGGTTATTAGGTACAAGAAGTTTTCACAACAGAATAACAATGGAAGCAAGCTTCATCTTGTTTGCTGCTCCAAAACACACAATTTTAGTTACAAAGTACAGGAATTATGGACAATGGCTCAATGAAATATGGATTACATTCCAGTTGGTAGAATATCCACTGTGACAGTAGCGTAGGGTGTTTAATGGAATGCTGCATACTAGGTTAGTGCTAGAAAATTATCACTAGATCTTTTAATTTGGTAAGTGAAGATTTACTTTACCGATTTGAGGTATGTTTGGAATTTTTTATTTATTTTTTTACATGAGAAATGTCTGTTATTGGTCCCCTGTATCCCAATAAACCAGTTTAATCCTCAATATAAAATTATACCTTGATGATAACGAGCAAAAAGGAAATTATCAAAGATAAAAATAATTCTTTATACTGCATTCAAACTTGACGTTTGAAGCTTGTAATACGAAATAAATCATTTTTTTTAAAAAAAAACTAATTTATTTACAATTGAAGACAGATTATTGAAATAAATAGAAAATATTATTGAAAGAGAGTAAGGCATTACTTTTAATTTTATTTCTTAAAGATTACATATGTTGTTATGGTAAGTGCATAGAAGTGGTTAAAAGTATCGTGTTACATTAAGCTGATGGTTGTAGTAGTAGTAGTAGTAGCAGTAGTGGAGGGAAAGCGGTGGATGCAGCGCGCCCATGGCGAAGATAACAGATTGCTCGATAACGTGTTACTGAGTAACATGCTACTCCATGGCGGAATTACACATCTCCGTCATGTGTTTCTCACTAACGTTTAAGAGCCTTAAGGCTGCTATTCACTTCTCCTTTAGCCGCCAGGGGCACCATGGTCAGAGTCATTGAAACAGCCACAGTCGTGGTGTAAATACATTTCGACCAAAGACAAATATAAAGAACGTTTATATCTCTTTGATTATAACCACGGATAGTATATACATTGGATACAGGTGGAGGGGATGTGTTGTTGTTTTCTTGTACCAATTAAATGGGTGAAGAGGCATTTAGTTGGTAACAACGTGGTGGAAATCTTCTTCCACCATGGGCGGTCGCGTTCAGTTCTGCTGGCTTCCGAAAAACAAGGTACGTTTCAGTTAAAGACCTTGTTCATCTACATCATTATTTATATTTATCATTCACCATGCGATTTGCCCTTTTCAACCAAAGGAACTTGAAGGCGCAACTCGTGTTCTTTAACGTAAGGTCTTTAATATTTCCTGTGCACGTGTTTTATTGCGTTACCTACAAGCACTCCGTCTCAACCTTCATATAAATTTGTAGTATAATCCTAACCACGTTTTCATATAGTTAAAGTTTTGTACGTATTATATTTTATACCAAATCTGTGAATGCTAAAAATGTGAAATTTTCAAATTTGCGATTATGAACGATAAATTGCTTCAAACTAAGACCTTTGCAAGACTGCTCAATAACTTCATGAAAAGAAATATTTTATTTGTAGGCGTAGTGATTCTTTAACCACAAAAGACGTAACGATCGTAACATTTGAAAATAATATTGGGAATGCAACCTTTAACAGATTACAATTAGATTGAAAATGTGTGCTATAAATTAATTACAAAGTCGGGAGGGGCTTAATCGTGACGTATTAAGTTTGGGGGATAACTTTCCTCTTTAGCCATGTGCTAAGAAAAAATTCTTAGAAATGTTTGAAATACGTCAACATTTAGAGCCCTTCAGGACTTTCTTGGACTCTGTTTGACTGTTTGGTCAACCAAAGCAAGGCGAATCACAATTTAACTATCACATGATCTGATCATCAGTGTAAAATTCAGCAATGTTTCAGTTCATCAAATCATGAAAAAGTCGTAAAGTTCAGTCATATTTATTGACGTAAGATTATTTCATGTGGCAAAATAAAGTGCTATATTTAAAAGCATTTTATTTTTATAAAGAAATTTATGTGAAATCTGTTTACGAACCAATTTTATTGTTACAGGGCGTCAAGAGAAAGAGCTTCTTTCCAATTCTACCTAGGAAAACAATTTTGGTTGGTTTCTTTCGAACAGAATTCTTGATGTAAGTGGTGAATATTTATAACTTTTTTCAATTTGTAGCTAACATTGGCAGTTAGAATGATAGAAAAAAATACAAATTCGACATTGGAATTTTGTGCTGCAAACATGTGTCCCAAATTCACATATTAGAATCAGATTTACATAGTTTTTTAATTTTGTAGTTCAATTTGTACTTCACTCAGGCTGGTTGTATTGTAACACAATTAGCTTATTGCAAATTTGGCGAAGGTAAATACCTTGGAACACACAGCACACGAAAATTACACCAGCACGAACATATACTTCCCAATTTTCCTAGTAACTTTCTAGTAAAATTCCAGTTGTTCGTGCATACTAACCGAGATAAATCCAATTAAAAATCAGTAACCCTACCCTGCAAATTCCTCCTTGATATATTTATTTGTACTGTCAAATTTAAAAGTGGCCAAAGACGAGTAACCTCTTCATTAACCCTTGCCAAACAAAATTTTGAATATTGCAATGTTTCGTGTCTCATTTGAGACTTCTTCAGGTACTAAAAAATTTACAAATTGATTACATTGGATAATGTTATGAAAACTTTTTAAAATAAAATGCATACTTTTAGACTTAAAATCAGTTGTCAAGTTTTTTGTGTGCACATATACAGGCGCTAATTTTGGCAGTCAAATAAAATATATTCTCACGTGTTGATGTAAATAGATGCCTTGTAAAAATGCTGCACATGACATTAATTCATGGGGACCTTCTATCAACGCAATTTGGGATCTCTTCCAGTTCCATATATAGGGTTTTTCAATAAGAACAAATCTTTGTTAAATATAGAATATAACTAGTTGTGTGCGGGTATCAATAAAATTATTTTTATTTGAAAGGGCATACCTGGCCCTTTCAAATAAAAGAATTTTGTTAATATCTTGCAAATAACTTGTTTCATTTCGATATTGACTCGTCCTTATTGAAAACCTCTATATATTTTACAATCTGCCCAGTTGATGCTATAAATAGCATCAGTACATTTAACTTCACCTATAGTGTTTTTTATACTGTCTAAATGTTCCACTATTTCATTATCAGCTCTAGTCACTACGTCCCTTTCACAATCAATTGTCCACAAAAAGTTTTACAAATTCACTCACACCTTTGATACAAATAGTTTGTATTTAAATCTTTATCCTTGTAGCTATATTATTAATTGGAATAGTATTCAAATCCCCCTTATCTTTTCCTTAATTTTATTAAAATATCTGTAGTTTTATGAAGTTACTTAGGCTGTTTTTATTTATTAAAATAATTTACAGGAAGGGAATACTTAATCCGTCCTGGTTTTTTGGCTGTTTAAATTTTTTTTAAATTGTCCACGTCAATTACAGGAGCTTTCAGCATTATATTGCCATATTAATCTGTAATATTTTAAACAAAAAACTGGTAACAAAGAAACCATCTCACTTTTTTAAGTCTCGTGGGAAACTAACAATAAACATACTACACTTTTCAGTTTAAATTGTACAGTGCTGCCAATGGTCAACTGAACCATTAATTAACAATGTTCATACTTTAACTAAAATAATGTCGCCATTCTATACAATGTAATACCTATAACCTATATTTAAATTTGTGAACATTATATGTAATTTATAATTGTCATATAATAAAGACTATAAAATCCCAATAACACAACTTAATTAAAAATATATATAATATACATTCATATTAAACATTAATTTTTTATATGCATTATTTACGAACTAATTATTAATAGAGAAACAATCATTTAATTTAAACAACTATAATTTCAATCTATTTTTACGACCCACTATACGGTTGTATATAGTTTCCAACCGTTCCCACTTCAGTTTGTTCATGGAAACATTTAAATATTCATATATAAAAATTCTTTCAAGAAATATTTTTAATGCATTGTTCTTATTGGGGACAGTTATAATTTTATCACACATGAGTGCATGTATATTATTCTTCATATGTTTCAATAACACTATTAATCTTCAGCCCTTCTTTTAAGTTACATCTGTGAAAATAAAATTATTCTTAAGATTTATCAAGATATGCCCTATATTTTACCACATTTTTGCAAGAGATACAATAAACTATATTCTTCCTATCCACAACAAAATTTCTTTTCATATTATGAAAATAATTGTTTATTTTTCTGTCTGTAGGCCAACCTTATTTCTGAAAATCCACAATTTCTATCCTCCAAATGTTTTTGGAAATTCTATTTAAATAAGTTAAACTTCTGTAAAATTTATTATTGTTCTTCTGAAGTATCTAAATATATCACTACTCCTTCAACATTACAAATCCTATTTGATTATGGTAGATATGTCTCAATGTTAGTCCAACAAGATGAGTATGAACTCCCTCTTTTAGGTAACTTATGGCTATGTGGAATTACTATTTTACCCTTAAATCTTTGGCCTACTTTTATATTCTTATTAATCATCATACATTCTCTTTTAGTAGTCTTGTGCCTCATTTTGATCTCTTCCACTAATAATTTACATTATAAGTTATAAGTAGATTGTTTAAAAAAAATTCCCCTGATCTGTTATTATTCCTAACTAGCCAGAAAGCTTGTCAATGTTTAACAGCCTTTCATTACTTCCTTTAAACTTGCTGCTCTTAATATAATTTTAAGAACTTTTATTAAAACAATTTTCTATTTGCACTAAATTATGTGTAAAGGTATTATTTCCTTACTAACATATTTTCTAAGATTATCCAATTTCATTTCTACTCTAATTAATTTCAACCACAAACTAATGCCTATTTTTAACAAGTAACTGTTCTAACCTTTCACATGACATTGTAATTTGGCCACACTGCATCATAATCTTAATTCCAAGTCAACCTGCTGACACTTTGGTTTCCATGCATCACCTGCTGGATCAGTACTCTAGATTATTGGCTGTTTAAATATATTTTTTAAAGAAGTTGTCCATGTCAATTACTAAACAATCTCACTTTGTTAAGGTTCATGGGCATATAAACATAATACACTTTAAATTGTAAAGTGCTGCAAACAGTCAACTGAACCATTTAATTAATTACATTTGTAGTTTATATATTTTAACTAAAATAATGTTACCATTCTATACAATTTAATGCCTATAATCTATATTTAAATTTGTGAACATTATATGCAATTTATAAGAATTGTCATATAATAAACCTAATAACACAATGAAAAATACATTCATATTTAAAATTAATTTTTATATGCATAATTTACAAACTAATTATTAATAGAGAAACAATAATTTAATTTAAGCACAACTATAATTTCAATCCATTTTTATGACCTGCCCCTTCAGGTTTAAATTAATATAGTTGGCTCACTAGAGAGAAAAAGACAAGTTAAAGAAATGATTAATTTTACTTACATCTACAGTTGAATGTTCATAACTGAAAATCTTGTTGTATTAGTTTGGTGAAATTTTGGTTGTTGAAAGTAGTTTTTGACAAGGGTATCTTTTCATGGATGTTTGTTTGAAAATATTTTATTTTTCAAAATAGTCAGTGTTTTATAATGGAGAAATTGGTAGTATGCTAAATTCTGTGATGGTAGAAGCATAAGCAACCTTGTGAAAGTGCAGAAATAATTTTGTTTGCAAAAGAAGTTAATATCAGTCAGAAACTTGTTAAATATGTATTTATTGGGGCTTATTTCCAATATGTTAGACCAATTTCACACAAAATTTGACATTATGATTTTATACATTTTTTATCTTTCTTCACGAGCCTCTTAATTTATATTCAAAACAATCTACTTCTTATTGTTAAACTGCTTTTTTGGTGTCAATTAGTAAAGCATGTTGTTGAAAACAATTGTGAAAGGTTATTAAAAAGTGATTGTTTCTTTTCCCTTTCAGTTGAGAAGACAGAATCCATGGGCAGTGTGAAGGAAGAGTCCATCCCTGGGTCAAGCTTGCTTGTGATGAGACACAGTAATGTAAACTGTAAGGACTTTATACTCTTAAGGGATATTGTTAGATCTTCCAAAATTAAACTGTTTTTGTAATGTAATCAAATTTAATCAACATTCATAATTTGAAGAAGAAAAAAACAATTAGATTGTAGGGAGTTTCTCAATATTTACAGATTTCATACTTGACCTGTAGCAGGTTTCTTATTTGCTTGATAGTTCCCTTTGCCATATTTCATTCTCCTGAGATGTAGGTGATTGCTTTATGAAAATTCTAGTTTACATTATTTTGGTTTTCTTTAATTACATTCACATTAAAGTAAATATTTGATGGAAATATTTTTGGTTCTTTTGAACTGTAGTATATATTTAAAAAAAATTGTGCTATATTTACTCCTTTATTTGTTAATTTCAGAGTAATAGATTCTATGCAAGTTTCATGTTAATGAATGTAGACTTTCCTGGTGAATAATTTGGATGAAATCTTCATGGTTAACCAACTGGGTCAGGTATTTAAAAGAACACTGTTTCTGTGGCCATGTTCTGCCTGAAGATGGTGGCAGAAAGGTGTTCTTTTAAATACCTGACCCAGTTGGTTGACTGAAGATTTCATCCTAAGTTTCATGTTAATATTTCAATTTTTTTTTCTATTTTGCAGGATTCCTTACTGCTTGAAGGGTGTTGCTGAGCTTTCTGGACTTGTACAAAATTTTGTTAATTTACTTTGTACTGTTTTTCCTTTTGTGGTTTATAAATACATTTGTATGTAACTTGTTTAATGCTGATTTTAAAGGTTAATTAAATGTCTAAATATATAATGTTTGACTTATTGCTAACTTGGTGTTAAACTATATTGTTGATAGAAATAAAGACTAGTTTATCTTTAAATCATCTTATTGTTTTTAAAAATTTACAAATTTTTAAATCCTTTCCTTAATTTTAAAAATAAATCCAGCTTTAGCTGGTAAAAGCAGCTGCTTCGATGGTGGCTCAGGGAGCTGCCTGGCGGACGGAAGCGCTTGAAAAATCGCCCTAAGTCCAACACGATAAAAAAGCTTTTCTGTCCAGCGTTGAAACTTTTCAGATTCCACAGCTTCCCGGTCACACGTTTTGAGGAGCAAGTGGGCCGAGGGTTTTAAAGCCCCCAGTCTACAGGCTCCTCAAAGGTAGGTCTGCAAAAAATAACAAGTTACATAAAACATCAAAGAAAATAGAAACAAATCAATATGGAAAGTGGACACTTGCAGAAAAACGTCAGTGTTAAAATATGGAGATATTCTAAGAAATACTAAGAGTGGTGCAAGAGAAACCATGATGATTTGGAGATAGTTTATTTTTGAGCATCACAGGGGTGGGAGAAGAGAAACACTGACCACTAAAGTTTTGCCATAATTTGGAGATAGTTTATTTTTGGACTTGCATGATTCCAAGCTGGAGATAGTTTATTTTTGAGCATCAGGTTGGTCTCGGAAGACAAACTACTGCAGTTTTGCTATTATTTGGAGATAGTTTATTTTTGGACTTGTGAAACCACAGAGGAAGGTAGAAGACATTACTGGAAATGATAGTTTATTTCTGGAACTTCACTATAATCATTACCACTGCTGTGAAAGAGGACAATAGCCAATGAACATATTGAAAGATATACTTTCATTTTCAGCCTATTTATTCACATGCATCATAGTGCTGAAAGCTGGAGACAGTATATTTTTGAACTCTCAGAACCACCATAATTACTACAGTTGTAGCATAACAAAGAAAGGAGCAAAAATGAATAGCATAGCAGAAGTAAAGGGTTAGGCAAGACCACTACGCAGGAAGAGGTGATATTTGAAAATGAATTATAGGTTATTTCTGGAATTTCTACAAACACCGTACATCAAAGTGTTGTCCTATTACAGAGCAATGGCAGAATAATGTTATTAAAAAAGAGAATGGACTTGGTACAAATATCTAAAAAACAATGGTATGCCAAGAAAGAGGAAGCTAGCTCAAATGTTATTTAGAAAATTATGATTCTACAACTGCCATATCTGAGAGAGACAGGGCCAAAAACTGATTCAAAACATAGTGCAGAGGTTGACGACGACAGATTAAGAGGAGTGCACCAATACATTCAACTGAACGAGGAATTACTTGTACGAGATACAAGTCACCTGGTGGTCAATTTTAAAACATGGATTTCCTCAACAAAATTAGGAGCACATCCAAATTAGTTACTGATTAGACCAGACGGAGGAGAATGGCCGCTCAAAGGGAAAAGATGAGTCAACTTTCAAAATAGTTGCAAAAAAGCCGAGGGGTCCTTTACTGAAGTCATACTAAATACTTGCAGACAAGTTTTGTCCTGGTAGAAGTGAAAACAGTCTCAAGGTGAGGAATGAATGGAGTAATGGAAATTACTGTAAGTAATAAGAACTGGACCTAAGTGATGTGGAAATAAAGCTTCAGAAATGTGAGAAAGAAGACAGTAACTATGTTTGTCTTAAGAGATATTGAAGTAATTGGTTTGAAAATACAGAAAATGTTGGAGTTGATGGAACAAAACCTCCAATGAACCAAGAAGTGTAACTGATATATGAAATTGTAGAACTCCAGAGAAGAGGTAGATACAGCTCCATGTCTTGAAAGATGGGGTGAGAATTAAGCTCATTTGAACATCTGGAAAAGACGGTTCCAAGGTCAAAGAAGAATTCTCCATGGTAAAAAAACTGACCTGGCCAAATAAAGTTAGAAAAGGAAGATCCAGTAGATGAAGGAGAGAAAGGACATCACATACTTAAGAGTGATTAAAAAGAAATAAGGCTACAGGTGAGGACCACATTCCTGTAGACTTACTAAAGGAAATGGGAGAAATTGGTCTAAGGAAATTGATCAAATTTAACAACAGAAGTGGGTCCTATTGACAAAGGTCGCCAACTGTGACAAAGAGAGCATTCATTAAGAATGCTTCTGACCAGTAAATAATATATACAGAATTAAGGAAAAAAACACGTAAAACGCTGTAGCTGAAGCATTCCTCAAATGGAAACAGAAATTAAATAAAATGATTTGAAAATACAATCTGATATGGTATTGGTTAAATATTTATTCTTGCAAAGGGAAACCAGAATTAGCGTGAGTGAGAATGTAGACTATTATTTTCTTTTCCCTTTTAAATTTACAATACAGTATACAATATAAATTTAAATACAGTAATTTATTTTGATCAATTTGAGAATAAGTGTTTGACTTGAAAGTTTACAAGTTTCAAAGAAGGAGAATAATAAAAAGAGTTCCAGATAACAGGGTACATTGAAATATACAATAAAACTGAAAATTTTAAAAAGGAGAAACGCGGTCTGTCTATTTGTAAATCCCTACTTTTAAACAACTGACTTTTGAAGACAACTGTAAGTCATAAAAATTGAAAAGAAACTGTCTAGAGAAGACAATAAAAGTTAATTTAAGATATTATCTGTTTAGGAAAGGAAATACACAACTAGTGAGCTCAATGCTGGGAAGATGAAGACAACAAGGCACATAAATGTATCCGTAATTGAATCAAAATGACAAAAAAAATGTGACAGAAAATAAACTACTCTTACAAAATTGAATACAAGAGACTAGCAAGAAATTAAATTACAATCTACAAAGCGTCACTGAAATGTGAAACAAGACGAGTTTAGTGGCAGCAGTGTTAAGATAGTTTTTAAAGGCAAGGTACACGAAAATATATATTAATTCATTTTCTTATTCCATTTTAATTGAAGACAAATCCAATACTGAATTATAAATGACTGAGTTAATAAATACAAAAAATGCAGAGTTATTTTCTAATTCTTAATTCACTGCTGTAACCAATCTCATCTTTAATCCCATAAGTTAACTTGGCTTTTGGATGGATAAAATAAAAATTATTTATTTTTAGTTCATTTCGTACTACACAGACAAAAATTGAAGTTATTGTTTGTAAATATAATGGCAAATTTAACCGAAATTATTCCATTTGTGACAAGAGCTTACAAAAACGTAGAGACATAGACCATAATTTGAGATTTAGAGTGTTTTGAATACACAGAGAAGTAGCCAAATAAGAAACCAAATTAAGTGGTAAAAGAGAAATACGACACAACGCTAACCAGGATCAACTCAAAAGTAAAGCTTAAAGGTATAAAAGCAAAGAAATTAGCCTGATAATACAGGAACATATCCATTATTGAGCTTCACAATATCAGTCTGAACGTTGAATAAGAAGTTCTCGGGATTTCACCCGGGTTATGTCAATCATAAGATACCATGTTTCGAAGGCTATCTCCACCATCATCTTCAGGTAACCTGGCAGAGACAGCCTTCAAAACGTCGTATCTTATGATTGACATAGCCCGGGTGAAATCCCGAGAACTTCTTATTCAGTCTATCCACTGGGAAAGCCTACATTCTCTAGTCTGAATGTTAATTGCAATGGTGTTGGATTTAAGTAAACAAATGAATCAAACACATTTTCCAATCAGTTTGATATTGGAGATATTTTCTTTGATACATTTATAAAGTGACCTTTTTGCTTGTCCAATGGAGCAGGAAATACAATTAAAAGAAAGAATTTTGTAAGTAAACAATGTTTGCTGTAGATATCTGGCACATGGTTACTTATGTATTAGTAGATCTGTAAATGATGGATATTTGACATCTGTACTTTGGCTACTTGTTTGTGTAATTAATCCAAAATCATTTAGCACTCTGTTCCAGTTAGGAACCCTATCTGATTGTATTATATTATTTCTGTTATGTCAATCATTAAATGAAACTGTACCTTTCACCCTGGCCAAAGGAGGAACAAAGATAACTTTTAAGCTATTTTAACAATTGATTACTTTTTTCAATATTTTATTGCTGCTTTGGCATCATAATGTATTTCCAAAAAAAGCATGTTAGTGACACATAAATGCTAGAAAATTACAATTAAATATATTCTTTGTTTGTAACTGTTTTAGGCACTTAAGAAACAATAATATAGCAATGAATTTTTTGAATGGATCCAAGCCAAGTTAACTATGTCAAGAGCGAAGGTCCACTCACCCCAAATGAATAGTTGTTTCCTCTGGAATCCCTACCAAGGCTTCCATACCATCAGTTTCTGAAGAATGTGGCAGCATGTGAAAGTCCTGCCAAAATAAGAAACAAACATTCACCACACAAGTCCAGGTTATGAATATAGGAGGAAAATAGATTCTTTAGGCTGAGAATGGCACAAACAAAGGCTTGACTTGATTTTTTCATAAAATACAAGGTGTCCAAAAAAATGTACTCACACTTTAAGTCTCGCTAACATGCTGCCTTTTTTGAATTACAGGTTTAAGTAATTAGTAACAGCATAGCAGGAAATTACTTAGCTTGAAAGACATGATTCTTCAATTACATTTGTATTCTAAGCCATTCCATTTCACTCTATGTTCATAAATAATGTTTTTCTCGTCATTGGAAGTGTGAATACACATTTTTAAGACATCCAGTATTATGAGAAGATAATTTATGTCACATAACTAACTGAAATTAAGAATAAGAAAAATTTTATTTCTATACAGTTACATAAATGCAATATAGGAAAACATCAGGTTTAGTATTAAATGACATTCCATCAATCCCAGTGGAAAAATAGAACTTCATAGCACAAGAGAAGATTCTAAGATTATTACACCAGCCGTTCGTTAATTTAATATAACTTTATAATAACTCGTTTACTTCTGAATAAAAAAAGTCAATGGTAATATCATAATAGTAATGTAAAGGTATTTATTTGTATTTTAAGATATATAAATAACAACATTATATTACCAATTCCTGTAAATAACCAAACCCTACTGTGTGATGACAATGACATTCAGCTATTATTTAATTTATTACATGTTGAAATTTGCAATACCTAATTAAAATAGTAACGTTTACTTACCACTGGTTATTACAGCTTTCGCGTTTCCCAGAATCGAATTTAATGCATTAATTAATTTCTTATCACATCACTAATGTTTTTAAAATGATAGGCAAAGATCCTCTTTACGAAGAGCAACCATTGTAAACAACTCAAAGTAGATTTACACTGTCAGTTTTTTGTCCAAGTTTGGTTGTCTGTGCACTGCCTGCCATTTACATTGTGCCCACTCCTTCACTGACAACTGTGTGGAATGCTGCCCTCACTACAGAACGGGCAGAGAACTCTGATGGATGTTTATACTTCTCAGCTATTTCTTGGCAACTACGACCGGTTGGAATGTTGATGTTGCATAGTATCGATATATTGTTTATATCAAGTTGAATATTTTTCCCCTTTGTGTTTTCGCGCACGCATTATGTCCGTGTTTCATAAACAGAAACTAAACACTTTGTATTTGTGCTATAATAGTCATAACGAGGAAGGGTTCATGAAATTCTCACGAAATAATCAAACTCAGTATTACGCTACACTATCGATACGTAAAAATGAAAATAGTTCTTTAGTTGACACGCTCCAAGAAAACTGAGGCAGTGCTGTCGTGTCAGCGATGAATTGCCATTGACTATGAAATACAGTATTTGTTTACTGCTTATAATGAAATTTTTTAATTTTGTTTGTAAAAGTCTAAATGGAACACCTCATTCTTTCACAGGCAATGGCGACTGTCATTTCATTTGAATTGTTTCAATTGTATTACTTAGTGTATAGAATGAAATATTGAAAAGAGTTAAAAATTGTGTGTTTGAGAGATATATTTATAATATTTACAGATTCCCGCTCAATGCTGAAATTATGATTGCTTTCAGAAGATTGTTTCATTTTTAATATTACTTCTCTTTCAAAAAATATTGGAGACATGGAGAAGGGAATGCCGTGACCCCACAGCAAACTCTTCCCCTATCATTCAGAAGAGTGAGAGAATAGAACCATCCGCCGGACCTAGCTGATGCAGGTTTTATAGGGGGTTCCCTGCATCTCTTTATGGTAGAAACCCTTGGCTACCTTAGTTTACCTTCAACATCCCCTCCTATTCAATTAATTTCCTATGCTATTATTTTATGCAAAAAAAATATATATATCCGTGTATGAAAAACCGTTTTATATTTAAAATTCCAGTATGCGTGTGTTAATAATTCTTCTGTTAAATGGTTTGACCGATTTTGATGAATTTTTTATGTATTTACGTGGTCATCTAGAAGAAATCTTTGTCAAGAGCGAAGGTTCACTCACCATTATACTCTATAAAATTTACTTTATACAAAGATCAACACACACTACAACCAAGGTCCAGACCTTGACTACAGACTATAGACCCAGTAGGTGGCGCAGTTGTCGAGATCTGGATTTTTTCTTTTTAATTTTTGACCACAATGATTTTATATTCTCATGCACTTCTCACATACAAGAACACATTATCCCAAATTTTTAGCCTGACCGTTTGGCATTCGCAAATTCATTGCGTCATATCTTGGCATTGTTTTTATATTTAGATTTCAGATTGTTGAGTTCTTATATATTCCCCATATTTTAATTGCACGGCTATTGAGTTTATAATTTATTGATTTGACATTAAACAATTAAGTGTGCAAGGTGCATTGTTTGAATTATGATTTATACACATGCTCATTCGGCGGCATTCCAAGTGACCTAAATAAAAATATATTTCCGCGCTCATTTGTGCGATTTTGATGACGGGGCGTGAAAAGGTAAATTTTCAAAAACCTTAGGATCTGATGGTTTAATCACTTGTTGACAAAGTTATATCAGTGAAATTAAATACTGCTTGTGAATTGTGAGCTAACAACAATGAATTAGCAAGTAACGCTGGGCACCTAGCTAGTATAAAATTAATGGTTTGTGGGGAACAAAATTATTAAACATAGAAACCTTATCAGTGGCAAGATGTTTCTTCTGCAGCCCTCATCAGATACACAATAATAAATAGATGATACAGCATCATATATATGAATTACAGCATATGTACCACACTATGGATATTTAAAGTAAATTATTGGATTTCAGAGAATATTATAATATGGTCCCTATTTTTTCAAAAATAAATGTTATCACAATAAAAAGAAATGATTGGATGAAAAATATTTCTAGATGTCATGTTCAGATCACTTTTAAAGCTTGCATTGTTTGGCGGATATGAAAGGCTTGCAAACCTTTTACACAACATAATTGTTTATCACCTACAAGATCGTTCTTATTATTAATCATAATGCATAATGTGTTCACAGTTTTAAACACTAAAAACACCAAAAAAACTACAAAATTGTAATAAAATAGAATACAACCAATGTACAAGAAGGGAATAATTATTTATCCCCGAGACAGGTGGTGTCAAGGCTGTTACCTACATCATGTTAAAGTTACATATTTATCCTACAAAATGATATAAATACTTATATCCAAGGATCAATATATTTCTCCATTTATATTCATTTCAGTCTCGAAAATACAGAAATAGAATGAACATTGAGACATGTGAGAATTTTTTCACAGCATGTATATGATTTGATTTAACAGTGAAAATGGTTTACATATCTTCAAGTGTGATAAAGATATGAAATTAGCAACTAAATGCATACCTGTAAAGTAAAGATCCGTTCATTGGCCTCGGGGTCCTCTTCTATTTGCATTCTTTTCTCTAGAAGAGCTTGAGGTGGAATTGAAAAAAACTAAACCATTAATGTTTTGTGGACAGTAAAACAAGGTATTTTGAGACAATAAATAAATCTCGCCTTGAAATCTAAATACATTTATTTTAGTTACAATTTTCCCACATGAGCTTCAATTTGTATTAGGTTAGAACTATAATATAGCACCAAACATATACTCTATAAAATTTACTTTATACTAAGATCAACACACACTACAACCAAGGTCCAGACCTTGACTACAACCATCAGAAGAGAACATAAATTACAAGCCAGTTACATGAAGTTCTTGGGAAATCAGAAAGTACATGATAATAAATTAAGAAATAAGTGAGGAAGTCTAAGGCAAACAATATCTAAGGCCAGATTAAAATGGTTTGGACATGTCAAAGGAATGGACAAGCATGAAACAGCAAAGAAATGGTGGAAAGAGGAAGACCAAGAGAAGGTGGACACATAAAGTAAAAAGAGAAGTGAAGGAGGAAAAAACGTTTCTGCATATGAAAGGCTGGAGAGGCCTCGTTAATATCTGGGAAACTGGAGACTGAATACAATGATGATGAAATCAACATTGTAGATCAGTAATCTTGGCAGTTCACTTTAGATTTGTATAACATTTGAAGAATATGGTTACAAAATGTTAGTTTCAATAAAAACCTTGTCTGTAATTTGTTAATAAGACGTTAATTGACTTTTTAAAATACTAGAATCATTACAAGTTGAACATGTACTCAAAGAGGTAATAACTAAAAAAAGAACAACACTTTCAAAGCTTTATATTTTTTAATATCAATATTTTTTAAGTACAATATGTTACAGTTTTACAATTTTCTAATGTTATTGACAAACAACTGACATACTGTATCTTAAAGTGGGATATTGTTAAGGAAAATATTCCAAAACATTAGCATTTCACTGCATTCATTATGGTACATTAATTTAGTAACTGTTAATCAACTCTTTAATACTTTCTTTAGAAGAAGACATACGCTGGCTTTCAAGTAATTTCAGAGTTTGGTCAAGACTTGGTGGTTGGAACAACTCAAAGTAACAGATGACTGGATACTTGTTAAGTTCAATGGCTTCTACAAACAGTTCCTTTAATGTTTCTTCAGGATTTACATGTACTCCCAACTCCAATCTGGAATAAGAAATGTCAATGTATGAAAACTAATTAAGTTATATGAATGAAATTGGTTATTGGAAAGAGGGATAGATGGGTTTATTAGGAGCATCCATATTGGATAGATAACAAATTAATGTTTGAAATGTGACATGGTCACACACATTGGATATATGGATAGTAAGTAAAGATAGAAATGAGAGAAAATTGGGAAATTTGCTTTAAATCATATGCTGGCATAGAGTTATCGGCTAGCCGATCACTGGAAATGTCTTCCTAACTTTCTGATGAAGGGGGCGGTGCCTCCGAAAATTCAAGTTCTCTAAACCACACAAGGTGTCTACCATCTATGAACCTCAGGTAAGTCATCTTCTTTCTATCTCTCTGTCCTTTCCCCATTAATTGTTTTAATAAACATGACAATGTCATTTCCTGACATTATATATATATATATATTATATATATATATATATATATATATATATATATAAATATAACACACTATCTACAAAATAAACTGCACACTCTGCCCAGCCTTTTACATCGGTCAGACAAAGAGACCCCTCCCCGAACGGATTGCCAACCACCGCAGCACAGTAAAACTCCTCAAAACCCAATTCCCCATAGCCGCCCATGCCCATAGCCACAACACCAACATCTTCAACCAGTGCTTCACACTGACCCCCCTCAAAACCCTACCTCCTGACTCATCAGAAGCTGAACTCCATCTGTGGGAACTTTCATTCCAGCATGTCCTACAGTCTAGACAAAGCCCTGGACTCAATATCCTATAACTTTATCTCCAACCTTTCCCCCCCCCCCCCCTCCAAAGCACGAGTTCATTGAATTGTACATACAATAAAACCTTCTGTGTGTGTGTGTATACCTTGCCTTTTGTTTGAATGGTGTATGTATGTATGTATGTATGTATGTATGTATTTATGTATGTTTGTATGTATGTATGAGAGTGTGTATCAATATTTAAATATTGACACCTCTAAGGGTGGATGTGTCTGAATGAATGTGTGTCAAGATGGGGGTGTCAGTATGCATCTCCCCAACCCCCATCCAGTCCTTGCCTCTTCCCAGACCCTTATTGAGAGAGAAAGTTGATGACCTGGTGGGGTCAATTGTTTACGACCCAAGTTAGCAGAGCAGCAAATTTTGGCTGCTCAGTCGTCGGCTAGCCGATCACTGGAAATGTCCTCCTAACCTTCTGATGAAGGGGGCGGTGCCTCCGAAAATTCAAGTTCTCCAAAACTCACAAGGTGTCTACCATCTATGAACCTCAGGTAAGTCATCTTCTTTCTATCTCTCTGTCCTTTCCCCATTAATTATATATATATATATATATATATTATATATATTATATATATATATATATATAAATTATCTAAAACACTAAGTAAGCACTGCTCACCTCAAAGTTTGCTTTTCACAATTGATCTGCAAATTGATGTTTTCTTGGTCTAAAATACGGAGAGAAATGTGTTTATTTATTTTCAAAACAATTGATTTAAGTGGACTGAATTTGTGACCAATAGCATGTCCAGCTATATCATCAACTGAAGAAAACTCTGTTGAAACTATGTTTATAGGACTACTTTCAGTGAGTAACAAAGAAGTATTTTTCTCTATTTCTTGCTTCATGAGCTCTGCTTCACTTGAGACTTTGCTGCCATTTGTATTCCACGAAGGAACAGGAACAACAGTTGATTTGCGTCGAGATGAACATTTTTCTGAAAGATATTTTATTTGTTAAATTATTGAATTACTAACTGAAATAATCACAATGATGTAATTCATACTTGCTGAAGCCTTTTCAGCATCAAATTGTTGACGTGAAGGTTGTCCAGATATTAAAGATTTTGCCACAGAGGATTTGGTACTGAGTGAAGCTAATCTTTCCTTTATAGCAAAAACTTTTTCAATTTTTTTTACAATCCCTTCTGTAAACTGCTCTTTCTTCTTTTCTTTTTTTTCTTCAACTTCAACAATATCTTGAATTTTTCCAGTAACTAGCCAGTGCCATTTAATGGGAACTTTAAATGATGTATCATAGAAAATTCCTTTCTGTTGAGTGTACGTTAATCTGTAAGTCATAAATTAAAATATTTATTTACCATAGTATGTTAGCAACAGACTAATGAAGAATGTCATGTTTAAACAGTTATGTGCAGTTTAGTAGTTTCTTTTTCAGTGTTAATAAAATTTTTATATGAAGTGAAGCCATTATTTAATTATGTGGATTTACTATTTTTAAAATATTTTTTTATACCTATGAGTTTGTTCAAAATATTAATTTTTAAAATCTGATATATTTTTCTGCCCATACTTAAAATATTCTTATATTCTTTACCACTGTGCATCTAATTTTTCACTCTCATGTAAGCACAATAACTTATTTCATGTCTATTACCAATTTATTTATTGTAAATTGACATTATCTTCAGGTACTTCTCCACAGAGTGATAATGGGACTTACCTTCAGGGATACCTCGCTCTCATTCTAATTTCAAGCTTCTCACATGCTGAAGCACCTTAATCTCTTTTGATAAGTATTTGTAATGAGGTTACAGACCTTGGGCATACAGTAAGAGTCATCAACTGATCTCATTGGATCAGTCAGCCAACTATCTCCTAAAATGGGCGGAGACACTGATAAGGGAGTGCTGTAACCCCTTCGCAAACTCCTCTCCCATTATTTGAATAGCTCAACCTACCTGATAAGGATTTTGTAGAGTTTTCCCTCCATCTCTTTTAAGTGGAACATTAGGTAGCTGTAGCCCAAGGGCACTAATCAATCCTTGGCTGCCTTCCTCTCCTTTGCACATGGTCCCCTTTTTAATCCCCTTCCTATGCTATTAAAGGGGAGTTACCAGTTTCCGGACAGCCCTCATGTAACTTGTTACCAAAAAAATTAGTTTATTATAACTTTTTATCTTTATAACATAGTTTTCTGACTTTAAAATTTACAATAAATAAAAATATGGCAATAAGTCAGCATATAAATTGATCACTATTATTCAAAAGCGATGTTTCGTCTCCATTTTGATACTTTTACAAACATAATATCCAAAGTAATTAAATATGAGCAGACTGCACAATAATAATTCAGAACTAGAATCCTCACAATTATAAATTAAATAATGTGACTTCATTCTTTTGTCACAAGTTCTTTATTCTTACAAGATTCTTTAATTTTTTTGGTAAATACTCTTTTATTAAATGTCATGGAACATGAAATAACCTGTGTAGATTATATAAATACATATACACTATACCTTATTTTTCCAGCTGGGCTATACACTACACCATTTCCAATAGTGTCAAATATAGCTGCTACAGTACCAACATCTGATATTGAAGGGTTGTAAACGATTATATATTTGCCTGTTAGAGAATAATTAAATTTTATAAGAAGTAATTAAACATATGTACAAGGGGTTAATTTCTAATTAATACAAACAGGAAGAAATGTTTCAAATTTTCAGACGCTTGAGCTCCTTTTTTTATGAGTGTGCTACTAAAAAAATTACTTTTCTCATGATTCAATATGCTCCTTAATTTATAAAAACATTAATTTAAGGATGATCCATATTTATCTTAAATCATAAAAAAGAGCTCAGCTTCAGTCATATTTTAATATATAATGATTGTTCCGTAATGAATGGGCATTAACATTTACACTCACTAGTATTCATCAATGTACTTTTTGTATTTTACACATTTAAGCAGATTAAGTTCAATCCAATAAATATTCCTTTCATCTGTAAGCCAAATAATTTCATTTATTTACCTTCCTCACAAATCTTAACTGCAATTGCACAGCTTCCATTAGGGTAAAATATGTTACCAGAACCATCTGGATTGCATGTAGCAAATACTGTACCATCTAAATAGAATTTCTCTCGCACACTTTCCCCCTCAGAAAACCTGCAAATTATAAATAAATGAGTTAGAAATTAAATATTATTATATCATAAAGTAACAACATTTGATTACATACCAATTTTTATCTTCTTTAGTTGGTTTTGCACAGTACAATATAATTTTTTTTTCATCTGGATACTTTGGCAATATTGTCCATCCTATATCAATAAATTTAGGATCTGAAAGTTGATATTTAATGCCGCAAGTACCTAATTAGAACAAAACATTAGCTGTAATATTTATTGCCTGTGATATGCCTTCAAGAAAGAAGAGATGTTGATACATATTAAGTATTGCAACTAAAAAAATTATCAAAATGATGTTGCAGGAAAACAAGTTTATGGAAGAAGGCACACTTCAGGAAAACAATGATTGGACTGACATTTTTATATCCTGATTCATAAATAAATTTATTACTATACATTGAATGATACATAAAAGAAGTTTTTATTGTAAATATTACGATTATACAGTTAATACAAAATTAAATAATGTATAACAAAGGTTTTGAACAAAGTTGTGTAAGTTAAAGATAATTCTAAAACTTTAAATTTGAAACAAGATAATTTATCAACACTCTTACCCTTCAAACTTTTATTTTTCATCGGAGATCTTGATTTCCTGCTAGATGTGTTCTTCAGTTCCTTGAATATTAAAAATATTTATTAATTGACTAAAAGCAGAATTTTTATGTATCAATATATGAAGAATGACATTACTTTTTCTTAATTAACTGCACTCTTATCGGGCAGACTGATTTAAAGGTAATGAAATGCATAGTGCAAATATGGTCAATGTATACCATAACAATGTTTCTATTAGTGTAATTATTAGATCATATTCTATAGACTTGTGTGAGATATGTGTTGTTATTATAAGTTATTTTATTATTCTATATTTATTCATTTATACCTCATAAAATTATATACACTTTTCTTGTCTGCTACAATTATTTATTTCCCCCTCCCCCAATGGATGAATGTGAAAATCCTGTTGCACAATCTGTTGAGATCACCACATGCCTATTAATATTCACTGCTTTGTGACAAAAAATAATCAATCCTAGCTTTATCCTCAGTATATTGCTAACTCCATATATGTGGAAAGAATATAAATCAATTTGTATTTACATTAACATCAGTAAAACTTGTTTTTATAATTTATACATATGACAATAACTTATACTTCTTACCCCTCCATATAATTCATCTGCATCCTGTTTATCTTTGTGCTTCATTATCCCGTCTCTGAAATATTAAAAGCAATTATTATTGTTATGTTCGGTTCAATTTAGGTTTACTGCTTGGGGAACAAATATCAACTGGCATCTAGATTACAATGTTTATCTTATTATTGAATACAATGTACATTATCAGAATAGTAATGCAAATAACATACACTGACTTTTCACCATCTTTTCCCTTCATTCCCTTTCCTTTCATTCCTGAATGATCTGTTTCTCTGTCTTTATCTTTTCCTTTGCCTTTGCTGCCATGTATGCCTTTCCCATTTTTGCTTTTACCAAGTCCTGTGCCATTATCAGCTTTTGAAAATTCTTTTCCCTGACCAGTTTTATCATCTGTATTGCTGCAAAGGAAATAAACAGACTCAAATGATGAATTTAATTATAATTTCTAATAATAACAACCTAAATGAGTTGTTATTTTGTAATATGTTTGTTTAGGTATTCCCTATAGCAAAAATATAACTATGAAATTTTAATGTGGTAAATAAAGTTAGCATTTTGTGAAAATGAAAAGTGAACACTTGTTAGATCTCCGGTTTTGTAGTATAGCTATTATGACCGCTAACTGCAGCTACATACTTGGTACATAAAATACACTTCTCATTCCTCTGCTTAAAAATAGGAAAGTTCTTAGTCCCCAGTGGCCCTCATTTCAGAATATTAAAAATCATTTAATTATTACATGTAGAGGTAAGTAGCGTAATGGTTCAAATTTAATATAAATTATGAGGAAATGTGAAAGTATGGGCAATAGAAAGAACGTGCAACACAGATGAGAAAAATGTCTTACCAGGGAAAAATTTTCATTATTCAAATATTTTTCCATGAGAAAAGACATGAGACAGCGATGCCGGAATTATAATTTTGATTGGTTGGAAAAAGTTAGATAGGGGTCATAGAAGATTTCTGGAAAATGAATTTCCAAGATGATGAATGGGGAAGAAATATTATTCTGGGCCCAGAGCTTGAAAGAGTCTTTTAAGGTATCTATCTTGAAATAAATCATACTGCAAGGAGAATGAATAAAAGCCCTATACTTTTCCAATGATATTGCAATATTAGGGAAGTCAAAAGAAAACTTGGAAACAATAATAAAGGGCATGAACGTGGTCTTGGAGAAAGAGTTCAATATGAAGATTAATAGAGGTGAATCCAAGGTAATGGAGTGTAGTATGGGAAAAAGTAGAGTAACAAAGGGTGTTAGACTGGGAAAGGATATTTTTAAGGAAGTTAAGAAATTCTGCTACTTGGGAAGCATAATAACTAGGGATGGTAGAAGTATAGTAGACAAAGAGTAGGATAGCACAGGCAAGGAAGACTTTCACAAAAAAGAGGGATTTACAAATGGTTAAGTTGTATGAATTTATGAAATCATTATTAAAAATGTTCGTGTGTGGTGTATTATGGATGAAAGAAGTTCCAGACAAAAAATGAATAGAACCTTTCAAAACGTAGTGCTCCAGTAGAATGCAGAAAATCAAATATGTTGATAGAGTAACTAGCCAGGAAGTTCTTAGCAGAATACGGGAAGAGAGAGAGCAATATGGAGGACTTTGACCAAGAGATGGGATAAATTAATAGACCACGTTTTGAACATGAGGGTCTTGTAAAATTAGCATTAGAGGGAAGTGTGTGGGATAAGAACAGAAGAGAGAGGATAGGATGGAAAACGCTAAGAAGAATAGGTTAGCATGGAGGGTTGCATCAAATCAGTTTAAGGACTAAATACCACAACAACTTGAACGTGTAAAGTTATCCTGAGCCAAGGGCTTGAAAAAGTTAACATGATTCGGGTCTAGCTTTTGAACTAGTGAAGGTGCAACGGCATATCAAGCATTCTGAGCAGCAGTCATCAGCAGAGCTTGCAGACTATGGGAAAATTCGCAGAAGTAATTGCCGTCGGAAAGGTAAAACACTAACAAATGGCAAACATTCATTAAAAAATGTTTTATATCTTGGGCTGATTCTACGGGGGAAAATATCTATCATATAGTAGGGACAAGTAGATTTATAGGCCCCCACTTATTACGTCATACCTATTAAGCTCCGCCCCTCGTACGTGATTGGTGCGCACCTGAAATATTTTATATTCTCCGTATAATCACCAACAGCAAGCTACCCTAATTGAAAAAATAAATCCAGAAAAAAAATGTACGAAGACTACAAAAAGTCTAAATTTAAAAACAAATTGCAATTTAGGACAAACTGATAATGTTCAAACAAAATTAATGGCTTATACAACTTCCAGATGGTTAAATAACAAATTCCTACCCATCTATATTTCCCCAAACCCAAACGGGACCGTAAACCCAATCCAAATATTAAACTAGTAAATATATATTAAGAGTCTAGCCAGCTCTAATCACTTCTTTCAGACACGTCAGGGAACCCTGTAACAAAAAATCATCAAAAGTCATGGGAATCAGCCCGGCATTTAAACTTAAAATGAGGTACACCCCCACCCGAATAAAGCGAGCGAATTCAGTAAGACGTGGTTAGTTCGGGGAAGGAGTATGACGTAATACGTGGGGTGTATAATTCTCCTTCAGCTCAACAGTGCAATTATTATATGTAGTCTATTCAAAAATGTTTTTCTTATTATTACGTCATAATAAATAATGTCATGTTCTCAAATCTTCGTAATGTAACACAGATTAATTTAACACAACAGAACAAAAACAAAATTTTTGAACAATTAGATACAACTAAAGTATTAAGGGGCTTGGTGAGTGTATGAAGTCCAGGTGAGGAGCCTTCAAGTCGTCCGGTTCTAACAAATATTCTACAAGCCAATGAGTGCTTCTTTAAATTAGTTTATTTCTCGAAACCTTGGTTGTCTTATTATTAATCCTATTCTGCTATTGGCCAATTATTATAAGCCTCCTATGAAATTACTACGAATAGAGAAATCTTGTACCTTTGAAATCTGGAAGGCTTAGACTTAGTCGTAGCACCGAGCAAAGCATTTCGGTGAATTTGTAAACCTAACAGATACGAACTCGTCGGCCATCTGCAAGGTCGTATTTCACCAGGACAATTGTCGGCAGCGCAAGAGCTTGCTCCAGCGCAATATTTACAGAATCCGTCCATTCTAGTTATTTTAAAGCATTCAACGTTTAATTTATTAAAAACTTACATATATGAGAAGCTCAAAACGATAACCACATTTTTATTCGCGGAATAATTCCTATCAACAGACTAACTGCTACAAACTGGATCGTTCTCGTACTCCGGCCCACCCGCGTTAACAAGAACTGAAATAATCACGTCGGAAGAGTCCAAATTACAATCTCCTAAACATTCCATAATTAAAATCTTTGAAAAAATTGCAATCTTTAATAATGTATTTATTTTGCGATCTTTATATTTTAACAATAAATAGTTAAATTTATACTCATTGAATGTATCAATTTGGATTAGATAAAAAGTATAAATCGTTGTATAGCGGAAATTTTTTTTGTCAAAATTGTTCACGAGACAGAAATATCAATTTAATAAAAAAATAATATCGTTGACTTTATGATTAAATTTTGTGACAATTATAATACACGTAATAACAATAACGAGTAATTGTACAATCGGCTATAGTAGGGTCATTACTAATCATTGTAATTTATATTAACATTTACGATGGAAATATTGATAAACAGATATGAAACCAAATAAAATTAATATAAGTAAAATATGCAATTAAATAGGATATCGAGTCTCAAATAGCAGTTGTATTGAAGAAATAAATGATTCAATTAAATATAATACTTGCTGTTTATCTGTTTTCTTTTTTTTCTTTTTATCAACTGCAGTCTCACTTTCGGATCGTTTTTTTCTGGCTCCATGATCCCTGCGGTTAAGTTATAACAGCATTTTCAGTTGCACAATTATTGCTATTGCTACTAACTAATTATTAATCATATCAATTATCTTATGGTGGGTGGGTGTCACAGCAGAATATCAAATAATCCTTTAGTTCCAACTGTAACTGCCACTTTTGAGTTACAAATGAATTAACAAATGTAGTAATTTCCCTTCTAATTTATTTTACTTGCATCTGACATAAAAAAATATTGTATATAAAATGTGTATTCATAAATTCCTAAAATTAATCAGAATTATATTTTGTAATATCCAACCTGACGAGAAGCAGCCGTGTTTGATAATGTATAATCCGAGAGAAAACGAATATAGGTAATTGTAATGATATATAATGACGTAACATCCGAATTATTAACCAATATAATTTATATTTCCAAATACAAAAACAATATTTGCTAAAAATTATACGAAACTTTATAAAACGCATACTTTTGTAGGAAAGTAGTAATGAGGAGAAAAAGTAATAATTATAGTAAAGTAACAAAACATTTATATCCTAACACATTAATTAATAGCAGACCTCCCAGTTTACATTATGTGCAATCCCTTTAACTACATAAATTTGGACTATATTTTCCCAATGTTCGCTATTTTAAAACTCAAACCGAAATATTGAAATGTCACCATAAATTAATAGAAAATCAGCGCTTCCAGTCTATATGCCATATACTAACAGAATTTTCCGTTTCGGAATTTTTCTGAATATTTAAATTAGAAATATGCAATATAATACATACTTTTCGCCAATAGATTCGTTACCCTTTTTCTTCTTTCGTTCTCCATCTTCAATATTTGTTGCCGACAACTTCATTCTCTTGGGCGAAGCCGCGCTAGAAGTTACATTAACATATTATCTTATCATATAGTAATAAAATAAGTATAGACGTAAATTACAGAAAACATATTAACATAATCGGAAGCAGTTTTTGAAACCCAAACAAATCTAATTGCAAAAGCAGTTTGTCAATATGCCAACTAAAACATTAAACCAGGAGTATATTCACCTGAAATGATTAAAAAAACTTTGACATTCTCATCCAGAAATATACAAAGATCCATTACACAAATGTATCCACACCTGTTACGGCGTCAACATTAATTATTACAAAACTGGTGCCGACTCGCCACCAAAATGGAATTACATTAATTTATTTTAAGTACTAAATATCCCTCATTACAATCATTAAATCTTATTACAATTTACATTTTTAAAAAATCAATTTATATCTAAATTATTAGTGAACAAAATTCAAAAATAATTATTTTTTTAAAATTGATGAAATTTTGCTTTATTATTATACTTTTATTCTATTGAGAATATTGGCAAAAGTGGTACCTATTACTCCATATTCACTTCTATTATTAACACAATTATTCAATATATATATATATATATCCCCATATATTTTTCTTTTAAATAAGAAGGGCTCACTATGCATAACCTCAACATCATCCCACATGTTTATTTTGAACCAAGTGTTTTGATAAGACCGTTCTTGTCCTGCTAATGGGTTTCATATCGCCTGAGAACGAGGGCCAATCAGCACAGGATACGCAGGATGGAGTATAAAGGTGACGCGGATGCTACAAGATGACACTTTCACTTGAGAAAGATGACTTATGAAAATACAATCTCTTTTTTAAATGCATCCTTGTGTGATGTTGGTAGAAAATATGATACCACGTTTTCTACTGACCAAAATAATAATTAAGGCCGGTTAGCTACCAAGGGACGATGATCTGTGGAAATTTCTCCAGGGTCAGTACCTTCCTTCGAAAATGCGGATCCGCGATCTTGAAAAATTAAATATGATCGGCGTAGACACGTCACGTAAAGGGGTTATAGAGATATTGGCTGTGAAATTGCAAGGATCGAAAAAGGCAGTTCACGACTCGACTTGGAAATAGAGGTGAGGAAGAAGATGTACAGATAGAAGTTCACACTACAAAACATGGATAAAGGAGGTCTGAGAGAGGAGAAAGAAGAAAATATTATGACAGATCGTTATATTCGTGGTCCAAATTAACAAGAAGAACAGACTTGAGAAGGGAAGGAGAGGATTTCAGCAAATAATTGAAAGCAAAATACAATATCACCAGAAATTCTACGATCTTAGCCAAAAATCTATCGTCTTTGTAGAGACGTCGGACAGTACAAGTCTTTCACCTCCTAGAGAAGGAGGAAGAAAATTGTCCCAATATTACCTGCCGCATGCTGACTTCCCAGAAATCGTCTAGTACAAGCGCACTAAAAAAAAACAGGTTTGTTTTCCGGCTCAACGTAATGAAAAAGATCTCTGCTACCCGCGTGTTTGTTTGCCCCACAGATTTGACCCTGATTAGTGAACGAGTCTCGTGTAAATAAATACCCTGAGCTTAGCCACCATCATTTTTCAATATTTAATTCACCCAAAGTTTATATTTTAAATTTTTATAGTACAGGTCCCAAGTGGGAATTTGATTTAATAAATTATAAAAACATTGTAAAATTAATCAAATAAATTGCTTATATTTTAATTAGCACCAACTCTATACAATATATAGACATAAAAATAATTAAGTATACATTTTAATCAATTTTTTTAATGTAACTGAATTAACTTCATTGATTTCATATTTCTAAATCAATATATTATGCTAAACTATTGAATTCAAATTGTATTTGAGAGTATAGAATTAAATTCTTATTTACAATAAGTAGAGTAGAGTGAGGCTTAAACCTGTACACATCCTTTTCAGAAAGAATAAAAATTATGATATTTACACCACAAAATATACAAACTGTTTCCTTTTGAATTCAATTGTTTTTAATTGTATATCGAATACGTTTCATTCAATAAGCCTTTCTACAAATATAAAAAACTCTCTTTTACCACACCTATGGGTAAAAGTTCGCATGTACACAGAGATTTAGAAAGAACTACATAGACTCCATAGAATGCAATGTAATTAAAAATATATGGAAAATTACACAGGAAGTTACATTTATTTATAGCAAGATAAACATGTACTTTAATTTTCTAGAAATTTTTTAACAGTAATAACCACTGCCTTCGTGCCACCATTCTTCGTATTCTTACACATGATCCAGTCCTTGAATGGACTATCGGTGTACACCTCTGCACATTTTTGGCAGATTATTGTGCTCTCAACATTACTATCTTTCTCTTTGTGATCAGATTATAAAAATGTCGTTTGCGCTTAATTGGACTTGTAGTTTCTGTGGGAGACATTTTTTTCGACGTCGTCTTCATCATATCATCAGCAGGAAAAATCCCACACATCTTGAAGCACTGACAGCTCCACTGAAGCACATCTACAGTAGACGGTGCCAAATAGTTTTGCTACTTGGTATTGTGTGTTGACTCCTCCTGGATTCCTTACTAAGCATCCAATAATTAAATCTTAATTTGGCATTTTGTCCCCCCCGTGATGTGCGAACTTGTGCCCCATGAGACACTTCTTTAGCTAGTAGAAAATTATGCCATCAATGGCGAATAATTTTAAATGTCTCATATCACGTCACACAACAGAAACGAGTTTATTAAAATGATTTGAGAATTATTTACTCAAGTGAATATATACTTATCAAATATAGTTTTCAAGAAATCAAAATATTACATCATAAAGACAAGAAATGAATCTTACCTCATGGATTCAACGATATATATATAACTACGTCTACAGCCAACCCGCGATGACACCTTGCAGACCAAAGAGTATCTTAATCCATTCAGCTCGGATGACGTGACGTTCACGTCATTCAGAACTGGGTTTTTAAATCCACTGACGTGAACAGAGGACACTTGTGTTAGCTTACTTCATTTCTTGTGACATTGGGAGTGTGGCTTTCCTTCATTCGTTTACTTTTTATAAAACATTTAAGTGTGGAAATACATTTATATTCACTTGAGAGCACCATGTATTTACAAACCCGGTATTTAAATTAGAGTTGATTGGGTTAAATAGATAAGAGAGGCAACAATAGCGCAAAGAGCGTGACTGTCATCCCCACTCCACTAGGAGCAACTCGCTCCTAGGCCCCATAAGAGCCCATGTGAAAACAGCGCTATTTAATCTATCTTACAGCAGCAAAAGACAAATTATCCTACACTATTTATTTACACCAAATATCAGTATTTTCATCAAATATATAAGGTACAAAAATTAATTCATACGGAATATAAAGAAAAGTGAGCATGTTTCGAAATCAGTATTATGAGTTGGATGCGAAATTATATCAGAATATTTCTCATATAAATGTTAAAAATATATTTTTTTATATTCGCAAATGTTGGAGGAGAATGTAATTGTTTTTCCTAGCATCTAAATTCGGAAAATAAGATTTTTTTTTATAATTCGGGTAGGCCGACGTTAGCATCTTTCGCAAATGGCTCTTAAAGGGAATTTAAAGTTTTTTAATTAGTTCACTCTGTTTCTTAAGCTTTGTCAATGAAAAAAGATCGTATCTCTTGTTATTATGTATTATTAACGCCAGTGTCAAAAGCCAAGTATTACGTACGTACGCTATATTGTTGACGAGTGAGAACTGTCTCATTGTATACAGTTGACTTTCTTGACTTGGATCGCTCCAACACTAATTTGTCTTAAAAGGAAACTTGTTCAGAATTTGATTTTTTTTCTAGTGCACTATCTGGTTTCACTAAATCGTCGATAATTTTCGAAAAAACATATTTTCAAATGAGAGAGCCGTGTTATCACTATTTAATTGAAGGTTATAAACAATACTTTCTCGAATTAATTTTAATTATTAATTATTGGATTAAATTAAAAATATATCAACCGGACTTATTATCTTAGTCAGGCCCTTTTATTTTTATGTAATCGCGCTGAATAAGTCGGGCGTACATTAATACGCGGAACTGTTGTAGTTGATATTTGTTTTTTTCTAAATAAAATGCTTCGATATATATATATATATATATATATGTTCGTAATATAAGATCATCTTCAATAGTACAATATAGTATTATTTTTATTAATGAAACAGAATCTGTAAAATATTCTGTGCTATATAATATCTCTAGTTGCGGTTTCTCCAACCGGAAAGAATACATGGTATTTCCGTAACGGTATTAGAGTGATTTACCAGTAAATGAGGGGTAATGTACGGATGTTAGATGTAGTATATTTCGTTCTGTGTTGAGCATGTGCTTGTGTCTTACACACTGAAGCAGTTAAATTGTGTTTTAATATTATAATAATAATGGTTCAGTGTGTTGCCTTTGGTTGTAAAAACCGAAAATACAATTTCTGGAATAATATTTCATGTGTAAGTTATCTATTCAAATGCTTAAGAACGTGTTACAATTTTTTATGATGAATTAAAATAGGTAAAATTTCAATCATTTAATGAGTCAGTGTTTCATTGTTAAACTCCATTTGCCCTAAGCCTATAAAAATATTTTATTTTTAACATTTAAACCAAAAAAAAAACATTTACATTATCCACCAACATTTGCGAATATAAAATGATATATTTTCAACATTTTTCTGATAAATATGTTGATGAAACTTTTCTTAATGTTCCGTATGAATTAATGTATCCATTGCATTTTTGAAAATACTAAGATATGGTTTTATACATTATTAACTTTAAATTCTTTTGCTGCTTTAAGATAGATTAAAATGCTCTGTTTTTATATGGACCTACGAGAGAGTTGATCCTAGAGGAGTGGGGATGAAAGTAACGCTGCCGAAGCTACAGCCAATCCCCGATGACAGTCAGTGTTGCCAATATAAGGTCATTGGAAACAACTAAAACCTGTACTGCGCAATTTTACCCCACTCTACTCTACTAAAACGAGTTATTATTATACAATTAATTAGGTTATAATTACACTCAACTGCACATGTATTCAAGGGAAAACAAATCACTTACCGTTTATCAATTTTCGTTTTTCCGAGTTTGTCAACTCCGGACTCACTTTCTGGTCGCCGTCTTCTCTCTCCACGACTCCTGTAGTAAAGTTATAATAGTTCTTTCAGATACATAATTAATTTCAATTACTATATTGAATTATAAAAAAAACTTAGGTCTTGTAAAAAATGTTTGTTTAATACTGATTCTTTATTGTTATGATTTTGTGAAAATTGACAAAAATTGGTGATGTAGGCTAAAAAAAGAAGAGAGATAAGCAAGTGGACAACACAATACAGCTCTAACTGTAGTGTAACTATCTAAATAAACTATACATACATATAATTCGATACAGGGACATAATTAGAAGCACTACCACAAACGACATTGTTTAAAAACCGATTTTTTGTGTTTGAAACCCTTTCCTGATTATGGAACTTCCATACACCACAAAATATTGTACTTTCCAATAAAATAATATATTTTTATTGGAATAGTCTTGGGTAATTTTTTTTTGTGAAAGACCTTTAGCTTCTTCGAACGTGTTTTTTATCCATAAATTGGGGTTCAACATGCTGGACAGGAAACATTTCAAATTTTCTGAGGTGTTGTAGTAGTACACTACGTCGAAGGCTAGCGCCTCCAAATATTTGAATGGTTTCCTGTCTTGCGAACGTCACTGACAGTCAATTCTCCTTTCTATTGTCAGTAGGGAAAAACCAAAATAATTGAAACCATGTTGTAACTGTCATTATGGTGGTTTCAAATTTTTAATTACATAAAACTTAAAATAATTTTAATAATGAAGGCGGTATTATTTTAAATGATGAATATATATGCATATGCTATTTGATTACTCTTAATAGAGCCCTGTTTTATAAGAAAATTGCATACTCATTTACAGACTCCTATAGTCAAAATAATTATTAAATTTGTATTGCATTGTATTTATTATTACTACAGGTGGAATTTTGTTAGTAGAAAAATAAAAGGAAAAAGATAGATTATTGAAAAAAATTAAAAATATTTCACTTTTTTTTCACAATATAAGCACCTAACTTTCCAGTGTTTCTAACTTCTTTTTGAAAACCTTTGTATACCTATTGAATAATATTAAAACAGCCGTCGTTATCACCTTTTTTTCCTTTTCTTAATTTTATAACAATTAAATATATTGAATACGTTAAGAAGTGTTTAAGACGTGGAATAACACTTTACATTAAAGATGAGGTCAAAAGCATGGTGTTTACCCGTGGTCAGCTTCTAAGATCAAATAGACGCAGTGTTATTTTGTTGTTGGCGAATCCCTGCACACTCCCTGAAGTTTGATTATGTTCGTTCGTAACATTTTAATACAATAAGACGACCTTACAATTGTATCGCGTAAAGTAAAAACGTGTGAGGTAGTGCATCATAATTAATAGAATACAAATTAAGAATAAATATAAGTAAAATAATTAAAAAAAATTATTGACCACTTTCAGAATTTATTCTGAAAGCAATTTCCAAAAAGATGAAAACAACGTTTCGGTACTTCTTTGTACCTTTACAAACTTTTATCCTGTGGACAAATATTGATAAACCTCGTGTTCACAAAATTTCTTAGTAGCAATATAGTATTAAACAAAATCTTGTTTTATAGTTAACACAAGGTTTGTCAACATTCTCCACAGGATAAAAACTTGAAGATGTTCAAATAAGTGCCGAAAAGTTGTTTTCTTCTTTTTGGAAATTGTTTTGAGAACAGTCTGAAAGTAATCAATTTTTTTTATATATTATTACATAAAGAAAGTAAAATAATCAACTGAAAGGATTGTATGTGAATGAGATATTTTTCCAGACTTGTGTTAACTATAATTATCTTTGATTTGTCATTGTGGCAACTGAATTAAGGTTTTCCTCCGATTTAACATTCCGCGCTGTAAAAAGCCATGAAAAGTTCTGATTTATTACAAAACATATTTTTTCGATTCTTGTGAATTTGATATTTAAAAACGAATTTGTATTCTTATTTTATAGTTTACAAATCCAGGCTGTAATTACTATAATTAAGTAAAATATAGTTAAAAGTTTTTATTTTACGTCTATTATAAGTTAATATAGCAATGTTTAACCGTTTACAGACACTTTATTTATTTTTGGAAAGTAACATTTCGGCCTCTTCGGGCTTTCTGCCTGTAGAACGAAGGTATTTACAGATAGTTACATTTTGAGATAGATTATTTAACGTAAACAAAGTCACAAGAATTTAGACAAAACAAAACAATTTACCAAATTATTGTAATATCTCATAATTTTAATGATTCATAATTTAGAGTGACTTGTTCCAAAGCTTAAGTGTAATGTGCTGCCTCAGACTTTTTCTAAATTCAGTGAATTATTAAATGTTGTTTTGGTGGTAAGATATTACAAATATTTGGTAAGCTGTTTGGTTGTTTACTTTCTTTTGTCTTTGTTTTATTTACATAATCCATGTCCAAAAATCTGTATATGTCTCCTCTATAGGCAGAAAACTTGAAGAAGGTACGAATACATACCGAAACGTTGTTACTTTCTAAATTAAATAAACAAAGTGTCTGGAAAAATTCAAATATTGCTTAATTAAGTAAAACACGTAGCATGTTAAAAATAATTAAAAGAGTCGATTGATAAAAAACTTTTACATTAAAATCACTCCATTAAAGAATAGGGACAGATTTTTATTTACTTTCTGTTAAAACATACAATACTCATAATTTAGAGTGACAGATCTTCCAAAGGTTATTCATCATGTAAAGACATCCTGTGAGCTACTTTTATTACCAAGGAAGTACATTTATAAAAATGTAAGTTTTGACTCAGCCTTCCACTTCATCTAAAACAAATGTGATGGCATTTCATTCCCCATTGATCATTTAATCGCTGCCTATGGAACTGAGATCTTCACTAGCGTCATCTTTGCTAGTTTCAAAGACAACTGGATCCGCTTCATCTTCAAGGCTGGTTTCACTGTTTGATATCAATTTACAAGAATTGGACTAACGAATCCAAAACATTGCACATAATGTTTATAAAATCAGTATATGTAAAGCACTTTTTAGATTTTAATTTACTTACTCTTTAAATTAATTACTAAATATTCAGTTGAGGTACAAATACTTATTAATATTAAAATTTCATATATATTCCAATAGAAATAAAATTGCAGACACAGTATAATGTATATCGGCATATAAGGGTAAAGTTTCTAATAATAGAAGCTTAGTTGAGAAATAAAATTTAAGAAACAGCGGTAAAAGGTTGTAGTAAATGAAAACTTTAACAGTTTTTGTAAGAAGTGCAGGATTGATATTTTTGTTTCCATAAAAAAAGGTTATCTTAAAAATGTTGCTTTACCATCGTCTCGCCTTCACTAGTTACTTTAATAAATGTTCAACTTAAAATATTTCCATGCTCACTGACCCTGATACTCAATCATAAGTATTTATTGAATTTTTAGTTTATAGTTATCGAAGTTTGAATGTTAGACTGGCGCCAGTTTGTCGAGACCTGACGCCGTGTTTAATCTCCAGGGATGATTTTGTGACACGTACGGGATTGACCTGGGTTTTCACGCATTATACTCGCGTGGGAAAAAAAGAACCTAGGAAAGATCTAAATGTTTGAGAACCACTTGGTTTCATCAGTCAATGACATTTTGTGGTATAGGGTCCGAAAAGTTTGAAATTTCTTACTGGGTGATGCTGTGAGGAGCCTTCATTCTGGTCTCTCCAGTTGAAGGAAACGGAAGTGGAGGTCATTCTGGTCTCTACCAGAGGGAGTCCGACATCACTTCTTCCGTGATCCATAGAAGCTGGCAGAAAGACGATACTATGGGTCAACCAACAAGGAAACGCATATTTCTCGAGATATAAGAGTTGGGTCAAGTTGATATAACACACAAAAATCATCATTTACATGCCATTTAAAGTTTCTTGGTTCTACAAATTCATTATTCAAGAGGAATTCGCTATTTAGAAGAACCGAATTTGACTACACAAGGAATGGATCTTTATTAGGTCGCGTTTATGAAAATATAAAGAAAACGGCCCTTGGTCTCCATAATTTTGCGTCCACACTTTTCCAAGAAAAAATATACCTCCAAATGGTGTTAATGGAACATTTCCAGGGGGTTGAAAGGTGCTTAGAGTTGCAATTATATTTAAATACAATCCCTTCCAAAGTTAAAGGTTACATGACATACCCCGCAAAATGTGAAGGGAGGAGGGGGGAGGCGAATAACTATGAATTTATTTTAAACTATTAAAATACGAGAGAAACTTTTTTATATTAAAAAGTGTTTGATATCGACTGAATCATACGCAGAAGGGCATATTAGCATAATATCAAATCCATTTCGTACTTATTATTATTAATCCTGTTTGTGTACGTAGAGGGCAGTCAATAATATTTTTTCGAGGTATTTAGTCAAATATCATTTCATATATCACATTAAATATAATCAATGATATATTTCAGACAATGCATCTGTTTTTAATTTTCATTAATGTTGGATTAGAGTAAAATTTAAATAAAAAATCCAGTTAATTTATCAGCAAACAATCATAATTATTTAAGATCTTTACAACAAAATTATAGATTTCCTCAGATAAATTTTAAATGGATAAACAAAATTATCAACATGTGAATATAGGTTTACCCTCTTAAAATTTACCCGAGGAGTCTTCAAATCTGGACGAAACGTTGCAGAGATCATAATGCTCGTTATGTTTGCTGGCATATTGGCTGCATTTTTCATTTGTAATTGATGATAATGTCAGATTATCGATTAATCAACATTTAAATAGGTACTTTGTAGTTTCAACCTCAACTTGTATTCACCTCACAATTAAGGATAGAGAACTTAACCATTTTATTTATTGGTTTGGTTATTAAATAAAAATTTTTTGGGTTTCTTTAGCGAAATTTGTAATCTACTTTTATTAAGCATTTTTCGTATCAAATAACGTAAGGAAATTTCAAAGTCTAGTAGAAAAGGGAAGTAATATTCACAAAGCTCTATTACTAAAAAATTAAGGCATTATATGTTGACGATGAACTCGAACTTCAGTACTGACAATAATTCATTATATTTAGTCCTTCCTAACACAGGTATCAATCTTCTAATTTAAACATAACCAGCATTTTAAGAACGGAATCGCTACAAATCGGATAATTCGGAAAGAACAGAAGATGTAATATAAAACTTCTACGATCTGAGTGACACATACGTGTCGAAAAATATATTGGAAAATAATTAGATAAACATAATAGTAAAAATTCAGTTAATGTATATAATGTATTTGTTGATAGTTAAATCATTTAAGAATTTTTGATAACTTAAGTGTATCGTCGCTAAATATTTTCATGTTCAAAGTAAATAAAATTTAACGAAAAGTTCATTTAACGCGGACATACCCTAAATTTAATGTAACGAAACGGAGGGATATTTAAAAATATCTGCGATGAATTTAATAGAACTATTACTTTTTAAAATTTTAACTTCGACAGTTGCAATCGTAGTTTGACAGGTGTAAGGATTTAATATTAATATAAACTTAACTGTTAAAAATAACTATTCTCCTAATGATTGCTAAAAAATAAACTTATATCTTACCGTGGTGACGAAGCTTTCTTGTGTTTCTTAGCTGCAGCATCTTTTTCACATTCCTTTTCTGTGAGTATATTAGAATCTGAGCCCATTCTTCTCTCTTTGTCAATTGTTATTTTGTTTCGGTCAAGACCTGTGTTGAACAAGAATATTTCAGGGAATAGTTACGATTACTCGAAATCAGCATTAAATATAAACACCGGTAAATCTCTGATTCTATTCAGTTATATTAGTTATTAAATTAAATTTTATCTAATGACGATTGAGTTCACACAGTAGTACATAGTTAATTGTATATATATTGTTGAAATTCCCAACTTGAGAATATTAGTTAGTACAATCTATTTCAATGTAGTGGTATAAAATGTAACTAGCAGTTTTATTATTGTGTTTTAGTTGGAACTGATTCTCTTTATTTTTACTTTGTTTTGATTGTATTCAAGGCGGCCATTTTAACAGGACGCTGACTTAATTATTATAAAACAATATAGTTTGCTAAATGTTGAATGGATAGTACCATTACTTTGCAGTTTCAATTGAAGTATAATCTTATTAATTAAATCGAATTTTTTGCTTTCTTTTATTCTCAGTCACTGCACATACCATCATCAATTACGTCACTGGGCATATACGTTCACTTTAGATTGGTATTATTTGGTAATTAGATATTTAACTAAGTTGGATGTATACTATATAAATAAACTAATTTGCCTTACTGAAAAACTATTTTGACATATTAACCCTACAATAATGGACGAAAGTTCTCGCCTTTTATTATTACCACGTTTTAAAAAATATTGCGTCATTAGTATTACTAAAATTACTTTTATAATACAGAATTCAATTATTTCATTACCTGCATATTTTTTTAACCTTATATCTGAACTACAAATCATCAATCTTGCATTTCCATATGGAATATCTCCAATTTCTCCAGTTATCTCAGTCTGCGCTACTCCTTGTTCGACTTTATAGCAGTACTTGTATTTATTATATTCTTCTTCTTCGATTTTCTTTTCTTCTTCATCTGCAAATTTATTATGGAATTTATGTTAGTAATTTGTGTGAATATGTTTCTGAAGTTAAGCTTTTACTTTTTTTTATAAAATTTGTTTGTAGTAATGATGATGAAAAATATATCAGACCCATATATAAACTGCTTATCATTAGATAAAAATTAATATTGCATAATTTAAATACTTTCTTATTTAAATTTTCTGTCATATAATAAAGACTATGCCGTTAAAGTTTACTTCAATTTCCAACAAAATGATCACAATTTTATTTTCTCTAATAGAATTAAGGTAAAATATTGTCCACAATCGATTATTATAATAGACAGATTAAGGCAATTCATGGTTGCATTCACTATAGGAACTATTCAACTATTTGAATTTGTATAATGTATTCTTGCATAAAGCTGTTTTTATTTTAATAATTCCTTCATAAAGTTATATATCAGCTTTATGCAAGAAGCAGGATTTATGATCAAAATTATATGCTTCACAAATCAGGCAAATATTGTAGTTTGGTATATTAAGAACACTGGAATAATTAAGTTGTAGTGTAGTAGAATCCCATTAGCAAATTACCTTTTGGATTTAAAATTAATTGCAATTGACTCAATGTATCTGCTTGTGCATAACCATATGGAATATCTCCTGCATAACCTAGTATGTTAGTCTCAGTGTCTACTGACACATATCCAGCAGGCAGATGAACTTCTTCAGGACGTTCATCAAAAATGTCACTTGTGTCAGCTTCTTTTGCTTCCAAACCATCAAATCTGGTTTTAAATTTTGAATGACCTTAAAGATAAAATAGTTGAATAGACATTTTCTCACTAAATAATATTGTTCTACAGAGACATGTAACATATATATGGGTCAATATAAATGACATTCTCAGGTTAATTAAAAAAATTAATAAGGACAGGAAAGACTGACATAAAAATGGTGGCTTACCATGCAGTGTCAAATTCTTGAATTTTTGAAGGCCCTGCACCCTTCATCAGAAGATTAGGAAAACATTCCGAGATGGCCAGTCATCGACTGAGCAGTCAAAATTCCTGCTGGCTAGCTTTTGCTAGAAAACAATATACCCCACCAGGCTACCAGCTTTCTCTCTCAATAAAGGTCAGGGAAGAGGCAAATAATTGATGGGGGCTGGGGAGACGGACATATATACTCCCATGTTAACACACACACACATGCAAACACATCTACATATTAACACTTACATACTAAAAGGGGTATTCATATAAATATTAACACTTACATACTAAAAGGAGTATTCATATACATACTAACACACACATACAACCACATATCATTGAAGTTATTGGTGGAACTGAATTTTTTTAAGTTTAACTGTTGCGGCGGTTGGCAATCTGTTTGGGGAGGGGTGTCTTTGTCTGGCCAATGTAGAAGGCTGGTTGACTTAGGAGAATAATATGGGAGAAGACACAGTCTAGGGTAAGATGGGCTATTTGGGCAGTGGAAAGGGCATGGGTAATTTGTTTGTGGAGGTCTATGGGGTAGATCCTGTCACAGAATGCATTGAAGATGCGGTTGGTGTATGATGCGAGGCTGTCTCAAGTGGAACTGATATGAGGTTTTAGAGGGAGAGAGTGTTTAGTGTGTTCAGGGTGGCAACTGAAAAAGTGGAGGTACTATAGGGTGTTAGTTGGTTTTATGTAAAGAGGTGGTAAATAGGCCTGAATTTAGGTGTATTTCGAT
This sequence comes from Eucriotettix oculatus, assembly GCA_034510155.1. NCBI lineage: Eukaryota > Metazoa > Arthropoda > Insecta > Orthoptera > Tetrigidae > Eucriotettix > Eucriotettix oculatus. The sequence continues at coordinate 44,479,887 of CM067382.1, forward strand.
ATCCAGGAAGGAGATGTTGGTGCGGGAGTATTTCCAAGTGAACTTGTGTAGAGGTTGTTTAGGAAGATGGTGAGGGCATTTAGTCTGTGGGTCCATAACATGAAAATTTCATCTATGAACCAGAACCAGGTTAAGGATTTGAGTGGGGAGGAATTTTGATGTTGCCATTCCAGTTGCCCCATGAACAGGTTGGCATAGAAAGCCATCTGCTAGCCCATAGCAGAGCTTCTCATTTTCTTATTTCTTAGAAACAACAACACCCTCCCCCCCCTTTTTTTAAAAAAATACCTAGTTGAAATTTGTGAAACTTCTCCTTTTGATCATTTACAATGAATCAAAGAAGGGCAATTGCTTTAAATATATGCAACACTTACAATTTGTATTTGGGAACTGTTTGTTATAGCATAAAAATTATTTGTAAAAAAAGTCCACAATACAATTTGGAGGTTAAATGTGTAGATAATTCAATTGTCTAAAAAGTATAGTCTGTATTTTCTTATTCTGTAACATAATGATCTTTCGTGTTCAGTAACACTGCCATTTCCCACTATTGCATAATTTTCCACAAAAGCAAGCTACATTAGTTAATATATATCAAATTGCACCATTAATCCTGATGATTTAAATTATTTCAATAGTCTTTTCTGTAAAATATTTTTTGTATACATTACAAGAATAGTAATTACACATTTACAAAGCACCATTAATGTTGTAAATAAAGAACATCCAAAAAACAGTGCAATAAATGGTATGAATACTGAAACCACACTAGGTAATGTTTTTTGGAAATCCTTGTAACTTACTTCAAGTGTGAAATTTAAGCAATTTAAGAAAAATGAATTGTGTTAAAATGAAGTAAAATAAAAAATTGCCCAATTGGACACAAGTCTTATATTACGGGCTGATGATTCACATATATTAACAACCTACTAACAATTACTAATGACAAAACCTAGACAATTCTCCCACATACATTACTTTTTAAAATAATTATAATAATAAGACAACATGAAGTATTACAGTAAGAATACAAATAAAACATCCAATTTTACATTAATAAATCTAATTATAATATTCACTTATTTATTATAGGGAACTTATTTAAATAAAAATGGCTCAAGTGATGGAACCATCTGCACAAAACAAGCAAACTCCTCCAACTACAAATTCCACCCGGCCTGTTGGACCTACTGGACTGGCAGGAATCAGATCAGGTGTTGTTTTAAGGGGATGTGAATGCAACAAACGAAATGGACTAACACATGATTGTCGCTGTGGAATGAAACATGCCCATAATCCTATTTCTCAGGGCCAAACTCAAAATCATCCTTGCCCACCAACTGATGGAAAGAATGCTGCTGGTGATCAAATATATTGCCAGCAACCGACATATCAACATGCTCAAGGGGATGGTGCAGGTAATATGCAAATGCAAACAATGCATACACAGAACCAAGCCCACTTGGGAAACAACCCTCAATATGCTAATTATGTTTCCAATAGTTATCAAGGGCAGGGAAATCCTAATCAGCAGGTTGTTTGTGATCCTGCTATTCTCAATCAACAACAGAATCCCCATTACACAAATCAGATGCAGGGAGGGTATGCTCAGTCAAATTTACCAATGCAGAATACAGATGCTAATGCTTACAATAATCCTCATGTTCATAACCAGCATGCAAATACCATTACAGGAATGCCAAATAGCACACCTTTATTGAATCAAAACAATGAAATTAGGCCATGTGATCATATGATGACTACTGGTCAAACTAATGTATGTCCTCCCAATATGGTCCAAAATAATCAAGCAGCAAATATGCAACACACATGTGGAGCTCATCCAAATCCTATGGTCTGTGCACAAAATGCTCAAAATCATTTACAGAATGTTGGCAAAATTTCAGAACAAGTTCCCAATTCAGGAATGCAACTTGTTAATCAACAATATGCTCAAGGAAATTATAATATTGCAAATGCAATGAAAACAATGGCTGAGCAGCCTTTCCCTGCTCAGAACCAAAGCACACTCCCAAACTGCCCTCATCAGCACAATCAGCTTCCAAATCAAAATGCATATTTAGCTAACCACAACACAATGCCTGGCCAAATGTATCAACAAAATACAGCAGCACAGGAACAAGTAAACACAGTTCATCAAAATGCACAAATAAATCCAACAAATCAATCTCAAGTTCATTACATGAACACAGGATATGAACACCACCACCCTCCATGTGAACACCACCACCCACAAGGAACCATGCCACAAGTTTCTACTGGTGCAAACAATACACAAGCAATGAACTATGCACAGAATACCATGGCTCAATTTCCAAACAATCAATATTATCAGAATCAACCAGGAATGCAAGGAAACGCTGGATATTTGAACGCACAACAAGGCCATTCATCACCAAATCAGCAACAAGTTACAGACCATGCAGGTTTCCAAAATTATCAAGGACAACAGCATCAACAGATGAATGCTGTTTCAAACAATATGCAACAAGGGCATTTCGGAATGGCACATCCTGGATATAGTAACACCGTTGCACCTACAGTTTGAATAATCTTTAACAACTATTATGTATGCATTAAAATTTATTTGAAATGTGGCATGAATTTGTGTATCTATTTGTTATTTTTATTTGATGAAATTGTTGATATTTTGAAGCCATGTAGAACATAAGTTTGGAGATCTGTCAGTAATAAAATTATATTTACTTTCTGTTGAAAAGAGAAAACTATTTTATATTATCAGTTGTGAATGGCGTGAAGGTAAATGTTGAGATGTATTACTGTACTTGTCTTTAATATTTAATAATTCATTTGTAAACCAAATTTGATGTACCTTTTATGTAATAAATTTGAATATTGAAATTATCCTTTACTGTTTATAAGTAAAATATTGTTATCCGAGTTTTTGAATAGGTTGGCTTGAGGCTATTGTCAACTAGTAAAATTTGAAAACTTTAATTCTTCTTAAACATGTATATGAGTATATATTCATTTTAAACATAAAATGTAACCAATACATTACATAATAATGTGTAAATAAATCTAGAAGTAGGAGAGGCAAGATTTGTTTTGTAGCACCAGCAAATTTCCTTGAGAGAAAGACTCTCCATGGTTTTAAATATGTAAGTAACTTGAATTAAAAATCTTAGAGAAAATATTAGTATGAGTAATTAAATTTAGTAAAATAAAAAAAATTGAATTTGTGCAAACTTAGTTTTGACTTGAAAATTTTTAATTTAAATATAATATATAAAGTACAGTTTACACAATTATGCATACCCTCAAGTCTTTGTTTAATGAAGTTCTTAACATATCTGTCTTCATAATCTCCACTTTTTAGTTGTTTAGTGTATGCATCTATTTCCTTTTGAAAATCTCCAAAGAGTTCATATTTACTTGAAAGTTTGTTATGAATATAGTCTAACACTTCTGTAAGTAAATTCTCATCCTTTGAATGAAAATTTGTTTGATTAGTATAATTGAAAGTATTAAAAATTAAAAGTAATACAACTTTCATACCCAAACTGGAGTTCCCTTTAAAGTGTTTCGTGCAGTCAGTCGTTTCCAGATCTTGCTAACAAATGCACCATCATCACAGCAAAAACTTTCCTGAAAAAGATGATCATATGCACAGCCATCTAACCACATTCCTTTATTCAACATGCATTCAGCAAACACAAGCAAAATCCAAAAAAGCAATAAGCTACCAGGTTTGTTTCATATTATTAAGCATACTGTTATAGCTTTTAGAATTTTCAACAGTAACATAAAATTTGGAAATATTCTTTATAAATTTTCAAAATATAACTGCAGAAGTTTCAAAGTATGAACACTGAAATAAACTGAGGAATGGGAGTAGTATATTTAGTATAAGTTCCCTTCTTTACTTTACAACCATATTATTTAAGTCATCTAACCAGAGATCTAAATTAGATGTATTATACACACTGCTATATGCATATATACGTATGTTATAAATATGCAATAATTAGTGATTTATTTACAAATTCTTTTGAAGTACAATTAAAATAACTGAAAGTAAATAATACATGAAACATTGGAAACAGGTTGAAAACTATCACTGCTTGCCATAGTTCGTCTTAGAAAATAAATGTTTTCTATTGGTTGATCAGTACTTTTGGTAACATTTGGAATCATTATCATTTTTAGCTCTGTATTACAGCAAAGATAACATGAAAAACTGATGCATATTTAATTCAACACTTTACCTTATTCCTTCCTTCAATCCCAATTTGTTTATTACAAAACCGACAATGAACAATGCACGAGCAATCCAACGTGTTAATGAATCTCCTAACAGTAAATTCCTGAATGAAGCAGTTGATGAGTCTTGTTAGTACTGTTTCCAAGTGCTGAAATAAATATTAAAAACAATTACCAGACAGGAAAAGTGACAATGTTTTTAAAAACTATGAAGTGAAAACATTTTTCTATCTCTAAGTTGATGACAAGATTTATAGAAAATAATCCACTTTAATGATACCAGAAAACATACCTCTGATGATGGCTGAGATACAGATACTCTCGATTTTTCTGAAAATCCTTCAATGTTGGGCTTAAAAAGAAATAATTGCCGTCCTGCCTCACCCTGACATTTATTTTCATGTCTGGAAATAGTAAGTGGTAATTTAGTCATTTTAAATTATATTTATCTGAATCACAATTTGACAAATGCAGCAAAAACTTTCCTGAATAATATAATCATATGGACCATCTAACCACATTCCTTTATTAGTACATTTATACTCTATTATATGTCTGTAAAACCACATCCGAAAAGCCTAGAGCAAGGTAGCCAAGGGTTGACTAGGACACCCGGGCTATAGTTTAAGGATCTTCCCGGTGTTTCACCTAAAGAGATGCAATTTATATAAGTGAATGTATGGAAGGCCTTTTTTTTAGATTAACAGGCTACATGAGGGTGATCCTGAAACAGGCAAAAACTTTTTTTTTGGGGGGGGTTAATAGGCTACATGAGGGTGATCATTCAAGTCCTAAATAATGTGTGGGACCGTTGTCGTAGCGTCTACGGAAGGAACTTAATTGTTGCTGTCAGGGATGAGTCCAGTAGCGACACCATAATTTACGTCAGCCATTGTCGCTGACTGATACAAAAGCGCGTCAATGATTGGTCGCAATTCTCCTGCGTAATTTTATTTAAAGAAATCTGATTGGTATTTGCGGGAGGAAAGTGTGAAAACTTCGAAGAACAGGCACTTAAAGCGTACTACTTAACCGATAAGACGTGCCAACTAATTAACGGCAGTCTTAGACATACAAAATCTACTTAAGCTGCGTCGGCGCCTCTGCTGCTACTACCCATGGCCATTGCCGAGCTTCAACCTGCTTCCAACGAGACGTCAACAGTAAGAGACAATAGCCATATGTAAAATGATGACAACCCTTATTAAATCTTTTGCTACATCAAATTTTCAAATTCTCCCCATCATAGCTCCCTGATGAGAAGGATTCTCATGCGATTGCGTAAAGCCGTTGCAATGTTTTAAAATCGAACTCAATCCCCGATTTTATACGATTGTTTAATTTTTATTCTTTGGAGTTAACAGGCTACATGAGGGTGATCGAGCATTCCCTTCTCCGTGTCTCCACCAGCTTTAGAAGGCAGTTGACCGACTGATCCAATGGGATCAGCGGACAACATATGCCCAAGGTCTTCGACCCCAGTATATATACCTCCTAAAATAGGTGAAGGTGTCTCAGCATGTGAGAACTTTGAAAATTCTCAGAGAGAGTACGAGGCATTCCCGACATAATCAGCATTTTATTATTTATTAATATCAACCTGGGGAGAAATGCCTATGAGAGAAAACTCCCACAGGCCTATACCCCAGAAGCCTTGTTTATCACATGGTGATCAATAGATAATTTAGCTGTGAGAATTGTGAAACATTCAAGTGTTTGGATAAGACACTCAAGATTTCAAATCAAGTTATGATTTGTGTAGATTTTATGTATTTTATAAAGATTGTATATGAAGAAATATTTGTCAATATTTAATAATAATGTGTGTTACCCAACATTCTGCAATTTATGATGAGTTGAAGCCAGTTCTTCTGCAGATTCTAGCTCATGGAATAACTGAATCAGTGAATTGTCCGTGACATCATGAGGACCTTCAGACTGTAAACATTTATAATTAGTAGTAATGAAATTATAATACCTTTTATATTAAATATGTAAAGTTGATTAACTACCTTCTTGTTTAGAGGAGACAACAAATATTTTTTAAGAGGTGGCAGTATGAGTTACCAAGGAGCAAATAACCACCTGTTATTGGTCTGCAATGTGTTTATTAAATAAATGAAGCAACGTCCAGATTGCCCAAAAGAGAAGAAAACAGTGTCTTGTGTGATCAAAAGTGTCCATCTAAAATACTGTGGAGGTGGGACGAGAGCTAATAGTGTACATACCATCACCTCCATAAATACTAACTGTGCATTTATTATATATATATATGATTTATTACGTTATTATAAATATAGTTACTTGTTTGTAACATATCTGTTCAACTTCCAGCATATGGACAAAACCTGCCAGAAGGCGACGAACTTGTTGAACGAACTCTGGTGTTACTGGTGATGGGCATCCACCCCAGCCACCCTCTGCGAACAAATTATATGTTATAAATTGGTTACATCTCTAATAAAATTTTGGATGTAATAAAATGATTTTTATTGAGAAAAACGTTTTTTTCTATAAAGTAACTTTCCAAGGCAAATGTGATTACCACACTGTCAATAATATTTTAATAAGATGGGTTTAAAGTTACAATGAACATCTTTTAATTAAAGATTCAGAAAGACATGTTATGATATTTAAACTTAATATAATGTAAATGATCAATATTAACATTAAATTTTGATTATGGTAGAGAAAAACATGATAACAAATGATATAATATTTTAAACATTTGATTCACGTTGTACTTAATTCAGTTGGTGTGAGTTTTAAGTGGAATTAGTTTTGTTAAAAAGAAGCTTTTTTCTGCTAAAAGTCAATAGTGACTGGAAATGCCTTCAGAATTTGATAGGTAACTTGAGGTATATATTTAATAGGTAATTTGAAATGTTAGTATATTTAAGAATGGTTGTTGTATGTTTGCAGGTACTTTTCATGGAATTATCAAATATTAAAAGAGGTGTAAATTGCTGAAAGGTGAAATTAATGTTCAAGAATCACAGAAAACTAATATTACTAAAAATGTAGATAGAGATCATTTTTTAATTTGCAAACAAATTAATATAATGACGTTAGTAAGCATTTTTATGTTAATGTAATTTAAATATGAGGACTGCCAGGTTTTTTATTTATAAATGCGGATGGATAACTAAAAAAGTTTGTTTTATTTATTCTGGTGGATCTCAAACTGTTGGAATAAATTATAGTGGGAAGTTTTTAGGGCACAACACATTGGAAACGTTTCTAACTTTTCTGCGTAATTTCAATATATTCATATTAGCAGAACTTGGTCGTATTGATAAAGTGCCGCAGAAACCCAACGATTATGTTATCAATTTTAGAGTTTCGTGTTTTCGAAAAAGGCGCCTTCATATGTTGGCTTTAATAGATGACCATAATAATGACCATCAAAATACTGTCCCCAACGCTGATGACGTTCGAACTCGAGACTGTGGATCGGTCTGAATTTTTAATTTCTTTAAAAATAATTTAATGAATTGGATATAAATACATGTTTAATACCTTGGTTGCAATCTTCTGACATGACGATCTCGACAAAATTATAAATTTTGCTGACGATTTATTGTTAAAACTAACCGATTTTATCGGTCATAGGATTTGGGACTAGGGAAAACAGCTATATTAAATGGTTCCGCAGTAACGTAACTTGTCCTTTCAAAATATTCTAAAACAATGAATGTGCTCAAAGTTCTCCCTGATTTCAAAATGTCAACATTCATAATTACATTCAATGACAGTTGCCTTAGCAGAAAATAGTATCTTTGCCCCACTATGTAACCATCAAGGAATTTTCTTGCTTCTCCTCTACAAGTTTTATCATATGAATATTTTAAAAAGTAGCTCAAAAAAACATCGTATGGTATTTATAATTCACCGCTTTTTGCGCCATAGCTGTATTTTTAAAGTTTTCGCATTATTTCGGCGTGAACCGTGTTGGGCAATATCTTTGTTTAAATATCTATTGCTTTTATTTATTTGAAAGAGTTGTAAAATTTTTTTGCCGCGATTGTTCTTCAATCTATTCGTTGGAAAAACTGTAGGATTTTATTTTATGCTCCTCCAGTCAGAAATTTCACTTCGCCTTTTTGACAACACGAGGAAAATTGTGGATTCCTCTTTGACAAATTTATAACCTTTCTTGTTTCTAATATGAATTATTGTAATTGCTAAATTTAAAATTCATTGCTCGCAAGCAAAGAAAGGCAAATTTTGCTGTTATATTATCGGTCCGAAAAGAGATCATTCTTAAATCCCCTTCTACTTTATTTAAAATTTCTTTCTCTCTGTGATGATATTCATACATAGTCTGATGACTGTGACAAAGAGTCGGAGGGAACGTTGAATTTATGTAAAAGTCCAACTCCGTTGGTCAACCGTGAAGTATTTATCAGAATTCTACACCAGAAAAGTCATTAAAAACATACGTAGTTTTTAGTTCTATAGATAATATAAAACATTTACATTATTTTGGCTAAAGGGGAATTCGATTCCCCGAATGTATACATCAGGATTTTCCCCTTCATTGTATACACTTGAACAGACTGTGACGTCACTAGTCGTAAACTCTACCATATTTTTTAAAAATTATCTCCACAATTTTTTACTACTCTTGGTGTAACGAAGAAAATCGATTTGAGACGGTCAGTTATTGTTGAGATAGTCAAAAAAATTAGAGAAAAAATCCAACACTTTATTCACTTGAGAAATTTTGTTTACTAAGTACAAGTTCATAAATATGCGATGTAAATGTAACTTGACACGTTATTTTAATTGACATCCCAGAGGATTGGTAATATTATAGTCCATATATAACAATTCTAGCACTATAAAGGTAGCAATACCGTAGTAAGAAAACCTTCCTCAAAGGTCACCGAAAACTTGGTTCAACGATCGTTTCTATTAAGGACGTCGACTGATAACTATTATAGCGAATCAATTACAAATACAGGAACAGTTCATAAATGATGTCAACATGCACAAAATTGTCATTTGGTAATTAGTTTCACATAATTTCTTCCCGCTGGAAGTAGTATATTTCTGACTTGTGTCGTCCGTCAGTTCGCCTAATAATATCGCCAAGAATCATATTTTTCTTAAAAAAATATGTATAAGAACAGTAATAATTTAAGGGGGAAATTTTTGCTGCCGGTTTCTGAACTTGCCTATTGAGAGTCACTGTAACACTTTATACAACTCGTGAATTAAAACTGAAGTTTCTTCTAATAGAACGGAATGTTACTATCACTATTCACGCACGTCACTTCAAAGAGTTAAGATGGTTACAACAGGGTACGCAACCCATAATTTACAACATATGTTCTTTGGTATATGAACTTCTGCAGGTTGTTACATGGAATTTAGTTGTGTTCAGTTATTCGGAGTCTGGTTTTATTTCAGTTCGTAAGAATTTTTGCCATGGATGACGTCGTCTTGAGGAGTTGTGAGGATGCAATAAATTCGGACGACATCTGCGTTCGGCGCCATTAACTCAGACGTCGTCCGTCGGAGTCTTGTATCTTTAGACGGAGATTGTGTTTTATGTGAATTTCTACCTGCTGCTGCCCCCGCACCTTGACCGCCTTCGACGGCGAGAACACGACGACTTCCTCCTCCTCCTCCTCCTCCCACCGCACGAACTCCTCCTCTTCTTGCGACCTGCAGGCTTGCGCCGCCTCTTGCGGGAACAACTTCTGCGTTGCCTTCTCCGTGGGCATCCGGCACTATCATTCGAATTCGTTCTCCTTGTTCTTCCTGCTCGATCATTGGAGATTCCTTCGTCTTGCTCCCGAGCCAAGACATACCTTGGTCCGATGTAGTGAAGCACTCCGTCTGCCATAGCTTTCTTCAATCCAACAAGAACCAAACACTTCGCTTCCTTCTTGTCCATTATATATTTACCGCTCACGTACTTGACAATTTCTTGCGGCGTGGAACCTCTCTCGTCATCTAAGCATTGCAGAGCCTCCACAACCAGCGTTTGCGGTTTCCATAAATCCTGTTCCCCTTCGGACATCGACATTATTACAAGACAAAAAAAAATATTTATAAAATTTTCGCGTGTCTACCTTTATTCAAAACAGATAACCAAAATGCCGAACACATTATAAAAACGCACTGTAAATTTTAACCTACGTTTATTACGGGCTATTAGGCGATTTTGAATTACATCACCATGGCAACGATCGCAAACCCAAAGATAATCTAATACTTCACAATTCCTAAGAAATACATATAAAACTTGAAACTATTACGAAACTTGACTGAATAAACTTTACGAAGCAATTCATTACAGACAGATTTGGACAATGAAGGGGTTGGATAAACGTAGCTTTGTCGAGGATCTTTACTGCGACGCTTAATTTATAAGCAAAAACATCGCCCAGGAAATTTTAACAAATAACGTAGCCTTTCCTGTGGTATTCTCGCTTTACCAACCGGGTCAATTATTTATAATAATTGAAATAGACAATATATTATATAATTACTGCAATAAACAAATTAACCTTGTTGACAACTGAAAATCTCACACTACAACCGTGTCTGTTTAAGTTTCCAACTTAACTAATAATAATTTTTCTTTAATTGCCAAAGGCAAATTGTCAAACTTATGTCATCCATTAGAGGTTCAGTAAATTCTTATCTAACTGAATTATAATCCTATATATTATATAAAATAATAAGTTGCCAGTCTATTTAGGGTTAAAATTTTAAGAATCTACTCTTTTGTTTTTTGGGTAACAGATTACATGAGTTTGATCCTAAAATAGGAAACTCCCCTTTAATAGCATAGGAAGGGAATTGAAAATATAGAGAAAGGTTGACTGAGGCCACCGGGCTATAGTTTAAATATTCTACCAGGGTTTTCACCTAAAAGAGAAGCAGGGAAAAGCCTAGAAAACCTAAATAGGTCGGGATATATGGTAGAGATGAGTTTGTTATGGGGTCGCAGAATTCCATTCTCCGTATCTCTACCAGATCCAAAGGGATCAGCGAACAACTCTTACCGTATACCCAAGGTCTTCGAACCCAGTTCACATACCTTCTAAAAATCTACTCTAAAACGGATGTTCTAATAGAAAGATTCTTAGTTTTTTTTGCGTAAGACTTTTATTGTTAGCTGGAGGCAGGCAATTACATGCTTTAATATCACGCATTTGGTACATTACTGGTTTCAGTAATCCTCAAAGTCTTGCTGTAGGCATTGGTGTCCTGGTTGAGGTGGTCTCGTTCTTAGTTTCAATAATTCATTCTATACAGGAGACCAAGTGAAGTCCAGGTACGGTTAGCATTTGGAGTTGGTTTTGCTCGAAGACCCCTCCAAAGAGGGGTCAACGGGTGTGCCTGTATTGATAACCCCCTAGGGACGGGTCCTGTACACTTGGAAGAAAAGGAAGAGAAATTTTGCCCGCGAAATCATGCCTTGAGTGATCTCCAATGTGCGTTGGCTTGGGACGAAGATACACCACCACCAGGTGTGCTTTGGGGTCTCCGGAGGATATACCGGAGACCACACGCACCCCGAGATACCAATTTCCCCGAAGGACGCCATTGATCGGCCGCGCACATAGCTCCTTTCAGTGCTAGCGTGCTCAGGGGCGTTCCGCAGGGAGGAGTTGCACTTGCCATTTAAGATGCCCTTGAAACTTGCGAACCAGAATGACCTCCCAAACTATGTCTACATCCATCTACTAACAGCATGGGCAATATTATCAGATGATTATGGCCAGGGGGTTTCATCCGATGAATTCAACTTCAGGAATAACTCAGCTACTTGAATTTCTGTATCGGAAACTGTAGCATGAGGTATTTTACAAAAAGAAACTAATCTGGATAGGGCCAACAGGACTTGTTGAATTTTAATATGATAACGAAGCAATAAAATTATCTACTTAGTCCTTATCCTCTTGTGGGAACAATGTAGCAGCAAAACTGTTGAGTTCATTATTCAGTTGTATATTGTCTTATCAAATGTAATGAGGTAACTGATTTCTTGTTACATATTAATTAGTATGGATTAGTTACAAAAATTTTACTTTTACTTTTTCTATCCGAGGTTCTTTCCAATGTTTATGGATTATATTTATGTATATAATTTGTTCTTATTTTCCCTACACTTTTTATCCATAGGCATTTAAATAATTAAGTCAATTTTACACGACCCGTTATTTATGGAAATGCGGATTTTGAAATACCGTATATAACTTGATAGTTCAAGTACAGATTTTAAATTCAGAGCGTAAGAAATTAACAATTCAATATTTTCAGAACAATTTCTGATAATCACAATAACACTTGAGGTAAACAAAGAAACAAAGTACAATACTGCCAACAGTTCTTAAATGAGAAAATAAATTGGGGATACACTTCTTAAATTTACGAAAAAAGCGGATTGTGGTTGGGTGACTTGGTAGAAAATAATTGTACTGATCGCAGAGTACGACAACGATTAATGACGTTACATAGATTGAAACTTTACTTTAACTTTAGTCTTCTTACCCTACTGAATTGTATTAGTACGGGTAACTACTTCTAATTCAGGTCTCTATTCTCAAATTATTACAATTTCAATATCCACATCTGCCCCTTAAATTATTAATATTTCAACAATTACATAAGTTGTAACGTGGCTTAGTTCGGACGGAATTTATGTAGACAGAAAATCCTTTGCCGACTTGAAGATCAACAAAATTTATTAATCAGAACCCGAATGTTATGGGTGAATATTATTCCCGAGGTCCACGTCATACCCACAGAGCCCCGGGTGTTTAGTACAAGTGTGACAAAAATTAAGGAAAATCTTTTGCTTAGTTACAAATATTTGAATGATATCCTTAAAATTAATTAAAAAAACATTGTTCAGTGCGGGGATGTGACGTACTCATCTCGGGAATCATATTCGTCTTAAGCCAAATGTTTTTTCAATCAAGCAATTTCAATATCAATGCTACATTCCAATACAAAACAAAAAATAAATACAGATAGTTACGCTCAGATAAATTTATTTAGAAGTAATAAATATATCACTGTTTTACTGTAGTTAAATACTTAACAGTGACCAAATCACTAATTCATCTAATAAATTTTGTTTAAAAACTTGTAGATGATAAATATGTTAAGTACACAATAAAACTTGACACCGTTTTATTGAATTATCCAAAACGATTGGTTTATATTCCGGTGTGTGGCCCACGAAAACACAGTCAATGGGTCAACCTAATGTATTAACATTGAAGTTTATAAGATGACCTTTTGAATCACGAAACACGCCGAAAACGTAGTGCAACAGTCGTTTCTTTGTCGACTATGAATCACGAATACAGGAACAACAGTTTATAAATCACGTAAAAATTCCCCGCGTGTTTAAGGAGATTTTTATTTTGGTAACTTGCAAGAATTATATTTCCGACAAGAGTCGCAACTTCGCCAACAAATACAATGGCTTAAATAATGTCGATGATCGTATCTGAGGAATAATATTTGAAGGACATTTGCAGGCGCTGTTTGATTATCTCGGTAACACTGCGCACATTAACGAATAACAACCTATAGTTCGTCACAATATTCACTGTAGTTTTTCTCAAAATAACGGAAAGTTACTACAACAATTTATTCAGTCAGGTTCCATGTGAATGCCACTAATTCTGTATTATTTCCTAGATCCCATAAAAGTGTATAGCCAGTAATGGACGACATGCAATGGTTAGTGTAAGCTTCTGCAAGTCGCTACAGTGAATTTGTGTTTAATGAGATGGAGATTAGATTTTTTCAACTTTGCAATAATGTTTGGTGGTGTCTTGAGGAGTTGTGAGAATACAATAATTCGAACGACGTCTGCGTTCGGCGCCTGCAACGCAGACGTCGTCAGACAGACTTGTACTTTCAGATGGAGATTGTGTTCTATTCTCTCCTATATTACATACGTCTTCCTCTGCACCCTGACTTCTTTTGATGACGACGACACGCAGACTTCCTCCTCCTCCTCCTCCTTCCGCAGGACGATTTTCTGCTCTTATGGCAACTTTGAGACCTGCGCCGCCTCCTTCGGGAACAGCTCCTGCGTCGTCTTTTGGGCCTCCTCTTGAGCGAGTGACACGCTTTCCTCGGTCTTCCCATACGAGCAGCCTTCATCACTTCCTCGTCTTTCTCCCGAAGCATGACGTATCTTGAACCGTCGAATTGAAGCACTCCGTCTGTCAAAGCTTTCTTCAGTCCAACGAGGACCAAACGTTTCGCCTCCTTCTTGTCGATTCCGTATGTCTTGGACACGTAGTTAACAATTTCTTGCGGCGTGGAACCTCTATCGTCCTCCAGGCATTGAAGAGCCTCCACAACCAACGTTTGTGGTTTCCACACACCTTGCTCTATATCTGACATCGACATGATTATAAAAAGTTGAAAAAATCACTATAAATATGTGTATAACTTAATCCAAAAAAAATGTAATAAAAACGCGGAGTGTTACATAGAAACAAACTAAAAATTTGAACCAAATCTTTTTCAAGATGCATTATTACAGCCTATTGGACGATTTTGAATTACATAACCATGGAAACGATATTGATAAATAAAACCCTAGCATCCATAATTTCAAAGAATCTTATATAAAATGTGAAGTTTTACAAATCTTTGCTACATAAAAAAATAATTTGCAATGTTAAGTTTACGAGCGTTAATTTTTAATGAGCCTCATTCTTTGTATTAAAAAAGAATAATAATATCACGTCAACGAGGACATTCCCAAAGTAAATCGTAAAACATTCTCGAATTCCCAACTGGGTTAAACATATATGAAAAAAAACAAGTTTTTAAATACCGTGCTCTGCCATCATCCGCAGTCGTTTTGGTACAGTTGCGTTATTAAAATTTGATTCAACTCGTTTCATATTGTGGTGGATGGATAGCTCTTGGTTTGACAATTATTTTACTTAGTTAAGATATAACGTCTTCATCATATTAATTTTGGGGTTGAGGGTCAACTTAATGAAAATATCAAATATGATCATAAATATATTATCCATAATTAAATAATCAAACTGTTTACAACAATTATTTTTCTTTCTTTCTCCATGGCACTACAGCCCATTGAGGGCCTGGGCCTACCGAGTCGACTGCGGACTGTCATCTTGCATGACACATTCCGAATTTGGAGTGACACGTGGTCAACGTATCGATCCTCCAACAGTCTTAATCCCGGTCTTCTCGACCATGACGACACAAACATCCAAACCCATGCCAGGATTCGAACCCGGGACCTCTGGGTTTTGAGGCACTACACCACAGGAAGTCGGCACAACAATTATACTACTAAAAATAATAAAAGAAACTATTTACAATATTTGTACATTGAATTGCTCCGACCAGCCGTATGGACTGACAGTTGACCGTGGTGGTTGGGAAAATTACACCAAATTAAATATTGGAGTAAAATAAACAGACTTACCGCGCCGTTAAATTTAATCCCATTAAGCAAAGAAAAATATTATATCTACCCTGAATTTTAAAAGTATTTCAAAACAACGCCCCCGTAATTACCGTGACTACGTGAGAACATTGGGCGATGACTTGTTGGCTGCTCCGTCTCGGACGGTCATGCGTTGTTGACGGTGGACGTCGACGCCAGGACTCCGGTGCAGTCGGCCCCTACGCTTTGGAATGGGCAACTAATAGCTAGGTTAAGGCTATATTGTTAGCTCCCACATCGAATTTCCTGACAGAAAAGTACTCCTCTCCCTTCCGCTTCTCTACATGAACTGTTTGGAGACTATGGACGCAGACCGTCCACCTCTCGCTTCTCTGATTCTCTACTCCGACTGTGTTTCCATCACCACATCATTTATTAGTCCCGTCTCGAACATCAATCACAATTTGTAATTTCGGAAGGAACACGTCCCCAATTGCTCGCGAATTTATTGAATCCTCTCCATTTTTTCCTTGGCGGGGAGAAATAATTTATGCGGCGGTACGTCCTTCCAGGTATACGAAAAACTTCGCACCTCTTTGGCATCGCAGATTTTGCAACTCTCCCTCAGGTAAACGTTCCCACGTTATCTTGCCCACGGAACAAATGAGGCATCTTTCCACGGGACCAGCCTGATAGTGAAAATAATCCAGCTATCAACATTAAATATCTAATGTCTGCTAGATGTGGTTTGCTACAATATCTAACTGCACTGACCTTACGGTTATTTTGTGGCACAGATTATGATGACGCTCTGTATTGAAACTCCGTGTTTTAATTAGGGCTTAACCTGGATGGAATCCCGAGAAGGTTTCATATAAAAAATATTTCGGAACAAATTTTGGCAAGGGATTGATAGTTAGTCACAA
This sequence comes from Eucriotettix oculatus, assembly GCA_034510155.1. Classification (NCBI taxonomy): domain Eukaryota; kingdom Metazoa; phylum Arthropoda; class Insecta; order Orthoptera; family Tetrigidae; genus Eucriotettix; species Eucriotettix oculatus. Next base: position 44,496,477 of record CM067382.1, read on the forward strand.
GAAATTTTAAAATCCTTAAAGCAGGGTTGAGGAACCCGCGACCTGGCTCGCATCTTTGTACGGCGTTTGCTCTTTAGTGTTTAAATATACATTCTACGTATTTCTATTATGGCTTGAAAAATTATTTTGAACTCGGAACATAGTCATTACAACTTTGGGGAACATATATACTTGAATGATATAACAAGCGAGGAAAAGATACGACGCCGCACTGAAGCGAACCAATGGACAATTGTGACCGAAAGAACGCGAGCAACCATAAATTTAAAACTGAATTTTAATCGCAAGTTAAAATATTTATAACAGAAAAAATACATTGTTAGATTTTACATTTTTACACGCCATTTAATGTAGACGAGGAAAAACGCTACAAAATGGAATTGACAGAATTGAAAAACGACGCTAACAGGAGAAATAAATTTCAGAACGTAGACATCCAAAATTTATATCAAATTTACACCATTTTCGTACTAATTATACGATTAGTCACACTTGCAATGTAAGTTATAAAAGTTATGTTGCTGAGAAATTATTTTCCGTAATGAAAGTAATTAAAAACGACGTCAGATTCAGGCTAAATAACGTGCGATTGTAAAGCTGCAAATATAGACCGACTGGTTGCAAAAAAGCAATTCCAAACCTCTCATTATAATTTGTTAAGATATTTTCCCATAATAATGCTTTTTGTGTAGCATTTACATATTTATTTGGGTTTCCATACATAGAGTTAGATTTGTTAATAAAGACATAATTTGTGTCTATCATCAATTACCGTTCTTATTTCAACGTTTTTCTTACATACAGCACATAGGCTATTTTCGTTCATTCATTCAATACATTTCACTTCATTGCGAAAATTACGTCTGTTTTTATTTTCTCTAATAAATTGATAAGTAACTGTTAAGTAATGACCTGTAACGAGATAAAGGATTATATAAAAATCGATTAAATATTTTTCGAATCATTATAATAAATTAGTATTGCTGACAACGGAATGGTTGATTTAAATTTCTTTCAGGGTTAAATCCAGTGATTTGTTGATATTTACGATTCATTTTTATATCAAGTATTATCTTACATATTCTTTCCCGGGAATCCGATTTTTTTCAATACGTAAACGTAGTCTGTAAATGTTTGAAAAGAGAATAATTTTTTTTGAATTAATACCTTCCCAGTCTCTACAGCGACAGCTGTTTTAATGAGGTCGAAATTTCTACTGTTATCACCGGTATACCTGTTGACCATTACTGTTTACTGTCGAAACTTTGAACGTTTTCCAAACGGCTGTCCGGATGGAAACTTTTTACTAATCCGCCGGAATACTGAATAAACTCTAGTTTATCAAAAATTATTTTTTGTTTCTATTGTGACTTTGCTATATTCTAGCAGAAGTGAACTGTGTCCGTGGTTCATGCACTCGTACGGCACCGATTTTATGACTCCACGTGGGACTTTGACACCCTCCCATTCTACAGCACGGATAAGGGGTAGGAAGGGCGGTTATAAGTGTCCTGTGGGGTGTCGAGAACAACTGGTATCATACGGAGGGGTGAAAATTAGGGGACTTGAGAATAGAAGGGGAGGGGGGATATTCTAGCTACTGCATCTTTGACAGAGGAAAGCTTGCATAATTAAATAAATCAAAAACTTATTAGCACAATATATATTGTTTAAAAATAAAATATAATCTTCTATAATTGTATTTTATTAATAAGATATATATATATATATATATATATATTCAGTAAAAAAACCTTCAGCAGCCTCAATGTAGTTAATTTTATTTATTATGATAGCTTTCGGCTATATTTGCTATTGTCAAACTGTAATGCATATAAGAATATTATTAAGATTATTTATCTACAAAAATTAGTTTGATGCATTTAAGCAGTATATATTTGGGAAGGAGGGTTTACATCCCCTACGCCAAAATTCTTTCATTCGCTTTTTAATAATACCTCACTTTACACGTACAAAAGGTAAAATTCTCACAAGAAACATATTCTTTCGTGCATTGAGAATCAATGACATTTTTCTGCGACATAATATTTTCGATACTTTCATAGAATTGTAGTACACGCTACGTGTAAACGCGTGAAACAGTCTTTATTATGTGTAAATTATAAAACTCAATCAGCCTATCTTCTTGAAACTTCAAAATGTTGACAATGAAGTAAAGTTTTGAAGGTGAAATAAATTGGTGCACTAAAGCGTGTCTGTTTATGCGATAATTTTTCTAGTTTTGTAGTTCTATGGCCATTGCAAAATTATCAAGATTGTTGTTGTGGTATTTTCTTAAGTCTGATGCAATCCTCCATGCAAGCCTTTACGCACATCTTCGCTAATCTGTTTATCGTAGATGAAGAAGGAATATTAAATTTGTCCAAAAAACTAGTTATTTTCCGAAAAATAATGTTGTAGAGTAATAAATGGAGTTATTACAGATTGATAATTGTGAATTCAGTCTAAAGCTATCAGAATGACTGTTTACGTGATTGTTATTACGTATCCAATCGAACCTAACAATCTGGTCCTCCGGGCCTGATGTGAGCGCCAGCAGCGTGTGCAAAGAAGTAATCATCTTGTGGGAATTGTGAAGCTAAAACCTGCCGACATCATCGCTGACAAGAAACATAAGTCACTGGCATCGTCTGCATAGGCGACGCATTGTTGCAGCCGCATTGTTATATTTCCTTTACTGCCGATGGACTTTAATATTTCATCTAGTGGAAGGAATTAATTCCAGCAAATTTATGTCGTAGATCGTAATAAGAAATGGAACGTTTCTAGTAAATTTGTGTCTTGACAAGTCTGTCCCTGTATTAAATATCAACCTGATAACATGACTTCTGACCGTCGTTAAACACAGAAAATGTGACCGTGTTAATTGTTCCACGTTAGAAATAAAGTGACGTTTCCCGAATATCATTTATCCGCATTGGAGGCTATCATCTTAGCAATTAATGTGAGCGTTCAAAACGAGACAGTCGTGGACTCTGCAGGGAAAAGGGTGAATAAATTGCGCCGCACTCAGTCTTCTGAGCCAGGTTTTTGTAGCCAAGTTGAGGCCACATTCTTCTGTGTCTCATTTGATACGAGATCGTGGCGAGGAGAATAAGGAGGAGTAAATAAGTCACCCTTCCTTTACACCGTGCTAAGGACATCCTTACAGTAATACAAATGCGAGACAAGATGTGCGGTGGAGGGAAACTGTAAGATTCTCATTTGGGCGAGCTGCAAACCCTGCATCTAGGAAGACGAATAAAAACCTTATTTTTATTGTCATAAATACTTTCCCCGGTAATCCTGACACACAAAATTATCCATCCATATGTTTCGTACTTCAAGGGAGAATATATTCCAAAATAATACCATATTTACAGAAATTTGAGGATAGTTCATAAAATGATCATTAAATACATTGACAGTAACATAAAATTAAATTTTCTTACGAAGCGAGTTTGGTTATGGTGCAATTTGTTTATTACACTCTTTATAATACTATAGTCGTGGGGGAGGGGAAAAAATGTCTAACGTTATTCATACACATGATGACAAATTTTACAGACCAGTTTACATATATTCGTTGAATCATCATAACTATGGGGAAAAAAGGTAGATACTGCACATGTGAGACACTCTTGGTGAATCAGAAGAGTATAAGTATAGCAAATTGCATGGCAGTAAGTCAGAACAATTTCCATTACAATGGCTATAATCACAATAAAATCAATAAAATTAGAAAAACACTACGTCTCGTTAGCAATTTGCAAACATCATAATAAATGTAAAAACTTGACAATTTTTTCAACAATTTTTATTTTTTAAATTTAATTTTATCAGTACCGAGGTGTTCATATATTAGAATATTTAATATTATAGAAAAGAACTGTGAATAGCCTTTAAAACGCATTAACTGACAATTTCCTTAAATATATTAGATTTAACGATTGAGATACATACATTTATAAATGGCAATAATTATGTCATATTGAAAATGATTTATCTATGACCAATTAAATTCTAATATAAATAATGAGACTTAATTTTAATTAAGAGAAATGCCTTCTAGTAGTTTGTAAAGAAAGTCTGCATTCTCAGTAAGTCGGGCTTTAATTACCCGAATAATAATAAAATAATAAATAGAGTATAGGCACAGAGAAGGAGATGGTCCTGTACCATACTAGCGTGTTGTGGGTCCATCACCCGCACACCTGAAAAAATGGATTAAAGAAACTAAGACGAAACAAAGCCGTACGGTTTTTGGCGCTAAATGGATAACAAAAATTGAATGCTGGAATAACTTGGAAAAAAAGTCGAATAGTTGGCGACCCAGAGAGAAAAATGGGAATGTTTCACTGATGCCCTATGTTCCAGGGAGAGCAACAGGAATTAAGTCAAGTCAATATATAGAACGAAAGAATAGAATTAAATGGTTTCAGCTTCTGTATACACAATCTTTTGATCAAATAGAATTAATAGCAATTCACCACTGGATTGAAACAAATACAAATTTTGAATTTAAATTTCCAGAAGAATAAAATTGAATCGGTTGATTCTAATCTTGCGGCGCTAAAATCGACTTGCTTAGGTACGAAAGTAAACGACTGCTGACTATTGTGTCAAATAATGACGTAATTCCAGCAAAGAAAAGTCTCTGGATTCCTAAGAACTTGGGAGCCTATGACGCTGCCTTCCTTTTTCCCAAGGAAAGTTACGACGTCTGTTCGTTTGGGTTCTTTGTTTATTTTCGGAAGGAAGGAGGGAGAGAGAAAGAGCGAGCGATGCCGACTTTATTTCTGGCGTTCGATAGACTTAAAGCTGACGCCCGTCCGCCAGCTCATCGCCTCGCTTCGCCTCGGTGATCAATAGCGGAGGACGCCGATGCCCGGACGCCATTACGCACGCGCCAAGATGGCGGCCAAGATACGGCGTCCTCGCAGTAGCTCAGTGGCATGATTGTTGCGACAACAATAACGTCAGATGCTTCCTTCTGGAGAGTGCTGGCTGCAAGGCAAAGTGACGACGTGCCATGGGGTGACGGAGTCCACGCGGTCTCCATTGGGGTAAGTGCATCCCCCTCCTCTTCTCTCCCGACGCGTAGAGGGAGAAGGAGAGGGAAAGCGACGAGAGCGAGAGAGATAGGAAGTGACAACAACGCGCGCCCGCTGCTGGGAAATAGAACGTTCGAACTTGGCTTCGTGATTTTCTTGCGGAATGGATTCCCCTGTAAGGTCATCCAGATGGAAACGGACAACTTGTCTACCACGCTGTGTGAGTGAATCCAAGTCCCTCTATACAGTCCTTGTTGGATATTTATTATTTACAACAATTCTGTATTTGTGAATGACAAGGATATATCCATTTTATGGCAAATTTAGTTTAAAAGTGAAACTTACAACCCAAACATCAAGGAATTTTATGCTCCCTTCACAAAAAGTGCAGATTTGAACAAAATCCTTTGTTTTCGTATCAAATAATATGCAAGCGACTTAATTCGGATCTTATTAGTTGAATAAAGATTGTGTGCCTGTATTAAAATAACGTATTAAATATTTTGGGATAATTGATTATAACGGTGCTTTATGTTCATTTTAAAAAGAGGCTAGTGTACATGTTAATCTCCGTGAGGTTGTCTCTACAGTGGATGTGTTTAATTGTTGGTACTCGTTTGTAAAAGTCGTGATTTTCCTTACATACGTAAGTGCAGTGACATCTTAACATCCTCAATATAGAGTATGCGAAATGTGTATCTACAATAAGCCCTTGGAAGAGCGGGTTGTTTATCAGTTAAATTGCTACTCATCTTTAAATTATAGTTACTTAATCAGTCTCCTCTATGTTACTTATTTTATTTCTCCAGTTCTCTGTTATTTCTTCTCTCATCCTCTCAAGTGTCGCCCACCGGGGTGAAGTTCACCACGTGTTTTTGTGTGGTAACTCAACAATTTTTTCACGACTATCAATGTAGTTAGAAGGTTTTCGAAGAACTCCATCAGCTTTCAAATCTATTAGTCCTTGTTTCTCAGCTACTCTCGCATTATTTTTTTAAATTTAACTTTTATCGTAAAACGTAACTTGTAATCGTGTTTTCTCCTTGTAGATTGTCACATAGTATTATTAGTGTTACAGTATTGACACATCAGTTGATGATTAAACTTCAGTGTGTTTCAGTCTATTTGTTGAAACGTGTGTGGATAGAGTAAACACAAGACCGCCTTCGTGACTGTTTACATGCGCACAAGACGTGTATGAAGGGTTGCCTCTATTCCAGCAACTAACTCAATTTTTTTAAATTGTGAGTAGAAATAGAAATATTTGTGATAAATTACCTTTCACAGGAGTTTGAAGCTGTTTCTGGCAATCATATAATTTAGTTCTAACGAAATTTCTTCATGAGTAAATCGTTTCATGTATAAATGTTTATTTTTCAGTCTGAATTATGAGAATTAGATTTACAATATGTAACATAGTATTAAAGAAATGCCATATTACTCTTCTGTAACTGAGAACAGAATATTGAACTTCTGACACTTGAGACCTTTAATAAACTCTCATTTATTTTACATTGTATATTATATAAATATCTAAAAAAATATAATTTTAGTAAGATCAAGTTAATTCAGTGAGAGTTCCAAAATCAATAAATTTTTGTCCACTGTAACATCCCTCAAGACGCCATTATTTTTTTAAAATAATTTGATATTCAAAACACATAGTAAACCATAGTTTATAAATAACTACACTTTTCCAAAAATGAGCCAAATGTCTTTTGTAAAGTTATTTAATATCTAAGAAAGAAACCTCATTGAATTATAACCATATAATACAAATATATTTATTACAATTCAGAACTAGTCACTTATAGACAAACACAGACACACATTAATTTTCACAATATTTTAAGCTATCATAATTTGTGTGAGCATTTGCTTCTGTGAAATTAAGTTTTATTGCTACTTTAAATTTATAAACAAGCTCTGCCCAGAAATATTTTAAGTAACCACTTGTGTAGATTCTAAATTTAACGTATTACATTTGATCAAATTATTTTCTCACATATAAAACTTATTCAGGTTTGAACATCTTTGCATTTTAAAGATCTGTGTCATAATAACATATTGATTCCTTCATTTTAAAATCTGACTTAATATTATAAATAAAATGCAATGAATAGCCAAAAGTCAGAAATTTAAATTAAGAAAGTTCATCTCTATCTTTCGGTACCTCTTCATTTACCCTTCATTAGTTAACCCAGTTGCCAATACAGTTATTTATGTAAAAGTGTAACTGTAATGGCACCTAAAATGTTTATTCACAAGAAATTCAAAACTATTAAATATTTTTAAAAAAATATTACACTCTAAACTACAATTAGAATTTTTATTGAATTGTTGGAGGTGTAACATTGTAATTTGGCTCTTGGATTAGATATATTAATCCTACATATGATTTCAAACTTAACCAAAATTTAAATTATCTAGAACAAAAAAATCAATTAGGGAAAAAAATGTTTTACAAATTTATTAGGAATAATTTAATAGAAATAAAAAAATTATTCCTGCACAGATATTTCACCTTTTTTTAATTCTGAGCAATAAGTTAAGATTAATATAAAAAAATTAAAAATTTGATTGGCTTTTCAATATATATTAACCTAACTTACAAACTACAAATATGATTACCTTGAATAGTTGGTTTTAAATTTAAGTAGCAATGAAAATATTCCCAAAGTTGTAGCTTTACATAATAAATAAATTTTTTATTCACACTATTCTACCATAATTTTGCTATCCCTTTTTTAAAAAGTTTTGTATGAAATATAAATATATTTCCTACCTCAGAACACAATATTATTAAAATAAAATTAACTAAACTTATACAGTAAAATAACAAAAAAATCAAATAATGATGACCTTTTTATCAGTCAACTATCAAGACACCTAGTACTACTAGATTTATCAGAAGCAACCCAGAAATAGTGTTGAATATACGAAATATGATGAAGGTGCCATCACAGTTGCTCTTGATACATCTGATTATATAAATAACATTGAAACTGTATTGGTAGATCAGTTAACTTACAAAAATAAAAATGAATTGAAGTTGGGATGTATGGTCTTAAATTAAATTTATTCTATTTCTGACTTTTGGCCATTCGTTGTATTTTGCTGTAATTATTGCATATGGCCACTCGTTTCCTTTGGTATCATAGCTTTCATCAGATGTATTTTCTATCCACATTTATAATGTACCATAAATAATAGTTTAACAACTATACTTAGAATTGTAAGTTATGAGAAAAGTTGAAGCCACTTCTTTTTCATAGAATCCCATGATTCACCCCAAATTATTTAATTCCTTTTTTTCTATATGTATATATGTTACTCATTTCTCAGTTGATTATTTTATTGTATTATTATGTTATCACTTCAGTTCTTTGTAAATTAAGATGTCATACTACATTTTCTGCTTTAATTTAGTATAAATAAATAGTAAAAATTTTACCATAGAAACTTAATATAGTAACCTTTCAATATTCTTGAAGTATAGGTAATGAATTTTAAAATTGATTGTCAACTAGATGATCACTAATAAATCTTTGAAAATAATAGCTGCAATATGAATTATTAGCCACATTCATTCTTTTCATTGATATATTAATTATTAATTCACAACTATATTGAAGTTTATAGTTAAACAATTCAAATAAATTAATAATAATAATTTGACCCAAGGGTTAACATGACATAAAAAATAGTAATAATAATAATGGTTGCATGCCATCAAATAAATATTTTCAGAAATACATTACTTACTTTGAGGATCAGCATATTTTTAACTGATTGAATTATAACTCTAGCAATTATAAAAAAATTCATGTTGTGTGACTATTAATTTATGGTCTTAAATTAGAATCAAGACCAGCATTTGCTATTGTCTTTATTGTCCTCAAAACCTTAATGGACTGATTATCTTGATGGTTGGTGTTATGTTTAATGTACCCAATCTAAGGTGTGAACAAATTCTCTCCTCCTTTATTGCAGCATAAAACTGTTTAAGTTGAGAGCAACCCTCACCTGACTTAAGGAAGAAGATCCCCATGCATTTCTGGATTGACAAGAGAAGCCAGACGTGTGGGTTCAACGGGCGGCGATCGCTGTCTGTTGGCTGTGGGACAAGGCGGCCACGCCGAAAGCCCATGGTCACACCAGTGCACCGATTCACGCCCATTGAATGCGGGCGGCGTGCTCTACCTCCTGCCTACAGGTAACTCTACTTAGTAAATGCAATTTCATTTATAGAATAGAAATAGTGTATCTATAAGAATTTATCTTTATAAAAATATTTTTTGAATTAAGAAGCACTAATGTTTTATATGCAGAACATAAATGTAAGTATCGTAGTGTCACATTAGGTGGTTTATAATATCACTAATTTTTTTTATAAATTATTATAAATAATATCATTTTTCAAAACATTAAAATTAAATCACAGAATTTATTCACCTTCTCTAATATCTAGGTTGAGAAAGTAAAGTTAAAGTCAATTCTTTTGTGAATAATAATTAGATCAGTAAGAACCACAAGTTTTGTAATTTTCTGTAAAGGTATATTATAATGACAAACATTTCTGAACAGTGAATGGTCTACTTATTATTATATAAATAGTTTTCATAATTTAAGATGAATTGTTTCAATTTATGGATATATGCATTACTTATTTGCTAATAATAAAAATATTCAGTATATTTAATATAAGTTTATATAGGTTCCTCGAATTTCAACATTTTCTTTTTAACATGATAAATTTTTCACATTGAAGTGGGCCACCCAATCTCAGACAGCCAGGACCCCATGCTGTGGAGTTGGACAGTAGTGTCTTCCTCGACTTGCCCCTTGACAATGCAGGAGAGACAATCTCGCACAGTAATGTCCAGCAGCAACAGAGACTGCCTGTTGGAAGGGTTAAGTGCGGTATGTGGGCCACATTTGCCTTGGCCACTGTCTTCGTTGCGGGTGCAAAATTTTATTATGATCACCAGGTACATTAAAATTACATGAATGTTTTTCTTTTTAATGAATTAGATTTCTGATAGTTACTGATAAAGCAGTAAGTCATTTTTCCTCTTCAAGCATTTCATTATTATACTTTTTTTTTACTGTTACTTCAAAAAATATATATATTGCAATCCTCAATAAGTTTTGAAAATATATTAATTATTCCAGACATATTTCAACTGTATAATCAACTTTTTAAGGAGATAAACATATTAATTATATATGTTATGCATTATTTATATTGCTAGATTTACTAGAAACACATCAGCAAGTACGTATTGCTTCTATAACACTACATTTCTGATCTTTCACAGGGTACGGGTTTGGATGTGATAGTGTTCTGTGCACTGCTGGTGGCCTTTCTTCTGGCTGGATGCTCTGTGTCTTTGTGTAGATCAAAAGTCACGTGGGACATGCTGTCTACAGCAGTCACAGACCCTGGCAACACTCCAGCACCTCAGCAAATACCGTCTAGTTCTGGACAGTCCAGAGAATTAGAAATGGTTCAGAACCATCATCAAGAAGTAGAGCAACCACCAGGTGCAGTTATTTTCTCACCACCTCCTCCTCAACCAGCACCAGAGCCACCTCCACCACCCTACCACATAGCCATCTTACTTCCTCAGCAAACAACACAGGTCAGTGATGAGTCTCCACCACCGTCCTATGAGAAGGCTGTGAGCTAAAAGGACTCTTTAATGATGTAAACCATTTTTGAGGATGAAAATGGACTTGTACAAGATCAGTGAGTGAACTGGGGAATAGAAGTCTTATAATTTAACTTGAAAAGCACAATTTTTTCTATTTTTATTCATGTGAGCTACTTTCTTGACACCTGCTTTCTTTGAACTGTTACAAATATGTTTAAGGCTGTTTCTAATAATAAGTTAATAACCAAATTGCTTCCCTGATAGTGTAGTATAAGTTTTAGGAGTGTGAATTTTAAATACTGTACTTTGCTTTTTCACACTATAAGTGGGAAATGAATTCCTGTGGCAGAGGAACAGTAAGTTATGCATGACAGGATTGCCTCATTAAATAATTCCACATACTTGATTTTGTTACTTCAGTTAACATATCTCAAATCTCGAGTGTCTTGTGAAAATTATTAATTCGATTTCAAAACACTGAATTGCACCTTGATGATCCAGCAATATTTGGCCAATGAAAGCATGACATGCTATAATTTTATCCTCCAGAAAAAAGTTACATAAATGCCAACCACTCAATTACATTGGTCAATATTGCACAATATTAATAAATTTCATTTCATTTTCAAAGATTTTAGTGTTGTTTATTCATATTGTAACAAAATTAATTTAAATGACTCATTGTTAGAATAATTTGTAACATACTAGTCTCCAAATTATCTTCTTTGTCTGTGTATAAAAAATACTTTATAGCTGTAAATTAAGACACTGTATCTAAGTTGATTATCGTTGCTTGTAACAAAAAAAATTCCAAATTGCATACCCCCAAAATTTTTACCATTTTACAGGCATATTTCCAACAATAACTCCTAGGACAAATTATTTACACCAACCTAGAAAAAATAATATATTTTTATTTGTGCTCAAAAGAGTTCCATCATAGCTAAGCATAACAATAGTAGTGTTTGTTTAAAAAATAATCAATGATTGCAATTGAAAACATATTACTTTACCTTGAGGCAGATCATATTAACCTCAACTCTTTTCAGTTTTGCTATGAATTTCTCATTCTTTCAATATCTATGATTTCTTTATTTTTATTTGCATTTGTTTGAAGAATTCCCAATGCATTTACATTTTATTTTGATATATTCTTCTTTATCCAATGCAAGAAAATAAAATTTATTGTACCATGGATCCTACAATAGAGGCTTACATTATTTCATTAAAACAATAATACTGAATGTGGCAATAAAAGAAAGTGATGTGTGGCCATTTCTTAACATAATATTTGTAGTTGTGTCCTGCGTGCTTTTGAAAGGTGTGACATATTTACACAATTAGAAGAATATAAGAAAACAATGTTGGTTGTATGTCAGCACCCTCCTATATATGAGGTGGTAAAACTACTGTAACTTTCAATGAATAATCTACTATTTGCACAAAAGTGAAGGTATATTTTATGGTACTGAAATTGGTGTTGTGTTTGAATTAAAGTAATGATGATAATAATTAATATCAACTCTTTTAGTTTATGAAAAAACATGTTTTGGAGACTGTAAGATTTTGGTGTGTGTAAATACTGTTGTTACACATAAATTTAATTAATTTTATTATATAAATATTTAAACTTATGGTTTCTTTCAAGAAAGCATAGAAGTGTTAAACAATCAACTAATTATTAAGTGCAATGTCTTTTGTATTTATATTTTAGTGATTCTGAGTAACATATCAACAATAATATAATATTTAGCCCGTATAATTTAACTTGGCTCTACCAAAGACAAGGAAAAAATAATTTTTTTAGTATTAGCAAAGTATTTATTTTAAATTCAAAAAATTTCTTCTACATAACTAAATTATAAAATAAATATCAAAACCAATATGTCTTTCATAATACACTATGCACAATATACAAATTCTTTCTTTACTGTAGTTTTCTCACTGATTTTGCATGATTGCATTTGTTGCAATATGGACAAACCTAGTGAGATAATTTAGATGTGTCATTGTATTATGCACAATTTCCATGACACAATCTGATAAAGTGATAGAATCTTACAATAAAGATAGGTAACTGGTTGTCATGACTGAATTGGTGAAGATGACATAGAGTCATTTACTTTGTTATTCACACTAGTATTAAATGTCAGACATTCAAACACACTTCTTGTGATGAAAATGTGTTCATAACACTGCACAATTTATTCTCTTTATCATTCCAAACTATTAATAAAAATATGAAAAAAATTATGGTAACCCAAACTAATTATAATCCAGCAATCTATTCTGTATTTCATTACATCAAATAGAAAGATTTGCCTTCTCTTACATTCACAGATCAGACTGATAGTTTCTTAAGATGTCTTCCCAAGTTTTAAGTAATGGTATTTTTGTTTGTTTAATCAGTATTATAAAACAATATTTCCAGAGTCAGAAGAAATGCCAAAATGTAATGTTTATCTGAAACATTTCATATAAAGTCCATGAAAATTCTCATTACTGTAGAAGACACAACAGAACAAAAATGCAAATATGTGATGAATCAAGACTGCATTGTTAGAAAACTTAATGGTTTTACACTAAAACATACAATGAAGTCCATTCAGTAGATTGGAGAAAAATGTATTGTTTTTGTTTTTAATTGTTGAATTGTGATTTTGATTGTAAACTTTAATTCAACATTATCATGTTTCCATCTGGGTTAAATATTATTAATACACACGGCATACTCTGCCATTGTCATCAGGTGTAAGTTTCGTCTCAGAACCTAGAAGGAAAACTTATTTTCTGATTTTTATACCTAGCACTATTCAAAGTTACTTGCCTAACTCTGCAGGGTTTAATTATTTTTAAAAATAATTCAACAATGAAACCATTTATTATCTGATAACACGGAAAACAAATTATTAAAAATATAAAATGATTGCAATCAGAACCAGTTTCCCATCCAACATAAAAATATATTTTTTAATGTCTACTGAATGAGAGCTCAACAAAAATAAAAATGTGTAAACATAGCTTCCCTGTAGAAAATCAAATGTTTCCTTTAATGGGAAATAATGTGAACTACAGTACAACAAGACAATTCATACAGGAATAATGTTGGTGATTTTTATGCATGATTTATTGTAAATACAAATTAAGATAATAAAAGGGAAAATGTAAAATATTTTACTTAAGTTATAGAAGTTGGAAATACACTTTCAAGAGCTTTGTAAAACAATTCCAGAAAACTTGTACAGAGACAAATATTGAAGTGCAATTTTCAGTTTTGATGTGGAGACTGTTTCCCATTTTTTCCTCTCACAAGACTTCCTATATGCAGATGCCCAATTTTAGAAATTTTGCCATATATATATGTGAGTGTGTTTGTGTGTACATAATCTAATAATTATGCAATATATTGCAAAATAATTATCATGTACTTGTAATGTTATAGATTGTGAGATGCCAAATGTTTTTATAATCTATATAAATCATTTTATACTTGTATAAACTTACTATCTACTGCTATTTTTTGTGGAAATAAGTCAACCGAGTTTAATTAACTTGTTCACGATATTCTGTTTGTGAACACTAATATTCAAAGTCTTTCTCTGTGCATATGAACAACTGATACTGTCAGAAGGTTGCAGTGATTCTGCTCCTTTACATTACAATTTTTTATGTGAAAATAAAAGCTATAATCATTGACTTATCATTCTAAATTTGACCACAAACAACAATATAATTTTGATGAATTTATTTATTTGCATTTTTATGTAAAAATTGACATATGTATTTGTTGTTGTGTAATTCCATCATAAGACTGGTCTGATGCAACCCTTCATGCTAACCTATCTTGTGGAAGACTTTTCATTTCCACATAACTACCACATCCCACCTCCTCCCTAATCTGCTTAGTGCATTCCATCCTATCCCTCCCTCTTATCTTCTTACCCCACACACTTTCCTCTAATGCTAATTTTACAAGACCCTCCTGTATTAAAATGTGACCTATTAATCTATTCCTTCTCTTGGTCAATGTCCTCTGTATTGTTCACTCTTCCTATTCTGTTTAGAACTTCCTAGCTAATGATTCTGTCTACCCATCTAATTTTCAGCATTCTGCTGTAGCATCACATTGCAAAGGCTTCAATTCTTTTCCTTTCTGGAACTCCTACCATCCACATTTTCCACCTTATTACATGACAGACCATACAAACATTTTTAGCAACAATTTCCTAAGATTCACACTTTTACTACTCTTAAGTAATTTCCAATTTTTTTGCGAAAGCCTTCCTTGTCTGTACTATCCTACTCCTTATGTCTACTATACCTAGTTATTAATCTGCTCAAGTAGCAGAATTCCTTAACTTCCTTCAAAATATCCCTTCTCAATCCAACACCCTTTGCTATTCCACTGTTTCCCATACTACATTCCATTACCTTGGTTTTCCCTCTATTAAGCTCTTTCTCTAGGACTACATTCATGTCATTTAAAAAGTATTTACCCAACAAATTGCAGTGGTAGGTTATAGATTGGGACAATTCTCATCATAGGATAAAAGTGCTATAGGTTCAATTTCCGATTCAGTTAATTAACCGGTAGCTCAAGTGTTGTATTCGCTGCCATTTTATACAGGAGTGATGGTGTTGTAGTCTCTAGTCCCACCCATTGTTGCGCCTCATTTGGTAGGCATTGAACCTAAAAGTACTACATTTCCTTGAACATGGTGAGATTGTGTTCTATGTGAATTTGTCTTACTGTAAGTTAGTTTTCTGAGCAATGTAAGATATAGAGTAAGTCGATTGGTTATAATAAGTCAATTAAGATTGTATCTTTGGTTGGATTTAAACACAACTTGACAATTTCTGCGATCGAAATTGCCGTCCACGTATCTGTCTCTCTGGTCCGAGGTCAAGGGGACAGCGGTTCTGTGTCACTCCGGGTCCAAGCTCGGGGTCGACTTTGCCAGCAGCTAGGCCTTACGTTTTCACGTATAAAAGCTTTTAAGTTGCAAGCTTACTTAATTGCATTTTAGTAAAGATGGTTTATTGCGATATAATATAAAAATAGTGAAAAACGGTGTTCTCCAAGGGTTATTAGCTAAGCGACGTTACGAGTGTGATCCTCTCAGTTGTAAGTTACAATCTTTTATATAAAAAAATATTGGTCAATGATGTTTTAAAATAACATTCAACTGATTGAAAGATTAAGTTACTTTCATCCTGTAAATGAACATTTAAGGATTGAAGATGAATGAACTCTACAATAAAATTAGATTAATATAAACATATTACTGTGAAGAAAATTCCTTCTACAATTTATATACATGAACCAAATTTATGTTTATTAAATATTCTTAACCAAAGTGACTGCCTCGAAAGTTCGCTTACAGTATTCATTGACTTAATATTATTTTTTATTATTTTATTTATTTATTTTTTAATTTTTTCATGACAATCAAAACGAAATAATATATCTTGATAAGTAGTACTGAAAAAAGCAATGGCTGAAACAAGCCCAAGAATCTTACCTAAATAATGTTTAAATGCGGCTAAAAATAGACAATAAGTAAAACAAAAGCCAAAATAATTTAATACGCGTTTCGGTCCTGATCTGGACCCTATTATACACAAAACTCTTACATTACAAAGTGATGTACTTTGCTTTTCCGACTTATTTCATGGTGTGATTGGGGACGAAGTGGTGATGAACTTTAATTGCAAATTAATGAGTGTGCAAGGCAATTTGGAATCATCATGAGTGGTAACTTGGTTACGTTCGGTTTTTTACTGTTGACGTATCCTAACTAATATAAATAATAAAATATTTAAATTTGTAAAAGCTAAAAAATTAAATTTGAATATGAAGAAATAAATACACCTGGTCACATTAGATATTGTTGCATTAGTCTCAGCCTAAGCCGTTCACACTGCACATTGTCAGAGGCTAATGACATAGTTTTAAACGGGATAATATATAAATTAAAAGCAGGTTATCGTTTGCCAGTTTCCATGGCTCGATTTAATCTATAGATTAAACCGTGGAAAGCATTGACCGTATTTTTCCAGAGAAAAAATGGGTTATTTTCACACTACTTCCGTTGCGATGGAAGGAGGCTAATTTCCGTCGCAAATAGAGTGGAAAAGTCTTCAGTTTCTTTGCTTAACGAGAGGTTATGCCTCCTCTGAGGACAAATAATTTTTTTAATATCTTTACGAGGCCAAGGATAACAAATGACAAAGTGAAATTTATAAACCAATTTGCTACTAAGTAAAAGGTGCGTCAAATATGCTTAATGACTGTGAATAAAAGCTACAAATATTTATCCATCGGTTTACCTTTTTTTTATATATCGCAGTGATTTTCATGTTTGGGTGGTCAGTACCTCGCTCATTAGAGCATTAGACTCGGGACAGAAGTTGCAGATCCCCTTCTAAACAGAAAAGCCCCTCGTATCATCAGCACAAAACGCTTCCTATACCTTTCCATAATACAACCACAGAACATGGAATAGCAAGAAATAATAAAATCGTTATATTCAATGTACAATAATTTAATTCTAGTTCGGAATTGTTTCGTAATTCGTATTAGCCACATAAATGTATTACCGCATAATGTAATTATATCAACTGTTACAAAAAAGAAGAGATGAATTATTTATTTTTGCCCATAGACGTAGTAAAATCTTTGCTTGCAACACAACAGTGGCTAGCGTTGGTGGTATTATATATTAGAGTGGGGAGGGGGGGCACTTGCCTCTTCTACTCTATTCTACGTTCTGTCAATGCAACCCATCTGGTCCTATGCCAAAATTCAAACAAAACAATCCTGCGCACCATTACAAACCCTCCCTGGTACTTTAAAAATTCCGTCATCCACCATAACATCAAACTTCCCAAAGTAAACTTCGTAATCACCAAATCCATAATCTCTCTCCCGAACTCCACGATCCAACATCTCCATGACAATCCTCCCGTATCTCTAAGCTTCCGTCGGCTAGAAAGAAAACTCGCAATCGACCTCATCCTTCCCCCTGAACATTCAGCCACATCTTAAGCCACCTTACCATCATTCCCGCAGACCACATCCTCATATATTCTCCAATAATCAATACACCGCCTGTCAACCCTCACCCACCCACACCGTACGCCTCTCATATACACATGGGGAGAAATGAAATAAAACAGCGTAACCCATCTGCTAAAGTAGGCTAATCAATGGACTAACCTACCTTAATGTTTACATGTGAATTATATGCATTATAATTTTGTAAATACATTATTTTAATCTTGTATATACTGGAACAATTACTGTACCAAACTAATAATCGTAGGTTAAAACTTTTTATATAAAATAAACGAAAACAAAAGACAGAAGTTGTAAGCAGACCAATTCTAAGCAATAAACATACGTACCTCAAAAGTCCCACTTCATTTATCGTCAGAAATAAACTATAGGTCATTAAAATAAAGCCGGCAACTTACATTTGAGCCAACCTGGTGTAGTGGTTAGCATCCCTAATGGTGCGACTTTAAACAAAAACACATAAAAAAACCTCAATTTTGGAAGCTTACAGAATGTTGCCCATTGGTCACAAACAAAGCAGAACGAGAGAAACTTTGACGTTAATCAATGGCTAATCCAAACAGCAAGTCATATATTCGTCGCAATGGTGATGGACCGTAAATATAGAACGCTTTATTCCTGTTGACGAGACGAAGTTACCAGTCACGGTCATTTACTGCGTGTTGTCTTAAAATGACAGGTTTTGGACTAATGCATGCTCAAGGGTCAGTCATCATATGGCCCAGAATCAAATTCAAGTTTCTTAATTTATTAATTACGTTTACACGAAATAAATGGATGTAAATTGTAACTTCTCCCAGTCTTATAAATGTTATGAAGGCGTGAAATTCATCCCCTTTGGGCCTAAGCCGTGTAAATGTTTTCGGTGGCGATTGAGTGAGGCCCTCGGGCAGTGAAGACGCGACCCACTTGTTTACCTGTCGTTCCTTATCTCGGGGCTCGTCTTGTGTTATTGTTATGGGCCCTTGACCGGTCGCTGATGCTCCGAAGACAGGTGGACACCAAGTGGGGCAGTGGAGCGGCTCTCAGTTCAGTTCACTGGCACTGGCACTGGCACTGACACTGGCAGAACCAGCTGGCACACTTTGGTCCGCAGTTCCTGCAGCTGCAGCTGGGGCTCAAGGCCGAACTTCGTGTTCCCCTCCGCGGGACTTAAATCTCACTTTCAGGGGGACAAATTTAGTACTCATTAACGGTCGCTCGTGGAAGACACCTCATGATGCTGCAGACCTCAGACACGATTCACGGAGATCACAGATCAACATGATGTCGTCCTGGCGTCAGTCGGAGAACCAATCTAGATCTGTTTCTTTATTAGCCTTGACTTTTATTAGGTATTTAGAGGAGAAAAATCTGTTTCACAGCTTGCCACTAAATTTAAACACCTTTCTATTCCTGTAATCATAATTTTTTATCCTGTTTCATCTTTCCAAACAAAAGTATGCAGAAGCCTTTCATTCTACGTTTATTAGTTATATAATCTACTTTTAGGTTATTTATTCTTATTTGGGGTTTTTGTAATTTATACCACAAAATGCAAAAATCATTTAAAAGGAATCATATTTGACGAGTAACAAACAACTGGAATGATTTCCTTATATTAGAGACTGTCTTACTTTTAAGAAATAAGTTAAATTAAATAAATCAGCTAATGAGGTAATAAAAATAGTTCAATTCGATAAATACATTATTTGTATTTATCGGCTTAATTTAGCACCTAAATCTATGGGTAAAAAATAAATGACTCTGGAAACATAAGTAGCCTTCGGGTATCGCGGAACATGCAAACTCCGGAAAATGTGCATGGTGATAATTAACTAATTTGGTCCATTCTTATTTACACAAATTTATTCCTATAACTGTATTGGTTGTTTCATTTTGTTGGCAAACAAGTCTCAGAAAAAAAGTAAAAGGTGCAGTCTGAATTTTAGAATGTGTATTTTACTTCTATACCATCTACTTTTTATTATATATTCATTAGGATTTCGTTGTGTCATAGAAGAACTTAATATTTAAATCAGATTGCTATGAAATTTCACTTGGAATCTTGCTAAATTCATAAATTAAACTTAGAGATTTAAAAATATTTCCTACCTTGTAAATGGCTACAAATAGTCATTCAATACCAACTACTTAACATTTTGTTGCGACGTATTTGAGAAATGATGAGGTGAACTGAATACAAGTAAGAAACCGAGAACATCCTCTGATTTAGAAAGCAGAACTGTCTTTATTGTCTTTACAAGTATAACCACAAACAATATTTATCATGGCCTACATTAACCAAAGAAAGATCAAGACTACGTGTTAGTAAAGTAACCAATAAAATTGGTTAAATAGTGTGTTAAGTTACTTTGTAACTACTTTGTTTTCCCAGTTATGGAAAGACACAAGGGAAGAGAACGCGAAATAACGTGTATCTCTGATGGTTTCAGTAAAAAATATAAAAGTATATATTGTCTACTTTGTCAGTACATACAAATTTGTTTACATTAGATGTCAAAATAAACACGTAAAAATTAAATAAACATTCCTGAGACATGTGTCGAGCTACAATAAATACAAAGAAAACGTTTAGAATTTTTTCGTCAAGAACATATTTTTTGGAAAAAATTCTTGGAAAAATGGAGCAACTATGTGAAATAATTTTCTTTTTGTAGCTGGACCATTTTCACAGATAATTAAAAGTTCTCAAACGAGCACTTTATAGAGAAATAAATACAGGAATTGGATTGTTTAGAAATGAAGGATGGTTTACATTAACTTATAAATAACTTATGGCATAAAATAATTTAAATATATAAATAATACATTTGGTGATGAAAGTTATTAAATTGAATGATTGATGGGAGTGTTAAAGCAAGTCGATGAAGTGATTGACTGAAATTGACTTGGAAAAAATTAGGAAGGAAGTTTCAATCTAACGTGGATTTTTTGGACTGGTGGATATGAAAAGTAGAAAACAGAACAGTGCTGCTATGTTTTCTTTCAGAGCATTGCAATTAATCTAAATCCCTTAGAAATGGGATAGAGATACCTTCGAATATTATTTGATTGACCGCTTTCACACGTCGTTCAATGAAATAATATTCGTCGCTGCTGTGAAAGAAAACCTTAACGGTCCGCATAGCCTTAAATTAGGTGACTAGCCTGCAGTTCTGTTTGGAGAAAAAATGACAGAACTGTAGACGGAATATACATATAATTATTAACAAATAATACAATTAAACCAATCAGTCTTTTAAGCCCTACAAAGGAAGCACTGAGCGAATAGGGCACGTTTGATTGGATGGATTACTTCCGGTCCTTTGGTCTGACACGTATTCTTCGGTTTTGGTTCCATTTTGCTGCAATGACATCTTACCAAATAGTTCACTTTGAACCAAATTCCTATTTAACGAAATCAGGATGTCACCAAGCTGGAGGTCATCACAGTAGTTCAAGTTGAGCTTTATGGTAGTGAGACGAGATTCTCCACTTTTACTTCGGAGTGATCCCGGAAATTCGTGACGTCCATGCCTTGATGCTGATGTGATTTAGGAGTTGAGAAATCAGTTGTTTGGTCCTGTCACCTTGACGAACTCCGCGGCACGTTCGAATGGACCTCTGTGTAAGAATGTGGTAGTTGCTGCCGCGGTCTTTCGGTCCACGGCCCTGACACGGACGAAGAGGAAAGCGGCGACTAGACTGGCCACCACGAGGAGGAGCAGAAGCATCACCAGACCTCCAACGAAGCTTGGCAGCGACATACAAATATGCTCAGCGTCGGACCGAGGAGCCGCCTGGATCACTACAGTCTCGTTGGCCGTCGCCGAGGCGCCTCCCAGTGCGAAGTTCACATCCCCTGGAGCCACCACTTGGATCACCCTCGTGGTGCTCACGTCAGTCATTTCTTGTGGTGAAGCACGACGACGTCTTGCTCCATGCAGAAGTTCGATCTCAACAGAACGAGGTCTTCCTCCTAAGGTGGCCAGGTTACCTTCTAGCTCGTCTACGACTCCGCCTTTCCTCTTCACTGTAGTGTACGCGTTCTGGTGGCCCGGTAATGGAGGAGGAGGTAAGTGAACCTCGTTGTCCTTGGGTGCCGGCGATGAGGGATTGTTGCTGTTGTTATTGCTGTTGTTGTTGGGTGGGTTCGATGTCGAAGAGCTCTGCTGAGCTTGTGGAGCGGGAACCACCTCTGGTTTAGGTTCGGAGTAAGCCCCGGCAGGTCCTGAAGGATGCCTAGGATCTGGGAAAGCGGCTGCTGGCAGTCCGTACTCTGAAAGAGGTGGTGGTCCATACTCGGCGGCGGCAGCAGGTGGAGGAGGTCCGTATTCAACCCCTAAGCCATTACCAAGACCGCTTCCAAGGGCATTGCCCAGACCGCTTCCAAGTCCCAATCCGCTTCCTAATCCACTAGCGCCGTGAGGTCCGCCGAGACCCAAAGGTGGCGGAGGCCCGTAGTCGCCTCCCAAACCTCCTGCGCACTTAGGTCCTGGACAATTGTAGCGACAGACCTGGATGACGCACTGGAAATGGACGTTCATTGAATCCGGGAACTTGAAAGCCTGGAAGTAGGCGAACGACACCACGGACGCCGATGGGCCGAAGTTCTTGATCTTCTGGAAGCGACTCATGATCTTCGGCCTCACCACGCAGCCGTACTGGTCCACCAGCTGTATCGGAGCTCGCTTTCCGTCGTGAGCGACGCAGTTTCGGACCAGCATGTCAAATTTGTTCTCGTCGTCCTTGATAGCCAGAACCATGGTCATAGTCTGACCGATCTTGACGATACCAGATACTTCAGATGCCCAAGGACCCTTTCCAACTTGGATCTGCATCCAACACTGCAGGTTGTCGCCGAGGAAGTTAGCGGTGACTGCGTGAAGCATGTCAACCTGAAATCATAATAGTCGTACAGTGAGGCGAACGGTACAAGCAAATATTAGACTGTTGAGAATAGCTCACTTCTTGAGGGAAGGAACGTACCTGGAATGGACGGAAGGTGACGGCTTTCTCGTAGAAGTCGTACCACGTGCAGCGCAGTTTTCTAGCCT
This sequence comes from Eucriotettix oculatus, assembly GCA_034510155.1. Classification (NCBI taxonomy): domain Eukaryota; kingdom Metazoa; phylum Arthropoda; class Insecta; order Orthoptera; family Tetrigidae; genus Eucriotettix; species Eucriotettix oculatus. The sequence continues at coordinate 44,519,305 of CM067382.1, forward strand.
GGTCCCAGACTTCCTGCACGTAGGGGTCGTATTGTATGATGATGGTGTTCTCCACGTAGCTGCCGCTGGGCGTTGGTCCTCCGTAGCCACCACCTCCATGGTTGGCAGACGAGGACATGCCACAGCTGTTGAGGAAGATCTCGAAGGTTGCGCTCAAGTGCCCTGTGCCAGGCTTCAAGTGTACACAATGTGGGTCGCTGTAGAAACCTGGACACAAAAAAGTTCAATTTTACGACAATTCTTGGATGAGAGGGAGACAAATATATATCGAATAAAAACATTCGAGGAGAGAATTGACGGATAATGTGCAATAAAACAAATTGAAAATAAAATAATTAATTTTGTTTCAGCGAGTTCCAAGATGACGGAAAAAAGGTTTGATTCAGTAAGACTATAAGAACAGTGATGAAAATAATGAATATTAAAAAATTATCGTTTCAGGCAGTTGGGTATAGAAAGAATACTCTTGTTAATGTGACGTACAATTATTAATAGTTTTATAAGGTTCATTCCTGATACAAGATAATTCAATCTTAGAATCTGTTTCAGCTAGTGTAAAGGCATCACATTAGAAATGTTAACGGAAAAGCATGTCATTAAACTGAAACGAAACGACAACTCCAAATACACTTGTCGACTTTCTCAACAAACTGTCTGTTAGACGACAGCAAACATTCGACCGAAGTAGAAGAAAGCAGGACAAGGGGTAATTAGAAGCACTCGTTAGGAACATCCTCGAAAAGTCTTCAGCTGCCGGACAAACACGAGGTTTTTAGGTCAAGCACCTGACTAGTTGAGATGCATATCTGACAGCTGCCTCTGCTTCGCCCACTGAACCTGGTAATCCGTTTCTTAAATCCAATTTAAATATCATGAGCTCTGTTTTGTCGTAAAATTACCCAACCAACTACGGAAACCGTTCTCCAATCGGAATGACCCTCGCGAAACCAGTAAGTGAAAGACACGAATGGTTTAGGATTTGATGGCCCTACCATATATAAGAGAATAAGGTATCATTTCATTAACGCATATAATTAATTTTAGACTGTTAAATGCGTCAGCGACCTCAAATAATTTTTATAAATGGATTAACTGAAATAATCTAATTTTTTATTATAAACAAAACCCAAAGAAGGATCAAAAGTAAGAAATTTAATAGTTTTATTGGAAAAGGACTCGATACCAGCAGCAATTTTTCTTTATATTTTAACTAAAGAACGGAGGAGGTCCCGAAAGTTGGGAGACGCAACATATTCAAATAAAATAATTCATTCTTTGACTATTCTTTGTTTTATTTCTAATAATTTTTAGACGTGGCCAAATACTGAGAAACAAATGAAATATTTTTATCTGGTTCAAAAAGTCTACAAATACATAAAATGAATTTCTCATTACTGACATAAAAATTATCTGTATCATTAACCAGTTTTCTATCGTACTATATCGATGTCGTAAATCGTTTCCCGCTTTAAAAAACTACCATGGGCTCTAGTTAAAAATTTCAGTATGGTAAGTTCATATTAATGAAAAAATCAGCAGAATAAAATTTACAGAGAAAATAGACAATGCTGAGGTAAAAGGTAGCAATGTGTACACGCACATGTAACATCGACGAAAATATTGATGAAACAACGGCATTACTGGTTTAATACAAAGAATTGAATTGAATTACAAATGTATTATGTTAGAGGGAATGATTATCTACCTATGATTCAGCTAGAATTATATCTTAGCCAAACGTGAGACACGATCTTCTCTTTCCATTGGAAAATAATAACTCTATTGCTTGTTAATATTATCAGTCGGGCAACTACTCCATTCCATTACCTTAGCTCGCGGCTATAACGGTCACTTCCCGCCCTAGAATTAACGAATTGATACGGTGCACGTTTCTTATTTTCTCCGTGTGCTTAGTGACATACATTTTGCGTCCGTTTATTTTAATCCTAGGCGATTGTTTGCAGTCCAGTTACTGCGAGCACGAGAGTTTAATTAAAATGTCAGATCGCAATTTCTTTTTTCGTTGTGAGCTGAGCGAGACCGTGATGCGTATCACAGGGGAAAAAAATAATAATGGTTGTCTCAGAAAAAAGAAAAATGTATAAAACTTACGCAAGGGGCTACGCTAATTAATTTCCAAAATTCCTCTATTCACTGAAAACCTTACCATCATATCATAACTACATTTCTCTCACCAACTTCATGCCACAAAATACTACTCCTGTTGATTACTATTTTGAAACGTTACAATGGCTCTTTTTGGTCCTCATAATCAGGAATGCTTTCTTTCACTCTGAATACGATTACGTTTTTTATGGCTTTTTAACAATTGGTGATGAAAGATATAAATATGCGGCTTTAAAATACATCCTACAACAATATGTGATTAGAATTTAGGAATGTTCCAATACTAAGCATAGAGTTCCTACGAACGCTAAGAAGTATTGCTAATATAAATAAGTAAATCAAATCAAAGTTTTATGATGTGCTAGTTAATATAACAATCATTAAATTGCCCTATTTAAAAAACTTCAAATAAATATTTTTGAAGGAACATAAAATTGTAAAACTGATTATGAATTAGATTATATTGCATTTTAATTCAGTCCCATTTGAAATACTTTTAGATGTGTCATCTGAAAAAGTATGGAACATAACCGTAACTCTAAATTGATAGAATAATTGATGAACGTGTGATGGGATTCTAAAACTGTATTCGCACCATACGGATTTCCGTAAGCTTGACATTTTTCCAGTAGGAAGCGATGCACTGAAGATGAATCTAGACGCCACGTAAAAACGTTTAGTAAAAATTCCGACAGAATTTTGTTTGTATTTACAGTATATAATGTTTAGACAAATTAGTATGGGATATTTATTTTGCAAATATATGGTATAAGTTGGTTTCTTTCAACGACTTACGAACTGTCTCAACTGCTTGGCTCCACATATATTTATATCCCCAAATTGAATGGCTATAGGCAGTGGAATTCCAATAAAAATTTTCCGCAATACTTTGTGTTTGAAAGTCATTTTATACAGTTTATTCAGAGTAAACGTCTCCTCCAGCGATGCCACTCTCTCCACCCCCATCTCTATGACTCACTGATTATCTACCTTTATCCATAAAAAGTGATATCATTTTACACTGCATACACACCCAATATCAAGTATCCATTAAAACCTAAAAGATGTGAACAGTTGTAACGTTAACGTTTGGTCCAATGCTGTTACATTGTAAAGTATCTGCAGGATATAAAATGAAACTATTGCAAAACAGTAAGAGGATCTTGAAAAAGTTCTACTGTAACTGGTCTACTGCTCCAATAGACTTGGTTTGTTTCGGTTTAATTTTGCTATCTATACATCAGTTCCCAAAGAGTTCCGTCTGATTTAGTCATTTGTGGTGCCTTGTTATTAGATTCTAATATTTGATCAAAGTTTTGTGTTATTCTTTAAAAATTTACTAATTTACTGGGGTTACAAATCTGAGAAATATATTTGATGAAAAGTGTAGTTACCTTTCGAGAAGATCATGCCGTAGAATGGTCTGTCGAACTCGATGTTAACTCGCATGTGCGTCTTCTCGCACTGCACCTGCAGGTGCTTGATCATCGGCATGTCGGGGGCGGCGAGTGGCCAGGGGTCGTCCGGCCCCGGGGGCGGAGGCGCTCCGAAGCCCGGAGGCGGCGGTGGGCCGTACACAGCGCGGTGCTCCAGCGGCAGGGCGGCGGAGTCCACCTCGGCCTGGGCGCCATTCTGGGAACACGTGGCGCTCTCAGGAGGACAGACAAGCAGCGGGAAGAGTCAAACCCGACACCAGCGACAAGCAGACAGACAAGGTCTCAAGCCCAATGCACAAGCAATCACTACAAATAATTGTATGGCTGAATTTACTAAGTTACTGGAGTTACAAATCTGAGTAATATATTTGATGAAAAGTGTAGTTACCTTTCGAGAAGATCATGCCGTAGAATTTACAATTTAATCCATATAACAGTATGTCAAAGCTAGATCACTCACAACGTTTAACTATCCCTTCTACATCTTAGTGCAAGGAACTTAACTTATGATCCCTTTCCACCCAAGGCCACTAGGAGTGAGGTTTGGAAATCCCACATTCCAGACCAAAATTCTCTAATTTTCTGAAATTTTTGTATTTAGCCAGGCTATAACCATTTGTGAAAAAAATTTAAATGTTACGTGATGCCTCTGATTTTGACAGTATTGTTGTACTTCACATGTTATTCTACTGTTACCTTATCTTCACCTTACGTGGTTTAATCTGTTGGAAATATTTCGTCTATATGAAAAAAAACCGATGAAGGCATAAAACTAACTCGAAATTTAGAGAGTAAAGTCTGTTGAAGGTCATTAATTGTTTTATTATATATAACAGACGTTAAATTTAAACTTTTCATATTTAATTTTGTTTTATCGATCACAGTATATTAATATATCCTAAATACGTGAAGTCGCAAAATCTTATAATCGAAATCTGTTGTTGTGTTCAGTCCTCGGAATGGTCTGAAACAATCCTCCATGCTAAACCAATTTTCCGCAAGCCGTTTCATTACTACATAACTACCTCATCACACATCCTCCCTGATCTGCTTAACCTCCGTCTTTCGTTCTTATATATTTCATAAGTATTATACAATACGGAGAATTAGTCTTTTGATGCTCACAACCATATCCATCCTGTTTTACTTAAGACAATTCTAATTTAATAACATTATCAGTACGACGTACTTCTTAAATTTCAAAATGTATGCCAAACGAGCTCGTCACTGATTATTTTGGCGCTAACCCAATTACGTGTTTCTGTAGCGATTCTTTCTACTGCTTTTACTTTCCTGGCCCTGTTATCGTCTTACCACAGTTTTTTTATTCTTCCGAACAGGCATAATAAACGCTTTTGATTTAAAGAGCGCATAATATAGCCGTTAGGTTCCTGAGATCATGTCTCGCTTGCGTGCCGTAAAAGTCTCGCAACCTTAATGAGACTAATGTGTCGACAGTAATAAACGTAAATTGTGTTCCATTACTGAAGGCGACACAGGAAAATTCACATCGTATTACAGCATTTATTGACGTCGGATGAACTAACTACTGTCTACGATAAATATAAGTACATGCAATTCCAGAATTTTCTTTTTGCCAACCGGTTATCCGACTGGTAAGTTGTTGCTTAAAGGCACAAACGTATCTCGACTCATGAGATGAGAAACAACCTTCAGCTTAAAAGCGAATTATACGTATGTACTTTGTACGGTAGTTGATTCCACACTGACATGATTCTGGGTACCACATTTCTTCAACCATTAAAAAACATTTTTGAAGAAAATATTCTCTCTCATTTCATTCCTTAAATTGTTTTTTTTGCTGAATAAAAATATCTTAAATTTAATTTAATTTTCCTAGTTCAACAGATAGTAATTTTTAATCAAAGAAAAGAAAGTTACTTGATTGAAAAAATTATCTTGCTCTCGTTCCTCAGGATTGTTCAAAATACAGAAAGTGTGTGACTTGTAGTGTTGATTGCAGCGCTGCCAGGGGTAACTAAGGAAAACTTCTGTATTTTTTAATAATAAAAATAAATTCAATTCACGTGTCTTAATACTTCGGACATTATACTTGTACAATAAATGAGAGGAAAAATTAAGGAACGATTGGTAATCATTTGTAGAAATTGATTGTTGTCCTAGCCAAGGAGAAAGACTTCAACTGAAGCTGAGATGAGGAGCGTGAATTTGGGGGAGAAAAGGACGGAAAAATGTCGACGCCACCCAGGACTCGAACTCAGGATCTCCCGCCATTCGGGCGGGTACTCTACCACTGACCTAGTCCGAGTCGACGTCATAAGGACTAATTCAATATCCCTCCATTCCTGTAACCTAATCTAGACCTACCATTAATTGACTAATCACATTCTTCACAACCGAATTTATAGGAATTCAGAGTTACAAAGTCAAGGAGAAAGAAAGTCTTCAATTGAAGCTCAGATAAATTTGGAAGACATGAATCATTGCAGTCTTTAAGACTAAGAAATTTGGCAGATATTATGGGAAGTAGGAAGTAATGACTACGACGTACAAGAGTAATTTTTGAATGGTACACTGGGAAGTAAAATTGTGGAACTTGGAAAGAAGATACAAATTTAAACTGGTTCAGTGTTATTTTAAGAAGCAAAAAGAATAATTTTTCTTTCCGAATATTAACGAAATACCAAAATGAAACACTCGGTGTTGCCCGACGATCGAAATCCCTCCCCCCAAAATCACGCAAAATTTGTAACAATGGTAATTGGGTTATGATAGTGGATCTACATATGGCGTATGTTGCAAATGTATAATGTTAGGTTATTAATTCTTTAACATAAAAGATGTAATCAAATGAAATGTAATATACATTTTATCCCAATCACTAATAAAAAATATATAGAAAAAAATGACAATGATTTTACGTGACAATAGTTTTGACTTCTATATGAAAATATGGATTAATTTTATAGATTGACATTATAAATGCTGTTTTCGAAAGGGAGGGGATAACAAGAGAGACGGAAATTGGGGAACCAATTTCATTATGTTTAGGGGGAATTCTCAAGAAACCATTTTAATGGAAATTGAATGTAGGTCGGGAACGTGTCCTCAGGTCAGCACATTTCGATAACAGGGATGGCAGTATTTTTCACAAATAAATAAAATGATACGAGTTATTTGCGCTATTTTATACTTGGTATAGCGGCGGGAAGAGAGTCCCAGAGAGTTGTCTAGAACGTGGTATTCTAGATTAGCCTCGGCCATGAGGCCAAGAAGGTGGGACAGGGAACATCCGCTTACGCAACGACACGATGCTTGACCTGGAAAACCTGTGAAATATTGCCGTACCTCCAGATGGCCTCCCGCAAAGAAATTGACCTGCGAAAAATAAATCTCTGTCTGAAATGAGATACGTGCTCAAAGAAGAGTAATGCAATATTAAACTCCAATTTCTTTAAAATCTTTACTATCTGCGTTATTACCAGTACAGCAAGCGTTTACAGAACTTCATGTTTAAAGCTCTTGGAGGAGCAGGAAATTTTTTTGCACTACGCCTTTTAGATTAGACTAACCGACCTTAATATTTCACCTTTTACGTATGGAATGTTGTATTTCGACAGCCATTTGTTTTAGAATTAAATGTTCAGTATGGAATATTGTAATTAATTTGAGGACTTCAGAAGTCAATTCCGCATGTTCGAGAAGGTAAAAAAATGAAGGTACACAACCGAGACCACAACGTGGCGCCTGGAACGTACGAAACCGCAATGTCCTGCTATCTTGCGGTTGTTTGCATAAGCGTACAACCTTCTGACGGTACGCATTTCTGAGTCAGACAAATCATTGTCAATACGAGATCGAGTTCACCAAATTCTCGAGGCCTGCTAGCCCATTGGTCAAGAACAGGACGCGGCCCTTAATTAGCCCGGTTCTTCCCACGAAACACTTAGATTACTCTGACAGGGTCTTCTCACTCCCAAGCCTCTGAGAACTGGACCACGCTTCCGTAAGGAGCAGATTTAGGCAAAAGGAAGAGGAGTGAGGAAGGAGGAAAACCTACAGATCACCTAAAAGGTAACGTTTGATCCGGAAGATCTTTATATCTCAATCAAATAAAACAATTAATAAATTCCGGATGTAGGAATGGGGAATTACAAATATTTAAGTATCAGGATGGAAAAATCTCTTGTAGCCTCTATGGCCGAACTTCAATAGAAGTATTCCTTCTATTCTTGAATTCGTATTATTACAGCCTATGATCGATTGACATATATCAGTTCTTGATAGAGATCCTAAAATTTAGGACATGAAAAAATTTTGATTCGCTAAATGGTAGGTGAGACTGGTGGCCCCGTGTTCGATTCCTGGACCGGTCTTGGCTTTTCCAGACTGATACTCCAACTGGAAATGAGGGATCGCCGTCACTCGTAATGTTTTCCTAACCTTTTGATGAAGGAGGCGGTGTCCACTAAAATTCAAGAATCCGAAACCCTAATTGGTGCCTGCCATCTGTGATCTTCAGGTAAACCACCAGTTGTCTCCCTTTCCTGCCTTATTAATTGTTTTTGAGAATGTCTTTTTCTGACTTATATATACAATTTTGCACCCAACTGTAGCCATGTTTCTTCATTAACCTGCTAGTCCCCGTGATATAAAAAGTAATTTTGGTTATTCAACATTTCTTAAAACACAAATAAAATAACAAAAATTGAAAAAGTAACGTTTTAAATGAAATTATTTACATCTGTGTAATACTTAAGCAACAATTTTGCAATTTTTTAATAGAACGGTTTAAGTAATAATAACGATTCAACTGATTAAATTTTAAAGTTCCCCGCTTCTTCTCGACTTGGAGTTGCTCTGTATTTTTAAATATTAAATTTTACAAATATGGACTTCCTGGTTTCACCACTTTCATCTGATATAACTACAGTATTGGAGACATTTCGACAAATCAAACAAACTATTATATTTGATAGAAAAAACTTTAAGTTATAGTGATACTTGATATTTATTAAATTGTTAATATAAAGCTAGCAAGGATTGGGAACTGGAATTTTTGTCAGCATGTCAAGACCTTATGCCGTCTTTGATCCCCGGGTATTGTAATCCACGCTCACGTGGGAATCAAGAACCAGGAAAACTGCTTAATATTTAAATACTACGATCTTAAAGGTAGATTTTTTTGTTTTTATGTACACACGGCTATGATGCTGTGAGAATGGTCATTATTCTTTCTGAATTTGAAGGGGACGGAAAGGAACCGTCGTTTGGTCCTGGACGTTGAAGGAGATCAAGCTGTCGACGCTAAGGTAAGCGTCCTACAAAGAAGCCGGCAGGGGATGCTGTCAAGTTTCCTAATCTTTAAAGTCTAGGAAGGGTATCATCCACGGTTTAAACCTGAGATCATTAAGAGATCTAATTGCTTCACCGTACCTCCGAATTTTTAGTTAATATTTTCTTCGTTAATGATTGTTTAAATAAATTCTCCATTAACTACCCTGTAGTTTTATTCCAACATATCCCTCCCTACAAGGGATACGAAATTTTGCTATATATAAAAACTTACACAGGTCATCTCGCAAATCATCGATATTCAGAAAACATCCTACTGTTTTTTTTGTGTTACAAGTACATCATTGCTGTCCCATTATTAATATTTTGAAGACATACAATCTGATAACAGACAGTTTTAATTAAATTTGGACAATTATCAGGAAATAATCTCGAGTCAAACGACATAGGTGTCCCTTGTCCCTCATGGTTCAGGGGTAATTTGGATGCGAGAAAGCTTGTGTGGTAAACCCCGGAAAGTCATTAAATTTCGAATCACGGTCGGGGGTAGAGACGATTGGGAAAGATGCACTATCCGAGTGAATGCGGGTATTCTTGCTCCACCACTTCGCCAAACACAATAATTGACGCAGACGACAGTGAAAGCAGAGAGCGACATCCGCGGTGAGCATGAGCTTTCTCAAAATATGCGGGTGCCTCCATAACTTCCACTTATTGGGTCACCAACTTACAACTTTTCATTCAGATTCCACCTTGGCTCATTGCACTACGGCGTCGTATTAAGAGATCAGAAAATTATAACTTACATATACGTTTATTGGGTACATTAATGACTATTCCTCATCGCAATGGCGCACGTTAAGTAAGAACCATAGAATCCGTCCGAATGTAGGAAAACTGTGTCCGCAGGAAATCAACAAAAGACATTATGCAAAGCACTGACGTGCATATTTACTGCACAAGCAACACCAATTTACGAACTCTAAATAATGATGAAAAGTTACTTTAACACTCTTTCCTTCATATATAAAAAAACCCAGGTACGTTTAATTTAAAAACACTGGTTGTTTATATTTCTGCTCCTTTCACTTAGATATTGGACAGGAAATGTCGTACCCAATCATTTCTATCGTATTAATAATTTCTGTATAGAAGAAAATTCCGGCATTATATAAAAGTTAACAAATTTTATTAGCGTCAATTTTTGCTTCAGAGATTTTTCACTTTTTTTCCCACTACGTATTTGGTTTTCAAATAAAGAAATTTCTTAATTTTTCGATATACTTTGCAACATAAATCCAAAAATATTAAAGTTTTAAATCATTCATGTGATCATAAGAAAATATAAATGTTTGTGTCTCCTATTTCTTTATTAAATAATTCATATTTTTCGAGAATGATGCCAAAAAACTGGAGATGAAATGTGTTTGCGCGTATAGGTGGAATTTTGTCGACGTCATTTTGTTTTGCATGCATTGGTCCCACTTATTTTATAATAATGGCAACGGGAAATTTGTCAACATCATTTGTTTTGCATGCATTGGTCCCACTTATTTTATAATAATGGCACTCGTTTGTGTTTCGTAGTGAGGTTCGCTTTCCACTATCAACAGAGGAACGCTTTGCCGCAATCTAGAAAGTTGCACCCCTATGACGAACCTTTCGCTTTCGTAACTCTTTGATATTTGGAATATACTCCAGCACCTGAAGGATGGCTCACAACAGACAAGTAACATTTCAAAGTTCTTTACATAATTTCGAAAGAACCGTTCGTGACTGTTATTTCGAAAGTCGGTTACAAAAATGATTTATTCCAAATTTAAACTTCAGGATTTCACTTAGGTGTCCCAATAAAAACCTTTAAAAGCACATTCATGAAAGATGCTGCTATTTACATGAAGCACAGAAAAGATATTAGAAAATCTCCAATGAAACGGAAAAATTAAGCAATAAAATAGTGTGAGATATAGCGACAGGAAAAACCTTAAGATCAAAAGTTACCAACATGAAAGCTATAAATAGTTTAGTACTTAATGATTATTAGAACTAAATGTATATATTTGTTACAATTCGAGCGGAGTTAAAATATTTTAAAAATGAGATGTTAATGATATGATTATGATGTTATTTTCTTTTGGAATTTAGAGGAAGCACAAATACTTATTGGACAGAAGGTGATAATTTTAATGCTTTCCAATTACTTCTTTGTATTTATTGACACGTTGTGGTACCTACTTCAGGAATCAAATTTGGATACTCGTAGGCTACAATAAGTTGTGGGCATTGACGTTTCATTAGATGCTTAATTGAATTTTCACAGATATCCACGATCATGAAACGCAGCAAGATTATTATCATTAACTCATCTGAAGACTTAAAAATAATACAGAACGAATAACACTGAACATTAAAAGGGCATTTGAATAAAAGAACTGATTAACCACAATTATTTTTCTGTGAAATTTAATAACTTTGTAAAGAGATCTCTGTTAAGGATTTCAGTTACCTGATAAATAAAAGGGGAAGAGAAGTTGAATAATAAAATGACGCTAAACGTTAAGACAGTTAAAAAATGCATAAAAAATATAGAAGAAATATACAATAGACATGGATGGTAATATTTAGCTTCAACATATTCAAGGTTCAGCGATTCTGAACTTATCTTTACGTGAGTCTTTAAAATATCTTTTTTTTTATTATATAATTTTAAAATGGGAGCACGGAATAATATTTGCTGATGCCTTTTGTGGTGAGAGATTTTTAAACGCAAGTGCCTTTCAGGATATTAGTGGCGAGGCAGAAAGGGAGATATTTTGAGAGGAAAGCGAGGTGTTAAGAAGAGCGAAGCTTGCGGACAGGACCCGAAGACGGCCATACCTGGAGTAGCAGAGCCAACAGCAAACAGTAGGCCGTGGCGAAGTGCCCCGTCCGCTCCATGGACAGTCAGGGGCTGCAACATTACAAAACAAAAATAACATTCAATGACCACCTGAATAATACCCGAACAAGTACAATATTTCAGTGCGGAAATGTACATCGACCATTAAGACATCTATAGTTCTTTCTTTATGGCAAACTGATAATATAGATTCTTTGCCACAAAGGATCACAAGGTACTTTTAGGAACACATAATTAAGGGTATTAAAAATATTGGTAACATAATGTGGCAGATCATTTTTATTCAACTTAAATCGAAATTTTAGCTACCAATTAAATATTCCAATATTTAAATGTTTAATAACAACCAATACACACAGAAACGATGTTACTGTTGTAGCCTCCATAAAAAAGACTGGAAAAGTAATCCTTTATGGTCGACTGAAGAATTCATCTTCGTTTAGAAGTTTCATATTTAAAAAAAGATGTAAAAAGTATACTTGTTTTCTTCTACAGAAATAACCTATACATTTTAATTAAAATAAAATTTACAATTTATCACTAAACCCGTCAAATAGTTAGTCATTTAACAGAAATTCTGTTGTAGACACACCATTAAAATTAAGGGAAACTAATGAATTTATTAAACTAAAATCTATAAAAATAAAAATGATTGTATCTATCTCTTTTATTTGGGTGGACAGAGAAGAATTCTGTCACACTATTGAAAATTTGACATTCTCCTGCACCGTTTACAGATGATCAATTCAAGCTAAGTACACTTTTTCTCTTTCTCATAAAATATGATTTTTTTCACTATTTATTAACTGTATTTTATACGGGAATTTCAGTTTTTTACAATACTTTAAAAGGTATAGCCCAAAATGCTTTCAAAAATCATGAGAAAGTATTTGCATATTTCTAAGAAAATTCTTGTATTCAAAATCCCCCATGTCATAGTAGATGCACGGTTTTAATGAATAAACCAGAAAATTTTGAAATTTTTCTGTCATATGCTTAAGGAAACAGGTACACTTTATATCCCAAATATAACATATGAAAGCAGGTATCGAGATTATTTTTAACTTTTTAAGGTATGTGTACCGTGTGTACTTTGGACTATCTTAAGGGTACTGGGATAGTTCTAACTCAATATCTAAATTTGGGGAATATTTTTCACTCTCTCATTGCTCCGGGAATTTTTAGATTCGTGATTATTTACAGTACCTGAAGAATTATTGACTCGATAAAGGTACAGTCAGTCTTCATACTAGATAATTTCAAACTAACCCCCAATCGGAATAATTCTGTGTGCGCTTCTCAAGGATTTATGCCAATTATATCACTAGGAATTAATAGAGAAATAATTCATTCTCAGGGCTAATATAAAAAAGAACGGAAAACGTTGGTCACACCAATATACTCATATATATAATTTAGAATACGGTTTATACGACGTAAACTATATTTCGACCAAACTACACTAACTATTAGAATATATAAATCCGTTAACTACACTAAATTTGAAAGTGTCTAATGGAATGTAACTACTCACTTTACGGACCTGAAGGATGTACTTATAAAGATATTAGTTCTTCGGATTAGCACGTCATCTGAAAATTCCAGGAAAAGTGGGGATCGTGATGACAGTGAGTACAGTTTTATTTTTACTCTTGATTTACTAAACGGTTTCGAGTGGCGTAAGTATTATCATCATAAAACACACATTATTATAATTAACTGTTATTACTTGGAGGCTCAAGTGTAACGAGTGCGTTGGAACACGAAGCATGCCTCAATAGAAACGGAACAATAAACACGGAACATGGCTTAAGCGGGGGTTTGATTAGCTTAGCTCCAAATATTTCTCGCAATTTAGCATCTTAATTTATTCACAATACCGTAATAAAAAAATACACATACTTAAATTAATAAATCATCCAATCGAGTATGAATAATTTGAATTTAATACAATTAAATTACAGAACGGAAACGAGTACAGTGTTTCTACTTTCTATTTTCCGGTGGTGGATTTTCTTTTCAATTGTTAGAAATTAAAATTATTCAGACGTTATTGACTGATTTATTCAAGATATACTTAAAACAAATAATAACGCGTACAATAGAAGTCCCGGTCGATAATCGTCGACAATAATCACTTCAAGACTAGTTCACTGAATCTTCCAAAGTTCTGGCTACACTGTTTTCTATCATTACCAGAAATATCCACCCATGTTTGAATACATTTAAATAAGCATCATTTTGAGAATAAAATGTGTTTTGATAATTTGGAAACAAGATTTCGATTATGGTCTTAGCAAAAAAAAGATCAAGCTATCCATAGACTTCAGGGTATGAATGGAAATAAGACCAGAAGTGTGTGGAAAACTGAAAAAATTAGAGTACAAGGATTAAGTAATTTTTTTTATCAATTTGGAAAGCTAAGTAATTTTTGGAAAATTGTGACATTAAGGAGTTGTAAATACTGTGGAACGAAATAGTTCTGGGGAAAGAGCTAGGTTACAATACGTAATGTAGGAAATTAACAAGATATACATGTGAAGGGTTTGTGAACTTGGAAATGGCCATTAAAATAAATTAAATTTCTCCCGAAAATATTTTCGCTATGCCGAAGCTCATATTCCATATAAATAAATGTGTTTATAATTATGTAATTAATATGGTTATGAGAAAGCGGAATTATTCGAACACATCACTTTCAGAAATTTAATTTATTTTAAGATATGTATTTATTAACTTCCCAAATAAGACGTCTTTAAGAATGTGTAATTACAGCTTACGTTGGTCGCAGAGTGAAGAGCCGCGGGTGGTCTGAAGGAAGCGGAACTCACCAGAGACTCAGAGCGTCGGACGGCGGCGGCGGCGCGGAACTCACTGGCGCTGCTGACCTACTTACAGCACCAACCAGCAAACCCTCCACCAGAAAGTGAACGCGGAGGCACCTGCCGGCCTTTCTCTCACAACCTCTTTGGAATGCAAACGCGCTCCTTCTAAATCACATTAAGCGTTCACGGCCTTTCTTTCACTACCTCTTAATCGAGAAAAAAAATACTTCTTGCATGAGTTTCACCTCTCGGGTTCCTCCCGCCTCTTTCTCCACCTCATCCTCTTTATTATGTCTCTTTTCTTCTACACTGGAAAATGAACAAAGGCTCTTTGAAGTGGTTCGTAAAGAAACGTTGCTCTAAATAACATCAAGAGAGCCCCATTATCGTCCTCAAATTCAATCTCTCTCTCAGCCCAACCACGACACGACGTCGCGAGGAACTCGTAACCCTTGGTACGTCAGAAAATTTAACAATCGCGGTCAAATTACCTGGTGTTTTATAATCAGACGTGACAACCGCAAGGAAAGGATCGGCGTTACACGGGCATACTGAACTAAAAATCCTCCCTCTCCATATTCTTCAGACTTATCGCGGCTTCTCTGTTTATTTCGACCAATCAAGCGGATATCTCCAATTAAAAGGCAACCAGCAAGATTCTTCCAGTCCATGGCCTCCGAGTTATTTCAAGGCCTATGTATAAAAAATGTAATAAATCTCGAACTTACTATAGTACTATTAACTAGCGACGATTGTATCAGGGCTATGCGAGCAACAGGTAGAGGAACGCATGTCTGACACAGGCGATTAGATAAGGCCCTTTCACTTCATTACCAAGTATGCTTTTGTAGATCAAACTCCGATGTATTTTATTTGACATTTTGTTACAAATTTTGTAATAATTATAAATTATACACATTATTCCAAGAAAAATAATGTATAATTTCTTTAATTGGAGTACATTATAATAGCTATGATTCGTAAAAATTGAATGTAAGATCATTCATGGATGAGAATTATTGTTTATTGTGTAAAACTGATATATATTAAATATTTTAATATCGAATGGTGGACCTCCTGTGGCTAGACAAGAGGTCCCGGGCTCGAATACTTTAATGGAGTTGAATATTTGTGACGTCATCGTCGCAGAGTCTACGATTAAGACTACAGGAAATTCGATACGCTGACCAAGTATCACTCCAAATTCGGAATATGTCATGTAAGGTGACAGTCCGCAGTCAGCCCGGTTGGTCAAGGCCCTAAATGGCCCGTAGAGCCAAGGAAGAAGTGGAATATCTAATGAAATTATGCGACAATTAGATCTACTGAAGTAAATTTGATGAGCAATGAAGCATGAATAGGGTCAATTAACAACGCCACTGCGATGAACTGCACTAATAAAAGCGCTTCTCCTAATTAACATAAATCGAGGAATAATTTTTTCCTGTTGGAATCTACTAATTTCTAAAGTTACAAAAATCCTTCTAAACTAACTAAAAGTATTATAAAAATTTACAATACAGGAATTTAATTTCGTTTCGTGACACATAGCAGGGTCAGATTTAAAATAAATTCTACGATTAAGTCACCTCTTTCATGTTAATCGTAATAAAAATTAATATTAATCGCAGTAATTTTACCATCAATATTAATGAAATCATGGATTATTGTTTGTTGAAGTGACATACGTTCTATTCGTCTTTAAGTTTGTTATAACAATGGAATAAAACATACTTAACGCGAAGAATGCTGATACATCGTCCTGAAAGAAACTCTCACATTATTAAGTTTTATTGCCGTCTCAGTCCCCTGCTCTATAATTTTCATTGTATAAACTAGACTAGATCATTCCTCGAATCGCCTTCTCCTCACCTAATTGTATTGTTTGAAAAGAAACGTAAACGTGTCCAGAGAAAGGACCGACCGACTACTTTATGTCTGAGAACAATGGCAGAGGTTACCTGGAGCGGTCTGTTTAGTGGTTCCCGCCTCTTTCTCTCTTCCTTCGCGGTGTAATTATTAAGATCCGGGAACGCAGACGGAGATTTGACAACAACGCCTACACAGCCACGATTAACCTAAACAAAGTATATTTTTTTCCTCGTAAATCTAAACTGGGGTAGATGATCCGCAGGATCTTAATTATGAATGCCATATAATTAGGCCGCTCATTCCCTTAATCGGAACTTTGTTAAATTTCGTCTCGTTATAATACAAAATATCAAATCTTAAACCAATATGAGCTAAATTATTTTATGTCACGATTGATTTCACATGTGTACGAGAAAAAAAACTGTCGATAATTCAAATACTCTCATAGGACTGCGTTTATCAAATATTCTGAATTCTGTGGTACCAAAAACAAATTTACAGAAGCAAAGTGAGAATTTTATAGGCACAACCATTCAGCAATAATTTCAGTGGTTGAACTAGAGCACACTATTAACCTGCCCAGTTTCATGGCCCATACGAAATTAAATTAATCTTCTATACTAGTTTGTGTTCGACACGAGTTCATCACGCCGCCAGAATATAGACATATTTAACTTATATTATTAATAATATATTCTCTTCCACTTAATTTCTCATAAGGGACTAAAAATTACAAACTTTCATCCTTACTCGTAGGATGTAGTTATTGATTGCGTATAACAAAATATAATTAATTTACCTTTAATTCAGAATAATTTCAATTATACCTTGAAATGTCCAAATATGTGCTTTCAACATTTCTTTACCTTTCAAGTCTTATACTCACGCCTGAACTCCGAACGAATACTTCAATATATTCCTAATTTAAGAGCTGAGACTCAATTACAGTTATTAACATATATAATTCTTATTTGCCCCCCTACAGCTTTCTATATGTTTTCTAAACACTAAAATTTCACGTAATTATGGTAATTCTCACAATTTAAATAATGGAAATAATAATAAAAATCTAAATCCTGCTGTAAAACTAGCCTTACAAGATTAGTAAGACTTTAGAGAAAATATTAATTTAATAGTTATTAATGTCTATAAGTTTAAATTAAATGAGGCGAAAACAGACAATTAGTAAAACAAGTGCAACCTGAAGAGGGTCCAAATAACGACCGAAACATGTAGTTGTTTTTAAATTATATTTGTTTGTGTTTCACTAATTGTCTGTTTTCGGTCTCATTTAAACACCTACAAAATGAATATATTTTAAAAGACAGGACAATTGCTTCCAATTGAAAGAATTAAAGTCATTGCGCCTTTGATCAATTTACATAATGCTTATTTTTCGCTGATGTCCTAAAAATTCCGCTGTGAAGAATGTTATTTCGTTAATTGGTATTGTACTAATCATTGATGTCGTTTGTCAATTTGAAGTGGCGATATCTGAGTTGAAACCTAATTTTCTAAACGCATTCTGTGGTCGATGGGTCAAATTCTTGGCGTAATCGTCAGAGGAATTACCGTTGCTAAAAGTTTGGCACAGGCTGTGAAATTTTTCCGAAATAGTGAGCGATTACCGCTTCATTTCTAAAATATAATTTTTAATTAAATTCTTGCAATTTAATGGTTTCTCATAAAGGCGTATACTATGGTTGGAGCTTAGAACGATTGGCAATTGGCAATGGACCGTTGGCAATGAGATTTAATTTATTGTTTCCTTAAAATAAATCGTGATTTTTGTCATGCAATGTAAATAACTATATTTAATTGAGAACATAGGTGATTAAAAATATTACGTACTGCCAAATAACTTCGCTTTGTTGGTCATTCGGGATGGGATGTAAGTAGAGTAATTAAAATTTCCCGAGAACATTCATGCTTATTAAGGAACGAATTATTTTTTTTATATTAAAAGCGATTACAATTTTAATTTGGATATTTTTGGTAACCAAGATGCGGGGCTGTGGGAAAGTAGACGACGGCCTAGCTACACCTAGATACCCGCCGCACAACCTAGAAAATCCTGTCGAGGCCGACGAGCCAGCTCATCAGTCAATGAACCCATAAGGAGCGACGGCAAACAAGCAGAGTTTTTAAAAGTGAGCGGAGACGCAACATTACTGACCTACTCTGTCCGGATGACCTCGTTAAGTCCCGTTATCCCTTCCTTGCTCCACCAGGTGCGACAGAAAGGGAAGGCTTCCCCTCTGCCGGATGTGGAGTCCTCGGCGGACTTTCACTCGACTACAACGGCCAAAACTTACACTGTGTTTAACACCTTGACAACAGGTACACAGTGGCCGATTACAGAGCACGTTCTAAAATCTTAGGTCCGGAGTATGGTGGAAGTTCTACGTAAATACCAAAACGTGGATAAATTTTACAGTGTTCGTTATTAGCATCTCTTATGGAGGCGCCAGGAACCCGACATCGCGAACTGGAACTTGTCAACCAATACGTCGTTACTTGATGATCAAGGCTTTGTTTCCACCCCGCCGATCGCCAAACATTGGTTCAAATCGGAACGAAAAAGCTAAGCAACGTGGTTATGGTCCTGTTCTCTCCCTCAAAAAAAAATTACTGTTGGTTGGGTGCCCGGAGATTCTCGGGATACTAATGATTAAATATAACAAACTTTTTACTTGGGTTATGATACTTTTTGTTTCTCGCGAACGTCGTCGTCGCCGTCGCCGCACGCATTCACTCAAGCTACCTAAGGGTATAATTTATCCTGTTCTGTATATGTCATTACGGTAGGAAGGATACAAATAGAGTCACAGGAAGCACCGCAAAAGAAACTGATTCCGAAAAGTAATTATTCGATGGAATTTTACATATTAAAAAATTTCCACCCGCTCCACCCCCACTTCAATGGGTGGTAGCCCCTGTCTTTTCCCCACAGTGCTGATTTCCGAGTCGCAAAGAACGAGTGTTCAAAATTTAGGTGTTTGATTTGTATGCCGAACATACATGCACACACACGTAAGGAAATTGAGTTTTTTTTACGTATAAACGAGTTTCACTTATAAGAATAAGGCAGTTTTGATCTGTTTTGCGTGAAATTACTAGTAAATTTAATGAAGTGAGAATATATGTTAAGTACCTAGAAAATATACAAAAAAAATTACCTCTAGAGTACGGCGCCATATTAAACCGACGCGTTGGGCTGCTCAGTCAGGTTTTTTTTAAGATTTCCAATTCCGCTATTAGTGCTGCAAAAATGATTTTGTATCGTTATTCCCGGATTTGCTGACGTAAATTCCAAGTCGTCTTTTTTCTCTTTGTATGAGGCTGGAGTTGATAATAATTCACTTTGTTCAGGAAAACGAGTTTTTATAATAAATCTCGTGAATTTTCAGAAATGTTCAGTACAATAGTTTTCCAATTTATAGAAAATCATAACTAAGTTCCAAAGTAAAGTCTGACAGATGATAACCAGATAGCTCGTTCGCAAATGCAACCTTAAAGAGAAGTGAAGGGGTTTTAGGACGAAACAGGACTTTTTTGGGTTTATATTTCTCTGAAGCTTGGCCGCTGGCAAAACCTCACAGAGGAATGATTCTGTTCACAGGACTTAACGTTCACCTTGAATATAAATATCTCAATCCCATGTTTCAATTTTACGATCTCGTGTACCATCGCTTTATCTCTGCCATCACTAATACCACGTCAGGTATCTTTGGTACAAGTACATTATCTAGCGAGACACTTGGCGAGATAATGATTGCGATTAATAAATATACCCAGGATATTTGCTGGCTTCTGTTCTTATAATTCAGCGATGAATTAAGCTGACAACTTAATTCACAGATACCACGACATTGCAAATGTATTACGTTAAATTATGTACCATCTGATAAGAACTGGTTTTTGTCCCACAGTGTCTGGAAGATATTTTGGACCACACAAGCATGATGCATGTCATTTTTCAAACAAATTAACAGCGGAGGTAAAAATAATAAACTAGACTCAGCAACGGCACTTAAACAAGTATCTGAGTCCATTCGCTGTACAGCGAATAGGGAAACAGGTTGCGAATTTATAAAACACTACACGTCTCCGCTTTTAATTGCGAAATCGATTATTACTCCTTGTAGAATACGAAGGCAGTTAAAATGATGTGCAATGTTTCCTCACCATAACCAGTTTTCTTGTACTAAAATACAATTATCATTACCTCTCAACCCACATAAAGTTGGTTTCTGTTTCTACAACCTAATCTTAAAATACTTTGCTAATCACAAGCACGTTAATGGACGCCTTATCTAGGTTATCAACTGCTGTTACTACAAATAACCCTATTTGCTCAAAAATATAACAACATTTACATTGATTCGACTAAAAGTTTTATGGCCTTGATGTAATAAAAATATTTGGATACAATTTTTGTAATAAAATCTTTATAGAAAAATTTGACCTGCAGACCGAAAGCTTCTAGTTTAAAATTTTTTATAGAATTTATTATTTGACGGATTGAATTGCGTTTTTTCAAAAAATATTTCAACATTCAAACAGACGTATTAAATTATTCGAATAAAAAAATCTCAAGTCGTGGAAACCGGTTCAGAAAATTACTTTATACCAGTAACAATAGGATAAATAACAGGTTATTTAAAAAAAAATTAACATAGAGTTAGGAAGAGAAAAAAATGATTAGATGCTACGCGAAATCCAATTCAACGAAGATTGTTCAAAATTAGATATAATTTACTATAAAAGTTTTGCGTTTGTGAAATCTGAGACCACTAGTCTCAGACACAAACTAAGACAAGTTGCTCTATCGCCGGAAAATATTTCGGTATTTTATAATAAATTATCCCATTGTTGATCAAAAAAGTTTTCTAAAAATTTATCAGTCGGAAATGAAGAAAATACGCTTTTTTGGGCAGGCCGCAGGGAAGAGAAAGGAGAAATTGTGAGCGGCCTTGCGAGGTCGCTGGGTGAGTGGCCTGCCTCTTCACGGCCGCGTCAACAGGAACGAATTTCACGAAAACAAGGAATCCGCAATGGACAAAAGGCACTATGCCTGCAGGGAGACGCTAATCACCACTACTGGTCTTCCAGTCAGGCTGCTTCTTACTTATTCAAAACGTACATCAAGATTTTTCTTGTCTATACTTTCAAAACAAAACACGGAATTCGGGACTCAGTAACTCAATGACAAGCTATTGATCATCAGGCATGAGGAGAAATGAACCAAACAATTTAGCAGGCGAAGACTGAAATAATTTAAATAAAGCAATTAAATTAATTTGATTTAATATTATAAACAAAATTCAAAGAAGAGTCGACGGCCCCAGCCATGGTGGTTCGTGACCCGTCGCGGCTGTAGGAGGACGTGCAGGGTCACAAGCTACCGGAATTCATGTTAGTGAGACGCCACACTGATTTATGATTAATATGTGACAGTTCACGACGACATGCGATGCAAGAAGGTTGATTTCAGCGACATTCAGAAAATAAACACAATCACGCCCTGAGGATTTTCTTGAACTCATTGCTCGAGTATAAAGTTGTTGCCACTAAAGTCATTTTTGAAATTTTTATTTAAAATTACCTGGCGCTCAACTAACATGAACTAAATAGTTAATCGGCGGCAGAGCACGGCTGGGGGCTTCGGAACACTTATAGCGCCGCAGATCGGGCTTGGGTTAATGATCCCGAAAGTTGGGAGGACAGAACGTTTTCAAATTAAATTATTTCGCTTCTGACTTTTGGTCATTCTTTGTATTTTATTTGAAATAATTTAAGGTAAAGCAATGGAATCTGACTCCTTTACATTTCACATCAGTTTTTATTATGAATAAAAATCACAAGAAATATTTATCAATTTACCTTGGTCAGCATAAAGTTTTTTTTGTAAAGGAAAGCAGATTACTACTTCAGCCTAGAAAATATAACCCATCAATCAAAGGAGTACAGTGTTAAGGATCTACGGCTTTCTGCCATCTGAGTATCACAAAAGTGGTTCTCCTGGGCTTCGTATTTGTTGACCAACTTATCGATTGGGATTTGGTAAATAATATAATACATTAAAATTACACGAGAAAACGTCTGAAGGCCTGCGGCGTGTTACGGAAAATAGGTATCATCCATTCGTAATCCAAGAAAGATTTGCTCCTGTCAAGTCGGAACCAAGGCATGATAATTAGAAACAGATACTGCACGTAACTAACGCAAAACGTATGATCGGACACTTATTTACAACCGGCAGTTAAACATTTTTCTATTGGCTACAATGGGTGCCATTTAAAATTGCAGCCGATTGGCTATTGGAAAAGGTAGAAAGAAAATACGAAACCTGCCGAGGCGACATGGAGAGAAGTTTAAAGGGATAGATATTATTAAATTGAGGGCCGCTGGGTGGAGCTCTTGAGACCTCAGCAGATGTGAATATTTTTTGGTAGAAGTTTCCAGTATTTTGGCCCAAGGCGTCCTCCATGCAGCCAGACTATAAGACGCAGTCAACGAAAATCGTCTTAGCCGACGCCTCCAAGGCAGGCCGAAGCAAAACGCCACCAGAGAATACAGATGCAATCTTCTACGGTATCGTTGATATTTAATTTAATAAGTTCACATTGATTTCTCATAGAAACTTTACTTGTTTTGTTTCACCCCACAGACGACCTGTTATTAAAGAGTAAAATCATTAATACTACCGTCTTTATTTGTAAATAATTTATATTCAATTCTCTTGTTTTCATATTGAATCTTAATTTTATTGTTATTAAATTCAAAATCATAAATTAAATATTGTCTTTTCTTTTGAACCCTTCATAAACCTATCCCCTTTAAGTTAAACGTTAATAATCACAAATAACGCCCAACTGTGAAATTTAATTAATTAATCATACTAAATTAAACACCATCTCATATCTTATATATTTTTACAATAAAAATCAACATATTATTTTTCATTGACATTTACACCCCACAATGAAGTCTTAGTCGCTCCAAAAACATAGTTTTCGTTTCTTTTCCAGTATATCGGTTGACTTTGAAGAGCGTGCCGTCTTTTCATTGAACTGAGGATCTGAATGGAGGTGTTGGTATGACCCGCGGAGGATTGCAGGTTGTCTGCTCGAAGGGGGCGGGGTGTTGTAATCGGACCAGGTAAGGTACCGTTAGAACGCACTCTTGCCTACCGACCCCGTGGGGGGCCTCGTAGGGTAAATGGAAAGCAGGTGAAGAGGATTCACCTCGCTCACCCACCATATGTGAGATCAGGTGGCTAATGTAGCTCTTAGCTGAGGATAACGTTTAAGTCCGATGTCAAATGTAAGCAAACAGAATGAGTTGAATACAAATACTCATAATTATAAGGTATAAAAAAGCCATATTATGTACAGTTGGAGACAACTTTACATTAATTTGGTTTTTACATACTGTCTGAATTTTTTTCTTAAATCTTATCCATATTTATCATTCATTGCCGACCACTTGGACATCGTAAAGGACGCTACATAGTCGTTTAATGGAGTAACAATAAAAATACGGATTATTTAAATATAACAGTTGGAAAATTAACCTGGTGATACCAAAAAGACCAATAAGTGACAGGGTATTCCTCTGCAATACAGAAAATAAAACAGCGTCAGGTCGGAGAACCAGGAAGGAATACTTAAAATACAACCACACCAGGAAAAACGAAAAAAGAAAAATCTCCAATCGAAATTAAAAGCAACGACCAGGGTTGAGCCCACTACGTGATCTAGGTCCACGGCTCTGGCTGACTAAAGCCGTAAATTTATTCAAATGCCCGGTATAAAATAAAACCCTATGAATCTGACACACTATGATTCAGAAAAGTACCACATTATTCAACCCCGTAGATACGTCCATAATTTCGGGACCTCTGCAGATTAAAATATATATGATCAAATTTTACTTTAGGTTATAACCGTCAGTAGACGGAGTCCGTGACGTAGAATTTTCATTTTGGTCACCTTTTTTATTTTAAAGATATTTATTTGTATGTATTAAAATACTAACACCAACATAAATTGAGTATACATCTTTTTACCTGGAGAAGTGTCAAAATTGTGGACGAAACGTTGTAAGGTATCTAGTGTGTTGAATAATAAAGTGGTTTTTTAACTTACTGGTTGTTTTGATGTTGATTTGTTAAGTCATAGTTTGTTGAACACGAACGTGTAAAAAATAAATGTAGCTCTCCCGGATATAAATAAGATAAAATAGTTGTACTTGAATGCTGCGCCCGGAAGACCCCTAACTAATAAGGTGTAACTCATTAATCAGAGGCGACCTTAATGCGCCTGCGATGTCAACACTAACAGGGCAAAGCAGCCTAACAAGGCTAATTGCATGATGAGCCGTCGCGTCTCTCCTAACACTAAAAACAGTTCAAGCAGCTAAGTGCAGTTATTCCGAGACGTTCCGTGAAACTTACAAATTTTGTAACCAGTCTCTTTCTACGTAACGAGATTCTACGTTGCGTGACTTATCGTTTGAATAATTCAAAAGCAAGTAAGAAAAATATGTTTCTTTTCCACTAATTATAATTATAATCAGTTGAGACTATAAATAATTATATCAATCCCAAAAATATTCCACACAATAATAGGATTTATGACAAACAGAGTGTTATATACAAAATTGTTTATATTCCAAATATTGTATTGTTTGTATATCAAAAAAACGCTAATTAAATCTAGTTTAAATGAAAACAAAAATAATTTGAAATTAAGCACTCAAAAGTATTCAGTCGTGTCAGAACGTATTTATTTAAGTAATCATTAATTGAATTGGCTAAATTTTAATAATTTAAACGTAGAATGTAATTAATCTTCCAGATTGATCATCACATCAAATAACTCGGCCATTAATGTGAAGAATGATACTTATAATTTAAATTAATTATTCCTTATTATTTTGAACGTCTTTCTCATTCAATGTAATAAATTATTCCAGAGATATTTTTTGAGCAAAGTGCTGAACAGTAATTTAGCCGCTATTGGTACGTTGAGAATATTAAAAAATATATTCGTTTGTATTTCATGAAATAAATTATTAAAAGTCATATTACGTGTGTCATGTATGCAATATCTGAATTTATTGTTTTTATTATACTATATAATCACACCTGAAGAGTTTGATGTGTAAGGAACGACACGTCGTGCTATTGTCATTAATAATTACTAGATTTTTCTCTTTATTTCTGACTAATTAAGCGAGAGATCATTGATCACGAAGTGTTCTACATTCTGAATCCTACAGGGATTCAAGTCTACGTAAATCAGTGTAGTATATTTACGACGAATTTAATATTACGCGAGTTCAACCCCCTAACTTCATTTCTGAATATTTAGGCTGTTGAACTCATTAAATCGTCGAAAATATACTACACTGATTTACGTAGACATAAATTCCTGTAGGATTCTGAATGTAGAACACTTTGTGAACAATGAGCTCTCGTAACGCTATATTACCTCGGGGATATTCTTTCCACTTGACGAGGAGAAAGTGGGATCCAAAACCGTGATATTTCCACCTGAAGAGCCCACGGTACTTTGTATTCAAAACAGGCCTCAGTATTCTATCATAATGTAAAGACGTCGAGCATTCAGGGCACAGTCGATCTTAAATGCGATGCATAAATAATAAAGGAAGCTACGGCGATCATCTCACAAATATAAGGAGCCTTAATGATTCCATAAATTCTCAATAAATTACAAAATTTTGAAACATTACAATTTTTTTTAAATATAAATATGGAAATTTGTTTAAAACTATGATATAAAACATTTGGTTTTTTCAATGATATAATGTTCAAAAATATCATACATAACTTCATGTATTTAGTAAGCAAATAAAATTACTAATTTTCTTCAATGGATTAGTATGCGATTCCAGACTGATGGCCTACACGGAGCATTTTTCCAACTTCAGAGTTCCAGAAGTTAATGCTCATGTGCTCACCAAGAACAACGGCAACATACATCAATGATTCGTAGAAAAATTTACATTGAAAATTTTTTTCAATAAGTCCTAAATTTTAGCCACGTCAAAATTTAAATTTCAAAGTGTCGATAATAATCGTATATATCAAAGTTTAAAACAAATTTACATATTTATATATTTTTTAAATTATAATGTTAAAAAAAATTGAAATTTATTTTGTAGATGAATATGGCTATTGCCGAAAGCTTCTTCTGAATAAAGTTGGGAAATCAAATTTCAAATATAGTTTTGGTTTATTGAAGTGACTGATAAAAATAAGGGAAAAAATTATTATCATAATAAATTAATTATCAGTCTTTTAACAATTATTTAAATAAATTATATATTGTTTGTAATAAACAGTATAAACATTTTTATGAGTTAAAATAGTTTATTCATAAAGTTATAATCCTAGAGATTTTTTCTTTAAACGCCACTCAGTACAGATTCATTATGGATATTTCCTCTTTAAAAATGGTCAGTTGATATAAACCAAGGCCGATATGGGAGTGGTGATTCAGAAATGAAAGTACCCTGCGAGAAGGATTAGTTACAGGAAATTTGATTCCTTTATCATCTGAGTATGTCTAAACGCGAATGAAGTCAGTCGCGAAGCACGTATACTTCTCTAATTTTTAAACGAGACATATTATTTTCAGCTTTGTCAGGGTGAGATTATCGAAGAACAATATTTATGAATTTTGGAATATCCTCTTGCGTAATTTTAACGCAAATAAGACTTGGGCCGTTGTCTATTCACTGCTCGATGTGAATGGAATTAGAACATTAAAACATGTCAAATGATTTTGAAAGAAATTGTGCGTCTCTTCGTTTAGCAGGTGATGTTTCCGTGCACGATTGTGACACTCGTCCCACGCGGCTGTTTCCCCGACCGTAGCTCTCTACAGATATTGAATCGCTGCAACAATGGACCGTCAAGGTGTATGAGACAGAGAACAATGCCTCGGCACAGAAATGTGGAACAAACGTTGGAAGGTTGGAAAGTGGAACGGCCGGCTCCACGGCGGATCTAGGTGGCACATTGTGATGCGTGTTTCTCTTAGAAAGTCAGGAATGTGCTGCGTTCTTCCTAGTTAATTATGCAGAGGAGGGAAAAACTGCTTCGGTTGACTTATATGGCAAAGGACTAATTATTTTTATGCGTAGGATTTAGTGTCAACATGATGACATCGAATGGTTACAGTGAAATAAAACTGTGCCGACTTCCGGAATTAGCGGCATCACAAGGGATAAATGTCAAAAATCCTGTTTCGAACTCCGTAAAGAGATTAATTCAGAAAAATGTATTTCCAGCGGCTGTAATTGATTGCCTTGTCTTATATCTAATCATGTTGTTTTAATAAATAAAATTATTAAAGACTTGGTTATGAACATTAATTATTTTATTTCGGCAGGTTTGTACAATCTTGTAGATTATTTCCTTCAAACCTTTCGCCACCTAGGAGCGATTTTCTTGGTTTTTTTCAACATACAATTAATAATTATAGCCATTAGGGTACATTTCTGACGAGTTGCTAACAGACAATAGTTGGTAGTCCAAGAGAATACAATCTATATCTTTTGTAGCTTATTATAGTGAGGAACGAGACCACAAACATTTATGGCTGTTTCCGAGTGGGCGAGTTCCCTCTCCCTGATCTTGGGTGCATTATCCAAGTGAGGCTGACAGGTGTACAGTATGTGCTTTACCGTTAGTATGTACTACAAATAAGTCGAGATTCCCTGTTAAATAAGCATGCATGAGTAAGCATGGTGTTACCGACGTTCTAAAGCAATGGAAGCCATTATATTCGGTATATTCCTTGTAGTTTGTTTTCTGTAGTCATATTATGTCAGTATCGTAGCAATCCAACGTGTGATTCAAGATTCTCTTCTGCCCTGTCTTAGCATTAGAGTTCCACTGCAGTATGCTCAGTTCATTCATTTATGTAATAATGAGGAAGGAGAGTTTGTGGGATTTATTTTCAATAAATGTTTTTTACAGGCCTATCGTCTTAACTCCCATACATGGAGAACGTGATGGATAACCGAAAAATATTTATACAGTACGAATTAATTAATTAATTAAATTAAAAATAAATTTATAAATGGTGAGATACTTGCCAAAGTTGCAATCATGCCATGTGTTTCAACCGTTTCTTTAAAGTTAAAAACATTCTGTATATATTTTTTCAATATTTATTAGATTATCTACGCGTTACTATTTAAATTAAACAGCAAAAAACAAACACGTATAATTCTCGATAAATCGGACAGATAAAAATACTGAGTTAATACAGTTATACAAATTAATTTAGATTTGTTGAATACCTCAAATGTGTACGAAGTAATGAAAAAAGTGCCACGTAGTTGACACTAATTTTAGTTTCACTTTCTGATAATTAATTAAAGTCTTAAAGTTACGAGTTATTACCTTTCTAAAGCTTTACATTACAAATATTTTATTGGTCAATTTCAAACGTAGAGCTTGTATAGAGAATCCTAACACAAAACTAAAACTAGACTTGTAACGTCGTTAATGATAACGAAAGCTTTACTTACAAAGTTTTATGTTAACTGCAAAGACATCCTTAACTACTTGAAATTATATAGGCCTGAAATTTGCGTATCCTGTAAAGACGATTGCAGAATCGAATCGGCGATAGAATGAGCTGCAGCCAAAGTGTTCATGTCCGTTACAGAATTCCATTTTCTCACACCCACGAAAGAAGACGCCGCCTGGAAACCGATAGACAATTGGGCGCGACTCGGAATTCAGGTCTTGCTCGGGTCACGACCCGCGGATCGCGGTCACAAAGCTCCTCCTGCAGGCTCTGATAACAATGTCACTCTGAAGCATGTGGCGAATGCTAATCTTCAAAGACAAAGACAGTCTCGAGGTCAATTTCTGAGTAACGTTCTTGTGCGGTGCGAACAGAGGCAATTATTACTGTTTATGTTCCGAAGAACATACAGGCATTGAATACAATAAGGCCATATGGACACAATAACATCAATAGGAAAGGAATTGTACTTCTCCGTTTACAATTTTTGCACTTGTTTGTAAATTTTTTAAAGCGGAAATTTGAATTTACTTTAACACGGTAAATAAAATGATCAAGTCTGTAAATTTTTTTTATAATATATTAAGTAACAACAAAGGCAAATATTACATGCCTGCTCTGTCAAAATGAAAAGCAAATTGATTTTTTTTCTTAATGTTAGGTTCCAATACCTTGTTCTTTATATTTACAAACACTAAATGTTTGCGGTAACCCCTGTGACATTTAATTGACTGCATTGATGGATTTATAGTCTTATGGCGTAAGGAACCTTTGGAGTCGCTGACGCAGAATCGGTGACGTTAGGCTTCTAGATCACCGCATTTGAAATCTACAACTGACTGTCTCAAGTCACCCATAAATGCCCTGTCTCAAATCTCGTCCAACATTCCTTGTCTGAAATCTTGAACTTAACTAACTTTTACATCAATTTTCCTATCTTGAAACCTGGGATCTCCCCTCCAAAGTTATGCAGGACTTTTCATTTCTCATACCCATCGAGACTGAATTCTAAAGAAAGAAATATATACTGTGATACACAGAGTATTTTTCTACGTAAATATTTTCCCCAAATATAGTCCTGCTAAATTAATGTATTATTAAGAATCATACATATAATACGACCCATGTATGATTTTGGTGTTGTTATATTTTATGTCGAATGTGGTTTTAGCAGTTCCAGTAAAATAATTTAATACATTCAATAAATAAAAAGACGAACAATAAGTCAGCATATAAATTTATCACTATTTAATCGAAAAACGACGATTCGTCTCCTTTTTGTGACTTCCTCAGGTGTACTACAAACATGTATTTGAATAAATAGTGATAAATTTATCTGCTGACTTATTAGCCGTCCTTTTATTTATTGAAAATTTTAAAGTCAGAAAACTATGTTATAATTTAATACCACTTCATAACTTTTTAATGGCTTATTCAGTAGTTTCATATATTTATTTATGACTGATAAGAAATCTTTGGGGCCAAAATGCAATAGATAATATTTAAATAAGGGTAGGGACACTAAATAAAATTTTTTAATAAATTTTGAAAACAAATATAGTAACCTGTAGGCATATTAATCATTATCAAACGAAATTAAGCCTGATTCTTGATTTTAAGCATGTTTGAGTCTCATTATTAATTTGTATTTGTGTGTTCCAGTTTGAATGGCTTCGTGTGATTCCGAGAAAGTAGAGAGCGACTGAGTTTACTGGGTCATCTTCTTTGTCCGTAGGGACCTGAAGATCACTGGCTTTCCTACTCACGACTGTCTCTAATCGAAGTCGTCACGATGCCAAGTGAGGCATATTGGCAGCTTCTCCTCTAATTGGCACAGTTACACCTCACCAAGTATTCGGACGACTGTCGTTGCCAAGTTTTACGTGTGACTTGCATTGTGAAACATTACCGTTCTCTAACACTTGTTCGATACGCATGCTGAATTATTAATTGGTTTTAATGCTCCGAGAATATTAATTTATCTTTCAGGCCTTGTCTTAGAAAATTTTTATCTCTAAATAGTTACATTTCTACGCTTACCAAATTTTATAGGTGAACAGTAGTTAGGCACCATGATTGAGTGCTTACCTGAAACAAGAGAAAGAAAAATTATTAATCAGGAACAAATATTTGTGAATAATGTGACGATTTCACTCATTCTGAACCATTAGTTATTTTAGTTGTCTGAGAGAATGAGAATTAATTCATAGTTTAGAATAAGATTGAAAATTATAAAATAATAACAATTAAGATATTTTTCATGAGGAATTTAGCAGCCCATTAACACACACCCAACCTTCATTCCGTCAGACACATTAATTTTTTGCCTATACCGTCAGAAGGCGTTACGGGAGCGGTCTTTGGTGGCAAAGGGAATGGTCCCTTTTTAGTATAAATTGATTATCGGAGTAGATCATTCCATATATTATTCATCAACGACAACGTTTACTTTGTCTCTGTCTCCATACAAGAAATAGAGATTTATTATTATTTTATTTAAAGTCGCGTCAACTGGTAATCATTGGTGACTCCAAAATAATTATATAAAATCATGTATATTTATTAAGTTAACATTTCCATAGTTGAGATTAAAGAAATGAGTATCTTTCAGGAAATTGAATAGATTGTTGATTGCTTGGCTCGGAGAAGAGATATTACAGGGTGACCGGGACACTAAGTGTTTTCTTCTGATGTCATAGACAGAAGCCAAGTGAACCAGAATTTTTTTCCCATATTGTAATGGGCTGAACACTGCAGGCAGATTTGACTGATCATTTTGCTGCTAAATGATGTGTAGATCCGCAATTAATCACGTACCTAAGGTACAAATCTAGTTTTTATGAATACTCTCATTTAGGTTTAGATTTTTGAAACAGAAATTTCCGTAACTGAGAGTAATGGAGGAAAACGGAGTATGATAACCGTATAACTAAATTTATTGGTAAAAAGATTTGAAGTAATGTCACATAGTACCATATCACTCACTGGTGTTATTTTGAAACTCTATTCCGAGTTCCTTTTTGTAAGAGCCTTCAACGGAACAGCAATTTCACTTAGTAGGTAAGGCTGTTTTTATGTTGTGATTTTTCTTGTGAATTGCACGTCATGACTCAAGTTGCACTTCACCCGTTACCTTTTGGCGCGTGATGGTGTTCACCCCTGGCGTGTGGGGGGCGGAAGTCTAGACGCATCCACCTCCACCCCCCAACACGCATCTGCCCCCACGTATAACGTGATCCCTGTATAACGGGACTTTTTTCGGAATCCGATCTGGCGCGTCCTTCCCCTAGGGAGGAACCGGTTCTATCCTCGCCGGAAGTGTTGGATGGCCAGCTGACACACTGACTCGCTTCCAATACCCAGCTGGACCACACCGGGCAAGGCCGTCCGTCAACTAAGTGTTTATTTACGGACTGGGTCCCGAACCTTATTAAGGTAGGTCCAAAGGGACCGCTTTCCCGAATGCTAAGTTAGTACAAGAGTCCAGTCTCGTTGACTAGTTTCGGGATCCGACAGATGGTCGCCTCTAAATCACACCTGATATGAAAGTGGCGCCGGCATCACAACTTCTTGACTGATTCTACTCCCCAGAAGAGAGGATTTAATGCACATACTCCTGCCATCAGAAAAAGACTACCGTGCGAGAAAAATAAGTTTATATCGTTTGAATTAACTATCCAAAGAGTCCCATTACTTAATTTATTATTTAAATATCTTATAATCAGCAGAACCGTCCATCTCTACCTGGTAGTACTTACATATTCTTTTCTTAGTCCTAAAATTAGAAGAACGAGATGGAAAAAAACTAGACCGGGTCAAACCCGGGTTCAATCCGGTAGATATTTTTATTTTTTGTTCATGTAATTCAGTTTCATAGTCTTCATTGAAGCCATGTCTTGTATTCCTCTAGTTATAATTCCGTCAACATCTGCCTGGTAATCTCTTAGATTTTTCAAGGTTCTAACATGTACTGGGGTTGAAGACCTTGGACGGTAAGAGTTTTCCACCATTCCCAATGGAACAGTCGGCCCGCTGCCTCCTGATCCAGACACGGAGAAGAGGTAGCAAACAGCAAACTCCTCTCCCGTCATTCATAAGGACGAGTGAATAGTACCCCAAGGGCCCGACCAACCAGATGCAGGTTTTATAGGGTTTTCCCTGCATCTGTTTGAGGTGAATCACCTAGGGTAAGATCCTTAAACTATAGCCCAAGGGGCCTTAGTCAACCTTTGGCTACCTTGCTCTAACGTCCACATTCCTCCTTTTCAATTCCCTTCCTATGGTATTAAAGAGGAGTTGCCTGTTTCAAGTCACCCTCATGCACCCTGCTCATAAAAAAAAGACTCTCACAAGTCAGACTGCTAGTTTCTCACCACAGTTTGCAAACTGTTTAGAGGGTATTATTTTTAAAATGCACAGGGTTTCGGTAAATAATTTTCTTTCTACCTAACAGAACATCACACTCTTCAAATAATTTTATTATGTCGACATACTGTTCGTTTCCAAATTGTGGAAGTTAAGTTGAAAAAATGAAGATAATTAGCCTATTGGATGTGTTCATAGCACCAAACAGTAGTAGAAAGTTTATGGAGGTTAGAGATACAAGTGCCTTTTGTAGAATATTAATAAAATAAACGAAGACGTCGAGGTTGAATCCCTGTAGTACTCATGTGGAAACCGCAGAACTCATTCCTCAACAACTACACCGTAAAAGTCTTTTATCATGGCCATTTCGTTTCAACGAGACACAGATTCGAGGATGTCACAAGAAGACGCCGGTGAAATGGGATTTCTATTTAAAAATATTGATTAACGACTACACGACTATAATGATTCCTGCCCCACTTTCTTCTTCTTTAACGTGTCATACCGTCGTTAATTAATATTAATTTCCGAAAGTCGGGTTTTGTAAGCTGCTCCATCAAATTTTCGTACTTCAAAATTACACTGTAGTACAAGGTTGTAAGGCCTGCGTACCAACGGTATCGTTCATTCAGAACAGGTATACCCGGATGTGGCATAGCCTAGCTGATCGGCGCGTGTTCCGACATACTAACTCAATACGGGGATTACTTCACTCGTCCATCCACTAGAACAGATACATAACTTATATCTTACACTCAGCTAAGAGAATACCATTTCCTAAACTAGTCATCTCATTTAAAATTTTTGATTATTTTCAGATAACCTTCTACATTATTCAGTAAAGACTCATTTGGTTAAATTAAATTTTTGCTTAATTATTTTTTCTACTTAAACAAACCTTTGAAATCGTTTACCCGTGTGGAAACCCGAGAACTGTTTCTGCAACTACTTCACCCGGAAAGCCTTCGATCTTTAATTGTTTTTGAAAACATTTGTATTCTTCGGGAAAGACTCTAGCATCCTTGCAGGCAAAGCATCCGAGTGCCTCATTTTTTTAAATGTGAAATTAAGTCTATAACTCATTAGGATAAAAGTTGGTTTAAATTTTAACTGTACGCTATTTCAGAAACTGATTACAAAATCAAATTATCGTCAAAGAAAACGTTTCACCCCCAAGTTTAGAGACCGCTTCAATTGTTTTTGGAAACAATAATGAAAAATAAATATATAGAGGAATGTGGATGTTATGGTAGCAATAAAAATTATTCTGTAATTTTTTTTTGATTCCTTTGTAATTTTTAATTTAATTAACTATGCCACACTAAATTTACTTATTTATTTGTAAAACAACTATGTCTCTGTATTTACATTTAGTTATTTATTTCTATAAACAACTGAAGAGGTTCATAAAATTGAGAATGAAACATTTTTTTTGGTAATAATTTGATGTTATAACAAATTTCTGACTTTTGACCGATTTACTTTAATTTGTGTAATATTAGATTAAGCTCTCTATTTTACGTATGCTTTCTCCATTATATCAGTAAATTAATATATAAATAAATTATTGTTTATGATTTGAGATATAATGACGGCAGCAGAGTAAAATATGTGGCGGTTAAGAGACCGAAAATTTTTAGTGAAATTAGTCATTTAAAGACAAGTCCCTGGTTTAGAATGTAACTAGATAAATAACGACATCAAACCAGTTAATCGTAAAATTAACGTTGATGAGGGTGAAGTTAAAAGAGGTAAATGTACATTATTGGTAGTCCTAATGAAATTGGCCGCACCATGATAATGGGTACTTAACTGAGTGTCTTATGAGGCAATGCTCCAATATAAAGTAGATATTTCAGTAATTGGAATAAAGCGGGAGGTGAAGTTTTTGGCGACCAACTGTTACCGCTATTTAGTACGACGGTCGTTGCTGTCCGCGGTAATGGGGCACGTGCACTTCCGTTTCGGAGATATTTCCCTTCTGACAAACTACCGAAGCTCGAGGCACGAGGAGCCATTTACAGATATCGGAGCCGTGGAGCAGGTTTTCCTGCGCTCTGGATCACGTAGTCGTTCCACTTCCGCCTGACCGGTCGGTCTTCGTCGTACATGGGGGTTTCCACGGTATAAATACAGACAGACCTAAGCTCGGTAATAACAGCTTGTCACGCGCTCCACAACACATCATGAGCCGCACGCAAACCCACTTACCACGATCTCAAGAAAAGGAGTGAAAAGCAACACCAGAAGAATTAATTACACGCCCAACTTAAACCATTAGTAACATTCGTACTCAGCATATCATTAACAGGCATTACAAATTATACGACAGTAAAAAATGGAAACCATTATAGTTTCAAGCACCCTTTCAGTTGAGTTTGTAAATTGGCACTAGAACCAGTAATAAATTACTCAGTGTGGATGTGACATATTACAGATGACTTTAAAAGATAAGATGAATCTGGATGCGGATGGATTGATACATAAATATGAAAAAATATTTTGGATACAGGCTTCATCAGGGTGATCTTGAAACAGGCTACTCCCCTTTAATAGCATAGGAAGGGCATTGAAAAGGGGAAATGTAGAGCAAGATAGTCAAGGGTTGACTAGGGCTCCCGGGCTATAGTTTAAGGATTTTGGGGGGGAAGGGGGGTCAACAAGCTACATAAGGGGGATCCTGAAGCAGATAATATTTGTTTCAATTTGATGCCCATGAGTTATCCACTTAGTGACCACTTCACAGCACAAGAAGCCATAGGAAGGAGGGATGTGTAAGGTAGAGCAATGTCAAGTGTTAACTAAACGACCCCTTATTAAAGTTTAAAGGATCCTACGCCATATTCACCTATATGTAATATAGGAAAACCTTTATAGAAAACTGTATTAGGTACTTCGGACTCTCGGCACTTGGCGCACGTCATTCCATTGATAGGAGACCGGGACATGGTGTGGGGTTCATCATTCTTGGCAGCTGGCAAATAGTATGTTCAATGTTTACGACTCTTGCCCACACCTCTCAACACTGATCTAAATTTTTTATTTTATTGGAACCTTAATTTAGTTATTCCGTTTTAGTACTTGATAGGGGCCATAAATATCCAATGGCGATTTAGCTAAACACTTTAGGAACCAAAGTTTCAGTCCTAACATGTTCAGGGTGCCATAAATTGAATTGATACGACCCTAAAATAGATTCTTACGTAGGAAAATAATTACTCGTAAGGGCAGAATGAAAAATGATAAAACTGTATTGATCACCTAGAAGCCATGCAGAAGATGCACGATATTCAGTACTCTTCCCCGTCCTGGTCTAAAAAGATAGAATCTGGAGTTGCATGATCCGTAGAAGCTTAAAACTGATGTGATTAACTATTAACTCAGCCTGTCGTTTAGCAAAGTTTAAATGTATTTTATTGGCTTTGCCGATTGAGTTCGAATTTTATATATATATATATATATATTTATTTATTTATTTATTTAAACCTATTTTGATTCACGAAGATTAATGAAGGCGCAAAAATCAAACTCATCATAAAATACAAAGAATTAATAACGATTTACGATTTTCCATATTTTTCAAGACAAAGTTCGTGATGATATCTGGAAATAAAATTAAATCGAGTCATATTCTTCATGTATTTTTTCAGTAAACATATCTAAATTTTAGGAATATTTTTGACACACTAGTGTATATGATGGCTACACAATTAACCCTTCATTTATTTAGTCTCATACGTCTTATATGCACTGATAGCGGTTGCTCTCACTCGAAGTCGCCGTTGGACACACTGAACTCATTGTTTCTCTGTCATTGTCGTCATCTGTCGCATTGCCACCCAACCATATTTTCGTCCTCTGACGCGTTGCCACCCACCAAAAGCAAATAATATAAATTATTTACAATATATATGGCCTTTCAAATTTTCATTCATGTGTCATAGTTGAAATGAAACCTATCCTCTGAAAATAGCACAAATCTAAAGTAAATTATCTGGATGGAAAAATTGGGACCGTGCCGGAAAACGAACCCGGGATTCTACGTGAACATTCTGCCGTCTACCCAAGTCGACACTCCATCAGGTACGCGCTTTCTCCATCTATTGTACAGACTCGGTACTGAAGCTCACCTACAATTTAATAGATGACATTCTTCGCGTCTAATTTTGAGAACTTCAGTGAAGAAGGTATGTTCTGTGTATAAAATTGATTATAGCCGCAATGATTTAAATTCAAGAACAGATAAAATGTTTTCAAATGAAGGCTGTCAAACTGAATTAAGGGTCAGGAGGAAAACATAGCGACTAAGTGGAGGTACCGGGATCGATCCCCTGTCTGGTTCAGATTTACCGTCCCTATCCTGACCATTATAGGAAACTATTTCTTCCGTTTTTTTACTCAATTATTTTTTAATATTTTAAGATTCAGGAGTGTATACCATGATTTCTTTTATAATATAAAAAGTTATACTTGACTTCAAGCTAGTAAAATATTTCCAAATAGCAGTGTATTCATGCGTATCACTGCTGACATAATGAATCTACCGAGGCCGATTTAGAGGGATCTTCCCGGCAATGTGTTATACGTCAAACATTTCCCACTTATTCTGTATTAATTGTATTAGAAAGTATACTAAATCAAGTACAAAAAGGAGGCAGAAGAAAGTAGAACTGGCAGATAAGATCTGAAAAATCAATTTTCTGTTATTATTTGAAACCAAAGAGATTCATATAGTAAAACTGAGTGAATTTGAAAGGAAGGCAGAATCTGTTTGGATAATATATTAGTTGGAGGTAACGTTAAAAAGAGAACAACAAGAATGCTTATGTTAATTAATTTTACTATTTTTTTAACTATTTGTCTAATATCTACTATGGGAAAAAGTTAGCGTAGAGAAGATAAAAAGTGTCTGTGAAGAGTAAATTTTAAAAATTCATATTTAGAACACTAAAATAATCATTTTATTGGATAATTAAGTAAAGACTGTAATTCCGATGACGATAATGACAGGTACAGGAACATAATCAAGTGATATTGATGGTAATGGGGACTATAACGATTATGATGATGCTGATGACGCGCTTCGATTGATTTCGAGGAGTAGAGGGTGTCGGCGTGAGAAGAAGCAGGATGCGAGAGTAGGCCGCCAGGTGACACGACGTGTGAGAGAAAGCAACTCTAGGAGGGGAGGCAGAACACCGTTATAAAGAGGAGGTGCGTGTGCGTGCGTGCGTGTCCTTGACACACTTGCCTTGAGCAGGGTGCCACCCTGCAACCAGCCCTACCTTTCACTCCCAATATCCTCGGCTTACACTCCAATTTGGTGATATCCCCCTACGTCCGTAATACATTCAAGGAGTGCGCAACGAAGCCTGAAACGTCCATACAAAATAAAACTACATTAATTTTTGGTTCGTCTACTCTGACTTGCTTCCAAATAATAGGGATCTCCTAAATATAAAAGAACTTGATATCTGTAATAGTCGTTCTAATTTAAATAAGTTCATAAATATTTTCTTGACAACCATGACATTTTTTAAAAAAATTATTTGGTTAATACTTGGCATATTCCTCTATTATAGAATCACCATTATTTGTATATAAAATTTCGGTGTTCGTGTGTTCCAAATTCTTCTCCTCCTACACAGCAAGACCTATTTTGATGAATATACATGATATTACATGATCCCAAATTTTCTGCATGACCGTTAGAATAATCGGTGGCATTTATCTTACGCATCAATACACACGCAAGTTCATTGCGTCGTAGCTTGGCAATGTTTAGAGATGTCGATTTCGGATTTCTGAGTTCGGACATGTTGCGTGTATTGTAATAAAGTGCATAATGAGTGAATTATTTATCGATTAACCGGACATGAAACAAATGACCTGTTTCAGAAAGAAGCATTGTTTGAATTACGATTCGTACGCATGTTCATTAGCTTTAATTTGTGCGATTTCGATAATAGGTAGCGTAAAAAGATGGATTTTCAAAAATGATGGTTTAATCACGTGTTGACAATGAGATTAATGTCGAATTAAATACGGTAAAGCTGGGCACTCGGCTAGTAAAATGGTAAAAACTAAACGTAACTTCGATACGAAACCGATGTTATCATCTGAATCTCCCGGAAGTAAAATATTGATTTCTATAATATCGGCTTCCACTCGATATGTTGTCTCTATATTAAGTAATTCTACTTAAGAAGTATTATAAATATAACCGATATATTTTCATTGTAAATGTGTTGAGATACAAATCGAAACGGAATTAATTTATAATATTAGCTATTCATTTCAATGTAAATATTAATTAATGAAAAATTAATTTCACTAATTACACAGGCTACCCGTGAGCCATCCATGTTTCGGCCTCTCTCCCCTTTAATAGTATAGGAAGGGAGGACAAAGTAGCTTGATTAGCCAGATGCTATGTTCAAGGACCCTACCTGGTATTCGCCTAAACTTGAAGCAGGGAAACCTTTATCAGGTGCTTCGTGCTTTCGTTACTTGTCCCAAGTCTTTTATTTTAACGCATACACCCCACGCACGTGTCTTTACTGTTTTAGGCTAATTAACCTCTAAGTATTAGAAGCAGGTAACAGCCAAATTCTGCTGCTAAAATCCGCGACTGCATGTATTATGGGAGATTAAACACGTTTCTGTCAGACGAAGACTAAACAGGATATCAGTCTTTGGAAAAAGTAAAGCTACTACGTAAGGGTACGCGGTGATAACGAATTATTATTTGGATATTATATATATTTTATAACTTGGTCAGTTTTGTAAAACATGTTTCTTTGGGTACACATTTCGATAAATTAGAATTTCGTCGCTATCGCGCACTATTTCAACAACGTATTGCATAAATTTCTAAAGTATTTTTTCACGATATAATTTAATCTAAGTTACCACATTTATACTCATATTTTCGTGCTTAAGTCATGCCGGCGGTTTTACAAATAAAACATGTTATCTTTATATAAGTTTCTTGCCCAAGGACAGCAGGAATCGCAAATAACGATGTAGAAATTAAGAGATATAAAATATATAGAGACAAATATAACTAACAGGTAAGGGGTTATCTATTAAGGATACCTAAATAACATTTCAAATAATTATTAGAGATAATAATAGGCAATAAATACATAATATATGATGAAGGCCAATGATTGAAAGAAATAATACATCAATATAATTGTACAG
The DNA here is from genome assembly GCA_034510155.1 of Eucriotettix oculatus. Classification (NCBI taxonomy): domain Eukaryota; kingdom Metazoa; phylum Arthropoda; class Insecta; order Orthoptera; family Tetrigidae; genus Eucriotettix; species Eucriotettix oculatus. Next base: position 44,559,887 of record CM067382.1, read on the forward strand.
GGGCTGTGAATACTATTATTATATATCGAGGACGTTTCGGTTTTATAATAATTAAATAAATAATACAACTATCGCATAAATTGACAATGGACTGAAATAATTTCAAACATTATCATATTGTGAGTAAAACTTCCTTAACTACTTTTACGCACCGTTTTTCTCGATAAAATTGAGGAACTTGTAAAGTGAATTTATAATTTTATTACTTATATACAATGTTATTTTCGTAAATTAATGCTTTTCTCTGAAAATATTAATTGAATTTCAAGGCTTATTTGAATTAAATCTCTTGAGCTACAGCAAATACACTGGCTAGAAGCTATTAACACTGCCGTTGGTAATAACGAGAGTGTAAGGGAAAGAGTTGAGTCTCATGTAATTTATGTATGAGATAAGGACTTCCCGTGATGATGGAGCGTGTCAAAAGAACCTATTGAGATAGGAAACAACGGTTTGGGGGGAGGTGGAGAAGGGGGGTTGGGAATACAATCAGAAGTGACGAGCTACAACCGTTGTAATAGATAACGGTGAGTATTTCTTTCCGTAACAAATGATCTGTCACACGACACCTTTCTCCTTATAGTTTTTTTTACAGTTTGTTCCCTTTGCTCAAATGGATCATAATTTCGGTTTCAGTCGCCACTTTTTCGGTGATGAGTACGGTTAAAAAATGATCCGTTTATATCTCATAATATATAATAATAATTCATAACATCTGGAGAGGTTCTAAATTTGACGAATTTAATGTTATTTATTACTACTTTTCCCGCAATGAAGTCAGGGTAATATAACGATTAACAATTTGATTTTATTCAGTTATAACCTCAAATCACTTATTTACGGATTCACACAGTTTCAAACAAATCTACTCAAATTATACCTCACGTACGTGAAACAAAATCTCAGAAAAAATCTTTGAACTGGTTTCTAAGTGCGCAGATTACGAATTTTGTTACAGAAGACCGTAAATACAAATTAAAATTATTAAAAAAAAGGATAAACTAAAATTTTTCAAGTCTAAACCCCTCCTCAGCCGACCTCCTGTGGTCTAGTGACTAGCGTTGCCTCACAGGGTACGAACCCTGGACATGGGCTTGGATGTTTGTGACGCCATGGTCACGAAGACCGTGATTAGGACTGTAGGAGAATCGATACGCTGACCAAGTACCACTCTAAATTTGGAATGTGTCATGCAAGATGACAGTCGGCAGTCGACCCGGAAGGCCGAAGAGAGCCAAAGAAGAAGAAGAAACACCTCATAAATATAATGAAATTAAATATAAACACGAGACAGAGCGTCATATGATTTACGAATTCACCGAAATGAAAAATTTAGGAATTGATTTCGAAAACCGAAAATCCGGGACCCATGTAGTTGGAGACGCTATCAAGTAGACCAATTTTTTTGGATAACATGTGAGGGTGATCCTCAAACAGGTAACTCCCCTTTAATAGTATAGGAAGGGAATTGAAGAGCAAGGGTTAACTAGCTCCCTCGGAATATAGTTTAAGGATCCAACCCTGTGTTTCACCTAAAACAGATGGAGGGCACCCTGTAGAAAAACTGCATCAGGTAGGTCGGGCTATTGGGTACTATTCACAGATCCTACCCAATGACGGGAAATTAGTTTTCTGTGTGAACGCAGCGTTCCCTTCCAAGTGTCTCCACCAGTTTTAGGAGGCAGCTGGCCGCTGATCCAATGGGATAGGCGGACAACTCTTACCGTATGCCAAAGGTCTTCGATCCCAGTACATACATCTCCTAGAATAGATAAAGGTGCCTCGGCATGTGAGAACCTTGAATAAAAGTAAGAGAAAGTACGACGCATTTCCAACAGTCAGGTGAGCCCCGCAGTCTATTTGGAGAGAAATACCTGCGAGAGAAAGCTCCCACAAGAATTTATTGTCAACAAAACCACAGAGGCGACCAATTAGTATAAAATTCCTTACAATATACACTTTTTTGGAAAATAATTTTCATCTACTTTCATCTCTTGATTTAATTTACAGTTAATATACGAGGTTCCAAATTTAAGTCGCAACAGTGTTAATACTTGGCATTTAAAGATTTTTATGATTTTTTCTGACTAATACCCATTAGTATAATAATATTATTTGAATGAAAATACTTGCAAAATTATGATGTGACAATAATGTATATGCATTTTATGAAAGTAGTTAAGAGGTGAAAAAAAAATATTTATTTAAAAATTCAAATAAATCAACATTTATTTCTCGTTATTTAGGTTGGCTACAGAAGAACATGTGTATATACGAGAGCAATTTGGAGATTTGGCGTATACATCCAAAAATGGAGTGACCTCGAAATTAATTGTGAATGGCGCAGAGAAAATGTAAACGGAACTTGTGACACGACACGCCCGACAGACCTTGACAATGCGAGGATTTGCATGTGGGACAACGGAAGTGGGCTGTTGTTATTATTCAAACGACAAATCGTGAGTACTCGGAGGAACACGAGCCGTAACGGCGCTGCGTCGTGTAGAACACGGCTCGTACTTGTAGGCTTTTATTGTCTTCTTCACAGCATCGCCGCGCCGCGGCCTTCCTAGAAACGGCAGCTAGAGAAGGGTGCTAACAACTCTTCTTGCAGTCTCTTAATCACTGTGTTGATCCTCTAACAACGCGGTGGATTGTTGTACGTGGACAAAAAGAGCCGGAGTCGTGCAGCCGAGCGTGGAATACCTCTCCGTCAATTCATCGTATCGGGGACATTTATTTTTCCCCAGACAATATAATAGCATATTTAAGGTATTTTTCAAACAAAAAGACACAAAACACAATCACGGTTAACATACAACAGGCTGATTGACGGAAGTTATGTATAATAAAATTCTTAAAAACAATCAATCACATCGTTAGAAAATAAATTTCCTAGGCAGTGCTTTATAATAAAACAAATAAGTAGCGGCGAGCTTAAAAACACGACAGTAACAGAGCGTAATTTCTTATAAATTGTTTTTAAATTAAAGTCCTTTGAAGAATACTTCAACTGACAATTAAAAACAACTAAATCATAAATGAATAAACCAGCAAAAATTTGTCGGAAGTAATTTTAATAAAATAAAGATTAGAACACATTAAATATAATAACCCTTAAAATTATTTATAATTTAATAAAACATATTCATAAAAGACACTGGGCGTATTGTTCTTTTTGGAAGCTCAAATATAAAAAATATTTAGTCTTAATATTATTTAATTACTAAAATGTCAAAATATAAATAAAATTTCTATAAATGTGTGTTTTACCAATTAATTGCAACCGAAATTTGCATCTGAATAATAAAAGAATAAACTAGCCTAATTAGTCAGAATTACTTTTAATAAGATAAAAATTCTAACATACATAGGACATATTAATAAAATAAAATCTTGCACGACGTATTGTTAATTCTCGTAATCTCAACAGGAGCAAATATGAAAAATTTACCAAAATATTAAAACATAAATAAAATTACGCGGAGAAATTTACTACAATTGCAGCCGAAATTTTTAGACGGGTACCTAAAAAAGAACAACTGGTCTCAAATTTTCTTTTAATAATTTGTTATAAATATTTTTTCTTTATTCAAATAAATTTCTCACAAATTTGGCTGATTTATTTATTTATAATTATATGCGTATTTCAAAGAATAAATTTCATCACTGGCGACTCTTGAAACCCCCAAGCAAATGATTTTTACAACGGAAATGATATAAATTTATGTAACACCACAACAGCATTAGTGTTACAAATAGTCTGCGGGAAAGGATCCTAGACGTAATATGCTACATTTATAATTCCATATAAAGTAACATGTAACTAATTTATAAAAGTGGAAAATATTTAAAACACAGTTGGCACAAATTTAATTAGCTTCTTTAATATTTGAAAAACAGAAAGTTAATTTTAGGAATAAACCACGTACAATTTCAGTATAGTATGCAAGATATTGTGTTTAAAGTCTTTAAACCGTCACTACTTAATGTTTTTTTTAAATAACCTTCCAGTTAACACAATAAGTCCGAAAACAATGGTCGCTTATCCAACAAATTTAAAACAATAGCCTGATGCGGCCATCTCTATGTCACGGATCGGAACGAGAGTTCCTACTTGCTCAATGGGCACGTAGCACCTGACAAAACGGCTCTTTGTTGAGCTCTACGGGTGGTGCAGGAGTTGAAACGGAATAGTGTGCATGCGCATTTAAGACTCCAGAGAGAGATCCCGTGCTCAGGAAGACTGAGCGGGAGCTTAAAGTTTTCGAAATCAAAGCAGGAATTCACATCGTTCAAATGCAATCCTAAATTAATTTACGTGCTGTAAAACATGAGTACTTAGGAAACAGGCACCATATAATATAAGAATAATAGGCACTGTAGCATTCAAAATGTACAAACAAGTGATGCAAACTAGCTTTTTAACCAATAACTAGATTTAATGAGAGCATATATGTAAAAAAAAGTTTAGCGAGTCACGCTCCAAAAAATCAATTTTCGATAACTGTTTCTAAATAACTCCAGTAATTAATAAATGCAAGCCACTGACATATTCAAAAACCAGAAAAATTAACCTTACTGATGTTGAGAATAGAAATACTATATATATTTAAGGATATGCCGAAACTCAACTGGAAGAAGAAAGGATATAATGATTTACAGAACTTGAGTATTCTTCCAAGCAACAATATCCTTGCTGCAAATGACTGTAAATAGACGCAAGATTAATATGCGAATTGGAAGACTCCACAGTGAACTAGAAGCCCTCCTTAACGAAGACATTGGTGAGAAGTGCAGTCTTGAGCTCCCTTGTGAATCTTCCCACAGGCAACGTGGTGATCCAATGACACAGTTCAAGCAAAATCTAATTCTTATATTCAAATAACGAAGTATTTTCAAGTAGAACTTTATTGGTGTGTACGAAAAAGTTCAATTTTATAATTTCGTTGCAGGTCAACATAAAATAACCACATACGTATTTGAGACTTTAAAAAATGGATCATTTAATGTTGACATAATGTTTGCTTTATAAAGATCATGCATACTCCTCGAGGTTATATTTGATGAAGTATTGTCCGTTACGTAACTGAAGGAGCTCTAGGACCAGCTGAGCCAACTAATAAATTGTTCGCTTTATTATTATTATATTGCATCTACTTAAGCAAAGCGGGAGAGTGTTAATTGAGGACAACTTGGTTATAATGCCGTTGCATGTGGCATGATGGAAGCTTCGGGCGAGTGCATCAGAGAGCTTGTTAAGTGCCCATTAATTGCCCTAGTTTCTTCTTTCAATTAGTAGCAGGAGTCAAACGTTTTGCCCGGAGCAACACTTCACTCATGGAACTATGATTTATTCGGCGTGTTTTATTATTGTGAGTGACACCTAATTTTGCGTAAACAAAATTACAATTCCTATGTGAAGGCCATAATCAGGGCACGTAATTGGATAGTGTGTTCATCGGAGTTGATTTTTAACCTACGCAATAACTTCTAACATTCACCAATTATTCGGATATTCTTTTCAATCACATAATATTAAAACAGAAATGCCTCGTCTGTCATTTTCTGACTTCAAGTTTAAGATAACTGAAAAGACGGTTAATAAGTCAACAAATAATTTTATAGCTATGTAATTAATAAAAATACTACGTTTCATGCAAATTTATAGACTTCTTCAGGTGAATTATTAAATCATTGACCATTTACGGTAGAGAAATTTGGCAGTAACCGTCGCGGGAAATTGTACGCGAAACCAAATTCCTCTAATATAAATAGTTCATCCATTTAATAATTACCCTGAAGAAGTCCATAAAGTTGGATAAAATGCAGTATTTGTATTAATTAAATAGTAATATAAATTATTTGCTCACTTGTTGGCTCTTTTGTATTTCTTTTACTAAAAAATGTGGCTTCGTTCATAAAATATCATGAACGTAGACAACCGTAATAACTTCGGCTTTCCCGGTGTTGGAAGTATTATTGGCTTTCCAATCCGACTGCGTTGTATGTGCACGACGTTTCGTCGACACGCGCCGTTGTCATCTTCTGGTAATTCGCCCAAAATCGATTTCTAAGGATCTGTCGACGAAACGTCGTGCCACCCGGCTGGAAACCGAAGACGTTCAACCAACAACTTGTGAAATATTAAAAGTAACAACAACATTAGTGCCGTTTCCTATTCCAGACTATATTTAAGTTTAGACCCCTTGATCAATGTGACATACGATTAGATACAATGAACCGTAATGTTATTGACATGTGTCCGCTGTTACTCGTTAAACGAGTATTTTTGCGGAGGAAATTAATTAAAGAGGCAGTTTACTACTCAGTTGAATTGACCTCATACTGTCTGTCTTCAATCATCCTTAGTTTTAGAAACTCTTCATTCCAATATATTTTCCAATTTTCTTAAACACTATCTTACAGCTTAAATAAAATTATATTCTGGAGGGATTCCCTCAACAGTAACTTTCTGCTATTGGAATCAAATGATTGATATTTTAGATAAATAGTTTATCTGACATTTAAACAAATAATAAATGAGTTATAACATCTCTTTGTCATTTTCGGGCGAAGGAGTCAATGAACAGCTAAATTTTTGTACCTGAAGAAATCTGAAATGAGAGACGAAAGGCAATTTTCGTATAGTCTCAAATGCCCCACAACTGAGGTTAATACTAACAACGCGATAGGTTTTCTCATTATATTCCGAGACAAGTCAAATTTGTAGAGCGCTGACTTCATACCTGTCCGAAATGCTCGCGGCAAATACCGAGATGCGGATCGAAGCACAGGGCCAAGGCCGCTCCCTAACCTCCTTTCCATTTATAGGCCCTCGTGGCTTCGGGCGGTAATGAATTCTTTTTTTCAGAATGCTTACAACATCCGGGAAGGCATTATCACTTCAAAAAAACTGTAACAAAATTCAGCTCACGGAGGGATGATGTTCTATAGATAGATATTCTGGTTCCCTTACGTAACTGATCGTCGTGACGTCAGTTCTATTTATAGACCCTTGAGATATTGTATAGGACAAACCTAGTATTTGCATTTATCCAAGTATACAAGCTTAGTTTTGATGCCACCTAACGTAATACGTGAAGGAGGGAAAGTATCCGTTCCCAGTATTTTGAAACAACGTATTAACATTTGCGGAAAATCTACAATAAGAACAGAAATTTTGAAAAGACATGTAATTAGTAATTATACTTAACATATTAGCTCAATATCAGTATTTTATTACAAATACGGGAAACGGATAGTAGACCATTCATTTACACCTCCTTTTTGAAGACCCACGTTACAACAGGATGAATCAACGGTACTTAACTCAATAGGGAAATTTAGTCATCAATCGTATAACATATAAATTTCGTATTGCATTATAACATCAACAATGAAAGAGAAATTACGTCAGTAATTTGTTTTCAGGTAATCCTGCATAAAATTTCAATGAAGTGTAAAGAAAAAGTAACATGTTTTTGGGATGTCAGCTCTAACTGAAAGTTACGCGAAGAACCGCTAAGTTGCGTGAACATCTAGAAGCCGGATAAACTGACCCTCAGTTTCCTGCCGTGTCTTTTATTATAGAGGACCGTTGCCTAAAGTGCCCGTCCACCTGCTCTTACTCTCCCCTCATTTCATAAATTACACAACTTAAGCAAACTGCTAACTGATGATATTCACAAACAGACACACTCGGGTTCACACAAATTATTTCAAATTAATTATATATTACAACTCAGTACATTATTAAAAAATAGTAAATGCAAGTCAGAATGTATATTTTAATAACCTAAAAAATTTTTAAACTATTACAAGAATACCTGTAACGTTTTGCAAAAAAAAAAATATTCTTCTAATTTAGGAACTCAAGTTGCTAACTTTACATCCAATTCACTTCTCTACATTCCAATTATTTAAAAAACACAAGTATATTTATATGATAGAAAACAAAGACGGTAGTTGTAATTACGAGAACGAATGGATAGTTCGAAAACTATGAGTTATTCTCCAAACTTTCATATAATATGAAAGGAACCGTTTTCGAATATTTGAACGCAAATTTTAGAACGACACATTGTTTGAAAAAGTGTATATACACTACAATATTGTCATGTTGATTTTTCTTTAATCGAAATGAGTGGCTATAGAATATATTTGAAACCCTCAATTATTTTTCACTAGTGTGACATATTGACGAGGTATTTGATTTTAATCTGTCTTAACACCTTTTTATGAAGAATTTTAAACGGATTATTTTATGCAAAACTATCAAAAAACTTGGTTTCCTTCCTGTAAATCGAACCACTCGTGGTGACTTCAACGCGTGTGTAGGACGATAAATTTTGGAGACTTCAACGCTGATATAGAGCAGGAGCACTTTCTTCCGGAACATGGTACATTATGATGATGTGGAATACACCTGCCTACCGTGAATGCGAAGCTGGTGATACGGCAGACACGAGGCACAGCGTCGCACATGCGAAACTACACTCACTACTCAGGCAAGAGCAGGGGGGCGACTAAATGGGGGTCAGGCGCGAGCCCCCCGTATTTATACTGGCCCGCTTTCTAGTTCAACCTCCTTCCCTCCGCGACAGCTTTTCTCCCGCGCTTCTCCGACGAGACAGACGATGCGAGGACGGAATTTACTCCCTCATCAACAATGCTGCTGATGGGTTGCCCTTTGTTACGTTCGCTACTCATGGACTTTAATTGGGAGCCTTACTCGTACAATGAGAGAGAAAACAGATACGAAAATAACTCAAACAACGATCCAAATTTTTAATCCCCTTTAAGTTTTGCAATGCATCATCGTATAAATATTTAGAAGAATTGAAAAATGTCTACCGGACCCGGGAATCAAACCTTGGACCTCCCGCTTACGGGCGGATGCTCTAACCAAACTGAGCTATTCTATGTCGACAGCCACATAAACCTAAGGTCGGCTAATCTACAATTTACTAATCACATTCTTGACAACCTTCGCTAAGGAAAATCTGTGAAGAATGGTTGGTTGGCTTCAATTGAAGAATTTCTTCTTGCTTTGAGTATAAATATTTTAAAGGCTTACTTGAAATTAAATTGTTAGATACTCGATTTAAGAATCTATCTGATACAAATTAAAACGCTATATTCTCCGCAATTTCCATGTTATATGTGATAAGTATTCTAACGTAGTCTAGAGAACACCAGCATGGTTTGTGTAAGCGATTTCGAAATTTCCTCTCCTGATTGATAACCGCTTGACTCAATCTACATCTATTTTTTCGTCATCCGCCAATGTGTAGCAGGGTATATAGTCCCTACCAATCAGAACATATGGTAGCTTGTTATAAAAATTGTACGAAACCATGGAAAACATATTCATATTTAATTTCTTAGATCAATTAAACCCCGAAAGTTACAAATGACCGGTACACAAAAAATCTAAACCATATTAAATCTAATGTTTCGTTATGTTATTCTGTTAGGCGCGCTCTAGTAGGAAGAACTGCGGCTGCGATACAAGTAGGAGATAGATTTCTTAAATTTCGGGTGGTCAGGAAAGAACAATAACAACGGATTGGCATCATATCACAATATGGCGAAAAAATTTCGGAGGGCGTCGGTGTTGAAAGTATTTACAGTCTTTCCAGTCGCACTTCCTACCTTTCCTCCAATAAGAGTTGACAGAAAAAGGAACCATGTGAAATTAAGAAACGAAAAGCATAATGGAAGAATGAACATGTATGGGATGAAGAGCTTTCGTTCATCCACAGTTAATTATTTTGGAGTCAAGAAGAATAATATAGCAAAAATTAATCCAGGAGAATGAAAATAAACGCGTGCTCCACGTAGTCGATATTTAGTCCACTGATTACAGACTTCCGATAGTGAATTCGTCAAGATAATGTTTGAGCGGAGAAAGACAACATCTATATATTGAACCTGACAAATAGCACTTCAAACATAACGGTACACGTAAATTAATACACCATGTGATGGCCAACATATGACGATATAATAGGATAAACGAATCTGAAGTAGTAATTTAGCTGTTATATTGTTTTAAAGTTTTTGTATAAATTGAGTGAAATTAGTCATAATAAATCGTACACAACAATCTTTCAAAAGTAAATTTAATACTGTAGTAGTCGGATCCAATCGCCACATAATAAAAGATTTTGTGGTCAAAATGTTGTGACCGTTGAATGAATCAGCTCATAAAGGCCACTGACATGTAATAATTAAAGCATGTAATATTTTGAAATTAAAATCTGGATCCAATTTAAAATTATAAAAAATCTTGATGATAAACTCCACAGTTGAAGTAAGTCGTTTAAGACAGAGTATCACGGGATGAAGTCAATTTTTTTTTCAAGTAGTACCACGTAAAATTGTAAACAGTACTGTTACAGGCACAGAAACCGAATTGGAAACTAGAAGAGACCTGGATGTATCTCTAAATTGACGCGGAGTTAGAAATTTAAAATATCTAAGCGTTTTTTTAATGAAAACAAACGCTGGGTCACATATAATACGTGATTTGAAATGTCAATGTAAAAAAAACTAACATAAAATCACAAGTCTACTGGAAGAGAATGTTAGGTTCGTGTTCGATAAAAGAAAAGAAAGAAAATGGTTGATTTCTTTGCATCATAATCACAAAAGGAAAAGTTTCAAATTTTGAAGAGAAAAATCACCCGCAGTAAAATCACATTAACGTCACGAGTAATTGTGTACGATTTAAATCCATCAGCACGTAAGTTCTTCGATAGTTTTATTGTTCATCGATGCACTTCTTTAAGAAAAAAAATCATCAGAGACTTGATCTTTGAGACTTGTACTCGCTTTATCCCGTCAGCAATTTCACAGAGAAGGTTTGATTGTTGCAGTACGTGACTTACCTAGTATATCACTTGTGAAGAGGGAAACGGTAGATCTGGAGCGACAGACGCGTGTCCGACGCCTCACCACAAACCACACTGGCACACGAGCTAGAAGCACTCACGGAACCGTAAGTGGGGCACTGCTACTCCCACCGTCAACAAGAACTCGTCTTGAAATGAGCGGGGCTCCGCCAGGTCCCGCAGTTTTATACAGCCATCAGTCCACACCTTCCCTTTCCACGAGACCCGGGGTGACGTGGGGCGAAACTTTCCTTCGCACCCATAAGCGGAAAGGAACAGAGTGCAGCAAAAGGGCCCGTAACTGGGCTACGCACGGCTGAGGCGTGGGTGGAGTCAAGGACGTAAACAAACCTTGGCATTGATTCCTCCGGCTCGGGGAGATCGGTCACGACCGTGCACGCCCGACAATCAACTCGCCATTCACAACAATACGGAACAATGTAAACACGATTCATTAAGGGCCGTCAGAGTATGGAGATTCCCTTCTTTTCCTAAAACAACATTAGCCAGAATAGAAAACTAGAACCGAGCAACTAACAATGACTATTTTACGCATATTTCTGGCATAGTGGAGATTATCGACAGCTCTACTCCAGTTATGGTCATTCGGTGAGATTTGTTTTCAGAGTGTGTCTATTCTTCATTGACGTCAATGTTGTCACATGTAAAACTAGTAATACAGAAACTCAAGGCAAAACACTTGTCCGTTTTCCTTTAGACCAGTGTTTCCCACCTTTTTCTAACCATACCCCACCTAAGTCCTCTGAACCTCCCTATGTTACGTTTACATTTTATATACTGAAAAGTTGTATTATTCCTTAAATAAACAATTTGTTCAGAAAACTTACGTTTAAGGAAGTAATAATTAGGAGATAATTAATAAAATAAACATAAACATAAACTAAAATTCAAGTAGAAAATAATTTACGGGGAAGTCGGGCGGAACGGGATACTTACTGTTTAACAATTTTTGTAAAATTATGGAAAAAGAAAAATGACTTCATAAAAGTATAAAACATTAGTATATTCTATTATTAACTCAATGTCAATAAAACTTAAAACAACTAATTTAGATTTTTGAAGAATCTTTAAAAAGTAGCTTACAAATTTCCCGTTCTATCCCACCCCCGGATGTTTAGTACTTGCAATTACTGCAATATAATTTAATTTAAGAAAAATATTAACACCTATTGTTTTTTATTTATTACACCTATTTAACGTACAGTTTATCGCTTTATTAATCGTTTACTTTCGCAAAATGATGTTCTTTGCAACTGCAGTCTTTACCGTTCCCTTTCTTTTTCAATCTATTCTTTTTGGGTACAGTATCCTGTAACTCATCATAAGTTGAGTCTACCAGTGTTTGCTTTTTTTCTCGAGGAACAAATAATATTTTGCTTTATACAGTAGTACCCTGTTCCACCCCGCACGCTAGTTTCAGTTCAAGGTTTGTCGCTGAACATTGATACAAGTAGATATAAACCTTATATGCAGTTAACGACACCTAATTTACGAATATATACTGCTAAAGAGTTAAAGCGAGAAGTTTTGTCGAAATGCTACAAAAATTATAAAGTCACATATGTAATACGCCAAAACAAGAGTTCATTCAGAAGGTGCAGGCAGAACTTGTTCAAGTTGGCTGCGAGGTCTACTGTAATCACGTGTTGACGAAGAGACTACTGTCGAATTAAGTACTGCAGTGGGTTAATTTAAATGAATTACCAGGCAACGCCGGGCACCCAGCTAGTTTGTTCTATAATACTTGTCAACAATTTGATATTAAATTTTTTTAACTATAATATTTTCCGTGAGCATTGAACATTTCGGTCGGTAAGCAATGTTTCCAGGATCGCATTACTTTCACCCCAATTTCACTGAATACCGAATGACCTTTGGGTGACTTGGAAAGGTGCGTGCAGTTTCTAGTTTTGAACGGGTTAGCCCACACTTCGCATTCCGGAACGGTAGAGTAATGCAGAGGGGCATCTAGATTCGTATTCCCGTTGAACTTTCTCCGTTGCCTACAGGAGTGTCAAGCTGATGATTCATACAGAAAAACCTCACCCACAATGACACTCGTTCTTCGGACGTTTTCCGTCACTTTCACTTTGGCTACGGACTATGAAATGTAATATATTTGTACTAGTGACTTCTATTTCAAGTTATCGGCACGTCCTATAAACACCGGGAGCCTTCATCTTCGTTTAAACTTACAATCTCTTTCGGTTCATAGTTCAAAATCACCGCGTCTGTTTTGAAAATATTCTATTTCCGACATCAGTTATGTAACAATAAAGTGCCTATTAACTTCGTTAAATTTATAGAAGACATACAATGGAATTCAATTTTTCTCTTCATTATAATTAATAAAATGTATAGTAAACAGTCATTACATCATGAATAGTTCAGAATATCATAACGTGAATGAATAATGCAACCAATTTTCTCAGAATTTTAAATTGAAATAGAAATGTATAAAATATTGACCACAACTCAACGTGCCATTCCTTGCTTTGGAACTTCTTCACTTGCAAGAAAACATTTAAATACTTAATCTTATGAATTTATACAGAAAAGAATTTAAACGTGTTTTTTGCAGCGTTTTGACTGAGATGTGTTCACCTTAAACAGGCTTAATGAAATAATTATTTATTTAAATAAGTTCTCAAAGAAAGAAGCAACGCGTTGTGCTACGTTCAATACTTTCTAATTTTTTTAAAAATAATTCTTCACCTTTTTACGTCTGTAAAAAGGTCAGGAATTATTTTTATTTATTTACAACAGACGTTAAATTGGAGCCTTATAAATTTTTATTTCAACGAAAATTTAATGCTGACTATATTTGCCGTGCTATTAGTTTGTCATGCATTATGTTTTAGGAGATTTGAGGCATCCTTCTGTTAAAAGAAATAATTTCGATTTATAAAAAAATATGTAATCCCTAAAATAAAAAATCTAGACTGCCATTTAATTTTGGAATACAGTTAATTAAAATGTATTCTACATCGTTTCTTTAAACACATTGGTAATAATAAATATACATTTTCGAAATTTAAATTATAATATGAAAGAAAATTCTGTTAGGCGATTTCCCGGATATTTATTTATCCCAATATTATACTAGACCAGAAAATGAATTAATTCAACACTATAGTACTTAATTAATCCCGTCTCACAACACCATATACCGATTTAACCGGCATCGGGATCGTCACTGTTTAAGACAACGACACCGAAAACGACATTAGGATTGGCTATTTTGAATCTTCACCCCATCCCCAAATCATACCGAAGCCGAAGGGGTTGGTCTTCAACTTGACCATCATAGTGAATGATTCCACAATAGAAGTCAGCGAAACGCAATTTGCATAAAACAATGTATATGGCTAACAGGCTGAGTCGCAGTTTGATTTCTAAACGGATAAAGTTAATCAACGCTTTCAGTTTCGAAGAATGGGTGAAAGGAAATTGATTCGTCTTGACCACAAGGGACGAGTTTACGGCCGTGTCTCAGCTTACCGTCTCCAACGAACTGCGAACTCTGATTGATTCGGTCACGGGGTTTGAGTGTAGATTCGAGTGCCGGGCACCTGTCTGGCTTTCTTTGCGAACCACGAAAGATAGACGCATACGGAACAAATTTCTCCCAATAAAGCACTGTAAACGAAGCGTCGAGGCTGCGGTCAGGCGCCCAACCGTAACGCTATGCCAAACCGTGCACATCCGAAGCTTTAACGAGATCCAAAGGCCATAAATCTCGGAATCTCCACGCTCCTGGCAGTCGGCAATTCAGTCTCAACTAGGACTTTTGTCAGAACTCGATGATACACCAGGGTTTACACTTTTCGTGACAACGAATGTTACGATGTAACAAGAAAAACATTTTATAATTTGCTTACTGGTACTAAAACCTTTACAGGCTGCGTGTGACAAGATTCTTATTCTATATAAAACCTATTAAAACAGTTTTAAACCACGCGTATAGTTCTCAATAGACTTTTCAGGTTTCTCTCTTAACTAATACCAATTGTCAAGAAAGTTCATCTGAATTATCATGTAGGATTTAACAAAATTTTTATGTTGTTGTTGTGGTATTCAGTCTTAATACTGGTCTCATGCAACCTCCCATGCCAATATATCCTACGCAAGCCTTTTCATTACTACATAGCTACCACATCCTCCCTAAAATGTTTAGCGTATTACATCATTGGCGTCCCCTCTTCTGTTCTTACCCCACACTCTTCCCTCAAATGCTAACTTTACACGATCCTCATGTATCAAAACGTGGCCTATTGATCCATCCCTGCTCTTGATCAAACTCCTCCAAATTGTCCTTTCTTCCTGTATTCTACTTACAACTTCCTGGTTAGTTACTGTATCCACCCACCAGATTTTTAGCATTCTCCTATAGCACCACATTGCAAACGCTTCTATTCTTGTCCTGATAGCAACTCCTACCTTCCACGTTTTGCACTCATACGAACATTTTAGTCATGATTTCCTAATATTCATATTTATATTAGCCGTTAGTAAACTCATCTTTCTTGTGAGTGCCTTCCTTGCCTGATGGTTTATTCACGTGATAACAAAGAGGTTATTGTCGAAATAAATACTACAACGGGGTAATATAAAAGAAAAAACGGGCAACGCCGGACACCCAGCTATTGCGATATAGAAACGTAAGTAAACCTAAGAATTTGGTAACCAATTTTTTTGTATTTCGTAACTGAAAATTAATAATACGAGAAAATATAGCCTTGTTGACAACCGCTAAATAATAAATATGTCTGGGAAAACGTATAGGGCTCTACACTTGGCATTTTTTGTTGATGACTTGTAATACAATCTCTCGAGGTTACAAATCATGCGTGATCGAAATTACCAAATTCTATTTGTAGGACTTGTATGGTTATGTAGCAAAAACAAACTGGATTTGGGCTTCAGAAATAGGAATACGGGATTAATTAAAATTAATGTGTCCCAAGGAGAAACCTTCCATTCCACGACATTGAGTATTACCAGTACTTTATTGGCTGTAATAGCCCCCTTTTGCTTCCGAAGGCGGTATGATCATGCCACTGTCATGTTCCAGCTCTTTGCTATCTGGTCCGTAACGCCGGCCGGCTTACTCCAGTTGGCTCTCAGGAGGTCCACCAACTTTCGCGGACATCCGGCCGTCTGCCAAGGACACGCTATCGTATCTTGCGCTTTCACCAAGGTCGCAGACTTCATCACAAACTACAGTCATCCTTATACATCATCAAAACGAAGTCAGTCAATAATAAAGGACTCCCCAGCGTTGCACAAGAATGAGTCACCTTGAGAATGGAACTCTATTTTGCACGGTACTTCGCATTATTGTGTTTAATAGGCAATATTCAAGTCGATTGCTTGACAATCAATAGAATTCAGGAAGAATAGGATAATAAATTAAGTATTTACTTACCAGACAGGGGTTCGTAGTCGTACAGAAACCTAGTCACCATCTTCAGGACGATTTTATGAACGACTGGGGCAGTGAAGGACACACGTTAGAGAGACTGGTGCTGTTTGCTAGTAGGACTCTTCAGATAGACGCCCAGATATTCCAGGTGACGGAAACTGTACAGAAAGAAAAACAAATCACGGTTTGAAAAATATAAAATCGGAAATAAATTTTTTCAAAATTAAAAATGAATTGACTTGATGACATTATTTTGGAAACTATTTGACGTCATTTTATAATGGTTTTTAACTTCAATTTTTACGAACTTTGGACAAAAGTATCGTCGACGATTTTACGGTCTTTATTGCAATCTTAAATGAATTGTAGTTTAATATATCAATGGTCCATTAATTAAAAAATGTTGATGTTGCTTTTTATGCACCAAAAATTCAATATTAATTCGTCGTTACGTTTTAGAGACAAATTGGGGAATCTATCTAATCAATCATATGCAAATGATGGCGGAAAAATTTACATAATGTTAATAACATATAAATGGAGTTACATATATCCTAGAAAAACCTATTTGTCAGACCCTTAATAACGGTAATAACTATAATCTTGAATTTTAACAGTGACATGTCAGCAATTGGCTATCTCAGAGGTGGCCAACCTTTTGAATATCAAGCGCCAATATTTTATGACAGGCGAGTTCAGACCGGAGCACAATTTATAACATCATACTTTCATGGTTTTATTTATTTATAATACATGTCTAACTGTAAACTTATTTTTAACATTGTAAGGGACTTCTCGTCCGAAATACAAACAGGTTGAGGCACGCAATGCGTCACTTTTAATCGTCTAAAGTGCAACGGTTTGGCCACCGCTGGACTATCTTGAGAAACGTTCGTCACCTTATCACAAATACGACTGTAAGGAAAGTACGGCAATTTTCGTCTCTCCAATCTTGAGTACGTGACCATTTCAAAAATAACTGAACGTAAAAATAATATTTTCTATATTTTCGTCATTTACCAACAAGGACGTAAATTAAACTTCCAATCTAATATTTGGTAAAACATTTTTGTAATATGGTTTCTATTGAATCATTTTATACGTAGTTTTCTAATTTTGCAGAACTCCAATTTCCACTTGTGCCCGCTTAATTAATTAATCTGTACCATTGATGACTAACTGTAAAAGATAGATATTACGGCCGCAAGCGATGATATACTGCTTTTACATGTAGTCCTGTTCCTTCGTAATACGATTATATTGGGAAGCCTGTATTTTTTAATTATCAGCTAAATGCAATTTTAAAGTCTTGTAGATGATAATTCATATAATTGAACCACAATACACACGATCACAAAACGTACGTAGTAACAACTTATTTAATGTTATCACAACGACCTCAGAGTTATAAATATCTATGATTTATCAGCAATAATTGTTTCCCTCGCTATGCAAAGTAATTTCGCAAATAATGAATAAATTGAGTTTTTATTTTCAAAACTGCAATACATATTTCTCCTGAATTATAATTTTTTTTAAGTATTATACTCTCTGAATTAATTTTAAAGACGTAATGAACTGTCCTCTGCTGTTCCGAGGTAGGTAACGTTTGCTTGGCCTCGCTTCTAGGCCGATGTTCCGGAATGCACATACGTACGCACTCTCGCAACGCCGGTCTTCTTTTTTTTTCTCCAGCTCGAGATCCGCTTCGGCAAATAATTGCATCCGACGGTCCTCCTTTTCGGTTGGCGAGATCTTCGGGCGGAGGAAGAGGGAGGTGCAGAATTTCACTTGCAGGACCGCTCACCATTGCATGCAAATGGAGACGACTCTTATCTCCATCTCCGAGGAAGACGTTCAACATCGCCGCCCCCGTCATAGAAAATATTTAAACCAGCTTTCTATCACGCTTTCCACCATTGTTTCACTTGGACAAAGCGCACCTTCAATCACTTTGACGGCTCGTGGACGGAGGAAAGCGGGAAAAACTGACTTTACGCCCTTAAATGAAGGAGCTTGTCGAACAGAAATTATTAGCCTTCAATCGTGACACCAGACAATATTAACAAATGCGATTAATTAATATTGAAAAGTAAAAGAAAGCTGTACAATTACCCTAATTTCAACAATAAAGCAATATGAGCGAAGAAAACACTAATTTTACCTTAGAAAACAAGTAGAAAATTTTCGAAGTATTACGAGGAATGTTACATTATAATATAGATAGTCTCTATGAATGGCTTACATAAGAGCCATAAATTGTCCCTCTAGAACCATACCCTTTGAAGATGATACTAGCATTTCGGTAACAAGTAAACAAACTAATATATAAAACGCTGCCAATGATACACTAACACATGTACTTCACTGGTTTTCAGTTAATTATTTGCTAATCAATTGTGATAAGACACATTTCGTGCAATTTCAGACAAACACTGCTACATTGAATTCTGTAACACTAGCTACAAACAATTGTGAAAACAGGGGAGTTGAATGGACAAAATTTTTAGGTATATCTGTAGACAATAGATTAAATTGGAAGGATAACATTAATATTCTCCTAAAAAAACTAGGCTCGGCAACCTTTGCTGTTATGTCAATTTGTGGTGACCCAAAAAAGTTTATTTCCATACTTTCACTCTTAAATGAGATATGGTATAATATTACGGGGTACGAAAAGGGTGTTCAATATAATGCTATTAGTATATTTAATAAATTTTCAGTCTCGATTAAAGAGTTGAAAATAAATACAAACAAGCTCAAACACAAACTAAATTTTTACTCAATCAGTCCTTCAACTCTGTTGAAGAATTCATGGAATTGAGTGTACCTCAGTATAGATCTTACCATAGATATTGTTTGACACTAGTGTCAGACAGTATAAGATTTTACTAATATTATATATCTTGTCTTCTCTGTAGTACTTAAGAATGCGTTATTTTAAGTAAATAGTAACATAGAGTTAATAGTAATTAAGCAATCATAACAAATGATGTACAATCTCTGACTCGTTCCACATCCCTAAAATTCTACTTCTCTATGGAATATGATTTAATAATAATACTATAAAATATTTTTCAATTCCTTGCAATTTATTATTTAGATATTTAAAAATGTTATCTATCTATCTTACTGTATAAGTAATTAAAATTTTCAGAAAGATTTATTCGTAATTAAATATCGACACTGATTCCGCATATTCAATAATCACACTTAAGAGGATAATAATATAGTTTTACAATGTAAAATATTCGACAGTATAAAGAAGTTATATTCCTGAACTATTTTTGTTTTCTTTATAAGTCATTAAATAAAAAAACTATATATATATGGTGGAAATGAGAAAAGCCGATACTGGATTAATGATAATATAAAAATAATAATGTTGGAAAATGAAAAATTCTTTAACAGATTGAGGAGAACTTCCACGACGTTGTATGGTTTCTCGAGGCTCTTCGTGGGTTATTTGTGGTTAACCAATAACCTTATTATTACAGAGGGCCTGGGTCACGTCCCTCGGTGGAATCTTGACTTATGACGCAGATGGTAAAATACTTTCGGAAATATAATCCCTTCAATAGCAAACAAAAATTAGTCGAGTTTATTAGATTAATTTAATTTGCTATCAAATTGATCAACATATAATTTATAATTTAGAAAATTGGAGATTCCTTTTCTTGAATTGTAATTGTACTTTATCTTTATGATTGACGTGCCACCTGGAAAGTTTGGAAAGTGAGAAAGATGGAGAAGTAGTTATTTGTTTGCTGTCAATTCGAATAACAAACAAATATAGAAACAACCACAAGGAGAACATTGAGTTTAATTATTAGCAAAAACTTTGTAAGCTTTAAAAATTTGTCATTTTTATGACGCCTGTTTGTTGACAATGTGCTACAATCACATTTGATCAACTTATTCAAAATACGAAAACCAGATGGATGACGAAGAAATTTAAAAATCTAAGATCCTATTTTTCTGTCCTATTTATAACTGCCTTTTAACTTAACGTATTTTACAGATCCAAACTTTACTGTTGACAATATCGATTGATTGTCAGGATTTATTGGGAGTGAAAGAACCCGCACCTGACCCGTATATGCCATTTGGCTTCACAGGGCGTAATTACAAATGTGATTAATTATATGCTGTTATACAATTTAGAAAACTACTAAAAGTGATAAAAAATCACAGGCAAGATTTTTTAAAGGCTGAATAAATTGCCAATAGGTTTCAAACGTTGTACTCACATAAATAAAATTTCATACAAGACTTAAATGTATTCCATTTGAAGAAGTAAACGGAAAAAAAATGCATACAATGTCTTTAAAATTATTTTGAAAGATATATTAACATGTTAACTAACCAAGAAGTTCTAAGCAGAATAAGAGAAGAGAGAACCTTATGAAGGACTTTGACCAACAGAAGGGATAAATTAATAGGCCACGATTAAGGGCACGAGGGTTTGTAAAATTAGCATTAGTGGGGGTTTGTGGGCCCAAGGATTTAATACGCTAAGCAAATCAGGGAGGATGTGTTATGTATAAATGAAAAGGTTTGCGGAAGATAGGTTAGCATGGAGGTTTGCATCAGACCAGTCTAAAGATTGACTACTTGAACAACATATTAACATGCATAAATAATTATCTCACATAATATGTTAAGTTTCTGTTTCCTAGAATTATTAAATAAGATATAATGTAAACATATTATGTAAAAATTATAACATCCTAACCATATTCGAGAACAAATATTATCAAATAAACTAAAAATTAATAATAATATTTTCAGTTTAAAATAAAAAAGTTTCCTAATTACGATTGTAACATTCTAGAGATGTGACTAACATGTAAAATCTTAAAAAAAATTCGTCCCAAAGAAAGTAATTTGGAAAATAAATTAAAGTGTCACAACAGAACAAAGATTTTGTATTTCAAAATAAATGATAAATAACTACTGTGATTTTCAAAGGCAAAAAGTAAAATTTACATACATATGTAATTTACTATTTGATTCAATGAATCTTATTTAAATTCTTTCTTCCGTAGATAATTTGAAAGACAAAAAAATCTAGCATTCAATAATCTTTGTTTATATTTTTGGGGATGTTCCAAGGACCTTTAAATAATTTTGGGGATATAAACCTTATATTTATTATGTACCCAGCTAAGGTTTCGCTTCCTTCGACGTGGAAGTTCGCAATTCTGGAGGTTGGCATAACGGGACTAGAGGGGGTGGAATTTTTCGCGGCCCTTAAAACAGTTCATTCCTTTGGCCTTGACCCAGCGTCCTTGCTATCCAGGTATTCTCAATTAGCGTCGACAGCTGATAATTAGACGCTACCTGCGATGGGCGTTCGGCGTGACCTACAAATTTGGGGTCCGTGATTTGCAGTCACGCGATCATCGCGAATTTGGAGGTGGTGCCCAAACAAGAATTGGGGATGAGGGGAACAAGGTTTCTTTCTCCGTGGAAAACAAATTACCTCGACTCGATTTTTTTCTCACAAAGAATTTGGTTTGAAGGTTGACCCTCCTAGCTCAGTGTAGATAAAAACCAATTAATCAACTGAAAATATAAAAAATATGTCGGCAGATCTCTTTCAAGTATCCCGAACTAATATTCAAACGTACCGGCTGCATTTCTTCTCGTCTCCCTAAGTGGAACAGTTTCAGAAGCGTACTCTAAATTATTAAAGTTCTATTATTATTGCGGAACCTGACGACAGTTTCTATCACCACAAAAGCAACGAGCTAATTTAAATTTAAAGTATTTGCGCACGAGTTTGAAAATTCCTAATGCTGCATGATGTCGTGAAAGAATGTGATAAAATAGATAGATCAAGTTTCATTCCATTTTCGATCCTTACAGGCGTACAATAATGTTCTAATGAGGAGATATAAGAGGATTACTACAATATAAAGAATACTATTAATCAAATTAATAAAAATAAAATTTATGCATAGTTTTGAAGGAGAAAATTAAGTACGTCTTGAGCTGGTCGAAGAAGTGAAACAAATGCCTCAGTCATTCTTTATTATTATTTTATCATTGTGAAGAAGGAGTAGAATAAACAAGAGAAACTGGAAACACGTTAAGTGATGCCATGAAATATTCTGCGAGACTAAAGAAAGGTGTATGCAGATTTATGTCGACCCATGAGGAAGTGTCACATCAAACAAGTCTAACTGCATATAAGTGTTGCCATCATCATAAACCGCGCGGCCTCAGGAAAAACCAGACATCACTAAGACGATTGCATCTGTCTCAAGTATTTGGGTAAACGGTACATTTTAGTGTGAGGGAATTAAAGTTTTTTTAGGAATATATCCAATCTTTTCCGCAATTGAAACGCATTTTAAAGTTAAGAAAAAACAATACAAGCAGCTTCAAATTTATTTAAGAAGAAAATGTTGAGTTATTAATGGTCTCGCAAGCCTTGGTACTGGGACTAACATAAAATATTGGTGAGAAGACAGGAAGTAATTATAAAATACTACTGTGACAACACTAAAAACCGTCGATACATAGTATACTCGACTCCCGTGGCAACTAGTCAGAGCATACTCGGCCACAAGTCCAATAACAGATGCTGGAATCGAGGACTCGGCTGTCGCACCAGCGGGACAATACCAAACGCTCAGACAACGAAGCTCGTTTAGTCAATTCGATCTTACGTAGAATTATATGTTTCGTCGCATTAACAGAAATAATTGCTAATACGTTATATTTTTTACATTATTTTGTTCAATTTCGAGGCATAATGAAAGTAAGTGCGAAGATCTGGATGTACTGACGTTTCTGAAACGACCATTTCACTAATATAAAAATCACAAATATACAATGTATGAACGTTTTATTTAATTAAGTTTAATGTATTCGTAAGACTTCAGCGATATCTCTACTCAGCGTTACTCTTTGACCAGAGACTTTCACGTGTATGACATACAATAATGACGTAAACAATGAATGTTTTTTATTTAATTTTATGTATTCATAAAACATATTGTGCATAAATATTATCGTTCTGCACTCCTTCTCCATATGCCAAATCTCGAACTATTCCGTGGAAACAAAGTGCTTAAAAAGGGGTACAAATATTTGCTCTCATGTATTAATATATAGATACTAGTGCGGTTTCAGTAAGACTTTTTGCTGATATTTCACTCTCGTACAACTATTCATTACAGTTTTTTTAAAAAAAATAAGGTTTAAGGCGAAACGGCATGTTAAATGAACTAATACATAGGCGAGAAATAATTGAAAAAGTAATATAAAATTGTAGTAAGGTGACTAACCGTGATTTGAATATCCATTCCGCTTATAATTTGTAAAACTTCTAAAGACTCAACGGAAAAGTCTGAGAATACATTTTCAACCCAATTAAAAAACTGTCAATTTCGTACGTCAGAAATAATTGACCTGGTTGTAGGAATTCTCCAATTATCACATTTCGGACGTCAACGAGAAGCTTCAATGTTGTTGGTATTTTAAGACATATCTATACTTAAATCGGAGAGTCTCGCGTCAAACTTTGTAGAAGATTGGGAAATAAGAAACCAGTAAACAAACATGTGAGAACCTGTCACGGTGCTAGTAAAAGTTAAATACAAGTTTGAGTCAGAAGAGAATATGTAAGTAGTTGTTCCCATTTCGAGTTCCGCGTGCCCGCCCATCATTTGTGTCCGACTCACGCGAATCTATGGGCCCATAAGGCTGAGAGAGAGATGTAGGCGGCTGCGGATGTCCATGTAGGACAACCGAAGACAACAGCCGTTAATTTCCTGCATCTTATTACCTAGTGTGTTGCATGTAGCTGCCTGCCATTGTCAGCAGATGACTTCCTCTCTCGTCGCTCCCGTTCCATTGCGTTCCGTTCACTTCTCGACGACATCCGGCATCCTGTTTGCCTTATTACGCAACTCCCTCTCAACTCTCACGACGTCTTCTCCGAATGCGTCACCTTAAACTAAAAACGAAAGTCTCACCGATTTCGTGGATTCCCGTCCTTCCCAGAACTCTTCCCAGAGGAAAGTTGTTGACTATACTTCATCCTTCTACAAATCCTGTTGTGAAACGTCGCAAACTACGGGTCAGATGCATCCTTACAAGCTGCTTTAACCAAAGAAATTAAACAATATATTAAACCAGTCCACTGTCTGTAGTTGCTCGGGTATTTATCCATTCCAATCATGTATTCCTCAGGTAAACATAAGATATTTAAAAGTATAATTACATAATAAAATATTCAGTCTGTCACAAACTTAATATTATATTCATTAAACTGCCAACGTGGTAATAAATAATATTTTTTGATTCCCCTCTAAGATCTTGAAAAAAACATTCATGCATCCTATGTTATCACTTACATTGTCCCATATCTGATATCAATACAACCTTCGTTAATGTTCTACAGAGTTGTGTTTGATTAAGAATTACCTTAAATGCCAAAAAAGACTACTATAAATGACCTTAGTGACCCTTAAACCGATATCTTTGACTAATATCTGTAATTTTAATAATTTTGTTAGTAACACCTCACACACCACCCCTCCAGATGAACGTATTAAATGAATCTCCATATTCTCGGATGTTTAATCAATCCAAGTTTCTGTTGGACAGAGACTATCAAATTGTAAATAAACATTGCAGAAGACCACAAAATACAGTGACAAATTGTGTTACTAAAGATATTTAAAATTATTTAACAACAATAAAAGAAAATTTCTAACCGATTTATAAATACGTGTAAATTGGACTTAGTTATAATTTCTAATTTCTAATAAAAGCAGAAAAAATAAGCCATTAGAATTTAATAACTAAAAAACATTATAAATAAAAAATATATTTATAAAAACATATCGTAAAATTGTATGCTATCCATTTTCCGTAGTGATTACCGTTATTACGTAGACATTTTTGGAGAGTAATTAGGCTACTAAAATTACTTTTACTAATACTGATCTCCGAAGATTTATTAACAAGCCTCAATGATAGAAATAAGTATGTCATATAGTTTCGTTCCTATTTCTTTTTTACGTCCAGACTCAAGAAGAATTGAAAATATCAAATTCCAACCAAAATAATAAGATATATGAATAATTCAGTTTACTGGTATGGGGCGTTATTAGAAAACTTTATAGGAAATTTTCGTTTATAAATTTTTATTCGTGTATTGCAGTCTTTATTATGACGAAATAGAATAAATGTCTAAATCTGCCTTAGTCAACCCTTGACTACCCTGCACTACCTCCTACTCCTCCCCCCTTTTCATTTCCTTTCCTATACTATTAAAAGGGAGTTGCCTGTTTCAGGGTCACCCCTCATGTAGCCTGTTACATAAAAAAGGCAAAATTCCTGGGTCTCTAATATCAGTCTGAACGAAGATTGTCATTAAACCCATGAATAATTTTCTCTAATTTTCTTAATTGAAAAACTTATCTCACTTCAGACTTAAGGCTAATAAGGCCTCTATAAAATGAAAACATACTTTCTTAAAGTGAATATAGTTTTGGATGATTTATTGAACGTTGAAAATTTACATAAATCAGTTTATGGAGATTGGTGATATAGTTTTCCTTCAACTCTTAACGCATAACAGGTGTCAAGGAGATTGTAATTGTATGTCAATCCCAACAACCACATTCCTTTCAAATAATTCCAGAATGTAACACGAGAGTTGATACACTTTCCGTTCTGTGAATAAAGCGCTTTCGCATGCTGAATTCACTGCTCCATACAACACGGTCAATTTCTTCTTGTTCCTATTTTTCATGGTACGTGTGAAAGTTTACGACTGCCTCACGGGCGCGAAGAAAATGTCCCGGAAATTAATTTCCTCGCTTTCCAGGTAATTTACCACTATGAGACACTATCTCTCGTTGACATCTCTTACAACTGCGGCAGGGGTACAATAAACTCGAGTTTTATGGTGTCTACCGAAATATGGGTCGAGAAAGTTTAGAAACTTTCTCAGTAAACTGTGATTGTAATTTGTCAAGCAGTCTAAACCAGAGACGAAGGAAAAAAGGAACGGAAACCAACAGAATGTGTAATTACTCAGGTACAAATATGATTTGCACAGAGAAAATTAATCTTCTGTTACAAATCTGTACTAAAGGCGGAACTTGGAACAACGATTACGCTTAAAAACAGCAAATTAAAAAAAGGTAAAAGAAATTAAGCTGTTTGGAATATTCTACTGCCGGCTTCGGCGCGGAAATTTAATGGATTTGCAAATATTTATATATTCTGAACCCTTCACGACATTCGAAGTAGAACATACGCGAAAATTTAAGTTAAAATTTCTGCCACTAATTGTTAATGCGATTAGGAATAAACGATCTGTCACAACACAAAGAGATATTAAATGGACGTCGTACTTCACTTTCCCCGACGTGATGGAATTCGTATCCTGTAGCGGGGTTCGGTTTATGCTCTCACCCTGACGTCAGCCGCGGCGAAAGTCCGGCCTTCCCTTCTTCGATCCTATATTCGGATTCGCATTAACTAACAGTGAAAGCTAATTTGGCTGACGTCAGCTTTTGTTGTGCGTTTAACACATTACTCACGATCGGTTCGCTGTTACGCAGTCCCTGTGCCTGACATTGCTCCCTGTGGTCCACCAGATGCTCGTCGCGTACGAACGAGAAAGTAAACGACTCCAAATTTGAAACAAGGCGGAAGTGGCCCCTTTTATGGAATCCTCCATAACTGTGATTAATGTAGAGCTTATACTTTCGACTCGTATTTGATTACTATGAAATATGAGAATCATAATGCGGGATATTGAGTCCAAATGTAAAGTTCTCTCCGTTCCGTTAATCGTGTACGCTTAATCCCGAGTTTTATACCTCTAAACACACTCGGTTTTCCTTAACAGACTTTAACGGAATAAGTTGCAGCCCAAAATTAAATTCATCTGTTCAACGAATAGCTCTAAGTCAGTTAGATCAATAGATTAAAGAGGTGGGGTTAACCCGTATAAAAGAACACCACGGAGATCCTCATCTGGAATCACAGCTTGAAAGGGCATAATTACGAAATCATAAAATAAGATCTACAATTTGATATCACCCTGGAAACAAAACACATGCCTCTTAATAATACTGCTACTAATATAATCGATGCTGGAACTCAACGTTAAATAAGTCTCGTAAATGACTACAATATTATTTCATACAACAAGATACAGTAGCAATATTTTAGTTCTTCTCAAAGACGGTATCTTAATTATATTTAAAGGTGGTTCAATAAGGAATGCCTCTTTAAATAAGCTAGTTATGTGAAAGCATAAGAGACATTGTTCCCCAATCCACTGCAGTAACAACTTTCAAAGTCAACAGGTGGCAGTACTGCGCCCTTCTTGCCAAAGGACTGACATTAACGTACGTAGTACACAGTAGTTTGTGATAGAATTTTTAAATGCGGAAGGTGAAACGCCCATTCGCATTCATGTATGGTGGATGTCAGCATTGTTCGGCGATGAATTCGTCGCTAAAGGGCAAACACCGTTGAATGGTGAAAAACGAAACGGCAGACCGGTTGCTGCAGTGACTCCGAGCACATTCGACGAGTCGAATAGCTCATTCGAGAGGATCGATAATGAATTGTGACTCACTCTGTAGGATGCTCTTCATTTGCATGACAATGCAAGACCAAACCAATTCGTCACACCACTGAGGAGATTTAGAAAAATTAATGGAAAGTCCTGGTTCATATACCATACAGCACTGACCTGGCATCATCAGACTTCCATCTACTAGGGGCCACTAAAGGAAGCTTGTGGCATTCTTTTTGAAGATGAGGAGCTTAGGAATCAAGACCACCGCAGTGGTCTGTTATAAGGTGTTATAAGGTGGACAAAAACCGCGGAAAAACCGGAGACTATATTGAAAAGAGAAATTTTAGTATTTAATGTTGTGAGTTTGTGCTTTGTAAATTGTATTTAATTGTATTGAAAAATAAAAGAAAATAATAGGAGGTATTACTTATAGAACCACCGTCGTATTAAACGTCGGTAGCATTTGAGTAATATACATAAATATATAGATTTATTTGTCCAGGAGGTATGCAATCACTGATTGACTTAGTAAAAACAAAGTAGTACGTACACAATGGCGCCCACATCAAAGATGTCCTCCGCCTGAAAATTATCCAAATCTTCGTGTACTTCCGAATAACCTCAATATTCGGGAAAGTGAATAGAAAGAGACGTTGGGGAAGTTCCACGTGAAGATCCCTGTTATTGTGTTTGTGTGTCATAGGACGTGCCAACAAGTGTGGGCCACAGTGCCCACGCATCATCAACCTACGAAATTTAAGCCTGTGTCCTCTATTCTTCGGAGATAATAATGGACTGGCGCTCCATACATCTGCAATGAAATAAACAAAATAAAATATTATTTCAAAGTAGTGACTATTCACTAACTGCTAAAATTGCTATAAATATTACATGTTAGGATTATAGAAGGAATGGAAAATAGTGTCCACGTCTACAAATATTGCCCATATTTAGTTTCACTGAAGAGAAAACATGAGAATTTTATTTAATGACTGATACGGTGCTATTCGGGTACCGAGATATACATCTCCATAATATTCTTTATCTACGCCGGTATTTGTTTTCCCCTGACAATTTTCTACTTTTCGTTTCTTAATTGTTTAGCATCCAGCGTTCCGTATGAACTTCCTCACTAATATATTATTTTCGGTGTGGGCTCATCGTCCCTTTTGTGAATGTCCAAAATCTGATTTTATATAACTTTTCCGTCAAACTTTCCAAATTTCTTCTGCAGTCAAAAATAATGCACGATGGTCACGAGATTTTACGTTAAATAGTTCATTAAAACCTGCACGTCCAGTATTTAATATTTTTGTTTCAATATTTTCATGTCTGTAAACCTCTGTATTTATATTATTTATTCGTCCTTACTGTGCGAAAGCACGTGTTGGTCGCCGTCCACGACCGGCGCGAGTAGTTGTAGCTTGGGTAAATCATGAATCGAAGCTGGTAACGGTTGCAAGGAAGGGTTAGCGCGGGTCACTCGGGTCCGGACCAGACTGATGGGGGTCACCGTCCCTAGGTCAGAGGTCTTCCGCGAGGGTGCGCGACATGCTGACGAGCAATTTGCCAAGGTTTCCTGCACCAGACCTACCAGTGTGGCTGCCACGTCATCATCTGAGGTTGAAATACCAGTTCCCGTGGACCATTCGTCGCCGTACGGTTTCGCTGGGCCACTCGGGTCAACTCATACTACTACTACTATTACTACTGATACACATTCAGTAGCCATAATCACTTCACAGACTATAACCATATTCCTTTACGATAATTTGTTGATGCGAAGAAGAATAACGACTGTCAGCCCCTGAGCGTTGTTTCTATCGTAAGTAATTTTAGCGTTGTCTCAAACAACCGTGTCCCAATAAAGATGTGTTAGAAATTGGTGCAGACTGATTAATTGTTAACTCATTCAATTTTCTTCTCAGACTTTCACTCAGGACAGCGCCTTCATTACATGAAATGATCTGATCGGTGTTGGTTCTCAACTGATGTCCCTTAGTCCCCGAAGAAATAATGTTCGAATTGTTGTTCGACACTCGTACCTCATGCTGAATTACCTTTCAACCATATCTATATCCAATTACACATCCTTATTCTCCACAAAAGGTAACACTCAAGCGATATTATAGTATATACATCATTTTAATGACTATTCACACGTTCAGATTTGAGGCTGCAGTATGACTGATGTACAGGTTATTTTTGTACACGTCACTTGATTTAAACCCTTTGTAATATTTTATTTATTTGTATTTATTACTTTCTTGCATTTAATGTTGTAATTTTTCTGGCGCGACAAACCTTCCAACAGATAATTGCCTGCCAGACCACCTATGAAAAAATTAATATTTTATTGATACATTTCTCTTGAATTTAAATTGTGTTCGGCTAAATAATGGCGGCCAATTTTGTTGCATAAGTATCTTAATTACTCCTCACTATATTCTCCTATCATTTTCAAAGAAACAACATTGCGTTGAGTGCATTACGGCAGGGATATAATACCTCTACTTATCAAATATAATCTGTTCATTAACTCTGAGCAATGAAAATGAATAAATTCTATTTTTGTGTGCTCCGAGAATCTTTTACATATAAGATTGCTGTTATTATTGGTAATTTGGATACCCTTTATTATTCACATCCATTTATAAAAATCGAGTTTTGGAATTTTTTAAATGTTTGAGTTCTAATATCTCTGCTGCTGGACGAAGTAATAATCTTAAACTTGCAGGCTAAAATACCTAAACATAGGGGAATGGATCAACAAAATATTAGTTTTTTTCTGAGACGGTCAAGCAGTCACTACTGTCCCACTTGGCCCCGGTACAAGAGTTGGCAGGACGCGCGCAAGAATCACCTTTACTTCGTGATTTACACAGAGGAATGATTTTTGATTGGCCTGATGATTTTTTCACGGTTTCCCCTCAAATAATAAAATAGACGGAAGTCGTAGAAGTAGAAAAGTGCTTTCGAATCCAGAAGTCGATATTGAGCAATTTCTCAAAAGTATGAGCCTGGTAATAGTAATGAAGGTAACGCAGGTGGCGTTCCTGAAGGGAGAAATAATTTCAACGTTTAATGAATAAAATGTGGCGAGTGTGGGCACGAGCGTTTTTAGCGCAGCAGCAGGAGCGCGTAGTACGTATGTCGGCCAGACGCTGCAGTGAAACCGTGCCACTGACCTGCTTGAGCCGCGCACAGTTCCGGCCTCCACACTTTCAGACCGACCACCTCTCTCATTCACGTATAGCTCATTCTCCGCGCACCGTCACCGAACTAGAAATCTCCGCTCAGCGGCGAACCAAAGACACTCTTTCTTCTCCCAAAAACTTGTCAAACAAATTTCACGCCACGTGCGTGAGAAAATCTGCACAGTGAACGGAGGAAACAGCAACTGGAGCTCGCTCCAGTCTGTCGTCATCATCGATCACCATCATTACAGACAAGACAATTACTAATACGTTGCTGGAAATGTACTTGACTGTGGCACAGTCGGACAGAATTCAATTCTACTTTAACCAGTGGCATTGATCACTTCCCTACTGCTCATGAATATTTAACCGCAGCAATCTAAATTACAGAGGACGCTTTCATTAATCAGGATTACGCAATATTTTCATTCAATTTATAGACCGAGTTTCTTAAAATAGTTTGGTAACAATAAATTTACTATATGATGTTTCACCTTTGTGTAATAACATCCAGACAAATATTATCCATTCTTTATTCTGGCAGTTTATAGATCTACCTCGTATAGCCTGTTACTCAAAAAAGAAAAGATGGTCTCACACACACTCAAGCGTATTTTTATCGACTGATATCGAACGCCCTGACTGACCGTCGTCAATACACTGAACACACTTCTTCTCTCCCATTGACGTCCAACCCCTACGCGTTACCATCCCAACAAAGAGAAATAACTAGAAGGGACATAAATTACATATACAATAAATAAAAGATAAGTCTCCATCTGTCTGTATGGAAATTTGTCTCGAATAGGCACCGAAACGGCTCACCGGATTTCAATGAAAATGTGAGGGTTTAAGAACAGGATATTCAACTTGAATATTGGTGCATGTTTCATTTTGATATATATAAAATATTAATAAAATATAAATATTAATATAAAACATTCTACGGGAAAGGTTTCTTGCAAACGCGCATTCAAATCTATACAAGGGAATGCTTGAACTTTTTGTGCTCCGAAGCGGCTTAAAGGATTTTAATAAAAATTCAGGGATTAAAACAGGGGGTTTAACTTAAATTTTCATGTATGTTTCATTTCGATATCTTGGAGAGTTCAGAAGATATTAATTCAAATATTTATAAAACCATTTAATTGCCATGCGAAAGGCAGCGTGTAAACCAACTGCGAGTTATAAGTTCTATTAGGCGTTCCTATACCATTCATCCCACTTACTGTGTTATTATGAGCGAAATTTTGGCAGCATGAGAGAGAGTGAGCGAGTATTCTCACTCCATCTATTGTTGCAGTAGGATTCGCGCCATAACTAACCTATGGTTGGCAGAGAGCTAACTCCCTGAGAAATAATAAACTTCTTTGGATCATCGATACGATGCATACGTAAATTGATTATATTTGACGCGTCAGATTTTAATATTTAGTAATTGCTCATTTTTAAAAGCAAATAAACTAAATATAAGTTATCCCAATAAATATAATTTAAGTTTGTCTGTCTGGAAGTTTGTATCGAATTGGCTCTGAAACGTGTGAAAATTTTAACCATTTCAAGCTTCACAAATATAATCTGTTATCTAGGTAAATTCCTCTTAAAAATGATCTTATAGATGCTTATTGAAAAAGGATATTAAATTATTTGACGGACATCTTAATTATATACCCATTAAATACTTAATCCCCCCTTCATGTTTATATTGTTAATTATTTTTCATTCCGTTGTGATGTTTCGAAAGGCTAACCTATGACGCAGTATCTCTGACGAAGGAGATATACTCCAAAAATGCAGAAAAAATATATGTCGCAACTCAGAATAAATTTAAACGCTTTGAGTATCCTAATTACTTTTTTACAGCGCGATAATTAAATCTAGATAGACGTGTCAATAGATAAGCAGCGTTAGCGGATTTCCGCAGTACAGCGCGTGACATCTCACCACCTGACTGGCACCTGTTAGTCGTTCTGAAAGAAGACATCTGGGTAAGTGATACGGCAGTGACAAGCCAAAGTAAATACGTGTAATGAGGAAGGTCGACACCGCACACATCATTTAACACGCAGCTGACGTGTTAAGAAAAGTATACAACAATTGGCACGGTTTGGAGGATCGACAATTCCAGGAAAATATTTCTCTTACTATTTCAAACTATTTTCACTTGCGTAAACATTCTATATTTACAGAAATTAAAAAATTAAGGTAATCTTTTTTTATTGCCAAAGAGAGAAAAGTGTATTATAGTCATACAAAATATGCATTTCACTTGAATCTCTATAGACAACTTTGTAAAAATCCCTAGCTGAGTGTCCGGTAAATAAATTAATTTTACACTAATATTTTGGTGAGCACGTGATTTAACTGCATCAAAACCGTTACTTTTTTTCCAAAAATAAATCCCTTCATAGCAACCTCGATCTATATCGATTTAGGGTTAGCTTAAATTAACCTGGATGAGGACTGACGGTACCTTAATCCAGCCAATCATTCTCCCGATATATTAAATTAGCACGCAAATTTAACATCTAAAGAATCCCCTGTCCATTAAGTGAATGAAAAATATTTTATAAGAGTTTTAAATTCTCCAGGGTCCAAATTACCCCACACAGTTCCATCTATGCTAATTTTACAAGACCCTCATGTGTTAAAACGTGGCCTATTAATCTATCCCTTCTGTTGGTCAAAGTCCTCCATAAGGTTCTCTCTTGTCTTATCCTGCTTAAAACGTCTTGGTTAGTGATTCTATCCATCCATCTCATTTTCAGCATTCTCCTATAGCACCATATTTTAATGGCTTCTATTCTTTTCCTTTCTGGAACTCCTATCATCCATGTTTCACACCCATATAACGCTACAAACCATACAAACATTTTAGCAATGATTTCTTAATATTTACATTTATATTACCCGCAAGTAAATTCCTCTTTTTTGTGAAAGTCTTCCTTGCCTGAGCTATCCTACTCTTTGTATCTACTATACTTCCATCATCCCTAATTATAATGCTACCAAAGTAACAGAATTCCTTAACTTCCTTCAAAATATCCCTTTCGACCTTCCGAATCTAACAGCTTTTCTTATTTCACCGTTTCCCATTCAACACTCCATTACAATGGTGTCCCCTCTATTAATCCTCATTCTCCAGGACCACGCTCATGCCATTTATTATTGTTTCCAAGTATTGTTCTTACTATCCTAAGAATAATATATACTTAAGCGGAAATATATTGACGTATAGGGAACAAAGAAATGAGATCTAATTCAAAATAAAAAGTTAGTTCAGTTGGACCAGTTTTGAAAATTTCGATGAAGATGGTCGGGACTTAGCAAGAAATGTAGAGATCTTACTATAATGGTGGGAAACAAAGGGGAATCCTCGAATACTTACAGCAAAACATAGGTAGTTCTCCTAATTCAGTAAAGACCTCCGTGGAAAATGAGAAATCTTCCCTTTTTAGTAAACTACCAGCCAATTGAAGAAGATTTATTATTTCAGTAAAGTAGCTCTTAATTAACAAGAGCCGTAATGTATCACTAATTAATTTGCGTCTCGGAAACAAAGATATCTTGATACAGAGTACAAAACGTAATTGTTACGATAAAGGAGCAGAGAGAGCGTCTCGCTATCATAAGCTTGTGGAATAATTTTAAGCGAAATGAAAGCAGGGTAATTATCGACAATAGTCGGAGAACGGAAAGAAGACGGCAAAGAACCGAGAAGACCACCTTGTGTTTAGCTCATGAGGTCATTAGCACTCGTGAAAGCAAAGTCGAAGACGAGCTTCGCATCCTAAGACGCGCTGAGGCTTCTCGAGTCCAAGAAAATGCCAAGTGAGATCTAAGTAAAGAGAAATAGTCCATGACCTCTCGAGCTGTCACATTGCGTGCCGCCATGATGAGATCCCTCGAAGAAATATTGTATCCAACTATCAATAGCAAAACAAGAAAAACATCCTATGTGTAATGCTTTTATATAATTGTTGATTCATCATCATTTTCGGTAGTCTTCTTGAACTCAATCTCTTTCCGTACGTAGATCGTACTAAATTAATCAAAGCTCAAACTATCCCTGATTTATCTTCTTAAAGTTTATTATCTATTTTACATATTCCATTGCTTATCATCTTAGTTACAGCACATAAAAATATTTTCTATTTGTGGTTCAATTTTTTGCTTTAAATTTAAGCCTTCTTCAAGTCAATTGTTCATATGATGACCTTTACTGATTGATTTCAAGACGGTTCTGGAAGAACCATAACACAATCGGTCTCTGTGGGACATGGCCATTAATCCAAAACTTTAAATACTTCAATGAAATATAACGCAAATCTAAGTTTAATTAATATAAATAATTAACAGTTTGTTAACTCGGTCAATATTAAGGAATATTTTTTAATTTGATGATTTATAGGTTCTTTCAATTAAAGTTTTCAACTCTGGTCCTTTAAATAGTTTTAAATTATGAAATCACGGGGATTGTACTTTCTTCTGGCAAGACGGATGGAATAATTACGCATCAAATTAATCATTAATTAATAAGCATTACTGTAGGTTCCTTTCGATTGCGGGATTGTCCATTCACCATGTTGAATAGACCTGATTCAATCTCTAATGGTCGAGTGGCACTCGACATTCATTAACATAAAACCCCTGGTGTTTAGCTGTTAATGAACTATTGATTTACATTTAATCAACGTCACGTTCCTTCATAAATGATTGAAAGAACAAATAATAATCTAGTTAGCGAATGTCATGCGTCGATATTATCTGACGGAATAGCAGTAATTAAGCCAATTTTGTAGTTATTACTTAGTCTCGTGAAACCGGTTACAAGATTTACTTGACAGGTGTTGCGCTAATTACAAAAAATAAGAGATTAAAACGAGTGCTGTGCCGAAAATGGCAGGTGTTGGATTGCGTTCAAGTGTTGATCCAACCTTTAACACCTTACAATGATCTTTACTGATTCAAATATGCTGACTCCTCAGGAAATTAATGACAGAAGCGGTTGGTCAAGCACTGTGTTAATTAAAAAAATAATCAGCAATAGGCCTTATAATAATATATACGAAATTGTGTATTGATATATTACCTACGAAATTGGCACACTTCCGAACACTGTCTTCTGAAATTAGACGCAGAGTTAATATTGCTTCTCTTGTTCCTACAACCTAATTGAATAACTCGCATTCTGTTTGACGTTCCATCTTCCTATATATTATTTTTGTTAATATTTTGTAGGCATGGGATACTAAACTAATTTTCCTGTGGTGTTCGCATTTATCAGTCCCAGTCTTCTTTGGTTTAGGGGTATTATGTTGTTCTTAAAATCTTCTGTTTCGTAGAATTCTACTTATGTTCTAACTAGTTTCATTTAGACGACATTCTATGACACTCTAGTTTTATAAATATAATTCCTTTAAAACAGATATTAATAGAGGCCTATACTGCGTTGTGAAATGACCGTATCATAATAAATTATTTTTAAGTATACTTTTCCTAATTTCTTTTTGATGCTTGGAGGACTTAGGAAGATTTTGGAGGTCATACTGTATCAATTTCAACATTAAAATCTAAATAAAACGAAGAAAAATATTAATAAAGGACATCATAAACATTGTTATGATTCTGTGAATAATAGTGGATTTGATAAATATGTTAATTGTTGCATGCTAATTACTCGCCCAACAATGACTCCGCGTGTAACCGGTGCAGACGCGTGATGGAGTCGTAACTTCCATCGAGCTCCTGTAACACGGCTTACATTTTATGAAAGCAATTCTCAGGAGCAGCAATCATAAAACACATTAAGGCCATTTCATTGAAAGCTTTACGAGCCAGAATTTCGCACAGCTTCTTTAATGAGCATCTTGCTCCCTTGAGTGCATTTAGTGGTAGGACGAGCCCCATTCTCAGTAATTAGGCCAGTCGACATCCTCGTGGGCACTTCGCCATCCTCCAGTAAGGATCTCCAAGTTCAAATCCCCCAACAAATGGCGAATCCGTGAAAAAATACCAAAACTACTAAAATTGAAATTGAATCAAATGAACTAGAAATGCTTCTATTGAAGATCATGTACTGGGCTCAATAAAGTGAAGGAAGGAATAAGATTTAGGATTTCATACTGCCTCCTTGTCAGCTTCTATAAAGGTCCATATAGATTTTTCCTGACTATGCATACTTTCAAAACAAATAGAGAAAACCAACGCGTTCGATAACGAAATTAATACAATAATTACGTATCATTTACACGTGGTTAAGCTCCAAAAAAATTATTTTAAATTACAAATGAACGGTTCAATTACTGAAATAGAGTTTTTATGTATCATTACACTTGTATGTGCTTTTTTATATGGAACTCCACTATATTTTTATACTTTGGTATTTAATATGAATATATATTTCAAATATCGCAGTTACATATGAGAAAAGTTTATCTTAAAACCAACTGACATGTTATTAAAGGGGCTATTTTAAATTTAATTAAATAAATTTTAACTAAATTTATTCCGAGCTGCAAATAGCCGGGTTCGTCGACTTTCGCAGGTAACCGAACGGGCCTCACAACATCAAAACATCTTTGGAGAGAAGGCCTTTGAGGGACTAAGAAGCCGCTGGCCAGCAAAGGTCATAAATGTGTCGGATGGTACAATCTTAGGTCTCAACATTTTGTCATGTTTCAGGGATTCCCACGAAAGCTTCAGTAATCTCTGGTGATTCAAAGCTTATTGCCATAGGAGTTACATGTTATTTCATTGTATAATGAGGAAAACTTTATGAAAAATTTAATCATTCTAGATGTTGAAAGTTTCATGTTCGAATCATGAATTTGATTATTAAGCCTACGTGTATTGGAAAGTGTAATGATATTTACTCCGCACAGGGGGAACAAGTAGAGCATAAGAAAGAGAACAGAGTGGCGCTTAAGATACCGGGTGATAGAGACAGTGGAAAGCAACTAGCGGGTAGAAAAAGATGTAGATGGGATGATTACATCAAGATTGGGTGCAGGATAGGTGGAGTTCGGGGTAATTGGATCCATGAAGAGTTCGGACTGAATCAGTCACAAATAGGTTACGGCAGCCAGCCGAGACATCGTGATACGAGTCCAATTAACCTCGTCAAAATATCTGTGCAATCTCCTCCGAGGTCTTAATAGTAACAAACAGGTACTCTGCCACATTTAAAAGGATATTAAAAATGAAACATCAGACTTTTCTTAAAGAAAGTTTCACCTATTAAGCTATCTTCTCTATAATCAAATTGTCTGTATGTGTATGTATGTTACACATGCAAATGAATCCAAACGCGTGGATCAATAAAATCGTATATGTGTTCTTTGCGAACCGAAAATCAGTATTGTTGGGGTAAGACACGCCTACCACCCGAACAAGTTTTTTAGGACCAATTGTTTTAACATTGATTACTCCAACACTAATTGTGAAGAACAAATGGAGAGGCGAAACATTAAAATAACAAGGAAACAATCAAGTCTGATGTCGAAACCGTGCGATGTAAGTTGCATTTGGGCACTTACGACGGGGTTGGGAGGTAATAAATCTCAGCTCAATTTACAATATTAAAGGGGTGGGCCAATTCCGTTTTAAGTTATGTGCGATTATTTCCTGTGACGCTGTGATGGCAACACACAAATTATAAATTTGAAAAAGTGGCCGAATTAGATTCGAATAAATATTTTTTGGAGGCAAAAACTTTGACAGTGTCTCCCTCCACAATGTATGTGTATAATTTCAACCCTCTTTCACCATGGGAGAAGAGTATTTATAGGCGTGGGGGATAAGGGGCTCACATAAAAGGGGAACTGCTTTAAATTGGTGTCCAAACCGGGGTTAAGTTTAATTTGAGTGATTATTAGGGGTAAATTAAGTTCTGTTACAATTGGAGCAATATAAATCGAACTTTGTTTGTGGGTCTGGCTCATCTTTTGCTGTCTTAGCGTACCAAAGCTAATTATTGTCATCTTTCAATTCCGGGAATTATTTTGCCTTTCTCAAGGAACCGTGAACATTTCTTACTCTATTGGGTCACCTGGGGCTGGTGGCAATATTTATTTCTTTAATACGCCGTGAGTACTTTTATGCTTTTATAAATAGTTAAGAGAATTTTTTATTCAGTTAGAATACTGAGAATATTTTTAGCCTTGCTATTTTACCGAGTGTATTTTTGAATCTCTCAAGACACTAGGAATATATTTGAGGTTCATATTGTGACGCTTTCTATGCCGGTTTAATCATGTGTTCTTTAAGTGTATAATAATGTACCGGAATAATATAAAAAAATACCCGGGCAACGCCGGGTCCCCAGCTAGTGCCGTTCTAAGCATTATTGTCGTTTTTTCTTTCATAATTGTTAACATATATCAGACGTTAACCCACTATGTTCCAATATTGTCCCCGGGTCTTTCTTTTATTATTTACTGTGCAGAAAGTGGGTTGCAGATGTTGTCTTTTCTCTCTCTCTCTCTCTCACGCCGGTTTCTGTACAGATTAATGGGCAGACTTCGGAACTTGTCCTTACACAGCGACCGTAATTACTCTACGTCGAGCGTCCGCCATCTTTTAAGATTAGCACAGCGACAGATAGAGGCTGCGATGTGAATGGAATGGTATACAAACGATTCGCGATTATGTTTCGCGGTCTCGTGGTCTGGCTTTCTAACCCAAGGTCGAGCATTCAGAGGGACGGCGTGGGGAAGGGGAAATGTTATGGGAATTCTTTCACGCGGATAGCACAACAGTCGCGGGAAATGCAGGGCAATAGCAACGAAAAGAAACCGCTCCAGATCCAGTGTACCGTCATTACCAACAGCTTTATAGTTCCCAGAAAAACAGCTGATGCAGGTTGCCCATTATTGACGACTTCAAAAACTATTGCAAAGTGACATAAAATATCGCGTATTCACCTCCCGTCATTCGGAAGGGCGCGAGAATGGTACCCAAAAGCCCGACCACATAATGCAGGTTTTTCGAGGGTTTCCTCTGCTTTAGGTGAAACGCAAGGTCCCGGGCCCTGGTCAACCCTTGGCTACCTTGCTCTACCTTCCAAATCACCCCTTTACAAGGCTATTAAAGGGGAGTTGCCTGTTTCAGGATCACCCTCATATAGTCTGTTACCTAAAGAAATCAGTTCAGTAGAACCCAAAAATATAATACTAATTTAATTTGCTTTTATAATTTTCTATAAGCAACCCCAGCCAGTTAATATTTTCGTTTATAGATGTGTGTGTTTTTATGCTGAAAATTACGTTAAACTAGTGTGAAAATTTAGTTAATGTTTTACGGAATATATTTCCCAAAGCAACAAAGTATGAGACTGTGTAAAGGGGGCTACTTCGTGGTTGTCTGCGTGGAAAACCTGTCGCTAGACTGATGACTGCTCTCAATGGACGAGAAAGCTCGTAACAAGTTAATATCCTGCTGGCGGCATGTGCAGAGCATGCGATACGAGGCGTGAATGAACCCGCTCTAGTAAATTACTTCCATTAACATGATAACGAAATTCTCCAGCTAGGTAGTTCTTCATGTTCTCTCCTAATACGTCCACTTGCATGGACTCTTTAGCATCCATCCTCTTCATGTTTCACAAGTTTTCGTCTGTTCGTAGACTTTGCTTGTGGCGTCCTACGTAAGTGTTATGCTGAATCTTTTAGAAATCTGATTTGACACGTTAACCCAAAAACACCACATATGATTTCAATAATGTGACTATAGAAACGACTCAAAATACTGACACTGCATGCAGATAAATAAAAAAAACAATAACTTTATCCAATGTTTGACAACTCATACTGCAGAAACATAATTCACGTCTTTTACGATCTGCCGTTTATATTAATTTAGTAACTTATCAATATCACACTAAAGGTTTTCTTCTCTTCTTAGTTCGGTACAACCAAAGTACGTTCCAGTAGGAAAGACGACAGTACTGACAGTACACCTAAAATGTGCTATATTAAAATATAAATAATACAGACATATTTTGAATCGATGCAAATACGTATGAATTAAACATTGTGGGTACAAACAGAGAAACTTTTGTGAGGTTACAGAAGTAAAGCGATTTAACGATGCATTGGTATTGTAGTTTTGTTATAAATTTTTACAATGAAATAAATAATAAAAATTCTGAATTACTGACTTGTTTGATGTTTGCAAATAAATATTCTTGTTATTCGACCTAGAAGCTTGTATAAAATGGACAGAATGGAGATCCTTGAGGAGCGAGATTGTTGACGACAGTATTTTATAAGTAGAAAATATTAAACGGTACGAGCCGATAGAAGAAAAGTTCATCACAGAAAGGCACAGTATAAAAGTTTAATAACCATGGATGCCAGAGCGGAATCCATGTCATCCTTGGAAATCAAATCCCCAGAGGCACAAATCAGGTAACAGACCTCTACTGTACTTAAGATCTCAACATTGCCATTTCTTTTGACTTGAAACTGTTCCAATTCAGCATACAATAATTTTTTATTATTATAATAAAAAAAATTAATACTAAACTTCCATTTTGTAAGAAATATAAGATTTTATTTTATTATTATTATTAGCATTGAGAAACTAATCTTCAATTTCCTGCGCTTAGTTTGAAAGCATTGTAATAACATGATACTGTGTAAGTACACAAATATTACTATACTTTTTTATTTAACTGCACCTACATTCCAAGTTTAGAGTCGTATTTCACATTGGAGCGTGACTATGTTAATGAGGGCTATGTCATTCCACTTCCTAAAATGGAAATCTAGTCAGAGACATCCGTGGCCCACCTAAAAGTCTAAACTTCGTGCGAGGTCAGTGGTCTTCTCTTTCTCCCTTCCTTTCTCTCTTCCTTTAATTCTTTCTTTTATATTCCTCCAGATTCTGAATGTTGGTTGTGGACCTTATCTTACAGCAATTAATGAGATACTAGTATTGGACAAAAGCGTATATAAAGTAGTGATAAAAAATTTTAAATTTTTAAAATCTGAAAATCATTTAAATTAATATTTTACAATGTCTGTATTGATAAATACAGTCATATTTATTAAATTTAGAAAGCTTAACGATCAAACTAACAGCGACTTTTCAATATAATAACACCTGGATGCGGTTAGTAGAATCTGTAACATGCATTAATTATTTCCTGTAGGTTGATTTACTTTTTCTTTCGATAGACTCCACTATTTACGAGTATATCAGTAACCGTATTGCCAAATTTACAATAAATGTGTGACTAATATATAGTTCTCAAATTCAGTCTTCAATCAGGTTTGGTAGAAATATTCTAAATACCAAGAAAATATAAAAGAGGTAAACATTTTTCGGAGCAGAGCTCTGGCCAAGTCTATATTCCAAAAGAAAAAACTGGCAGACTCGCCGTATAAGAATGAGTTACAGGTTGCTATACCCAAAAAGAATAGATTAAGAAAGAAAAGGAACGAAAAACAGGGGGAAATATTGGCAAAGGCTGTGCAGTTGCAAAAAAATCTTTTTGCCAAAGGAAAAATTGATAAAGGGATCAACCGAACGCTAAATAAGTATAAGA
The DNA here is from genome assembly GCA_034510155.1 of Eucriotettix oculatus. Classification (NCBI taxonomy): domain Eukaryota; kingdom Metazoa; phylum Arthropoda; class Insecta; order Orthoptera; family Tetrigidae; genus Eucriotettix; species Eucriotettix oculatus. The sequence goes on from CM067382.1 coordinate 44,602,542, forward strand.
AAGAAAACGTAAAAGCTGTTAAAATTTTTCGTAAATAAAATTTACTCTTATTGCACTAATTGTAAATACAAAACCTCATCTCCCTTGCTGCCCCAAAGGGTGGGGCAGAACTGGAAATTTCTAGGTTGCGAAAGGTAAAAGAAAACGCAATTACCTAATTTTACTTAATAATTCATTGCATTGTAAACAACATAATGTGAGATTTTATGTATTAAACAGAATAAGCAGAAACTGTAGCGGCAATTACTGAAACATGAAAAAATATATATCTCCTGGAACCAGGATTTTTCAATCACATCCAGCCAATATCGACACATTCTCTCATGCAACATAAACATTCTATATAACCAAAAATGAGTGTATCTTTGTTTGTCCCATACCCGATCCTCTACCATTCGTCCCTAAAAATATTAAATAATTCTGAGGAAAAATTGAAAATTTATATCCTACATTTATCTCCTTTAAGGTAAAGGCACTATTTTTACCTCATTAATGTACCGTGTGTAATTTGGACTCTCTTTAGGTTTCAGGGTGAATTTTAACTCAATTAGATCAGTCTATTACTGCACCGGGAAAATGTATTAAGATTCTTATGGTGTCGTGCTTATTTAAACTACCAGAAGTATTCTTGACTTGGTTAATCATCACGCTGGTAAATTTTAATATAAACCCCAATCCATATAGAACGATGTGTGCTTATCGAGGATATATGCCATTAAACAAGAGATTAATAGTAAAATGATTCATTTCCACCCTAATATAAAAAATACCGGGACGACGATAGTTCAAAATGAATTGTGAACAATTATTGCTGAAAAACATTGGTAAGAAACTTGCCTTATTTTTGCAATATAGATGGCAATTGGTGAGTTTGCTATTTTTTTATTCATTTGTTGCTACTAATTGTTTAAGTAAACTGCGAATCCTGGTCATTTATTATTCACCTTATAACAAGTTCCTGGAGCCTGAATCTCTCTTTTTCTTTCACTCTTTCTCCGTGAATTGATCAAACTGGAAAATCCGAGAAGGAAATAAATCTTTGCAGACTGGTTACGCTTTTAGGGTTTCCTGTTTAATAAAATTATATATTCATGAGTGTTAACCCGGAAGCGGTGGCCAGAAACGTGTAAAAAATAATGTCCACGGATTTGCATGCGAACAAAGACCGTTAAAAATATTTAATTGTCCCCTTCCCTACAAACAATTCTAATACTGCCAACTTGAGTTGTAAACTCAATCTTCAACCACTTGTAAATCAAATGAGTAGATCAGGTTAGTGAAAACTAATTTATTTAAAAAAAATTATGACCATTTACTGAAATGTACGCAGATGCCAATTATTGCGATTTCAAAGACACAGTAAACGCCTTAAAAATTAAACATTTCTTTTTGTCAGTTTTTATTTTAATTTAAAAACGAAACAGTACTACTTTTCGTCTCTCTGTTTTCGACCGAAGGAGTCATGGAGTATGGTTACATGTACAGCTAAATTATTATACCTGAAGAAGTCTCAAATGAGAGACGAAACGTAGTATTCCTTAAATTTAAATTAAAATAAAAGCTGACAAAGAGGCTATTTTAACTCATTTATTGTATATTTAACTGTCAGATAAACTATTTATTTAAAACATATTTTTACAGTAATGTGTTATTATGATTGGGAACAACAAAATTTTCTCAGTATTTTTTCACGAGCAATTTTTTTTGTCTACGATAATAGTTATTATTTTAATGAATCATCTGAATATTTTCCCTTGACATCCGGCAAGCGTTTTAGAATTAGCAAAAACACAAGACTGTATAGCTACTAACAAAAAATAAAGACAGAAATTAAGCATGATTTTGTAAAAGAAATTTTATAATTCACTAAACAGTGGGCATCATATTGCAGAACCAATTACAAACCATCAAGAATTGATAGCAAAATTCTTTGCTACGCGGATTTTTACATTTAACTCACATTTCCTCTGAGAATATCGTTTCAATTTTTTTTTCAAAGAAACAAGTATAAATCAATAAAAACGGAGTGTATTTCCGAAACTGACATCGCCATTCAATTGTTCATTGAAGTAGAAGATTGGCCAGACACCGCGAGTTCGCTTCATGTTTCCCAGAAACCATGCAATATTTGAAAGCATGTTGCACTAACCCGCAACATGCATATTAATGAGCTTGTGAAACCTGTTCCCAGGTTCCATCAAGGAAATGATCCAGCGTGACGGCTCAAGCCACTGTTGGAATTTATCGCAGGTAATATTAATGCCAACCATATCGGTCTTTTAAAACTTTTGTTTACAAGTACAAGCTTTGAGATTCCAAGTTCCTAACAGTCAACTCTAAAAAAAATCGATATTTCTCATAACAATCATATGTTGAGAATATCGATAAAAATTTCGAACAATATATAATAACACGTAAATAATTGCAATACAAAAAATGACAATAACACAGACATAAAGTTTTTATTCAAGTAAAGGTTTCGTCACCTTGTTTGGGACTTCCTCGAGTAACTTCTGCAAATGTTAAATTTTAATGGACAAATAAAAGTCGGAATGTATACAAATCTAAAATGGAAATGGACTGCCTACAAGGGCGACTTGAACCGAAATGACAACAATTGAATTTTTAAAAATAATTTAAATAAAATACAGACAACTTGTCGGCAAAGAATACTGATATTTATTTAATACACCTAAATCGTCCAGTCCAAAATTAAAAAAATATTAAAATTTTGCATACAGAATATTTAGATTAAATATAAAAAATATACAGATTAAGTAATTAAATTAATCTGACTTATTAGTTTATTTATAAAAGTATATCTTTCAATTAAATAATTAAAAATAACACAAATAATTTAAACAAAATTTACGATACGCTTTTACCATAATTTAATTTATGTATTATTTCATATCCCATTGTAGAAACTTAATGGCCTACATAACTTCCACATTGTTAAATAATATTCCGTCCGCATATAGATTTATTTATTTGTAATATAAGTCTGTTAATTAGAAGGTATGCCTTTTACATATTTTAACTGAATATTATATACTCAAAATAATGTTTTTAATTTTTTTTATCTAGTTACCTGATAAAATCCATAAATACTGACGAAACGTATTAGATGTATTAAATTAATATCAATATTAATAGATAAAACGTCTGAGCAATTTCAGGCTTTATTCTTAATACAAGTTTTAAAAAAAGAAACAATGTTATGGTATCTCTTATTAACAATACGTACCGAATGGTTGTTTCTTCTTAAATTGTATTAAGAATAAAGTCTATTGGTCATAAATTTTTCTTAATATGTTAAAGAAATCAGACGTAAAAAATAAAACATTTAAATATCGATATTGTTTGCTGACAAATCGGCTAATTTTTTTAAATTTTGTAACTGAAGATAATATCTGATTATTGATTTATGGAATTTGAATAAATTTTTTAATGAAGTCCCAAATATGGCACCAAAAGTGGGTTTAATTAAATAAAGTTTTGCCTGTAATTTGGTCGTAAATGATTTAATTATTGTGAGAAACAGTCGTTAATTGATTTACTGCTAATATACCTTTGATAACTGTTAATTATAGAATATATTAAATAATGACAAATTGATGTGATTTACTCCTTAAACTGTAAACTAGGGCAATTTGACCGGCAATGTTTAAATATCGGTATATAAATTGATGGCCCCCGCTTCTGGTATATAATTACAGTTGGCTGGCGAAAGGGACACTTGCGAAAATTTTTGGCTGTAGAATCCACTTTTATTAAAAATTTAATGAGTAAATATTTTATACAAAGACCGACGAGATAACTTATCGTTATGAATTTAGTTAACCTACCCAACGAGGCATTAGCGAGGCAAATCCATAAGAGGACTCGGATTCTAATCCACTTTCGCTTGCTGGTTTCCCTATTTTCAACAAATTATTCAGGCTAATGCTGTGATGTACCCCCTAATGGAAGTCGAGGCTTGCTAAGGTAAAGGAAACTAAGGATACGACTGACAGGATTCAGTACACTCGCTTCCCATAAATTCAGAATGTGTCGTGGTATAGTTGGGTCCCTAAGTCATCTCTATAGTGTAAAAAAATCACTGAAAAATACCAAAAAATATAATTCAGTTAATGACCAGTTTTATAAAGTTGATTAAAATTAATTTTTAAAAAAAGGAACGTTTCGCTATGTATTTTAATAATCTTCATGTGGTTTTTTACATTTATTATTATTTCTCTGCATAAATAAACCAGAAGAAGATACTTTTCTCTTTGTAATAATAAATGAGCTGTCTGTAACTGGTCATTAATTACATAATATTTATTATATAAAATAGACGTATAAAGAAGACTTGTTTTTGGAATTAAACGTCCCAAAGCCATGCCTCAGCTCATTAATATATTAATATCTACGAAATTGTGTGTTCTTGTGGTATTCAGTCCAGTGACAGGCATGATGCGACCTATCCTGCGCAAGCCTCTTCTGTTCTATTTACCTACCACATCTCCCTCTAATGCTAATTTAAAAGTCCCTCATGTCTCAAAACGTGGCCTATTAATCTATCCCTCCTCTTGGTCTAAGTCCTCCAAAGTCTCTTATTCTCCTTAGAAGTTCCTCGTCAATTACTTTATCCACACATCTGATTTTTAGCATTCTTCTACAGCACCACATTTCAAAGGCTTCTGTTCTTTTCCTTTCTGCAACTCCTACCGTCCACGTTTCGCAGTTTCGCATCCACTTAACTCCATGACAATATTTTTAGTAATGATTTCCTAATGTTCATACTTATATTAATCCTAAGTAAATTTCTCTTTTTGCAAAAGCCTTCATTGCCTGTGCTATCCTACTCTTTATGTCTACTATGCTTCTACCATCCCTAGTATTATGCAGCCCAAGTAGCAGAATTCTTTAACATCCTTGAAAATATCCCTTACCAAACTAATACTTTTTGTTATTCCCTTACTACAATCCCCTATTAATTCTCATGTTGTATTGTTCATCCCGGATAACGTTTATACCATTTATTATGGTTTTTAGGATTTCTTATGACTCTCCTAATACCAAATATCGTCATCTCCTCGTTTAATTTTGATTACCTTTCCATATTGCTTTTTAAGTTTCTTCATCCCCTGTTCTATATATAAGTTGAAGAGCATGCCGAATTAGTGCCATATTTATAAGAAAATTGTGTATCAGACATATAGAAATATCTATTTTCTCAGTAAACAGTTCATAAATTTAATATCTTACAGCGGCATCTTTTCGTGACTGAACTACTTTTATTCGCCGAAAAAACGATGACACGATAAGCGGGACTTAAGGAAATATTACACGGAGCAGATAACCTATTTCACCTCACGTTGCTGAAAGGTCGAGTTTTAAAATAGAATTCCCCAATTAAATGTGTAAAATTCACTTTGATATACTGCATACAATTGTATCACACGATTGAGGGATTTCTTCATATAGAATGTCCTTAAAATGATTGTTGAAGTGACCAATTGATTGAAAAATTTAGTAATTGAATAATAATTTGGTTCAATACTTTTAGAAACTAATCCTTCCACCATCGAATCTTTCTGAAAGGTACAACGATTGTTTATGTATTAGAAAGGCCTTGTCCGCCGGCGACCGAAGTAAATTCAGGAGTGCAGCCACGCCCGTTTTGTGCGCTCTTAAAGGAACAGAAAGAAACTAGCTGGAAGGCGGGCACGCCGAATTCGAAAGTGAGAAGTTACAGTTAGAGGAGCAGGGCAGGGCAAAGCGATCCGTCCCACATCCTCCAGATGGATCACACACGTAGTTACCACACACCGCAAGGACGCAATATGCCCCACTTCCCTCAATAAGTCCTTCAAAGTCAATCAGGAAGTCAAAGGGAAGACATGCTACAGTCGAAAAGTGTAAGTGTTCACTATGTGATGAGACAAGAACAGTTTCCCAAGTCAGTTCGTTGATCATACAAGTTTGGAGTTCAAATGCCACGGACGAATTGCCATTGTTAGCTTTTTATAACACACAGTAAAGCTCAACTTATTCCAATCTATTCACACCTACTTATATATCCATAAAACTACAAACTTTTCGTAAATCAATGTAAAATTATTCTATTAAATGGCGCTGCTGTTTTACTCTGTACAGGATTTTCTTAACCGTCCCCCTAATAATTAAAATTAAGATTCCTGCAAAAGTGTTGAATGTGTTTCCTTGTAAAATCAACTACTACATAGCTATAAACTTTCTGTACAGATATTTCTGCTCTTTTTTATGTTTGATATATTGCCTGGAGCTACTTCGGCAGGCCAGGTTCCTCGTCGTGCAGCTCCAAGACGTGAAATCTCCATTGCTTGTGACTTTTTTTGTGCTCTCTAGTGCGATTGTAGTGTTTTTAATTATTTTAGACTATGTCCTGTTTATTTTAGATATTTAATTTAACAAATATTTGTAATAAATTGTGCACTTTATTTTGTTCTTATAATTACATGGTATTTGTAATGTATGACGTATCCTATTTCCTCAACCGAGGACTAAAGGAAACAACAATAAATTTAAATCAGCTATTGTTCCCCTAACTTCTAAGCGGTTTCACAACACACATACGCTTCGGTATTCGTTTAACAGTTGATATACAACTAAAATGGACAGAAGAAAATATATAGCTTGCATGAGATTGAATACCGGTTTCGGATATAAGACGTTTAAATTTTTTAAGAAATCGTAAACAAAAAAATCTTACATATAAAATTGTGGTCAACACTATAGTGGAAAATGTTATAAAAGGCAAACATAAGTGCTCCTTAAATTATATTAATGGGACACAAAACTTTAAATGATAATATTGCCACTACACATATATTAGAAGAAAAAACAAAAAATTTCTTACATTCGATTAAAATTTTAGATATTAACAAAAATTTATTAAAACATAATTTACTATTAATTTCACTCCTTAAAATATCTGAAAATACACTAAAATCAACTAATGATACCTTCCTTTGCTATGAAAAGGGAGTTGCCTGTTTGAGGATCACCCTCATGTAGCCTGCCCCCCCCCCTCCCCTTTCAAAAAAAAGTATGTCAACCCTGTGAAGGAAAGAGATGCCTGTAGGAGCTTCCCTCGCAGGTACTTCCCTCGGATTGATTTCAGGGCATACCTTTGGGAATATCTCATACTCTCTCTGGATTTTTCAAAGTTCTCACATGCAGAGGCACCTTCATCTATTCTGGGAGGTATATGTACTGGGGTTGAAAAAAACCTTGGGCATACTGTAAGAGTTGTCCTCTGATTCCCTTGTATCAGTCAGCCTGCTGCCTCCTAAAACTGTTCGAGGAATGGAGAAGAGAATTCTGCAACCCCACAGCAAACACATCTACCGTCATTGCGATGGACGTGAGAGTAGTACTCAAAAGCCCGACGTATCTGATGCGGGTTTCTAGGGTTTTCCCTTCATCTCTTTTAGGTGATACGCCGAGGACCACTGTGAACCCTTGGCTACCTTGCTCCACCTTCCACTTCCCCCTTTTCAATTCCCTTTCTATGCTATTAAAGGGAAGTTGCCTTTTTCAGGAATACCTTCATGTAACTGTTACCCAAAAATAAAATTTTATACGCTAAATTCTGTTACCGTAATATCATAACATGCACAACCTGTTTTAATAAAACACCGTAAAAATGTCTGTTAGAAATGGGAGTTAAATTTATCTTATTATTTTCTCTCTATGTTTCCTGTCGAGTGTATAATTTTTAAAATGTCACATTATAACGGAGACCATAGACGTACAAAAGTGGTCTGTAACGCATTTATGGTTAACTTAATAATCGTAACGCTGAAGAGGGAAGACTGACTAATGAGAGATCACTGTATAAAATTTTTGATCCCTGATGTGAACTAATGAATGAAAAAAATGAGTGTTGAAACTATTGAAATATTTATATCATAAAATATCAAACTATTGTTTAAAATAAATTAGGAAACAAGAAAGAGGACGAGTCAGAAGACTTGAATAATGAATGTTCTCCGTTACCTCCTGCTGCTTTATGTGACCACAAGTGTGCGGCTGCGGCAACCGTCCAATACCGATTAACCGGATACAATTTCTCCGGTGGAAATGATGTGATGAGAACGTTCCAATGTCAATGTTAAGTATCTGGACAAAGGGCGCTTAACTCGACTTTCTCTCCGTGGCGGCCAAGGACAGTAGGTCCCTCGATCTTGGAATCGCGGCCTTCCAAGGCCATGCAACGAACTAACTCAGAAATGGTCTGACTAACAATAAATAAATACCTACATATTACTACTCAACAGAATTACTTCAATTAAATCCAATAGATATTTTTAGAATAAAATTTTTATTTGAACCTATCAGTTGTCTTGAAACATTTTATTGAAGTTTTAATTACAGTTCCGTTGTGTACCTAGGAACAGTATCGTTGTTCTCCAAAACGTTACTTTAAAAACTCTGGAAATGGAGACTAACTTGTAATGAAACTTTCATGTAAGTTGTTGCGAAATCTTGTGCAACCAAGTAGTTGCGAAAGTTGGGATAATACCCATGCATACTCTCAATTCTTTTTGCTATGAATGCTCCGACAGGAGACCAATTTTCATTTACTGTATTCCTTTTTCCTCACTTCTCAAATGAAGACGGATATAATTAATAATAAATTTAAATATTTGATTATCAATTCTTAACTTTTTTCCATTATCGAAACGTAAACCCTTTATTTTTCATGTTTCCTTTCCACATTCCCCTCACAGCAATCGGAAACACTAAACAAAGGATATTCTTGTTAAATACGGTATTTACGGAAAATTCGCGGTTGGATTTTTTAATTTCACAACTTTTTCAGGAAATATAAACCTCTACAGTTAATTTTTAAATTTTTTAAAAGAACAATAAATAATTTTATCTTTGAAGAATTACATATTATTATTATAAATAAAATAATAATAAATATTAGCATTACATAAAATTACGGTATGCTTCTGTTCGTAATTTTTCTCCTCTAAAACGGTTTGACCTATTTTGATTATTTTTATAGTATTTATGGGGTCACCTGGATGTTTCTTAGCTGTAGATGGACCCGGTAGGTGGGGCTATTGCCGAGATACAGAAACTTTAAAAAAAATTCTACCAATTCTTATATTTATATTTTTGAAATTTCTCATGTAAAAAAAAACAAACATAATTTTCAAGCTGAATGTTTGAATAATCTCTGGTATTTGACAATACTCAATCCATGCGGAAGTTCATTGCGCCGTAGATTTCCATTGTTTTGGCATTTAGATTTCGGATTGTTGAGTTCTAATATATTCCACGAATTGTAATTGCGTGAAGGATTCCTCGGCATGTACAAGACATTACCAACATAGTCAGGTGAGCCCCACAGTCAATCTGGAGAGAAATAACTGTGAGAGAAAACTCTCACAGGCATCCCAGACGGGACAATATTTATACATCACTTTCAAATGTTTCCGTTACTAAATCACTTGTGTTTCCTCTTTTTATGTCGAAGTTTATAGTTATCATCAACTAGTTTTGAAGGTAGACGACAGTGTTGTTAGTTCAGTTCAACTAGTGACTCCCAGAATACCAACCCGATTACGAACAGTGTTTTCCTTCCTCTTTTCATTTCCGCGGTTATTATAACTCTTGCTCTCCTTATATTGTTCGTCGTATGCTCATATTACCTCTTGGATTTATTACCTATTAATTACAATAAAAATTAACTACTTGGAAAAGGGCGTAGCGTATCAATAGATTTTTCCGTATTGGGGCAATGAGCGCAGACGTAATGTCTGCAGGCGGCTGAAGCTTACAAGGTCACCTGGTTGAATTTGCAACACAAAGTAAAAATAATGAAAGAGAGCACTTGCCCTTGCATTCGGCAGTGTGGGTTTGAATGGGATTATGTAAAGAAGCGGCGCTGAAAGAGATCTCATTAGCATGCAGGTGAGACAGGTAAGATCCCGGATGCGACTCACCCCCTGCCGCATTCCACCCCCATCCCCCTGTGACCCACTTCTACCGGAGCAATAAAAACTCTTCGCGTACAGTTACGAATTTTATTTATGTGGTCCTATAGGAGGGTCGAGGCCAGTCTTGAGCGAGGGGGAAAAAAGCTGCGTGCGTCTAATCTGGAAGACGGTTACTCGCACAATGCGGAGCCGGACGCGGACGAGATGGGGACAAAAATCCAGGGAGATTGGAATTCCTGTACGGAGAAGGAGATACTTTCTCCGAGCACGCGTCCTCCGAGAGACGCGGTGTCGCATTCCACGTGGCGATCGTTCGCTAAATCGCCACATTAGCCTGGTTTTCTTTTCTCCTCCGACACCACTTCGGACTGGCGGCTTTTCGGAAGAGGGCAACTTGGGTATCTGGCTTACTTTTACAAGATAAAGCATAAACTGCTGTTGTTCACGAATATACTGCGAATATCGAACATTACCTTTGCGATAAACATTTAAATAACTTTACGAAATTATTATATTAGTTACATTAGTTGTCTGAAGTCTTTATTGAATTCGTCAAAACGTTTAAAACTCAGAAGGTGTGGGCATTCTTTGCCGTATTCATCTAAAAAAAATCCTTAAATTCATATAAAAGGAACTAAAAATCGTTTCCATTTACAAACTAACTTGTATATCAACTGGTAAAAGGTCTTTCAAGGAATATGGCAATGAATGCCGAAAACTTCTGACTTTCAAATATTTTGACGAATTCAATAAAGATTGGAGACAGCTAACATGACTAAAATAAAATAATTTCGTCTGATCCTTGAAGTTGTTAAATATAGTATTAAAAACGTTTCAATAAGTTGACCACAGCTTACGTCGTCCAACTTGAAATGAATAATTTTAAAACGAATAATAATTTTTAAAAATGTGAAAAATTTTAATTTAACACTTATTAATAGCAATATACACTAACTGAATAAATTTTAATTTGCATAGCCAGCCTTTCTTAACGATTAACACTATATATTTACAATATTTACCTAAATTAGATATCTTATAAAGTAGAGAGATGAGTTCTGTCACCTACTCATGGAGCAGAATACAAACACAAATCCTATGCGAAATCGGCAAGAGGTTACACACAGTGTAATTACCCTTTCTTCTCAGCTTAGCCTGGAACTTTCCGCTGGAGTCTGTCCTGCCGCTTGACCCCACGGAACTTCCTCGGTGCTATAATGAGCCCCTTTCCCACTTAGTTTTCTTCCTTCTTTCGGACTCGAGCACGCCTTCCTCCCGTTAATCAAATGTCATGTCCAGTGCAATCTCCAATTTCTTACTGTCACACTTACAAAATACAAACTTTTGAAGAAACTGGTCATACGTCGATTTTTTGTGCTAGTGTCCCATTCAATAAACACTCGAAAGTAGTTTATTTTTAATTGAAAGTTGATTCGTATAGCCACTACTTAATTTAAATTACAGGCTGCAATCATGGAAATAAAATTCGCAAAAGACCAACTATTTACTCGTTGCGGACTATGAAAGCTTTGGATAAGCAACACCAAGAAAAATGAGAATCTTATTAATAGAATTGTATATTTTCTGAATGATTAGAAGGAGAGTTAGTAAAGTACTGAGTACTAAACGTAAAGAAACGTTTCAAACAGATCTCCTTTCAAGTCTGTTCTACGAGACCTAATTTAATATGTCAATTGTTTAGAACAGATTTTGTCTAAAGCCTTGATCATTCCATAATCTGTAAAATGCTCGAAGCATATGGTTGGTGTACGTCGAACTGCTCTCAATTTATTCTCCTCATACTTAGAAGGCAGGCACCAATATACATAAATTCCATTTCAAGATAATAACATCATAAAGAAAAGAAAATGTGCACCCGTATTAATCTCACAGTGTGTACCACAAGGTTCAGTTTTTGGACCTTTATCATTCATCATATATAAATGATATACCAAATGTTGACAATCGTTTGTAGGTTACCTGTGATGATGACACGACAAACTGAATTAGCATAATTGTATAAAAATACTACTCATTAAAACACAATCCTCTATAAATAACATTACTAATTACCTCAAAATGAATAAAATGTCAATGCAGATAAGGCAAGCATATCACACTTCAATAATAAAAATCAGACTGCAGAAAAGGGAAATAAATTAAATTGTGATGGAAAAATTTTGTTAAGTACACAAAGTTCTAGTAATTAAGAGGACTGTAAACTAGCATGGGGAGAACACATTAATCAACTATGTAACATAACAAATAGAAATTATATGCATCAAAGCGATTATCTATTCTCCCGTTATAATATTTAATTAACATTTACTATGCCAATGTCTACTCCCATATAAGTTATGGAATAGAAATTAGAGACTGAGCTGCTTCTAAGTGCATGAACATGTTTTTAGTCTCGCAAAAGAAAGTTATTAGGCATGTTTGTTATGAAAAGAACATATTATGTAAACCAATATTTCACAAAAATAAAATACTGTCTATTCTCTACACACTTGTAAAACTATTATGATGGTAAACAGGTTGAAAAAACCTTCCAGATCATAATAGTACTCGGGAAACTGTGGACTATTTTAGAGTACAAACTAATATAAAAAAGCACTGAGCATGACTCAATTTAGAAGGGAATATACGTAAAAGAATTTCAAAGGCAACCACTTTGAAAGAAATCTGTTAAGTACGTAGTAAACGAATTATTAAATATTTATAAGCTTCAGGAATGGTGATATTATAATTGTAAAGCTTTATATGGATAATTTAAATTTGTTTTTCTTTATATATTTACATAAACCTGACGTTTACCCATACATGTAATTGTATGGAAATAAAGTTTATCTTATCTTTTATCTGTCACTCCTTTCTCCATAAAGTCGTTTGTTCCAATAACGAACGTGTCGAGGTTCAATAATTATTTTATGCTATTAGTAATCACGAAGAGTGGTTTGACTGTTGAATCTTGAAAGAAACGTGAAGGTAGAGAACGTGGATAGGGAAAATAAAAATGAGACGCTCTGCTTGACGAGCAGAAAGATACAATCTGTACCCCACTCTCACCAGAACAGTACCAGTCCAGCAGACAGTTTTCCAGGATAAGGATCTGAGTCCACTTTCTCCAGCAGCGGGTATTTGGGGCGAAGAGAGATGGACGGTTATCGGGAGGTCGCCGTGAAGATCGAACTGGTAGGACCACCAGTGTTTATTTCACGAAGGAGAGTTATTTTTCTCAAGCAGACCGACACGGCTACTTGCTCTGGGTCAAAGTTTACCATCGTATATCACATCTTGCTGGGTACCCAAAGGGCAACACGCGCCCGGGAATATAAATTCTGGTAAATTAATTCGAGACCATTTCTCTGCCGAGCAATTCCTTTCTTGTAGGAACACACTGACCCTTAATCCAACCGGAAACTCTTTCAGCATATAAGGCGATCGCGCAGATCTTTTGGGAGATTTTAATAATGGCGATAGCCAGTGGAATAAATTACTTTTTTGACGGGGTTGGGGGGAGGCTACATAAGGGTGATCCTGAAAAAAGCGACATGAGGGTTACCCTGAAACAGGCAACTCCCTTTTAATATCATAGGAAGGGAATTGAAAAGGGGGATGTGGAATGTAGAGCTTTTCGGCGGATTCATAAACATATCTAAATATCATGTTTATCAGCGTGACACTTTCAAAAAATTGGAAAAAAAATCGCAATGAAGATCGACACACAATATGTACAATTTACATACTATATCAAATAGTATTTAAAGAATCCACGTCCCTAGCTCATTACCGAAAGTTAAACATGTTTCAATGCGACCTATTATAGCTACTTTCCAGCAGGAACCATTAAGATAGAAAATTATTATATCTAGCATTTTAATTGCCTATAAGTCAGAAAACATTTTTTGAATTAGTTACTTTTTATTTCGAAACTAATCACAATGCTTCATCCCTTATTTTGGTTCCTACATCACGGACTCGAAACATTGTTTTACAGTTTCGACACGACAACCTTCACATCAAATATTAAATTTATTCTTAAAATTAAAATTTAAGATCTTTTTGGACTTTTAATCTGTAACATGCGAAGAAGTCGCAAAATAATATATGTACTTTTGAAATTTGTTTTAAAGTATGAAAAAATAAATAAACAGTAACTAACTAAATTAATCTTTTCTACCTTACAGCCAATTGCATTAAGACACAAAATTCATGACATTTTATTTTAATATGAAATAATATTTTTAGAATGACCGCATGTCATTAAAAATAACTAAATTTATGAAATAGAAAAATGTTTATTAGTCACAAACAGTTACACCAAAATCGTATCATAGCGTCTAAGAAACAAGGGTATATTCACTGCAAAATGTATTGTTTTACTCGTTTAAGAAAAAGAATAGAATTATTATTAAATGAGTTATAACTGCTCTTTTGTAAGTTTTTATTTTATTTAAATAATGATCTGCACTATTTTTCGTCTCCCTTTTGAGACTTCTTCAGGTATACTAAAATGAAAATTGCATGGATTGCATTAAGTAATATTTACAAAAAAATTAAGACCATGTATAGTATTCTATATATATATATATATATATATATATAAAATTTGTAACATATTACCTAATGTAATCCATTGTATTTTTCATTTTAGTTTACCTGAAGAAGTCTCAAAAGGAAGGCGAAACGTAGTGCAGTTCGTTATTTAAATTAAATAAAAACTGACAAAGAGGCTGTTATGACTCATTCAATATTTCTTCAAATGTCAGATAAATTAATTATTTGATAGAATTATTAATTTAATGCATTCGCGCTTATAATAATAAGGCAAATAAAATGTATCAAAAACAACCCCCATGTACAAAAAGAGGCGATAAGCTTACGATACCTAAAATCCCGAACGCCTTGCTTATATCATCATATATTTATTTTTTTAATTTGTTTTCCTCAGTCGAATCGTTAGTATATTTGTATGTTTGAAACATATATTAACTAATACTCAGTCCCTTAGTGTCTAATTTCCCGCATCCAATTATTGCAACTATTGGTCGTTTTATTGATGTAATATTTTGTTGATATATTTTAATCGAGTAACATAATACCCACAAAAGGCCACCATGTTTGTAATTTACGCAAGTAAGTTGTCGATGTTCTCAATACGGTTGAGTAAAACATTCCAGTGGTTCTAATTTTGTAATGTAATTAATCTTAGCAAGAAAATTTTTGCATCCTTCCATCCTCGATTAAACAAAAATCATTCTGGCTTTATTTGAAATATTAAGAACTGATACTGCACGAAACCAGGCAGATGAGTTCGTCTGTAAAGTCTATCACTATGAAGCATACCAGTTGTTTCCTCAAAAAAGTCTCAGATTTTTTTCTATGTGAAACCGAACGCCTATGTGCTGTGGTCATTGGAGGAAAACCCGATACCCACCATGTGGCTTTGTTTTTAGTCTTGGAAGGCCCATGCGACGCTTTTGGCTCAAGTTCACTGCCAGGTAGTATTCACTCGGGTGGGAATTGGGTCAACAAGGACACCGAATATATTAACAGCAGCATTGCTCTTTATAGGGGCCAATAAAAGAGTTGGATCTCCCACAAGACATACGTTCTGCAGTTTATTAGCACGATGGACTCACCAAATTGCGAAACTGACGGGCGAGCCATAATCGGAACTTTATTCTCTAAAAAAAAGGGACCCGACGAAGTAGTGTTAATAAATTTTGTGACAACATTTTAATTGGATCCTGACGCTACACGAATTAAAGTTACGGTACTGCTACTATAAGAGCCTCTTCTATCCTCCATCTTCCTCTTCCTTATTCCTTTTATACACTCTTCGCTAATATAACCCTAAAAAAATTCATTAGCACCGTAACCAACTTCCTGATAAATTAAAACACTGCATTATAAAATTAATGTTTGAGTTTTTATGAATGTGGTTCTAGTTAAGATTAGGGAATGAGAAGCTACCTACGTATTTAATACAAGGATAAAAGTTTCTCGGTATGATTTTAGAGAGAAAATAAAAATAATTAAATTCACCATTGCCATTAAATGTCTGTTGGACTGGACACATGTACCTTTATAAAGCAACGCTAAGATGGAAATAATGTCTTCCAAGTAGCATATTAGAATTACGAAACAAATTAGCGAGGTAAGAATTCGAGTTAACTTCGTAGGAGTGAAAGATAAGGATTGTAATGTAATCAAATAATTAAGGAATCTGATTTTGATTTGTACCAAAGGACTCTTAAAATTAATGTTTGCTTGAAGTTCATTTACAGTTCGTGTGATTTTACATGGCATGTTTAGATGCGCAGTAGGGAAAGGAGAAGGGGAAGGGGAGTATTGTCGTTTGAGGAGGAACTTCCTCTTCAAGCTGGCTGCCGAACGCTACTATCATTGTTAAAAACAATAATTGTATTTTTACGAACGGGATATGGAGACTGATATTTTACGGAGTTTCTTGAGGTGCAACTTATCCTGACCTGACAGAAATATATTTCCTAGGGCCAATGTTTTCAGAATTGCTTTTACACAACAAGTTAGGTTTGCAAGTTTTGGACTTAAAGTGAACTCCGGTCTACCCCCCACAACTGTAGCTATCTCCCGAACTATACATACTCTTTACAGATGATTTTTATGTGCATTCCTATAAATATACGGGACACTGAATGTACTTAATATTTATGATTTTATATAATTCTTTATTGTATTTATATAAGAATTTTTAGACGCCTTGTGTTTACGGACTCTTTTATGATTGGTACAATAGTAGGGTATTAAGTGATCCCTGTAAATTGTCCAAAGGATTGACATATTTCAGCTTCTGTTTACTCGGTCCAGATTTTAGCTAGTGATAGCACAAAAAATATTTGTTGTCTTGGCCTATAAAGTGAACTTGAACATAAGCCTGCCGCTTTCCAGTTTCATAACTGCATTAATTAGTCGCGGTGGTAAACATGGCCACAACTGTGTCGACAGTTTGCATTAACTTTTCCAACGCCTAGACGGGAAATTGTGACGCAAGACAATGTATTTGTTCCTCTTCGGATCGAGACCACTGTGTTGTTTCATTATTGAAAGTGTTGTATAATAGGGGTTGTTCTGAACTAACCCAGCACAACCCTGCCAATAAACCTACGACAGCATATTTCCTCAATTTTTTTAATTTTTCTACTATACTTGAAATTTTGAATATATTTATTAGACTGTTTACCTTTGGTTTCAATTCCTTTTTAATCGCAATTATATCATTCCATGTATATTTATTTATTAGGTGTATATATGATTGATTTTGAAGTAATATTATTTATGTATGTGTTAAATATGGTCCTTACGACCAGATTCTCAATTATTGTGAACTCATTTTAAAGTCTTATGTATCTGCCGCAGGGCATTTGCCCACTTCTAGATTAAATAAATACATACTGTACTTATATACTGTAAAATATGCATAATTTATACTATTCTAAATAAATGTTATTTGAGATTGTACAAAAGTACTACTATAGAAGACAATTTTAAATTTATTGAAATTCAAAAAAATAAAGAAAAAATTAATCAAATAACGCGTATTAAAATAAAACTTACCTCAATCAATAGCCAATCTTCGACACTACACAATTCTTCAAATGCTGACTTCACCTGCAAAATAATACATTTTGTTACTGTCACTTATGGAACATGGTATACAGGGCCTATATAATTTAATTATTCTATATAAAACTCCGGACACTGAAGTTTCTCGGTGTAAATAAAGCCATAAATACAAAGTCACTTATATTAGAGAACATTAATATCAACTGTAGTTTATTAAAATATTATGCTTGTTAAAAGTCAACACGAGTTATTATAATTAAAATTTCTGCATAGAGGAGGCAAAAAATAACTTAATAACCCATAAACGCCTATGTAACACGATGTAACCGTTCAATACAAAATCGACATATTAATTTAAAAAGAAATAATTTACATACTGTATGTATATCTTTATTATTTAGTAGATAGCTATCAAATCAGTAGCGCTACGTTATTATTGATAATTAATAGTGTAAGCAATCAGTTTAGTTGAGTCGACAGTAATAGAGTAAACAGCTGAGGGACGCCGTACTGAAAATTGTCTAAATGGACGTCCTAGTTGCAAGTTGAGGAACACGACTCAACAGAAAACAAATTAATTTAAAGGTAATCAGAAGATCTGCGATCTATACCACAATTTTAATTATAGTAGAGACTTTCCCTTTTTGAAACATGCAATTGTCTCGTTTCGCTGTTCATGAGTAACAATGGCTTTCTTGACTAATATTGTCGCATATTTCTTCGTCAAATTTGTCCATACTTCATCAGAGATCTGCTCATCTCTTCAACTACCTCGTTCATACTTTTTCCCTAGCGCTCATTTCTCAGTTAACCTAAACATAGGCTATGACAAACAGTGCGTTGGTCAGAAAAGGCACGTGGAAGAAGGCGGTGTAGTGACCCAATTCTCGCGTACCTGCTGGCCGTCGGAGGTTCCGGTCTGAGGGCGTCATTTCCGTGTAATGTATTTATGATTGAGCGGCGCGCCGCTCTTTGTAGCTCCTTATCATTACCAGAGCTTACGATATAGACGTGAGCCTCGTCATTATCTTGTACCGAGAGAGAGATTTATGGTTCGTATAACTCATCACCATCGTCCACCAAGGTAAACGGAGGTTCGTGCCCTATACAAGCATCACTAATTGTACGGCGTTACTACATCATAAACAAGGGACAATAACTTGACCCATATGTGGATAAAAGAAGGAAGTTCCGTATCGGCCTTTGAATCAGAAACATGATTCCAGCCTGCGTATAGACTTCACCCATCTCAGATACGAAATAAGATGCTCCGTCATCAACACGATCTTACAATGAAAGAAAAGAAAAATGGTTTAAAAGCAGCAATAGATAAACCTTCCTCCAAATGGGAAAAACTACCGCCAAAGTCGGGCGTAATGACAATTAATAGTGTAAAATAAGTCACACTGAGACTTCAGAGAAATAATACGATCGGAAATAAATTTTTTCTTAATAAATATGCTAGTCACATATCTATAACTAAAAACGAAAGATTTATTTGGTACCTATCATGATTCCAGCTAAGATGTTTCTAATATCGGTTACAACACATTATTTCTGGAGAATGAATTAGGATTCTAATATTTTTGGGATCTGTCTAATAGATGTTTTATGTATTGTAAGGAACAAATAAACATTAGAATACTGATGCAGGTTTCCTACAGTTTTCCCTGCGTCTCTTTTGGTGAAACACCGGGTAGGATCCTTAAACTATAGCCTGGGGCCCCCAGTCAACCCTTGGCTACCTTGCTCTACTGTCCACATCCCCGCTTTTCAATTCCCTTCCTTTGCTATTAAAGGGGAGTTGCATTTATCAGGATCACCCTCATGTAACCTGTTACTCAAAAAAAGTGCGAGTGAACAAGTTTGACAAGTATTTTTAACAGATTTGCACATGATTTCATACACAAATGACAAAGATAAATAGAATATAAAATACATAACTCCGATAATACGTAAAATATAAAGTATTTACATGAGAAAATATATGATAAATAATAAAATATTCAAAATACAAAATAGATTGTAGGAAGTCACAGAAAATTAACACTACTAATTGCAATAAACAATAAGAATATTAAACCCTACTGAGACAAGAAAAGACAACTCTAACAAAATTGGGATAAGTCTGCAACGAGATATTTCCGGTGAATAATATATTGCTATGTAGGCAAAATTATGAGATTGGAATGTCAAAATATAGAAAGCACATAAAAATAATCTAGTTGATTATTCTAAACAAAGGCCTAGTTTAAAACAAAATCATCTGAAACAATGGAAATAAATCGGAGAGTAATATAGAGAGACAAGCTGTAGTTTCAAGTTAATAAGGACGGTTTTCATTCAATAATTATTCAGTGAACATACTTAGGTTCCGAAAAATTTGACAATCCAAGAGAAGCAGTTGTCGAAGCCAACTCTTCGTTGACATATGGAAAACTGTAATGTAACCTTACAAGATCGATATTTACCATCAGCAGAAATGATAAAACGCTAGCTATTATTATATTTACTTGATTAAACTTCATAGTCAAACATCCAAAAAAATTAAAAACAGGCAGATATCGGTTAAAGCATCGAAATAACTAATTAATAAAAGGCTGTTTTCTAATATTATAAAGATTACTGGAAATATTAACTACATGGTATTGACCGCAGAAATTACTTCTCCGTGCATTTAGAGTGCCAAAATTTAGCCCGGGACGCAAGAGGCGCATAGGGCGAATAATTTTATGAAACATGGAGATATTTACGAAATGCGAGGGGTGTTTTCATAACGCAGAGAGGAACCAGTCAGACGCGTTGAGAGATATCCCCGTATATACGGGGCCCACATTTCTGTGCAACTTTAAGGCAGAAAGCGGTTCGTTTCACAACGAAACCAACTCATTCAATTGCAACTAACGAAATCTGATAAAGATATTTCACACATTGTTGCACAAAGGTTTTCTCTCGTCCTCATCTTTAACGTACAATGTTTTTGGTTTCGTCAGTTGAGTGATATATGGAAAACGAGGTAATGGTGCCACACGGAAGACAAATAGAATTCCGCATGGGGAAAAGATTATTCTGGGCCAAAAACCTACTGTTGCAGATTTATTTAATTGTGAACCCTCCTAGTTCCCACTAGGTAAAACGTGCCATTTCCATTTAACCACGTTAATAATTATGAAAAAAAAACTGTCAGAAGAAATATTTTTTAACGGATAACAATTGAATCCGTGTTACTGTAGCGTTTTCGTAACTCATTATGGCTATTCAAATCTTTTTTATGTATGGAATCGCTGCGGTCAGTTATTCCTATAACTTTTCAGACTTAAAACATTATTTATCGGTAATGATTACTAATACTTCAATGCTCGAATAAACATTCCTACGATTTATTTCTATTTCCTTCCAATGATTTCTTAGTATTGGCATTTCTGTACTTCTGCCCTCATTTTTCATTAGGACTAGTACCTTTAATATGACCACATGTTAGTCCAAGGAATTTATTATTATTCAGTGTCACACAGTCTTCATTCACGACATTTTTATTTTCTCTCTCCTTAGAAATGATTATGGCGTTCTTTACAGAACGACTAACTGGGAAAAGACATGCGGTTTGTGTGTGTGTGGAACAATGGCAATTCATACAGACAGTCGTAATGTGAGTTGTCCGCTTTCACCTACCCGTGGGTGCTGCCGGACCTTCAGGAGAAAGTGGAAAGATCCGGGACCGTACTCGGCCGCAAGCTTGCGTAATTTCATCAGCAAACTTCCGGTATTCGATTCTTTGAGAAATGACTATTAATATGGAAGATACGTTTCGAATTGAAAGAATTCGGACTTATCAGCCTCTGATCAGAAGCCTGTCTGGTCATCAAATAATGAATTCGGGTTACTTTTGTGTTGAATATTTAATTTCTGCTTCTCTAAACTTGATATAGCTGACAAGCCACGAATTTTTTTTACTTCTTCAGTTTTGATACTTGCCTTTAATATAAAGTTCTGACTATCCTTTAGTCTCATGTGCTGCAGTCGTATTTTTAGAAGAAAAAAAAACAAATTTATTCTTAATATTAACAGAACTTTGCATATTTACTGCACAGTAGCACGTATCAGAATATATTCTGAACACCGAAGAAGGTATTTATTTGGCACACCATAGATCACTGAACAGAATGGGAAACAAAATAAGACATTCAACTTCATACAAACAGGATATAATAACAGAAACGCACAAATATAAACTTCGTTCGTTTCAGTCTGGCAAATACGTCTTGATTTTCTGTACTCGTCTCCCGCTTTCCTACACTTCCTCGTATTACTACTATTCGTCACGCTCATTTTATTTATAAAATAAATAGTACAACAGTCTATAGGTCAGTAAAAGAATAATATAAGGTTATATTTAGCAGTAATTACTACACGACGTTTCGTACCTATATTTTGAACTCAACTGGCGGAATTTAAACTTTAATTTTTTCGGTCTCTTCGCTATAATTTTTCATCTGTTTAATTTCTTTATTCCAGTTCAGACACTAACTATTGTTAAGTACAAGTTTATATTAATTTTTTCTGACGTTTATGCCGTTGAACTCATTCTTTCTTTCCAAACAGTCAGATATTGGAAGTAATTAATTTGATTTATACTTTATAGTAACACTATTTTGTCAAAGGATATTATTAAAGTCAAATTGTTCATTTAGTAGTTAGGAACCTAAAGGAACAGCGGGGTAGAACGGGAACCCCTTTTTACTGGATAGTTCTGGAGTTTAGTAAATGGGGGTGGAACATTGTCAAGGAAGAAGTCCTGGCACCCAAGTTGACCAAGTTGTGACTGAGCCTCGTCAATGAACTCTTGTTTTAGCGTCTTACATCTCTGACATTATAATTCTGGGATCATTTCGGCAGACGGTAATTTCTTGCATTTAACTCTATAATGGCAAATATTCGTAAACTAGGTCCTCTTGTTTTATCCAAGTGACGTCTGCGACTCAGGGCCATCAACAGAGTAAATTATTGGAAATGGTATATGAATACAGAGAGTAGCCGGGGAAAGTTGGCCAACAAAATCAGCTTTTCCAGGGCCGGTGTCGTCCGTAGGTGACCTAGACGACTGTCATATTGTCAACTGGTTTGATGTTCTGGATCTGAACGACCGGTCCCCTTAGCGACATTCCTCTAAGTTCCAGAGTCAACCTTTACAGTCAAGTGACTGTGTAGGCAATGGCATGTCCCTCAGATAAACACGTCTTGGTTAAGTCCCTAAATTCCACGCTGATGCCAGAGTTTAGGGATGTAAAATCTTCCCGCCTCCCCTACTGCTGATTAATTGAACGCAATTAATGATAATTTTTGAAAAAACCTCAATAGATGGTATCTACCATTTCATCCATAGTTTCGGGATTGTTTACTGAAAATTTCGATCTGTGACCTGTATTTCCACACATGTTCAACAACACGAAATCTATATAAATAAAAGGCAATACATGTGCGTTTTCTGTTTTGTTTCATAAATACAGCCTACGAGAGGATTATCGACTTTGGTGGCTCTCCCTTATAATAGCATAGGAAGCGATAGAAAAGCGTGAAAAAAAACAGAGAATATAAATATATTTGTGTGTTTCGCATACAAATATAAATGCACGGAGAAATTTCGAGCAAGTTTGCACGAGTTCTTTGCGACCCGAAAATCAGTACTGTCGGAGTAAGACGCGGCTTGGGATGGGGATGGAGGAACGGAAATTTTTTAATATGCAAAAACGGACGATATTGGCGAATGAATTTTTTTTTCTTGGTATCTATTACTTTGATAGTGTTTTCCCCACAGTATATGTGTATAGGTCGAAGCTTTCTCAGCAGGGGAGTAATCATAGGGGGTGGGATGTAGAGTTATCGCAGAAAAATAATAAGAAAGCAACCGAGATGGGTGTCAAAACCGGTGTAATGTGAGTCGCTGAGTCTGATTCTAACATTCAAGCCCGTAATTAAGATCCAGAGTGTTGGGAGAGGGGGCGTGACGAAGGAAGAACAGATTGACATCAATAAGACGAAAATAACCAGGATTACTGACTAATCCGGGCTATTATAATATTATATATTTCGGGCGCCTAACTAATGTATTATAAAAACTCAAAATAAAGCGGCTACCAATAACAGTAATTGTCCTCACAGCAGGATTTACGAATTGAAAATAACAAAAAACCAAATTTACATCGAGAAGCCATATAAACGACCTAATAACCAAATCTTTAAATGCACGTTTAACAAGTCGTATAATTCAAAGAAGTAAAAGACTCATTAATGGAGGAACTGGTAACTTCCAGCATTTTTTAAAACTTTTTTTCACTTATAGTTTTTAATTTAGAACAATCCTTTAAAAAATACATGTACTAATATTCAAAATACAACCCACCGCAATAGTTTAAAAATATCTAATTATTTTTATATTTCCGTGTAAACCTATACGTTGTAATAATATTGGCGTATCACTAAACCTCTTTATTACGGCAAGAAACTCGTCACTTTCGGAACAATGGTTCCATGATCATCTATAATATTAGTTTCTTTTTTACAAAAACTTCACAATCTTATACCGCGAAAATTAAAAAAATTATATACATCTCCATACTAGATCTTGCACCAATATATCAACGTTCAAATAAATATTAAAGTTAAAAACATAAAATATATTCTAATACTATATTGTTTAAACACATTTAACGTTAACAACATTAGAATGCAGACATTAGATTTTTTAATTTCATACGGGATTCACACAAAAGGAAAATAATATAAGGGTATATTCATAGAAACAGGGAATATTGGCAAATATTAAGCGAGTTTAAATAAAAATAGTCTCGATACCTCAATCAACAGAGGAAGTGATTCATATACATCGACCGAAGCTGACATCTATTAGTAGTTCATACAACCATTCATACGTTCATTGGAACGTATTCCAATAAGAATGACGATTCAATGTATTAACACCTAAAATGTGCAAGATTTAAACAACGTGGTTTTGAAGAATGACAATAATTCGTAAAAATCTAATATATACTGATAACGATAAATATGTTTTAAACAACACTGCTTTAAAAGATTGAAAATGATTTTATTAATATCTCATACATATTTTTAACGTAATATTGGTTTTACGGTGGAAGATCAAATATAAAAGGTTAGTATTGATTTTTAAATTTTCATATGAAGTTGTGTCCTTATTGCCAAATTAAAAAAACAACTAATATTACCGATGATTATGGAAGCATTGGTCAGAAGGTTGCTAATAGGTTTAAATTTGACGTCTGTTTTATATAATTGAACAAATTGATGACCTTGTACAGACTTCATTATATAAATTTACACGTAACAACGTTTCGGCATGTTTTTATGTGTTATTCAGGTTTTTGCCGCCCTGTAGAGGAAAAATCTACAGAAAAATTAACCCTAATGAGGTGGACTTGAGACAGATTTTTTATATCCATATATTTTTCTACATACTTCATATATTTTTTTTAAAAAATCTCCTCACTAGGGTTAATTTTCTAAACATTTTTGCTCTACAGGGAGCAAAAAACCTGAAGAAGGCATAAAAACGTGTCGAAAAGTTGTTAGTGTAAATTTATATAATAAAGTCTGTACAAGGTCAATAAAAAATTTGGGGGGGGGGGGTTACAGGCTACATGAGGGTGATTCTGAAACAGGCAACTCCTCTTTAATAGCATAGGAAGGGATTTTAAAAGGGGGGATGTGGGAGGTTGACAATTTTTATTTTTTGGCCAATGTCTGCTAATTTATAGAATCTTTTTTTAAAAAGAAAAAGAGAGAGTGAGAGACCCATGAATCTTTGATTTAAATAACTGTTTCTTTCTTTTGCCGCTATTGTGTCGCGCAAGAATAAATAATAAATTACTCCATTTGAGGAGGATATTTTTAATAAATATTGTAAAAGTCGATATAAGGAACGTAAATGATTTCACATGATCTTAAAACTATATGCCGCATTCGGACAGCAAGACAAGCGATGTAGCTCATCTAAGTCGGCGGCGGAAAAAACAACCGTAGACTGCGGGAATAACTGAAGGTGCTCTTATATTAAGAAAAAATGGAGTATTCCACAAGTCTGTTTCAGGACTGATAACTAATCGGTCTATCAAATCTGAATTATTATTTATATCGCGCACCTCCGGCCTCTACTTGGGGGACAGTTGCTTCGGGAGAGGTTTGTTGATAGATTAACAATGCAGATACGGTATAATCCATGTAATGATTAAACACTAAGACAGTACGTCTTTCCGCGTCACACTGACGGATAAACCCTTATCAGGAACATGTCTAGTGACAATGGACAGGTAACAGTACAAGGTGTTGAGGGGCCGGTCCTTTACGAGCCTGGAATACTAATCAAAGATGCCTTGGGCATTGTGTACCTTGCTTGTTATCGATTAGGCACGCCTCCACCGAGGGATAATTGCCCTCCGAGACAACGCAGGATACATCGTCAGTTTCCTGAAACTGTCGAAAAGTGTTACTTAGGAAACATTTTCATCAATATACTCCGTTGTTATTCGTGGTGGTCTGTTTCCGAAACAAGTGTATCTGAATCATATTCCCCAACGGATGCGTTTTGGGACGTCAGCCCATTAATCTCACCAATTTGAAGCAGAGCTTCATCATCTTCCCATGTTTTCAGTCAACAAGCACCTGTTTCCATCCAAGGGACGAATTACACAATTACTTTCTCAGTAACGATGTATTCAATATGATTGTCTTCAGAATTGAGGATTACAGATTTTATCGTAGGTCAAGATACCTTCGTCACCGACTGGTATCACTTTGACAACCCTGAGAAGTGACATTACAGGCAGATCCTCATTAGTGGCAGTGGGACGCTGAAGTGCTGCGTAACCAACGAGGCATCTGGCGCGGCCAAACAGAGCCCAGGGCCGCTCGATTATCCCACTTGGCGTAACGGGATTCTTCGGTCCAGTGTTTGCTATCCAGCAGGAACTCACGGCTCTCAGCAGAGCCGCTATTTTCACGTGAATGGACAAGGACGCGATGCGCTGCCAAAGCTAATACTCCGGCTGAGGATCCCAACAGAAACTGCTCCACTGGAGTCAGGAACACTCCACCCGCGGACTAAATGCACCGAGTGGAACAGTGTACCTTATATGTCGCAAAAACAGCCCTTCGTTGAAGCATTTCTGTAAGTGTTGTGGCTGATTTTGTTCCTGTGTCCCGCCTGTGGTATGAATATTTTCAAAAGTCGAAAATTTTTACTTACTGTCTTTCTACATTGGACAGCAGAATAGCAGGTAGCAGCGGCTGCCGTATGAGTAGGTAGAGGACTTGTGTCGTTGATACTTCGACCAATTGTATTTGGCATTTCATTTTAAAACACTTCTCATACATAAATGCTATTAAAGGAAAAATGATTCCAAAAAACCTATAATTAACTGATTTGGAGTCTAACATAGTAGTTATGTTTCGTACAAATTAGTTATAAGGTGTGCATCATAATTATAAGTTCTTTAAAATAATTAATTAAGTGGCCAAGGTTGGAGTAGAAGATAATTAAAAGACACACACTGTATTTATTGAACACCCCCTGGTATTTATTCGATTTTGCATAATTTTTAAAATTTATATGGTACATCCTGACGAATTCAGAGTTTAACAATGACAATCCTTTAATCGCATTGCATACCATAATGTCACAAACAACTATGAATAATAATAAAATTTCTCCTCGGATTCTCCTCCCTTATTCGTTAATATAGAATCACATTTTCATTAGTGAAACGATATTTTACTCATGTCTCGTCGTTTTGAGAATCGTTGCTTATAAGTTATTACCGACCCACGTCTTTGCTCCTTCATTAAGAAACTTTTTTCACATAGTTTTCAAGCCAGGATTTCGGGACTAAGTTCTTCTTCTCTTCTTTCTTGGGCCTTGGCCTACCAGGTCAACTGCGGATTGTCATCTTACGTGACACATTCCGAATTTAGGAGTTATTAGTTTTCAGCGTATGCATTCTCCAGCAGTCTTAATCCCAGTCTCCGTGATCATAATTTTTATACAGTCTCCAACACATCAAGATGATAACCTAAGATTTACGTCACAATAATTCTTTATAATTCAGAATTTTTTTAATGTTAAGATCATGCATTTGACAGATAGTAGTTGGACGAAATCAATTGTACACGTAGGACTGACATATGTCTGTATCGACACTTTTATTATTGTTATATAAATTATAGCGCCTTGTCTGACAAATGTTTAATCTTTACTTTTAAAATATTTTGAATTTTAAAGAATGATTATGACTTGGGTCGAAAGATATCAAATTGAAGTTAAAAATAAAACTGGAGGCTATAGAAAGATTTTTTTGGTACCTAATAACATAAACTCTTCAATATTACTCAGTGGCTATCGCAGACCATAGGACTAGAGCACGATGAGCACTATACAAATTATAAACTCTTTCAAAATAAGATCGGACGGCATCCTGCAAGCTTCGGATGATCTTCCGAGGAACGTGAGGGCTTCCCTCGTAGTGGTCATGAAGAAGCGGTGGCACCATGACATGACGTCATCGGAGGAGTCAGACGGACTGCCTGGTCCAGGCTGCACGCGCGCAGAAATCAAAACAAGCTTCGCAGGTGGCCATCCCTCCCCCGCATCCCATCCCGGAGAGGAGTCCATTGACCTTGAGGAGCTAGCTAAGTGTGTATGTGTGTCGCGACTTTCACGCACGCAAATTGACACCTGGAGGTCAGCTGGCGTCCCTTCGCATCGCTATGCAAATCCCTCTGGTCGGTAAAGTTGCCAATAAATTACGAGCTGCTTCTCTGACTATCTCGCGAGCTTCCCGTTATCAGAGGACTTACTCGATTTTATTTTATTTTTTACGACCAGTGGGAGTCCCCCCGTTAGATTCTCAGTTTGATCCTGAGAGATCCGTGACTAGGAGGCCTCCAACGTCTATGGTACGGAGATCACATGATATTGGTGGTATTATGGCAAACCCCATGTGGATTACAAATTAAAACATTAGTGATTTTCTGGACAGAAAAGATTCTGATATCCTGGAAAACTGCATTGAGTAAGAGAACGTTTTCTTGACTAAACTCGAGATCGACAAATTCTCTCGGTCCAGGTATCGACCGATGGAATCTATAATAATAGCATAGGAACAAGAAACAAATATCGTCATGAAAATAAGTAATCAACATTCATCTGGACAATATGCATCAATACATCAAAGTGCCATCCTCAAGAATATGAGGCAAGTCAACAAAAAAATGGACGATGGTAGCTAAAGGAATCACGTTCACCAGTAAACTAAAATACGATCAAAGAACATGTATTTGTTTAAAGACAAACGCCGTCTGCTGTTTTAACGGTTGCAAGACTTTACTCTTATGTTTGAAAATGTTCTTGACACAGGTGAGAAGTAAGTTTTTTTATGATTGCCAAAGGGAAGAAGAAATAATCACTCGCGAAACCAGAAACAGCCAACAATGTTGGGTTAGACAGAATTGAATAGTTCCGTGATTCCTTCTTGACGGTAAAATAGTTGAAAATTTCCCAAAATAATTGTTAATTAAGACTTGGAGACTGTTTCTGGTTGTCTACTTCATTACATATTTTAGAATATTTTGAAATTATCTGCCGTCCTTGTACTCATACAGCTGACTGATTAACTGACAGCATTTATTGTAATCAACAGGGTATATAAACTGTACTGAAGTTGAAGCTAAATAAGAATATCCTAATTTCAAAAAGGTGATCAAATATATAAATTAAATTTTAAAAGAGCAATTACGCAAAGTCCCAGTAAAAATATTGGATTCATATTATTTCAAAATTCTGGAATACATGGAAGAACTCTCAACATCGTACTTGAATATTAGTAATCCTCAAAATCACTATAATTTGATTCAGCGTAAATCTTTTTAAAAAAAGGAATGAAACTTTTATGAGTTCTTAACCCAATTAACCCTGATTTGAATACCGCGTATGTAAATACATCATGCTCTCATCTGAATATGAACGTATTTTCACATTTAAATGTTTATAAAAAGTGGACTAATGAAAGAAAGTCACTCTCCTAGAGTCACAAGAAATCAAACAAGCTAAAACAAGTGGTGTTTGTTCACGTCAACGGATTTAAAAACCCAGTTCCGAATGACGTGGACGTCACGTCATCAGAGCTGAATGGGTTAAGAGTTCGACAATTAGCGTCACCGAGATCATTTAACTAGCCATTGTTTTTGCGTCGATCAATAACGTACTCATTAAATTGTGCCTCTTGTGTAAGATTTAATAACAAAAATGAACAGTCAAGATGATTGCTGAGTAATTGGTATCTGACAAAAACATGTGGTCTTTTTAAGGGAAGTGAAAAATAAAGGAGTTTAATTCAGAAATACTTTTCCAAAGACAATTTATAATTGACTATAAATTGAAAGTTAAACATGAAGACTATGCCATGAGGAAAATTCAGAGAATACATAAATAAAGATCAGAGGAAAAGTGCTGTTTTTTCTATTTAGCAGTATTTTCGACATATTAACATTATAGATTATTGAATAGCTTACTTAGGCATAAATTACCGGGTAAGATAATATTCGTTATGCCTAATTTGAATATGATCTACACGAATATTTCCTTTGAAAACTTTGAATAAAGGAATTTTGAGCACTTTATTTGAGAATTGGGGCAGCTTGGTTAGGAGGTTGTTGACGAACGATATCGGCTCGTCGTGAGCTGAGGACGACTGCGGAGTTCAGTTTTGGCAGAGCTGGTGGGAGTGGCAGTGGATGTAGGTAAACCGGATCACCGCTACGGCGGGCTTGTTTTTCCCTCTTCATCTGGGTTAGTGAGTCGGCATTACCATGCGCGACCATGTACTCACCCGTCACCGACCACCCCGTTAAGGGGAACCAGATAATCTCCCCCTCAACTCAGCTTCGCGTTGGCCACTAGAAACATCAGGGGTTGAAGTTTTCATCCCGCCACTTTAAAAAATACAAAATTATCCAGAGGTATCTCGCGACTAATCCGAGGTGCCTACCTCGTTTGGCGATCCTGCTTCCTGACGATTATGTAAATGTGGAGACTTAATCTTGACCAGAGTTTTTCTCCTGTCTATTCCTTCATTTTTTTCACATTTGCAAAAGGCCAGAGTGAAACAGGTTGATTAAACTTCTGGGGCTATCGACGGAGTATTATCACCTTCTGGAAGGCTCGAGTCTGAGCGTACATCGAGATGAAGATATGTTGAATTAATCTAACTTAAGAGTTGACTATTGCTAGTCTCCATAACTTTCATGTCAGCAGTTAGAAATCAGATCTAATATCACATACCGGTTCACGTTGTGTCGGAAATTTGGTAACCGAAAATGAAAAATAGGTTCTTAATGAAGAACAACTCTACGATTATTCTATTTCCGCGGTGGATTGCGCGCCTTTGGAGTCTGGTAGGGTTTGTTTACATCGATGCCTCGAGTAAAGAATAAGATTATACTAGTCTTTACTTTTCTTTTACTTTGCTGTGTTTAGTGGTAGTATTGGCGTGTTTATTAACCTGAACAAAAAGTGGGGACGAAAAAATGAAAAATCGAAGTTAAAATAACCAAACGGGGATCAAACTAGTTAAACATTACTACCTGAAAAGTCACTGCTAGCAAACGTCTACACGTCGCCTTTTTAATCCATCAGATATAAAAATCCTTCAGGACTTCGTACTTCGAAACACTAAGGAAGTCAGATATGTGTTTTACAAATTGTATTATGAAGGCATATTTCGATTAATTATTAAAACTGAAGAAGATAAACTCTGAATATGGCCGAGCTCAATACTTTTCTTATCAAAATCCAACAAATATTATTTCGCTTTTATGCATCTTTAAACGGCATAAATATTTTCATAAAACTAATACACGGTAGCGTTCGATTAAAGGAGACAGTCCATTGGACCATGTTGACATAATACGTTTTCTCAGGCCATATGTGAAATAAATAATCTAAAGAAATTCTTTCTCATGAGAAATAAAATTAAGTTTTATAAGCACATATTTATATGTACTTAAATATTTTAACTCGAGAAAATCGTTTAAATTTATCAGTATATTATAAAGTAAAACATTTTTATATTATAAGTCATTTAACGTAATGCGATAGCAAAATCCGTCAGATACAGTGGTATTTTCCAGATCGGATGAGATAGTTTCAGAGTACAATCGTTTTTAGGTCTACATCGCACAAGTAGGATTCTGCGGAAAGGCTGCAAAGAAGTGATGCTCCAGATGTCGAGCAAGTTGGAGGAATGTCTCCCCTTCGTTCTACCCGTAAATTCCACCGTTGACTTTTCTCTTCTAGTAGTGTCCCGATTATATTTTACTCTCAGAGGTGTGAGCTTGCTTTGATGTGGTCCACCTTTATTGGCAAATTCATTTTCTCAAAGTACTCACGTAAACAACCATCTTCCAAATTTTTCTCTTCATATAATTTGGATATATCCTTTCCTTTATTTTATATAACTTGGATGATGTCACGTTAACCTTCAATTATATTTTCGGAACTCTTTTTCGCTAATTGAAAACTTTTCCTTGTTAATTAGAATACGAACTAAGCAAATGATGATACATAACGTACATGACATTAGAATAAAGCTACACTTAACACAATTAAGTGATAACTGTATGTATGGACCACACTTTTCCAATACCTATCAAGACAACTGATAAGGAAGAATTCTAAATTATGGATTGAGAATATGGTAAGACCACACCACATAAGACACAAGATTTGTTTCGACAATAACCAAGTGAAAAATGGATCTGTAAATATCACAAGTGTTCCATTATGAAAATGGCTTTAAAAATCTCTTGAAATTAAGGGTATCTTGCGATCCCAGAGCAAATTCCTCTCCCGTCATTGGGAAGGCCGTGGAAATAGTACCCAATAGCCCGGCCTACCTGGTACTTCTCTTTTAGGATCCTTGACGATATCCCGGAATTCCTCTACACTTCGCTACCTTGCTCTTACCTTCCACATCCCACCTTTTCAATTCCCTTCGTATGCTGTTAAAGATCACCCTCATGAGGCCCAAAAATGTCACAGTTTCTATTAAATATTTAAATAAATATATAATTATAGTTATAACTTGATAATTATCTATTTTAAGGTAAACGATGAATTAACATTTATGAAATGATGTATACAACAATATATGGGGACAAAATTTTTCAATCCAGCAGTAGTGGTTAATTTGATATCTATTTCGTGTCTAGTGGTAAAAAGCACAAAATATTGATTAGAAAAGGGCAACACAAGGGTGAACACAAGCCAGGACTGTATCAAAGATCTGAGTCGAGAAAAGGTCCCTTTACCATAAAGGCAATACGACGAAAGAAAAAATCACTACGAAGTTCTGGACGAAAACCGTTCCTAGATTTTCTGCGACAGTAAAACCAATAACCTCGCAATTATTCGGTTACAGACAAACGAATTCGGGTATTGGTAGGGGAGAATGTAGACGAAGTGTTATGGGTTATAAGAATCAAAGATGGCAATACACACATAGACCTTCTGGGTTCGGCCCGGTTCCCGAGAGATGGCTGTGTGTTGGAATTATATCCTGAGAAAAACATCCTTGAGTATGTATTTTTGATGAATAATGATGCATCCAAGTTAATATGATCGGACTGGCTAGAGTCGTTCAATGGTAATCTCCTCTCTATCCACGCGCATTTCATATATAGCAAAGAATTTTCTGCCCCTGACCTCGTCGAAAGATTTAGTAGACTGCTGGTTTCGTCATGGGGCACGGATGCTGCCTACTTGCTCCAAGACCTGTTTGGATCCTTGCACGAATTCGGCCGTGAAAATGTCGCATAAAAAAATATTACTGCATTGGAAGGGTTAGAAAACAAGAAAAATAATAATATTTTTCCAACCTCACTCCGAAATTAAAAGGTAACAAATTTCAAAGTATGAAATCACAGAAACTTAAAAGAGGCTTCCAGTTTGGATTTTGAATTATATTACTAAAGTGAAATGTGGTAAACACCTCACTGAAGAAATTATTACATTAATAAATTATGCAAACGAAGTGATAATGTACTCCAAGATCAAGGAACAGAGTTTATGTAGAGAACTTACAATGAAAAAACATTCACATTTTTTTTGCGTTTTATAAAACAAAAAACTTAAGCCAATACAGTGTCATCCCAAAATTGAGTCATTCTTTAAGATGAGTACTAAGGGTAAGGATTACTGGAGTGTGATTAGGTTCTACATGGAAGTAGTTGGATGCAATGCCATTGACTACAAAGAAGTCTGGCAGTTTATTGTGGTCAGATGGCCAGTAGATCAGTTGACAATTGGGCAAAGTTGTTGTTAATGATTACTCGTAGTAGGTTTCTGCCGTTTGGTGTTGTGCATTGTGAATCCCCAATTATCATGTTTTTCATTCCAAACACTGCTGGCCAGAAACCTATTTACCAATTAATTGAACAGGGTTTCATATTCGTCAATATTTATTGCATGTCTGGGAATTATCGCTGCCACTGTGAAAAGTCTGGGTTCAGCATTAATATGGATTACTGAACCTTGAATTTTGTGTTTCGATAGATGTTAATTCATGGTGTGAGATGGTAGTGCGCATTAGTATCGTAGCCCCTCCTTGCACCGTCCCATCAGGATGAATGGTGCGGTATGTTGAATATAACGGTATTTTAAATACTGTTTGATCAGTAACCATAAAATAATTTTACCTAAATTATCTTATTATTAACCTGTCTTTCAATCAGTTGGTTGAAACTAAAATATTTCAATTTTATATCTTCTTGAATAATATGCTAAACAAGTTGCACAAATTCATGTAATGGTAGTTTGAAGCATGCCTACAGAGGTCTTATTTATTCCAGGATATTATCAGGGAATCTGTTGGTTCCAAAATGCTTTGAAATTCTTCCCAGTCAAAACAAAATCAAATCCTCAAAAAAAGATTAAGTTATATTCTTAAAAATGTTTAGTATAAACACGGCACAAATATGAAATGTGTTACTTCAGTATTACATTCACTTCAAATAAAAAAAGGGCCTGATGTAGAAAAAAAGTGCTGTTCTCAATACAAGAATGCTTGCTTGACCACTTGAGCTATCGCCATATTTTTTATTTTATAATACAGTGGAACCTGGATAAGTCAAAGTTGGGGGTAAAAATTATAAAATAAATATACACAAGTTCAAATTTTATCAATGGTAATTAAGGATTATAAAAATTAATTTGTTAAATGAACTCTAAATATCTGATTGTTCTGCAGAAGTTAGCCTGCTAAGGTTTGGTAATTCTTTGAGCTTATTTGTTATGCCGGCTTGTCTCTCAAACTAACGATGATGTCATTTAACATATTGTACGTCCATGTTTGGACTACTTTTTGGCTCTCATTACTAACTGAACTTCTAATAGAAGAGGTTAGTACTGATCTACTTGTACTTCTAATGCAAAATTTATAAGACCAATAAAAATCTAAAAATTATCTACAAATTTAAATTATGAACTTTTGAGTTATCCAAGTTCAAGTGTACTTACAATTATTATTATTTTTTGTCTTTCACATTCTACATTCAAAGTTTGCAATCTTTACCATAATGTACAACAGATTCACTTGCTGAAATGCCTCTAAGTTTCTTGTTAATCTACACATAAGTTAACATTATATTGTCTGAGTAATACATTACTCAAAGTGAGTGTTTCCTGCAAAGAAATAAAATAATGGGTGGCTTTGTACATTGAGTATACGTATAAAAATTTATTTTCAATAATTGTTATATAAAATGTTACAAGATCACAATAACTTACCAAGTAAAAATAACTATAAAATTGAAAAATAATTTAGGGCAAAAATTGTGTCATCTTCAAGCTCTCTTAAAGAGACATGTGGAACATTATTAATTAATTGAACAATTATTTTCATCAATGTCTTGCTTTCTTCATATTATTATAACCATTTTCAATTGATCTTCTTTCAATGTTGCTCTGCAACAAAAGCACACTATTTAAGTCCACTGCACACAAGATAATTAAATATAATCATTATAATAGACAAGGCACCCAATTAATATTTATCTTGCACAATAAGCCTTAAATAATATATTTGTGTTATAAACTAAATAATAAAACATATATTGGATAATTTAAAAAAAAATGAACTACAAAAATATTTGACAATAATGTATCATATACACTTGAAGAAAATTAAGATATATCCTGGTAAAACCATATTCATACAGGAACAATAAATAATATAAAATGAGAAATTACTGAACAATTTTATGTATAATACTGGAGGAGAAAATTGAATGGTCAGATATTTTACTTTAAGTATTATGCAATTGTGCAGCTGTCCCCAATATCCTACCACAGGCAAGGAAACCACGGCAGAACATCGCAGATCCAGAGCGTATTAACAAATCAGAGAAATACAATGTTGGCGAGAATTAACCAATAATTTGTGCATTTTTAGACCCAGTGACTCGCTGTAAGTGATTTTAATACTTTGTTTTACTTCCTTTGGTTAATCTAGTTGTAAGAATTTTTTACATTCTAGTTAATAATAAACTGTTTTAATAATTTGGCTTTGGAGGGAAGGGTATTTTAGATCTCTGGGTTAATAAATAATCGGAGCAAGTATTTCATTACATTTCACCGATACATATCATAGTATTCTTAAATAATTTTTGCTATGTTGTTTAAAATATCCCATGGTTTTTATGTTAGTAATATGCTTCCCTACATTTTTCATCTATAATAATTTACAATTAAAATGATTAATTTATTTCATGTACAAATTTTCCAAATATTTAATAAAATACCTTTTTGGAAGAATCTTTACGGACTGCCTTTACATGAAGTTCATTTACAGATACCAAAGAACCATCCGCTATTTTAACCAAAACTCTGCCCAATTCTTCATCAAATGAGATAACCTACAACAAATTCGAACATTCAAAAGAAAAAATATAGGGAATACAAAATTTGAGAACAATAAGAATAAAAATAATCAACTCCTCCTATAAAAATGATATGCAGTTCCATCAAATAATTGGTCTTACTTGGACCATTTAGAATGTAACTGCAACACTATGTTCAAAAATGTGCAACCAGACATGTTATAAATAAATTGGTTAAATATTAGAGGCAGAATAAACAGTTAATCATAAATAACTCAATTTGTTAACTTAAAACTATTCATATGAATAGTATACATTAAAATGAAAGTGTATGGAAAAATACTTAATATATATTGGTTGAGTCATTATTCCAGGTATTCCACTGTGTTATAAAAGAGGTAAAGTAGAGAGGTTAAATAAAAATGCAAAAGGTAATAAGAGCCGAGGAAATGAAATACTAATATTTTGAACAGTAACAGAAACCCCATTTAAAATAAGAGTACAAATACTCCTTAACAAAATGTACCTACTAATTTGGCACATTTCAATCTGCTGACCCAGTCATTTTCTAGGAGCCTCAACAACAGATTATCGGAAATAAGCTGCATTTAATAGGTTAATCTTAAAGGAAACACTTGGACTCATATGGTACAGTTTTGATTCTTTACCCTTTTTTGTCCCTGAAGACAAAGTTTTTGCTCTCCTCAGTTTTTATCATACTTTGCACGTTTTTAGCATATACAAAAAAATAATGTTTCTACCAACTTCATCACACCATTGTCCAAAATTTCTAATTAATATTGTCTAACAGAGATCAAATATATAATGGCAGAGATGGGGAAGATAATGAGAATTAAATGAGAGATTACTAGTAATTATTCACTAAAAAGTAATTCATTCAATCTGGTAAAATACTTGCATAAAAAACTCCACAACAACAAATCAACATACCTCTCCAAAATCACCAGTGTTTTTTCCACTCAGAATTTCAACTCGAGAATTTAAAACTAGTTTCTCATCTTCTACATTGTGAGAATTATTAGACCCTTTCACGGTGGGTCTTCCTGCACCTAACCCAAGGCCTTTTGGTCTAAGAACTGGTTCCACGTTTATTTTTCTAAAAATAGAAGTAAAATAAAAATTTCACACACATGAAAATAAAAAACTGGGTTATTTGCTGTCCTGAGAAATATCCTGAAAACAGGACTGTCCCAAATAAACCAGGATGTATGGTCACTAAACAAAGCAGGATTTCTTCTGATGTTAAACTTGGAATGGATACAAATAGCATGAGTTAAGCAATAGTGGTCAGAAATTAGATCATTTCACTTCCTGAACATCATTCAGTGAAAGTTATGGCCTAAAAGTGATTATAAAAATTGTTGGTCTGTCTTACAATAACTGGCAAATACTCAATAATATTTTTGTAACAAGTAACATAATTTTATGTGAAAATAGAACTATTATTATGTATATCACATTACAAAGTAACACACTCACAAAACTTACTTGTCACTTTTCCCCACTTCCTTGTTTGGATCCCATCCCATTCCTCTAAGCATTGCAAATCCAAATGAGCTTATAGGAACTGATTGATAATCATCTAAAGTTGGCTGGAAAATGTAAATATTATTAAATAAAAAGTCTTCTCATTTAAGGATACGACATTGTAAAAATTATTAAAGAAATTGGGATGTTTATATGCCAACATGTAACATTATATTGGGATGTATCTGTATTAAAAACCTCAATAAAACAGAAACATACCTCCTTTTGTAAATCAGGTTTTAACGCCTCAGTTTGTTCAATCACTAAATTTGGTTGGACAATCACCTTTTTTCCTCTAGACTCTGAAAATCAGTCATGGAAAAATAATTTTTGTGGAGTAACTATATTTATTAGATTATGTTAAATGATATGAAAAGATGCATAATAATAAATTCAGACAATATTTCATGTTTAGTATGTCTTTAACCAAACTGTAGTCCTATATGCTATCCAACATTCACACTTTAAAAAATTAGCTTACACAAACTACAATTTGAATCACTAATTTATTAAATATTTGTGTTATGCAAAACTAACCATCCAAAAGCTCTTTCACAGCTAAAGATTCTATCGAGTTATCACCATATACAATGTCATTATCCTGAGGTTTTTGTGGACGCAGTTTATTAGGTCTCATAGGTATTGTAAGTTCATTTGTTGAATCTTTGCCATCTTCTTCACCATTAGTTGAACTACTTGCATCACTATTACTATAAATATAAACAAGCCAACAATAAGGTTAGAGTAGAATATTGAAATGAGATTAGACAAAATTCAAATAGAGATATGAATAAATAATACCTCTTAATTTTAATGGTTTTGCTTTCAAGGCAATCTATATATTGGACATTACCAGCATTGACAGGTTTGTTCTTAACAACTGCATGTTTAGGAGCCTTAGAAAAGCCAAATGATATTTTCTTTGGTGGTTCGCCCATTATTTCTTCGCCAACACCATAAGTTTTATATCATTATCACATATGTGAAATGACAACCTGAGAATAGTTAAAAAAAAATACATTACAATATAGTTACAAAGTTATATTGGTTAATTATTTTTGAAAATACAGTGTAATGTTTGAAGAGGTTTTGACATACTTTGTATGAAGTATGTTTCACATAGAAACAATCAGGAAATACTTTTCAATCTTATATTATGTATGTTTACAAAGTATATTGTGATACCAACAGCATACCAAACAGATAACTATTTTTCAAAGCAATCAATACTCACAGGAATTGCTCATTAAATTCTGTAGCTTCCATAAATTGCGCTTACTTGATTTGCACTTCTTCTGGACTTATATTTCATTGATTCCCTCTATACCACTTGATAAGAGATCCACAATAATACAATACGAAGTTCCTTGTTTGAAGTTTAACAGATAACCTGTCAATTAGGATCACAAGCAGTACACATAGCCAAAGCATATGGGAAAGAAGATGCCTGTTATCCAATGTGCTTCATACATATTTTACGAAGACATATATAAACAAATACATCTCTGTTATTTTACCATATATTCTTTGCAAAATAATGTAGTTTATAAATAAATAAATAGATGGCCTTGAGTCGGAAAAGTATACTATTATTACAAAAAAATTACAATGCTCCGTCTTCCTTTAAGAACTTTTCAGTTTTTGTCAACAAATTAGATAATAGTAATACATAATCTTTTATAAAGTTTAGTATTAATATTATTAATCAATCGTATGGAACAGGCTATGCGTGTCCTAACACCCGAAGACGTCGAAGAAGTTAGACGTGAATCTTGGCGAGATATCAAGAAAGTCAGGCCTGACACTCAATATAACCTTCGAAGATATTAAGGCCCTTAAACAATATTGTTGACAACAGTAATGCTCTCATGGACCGCATATTACAAAACGATGATTATGTTGCCAGATGTTAGCTGCTATAAGAAATTGAATAACCTGCGATAGAGTGGAAGTGCAGTGCACTGCTTAACTCATCGGTCCTTCGAAAAGAAACCCTTAGAGGTTTATAACAGAAGGTACCAGAACCACCAAGGATCTATGGATTACCAAACATTCAGAAAGAAGTTGCTACACTTCGATCGATTGTAAGAAACGTTACAATCTTACAATAGAGCCAAATTTTATCCAACAAGCTTGGCACATTGCTAAACAATACTGAATGACATGTAGAAAATTCTGTTGAATTTGTGCAAACGTCGGAAGAATTAGAAGTGGTATCTCAGAACCTGAAGCAGTTACTGAATGTAATATGTAAGAGTACAGCAGATCTATTTAAATGCGTACCTACTACCACGTATTTTTAACATCAATGCCAATTCTATGAACAAGTGAACCGTGAGATCATGAGCTCTCTAATATGGCCAGTTGTGATCAATTTCTTTATTGAATATTTTGAAGCTATAGCTTTAAAAACCGCACTTAAAAATGCTTCTTCCGATATGTTGTCGATACATTTGTTATCTGGCCACAGCATCGAATGAATTCCTAGATCTGAATGGATTACACAATAATATCAGATTTACTGTGGATTAGAAAAAGATGTCTATTTGCTTTATTTAGACATCGTTTTCCTTTAAATTTATGGAAGGAGGCTGTATATTTTTATTTAATTTTCGTTTTTCATTATCTCATATTTCATTTACATATTACACGTACAATATTTAACTCATATTATTCGTTAGGCAAATCTTTTTTTCTTAAGTATTCGTCAAATTTTATAATCATCTAAAACAAATTCAAAATTATTTTCAAAATAAATAAATAACTTTATATTTATTACACATTTCGTTTCTAATTTTTGTGTGCATTCGTTTCCCCCCCCCCCCCCTCCGTACCCTTAGGTACCCAAGTTATTAATATTCAACGTTAGGTTGAGAATAGAATCGGATGGGATTCGGAGTGCCAAAGAGTAGTTTAAAAGAATCAACAAAAAGGCTAATAACTAAATTTTTACACATGAAGAAGTCTCAAATGAGAGACGAAACGGAGGATAATTCATTATTTAAATAAAATAAAAACGGACAAAAAGGCTATTATAACTCATTTAAAGACTTCTCGACTCACGACTTCTGTAACACGCTAACGACTCTAAGAATCGAACTGAGAGCCGTAATTCTTTTTACTGAGTCATTTTAGAGAACGGTTCTTTTATAAAACTCGACTCTGTATCGATTTTCCGTTGTTTTTCCCACTTCTAGTTTATACCAATTTTTAATATTGTGCCAAAGTAAATTGACATGATTCTCACTGCATATGTAACTGAACTGTTTCATTTATTTAAGTATTTTTTTTTTGCTTAACAGGCTACATAAGGGTGATCCTGAAAAAGTCAACTCCCATTTAATAGCATAGGAAAGTAATTGAAAAGGGGTGAATTTCTGTAGTTACTTTATGCCTTTTTGGACAACAAATACTTTTGCATTTTAAGAATGGTTTTATCATAATTATTTTTACAAAAAGGTGCTCGAACAGAATTTACCGGCTACCGGGAATCACTGTCCTAAGCTCTATTGACCGCATATATGACAAGATTCTGAAACATATAGTCGAACATGAGATGTATCAATGTGAAGATCAAAGCAGTTTTAGGCCAGACAGGACAAGTGTCGATAATATCTCCAGTATTAGACAGGCCACGGACAAAAGGTTCGCACATAATCTAGAAACCCATCTTATTTACATAGATTTACGGAAAGCATATGACAGACAGTGTTCCTCTATCGAAATTATGGTCGGTGATGGAAAATCAGCAAATAAAAAGAACTTATATTAACGCCATAAAAAATTTGTATACAGGAAATTTAAACAGAGTCAAAGTTGGAAACATGGAGGCATCAGAATTCCACGTAAATAAAGGATTGACACAAGGGTGCTGTATAGCATCTACGCTTTTTAAAATATTGGAGGTGTATGTAGTTCACAAGGTTTTCTCGGGCTTTCAACCGTGTAAAAACACAGTAATTCCATGACGTTTCGGTAGCTGTCATTGCTACGATCTTATGGTGAAGAAGATGGTAGCTTTGACAGCTGCCGAAATGTCGTGGAATTACTTTGAATTTTGCTGATGATAGGGATTATATTGTCTGAAGATGACGCATACTTTGCACAAGAAAATTGAATGAGGAACATGTGAAATGCTGCTTACAAAAACCGAGTATATGGTAGTCGGAGGCACAGAAAGAGATTTAGGAATAGAAGACGGAAGTGTAGTAAAGTGCTGCACCACATATAAATACTTGGGAACAAATATTTCTAGTAAAGGAGGAAGGGTGGAGTAAATTAAGCAAAGAATAGCGAAGAGTAGAGTTGCAACAATACCGGTACACTCAATTATATGGAGTAAAAATATAACAAGGTGAAAATAAAAATCTACAAAACGAATTGCACTACATGGTTGAGAGGTTTAGTAAATAAAAGGAAAATGAAGGAAAATTACGAGCGATGGAAATGGATTTCTGGAGACGCAGCTGTGGTGTGACAAGAACAGCAAGGATAAGAAATTAATACATTCGGGAAGTAATGGGGGTTAGATCAGTAAATATCTTAAATACAATAGACGGCAGGAGGTTGAATTTGAGACGAATGCCAGAGGAACGGTGGCCATTAAGAATATTACACTGACAACCCCCGAAACTATAAAAGGAAGACCTAAACTTACATGAAATGAAGGAGCGATGCAAGCAATGGAGGACAGATTATGTGAGATGATGATTGGCCAGATAAAAATGGGTGTGAGAGACGCCGTATGGTGCAGTATATATTAACTTTCATCATCTGCCTAACTTTAGAGTTAGAATTGTTAATTTTTGCAAGTCCGTTATGTATCAAGGATAAAAGGGACATAAAACAGAACTCATCACAACTCTCATCAGTAGGAATTGAATGAATGCCTGGGTTATTTCTTCATTGTTATTCTGTATTTTCTACCTGATAAGTAAGAATTAATTGTACAAGATATTTAATAAAAAAGTTTTTTTACTTCATTATCCTTACTAGAAATTACTAACACCTATTTTTCCATCCTGCTACTTCTTACTCAAATATATATTTGTGTTTTTAATTTGTTAGTTGTGCCTTTATTAATGATCGTGTTAATAAACAACGTTTTTCTTCAATAAGTGTTTTATTTGAACGTAAATTGTATTATCATGTAGAATTAATTTTCGTTTTAAAGCAAATGAGCAACATGTCTTTCCGAGTATTTTATTATATGCACTACTCCAGTTTTTATTGTTAAAATATTGAAATTTTGTTTAGATATTCATCTGTTTTGCTTTTATCCATGTTTATCTTTAAGCCTTTAAAATGAAGTCAATAAACGAATATTGATTATCAAATGCTCAGATGCGTGGTATCAGCTGGAAGAGTGCAATCACATATCCTACTAGGAAGCACAGAAAAGGCACGTGTTGCTTGGCCGTGTGTGTCACATAACCTTTTACATACACGAGTGTCAAAAACATATTTTAAGACAATGATAGAGAACAATTGTGACATTATTAATAAAGAACCAACAAATAAATTTCCTCGAATATTAACAATTCCTAAAAAATCTCCCGAAGACAAGAAAGAATATAGGTAAT
Source organism: Eucriotettix oculatus (assembly GCA_034510155.1). NCBI lineage: Eukaryota > Metazoa > Arthropoda > Insecta > Orthoptera > Tetrigidae > Eucriotettix > Eucriotettix oculatus. The sequence goes on from CM067382.1 coordinate 44,646,226, forward strand.
CTCGTACTTGTCAAATAACTGATTTTAATATGACACACGTACTGGATACATATTTAAATAAATTGTCCAGCTTTTAGAAATTGTATCTGTTATAACAATTATTCCACGGACGTAACAATTTTGATCAGAATCGTGTATTAAATTTGTAGCAAATAACTGTGTGATATACATCATATTTCCCCTAATATATTTGCGAAGGTTTGTGTGGATACATGCTCATTAGATAATTAAAACATAGCCTTCGTTTTTCATTAGGTTAATCTGACCGTTTGTTAATGAATTTTGAAGTTAATAATCAGGCACTGGTATGTAAAATAATTTTTTATGTGGGCATTTAATTGGTTACAGTAATTTTAAAAAAATATTACATATATTTTAGTTCAAAGTTGAATAAATTAAATCATTTGCATTTATATTTGTAGGTATCTGATATTAATAGTATACATTCTATACAATGTATTCTCTATCATTATAGCTAAAGCTGAAAGCTCCCATATAAAATAAATGGTTTTGTATTTTAGTGACTATTATATTATTTACTTCAGCTTTCTCTTTTCATAAATATGTTATGGTTTACAATTTGGCAGGTTCTATTTAAAAGATCAAGGTTACATTTCAACCAAATTAATTTATATTGCATTACTTTTCACACGGTATTAATAATATGCTCAATATTTTTATGTCTTACTTTTAGAGTCATACAGTTAGAAAACTATTTGACAGCTTTGTTAATAACAGATGTTAAAAACACTGAAAATCAACATAATGAACAAGACAGTGGTAAGTGGACCAGTTTACAAATAAATTTAAACAAAATTAGAAATATGTTTAGATATTTAGAATTGATATTTATGCATGATAGTATTGTCACAGTAATTGCAACCATAATGACAATGTATACTTTGATATGTAGATAATAAACTGAATGAAGTACTGATCATATTTGTATTTGTGAAAGCCAGTTCTAAAACTGAAGTATTATTAATTAAAATGTAGTTTTTGTACACTTGTTCTAAGATTTTTTCTAAAAAATATATATAATTCAAACAATTTTTAGAGATGGAAAGTGGAGGAGATGACAGCTCAAGTACTGAATCAATGTCGGACAGTGCGTCTGTTTCAAGTTCAGACAGTGCTAGTTCATCTGGATCAAACACATTGTCTGAAGAACAAAGACTAGTAAGTTTTCATTACCGCTTGATCTATACTTGTTGTACTTACTTCATTATTAATGTAATGAAACATATAATGTCCTACTAAACAGGCTTGATTTGTGTTTTCATGAAAACAAATGTTATTATTTTTTAAATAATTAAATGAAATAGAAAATTATATATTTTGAGTTATAATTATTTTATTCAATACACTTTCATCCTTTAAAGCCAATTTTTTTTTTTATAATTCTTCATTTATGAGAAAATGGTTTTCATCTGTGACCAGGAATGTACCCTGTTCATATACCAAATATTGTATTTGCATAATGTGCATAAAAATCTGAAGTCATGAATGAAGAAAAGGTTAATGATCAATTTGTGAAATGCAAGAGTTGATTAAAATGATTATTTCTTAATTACAGGCAGCTGTGGGGCTTTGTGTTGGAGTAGGGAGTTTCAGTGATCCACCAGAAATTCCTGGATTAGCACACTTTCTCGAACATATGGTCTTTATGGGCAGTGAGAAATTTCCATCTGAAAATGATTTTGACAAGTTTCTCAAGGTAAAGAAACACTACAAAGTACTAGTAACCATTTGATATTAATTTTTCATTCTAAACCTTTTTTGAAAAATTTAGAAACGCGGTGGTTCAAGTAATGCTTCAACAGAATTAGAATATACAACATTTTACTTTGACTGCCATGAAAGACATCTTCCTATTGCTATGGATAAATTTTCTCAATTTTTTATATCTCCTTTAATGAAGAGGGATGCAATGACACGAGAAAGAGAAGCCATAGAATCAGGTAACTTGAGCTTTTAGTTTCAAGAGGAATAATTATAAATGGCCGCATCAGTTTGATAAATTACTCTGTGACATGATTTCCCTTAACAATTTAAAGAACACACCATTTTAAAGAAAACATATATTTTAAAATAAATAATAAAGGAGCCTATAAGTCAGAAAAAATTAATATGAACTTTATTAACATTAGCTCATACATGACATTTTACTAAATAAATTTTAGATATGGATATAGTTTTTCAGCATCTTCGCTTGTGTGGCATGTACATTGAATTCTTCTTCCATAATTTCTTGTTTCCTTAATTTCACACCTGATGTTCTAAATCAGGAACAAAATGTCAAATACGAAGTAGTTTTAATAAAGTTCATAATAATTATTAGAACTGAACTAGTTTGGTACCGTCACCTCGTCCCCCTCTTATGTTCCTCCCACTTCCCTTCCTTTCCCTGCTCGACTCATGCACAGGATTGTAATATTGCCAAAAAAATTCATGGCAAATATTTTTTGACTTAAATTCATGTGTGGGTGGAATCAGCTTTTTCGGCCTAATACATGGGGAATTTTTTTGTGATGCATAGACTGTTCTACAATGTTTTAATTTCTGAACAATCAGATATTGTATCTAATTAACACTTTTTTCACTAATTGGATACAGATGTCATTTGCTTCTATATAACTTTAGTTTTATAGTTCCTTAAAAAATATGTATTGGTTTCTACATTCCAGAGTTTTTGAAAATCGGTAATTGTAATTTACAGTATTTATAAAATAATTACTATTCTATGAAACTAACGTTAATAGATAATTTTTCTATTTTGTTATTAGTTTTTTAAAAAAATGAACTAGTTTGGATATACCATCCAGATCTTTCCATTTCTTGTCTCATGGTAAATTATAAATATTTGATTAAATAATTACAAATAATGATGAATGTTGTGGATGAAAATACATATTTATTTTGAAGAGTACATCTAACTTGGAGAAACATTCTATGGTGTATCTCAACTAGTCTTTAACCATAATTTCATAGTCGTTCTCACAAAGCTCTAAACAATTACATATAATTTGTAGCATGTTCTGTTCAGATATCCAATTCACTATTTATGTTTAGATTATATTTTTTAAATTACATAACAGTTCTTGTGTAATTAGAGAAGAAATTCTTCATGTGTTAATTGCTCATTCTTTGTATTAGAATTTCAAATGGCTGTTCCCAATGATGAAAGTAGGATGTACCAGCTGTTATGTAGTTTAGCAAAGCCAGGCCACCCAGTTACAAAGTTCTCCTGGGGTAACATGATATCACTGAGGGACAATATTGATGATAATATCCTTTATCAGGCAGTCCACAAGTTTCACAAGAGGCATTATTCAGCACATAGAATGAATCTTGCTGTACAGGTAAGTACTTCGTTTTTCTAATACCATTCCGTCGATGGTTGGCAGTCTCTTGGAATTTTTTCCAAATCTTATGATGAAAGGGGTGGTGCTTATGAAAATTCAAGAACTCTGCATTCAATAAGGTGCCTGCTATCTGTACACTTCAGGTAAGCCCCCAATTTTCTATCTTTCTTTCCTGCCCATATTAATTGTTTTAATTAGCTTGACAATGTCATTTGCAAGCTTGTGTAAATATAATTGACAATGTCATTTGCAGGCTTGTGTATATATAATTATAAACATAAGTCAGGAGACTACATTATCAAAATAATTAAAACAATTAATAAGTAAAGGAAAGAGATATAGAAAGGTGGTGGTTGCTTGAAGTGTAAAGTTAGCAAACACCATGATGAATGTATGGATATCTTGAATTTTCAGAGGACTGCTCTCCATCTCTCTTTCCTATTCAAATATTTAATTAATATGTCTGTGTCACATTATATTTATAAATAAAACAAGTTAAGATGAAACAAAATAATGAATTTATTCATTGTAGGAAAGAGAGTACATTTGTTGACTTGCCTTAAATTGATTGCCATTGATTGGCAGGCTGCTGGAAAATGTAAAATTCTCAAGAGCCTGAGCGCCCTACTAGGAATTGTATTTCCGAAAGACATGGCAGCCAATTAACCAAGCCTTTTTTTTTTGTGTGTTTATATTGTTTGGTGCAAGTATGATATCATTTATTGCAGGCTTGCCTTCCTCTGGATACCTTAGAAGAACTTGTAGTGAAATACTTCTCAAGCATACCTAATAACAATCTGCCTGCAGATGACTTCTCTCAGTATAAACTTTCTTTTGAAACAAATGAATTTTACAAATTGTACTGGGTGAAGCCTATAAGTGACAAAATTGAGGTTTGTTTCTTTAAAAATATTTTGGATAATGATATCTATTAATATGTGGATATTTACTATTAATAAGAATTAAATATTGTAGGTACAACTTAAGTGGGCATTTCCCCCAAACATCAAATTATACCGTACAAAACCACATGAATGTGTTGCTTGGGTCCTTGGACATGAAGGCAGAGGAAGTCTTATATCCTACTTGCGTGAAAAGTTAGTGTATTGCTAAAATATATATTTAAATGATGTATTTTACTTCTTTGTATATTTAAGAAGCTGATATTCATCACATTAGCCTTTCAAGGTCTCAATAGCTGTCTCTATGGAATTGACAAAATTTAGTAGGTTTATTTATATAAGGAGTGATTAGACTGCTCCCAGTTCTGATTGCTATTCTTTTTCCCAATAGATGAACACAGGTTTGTTTACTGTTTGAAAAGTGAGACTTTTAATTCATGGAAACTCCAAACAACAATACCTCTTGATATTGTTACTGTTAAAATGTAAATCTAAGATTAGATATTTGAATTTAATTGTAGTGATAGTAATAATATAACCCTATCACTTGAATTCATATAACTTTTATACTGCGGTGCCAGGCTAATATTTTATATTAGAAGAGATCATTTAATATTTATTTCAGATTATTTAACTGAAATGCTACATTATTTCTTGAATCAATAACTAAATTATTGCAGAATGTGGGCTTTTGGAATAACTTGTGGATGTGACGACAGTGGCGATGAAAGCAATTCAATGTTCTCTTTCTTTACCATTTCTGTAGATTTAACTGAAGATGGTTTCAAAAACATTGTTGAGGTATTACATAATTTAATTGTTTATACCAATTTTAATGAAAAATTGTTTCTCATTTAAACGATTCAATAATAAATAATTTTAACCTATTAACTATTACAATTTCTGTAGATTTAACTGAAGATGGTTTCAATAACATTGTTGATGTATTACATAATTTAATTGTTTATACCAATTTTAATGAAAAATTTTTTCTCATTCAAATGGTTCAATAATAAATAATTTTAACCTATTAACTAGTATTAAAATTATATATTCAAAGTTATATATTTGTCCTGAAACATACAAGCAAACATTTTCCTCTTATATTTCAGGTTTTAAATCTAATATTTAGTTACATTAAGCTTTTGCAAACAGAAGGAATATCACAATCAATTTTTGAAGAAATTCAGAAGGCTGCAGATATATCTTTCCAATTTGCTGAAGATATTTCATCTTCTGATTATGTGGAAACCCTTGCTAATGACATGCAGTTCTACCCTCCAGAAGACTACATAACAGGCTCAGAATTGTACTTTGAGTATGATCCCAAGGTGCTGTTTATTTAATAATTAAATATTTCCTTAACAAATTCAATTAACATGAATTATTTTGGAATCTGGTAATAATAACTTTAATTATTTTCAATCATATGTGTAGGCCATTCAGTTTTGGATTGATGGACTGCTTCCAGAGAAAGCAAACGTCATGATCTTTGCCAAAGATTCAAATGTGAATTATAATCAAGTTGAGCCATGGTTTAAAACACAGTACTATGTCCAAGGTACACTATATTTTGACTGCCTCATGTATTCATTATGTATTATTAAATACAACATTAAAATGTTTGATAAGAATGTTCGTTTAGAGAAAGGTGGTTGTAATAGCAATTATATTGCGGTGAATGCATGCTTAGCAAATTAAATCTGACTGAAATATATATTAATTAGTCACAAAAGGTACATTACAAAGTTAAATTATTTTTACAAATGATTGTAAAAATATAATCAAATATGAACTAAAACAGTTTATCTAAATAATTGCCTTTAATTTTTCAGATATTCCTCCTATTTGGTTGGAGAGTTGGAAGAATCAAATACCTCACCCACAGTTCAAACTTCCAGCCCAGAATATATATTTACCTACAGATTTTTCATTAGTTTCTCACTCTGAACCAATCCCTCTGAAACCAATCAAGATTCTACATGACTCTATCATGGAACTTTGGTATCGACCAGACACAAAATTCAAGAAACCAAATATTTACTTATTGTTCTATCTTATATCACCTCTCCCGTTTATGTCAGCAGAGAAGTAAGCTGTACTATTGACTCATAAATGTTCATTAATACTAAATTTATATGTATTGTATATAAATTGTGTACAGAATAGATTTGATGTCAGATTAATATTCATTTAATGGGTGTAACTTCATATATTTTTTTATGCTTTATTGAACAAAGTACATTATATATTGTATTCAGGCATGAAATAATAGAACATTGTGTAAACTGCCTGACATTAGATAAAGTTCATACTACTGAATACAATAAATAACTTGATGAAGGTAAGCATCACAAGTAATCTGACTCTTAGTGAAATTGACAGAAAGTATTTCTAATTGGCATTGTTATCCATTTTGTTTTTTACTATCCAAATGTGTTAAATATGTCTTAAAGGTGTTTCTTTTCTGTTCTTAGTTCTACAATGATCGAAATTTTTGTTAATGCATTGAATATGAAAATGAAGGAAGATTTGTACCCAGCTTCAATGGTTCATATAAAAGCATACGTATATTCTGCATCAAAAGGAATTCAAATTCAAATTAGTGGATTTAGCCACAAGGTGCATGTAAGTATTGATCATTGAAACATAATTTATGTTTTCTATTTGATTAACTTTTCCTGTTTCATTGTCAGTTTTAGTCATAAATATTCGTATATTGGCTGCAGATAAAGCAACAACTCTTAAGAATTTAAGGGAAATGATACTCTTGGTAAGGCATTAAAGGTAACATATTGGCTGGGTGCACAATCCTCTGCCAGCCACACTGTTCAGACCTACTCTCCGACTCTTGACATGTTATTGCTTTCCAGTTTGATGCCAACTATAGATTTAAGGAAAGTCAACTGCTCTCTTTCCCATACAAATAATGTTCTATTCCTAATAAAATTAAGAGTATTTTTGTTCAATTTATGAGAAAAATAATATACTGAGAAATATTTAAAATATCTGCATATTACCTATATATTTATTTTTACTGATTTTCCTAACAGATTAATTTTTCTCTCTTTTAACTTCAGAAATTAATTTTTTCAGTTACTAGTGGAACTGGTCGCACAGCATTTAGCTAGTTGCCTGGACAATTTGAATGAAAAAATGTTTGATACCCTCCTTTTGGACTTGAAGAAAAAGTATTTCAATCATTTCAATAAACCTGATAAGCTTAAAAAGTAAGTACATTTTTAATTCCCCAAAAAATTTGAATTCTGTAAGCTATGGAGACAATTTTTGCGCCAAAGTAAAACTGTGGTCCATCAATTTCAAAGAGGGATATTATATTAAATTATTCAAAGTGATCTCCAATCCTGTATCATTATACTGGATATCTGGAACTTTTTAGCATTGGTTCTCATAGCTTGTGTTAACGTTTCCTGGACATCTGTAAAAATTCTTAAATATTTCTGGAGGTTAAATGTCCTCCACTTCAATTTAGCTCTCTATCTTTATATTCATATATAATATGAACACTGAAATACCTGAACATTTTCACTACAAGCTTCATCTCACTATTCGCAACAAACTTCAGTTCCAAATTACTTAAAAGCATGTTGGAAAATAGAAGTAAATATTGTTATAGTTGTGTGTATGAATTACTCAGTAATGTTCACTTTCACATGTCTATAAATATTTCATAGCAAAACATTATTATTGCTTGCAACTATTTTCACATTGCTAAGGGGTCTTTTAATTTAATTTTCTATATCACTTTCAGAGATTTACGCTTATCTCTTCTCCTTCCTTGGCACTGGACATCAATTGAAAAACATGCTGCAACTGAAGAGGTCACTTTCTTGAAAGTCAAAGAGTTCATTCCCCAGTTCCTAAAGCAGTTGCGAATTCAAGCCTTAATTCAAGGAAATTACACTCAACAACAGGCTATAGATGTGGCATCGCTACTTCCAAAAATATTAAATATATCTCCATTACCACCAGCCCATTACCCAAAGGTATTTTTGGGTGTGCTTATACATAAATAATTTGTTATGGTGACAATATTTTGTTTATACCTTTTTTATTATTATCATACAAAGTAAACTGAATATTTATGTTTCAGTATCTTGTCCGTCAAGTTCCATTAGGAGAAAAATATTGTCAAGTTAAATCTTTTAATAAATCTGATGCCAACAGTGTTGTTATGAATTATTACCAGTCAGGACCAGTTGACTTGTATTCTTCTGTTATTGTTGACTTTGTTATGGTGAGCAACACTTTTTTCAGATTTATTTAAAAATTTGATTTGAATTTTTAATTACCATTTAAATACAAACTCTTCAGATGCTGATGGAGGAACCTTTATTTAATACTCTCAGAACTCAAGAGCAGTTGGGTTATGATGTTGATTGTAACCTGTATGACACATATGGCATACTTGGGTTTGGTATTACAGTCCACTTTCAAGCCAGCAAGTTTGAGTAAGACTATAACCGTTTTAAAAATTCTGTCATTTTATTTATATATTAACATGGATGTGTTTTCTATTAATTTATCAATGTTGAATTTATATACTAATTATACTCATAATTGCCAGAACAGTACAGATAAATCCTGCCATTCTTTAGGTCTGAGTAATTATTAGTTTTCATTATTACCCCAGTCGAGCTTTGCCTTTGAAAGTTTATCCATAATGGAGCGTTTGTAGGGTACTTGTTAATATTTAGTATTACATTTTTAGTGCTGACCATGTGGAAAAAAGAATTGAAATATTTTTGAAACAATTTCTTAATGAACTTAAGAATCTTGAAGATGATGACTTGGAAAAGGTGAGAAGTGCTTTAATAGAAGGGAAAATGAGTGCAGACCTTTACTTGAAACAAGAAGTGGATCGTAATTGGTCTGAGATAACAAGTGAAGATTATTTCTTTGATCGTCTTTCCAAGGAGGTAACAAATAGTAGCTCAGACAATATTGAAGTTCTTTTTCAGTAATTTAATTTTGTATTTTACTTACCTGAAAATGATCAATGATACTTATCTGGATAAGTATTAATAACGATTAATCATCTGTCAGCCTTATTTCTACAATTTCCATGCACAATTTTCAGCCAAGATTGATTTCAGGTTAATTGCATTCAGACTATTAAATCACAAGACTTGATAAAATGGTTCCAAAAACATACTGCCAGTGGTAACAAGAAAAACTTTCGAAAATTGTCATTTCAGGTAGACATGGATGTTAATACTTTTCAAATATTCTATTTGTATTACATAAATACTTTTATTTGGTTGGATTTTTTTCCCTTAGGTACTTGGTCATTCTGCAGTGAATGAAGAAAAACATGAAAATGCTAGGGTTCCAATGAATATAGGTGATTACTTTTTAACTAATATATTAATAAAAATTAGAACCTAAGAATGGAGAATTTTATAAGCTCTCATTTTAAATTATAAAATTTAGAGGAAATGTTTTGTGAACTTCACATGGGAAATGTTGGGCACCCATCTAGTTTTTATTTATATTATCCCAGTTCCCCCACCCTAAGGCTGAAGTACAGCTTAAGTTGCATGGTGAAGATCAGAATTAAACTTGGTAGTTTCCATAACCCCAAAACAAACATCAATCTCTGTTGTTTTCACTAAATTTTTATGTAACACCTCTCCTCTCACGGGTTTAAAATTATGGCCAAGATACTTAGCGAAAAACACCATGGGAGAAATGCCAAATGCTGACCTACCTCATGCAGGTTTTTCTAAGAGTCGCTGCATCATTTTAGGTGACTCACTGGGTAGGACCCTTAAACTACAGTCCAGGGACCCTAGTCAAGTCTTCCACATCTCCCAGTTTCCATCCCTTCCTATGCTATTATAAGCAAGAGCCAGTGAAAGTAATTTAAATTTGTAATTTTTTGGTTGTAAATCTGTTTCCATATGATGTACTTGAAATAAAATTACATTTTGATTGGTGAGATAGTTGATGCATTAGAAGGGATTTAAAATTCATAATAATTAGGAAGGTTTTTAAGTAATTATTTATGGAAACTATTGGTTTCAGGTGATGGTAAACAAAATGAACATAAAGGCAAGTATTTCCTGGAACTATCTACAATCACTAAAAATTCAGCAGATTTATTTGTAAAAAATTTAAAGGACTATAAAGAAAATCTTTACATGTATCCAGAGATTCATATACAGAGCTAACATTTATTGTTCAGTTTATTTATTTTTATACATGTTTGCTTTGTCAATAAAACTTCTTTTAAATGTGCAATTGTTTTCTTTATAAACTGAATGTTAGCATAGATTTAATGTTGCCAAGATAAGAGCATATGTTTATATATGGTATTGTGAAAGTACTGTTCATAAAATATTATCTAACAAATAGTAAAATAACTGAAGTCTTTATCAACTTTCCTAAACTTTGTCAAGAAAAACCTTGCCAAAATCTAATGTGTTAAGTTATGAATCAAAGCAAGGATCTTATACCTACCTGGATTTATAAACAATTTTTATATATTTGGTGTTGCAGTAATGATAACCAACTTCCAGTCAGATTGAAAGTTAATCCAGTTAAGAATGAGTAATTTGATTACTGATTTAGTAAATTGAAGTGAGACTGAGATTCAGGTCTGTACAATACATGGAGAAGGATCACACTTGCTGTGAGTCTGGAACTCCTGCATGAATGCTTTAGTCACCAGAATAAGTGTTACATTAAACAGTTAACTAAGTATGACCATAGAACTGGCTTTCCATTCTCAACATGTTATGTTAGTGCTATGTTTGCAGAGACCTTTCATTTCAATGAACATATATGAAAATAATTACCAGGTGAAATAGTTAACAGTGATACATAGTGTCACTTGAAGTTTCTTCCACTAGTAGTGTTCTGCGCTATACGAAGATAATGTTATAAGAGTATCATTTTACCTAATTAAACATAAAAGTGAAGTGTCTGAAATTTTGATAAAGTTAATTCCTGAAACAAAGATTCACAGACACCTAACATAGCAATTTAGAAGTGATTGTGAATTTGGCTGCAACAGAGATGGATATTTTACTGCATCATGCATGCACCACCTACTATTTCAAAACTTTATAAATATAATTACATGCTAATAATTTACAACAGCAACCAATACACATATAAGGTTTTGACAATTTCATTAATAACCCAACTAAACTTAGAAAATATGCAAAACAGTTCTAAAATTTTAGTATTATTAAAAGTGTATTATAACCATATGCAACCACAAACAACACCAAGTTTAAAAAAAATTAACCATATTAAAGGATTATAATGTGAGTGAAAACATGCACAACTATTTAAAAATGGTAGAGTAATAAAAACGATTAGAATGGACAATGAAAAAAGATGATGGGAAGGGAATCAAACTGCAAGGAGAATAAATAAAAACCCTAAGGTTTGATGATGATATCGTAGTATTCGGGGAGTCAGAAGAAGACTTGGAAAACATAATAAATGGCATGAAAGTTATCCTGGAGGAAAAGTACAACATGAAAATTAATAAAGGGAAAACCAAGGTGACAGTGTAGTATGGGAAATAGTTGAATATCAAAGGGTGTTACATTGAGAAGGGATACTTTGAAGGAAGTTAAGGAATTTTGCTACTTGGAAGCAGGAAGCATAATAACTAGGAATGGTAGAAGTAAAGTAGACATAACGAGTAGGATAGCACAGGCAAGGAAGGTTTTGGCAAGAAAGAGGAATTTACTTAGGGTGAATATTAGAAATCATTGCTAAAAATGCTTTATATGCATGTGAAACATGGATGGTAGGAGTTGCAGAAAGGAAAACAATTGAAGCTTTTGAAATGTGGCATTATAGAAGAATGCTGATGGGTGGATATAGTAACTAACGAGGAAGTACTATGCAAAATTGGGGAAGAGAGAACAATACGGAGAACTTTGACCAAGAGAGCCACGCTTTGTAAAATTAACATTAGAGGGAAGTGTGTAGGGTGTAAGAACAGAAGAGGGAGGCAAAGGAAGGAATTTGTTAAGCAGATGTGGGATTTGGTAGCTATGTAGAAATGAAAGGCTTGCGAAGGATAGTTAGCATGGAGGGTTGCCTCAGAGCAGTCTTAGGACTAATTACCACAACAACAGAGTAATTATATGAAGAAATATTATTGGCAATAAAACATTTAATAATTTTTTCTCTAAAGAACATTTCATAAGTGACATGCATTGTGAAATATGGCTATTTTTCTAAGCAAGATTTTCCTGGGAAAACTTCATGTGTAACATCTCTGGAAATATAAGAACAATAGAGTTTCTGTTTCAGGAATGCTTACATTTAGAAATTATTGTTGGGTACAGATCTTTTGCTGCTGAGTAATTGCCCTCCAAACTGAGGTCCGAATTTCCCGCGAGAAAATTTTGTAGTGCTTTTGGAAGTGATTCATATTACAACGGCCAACTGTACTACTTCTTTGATCATACCACTACATTTTGAGGTAGAAGGTGTGATGAAAAGCTAACTTTCATTATTATCTGGCCACTAGAAGTGACATGACACGAGGTCAAAGTTGGTCCCTTAGCGTCTCGCGCGCAATACCGAGTTAGCTTCAGAGCCCTATAGCTGTTCTAAACCGGCAGAACCCGACATAAAATTACACGTTTCTTGTACAGAAAACCTGTTATTTGTAGTTGTAATATTTTTTTCAAAATTGGGAGTGACGAATTTTGAGATATTTTAACCTAATTTGGCTTGTTTTACATATCAAAACTTTTTGGGCAAATTGCATGAGAAATATATTAAGACATATGAGTATAATAGTTTTTCTGTTTCTGCACGTCTTTCTCTCCTCGGTTGCAAAATATGGTGGCATCTAGATCTTTTGTTGCTGAGTAATTGACCTCCAAAGGGACGTCAAAGTTTGCCGTAACAAAATTTTTGTGGCGGTTTTGGCTTGAACAGATATCAGAACGGCCAACCGTACTACTATTTTGATCATACCACTGCATTCTTGGCTATAAATGGTCCTGATAAGCCGTTTCACATTTTTTTGGCCGCTGGAACTGATTTGCAAAGGATCAAAGTTGGTCCTTTCAGCAGAGCTTGCCAGTTAACACCGTGACAGCCCATTGAAGATGTACTTGTAACTTCTGACCCAACGTACAGTGAGCTCTAATATTGTGCATAGTTTCAGTTGGGGTTTGGGTTTATTTCCTTACAAAACTTCATGATATTTGGAGAGGGTTGAGTGGGAAGCCTTTGGTGATTTGACAGGTGTTATTTCTCAAATTACAGATTTAATTTATTTAAAAGTAATTACTCATTAATACTTAATTGTCTGTAATAAAAGATTTAAAAAGGTTTTCTGATTTTTCTAATAATTACTTAATGGTATGTGAATGCAATAAAATTAAACTTCGCAGGTCTGTTGGCCGCTTCCTCTTCAATCTGCGACGTGTTGTTAGTTCATTTGCTAGACCTCTTCGTTATGGTGTCCTGGGAGATTTTGACGACAATTAGTGCTGAGTCTATGTATTTCATCTTCTATAGTAGGTATGGCTAGATATTCATGAATTGTTTTGTTGCTCACAAACCAGGGCGCGTTTAAGATAGTACGAAGGATTGTTGACTGAAGAAGTTGAATAATATTTGATTTCGAAGGCTTGGTGCATCTCCATAGTTGGATCCCATACGTCCATACGGGTTTAAGAATGTATTTATATATAAGTATTTTTTCTGTTTTCATTTTAGAATTTCTGCAAAGCAGCCCATTCATTTGGCGAAGCTTATACTTGATATTATCCCTTTTGGATGTTTCCATGTAAGTTTACAGTCCAACACTAGACCAAGATATTTGACTTCATTGGGACATCAGCAGCTGTAAGAGGGCAGATAATATTGCGGTGTCATCAGCGTAGGTTGCAAGAATTGTGTTATTTATTTCCGAACGTTCCTTCATATCATTACCACTAGTATTTATTGTTTTCGGTTTCAATCGTATGTCGTTCTTCGGATCGAAATTCTTGTATTTGTGAAGAAATATTGCTAACTTTTCTTCAGACATATTATTTAGGACACTGCACTACATTTTGAATAGAAAAAACACATAAAAAGGAATGGAATTATTTCATATACCTGAGACGAACATCCTTTTATCATAATCATATTAATTAGAGCATTTTTAATTTAACAAGAATTAATGACAGAAAACTAAAGAATTTTAAACAAGAATTTATTTGGACTTATTAATAGAGCATACATTAATGTAGTTATAATATTTCTTTAGTTCCCCAGTAGTCTAAAACGAAGTTGTGGTTTTATGCGAAAAAAATAAATGCTGAATTATGACATTAGACTGTTGTAATGTTTTATTGATTCACGTATTCGTTTTAATACAGTGCTAAACTAGCTGTATTAATCATTACCAAAAAGTAAGTACTTGGAATTTAAAAAAAATCATAACGTCTATTAAAACATCGCAATTAACAGTAGATGGTAATATTTATCATATAAAAAAATACAGCTAATTTTATCAGCAAAATCTGTAATGACTATTGAGTCTAATAATTACTTAATGATATGTGAATGCAATTACGACGTTTCGTCCATTTTTGTGGACTTCCTCAGATAACTATACAAACAAATTTTTAAAAATCAGTATTAATTATGGAGACTTAATATTTCCTTAAAAAGTAAAGCATTACTTTTAATGAAATAAAATGAATAAACAATGGACTAACATTTTTAAGTGGAAATAATAATGTTTATATTCATATTCCGCGTTTACAAATTTCATCCTATCACGTTTGAGATGAGACGTTGTCCAATCACGTTTAAGCTAGAATCGACGAGCTCTTTACTCCCGTGTGATTTATGTCAAGAATGCTGGAGAATGTCTATATTTTTTGGTTAAGTGGAATTGTTACCACTGGCTTTTAATAAATAAGAAAAATAAACAGAAAGATGGTGAAGTCAATTCAGAATATTACAAAGCATACACTAATTAAATTCACATTTATTTTAGTATAACATGTGCAATATGAAAATATCAACAGACGTTTTACCTATGACGTTATATTATCAGTTTTATCAGAATGTTTAGTGATCATCCCCCCGAAAAAAAAAGAAAACTTAATATGGATACCTCATTTGATGGTAATTTATTTTGGCCTTAAAGTCTTCGTTAATATTGTCCTCCTATATCAGAGTTTAATTTAATTTTGCTTATCATTAAAGTAAATATTCTTACAATATCACAGTACAAGTTATTTAACTCTCTTTCATTTCAGGCATTTGATTTGCAATATTTCATGTCCCATTGCCAGACTTGTTAGATTACAGGTTTTGCAATTTTCTAGCTAGTTGTGCAATTTATTGTAAGCTTACTTTTATCTGTATAAATTCACAGGCGTTTCCTCAGATGAATCGGTTGCTATCCAGATTGAATGTGACAGTTCACCCGATATGTTTGCTGACTCAAGTGTAAACAATATTAATTCATCATCTGAAGGTTTGTGCAAAAATTTATTATTTTATAATTACTCTCGAAAATCATTTTTTCTTTCTTTCCACTGTAAGACTTACTTCAGAAGTTGTGTAATGTAAATAATAATCAAATACTTCACTGTATAAAGTGTGGAATTGTGAAATATATATTGAAATTTGTGAAAATTTACTTACATGATAATTTATTTGTACTTAATAAAATTTGACCTTTTTTATATTGTGGTAAACTGAATGTTGGATTAGTATGTAATTAATGTGTATGTACTTTGAAGTAGTTAAGAAGTTAAGTAATTGAAAGAAAAATTTAGAGTTTTGTTAAAAGGAGCCACATTCTGTGAATTTCTATATTAGTTTTTATCTGCTATAAATAGGTATGGGATGCTAGAATAAAGTTTTATGTAAATGTTGTACATTTGCAGGTGGATTAGATGTAGATAAATTGGAAGATTGTTGTACCAACAATGTGGAAAGTAAACATGCAAATGAAGACCACAATCATGAAAGTTGTCCATGGAAGGGAATAAGTATCCATGACCTGCAAAACAGTTCTGGTTGTGTTTGGGGCCAGGCTCAGTTGCCTCCAATCAGAACTTCGGCATGCCATACAGTGCTTTTCAAGGTTTGAATAATTTAGTGAAGTTTTAAGTAGGTAGTCTAAGGACTGAATACAGTAACAACACTTTTTCACTTTGAACTTGTACTTTGAAGGATGGAAATTTTTATATATATTTATTTATTTTCATGTTCATATTCTATCCAATGTGCTAGTGTAATTGGGCCAGACTATCAATGTCAGGAATTTCTAAATTTTATGTTTTATTTTTAGCTGCCAATTGAAGCAGGTAAACCTCCCCCACCCCTGCCTGGACCATTTAAGGACATTTGGAATTCTGATCATGTTCGGATGCCGTTTTCATCTCATAGTGTTTACCCTGTAGTTAATGTGAGTATTACACTGAACTACTTTTCTATTGTTGAGGTAATGAAAATCTTACTTTGTTACATTTGCAATTTATTATTCAGTTTTCAGTGAAAACATTATAATCATCAAATTTGATAAATTACATTTTTATATAAATGCATTTTAGTTCATCTATCAGTTATGAGCTTTTTACAACATAAAATTTATCTTTTTTCTTTATAAGGATTATAACTAATCTATCATTTTGATATTGTGTTACAACACAGAAAGGAGATAACTCCACCATTCTGCGATCAAGATGGGAAATGGTGCAAGAGGCACTTCTGAAACAGATACTCTCAAGTCAGCAGCTTGAAACTGCAATATTATCTTATAATTCTAAATATAAAGAACTCTGGGACTTTTCTGTTCTACATTATTTCTTTTCTGAGGTAATTTTCCTTTAAACCAAATTGTACTATTCTAAATTTTTTGGTTAAGGTATTGTCTGGTCATCTGTCAAGTATATAGTTTCTGGTATTAACAGTTTCATTATTAATTTGTTTGTTATATTTTCACATGTGCATTCAAGGCTAGCAAGTGTACATTTATTAGTGAATAAAATATTAACAAAGACTGTCAAAGCAAATAAAATATTAACTATTCCATGGTTGCTCTGATTTTGTAAAGAGCGGTCAGAAGCACATAACATTGTCTTACATCCATCATTGGAAATATTTTTATGAGCATTGTTTACATACAGTTATTTTGGCAGGTTCTAGAAGAGGTTGAAGTGAATTTCTTTTTTAATAAAGTAATTCCAAGCATGGTTCGAATGGCACTGCAGCTTCCAACATTAATTACAAGTCCTATTCCACTTTTGAAAAGAAATAAGAATCATTCTATAAGCTTAAGTCAGCTACAAATTGCAAGTTTACTTTGTAATGCCTTCTTCTGCACTTTTCCAAGACGTAATGCAACTGGAAGGAACTCAGAATATGCAACATTTCCAGATATAAATTTCAATAGGTGTGTAGTAAAAATCAATTATTTCATTGACTCCAACAAAAATATTTCCTTTCAAACAAAATCCATATATGTATGTACTGTATGTGTTTTGAAATTTTTGATGTTACATTGTACCCATACAACTGATAAAATTTATTTTTGAACCAGATTATTTAAAATAGTCAAAAATAAAAAAAATCAACGTGGAGTGGAAAAGTTAAAATGTTTGCTGCATTATTACAGACGAGTTTGTCATAAAAGTAAGTTGTCTGTTCTAAAATATTTGACAATTTTAAATATTTTTAATGGTAAACAATATTTATCAAATTTTCCACACATTTATTTAAAACTTTTTTCTAATTTATAGTGCCAGAAGGAACGGTGACATTTGCCCGCAGATACTTGCAATCAAAAAATTTACCACTTTGGGAACAGTCGAAAAAACCTTTGTGTAAGTTGCATGTTACAAGTGAGGGCAAAATTGAGAATCAAGGACAAGGGATGCTTCAAATGGATTTTGCAAATAAGTAAAGGACTTCAGGTTTCTCATTTAATACAATTTTACATGTTGTTTGAATTATTTTGAATTTTATGTCATCAAAGTTTCTGATTCATTTATATACTTTTATAGACGTGTTGGAGGAGGTGTTTTGGGATGGGGTTGTGTTCAAGAAGAAATCCGATTTATAATTTGTCCAGAGCTCATCATTTCTCGATTGTTCACAGAGGCCTTGGAGCCAACAGAAGCCCTCATTATTGTCGGCAAGTACTTCTATTTTTCTATGGTACTGTTGTCATGTGCACATATTTGTTACAGACTGCCACACACAGATACAGAAGTAACGTCAATTTTACATACTTTTAGAATTATGATCTTACAAGTGTTTGGAGATGCTTGTGGGCCTTATCTGCTTCATTATAGTCATATATATATATATTTCAGTTTGATAAAATTTTTAATATTTCTACTAATATTATTAGTGCACTTAACAGGGTGTGAAAGGTATAGCAGCTACTCTGGATATGGAGACACATTTGAATGGGATGGTGACTATCAGGATAAAACATCAAGGGATTCCAGTGGGAGACTTGAGTGCTCTGTTGTTGCAATAGATGCCTTATCATTTCGTGTTCCAAATTCACAATACCTTCCACAACATATTTCTAGAGAACTAAATAAGGTAAAATTTCTGTTTCTAATTGAATTGTCATTAAATAGCCATATTCATTACCTCCCATTCTACATTTTTAGTATTTAAAATCAGTGGTCAAATATATAAACATTTTATATACCATAATCACTCAAAAGTTTGTTAAATTGCACATTGCAAATTAGTTAAAGCATATAATGCCAACTACAACAATGAAATATTTTTAAAAAATCATTCACCTGTAGTTCCAACTTCAACTATTAGACTTTTTTTACATTATGATTTTATGATAGTTATTCACAGGTTTTTCCAACTTAGAGATTCCTGCCAGCCATTTGTCTCCAGTAGCCACTGGAAATTGGGGCTGTGGTGTATTTAAAGGAAATACTAGACTTAAGTCTCTGCTGCAATTGATGGCTGCGTCAGAAGCAGGACGGAATCTTGTTTACTTCACATTTGGCGATGAGGAGTTGAGAGATGAAGTCTACCAAATGTACAAATTTCTTATAGATCACAGTATAACTGTAGGTAAGAGATTTGGCCATGTTTGTGTTAATAATGTATACACTAGATTAGGAAAAGCATTCAGTGTGATGGCTGGCTGTCACTCGGCTATATTACGTGTTTCAAAGTATTATCAAAACCAAATGACATTGTCAGGTTAATTAAAACAATAAGGGCAGGAAAGAGAAATAACTGAGGTTCACAGATGGCAGACACCTGAATGCTAGTCAAATCATAATGTTATGAGAAGTATAAATATATTTTTCAAAATAAATGCAAATAGATTACATACTAAAAATGTATTACATGTTTAAATGCTTACAAAATATGTTTAATAAATTATGTTATTGAACTGCACAACCAGATTGTCTTAAATAATTATACTTTAGTAAGGAACACCTGATGTGTGTTCATGTGGCATGATAGAATGTCTTGGGTAAAAAGT
The DNA here is from genome assembly GCA_034510155.1 of Eucriotettix oculatus. NCBI lineage: Eukaryota > Metazoa > Arthropoda > Insecta > Orthoptera > Tetrigidae > Eucriotettix > Eucriotettix oculatus. Next base: position 44,665,983 of record CM067382.1, read on the forward strand.
ATGCTTTAGTGAAAACTTTAATAAGTTAGTTAGATGTGATGTATAAATGTCTGAGAATCTGAACAATCTTCTTGAGAAATAAGTTGGGTTATGGCAGGTCCTGAAAACACTGCCAAATTGTTTGTTTTGCATTGTTCTTATTTTGTACCTGCAGAAGAAGAAAAAAACTTTATTTAATACATGTGTATGTAAAAAAATATTCATGCACTATAATTTAGAGTTTCTAAAAATTTTATTCATGGTAAAGTTGTTTTCTTGTAGGTCAGTTGTGGCGTCATCTTTGCTTATTCAATGACCAGTGCAATATTAATGGAAAATTGACTGGAGACTTGTATCCATTCCTGTACCAAATTTTGTCAAAGAATGACAATTTCACTTTAAATACAGGTAGTACACATTTTAAATTTGTAATTATTTGTTCGAACTATTTGAAGCATAATTTGTAAAGTTCAAAATAAAGCTTCAAAAATTTATTGTCTAATTAATTTCAATAGCTGGCAAAAGTAATCAGTATAATATATACAATGTTTTGACATCAAGTAGATTAATTTTAAATTAGCTTTTCTGAAGCTTTAATGAGACATCTTGGGGAAATAATCCATATTTTACATTGTTGTATTGGGCACTGAAAACTCATAACGAGTAAAGGCCAATTAATTACAAATAAAAATCACTTGCACATTATATTGACAAAAACCTGGCAGTTTACAGATTGTAGAAAAAATGTAGTGTATAAATAATATTTTATATACCTGATTAGGTTTATGGATTACAGGATAAATAAAAGTGTGTAGGAAATTTTTTGTCAATATAATTGCAAGTGACTTTTCCTTGTATTAAATTCTTAATATGTTATGAATAATCCTTATATTGACAACCTGTCCCATTAAAATTAATGATATTATGCATATATTGTATGCATTATACTTTCCACTTATGAGTAGGTTAGGCAGGGGTGAAAGTAAGCTGGAACCACCGGAACAACGTTCCGGTAAAAGATTTGGAGACGAAACGCTGTTCCAGTTTAAAATCATCAGTAACAAAAAAATTTTTTTTCATTAACATTGAAAAAAATATCAATACATAATTCATTGAAGGGATAATTACTATTTGAATTTGTGGAAACTATTATAATCATGTGATTTTCTGTAATGTACAATATAAAAGTAAATTATTATTGTGAATCTTTTCTTTTTTCCACTCTGGCAAGACATTTTTTATACTTTCACACCTGCCGAGTGTTAGCCACCAATCTAACATGACAAATAATAGTCAGTACTGTTGACATTTCTTTTTTTGCACTTGACAAAATGCATTCTGGTTAGAAATTTTTTTATACTTTCACCCCTGAGGTTGGTAAAATGAAGAATGTCAAATAGTTCCTACCAAGGAGATACATTACATATTTTAAAGTGTGTGTAGAGATATGAGAAATTCCATTATATTTTAAAATGACCTATCTATTTTTTATAGGCATTATTACTCAAATTTGCTAATAAAGTAGTAAACATTTTATTTTCATGCGACTTTATCATCTTTATATTTTGTTTCATTTCAGACATCTAACTGAACAATAATGGTTAATTAATTTTGTTTTAGGATATTTTCCATACGCGAGCTCTCCAAATTCAAGTATTCATCAGTCATCAGATGAAACGAAGTACAAAGTTAAACAAGCATATTCAGGGATCAAACTTCAACAGGAAGATAAATCCCCATTTTCCAAAGTTAGGCAATTTAATAAAAGTCCAAGCTATACCAAGAAGACCCAGCAGCCTGTGACAGAGGATGACATATGTTTGGAACATCTATTTAATTCTGATTCCAGTGATGGCAAAAAAGAAGGCAGTAGAAATGAGAAATTGTATGTAGCAGTCGGTGACAAAAGTGAACTGCTGAAGGAGGACCTTACTGAACAGGAATGTCTTGTTGAAGACCCTAATAGGAAAAGTAGTTTGTTAGAAAGTCTATCTCGATATGACACAGAAAATAGTTCGAAACCGATGCCCTCCTCCAAGAGAAAAATTTCAGACTATTTCTGTTCAGTACCCAAATGACTGACTGACTTCAATCTTGTATTAACGTTGATCTCAGGGTAAATTCAATTTTTTATTGCAATTTACTTTTCATTGAAAGATAAAAGCTGTTGCTCTGAGCAGAATTCATATAAACAATAAGAAATTGATAATGGAGCAATGGAAGGTGTGAAATGAACCATTTGTGAGAGAAAACTATGATATAATAGAAATAAATGTTTTCCACAAAGAAAGTTATTTATCCTATTTTCCAGCCTTCTGAATTCATATCACAATAAAACTAATCCAATCAACAAATAAAACTGTGTTCTAGATTGGGTAGAAGGAAATAATTTAATCTTGAACAAGGTATTTAATCTCTATATTACAAGTATAATTTGTAATTTTTAACACTTTATTGTGCATATGTATCATACAATGTTACAGTAAAAACATTCCATTTTATCAAAAAGTACTATAAAATATTAAAAACTTAACAAGTATTGTCTATTCACATCTAAGACTTGGCAGTATATGCGAATATGGTTAAAATTAAAAATGAGAAAAATGCAGTCTTTCATAAAAGAAAAATGACATCAGCTCATTAAGTTCTGTAGGCGAAAAGTTCCATCTAGATAGAAAATTTGTATATTGTGTAGTAATACAGATACTCAACTTTATCACTAAGAATAAAGTCTTGTAACGACACCCATGGGCTATTCCTGAAATTGTAGCTCACGACACATTAAATCTAGAATTTGAAAATAAATACAAACATGGCCATTTGCAAAGGATAAACTAAAAAATGGCATAACAAATTTAAATGAATCTCATTTGTAACTTCCAATATATGATGTATCAAAGTCAGTAAAGGAGGTCTCGTGAAGTGAAAACACATTTAAGTGGAATTCCATATTCTTATGTTTAATGAATTTTAATTTGCACAGTCAAAAGAAGGCAGTTTCCACATAGTGTACTGCCTTAATTTTAATTCAGTAAATTTTGACTGATAACCGAGCGAATTAATTTCAGACTTTAATCATCAATTTAATAACAATTAATGCACCATCGATATATATTAAAGATTTTGAGTTTGTTTAAAGAAAATTTTATTATTATACACACTTTCAGGAGAGAGGCAAAATAGATTTTTTGTAAGCTTCATGTGTTAATATTTGAACACCGATGTCATCTTTCTATTTATGGTTACAATTTGTTTGACAATTATGAAGTTGTACAATAAGCACACTCATTTTACACTAGGCTAAAATAATCTGACGCATGAAAAATTTATAGTTCAGTTTAAATGTACTACATAAAAAAATTATAAATGAGAAATTTAATAATACAAGATACAAAAATACAGATCTTAACTCTTTGACCCTGAGTTAAATCTATCAATGTTCTTATAGGAATACCTCATTTTCATGAAAACATCTCAAAATAGTAATAAGACTTCAATACTAGCAATCCACAAATGTTAACACACTATAAAAACATTACCTATCAAAGCTAAACTAAGACAAACATTTAATATATATTTTCCACAAACATTGATTTAAACAATTTATAAATTGTAATAATATTAGGGAGGCAAGAGAGATAAAACAATTACTGTACATTAACAACAGAATCAGATCAGTGACTAGAGGGGTTTATTTAAACCAATAGAATCTTAAGAAACCTATAACAAAGAAAATATACTGAGAATAGTTAGCCATAAATTAGCAACAATTTTGGCCGATTGAAAACATTTGGTACAGAAATAAGTTATTATTTAAACAAAAACAGAATAATTTAAAAAAGCTACTTCTTAACATACAAATGCAGAATTTGCATAATACTTTGCACTATTGCATAAAACCTATGTTTATAATGTTCTTTTATCAAGAACAATCTATGTAATAAAAATTCAGTGTACTGAACATTAACACCTCTGCACTTTGATAGTAACTAATAATTTCCATGTTAACAAAGTAGGACTGTGTAAATACTGTTAATGTATGGCTCTCTAAAGACAGTAAATACTGGAAACAATGATTTGAACTATTCACAACTTCCAATCAGAAGCAAATTATCTTAGAGATGGGTCATCGTTCTGACAAGCCCACATGATTTTGTCTTCACCCTTCACTGATTACATGTAAAATGTAAGGCAAGAAGCAACTCATTCTACTCTAATATAAAAGTATAAATTGACTATAATAAACATTTGAAGCCTGCAAATGTATAACAAAATATATACTTTATAAAGTTTTACTTATGAGCAAGTAATGACTATTTGAATTAACATCAAATTTAATATCACAGAATTATTTAAATTTTAGCAAATAGAATGGCAACAATAAAACTGATATAAAAATAAAAGGATTGTATAAAAAATAAATAATTTTATGTATTAAAATAATGTGAACTGAAAAATGACTAATTCACATGTGGGTATATTAATATAAACAATTAATTCATTATAATGGGCAATTGTAAAATCATGTTTTACCTCATTACAGAATTTAATATCTATTGCAAAAAATTCTCGAACATTATTTAGTTTCTGAACAATATGGCCAAATATGATGTTAAATGAATGTCACAAAGCTATTAGTGTTCAACAGTCAGCCAAATTGTGGCATACTGAACATCAATTTTTTTATATTGGTGAGAATACAACAGAAAACTTTAAAAATAGTTTCTTTGCAGAACTGATAGTTTAGCAATTATAATAATTATCAATAATTTAAATTAACTTAAAACTAAAGACAAAGTTATTTTAACTGTGAAAGTTAATCATTGCAAACATAACTCCTGTTCAGGATTTACTTAAACAAAATAAGAAGTATACTCGTGAGGCATAACTCCTCTTCGTGGGTAAAAAGTATGCTTAACAGAGTAGTTGAGCAAATTTGTGATGTTTGAAGTGTAAACATCGGCAAATCTGAACAAGCGTCGAGAGAAATAAGTGGGGTTGTGGAAAGTTCTAAACACACTCCCAAACTGTTTGTTGAACACAACTTTAATTTTGTGCCTGTATAAATAGAGAAGTAAAAGAAAATTGATAAGAGTCAGTAAATTTAAAACATACAAGCTATTTTCAATAATTAGTTTGGGGTTATTTGCAACAAAAATGCTAGTGCCCACAAATACTTTTCTGGTTCATTTCTGAATCATTCCCTCCAACTTAATAACTAATTTAAGAGACATTTATATCTATATTTATTTAGAATTTCAGCCTTGGTAGTTCAGTATACTACATGTTTCATGAATGGAATACAGTTGGAGTTTATTTCAATGTTAGAAAACTGCTTATTTTTCTTTTAGAAGTTTATTACCGACAACTATCCTAAAATATTTCAAATAAGGGAATTTTTACAAAAAAGGAGAAATTAAAATTAGTTCATTAAGCACTTAAACAGTTTAAATAATTTATACAACTAATATACCAATATTCGTAACTCATATCTATGGAAAATTAGATTAACTTCACATATTTCCATAGGAAAATCTAAAACAAAAATATCATGCTCAAAATAATACTTTTAGTGTAATCCATGTACAGTATATTACATTACCAACAATTATGGCAAAAGGCAAGCAGAAACAAAGTTAGTAAATATTAATATAGCCAAATAAATAACGGCTACAAACTATTGTGTAGTTAGTGATTTTAAATAAAATTTAATGACTATTACTGTGCACAAACAAAGCTGTAGCAAAATGAAATAAAAGGTTTCTTACAAGATAAAAATATGTAAAATGTGTTATATAACTATTCACACTATTTGCATGTTACAAGATTATTTACAAATTAAAAGAATCAGAAGCAACTAATTGTGATGATGATTAGAAAATATAAAAGAAAAATAGGTATAAAAACTATTAGCTTCATTTAAGGTTGTAGCAATTTGATTTGAATAATGAATTACGTTAGAAGTAGAACATACTTTTTTCAGAATGAGTGCCAGAATAATTTACAATGCAGAGATACACTTTCAGTAAGGACATTATAAATTCAAAGAACACAACTGCTGCAGCAATTTAATGTAAAATGTGCAAGAAGAAATTTGAAATAAAGAAAAAATTAAGAAGTAAGGCAACAAATAAATAGTTTTAAGAAAGTAACTAGGTTCCCACACTGCAAAATTCAAACATTTATATGAAAAATTACTACTCCAACACCTACAAAAACACATTGCATGTAACATTTTTTGTTATATTGAATTATAGAGCTCTGAAGCTGAAACAGAAAGAATATTTGGTTAATAAATCATTAAAATTTAAGCACAGTTATTATTAACATTGCAAGATTTATTGAAATATAATACAAAAATCTATTGAAATAATAGACATTTGCTGAAAACAAACTTCTATTGAAAGCAATACACAACACTACAATTAGTGGAATGAGTTAAGTACTAATGAATTTCAGAATTACAATCTCACTACATGTGACACACACCATGCATTCAGAGATAGCAAGGAAATTAAATACTTCTATATGCAGTCAGAATACTAAAACTACAATCATATTTCAAGTATACTTCTTGAAGCTGACATTTTTAATTGACCAAAGTATAAGTTATGAGTAAAAAATATTAAGACTACAAATGTAAATTAATCCTTTACGTATATTTGAAGTCCCATTTTTGTGTACACTAACATTAAAGATTATGTTTGTTCCTGTCCAGTTCAGCTTGTTTTATGAATTAATGTTCTAGAATAAAGCCAGTACAGCATTACACTAGGAAGATAAATAAATTGATATATTAAACTGACCGATATGAGGGGCAAGAGTAATAACTCATAAACAATACAAAATCACAGCTTTCAACAAAATGTGATACCAAAAAAGCACAAGTTTCATGAAAAAAAACATCAATATCAGGAAATAATTTAAGTTAAAAGTTTGTTATAAAAAATTTAGGATACATTTTTTCCAATACCTGTAAGAGAGTGTTTGATTGTCTACAGTTGTGCCAAAATTTCTTTGTCCTAGGCCGAATTAAATATATGAGCCAGTTTTTTACAGTGAGAATTTAGAATAATAATTTTGTACATTAACTTACCTTAATTCATCCCTCTCTCTCATCCACAGATTCAAAGCTTCCAAAGATTCTGGTTCCTCACGATCTTGGTGGTCTTCAATTAATTGTGTCAGCATTTGCAGCCAGTTACAGTTAAGTTTGAATTGGGGGTTGTTAAGTGTTTCAATTTCATGCTGCAGTAAAAATTCGACTATTAAGAAATATACTTAAAATTGTTTCATTAGATTAATACCATATACTAAACAATATGTACAAGATTATGCATTCACTTCCATGACCATTTAACAGTGCAAGAAAACTTGAAAAAAAATTGTTAATGTTGAAATTGTTAATACCATTTAATTTTATACATAAACATTAGAAGTGCTTTAACAAATTTAGATGCTGGGAATTCCAAGTTAGAAGACCAACTAAACATTTAATTTCATCCACTATAAGATCAGTTTAAGTATGAAAAAATATATAGTTTATGAAGTCAGGGCAAATTATTTGTGACACTTTTGTAAAATAAAGAGTGTTTCACAAGATTTAGTACAACTATTGTTCAGACATGAATGTTTGTCTATAATTGCAAAAATAAAGTTTACTGCAACTTGACTACTTACAGTGAGTTCATTAATAATTGCACCAGTACGCCATCCATGCATCAAAGTAACGTCTGCCAAGTCACTATATGGATGATCGCCGAAGTATAAAACTTGCTGTCCTCTCCAACCAGTCATTTCTTGTAGTTGTTTTACAGTGCCCTAAAATAAATTCATGAAACATTCATATCTGACATATTGTCATTGAAGAAACAATAGGTTATTACAAAAAAATAAAAATAAAATCATGATAAAATCCAGTAAAAAAAAAGGAATGATACAAGCAAAATTTGGCGTAGCTAACCTCATAATAAATTTTTCCTTTTTCCAGTTTAGTTATTCGGTCCCAAAGGTGAACTCCTTTTTCAATATCATATACTCTGAGAGGCCGAGATTCATCAGTGAAGAATCTTGGTTTTCTTGCTTGAACAATGACAACATCAAAGAAATCTCTCCAATCAGGACCCACCAACAGTGACATTCCTTTATTTCTGAAAAATAATAAAAATATTGTCAGAATGTTATATATATAAATATGAGTCAGGAAATGACATTGTCATGTTAATTAAAACAATTAATGGGGAAAGGACAGAGATAGAAAGAAAGAAGGTGACTTACCTGAGGTTCATAGATAACCTCACAAGGTGTCTACCATCTATGAACCCATTAATTGTGTGTATATATATATGTTAGACAAAAAAATTACTCTAAAATTACATATCAATCAACCTGAAAAATAAACATATTACAATTTTAAATATTTTGTCTATAAATGACTTACACAAATAGAAATGGACTGTTTGTAACAAGAAACAACTTTTTCTTTGCAGCAACTAGTTTTCCAAAAAAATTTCTTATATCTCTGTTAACTTCCAAATATTCGGAGACATTTTTTCCAACAATACCATGCATAACGGGGTGGCCACTTTGTACAGAGTTCTGAAATTCAAAGGCAAATATTTTTGCTTTGTTATATACATTTCTACAAAAATCCGGTAAAACTTAAGTAAACAAAATCAATGACAAGCAAATTATGGAATAAGGAAGAATTACCTTCACATCCCTGAATAAAATCTCTGGGTGATAATCAATATGATTCTTCTCAAAGTATTCTGCTACATTACATAGTAATCCCATTTCTGGCACAGAAAACAAGTCTGCTAACTGCACCATTTTGGATTTAACATCTGGCTATAATACATAAATATTCATTTTATCAGACACATTCAGAATACAGAGTTCTATTAAGTATATACTTTTTAATTATTTGAAAATTTATGTGACTGTGTCATATTACGTTATTGTAATTATTAAGTCTAGTTATCTGGTTTTTTAAAATTTTCAGGACCATTAACATAAGAAATTCATGACCCTAATATGTAATTTAGAAAAATACTTTCCAGGTAACAATTTTAAAGAGTCATATTTGTGATCAATATGAACTTGTGTACACACATTCACTACAATACAACTTTGCCCAAAAAATTGTCAAAGCAAGTAAGTTTCACAAACTAAATAGAAAATGTAGATCTATGTCATAGTATCAACAAACATTAAATGTAAAATGCTACTTTCATACCAAATTTTCTACTGAAAAATAGAAGTTTCAACCAACATATACATAGAGGAAATAAACTATTTTCTAACAGAGAAAGTAAAATAGCTAATACCAACATAACGAAGAGTTTTAACGACACTCAATACTGGCATTTGACAATGAGGCCAACTTACCTCATAGCGTGGCCTCTTGAATAAAAATTTCCAGTATGAGTGGGAATTGCATTAGGTTAAATGATCACCAAACAGCATTGGATGAAAAAATGAAATCATTTACAAGTTAAAAGTGGTTAGGATATTGCTTAAAATGACTAGTATCACAGGCATTTCAAAAGTATTTCTAAAAATGTAAATAGAATTCCTCACAACAAATATTTTATAAACATGACATGGGCACACAAATGTGACGATTATTCACGTTCAATGATTTTCTCAAATGTTCAGCTAAATGTGTGTTGAAAGAAACGTTAAAAATAGTATAAAAACATGATTTCACACATTAAGAATATATAAAACTAAGTACATAATATAAAAGTCAAATAGAAGTGGGTGCAGTAAAATATATCAATTCTACTACAATTTAAAATATAAAATACACTATTGACTTTAATCCAATTTATTCTTCCTTATTATTGTGGCCACTTAAAAATATAGAAAAGTAATTTCCAACATGTAGATGTTAGCATAAGCCAAGGATATGCCAAGTATAAAAAATGCCGACTTTACTCAATACTGTACAAAATAAAATATAACAGAGTAAACTTAAAATAATTTGTAACAAGGTCTTAGTGAGTATAGGAAATTTATACATTAAAGCTAGACCATTTATTTTGCAAAATATTAGTGTTTTGTTTAAAGCAGTTGAAACCTGCAACATCAACCAGAATTCATATTCCATTAGTCATACTCTGCTCTTAGCTGATTCACCAAATATAAGCAAATCTAATTACCATACCATTGACAGGTATAGTTTGTGTACATCTACAATGTTCACAGTAATTATCATTCTCATTAAAAAACAGGCCACCTTATCCAGCAATCAAAAATTTTATTTCAATTTTAAGAACACATGAGGAGCTTTTCGTTATTTGGCCAAAATCATCACCACCTTGGTCAAAAGGTATGAGAAAATGTGAGGATTATGTGCTTAAGGGAATGGGAGCAACTTTCTAACAATTTTTAGTGTAATCATAAATAATGAAATTAGATTACAATACTTGCATTTTCAAAAGGTGGGAAATGAACATCAAAAAATAAAAAATTACATTTTTGAATTTATCAAACCATAAAATAGCATGGAATATTTATCTGATACCAGCCACAATCAGCCAATGTTTGAAAAGGAGCCCATCGCCTTTGCATAAAATAAGCAAATTTGTTTAATGTTTTATTTTGTATTTCAGTAGTGTATCCTTTATTTTTTGTTATTCTAAAGAATAATGATGTAATGGTTTATATACCTACATGAAAACTTTTTCCTTGTGGTTCAACATAGGCAATTGGAATGATTCTATTCTTGTATAACTGAAGGACTTCATCATCTGAAACTGGCGACAGACCACGATACACGCTACCAAGTTGTATTTGTAGGAATGAATCAATTTTCAACAAGAGTCCCTTCTCAATATCGTAGTGAAGACCTCGGACAGCAAATCCAGGTTTATATTCCAGAGATGAAATATCTTCTGGATACTGTAATATTGATTAGGCCAATTTTAAATGAATTACTCATTGGGTTTGTTTTAATACTGAAGAGAAATAGATTTAGTCATAAAGAAATGAGTTCATTCAATATAGAAGCAAAACATACTTTGTACTTCTTTATCAAGATATCCCTGCCAAGGTTATATAATAGGTAGTCCATTGATGGTTTGTAACAAGCAATAGTATAATCATAATCAAATCCGTAGACATTAACTTCATCCAAATCAAGTTCATTGCAGGCAAATACTCCTTTTGGATTAACATCAGGAGGGAGCTTTTTAGCTGAAAAAGGGAAAAAATATTTCTAGTTTATTACACAAATGAATCAATTTAAATTTCCTTAACAAAAGCCAAAAGAATTTCCAACTATTGAAAGAAAACAGTTTTTTATATTTATTTTTGATTCAGAGCAAACCTCTCATTTAACTTTTCATTCTATAAACACTAGAAATCCTTCAGTAGTAAAGCATAAACACCAAATAAAATACAATTACAGATAACTTGACTGCTTTTAAAGAATAATTAGTTAGTCGACCTTTATTTCCTACTTCCGAAATTAAGGTGTTTAAACTCTGATAAGAACGGTGAGGCTTTACACTGAACTATCTCATCTCCATCTGTATTGTGGTGTCTTCGAAATGACATAATTAAATTACGTAAAGCTAATGGACTATTTTGAGTGACGCTTACATTACGGCGCGGGCAAAATAAAGTAGAAATCTTTTATATGGAAACGTTTATATGACCTTATAAATAACTTACATTCGCATAGCTGTTTCGTTTTAATATACGCTTCGGCCAGGGAAGCGTTACGCAAAAATCTTCGCTGCACTGTGGTTCCCCATATTATAGGATTAACTGCATTTCCGATTTCATTAATTACAACGAATGCACCAGACACCAATACTCTACTTGGGAGCATATCTGAAACGAACTGGCTACAAGCCAACCATCTCAACCTTATACACACCACAACCGCTTCGAAGTGTCTAAAGCTGCAGCCTCTGCTGTCTCGGATTGATTTGCATTTGCTGCTGTAAAATCGACATCGATAATCCTCGAAGAATTACCTTTCCAAATACTTTTGTATTTTGAATCAACCAGATGCTAAGGGTGTATATTTTCATCGCTTTAATATATATTGAGAGAAGTCAGGAGACAAGGAAGTATAAATGGTAATAAAAGCAGAGAGATGTAAGACCCATTTCCTTCGTAGACCAGACAGATTTGGTTAGCCCACGGTTGTAATTAGCTATTGTACTATTTTCTTCACCTACGAAGATTCTTCATAACCGCAACATCGAAAGACGAATCTACTTTCATGGATCTGTCTTTGATTTGATTGCATAACAGCAAAATATTCGATAAAGGATTATATTAATAAAAGTATAATTGATATGAATAAATAAATGTGCAGAAGCTTAAATAATAAGATAACATCATAAAATAAGCAAGAGAAAAATTCCGGCTCTGTAGGCTATATCTTCAAAGTGCTATCACTCCATATAGAATCTTGCGTGTATCTTATTTGATTATTTACATATAGCGATATGGAACTGTTCAAATAGGATAATACAATAAAGTTATTCGATGTGTAGGAGCTTATATAATCTTAAAAAATGAAATACTGTAATTATCATAAATAGCGTACCGCAAGGATCAGTTTTAGTTCTTGTATAGGTAATGTGATGAAATTAAACAGAACTCGCCTTTCATGCATAAATACAATTAATCAGCTACTCACTGTTGAATATTAGTCTTGAAAATATATCTAGATCAGTGTTATTGTAAAATGCACTGAAATGTATAAAACATGTTGCATAGAATAATCTGAAAGACTGTGTCTGAAGACAGGGGTCAGGAATAGGTTCCCATTTCTATCTATTAACAAGCATATAATACTAAATTTGTGGCATAAATTCAGCATTGGACAGACATATATAAAAGAAAAATTATACTTATTAATTTCAAATAGGAATAGTTTATTAAGAGATAGGGCCTGTAGACATAGCGTAGAATAGGCAAATTAGAATAGGTAATTAGTTTAATTTAGTCAACAGTAATACTTAATTTAGGGCATGCCTGGGCCCAATTAGACAAATAGGCAAATGACTAATTAGTTTAACTTCAAACAGAGGCAAGGGCTCCTGCCCGGAACTCGAACGTACTTGTGTCCTCGTGACCATCACAGGTCTAAGCGTTATCATCCATATGGGCCAATCTTGATAGAACCAAGATGATCCAAATCGGTGGTGGAGCGTGGGTTTAAGCCGCCCGGGGAGTAGATCAAATTAGCCGCGCCCATATTTAAGTATTATTATCCAAAAGCCTCCAAAATTTACAGTAATTCTAAAGAACTTTTCGGCAAGAATAAATGTATTGTCGATTTCGCAGAGCCGTCCAAATTTTTGTTCGGATTTTTATTGTGAATATTTGTCGCTCTCAAAAAGCGCCGCCCCCCACCACACTATGCATGTGATCCAAAAATGTGATGTGGTCTCCAACATTTTCCCTCTGAACTGATGTATTTCCTCCTTATGATAATCAGCAATCAATTTCATGATTAAAAAACAGGTCATTTATTTATTTTCTTCTCGCTTTGTGTAATATTCACTCTCAGTCTATAGTTCTTATCTATTCTTTACATCACATCCCAGATATCTCTATCATATATGAATCCAGTAATGGAATACCAGACTTATTACTGCAGTAAACTTGTCTAGCACACACGGAAGTAACTAATGGGTGACATGATATTGCCAAAATAATTGATACCGGCAGGAAAGACAAACAGGGAGAGAAAACTCAGGGTTGGAACAATTTTTACTTTTAGAAACACTACCCTTATTCTTCAGAAGATAATACTTTGTGCAGTCGTCTGCATGGTACTGTTTCTGATAGGAGAAGTAATACAAATTTTTGGATCTTTCTTTTGCTCCAATAGAATTCTTTTATTAATTTCTTTCACTAATATCGTTAAGTGAATACAACAGGGAAATTATGACTCAACTGATAAATTATTAAATGGAAGAAAGTGTGAAAACATAACATCATATTATTAGAACAACAGAACTTAAGTGAACTTGTTTTCCTTGTTTCTTTTTTTTTTTAAAAAAAGATAATTCAAGTCAGGTTTAAACATTTAAAAATAGAAGAACTCTATATAGCTCTTAATAAGATAAATATTTAGATCAGTTTTAATTTTATTTGTGATGCATCATTACAACTCAGACAGAATTGAATGAAATTGAACCTGTATTATATAAAATTTTGTCATCACAGGATACAGATGTATCAGAATACAAAGAGTTGAGAAATAGCCATTACACACAATGCTTGTGCCACTTACAAACAACACAACAATCCCATGATTCAATTTATAGACATATCACTAATACACATTAAGAAAAAATGGGTCCCACGTGTAACTCTGTGGAACACCATGTGGTAATAGGATTTTTTTTAAGGTAAATTGTGGGTTACTAATGTATCTTCATGTATAAGACACAATTTTTGGATCCTATATTATAGACACAAGTTAAGGTAGTCATAAGGAAGTACTCTGATTACACTTGAATGAATACAATATCATGATTTGTATATCTGAAAATACAATTGTTACATATTATTGGCACTGAGTGGTTTTGATAAAAGATCAAAATAATCTTTCATGAGATATTTGCAAATATACACAAAAAACATTAAAACTGGTCAACAGCAAATTTATTATAATAAAAGGCTGGTATTTAATGCACTTATTAATAGTAAGCAGCACGGAAACAAAAATCTTTTATGGATCTGAATTAATTCATTTGTATGACACATATAAGTTTTTGACTGTCTTTCAACATTTTATTGTTTTAAGAAATTATTTGAGGCGTGTATATGAGTAAAATGATGTTGGAGGAATGCAAATATATATCAAAGTGGAAAATGAGAAATGTGTGAGGCTATGAAGATCAAGAAAATATCAGACATTATTCTTAAAAGTCAATTATGTTTGTACATAAAAAATGATGCATTAAATGAGTAAAATTTGATTCAGATCAGTCATATGTTGACTTTTGGCGACCCTGATTGGAAACTAGATTCTATTTTCGACAGGACTCCGAGTTCTTTGCCATATGCGCCTTGCACGTCTTTTCTCTGCAATGAGTTGTCTGATTTGTAAAGGCACGTTATTATCATGATCTAGTTTTCTGAAAGTTGATGTAGGTGTACTGTTCCATGCCGCCTCTTGGATCGTATTAGTTAAATATTTTACTGCACTATCGATGTCTTCAGGTTCGTTTACTCTTATATTTAGAGTTAGCTTTTCCTCAATGTATTGCTGAAAATTTGTCCAATCTGTTTTTGGGGATACAAGACTAGGTGGTTTTCCTTTCAGAATTATGTGAGTACTAAGGGTAAGGATTATTGGAGTGTGGTCGGATGAAAGGTCCCAATTGGATTCAATATGTAAATAGTTGGGCGCAATTCCATTGACTACGAAGAAGTCTAGCAGGTCTGGCAGTTTATTGAGGTCGGATGGCCAGTAGGTCGGTTCTCCAGTTGACAAATGGGCGAGGTTGTTGTTAACGATCACTCGTAGTAGATTTCTGCCTTTTGGTGTCGTGCATCTTGATCCCCAATTTACATGTTTTGCATTCCAATCGCCGCCGGCTAGAAACCTATTCCCCAAAGAGTTGAACAGGGTTTCATATTCGTCAGTATTTATTGCATGTCTGGGTGGGCTATAGATCGCTGCCACTGCGAAAGGTCTGGGTTTGGCATTAACATGTATTACTGTACCTTGAATTTTATTTGTTTGGATAGATGGTAATTCATGGTGTGAGATCGTAGTGCGTATTAATATCGCAGCGCCTCCATGCGCTGTCCCATCAGGATGAATGGTGTGGTGCGTTGTATATAATGGTATTTTAAATACTGTTCGGTCAGTGAAATGTGTTTCTGATATGAGCATTATGTCTATTTTATGTAGTTGAAGGAAGCTTATTAATTCTGTTTTGTGGTTTATCAAACCATTTGCGTTCCATAAGGCAATACGTAAAGACAAGAGATTCATTTATGCGCTAATTTATTTATCACCGTTGATAACATATTTAATATCATACTGTTCTGATTAATAAGTTGATTAAACATTGCTTTAAATTCTGACAGGAAGGTATTTAGTTGATTACTTATGTTGCTATTTTCGTCCGCTACGTTACGTCGTGCTGTAATGTTGGCATATGTAGGTAAATTAGTTCCTTGTTGCTGCATTGGTTGGTTTGTCGGTTGATTAGATAAAATGATTTTTTATTTATTTACAGGCAGGTCATGTCTATTTTCCTCCAAAAGAAAAATATTTCCATATCAATTAAAGTACATGTTATACTATTTAAGTACATATTAAACAATATAATGTGATATAACAGATATGTTATATTAAGTTTTAGTTAATGGACACATCGTATTATATATATCAAAATATGTTCAACAGCATTGTGAAAAATATAAATTTACATGTATATAGAATAAAGTAATAAGCTTTCATTACATGGGATTTAATACTCTTTTAAACAATCATAAATATATTATTTATCAGATCTATATTTTTGGGAAAGCATATATGGACCTCATAGCTCATCTTAGCAGTTTAGCATGGAACCCATCTTTCGTCTTATGAACATTACATTAAATATATAAGTTTCTAGATACTTTACTATTGTTGTTGTGGTATTCAGTCCTAAGACTGGTCTGATGCAACCCTCCATGCTAACAGTTCAAGTTGTGGTATTCAGCCCTAAAACTGATCTGATACAACCCGCCATACTAGCCTATCTTGAGCAAGCCTTTTCATTTCCTCACTATAACAAATCCTCCTAATCTGCTTGGCATATTCCATTCCTTTCCTACCTCTTCTGTTCCTACCCCACCTTTTCATTCCCTTATAACTACTCAACCCACATCCTCCCTAAGGAAAAGACTATAAACCCTTTAAATGTGGTGCAATAGGACAATGCTGAAAATCAGATGAGTGGATAGAATCACTAACGAGGAAGTTCTAAGCGGAATAGGGGAAGAGTGTACAATATGGAGGACGTTGACCAAGAGAAGGTGTAGATTAATAGCCCACGTTTTGAGACATGAGGTTCTTGTAAAATTAGCATTTGAGGGAAGTGTGGGGTAGGAACAGAAGAGGTAGGAAAGGAATGGAATATGCCAAGCAGATTAGGAGGATTTGTTATAATGCGGAAATGAAAAGGCTTGCTCAAGATAGGCTAGTATGGCGGGTTGTATCAGATCAGTTTTAGGACTGAATACCACAACTTGAACTGTTGAAGTGTTAATCTTCCTAAACACAAAAATAGAGATCATTGTCACTTTAATGTTTCAAATTTTTGCCATACAACTAACTAGCTATTTTATGTTTATAGATGTTTATCATTGTTCCATGCACATAACGTTATGAAAAAGTTTGGCCACATAAATAACAATTATTATGCGAGGAGAAATTGCGAGGGGCTTCTGGTTTTAATGAATACAACCTGCAATATAGGGAGCAGAGATGTCTTTGTCTCCCATCGACATCAAAGGAACAGCTTGATTACTAATAAGCTGCTGACAAATGACTTTCGTTCTCAGAGAAAGGACGAGGACTTCCTCCCAGCAACCAAGTTTTCACTTGATAATTAATTATATTTCGCGAATGGCGGAGACGACAGAATAAGCTTCGGAACGAGTTTTAATTAAAATTCACGCGGAAAATACAAAATTTGATTTACATTTGCACAGTTTTCGTAAAGAAAATATTTGCAGTAGTGTTAACTAAAACTAGAACATCCCAAACGGGTTGCAATTGTTCAAACTCTTGTAGTCAATAATAAAATAACGTTGATATTTTTTTAAAAAAAATTATAATTTCTCATATCAGTATCGTGTCGTGGTATAATTACTGTATATCAGTTAGGGAGAACGAGATGCATTGGAACACTACAGATTAAGACATTTTAACTGATAACCAAACTGCCATAGATTGATATCGAAATTAAGAATACACCTTAAATACATCTGATTCAGTGCTCATTTTAAGTTTTCAACTAAAAAGAGATGATTTGCGATGTGTTATATTACAGTAGACATTTATGTGGTGACGATCGGAGTTGCCATGTCAAAGTGCCAACTGCAGGTCTGGATTGATTGACGTACTTGACTATAGCCAAGAGGGTCTTCACGTACTACGTTTCATGCCTGTTACTGTCATCAGTAATATATGGCTGGCAATTGCAAGAATTATGCTCGACACAAGTGAATACATCAAGCGATGATTGAGCTAAACCATGCTGCGATTTTTTATTCTCAATCTTTCAATTACAACTTTGATAACGCCGTACAACGATTTTACTAATAGTTTTACAGGCTTGCTTTCTGATATTCAAATAAAATCAAGTCCATATCAATAAAATGACTGACACCGACTTTAATAAACAATTACTCTTGAATTTTGTTCTTAATAAATAAATGATCAATATAGGGGAGACTGCAGAACCAGGGGCAAATTTTGTATCTAATTTTTTATTCAACCCAGTACTTTACATCACAAAATTTAAATAACACAGACATCTATAATCCTTTCGCAATAAATTAGTATTTTTTAATGTTTCTTCAAAAACGGAAATCCTGTTAAAATAATTAATTTATTCAAACCTTGAAATGTGTCCTCTGGTACAACATCCTGATGTACGAGACTTGTTGTACCTGAACATCGTCTTTTTTCATTTTTATGTATAAATCACGAAAAAAATAGACATCTTTATTAAATATTCAAACAAAATTAAATAATACACAAATTTATGTAAACACCTTAAACAAATCCACAATGAAGTAAAATAATTTCTTTAACATTTTAAAACCAAAACTAACCTATGTTGTAGCGACTGAATGACACAGGGAAATCAATAAATAAATAAAGCTTGCCTTGAACATCCTGCATTACAGGGAGGTGGTAATTTTAATGTCACATTCATCTTATTGCATAACAAATTTCATATTTTCACCACCAATTACTTTTTTCAATAATTCAACAGTAAACAATCCTGGTTTTTTTTATTTTTTCATCTTAATGAGCAACTGATATTTGAAGTATCTTAACCCGATTTCTTGTGTTTTTTTAATTCTATGCGCCAAAGCAGATTTAGAAAGGCCATGGTCTAAAGCACTTTTCCGAATACTAATTCCTCTTTGCCACCTCTTTGTTTGATATTTTTCGGCGTTTTCTAAGCGAATATAAAGTGATGAACCAGTGGATGATGCCCTTTGGTACATGTCCGCAGGTACATCACGTCGCCATTTTGTAATAAATTTAATTTTCCCCCACAATTATGAATAGATTTGTTGAAATGATTATAAAAATGCAAAGCTAATAAAATATTCTTTACACTACAGTAATTAACTTTTCGATGTAAATGTTTAACAGACGCTGATAAGACATCAATTGAATGACGAAAAAGTAACTTTTGCTTTAAGAAAACACTCGCCTCGCTCTGAACAAAGAATCTCAGGATAAATGCAGCTTTTTTGGTGTTCATTGTTAGCTATTAAAAATTATAGCTTTGCCGACGAAATAGCTGAAAATATCACTCGTATCTTCACTGAAAAAACTTCGCTGTCCTTTCGTACAACTGTCCTTCGGTCACATCATTCTCCCATACTTGAATTCGAATATTTTTCTATTTGAAACGGTTACCGGCTTCAAAACCCGGGAGCCAATAAATAATACGGCACTTGGCTTCCTGCTGACTAAAGAAAATACTTTCCACCGACAGCGAAGATATAACCATGAATATTTATGAATTATTCAACTGACAGCACATTTCTCATGTCGAGATAAACATGTTAAACGCGACAGTTTATGAGATAGTGATTCAATTAAAACTGTATCTTCACATTAAACCTTTAAAACTGTGTACAGACAACTAACATCTGCTTCATTAAGAGTAAAGGATCACCAAATCTTCTTACGTAGAATCGAATAAAGCCATTACACTGACTAATAATTTCATTACCGGACAATTTATAATTTAAAAATTGTTAAACAGGCTATTACTCAGACCATTTACAATATTTATTAACATTATATCATTACACGACGTTTTTGTTAATTAATGTGGGAACTCATATTGTGAATTTTACTATAAAATACAAACGACATATTTGCAACATAATATATATAATACAATTACTTATAAAATGAAAAATTACTCACAGAATCAAGAAATTTAACGAGAAAAAATTTTGAAGTACATGTCCCACGAGCGTAGACGCCGCAATGAATGTTAAACCAACAGCAACAGCTCTTAAACATATTATTCAGAACAACAATGGAAAGTTTAACAATACATTAAACAAAATTTTAACAGAAGCGAATCGTAAATTTTGTGACATTTTTAATATTACTAGCTGGATTGTTATATCTGATATGAACATAAATAAATCAGCCAATATTTCGGCTTGTTTAACACTATTTTTTTTAAAAAAATTCAACCATTAACACACAATCATTGAAAATTACTGAAATAATTAACTATACTACGTTTCGCCTCTCATTTGAAACTTGTTCAGGTATAAAAATTTAGCTGTTCATTTCTGCCGAAAGAGTCATGGTTTGAGGTTCCATGAACAAGTCTCAAATGAGAGACGAAACGTAGTATAGTTCAATATTTAATAAAATAAAAACACAAAGAGGCTGTTTTAACTAATTTAATAGTCAGATAAAGTATTTATTTAATTACTGAAACAATTTAAACGTTGTCTACGACGTCTCGACGAGACTTTTTTTTAATTCTTCAGGTACATGAAGTCATCAATTTCCAACAGAAGTTAAATTTTGAATTGATAAATATACATAAGATAATAAACTCTGATTTCCTCCATGTTAATTATACACACCATTTTAATATTGTATGTACTGGATTATTTATTGTACAAACTGATAATCTTTATGATAAAAGGTTTTTATATGAATAAAAATCTCTGATTTGTTTATTTATAATTTTTTTTATTGCGATTTAATTGATTGATTGAAATTTGGGACAATCTTGCCCTCAATGAAATTGTTGTTGTTGTAGTAATCAGTCCTTAGACTGGTCTGATGCAACTCTCCAATTCTGCGCAAGCATTTTCATTCTACATACCTATCGCATCCCACATCCTTCCTAATCTCCTTAGCGTATGCCGTCCTTTGCCAGACCAGTCTTAGGGCTGAATACCACAAGAGCGACAACAAGTTACAATAAAGCTTGTGATACATGTAAAGTCAACCTCAGGAACTTAAAAAGCGTAAAACTGGCTTAAGAAGGGTCAACGCTTCAAGGCCATTTCACCCTCATTTGGAGGTTATGTTGTGAGATTAGCTAATTGTGTGGTGTCATCACGATTCTGGTATGATTAGGTTGCATCAGATAAGTTGCACATAATTGTAAGTGTCGGCAACCATGCGTGAGGGCTTGAGCGAATCCGCTACCAAGTCCAATCGCTCGCTTGGGGTCATGACTCCAATTAATAAACAGCAACCTGCACGTTGAGACTGACGACGAAAACCGTTACGCAAGAACGCTCACACACTTAAGAGAAGACTGACACGCACCGTAAATTGCAACTGTCATGAAGTTACCAGCCCTAGCAGTTTTAAGTGGAATTCTTCACGGAGAAACAGTACTGAAGCGCCATAATCCGAAACAAACAGGATTTATTTTTAATTGATCAATATGTGACCGGTAACTGATTCAATGGTTAAGTAATAATTTTGTTTCTTCGAAAATCATATTTGTACTATAATTTTACAGAGTAGGTCGATAACTTACCAAAGTTTGTCTTCAAAACCTTCTTTTTTGTCGCATTGATCAAAAGGACATATTTGTTGGTTAAAATTTCTTCGTAAACGTGGACCGGTCCGACCAGATCTCATAATCAGCAGATGTCGGACAAGATTCCAAATTAATGACCGGTTTCCGTTCCCGGTAATTTGTACCTGGAAGCAGTTACCTACCCAATGTCAAAGTCAGATAGCTTACGTTTGTTCGTGGAGATGGTTAACGGTTCCGTAAACATCTAGTTTCCGATGATACCTCACGAAGGTGAGCCGAAACAATTTATTATTTTTACTTTACAATTTTCTTCGACCTGTGGTCATTAAATACTGGTAGTTTTCACTGAGGATGAATGTAATAAATTCAGTCACTCATTTGAATTATATTCCTTATTATGTTAGTACTTCAATTAATTTTTATGTCTATAAGTGAGAGAATGAAGGAATGTGAAAAGAAGTTACAAAACTCTAGTTCATAAATAATAAGCATATTCTAGGCATTTGAAAAACAATACATAACATTTTGATATGAAACTGACATTTCTATAGAACTAGACTGAATGTTGTGAGGAGTTTCTTCAACGATACTTGATTAAGGACAGAGTCAACTTGATTTAATATTTTGTCTAAGGACTTATTCTGTAGACCTATTTAACAAACAGTATTGAAGTATGCGAGAGAAAATGAAATAAGCATAAAACAGTAAAGTTTGATATGAGTAGGTACTATGGAAGTCTTTGAGTTTGATTCTGACATTTAGAATGCAAATTAAATTCCAGTTCATCCGCGAACGGGGTAAAACACTTCTGCATAACACATTTTAAAGACAGAACAATTTTGATATACTTTTGTTTCTATATTCCTCGCGTCCCAAAACCAAACACTTTGGAGATACGACAAGGCTGCCACCCCTAGGGGGAGAGGGTGGAATTAACGGAATTTTTATATGTAATAATGCTCATATTTGAGTCGAAAAAAATTATTGAGGTCAATTACTTTTGTAGTGTTTCCCCGACAGTATTTGTGTATAATTTCAACCCCTTCCAGCATGTGAGGGGTGAAGGTGGAAACGAGTCATATGAAAATAACAAGGAAACTAGCGAGTTTGGTGTCGAAACCGGTGTAATGGGAGTCGCTGAGTTACAGTATGAACTTTACGTAAAAATTCATCCCTTAGGAAAGGGAGATTTTTTTTCTGTTAAGTACTGAAAATAGTTTTCGCCCTCCTGTTGCACCGGGAGTATTTTTGACTCTCTGGAGACCCTGGGACTACATTTGAGGTTATTGTGAACTTTTTCGATGCTGGTTTAATCATGTGTTGACCAAGAATTAAATAATATAAATAAATACCCGGGCAACGCCCGGCAACTCACCAGCTAGTTTATAATATATCTTAATTGTGAAATAAGTTAAAATTGCATTACAAATATGATTCAACCAATGACTTGTTTCTGTACGTGATACTGCTGACAAAGTTTAACATATTTTCATAACTGAAGACTGAAGGACAATAATTTTTCGAGGTTTTGTGAAGCACAATTACGAACACAACTCATCGTTGCAAAGAGATGTGTATTTCTTTACTTGATAGCAGGCTTTTCATTCATCTTCTCCCCAATATGCGCTAATGGTTTGATGTAGAAGTCGTCAGAGTGTAATCCAAGAATTCAGAAACGTGGGTGGAGTAAATTCCCATAATGATAGCTGAAGGTAGATTAGTTTGTATTTTGCCTCCCTGAAGACGCGCTGCTGACTTGGCAGACTTGCTTCTATTGTGCGCTACTGCGACAGCGATTTAATTACCAAGATTTCCAGAAGCACTCGCGTCGTCATTAGGATCACACGGACGCTCCCATGAGTGCTTGCCGTTTCGTCTCGTGGACTTCATTAGAGCGCGCCTAACAACTGTAATTAATCACGCGTGATGACTCCATCTGGAGCAAGCAAGCTGGAAACCTGCGAAACAGCGCAGGATCCGGTTCCTATGCCTTATTACCATCATTTACTTTTCAATTGTATTTACGTACATTACCATTCGTCTAATATATAACAACTCATTCTCTGAGAATTCTCATTAAAATCTAGCCGAAATCGTGCTTAATTTCCTGTTGGAGTTTGGAAATGCGTTGATGCACTCCTGACAAGTTGATGGGCTTAACATTCCTGCAATCTAAAGATGGAAAGCTGGATTGTGGTGGAAGTGACTCCAGCACCGAATCATCCTCCCCTCCGCCTTTCACCCCATTTGGGCAAAAACCTACTGAATTGTCAATGAACACATCCAGGACCAATCTGTTATCTTGCACTGTTCGTCGCTTAAGTGTAGAATCAAATATCCTTCAAACACTCGAAGCAATTCACTCGCTTCTTGAAATCACAGTCGATTGAAGATGGAAATATAAATTTTATGGGCCACAAGAAAAATAATAACTTTTATTAATAATGTACAGTAAAACTTTTAATAATATATAAGGTTTCCAGCCAATTAAAATGTCCTCAAATATTTAACAAATTCATTTATGTATGTTTCTTTGTAGTTTACGTCGGACATTGGTCCGATTTTATATTATCCAGGATGGCCAATTAAGCCGAAAGCTTTGATTTTATGAGTGACAATGCAATAAATTGAGTTGTTAAATATTTGAGGACACTTTAATTGACTAGAAACCTTATACATGATGAATTTTAGTTATGTGTTATTTATTGAATTATTATTCATGTTTATGGAAGTCTAACATGAAGTGCTATGAACTTGTCTTAATTAAAAATGTCTATCATCCTTTAAGGACACACCGTTCTATTTTATTGAAAAATACTTTATAACATGATTTCTCTGTAGGCCTCGCAGGTCTATTTTTTGGACCTATTTTAGGCAGCGTAGAAACTTTCTATGTATGTATATTCTTTATACAGATTTCAACGCGTGGATAAATTGCAATTAAACTTGGTACACATATTTCTTTAAACCTGTGGCGTCAACATAATATGTAATAAGGAAGAATTTTTAAAAGTATGTAATCAAATTGGCACAAATTCCTTATTGATTCGAACAGTTTTGACTAGTAAGGAAGTTTACTTCCTATCGAATCATTAAAAATAATTTTTCCCTACAATTGATTCAAAATTATAACTCATAATGTTGGCACACCATATTAGTAATTAATGTTCAGTATAATATTAAATATAGTTCACTAGCTAATACATATGATCGATGGGAGATTGAAGTTTAGTTACAGTGATTGCAAAAATTGGGCATTTAATAGAGACACATACATACATACACGTATATATTATAAAGTCGAAATATAAGATAAATATAAATTTTCATGCTCTATAAAGTACCTCTTGAATATAAACAGAGGAAGCACTTTGTTTCCTGTAGTATCGTATATATAGCCTAACAAACCCTTATCTGTGGCATTTTTATAGGAGAATTGTACTTGATGCGAAGTCTCTTCAGGATTGTAAATGTACTGTTATCTTATCAGTTATGACACTGTTACCATTAGCAAGCTAAAGAAATTTATTTTATGAAGCCATGAAACCAAGAGTTGATTCGTGGTATTATTTAGAGATATTATGCTTGTGTACTGGGATTATGCAGTTTGGCGCTGTTTTCCTCGGTACGCACTGGAGTTTTAAAAGCACAGTTTGAAAATCACGATTGATTTTATCAATACCTCTTTAGGGAACAATTTCACTGGTTTGTAAGAACGTTTGATCAAACAGCACTTTTAGCCAATTATAGTGAAAGGAATATATTCTGTGAATGTTTTGAGGTCAAAAACTGAAATATACGGTAAGGTCATTTGTGTTTTCTGGGATGGTTTTTCATTCGACGTTTCTCTTGCGTTGCAATTGGAAAGGTGTCTCCAATAACTCCGTACCTCCCCATCCATACTTTATAATGTATCAAAATCGCAGTGAAAATGTGTAATCTATCCGAATACACACCCGCCTCTTCTAATATCAATTGTAGAAAGATTCTGACCGGTTAAATATTATTTTCCCGCACATTATACTTCAGATACCGTAATCTCGTACAGATCTTTGTGTTTTCCCATTTACGTTACTCAGATATACATAATATGCATCGATCTAATGTGTTATCTCGATAACTGATTCGCTGTACTGTTATTGTCTAGCTGATGCGATAATTTATTGGACTGTTTACATCAAAATAAATGAATTGTTTTGTTTGATGTTTTCTGAAACGTCAAAACAAACCAAAAGAAATATAATAAAAAAATACGGCCAAATAAGTGAGCAAATAAATTTAATTAATGTAAATACGTTTTACCCAACTTCTTTAGGCAAATTTTTGAATGTATGAACTAAATAAACAATGATTAATTTAGTGACACAAAAATGAAGTCTGAGCTCAAAAGAAATCTACTTTACGCAGTAAATTTTCCTTACGTGTGATAGTTAATATAAACAATAAATTTAAGTCAAGATCTCAACACAGAAACATGAGATAGTTTAAAATTATGAGTTGCTATTATTTTTCATCGCTTGTGTAATGTGGGAAATAAAAGAGGTGAAATTTAATTGTTAGAAATAATGTTATTCGAAGGATTATTCGAAGAAACTACTTAAAATTATGTTTTTGTATTTATCTATTCGTTCCTCATATGTTATTAATTACTCTCAATAATATAAATACTTCATAAATAATTATTTATTAATTAATTTCGTTTAATATTTTTACCAAGGTGTTGTTGTACTAAATTATGACACATTATTTCTATATGGAATGTTTTTATTAAAAACATTTTCAATTTCAAAATCCTGTTGACTTCAATAGTGAATTATATAAAATTTAAGAAAAACCAAAATGACCTTTTTTACATACTTTGAATTAGTCAGTATTTCGAAATTTTTAACGAAAAGAATAAATAAATAATTTTTACTTAAGTTAAAATAATTACTGAGATTAATTAAAAACTCATTGATAACAATTAAAAACCAGTCATATTATTTTGCTATTTTGGTTTTTGGAATGAGTTGTTTTATATTCTCAAAAATATTTGACGTTTTCAAGGTACTGGAACGCATATTTCAATAAATTGTACACTTAACAATATGAAATACTTTTATGTTCTGTTTAGAAGAAAAATCAGTTGCACCAAAATTAATTCATTGCTGATAAATATTTTCTTCAATCTTTATAATACCGAATATGGAGGAGAGACGATTACATATTTTGAAATTTCTAATAAAATATGATTTTCAGGGACATTCCTTTATGTACAGTTTTGCATAAGATCGTTAGAGAACAAATATTTTGGTTCAGGCATTTTTTATTTCGCGTCAAATGTTAACTTTATTTAAATAATAATCTTTACTTGGCAGATAATTTGATATTTTTCTGTGTTCTTCTCGCCATTTTCTTTCAGACCATTCCATTGTAGTTAGCTGACGTGGTTTTACTACAACGCAACCAGTTTGATCACTATTTCTTTTAGGTAAGTTAAGTAAGGGTCTATGAAGACAGAAATATTTTTATTCTTACGAACATCGCAGTTTAATTTCCAAAAATTATATATTTTTTGCTAATTTTCATATTTATATTAGTATTATAACTTTCCACCCTTCCGGACCTTTTATTTACTCATGTTTTGCTTCTCCCGTGGAGAACGTATAAAATATTTCTCATTACTATTCATACCATTCTTCTTTTTGAGCTAAATAGTAACAAAACTTTTTTCGATCCTCAGCTCATTTTTATCCCGGCGCGAGATAATGTTGACAAGATGATTAGTACACCATCAACGAGATTCCCGTTTTAAATTAAAATCTGTCGGGCACAAAGAGAGTTGACAATCTTACAGCCAACGCGTTCCACTTAAAGCTATCTGACGTAGATGTAGGACCACTCGAGATTACGGGAAGCTGCTGGACAAGCTACACACTCACTCACTTCAGTCTTGGCTGTCGGAGGAGGAACGAGGAACTGGTGGGAACTGCGCCGTGACCACGCGCAGGTACGCCAACATACAAACTACAATACTCTCAAGATGACTCATCTTGACACTTCTGCGCTTCAGTAGATTCGTACTATCCGAAGACAGCAGCTTGAATATAGGGATATTTGCGGATAAAACACAGAAATTCTTTGTCTCTTCTTAATTCATTCCATAGTTCTGACTTAAAAAAACAGGTTGGGCGGCAAATAATTTTTTGAAAGCAGTAGTGTTTATTTATTTAATAATGATAAATGTTTGTACATTTATATATACACAATATATCATTATTTAAATAATACCAACCACTTTACTCAATTTTTTATTTTACAATGAATACAAGTTTTAATATCTATACCAATAAATAAAATTGATGTGTCTCTGTCTGACTGTCTCGAATAGGCTCCGAAATGGCTCAACGGATTTCAATGAAAATTTGAGAGTTTTATAAAAGGCAGCTTAACTTAAATATTAGTGCATATTTCATTTCTATAATGATATTAATATATATATATATTAATACGATGTGATGGTTTCCTTTCTATACGTGCGTTAAAATCTTCAATGTGAATGCGAGTAGCCTATGCTCTTGATCTGTTTACGCTTAGAAACGGCTTAACGGATTTCAATGAAAATTTCAGGGATTGAAACAGGAATTTTAACTTTAATTTTCGTGTATGCTTCATTTCGAAATCTTGAAGAGCTCAGAAGATATTTATATACATATTTATAAATCCATTGAATTGCCGCGCGAATTGCTCACTTTTATTTATTTATTATTATTATTTTTGGATTAACAGGCTAAATGAGGGATATGCTGAAACAGGCAACTCCTCTTTAATAGCATAGGAAGTGACATGAAAAGGAATGACGTGAAAGGCATCAATCTCGAGAGTTTTGCTCTTAGGTGTTCCTAAACCATTCAACCAATTGTCATGAAATTTTTTGTGTTTCGCGCTGTTCATCCGAAAATAAGATTCTGTCGATCTTTGGTAGGTTAAAGTTCCTTTCTTCCATCTTTTAGGCTAGTACTGGGCCTACTCTATAGATAGCTTCTAAAACGACATACTGAATTGCTGTTTAACGTGAAATATTTCTAAAGTTGAAGTAGCGTTTGATTAAGTAAGTGTACTTTTTAATTAATTAATAATAATGCGAAATGTTTTATAAGTCGCAGTGCGAATGATTGTGGAATGCGACTCCGGCGCTCGAGACGGATTTATTTTGTAACTAAAAGTTGCTTATGTGGTGATACGTTGACAAAAAAAAACAATTAAAAAGCGTCATTACCGAAATAAAATGCTATTTTATGATTAACAGCTATATAATCGCCAGTAATGTTTCTTTGTCGCATACATACGCGTGGAGTAATTTCGACCAAATTTTGCATACCTGTTCCTTGCAACTCGACAGAAAGCTAAGACTGGGGTGATAGTAAGACACTACTACCACCCCTGGTGAAACAGTACGGAAATTTAAAACGTACACATGCGATAATGTTGCTAGGCAGACGTCTGTGGCTTCAACCTTACTTCCTGCTTTCGTTCTGTTGAAGTAAAGTTTGTAGTTGCTGTTCAATCACATCTACTAATTTCAGTCTTTTGTCGTTGGTTATTTCCTTGCACGTGTCTGAGATGGAGGCCAAAGGGGTCCTTGAGTGACGTGACCCCACGACACTAACGGCGCTGTTCCGTCTGTCCTTTGTCACGCTCATTATGACACACACATACACTAACACAGAGTTGCAGACAGAATACTGTCCCCTCAAGCCCCGAGACATCACAAACAGTAAGGGACCAAGACGACGCACAACACACATGACCTCCCCTTCCAGCACATGACCGAAAATACTCGTGCAACATTCGGAATTAAACGCCGTTTCAAAAGACCAAACCTTTGTTTCACCTTAAAAATAATTTATAAAAATTGTTCCTAAATATTTCAAGGAGCTAATAAGCTACAATCTGACTACGAATAAATTTGGGGCAATATTGAGACGTCTTCCTCATCAGAAAAGTTTTTTTAAAAAAAATTCAATAGTAATCCTTTGATTTATTTTGATAATGCTGACACTGAAATATTTTATTTATAAGGTTAGGTTGTTTAAAATTTCGCCTATTATCGCTATTCAGTGTCTTCTATTTAAATAAAATTCATGTCTTACTCTTCCACTATAATTTGATGTTTCTATGACCGTGCACATCCATTATTATTGAAGGGAACTACAATTACATAGTTATATATGAGTTATTATCAACATATATTTATATACATTGGATTTGTAGCCCTTATGTTTGTGCAATATTTTGTATATGTATTTGCTTGATGGTCCAGATTAGCTACGAGCACGTGGATTGATATTTTGTAAACATTTTCATCCATCGCGTGCGCGACTGGAGAAAATATAAAACGTTACGTATTTAATTATTAATATATAACTGAGGGGAACGAGGCACCCCACTATTATTGCTAACACAGACGGAATATCTTAAACTAGCATGAAGGTTTGCATCAGACCAGTCTTAGGTCTGAATACCACAACAACAACAACAAGTGAGAATTCTTGAAAATTTTAGACTTTGTGTGCATTTTGAAGTTTGTGAATTTATAATTGTAAAGATTGGCAAAATAACTTCAAATGATAAATCTTGGGAATCTTAGATTATATGTGTTTAATTTAATTCTGGATAATTAATAATAGTGAAATACGAAAATTTTTTCAAATATTATAATATGATAGATTTAATTAACGTTCTGTACAGTCTGACGAAATATTTTGAAGTGGGTATTTCAAGTAATTAACGACATTACACATAATTGGTATTTTTTTTCTGTAGAAAATTTGGCGTATTTCGTTATTTTTTTTTACATTTGCTTCACAATTTGAAAACAAATTCAAGTTTCAAATTCTCGCGTTGTAAATAAATTGACACGACATTAAATTTCGTGTTCTTCAGAAACGTCTTTTGATTGGACGATTTGTGATTTTCGTGGCAAGATTGAGGGAATTTGATAAATAATGGTATAGGTCCCGGGTGTATTAGTGAGATCATTAAGTGCACCGGGAGAATTTTTAAAGTTTCGGGGATATTTGAGCTCTTTGAGGGATAATTTTGATACTGAAGCTAGCGCGCTTATTTAATACACCAGGAGATTTCTTTACTCAAAGTATGTGAGTCGTTATCCCTTTCATGATTAAATAACCTTTCCGTCGGGATTGGTAGACGTGGATGTAGGCAAGTGTTTAAAAATGGACGTAAATAACAAGAGTTTAGTGTCGAATTAAATCCTGTACGGGTCTAACCTCTATTTAAATTATAATTTTAAGTCTGTATGTTTAATATAAGCTTATATAAGGCCAAAAACAGGCAAAAATGAGTGAAACATAAAATATAATTTAAAAGTAACTACATGTTTTGGTCCTGATATGGACCGTCTGCAGGTATTTGCTTTTAAATTATATTTTTGCCTGTTTTTGGCCTTATTTAAACTTATATAATTTTTAAGTGTCTGTTTTTTCTTTTATTTATTTATTTGTTCACTTTTATTTTTCTCAGGGTAGTCTTGTAAACGTTTAACTTATGCTCAATACTATTTTGTATCACATTTGTAGGAACGAGTACGGCAAAACTTATGATATGCTCAAGTATGTTTCAGGAATATAGCTTCAGGAAATAATCCTTTCGACCGTCTTTTTTTTGTCTACGTCGTTATTTAGAACACATTCGGAGTGAAAGTAGAAATGATCGCCAGCTTCATAACTGCATGGTTCGAAGTATGCAAATTTTGGTTTGAATTGCTGTACTACTATGATGCGGCGTGGAATAGAACTCGGGGCCTCTGTAAGTCAGCCGTAACCTCTAACCACAAGCATTCAAAGGCTACCTTCGAACAAGTAACGGATGCTGGTATTTGCACTTCATTTCATATTCTGTCATGCGCGAAATTGCAAACTACGCGCGAGGGGTCAGTCTCCCTGTAACCTTTTATTCCTCCCACACGATTTCTCTGAACTGTTTCGATGGAACAGGCGGTACAGGCTCTGAAGTTACTACTCGGCAAACAGTAACAACGACTCAGGTGTCTTTTATGTCTCCCGTGGCTTTATCCTTTTATGGATGCAGGCTGTACAGAACTACGGCCGATGGTTGTAAAGAACGCTATCATGCAGTACGATGCTTCTAGCGTTGAGTATCTATCGTAATTTTCTGTTTACGATCACTTGCCTGCCGCTTTTATAGTATTTAGAAATGACAGAAACTATTGGTCTCGGTTGTTCCATAACGAGAATACGACGTGTGTTGGTAGAATTGGTTGTATTTGGAAAAAATCAAATTATTATAAAGACTTGTTATTATTTTAAATTTCCGTATGTTCTGGTGTCATCTGTAGTGCACCTCCTTGTTTTCAAAGACATCCTTTAATATAAATTTTTATGTTCTATTTGGTTTGTAACGTATTAAAAAAATTAAATAGCTTAACTCGCTTCACGGCAGTTCAACTCGCAGATAGTTTTGAACACGTCCCGCTTTCACACGATTGCAACAATAGATGGAGTGATAATGGTCGCCCTCCCCCACCCCCTCTCTCTCTTATGCTGCCAAAATTACGCTTATAATTATATAGTAATTGGGAGGAATGATATTGGAATGGCGAATAGGACTTTTAACTCGTATTTGGTTTTCACGCCGCTTTAGCGCGGCTCTTCAATGAATATGAAACATACACGAAAATTAACGTTCAAACTCCTGTTTCAATCCCTGAAATTTTCATTGAGAACCGTTGAACCGTTTCGGAGCATAAACAGATCAATTGTATAGGCAACCCGAATTCACTTTATGGAGATTCTAACGCACGAATACAAATAAACCTTCCCGTAGAATTAATATTAATATTATACTAGTATCATTATCGAAATAAAATATTCACGAATATTTAAATTAACTTAACTGTATTTAAGCCCTCAAATTTTCATTGAAATCTGTAGAACTGTTTCGGAGCCTATTCGAGACTAACATACGGACAAACAGTCAATCAGTCAGACAGACATTTCAGTTTTATTTATTGATATAGATATTACTCATTTATGTACCTAGATTTAATGTGTATATTTTCAATAATAGCCGTTCTAAATTAATCCCTACATTCGAAATTTCCTTATTATGGAAGATTTCATAATTACATGTCTAACCCCACATTCACCCACAAAAAAACTTTAAAAGGCAGTCAATTATCTTATCAGTGGTTTCATGAATTACATATTGACAAGATTGTTAGTATCCTTCTACTAAAAATTCTTATCCCTGACGTTTTATTTACTAATGTATCAAAATTTGATCGGTTACAATTTAAAATATTCCTCTTTTTTGAAAAATGCAGTTTAAAATTGTTGAATTCTTTGATAATTATGGTACATGTGCTATTTTAAAATCTTCTAATAATTTAAACTTGTTTAAAATATCAAATAATAAGTTAGTTGAAGTGAAGATGACTGAGCTTTCGCCGTAGTCGTAGTTTAATCGTTGTGTTACCTGTGTGAAAACTCGACAACTATTTATTAATGTTATGTTGGACATTATTAATAAAACTGTGTTCAACTTTGGCTGGGAGACCTGGCCGGCCCCTTTTTTTCTATTTCCCTTCCTTACCCACCTGTTAGTACGTGATATGCAATGTCTAAATGGCGCGTGTTGGGATTCGTAGCAGGCGGAACTCATTGTCCCTGACACATTCACCGTTCAAATCTTTTTATGTCTGCGGCAGTGTGAAGGGCGGGTCCAAACACTACCATGAATTAATTAATTCTTCCGTTCACAACCAAGAATACACAATCATCATTAACTGTTTCTGAAGATGTAGAAGTTTCAGGTAACTGCGAGATGCACAAAGAGGGCGACGGCGATGTGGAGTCGTCCTCTAGTGCGGGGGAGGCCCAGGATCGAGGAACCTGGGGCAGCCCCATGGAGTTCCTCATGTCCGGAGTTTCCTTCGCCGTGGGACTAGGGAACGTGTGGCGATTTCCTCAGCTGGCCTACAGGAATGGCGGAGGTCAGTATTTTGTACAAAAAGAATAGACATTATTGGTGCCAACCAGCAGGAAAATTAATTCTTTTGTTCTTGTCATGTTGTCAAAAATTTAAATAAAAATAAAAACCCTTTGAAACTAATATTGTTATTAGAAAATAAGTTTTTGGAAATGTAATAAAAGAGCTATGTAAAGGAGATAAGGTGTTGGACATTAAGGACGTGGAGGTGTTTATGCTTTGATCATTAAGGATATGATGGTTTTATGATAAGGCCGTTGAGGTTAGGATCGGAGGTTAAGATTGGACAGTCAAGGATTGGAAATTGTCCTGACTACGGACAATAACAACGGCAGTAAGGCGTGATCCAGTCCAGAGCAAAGAGGAAGTGGCAGATTGGAAGGTCCAGGCGAGCTGCGACGACACGGTAAATACCACTGTTTGTAACCTTTTGCCGATTTCCTGGTACTGCCAGTTCCGAGTAGGATTATTGTGTTAGTTATTCTGTTCTATGAGGAAAACTATTTAAAGCGACCCTGGACTTAGTTGTAAGGAAATTAATTCCTATAATTTTTGTAAATTATAAAAAAATTGTCGTCTTATAACTTTAAACTGAGAAAATTGTAGCATATATGTAAATTTGATAAATATAGATTAAAATGGATTTAAATTCTTAAAATTATATTGCATTATAATATAATATTACCCCCTATTAATTTCGACTTCATAGGTACTTTTTTCTAAAATGCTTTATTTTATTCTACTCTGCAAGTCGTAGAAAATGAGAAATACTTATGCTTTGCAGTCACATATTTTCAAATATTTAGAATAGTATTGAATAACATTTGTTTGTATTGAAAATTAACGTTGATGATTTAGTGTTACAAGATCGTCATAAGTGATTAGTGGACTAAGCAATCTGAATAGTAACAGGAAAACTTGACGAATAAGGTAAACTGTAACTGTTTGAAATGCTGTTACTTTTTTATTGTTTTTTTTGTACCTGACGACTATTATTTATTTTGTGGTTACACTGCATGCTGTGTACGGAATATGTGTGACACGCCCACCTCAGGGTTCCAGAGGCTCGGCGCAATCGATAAGCAACCTTGACTTTAAGTATCACGTCATATGACTTATTTGTCGACAAACAGTAGAGTCTCGAAAGATCCATCTATCTTATCTCACCACAACTGGATATATTGCTCCTAGTGATGAGTATATTTCTGTAGACAGTTCCAGAATTTCTAGAAATCGGGAGGAAAGACACCGGTTTTTATATTTGAGTTTGATGGATTCTTTTCCCCTTTACATGGTCCTCCATAAGAAAAAACTTATTCTCCAATTCGTAGTATTTTGTAAAACAATGCAATCTCATAAATATGATTATTACTTAATTAAAAGACGTTATTGTAATTATATTGTTTCAACTA
This sequence comes from Eucriotettix oculatus, assembly GCA_034510155.1. Lineage (NCBI taxonomy): Eukaryota > Metazoa > Arthropoda > Insecta > Orthoptera > Tetrigidae > Eucriotettix > Eucriotettix oculatus. The sequence goes on from CM067382.1 coordinate 44,701,153, forward strand.
TTCCTGAAAAGGAAAATAATTTAAGTCAAGACTAGACTAATAAACGCCTTCATACACTCACCTATCTATTACACATTTGCCCATCTCGTCTGTTAAAATTACTATAGTTTCCCCCCGACTTCCTATTAATAGAATCTTTTGTAAAATATTTATTTATTATCTTAGAATTAATTCTTGCAATTATATAGCATAATACTATACTTAATTTCCTATCTATTATCGTTATCTTTATGACATTCCTAAGATTTATTGGATATGCCAAAATGCTTGGATTGGTATAGTGGCTTCAGAAAAATAAAATTGCCATGAAAAGCTTAAGTAGTGGTAAAGAGAAACCAAAAAATTAAAGTATAGGTAAGAATTATGAGGCTTTAGTGAGGTCCTCGAAAAATAAATTATTATATTTTGGTTGAACATAAAAAGACTTCATCTGCCAATCAACAAGTTCTGTTAAATAATATAAACCACTCAATACTATTAATTGTTTGCGTACCATGAGCACTGCATATTGTTTCAAGATATAGAAGAATTATAAATTTGTTGACAGATAGATATTCAATCAAAATAGTACTTGTTTATCCTCCAAGTGTTCAGTCCATAAATTTCAATTATGACGTCATAAAAACAATGAAATATTTCAGACAGCAATGAAACAATTGAAATAATCCATGAAACATTAATAATACAATAATAAATTGTCTTGACTTCAGCACGGTTGAAATGTAACTTGAATATTTGTGTTTTTATTTCTGTTAAAATTAAAATTATGATATTACTAACTTTTATTGAATGAGCCAATCTGAGACACAAATGGTCATAGGAACTCGATAACTGTTTCAAATTTAGTACCAATATCCTGGTTTAATTTATCAGGAAAACAATTCGTTTAGGATATTTAAGGATTCTTTCTGAATTTTATTTTTTATTTTTCAGGTACATTCCTCTTCTGCTACATTATAATGCTAGGCACTGTGGGATTACCGCTTTTCTTTTTGGAGATATCACTTGGACAATATGCTCAGAATGGACCAGCTTTAACTTTCGGGAGAATGGCTCCCATTTTTCAAGGTAAGAAATTTTTATGTTTTACATATATTGCGTAATATGTGTAATTGATTCATAAATATGATTCTTTTCATGTGAAATATTTAGGGGAATTATTTACCAAAGTTATTCAAATTTCAACGAATTTGGTGAATTTTTATTTTTGAGAAAGCTGAAAGAGGACAAACGAAGGCTTCATCAGAAACAAATAATATAAATATTCACAAAGGGAAGTAATTATTTGGAATACGAAAAAGCGAGGAAAGTCAATCATTATTTTCTTAGAATGCTTTCAAACCAGGATGCATGTTAAACTCCGCCACAAGAATATCACGTGATTGGTAATATTAAGAGAGGTAGACGGGTTTCAAAGGCTGCCAATGTGATTGTAGAAAATGATTAGGAAGATTCATTGCGTTGGTCATGAGTCATCTCGACGCCAGGAAAACATGGCAATATTTTTGGCTCAAAGGAAAAATAGGCAAATTAACTTTTATAATAACTGAAATAATATTATTAGTGAAAAATTATTGGTGTTTAATTTCAATGTTTGTCGAAATTTTGGACAGTTACGTAGTTATGATTTTCAAACTTGTTGTGATCACCCAGCCGCTCATGAGCTTTAAACTCCAGTACAGACGAGATTAGTTAATGTCCCGTTTGTATTGTTGATCAGGTGAACTCAAAAACTGGCCTTGAAGGAATCCCTTACATTTAGGGTATCAATGACCGTGCTTATGGTGGTGGCGGACAAGTCAGACCAGTTATCCAGCCAGGAAGAGGACGGAGGTCGAGGGTCAGCTCTGTCTTTCACAGTGCCTGTGATGTACGCAAGGTCAACGTTCAGATTAAGAACGTGTTTTCACATGTGGGAGTGAGAAAAAAAGGGTAAACTTTATATCCTCTCAAGCTGTCTTCTAGAAACTAACTACAAACAAATTATTGGAATAACTTCATTGGGTACAACATTAAATCAGAAGATGAATAATAGTAGATTATTTATATCTTGGTAGTGTAACCGTGTAATGAGAGGTTTACGGTAATATTTTAGAAACGTGTCTTTATCCTGTACCAATTTAAGATGCTATTACGTTAATTATCTAGATAGAGTCAGGATTATAGTTAACTTAATTCAGGACACGGAGGTCAAACCGTAGAATCAACAGTTATGAAAATGGCCTAGGTATCAAAATGTTCTGAACATTAAAGTATAAGTACAAGAAGAGATCATAACAGATAATTTATTTCAATGGATGACCTACAGAGATAACTAACTTGTCCCCCATAAATACACAATATGAATGAATTGTAAGGTGGTTAGCACCGGAAAATTTCGACTTTTTAAACGTACAAATAATGGTCACATTTTGAGAGTAAAACACCCCAGCACATTAGAGGGAGGTAAAACAGTTAAGATTAAAAAAATGAACTTTTATTATTTAAATAATCTGCCAATGTGAGTGCTTCATTTTGTTGTACCTAATAAGTAACTATGGTTTGTAATATATTAAATAATTACAAATTTAATTGCGGGTAGAATTTAATTTCATAAAATGGTCAGATTTGAAGTAATGGCCAATACAGACAGAACAAGTTGAAGAAATACTTCACTCCGTTAACTCAAATATTTTATGACCTCACCTGGTGACGAAACTGCCAAACTTCTCTTCGCCGTCTGATGAGGTCCAAAAAAGGAATTGGAGAAAAACGTTATGAAGTATAAGACAACAATAAAAGACGGACTCGTAATATAGATATGAAACTTTTTTTCTCAAATAATGTAAAAATATTTGTTGCCTCTGGCAATGTACGTTGGTGAATGTTGATTCGGCTTAATTTTCGCTGTCATTATGAAGCCCAGTGGCATTTCACAGGATTTACAATTGTAAAATGGGAATATTACAGACGCAAAATAAATAGATTCCTTTAGGATTTGGAAAGTCAACAATGACGGCAGATTTTGAAAGACAATTAATAAAATAGGGCTCCTGATACTCTCCAAAGTCAAAGTGACGACATGTCGAGTTGCATTATCAAAGGCTTAATTCGCCCCCGGAGGAATTATAGCTTACAATAAGCAAAAACTCCCCTTCACCATCAGAAACAAGATTGACGCCTTAAAGAACTAAAATAAATTGTCAGAAGCCGATCACACGGTATAAATGTGAATTCTAGGGCGGGGAAGAAATTTGTCTAGTTGGGTGGTGGGTGAGAGGTTTTGAAGCAGTGATGGAAAAGAATTTAGACAGAGCAGATGGAGAACAGTGATTGGACAGAATGAGAGGGAACAGTGATTCAACAATTGTTATTCAAAGTATATATACCTAGCTGTTTCTTCCTACACGACCCAAATCGTCACAAAAAAAAAATTCCGCTTAATGCTATAAAAATCTTTCTGTAACGCTTTTTTCTATACACGTACACCTCCACTCCGTGTCAGGCTGTGAATTTCTCCTCAAAGCTGGCAAGAAAACACTGACGAGATACTTTTTTTTCCCTGAAATAACGACATATATTTAGATAAAAATATTCATCATCAATAATGCGCGTCAGAATAATAGTTAATGGCTGTGTCTGGGTTACAGGTCTGGGCTACTGTTCTATTCTGTTGTGTTTCTGTATCACAACGTTTTACCACGTCGTTATGGCCTGGTCACTATTCTACGCCTTCTCATCTTTCGGTATGACGCTCGGATGGTCCGTATGCGATTATGACTTCAACACTGACTGTAAGTAATTTCAAAAAAATAATATTGGAATACGAGCTGTTACCAATATAATGTAACCGGTTGATTTAATCAGCCCTTAACATTTGTTTCCTTTTTTAACTAAAACGTATAAATGATACCTGAATTTAATCCAGCATTAGACTTTTTTATAATACTAGTCGTCACAAAAACATTTTGATTAATTTAATATATTCTAGAAATTAGCTCCGAATTGATGAAGAAATGTATAATTTAATGACTTGTTCAACTATATTTCCAGATCAGATTTTCTTCCATTCATGTACGAGGTCTTGCAGAATTCATCTGACTAACAAGACTATTTTCAGTCTGCTACAGCGTGGTGGAAAACCGCCGCTGTCTGGACCAGTCGCCCTTAGAAACACCTCTGACTTACTACAACAAGACCTGCGTCAGCGTAGATGGTATATGCTCACAGTACGGATTCGACATGAAGGATTACAACAGCTGTTTGAACGGTTCCACAGACATCCGCCTGCATCACCTCATCAGGAGAGTTCTTGCCTCCGAGGAATTCTACGAGTACGTACAAAAATTAGAGATAATATTTTAGTAATGGATAGCCGTCCATCTGTGGCATAAGTTCATAAAAGTTCTCTCCTGAATATTTAGTAGTATATGAAAGAAAGTCTGACGTTTGAGACAGATCAAGTGTGCTCACCACCCAACAGGTGTCACCACCTTTATTTCCGAGTTTCACCACGTCTACCAGTTCATCGAAAAATAATAGAGGTTTATCCCTCGTGGAAAGATCGATACAAGATTATTCGGTCTTAACTCCACTGACGACCGTTGGTTCGAGTTCCCGTAGTTGTTATTCTTGTCCTCCTTTCATCATGATTCACCTAGCGTACCTCTCATACTGTATTTTGTTTTCTTAAAAGGGGATTGATTTGTAAGTGTGAATGTTATTTTGATTGCATGATATACAATGTGGGCAAGTAATCTGTATTTATCTCTATTACAACCAGTGTCACTTTTTTTCTTGATTTGTAATGCTCGTGTAATTGAGTATATGACTAAATGCTGCAATCTCACAGCAAACTCCTCTCCCGTCATTCTGAAGGACGTGACAATAGTAACCAATAACCCAACCTATCTTTCGCGGGTTTTCTGGAGTTTGCCCAGCATCTCTTTAAAAAATGGAAAAGGTTTACAGTGCCTATAATACTAATCCTAATAAATGTTTTCTTTGTGTCAGTGACTTCGCGATGGGTGCTTCAGGTGCCTCATGGGACAACTGGGGGGTGATCCGTTGGGAGCTGGTGGGATGTTTGGCCCTTGCCTGGGTTCTCTGTTACCTTTGTATCTTCAAAGGCATCACCGCCACAGGAAAGGTCGTCTACTTCACAGGAGTGTTCCCTTTTCTCATCATCATTGCCCTCGTTGTTCGAGGTACGTGTTGTAACATCACTCTGGTATTATATGAATGCACCTGTGGTGTTATTTCAACGGTTTAAGGAGAAAATTATGTGATATTGGAAATAAGTAGATGATTGTGCGTAATAATATGCGTGGTCTCACATTATTAAATTTAGATATGATAGTTCGTTCACTAGTGCTTCCGAGTTCTTGTCAATTGTAGGAAATAATAACCTGTGGAAAAATTATATATATATTAAAATTGCGTGGACGGATTATTTACAGAATATTGTATGTCTCCAATTCCAGTAAACTTGTACACATTTGAGTTAAACGTGTTGGGATAGAGTAAGAAATAACACCAATAATTGAGAATGGTTGTATCATCCATCTGAATGGAGGAAGAAGACTATGTGAACCAAGATGGTCAGGGCTTGATTTTTAAGTAAAAGTTTCTAACTTTAAAATGTTAAAAAACATGACAATTTACCTAGAAATAATGATTATGGCAACTGCTTCAGGTGCTCTCCTACCTGGTGCTATCGATGGAATAATTTTTTACTTGACTCCTGACTGGAAAATGCTTCTCTCCGCCAATATATGGGGAGAAGCAGCGTCTCAGGTTTTCTTCTCGTTGGGCATCGGTAGCGGAGCTTTCTTTACTCTCTCAAGCTACAATCGCTTCGGAAACAACTGTCACAGGTGAGCTGCATGATACGATACCATTGTTTTCAAGATGCGGTCCACATCGTGGAACTATATTTATTTAATTCATGTTATCATAATTTATAAACGTTCAGAGAACGGTCAGAAATATGATAGCTGATTGTGACTTACTTTTCTTCCATGATCTAACCTCCAAACTATCGACTTCCCCAGAACGTTGATAAACGTTATACTAATTCGGAGTATGGTAATTTTTGACTAGTGGTTTTCTTTGGGATTGGGGGTGGAATCTACTCACTGCTGACAAAATTAGTTTCTTGAGAAGACTTATGTTTTATTTTAATATAAATATCCAAGTCATCGAACCATCCAGTCGGAGAAAATGGAACATTGCATGATTCACACTCCTACCAACATACGTACATTTTTAAAACTTGAATTTGTCACATCGAGGCTATCAGAAGCTTAAATAATAATTACGTGCAAATTTTCAAGTAAGCTTAATTTGATATATTTTTAAAATTTTTAGTGAATTTATCTATGGAAAAAGCAGTTAGTTCTGAAATAATTCGCTGTGAATCAAGATTCCAGCTTTAATACCCTGTTTCCAATCATTTGAACAACTTCGAGCCCTATTAAGGTTTATTCCAAATTTTTAATTGTAAGTCTACATAATAGATTATCTATACCCACTTCCCATCAGAACTCAATATTATAGGGATGAGAATAAAGCCAATAGAGCAGTCCTCAAATATCTAGTTTAAAAAAGTTATATTTAAACAACTGTACAGCTTCTGCTGTAATTTAGGGTGAGGGAGTGATTTAAATATAAATTTTTCAACTAGATATTTGAGGACTACGCTGTGGCCTTTCTTCTTATAATAGATCATATAATAAAGATAAAAATAACAGAGCGGTAGTAATTAATATTTACTAATTATAAATCACATAATACTTGTATAATTTCATTTGATTCAATTCCTTCATTATAAATGTCACAACTTTATTAATAAATGTATCGCATAGGGTTTATTTAAGGATAATAAAATAATATATGCCTTAGATGCCAATTAAAATAATTATTAGGGTTAATCTAAACTTTAAAGGATAAGCACTCTTGAATATAATTTTAGTGTAAGTATAAAATTTCATAATGTAATGTTTTAATATAAGTATTTTTAGTTAGAATAAAATATTAAAAAATTGGGTACATACAATCGGAAATAAATACACCAGTTTTTACTAGTAACAAAAGTTTATTTATAATTCAAAAATATGTTTTTATTGAAAATTTAGTAATAAAACATGCTTATAATTTTTAATGCAATATTATTCACACTGAAATGGGCGTACTTATATTTATTTCTATAAATTCGTTAACAGGGGAGAAGTAGCGCCTGATCAGTTCCAAAACATTACTTGACTAGTGCGGACCAAAATGCTTTCAGTTTCTGATATTTATTTAATTCCAAATTACCCGACGACTTCATAAATATATAGATATTGTTTCTGAACTGTAAATGTAAAACGTGGACAGCATACCATTTATTTTGAGGACTTGTAATATACCATTAGCCACTTTTTCGTTCGCTGTTCTAGTCTGCACTGCAATGGTTTCCGAAGTAAGTGCTACAGATTTCTTCTTAACATTACTTTAATTAGCACTTTTTTTAGCGTGCGAAGTTATTCAGAATATCGTGAATCTTTTACTTTTTTATACGGAAGAGGAAATCTGGGGGATTTGGAATTAGATTCTGTAGCTACGATCCAATTACCATCCACTTTTGGAACGGTGCATGATTTGTTTTGTTATTTCCGTGCTTGTCGTGTGGGACGGATTACGAATGGCTAGGCTTCAGATATAACGTTTTCTTCCGTACAGATTGTCGGAAACGAGGAGAAAAGGGGTTGGGGAGACCGACTCAATATAGCGAGAGCGAATAATAACGGAGATTGCGAGAGGTCGGCCATATTGGCTCCGCTAACAAGGGGACCATCATTACACACGCCCCGCCGTACTAACTTCATAAGGATAACTTGGCCGCTCGTTTCTATTGCTTTCTTCCTTTGAAAACTGGTCGCCGTCTGGACTTCTGGAAACGGCGAGGCAGATGGGTGAATTTCTCGCCCCGTTGCTTCTCTGGCGACAGCTTGCTATCTCCACGCCTTTTGTGCCTTCCACCCCCGAAAATAACTACGCCGTCCACAAGCACAGAATATCAACGAAATGTATTGAAAAATGTCTCGGCTGCTAGAGTGGTTTGCAATTAACGGCCCGTCCCTTTCACCATATTGGTGCTTGCGAAAAATTTGATGAATTTGCTTCATAACTTCAGGGGGGTTGGATGAAAGATATTATTGAACCTTTTTTATATGAAATTTAATAAAAGACGGGGTGGAAGTTAGCTAGTAATTATAAGATGACAGATCTCTCAATTTCCTGGAAGTTACCATTACAGTAAATAGTTTGAAATTATTCACAAAGTGGTACAGGAAGCCAATTCATCAGGATGAGTCATACATTACTTTTACATTCATGGTTTGAAAATTAGGATCAAGGAACATATACGTAATTATATACTTTCAATAGAAAAACGTGCTGTTTTAACAAAACATAGTCATACGTAATCATCATTTTGATCGGATTAAGGTCAGAACACTTGACGTTGAACTGAGCTGTTACCAGAATCATTTTTAAAATGATTAATAATTTTACTCTTCTGTAAAAAGGGGTGCTAATACATTTAGTAGAGTTTATAACCCCATAATTATTAGGTAAGTTCCTTGGTTTCGTATAAATGGTATTTCCTGCTCATCTGAATTATATTTTCATTGAATATGTACTTGAGAAGTTCTACCAGTTGGTACAAAGTACTGTCTGTATCTGGCCCATCATACATTCCAATATCTTGTAGTTAAATGAAAATGACTTACTCGAGGACTTTTCCCCCAGAGACTCATGGTTTATCGGTGGGTTTAACTTCCTGACTGCGATGTTTGCTGGTCTGTCTATCTTCTCTACGATCGGATTCATGGCGACGGAGCTGGATGAACAAGTCTCCAGCGTGGTGCAATCTGGTCCGGGGTTGACCTTCATCGCCTACCCTGAAGCCTTGCTCAGGATCACGTTACCTCAGCTGTGGACCGTGCTCTTCTTCCTCATGCTCTTCACCGTGGGTTTGGGCAGCCAGGTAATACATCACTCGGCAATTATATCGTCTACCTAGGATAGTCTTTTTTCTTCACACTCTTCACATTGATCATCCTTATTTATGTAATTATGCTCAGTGTTATATATTGACCTTCTAGAATTTTTCACTGAATGACTAATTCAATGGAGAGCCGTTTTATTTTTATCTTCCGGATGAATATTACCATTTGTTACACGACTAATCATTTTGAAACAATTAAGTTGCTCTTTCCATCGATGAGTGTGTACGGTACCCTAATTAGTTATCAAGATTAAAACTTCATCCTTTTGTTTTGTTGAGCAACCAACAACGACTTAATGGTTTGCCATACAAAAGTGAAAGTATTTTAGAGAATAAATAATAAGAACTTTTATTGCTGATTAGCATTTGAAAATCAGTCCACTGGCCTTAAGATGTCCAGTAAAATCATATCTGGACCCATAATTTGGAGATCCCCCCTATTTATGAATTCTTATATGTGTACGATGTTTGTCTTACAATGATATTCTTGTTATCGTTAGTTTTCTGGCGTCGAAGCCTTGAGCTCTGCGATCGTCGACCAGTGGCCGAGTCTTCGCACCTGGAGGCCCAGCGTGAGTGGAGGAGTTTGCGTTGCGTGTTTTCTCTTCGGTCTGCCAATGTGCTTCAGTGGAGGTGTTCTACTTGTCACTTTGCTGGAGAACTACATCGTGTCGTGGGCCATCATGCTCGTCGGCTTCACGGAACTGGCTCTTGTGGCCTGGACTTTCGGTGAGTACTGCACAGTCCAGTATAAACATTCCCAACAGCTATAACATTTCGGATAGAAACTTGGGCGATTACTGGGTTTGTGCTTTAACTGTATTCTTATGCGGTGAAAAGCAACTACTTCATTGATCGACTCAGTCGCAGTTGGTGAATATAATCCAATTTTACGCAAATATGCGTAAATTAATGATCATTTATCCTCTCTTAACTGGATATCCTGACGCCTCCCTTAATGAATAATAAGTAATTAATTCAAGATATTCTTTACTTCACCTGTATCTGGTCCTTTCAGGAGGGAATAAATTTATTAACTGCATCGATGAGATGGGAATGAAATTCTGCAAATTCACTAGAAGCTATTGGTTATTCATGTGGACCGTTCTTGCTCCACTCAGCTTAGCAGTGAGTACAGCCAATATTGTAATTAATTATCTATATAAATTCAATTGATATTTATCAACGTCACACTCGCACAAACTATATATATATATATATATATATATATATATTGAAATGGTAAAACACAACTACATGCGGAATTTGGCAAAAGGGAAATAGAAGGTTACAGACAGAGGTAATAAGTTGGTACAACTTAGATTTTTCTCAAGCATCGTGCTATGAAGATGATGGTTTCCCCAAAAACGTCGGTAGAGTGGGGTAATTGACTCCTCTCAGTAAGGACATAAAATAATTGTTATTGGACAGGATCAAGCCCCATAACCTACGGAAATAAAAGAATGAGATGAGGACAAAGCATTAAAAACCCAAGAAAAATTGAATTTTGGACATTATGATTAAGAGAGGACTTGAAAAATATTATTATCGGGACTTTAAGGGTGGAGATACAACCGAATATTAAAATTGGAGTGGATATTATGATTGAAATTTAAGTGAATTTTAAGAGGGGCAATAAGAAATTGTAGATTGTTCGGGCTGTGGACATTTAAATAACGGGAGGAAGACGTCCGAGACTGGAAGGCGTTCATTATTGTTCAACGCGGAAGTTCGTATCGGTCCAGAAACAAGTTCCAGGCCAATCTGAGAAGAAAGGCTAATTACACTGTCTGTAACATTTGGCGATTCCTAGTACTGCCAATTCCGAGTAGGATTTGTGATTGTGTTTTGCTCCATGCGAAGGCCCATTTAGACGACCCTTAGTGTAGAAATCATGTATCTGGTCAGTAAGAAATTTAAATTGTGTAAATATTGTATATATATATATATATATATATATATATATATATTGTTAATCATAAAAAAATGCCGGCTTGTAACTTCAAAGTGTTCGGAATTTAGTATATTGGAAATTGATAAATGTAGAGTAAATGGATTTTTCATTTTTTTATGATAATTATTCATTTTATAACATTTATATCCCTCTTATTCATTTCAGTATATACATATAAATGTAATGGTAAAAATGACGTAAAAATAAAAAGAATATGGAACGTAAGAATTATGTTTTATGAATTAACTATTTTGTATTAGCAATGAGAATAAAATAAAATATTTCTGGAAACTATGAATTCAAGAAAAATGTAATTATTCCAACGGTTTTATGTATGCAATTAAATATTTTACTATTTGTCGATTGGTTTTGCAACTATTTATTTTAGAATAGTGGAAAAGTTGTGCGAATAGAAGAACGCCGTAGTATTAATTTGCGAAGATTGTAATAAGCATAATTTTAGTTAAACTGTGAATTATAGTGATTTTATTAGATTTATTATTTATTTTTGGTCAGGAAGACACACTGTTTCAGGATTTATTTAGTTGCCATTAATTAATTCGTTATAAAATTTATCCTGAACTGAACAAAACACAAAATATTACGGTGGAAAAATTTATGTAACTGCATTGAAAGTGTTAAAAATGACCAAAAAACATCTCCGGAACACAACATTTTTGTAATATCGAGCCCATTGTAGACCGAACGATGTCTTTAAACAGCTGCAATCGATCTAGTCATAAGTCAGATTAAATATTCAGCACAGACGGGGTCTTTCTAATTGGCTATTAGAGGCAATTATCGTCCATATTAAAACCCACCACGCCCGGCATAACTCCATTAGTGGGAAGAATCATGACTAGAGACGCTACCCCCGTCTCCATCCCCCCTCCCCCTCCCCCTCCCCCTCACCACTCGCCGTCTCTGCCCCGTAAAAACGACGCTTTTAGGCCATAATGAAAATTTGGGCACAGTCCTCGGAAATGTGAAAGAAGTTTGCAACCTGATTGCAAATGCATTGAAATGAGGTAGTTTGCTCGGTAAATTGCATTTCAAGAATTGCAGTTGCTTGGGAGCAGCGTATTATTAAAACTTATGTTGTGCTTTTACCCATTTTATAATTGGGGAAGGGAACAGTAATGTTCCTCAATTTACCCGAGCGTCATACGATCAATGCGTGATTCTGGGCAGATACAGGAAAACATTACTCGGAATTTACCTCACCGAGGAGATATATTTGGGAATTGTGATACAGCCAGACAAATTATAACTTCATAAGATTTTAGGATATTATTTACTAAAATATATGGATCTAGAATCAGGAAACTAGAACAGGATCAATTATTACTTCATTCAAATAAGTTATCATGACATATTAAATTCAAATTAGTAGATGATAACTACCAGTCAGAATATTTATTATCATACTTTACTTTTAAAATCTTTATAAATAAATATTCTGACTGTCGGTCACATTGAAGTCACAATTAAAATGAGAAAATCGCCCAAATTCAGAATGTTTATTTCTAGAGATTAAGGCTGGCATAATAATAAACATTCAATCTATTTGCCATTTATTACAAATTTGAATTGTTACTTAAATATTTTAAAACGAAGGAAGTGTTATAATAATTAGTATGTTACAAATTTATGATTTCCTTTACGCATTTTTTGGATTTTATATTATGACGTGCCGCTATGTAAAATACCTGGTAATTATAATTAACTTTTAGAGTCTGAACAGATTTATGATTAAAATCTACTATGGGCATGATTCGGATTATTCTTAAATATTTATCGTTGTGAATCAAGTTCTTCACCCCAGATTTTATATGACAAAATACTTAAAAAAGCCTATTTAAACAACTAAGTGTCTCTTAAATTAACCCAAGAAAAGCAAATTCTGTACAAGATTAAAATTGTAACATGCTTCAAATTATGTCATCAGAATTTTCGATATATTAATAACATGAATCATGTGTAATGTGGTGGGTAAAATTAAAAATACATAAAGTTGCTTTAAATAAAATAATTTATTATATATATATCGAACAAATATTATACACATTTGGCCAGCCTGCACACAGAGGACACGTGACCTCCCTTTCTCCAGGATAAACCGTGGTTTAATTTAGTTGCAAACCGATGATTTCCCGGAAACATGGATTCGCGGCTTACCAATGTTATTGCTCCAGGGCAACACTTGAGGCGACCTCAGTAGCATTCGGACCCAGGTTGTGTTATCGCACCCTCGTTGAAAGTTAGTCTGAGGTCTCGAGCAGATAATCTCAGTTCCTATAAACCACTGGTTGATGATTGGTCACCAACCTAACTCGATCAGAATTTTAAAATATTTTTACTCACCTTCATTGGACCGTGGTCGTCATGGCTCGTCCTTCTAGGGTGACATTCCTGACCTTTGTTCTGACGGGACGACTTTTATGACTGGATTTGCGGAATCATTGTTTTACTCTAACTAACTGTACCTTTGCCTTTGTACGACTGCAGCTGTTGGAAAGCCACGTTCCTGTGTCTCTGGATAAATTTACTGTAAATTAAATGATAATGAGCTAAAAACGCACCATAGTAAAAATGACAAGAACTATTTCTGTGAAGCATTTTTAATATTATAAGACCTAAATTATTTCTCGTCTAATATGACTTGAGTAGTATATTTTATCTTAATTGACACAGTAAAATCGAAGAAGTATTTCATAAATAAGTCGGTGGTTGTCAATGAAGTGTTATCATTCTACTTAAAATTTTAATTATTGAAGAAAATATTTTCACGATTTTTTCTTTTAGGCCGTGATTATTTTCACTCTGTACAGCTACCAGAGGCCATACTATGGAAATTACGTGTTTCCTGATTGGGTGGAATTGCTGGGAATCGTCATTGGATCCTTCACTCTGATGCCGATCCCTGTTTTAGCCGTGTACCGTCTGGTTCTTGGTCGAGAGGCAAGTATATCTTGGTTCCAACATTTGTAAAGGTCCACTAAAATGAACTGATTTTGCAATTTCTTGAGTACTTGAAATTCCTGAGCTGAAGACAGTAGATGAAATAATCATAACAGATATCTATTTTTTGTATCCTATTCAATGCAAATCTCCTGTGGTCTCTGCCTGACAACACAGAGTTTCAAGGTTTGAATCCTGGCATGGACTTGGGTGTTTGTGCCGTCATGGTCATGCACACTGTGATTCAGACTGCTTGAGAATCGATACGCTGACCATGTATCACTCCAATTCGGAATGTTTCATGTAAGATGACATTCCGAATCCAACCAGGTAGGCCAAGGCCGTAGATCCAAGGAAGGAGAAGGATAATACTTTTCAATGCTCTCTAACATTTAATAATACTCTCTCAAAGCGCAGGAAGAGTTTATTTCCTGTTACAGTTCCATACTTGATATAGACTCAATATTGCAATCCGTTTATTCAGCGAAACTTTCTCACAATTGCTCAAGCTGTTAAAATTATTGAATGAATATCAGTGCAATGTAGATCTCACCATTTTGTATGTCAATTAAATAATTCGTATTTACAAAAATTCAATGAAAGAATATTTCCATTTCAGACTGGTTGGAGCTTACTTCGTCCGGCGAAGCAATGGGCTTCGAGAATCTCTTTAACTGATAAAATTCCACCAGAGTGTGAACAAATGAAAGTATCACCGGATTTGGACAGCGATAATCCTGAGAGTTTATACGCAAACAGCGGCATCCAAGCGGAAACATAAAGTTCAGAACACAAAGAAAGTGAAACTCAGTCTTTCACTACGCTTCCAGGAAGAAAGTCACCAGAGCGTTCTTCGAGAGAAGAGGTAACAAACTTCGTTACAGAAGGAATATTAAACAATGAACAGCCAATTCATATAATGTTTCCTAATCAACTTCCTCTTCACATTGCACGAAATCATTAATTATATTAAACTGTATTTTATTAAATGCAATGCTGAGAACATGATAAAAAGAACATTTGATACAGTGTATACCTATTTGAACGAATAAACACGCTACTATACCTAGGAGGAATTAATGTGTAACAAATATAAACTAAAGACTTCGAGAGGTACTTTAATATTTCTTAAGCAAACTCTCATTTTTCGTTCCTTAATCCCTAACAATCTTGCGCCTGAATATGGCACGGAAGTATTTACAAACATTTATAGTCTAATATGAAGAATTATTTTAAAATTAACTTTGCATTTCATCACTTTTAGACTAATATAAATCAATCACATTCAAGAATATTGAAAATGATAAAGGGGTAATTATTTTTAATTATTTAATAAATGATTTGTGATTTTTAAAATAATAATAATAATTTTATTTATATTAAAATTTATTTATCAGGTCCTGTGCACTGTTTCTCAATTATATACATTTGTTGAAGGGGATGATTTTTTAAATTTCAAAGGGTTTCTCAGGGTCAATTTAGGGATAACAACGTACAGAACAGATTTCACGTTTCTGATGAACCTGTTTCATCTACTCAGCAATTCCGGAAGTTCTGCGTAGTAGTTTTCCTTTTTCCACTCTCTCACTCTCTAGGTCGGGTTGTGGATTTTCCCTCTGTTGAATGAAGAAGACTCTGGACCTGGTACTGCCCGTCGATTGAGGAAACCCAGTTAGTTAGGTAGTTTCCCGATAGAGGGAGTGCTTGACGCCAGGAGGGGCTCTAGGACAGCTCAGGGGTAGTATGATTTTGTAGGCCACTCGGGTCGTAACGAGTTGTTTTGTCGTTTGCTTTTGAGCTGCGGTCGGTTCCTTTGGCTGTTCTGCCAGCATGGTTCATTTTAACCTTAAGTAAATAATTTAGTTTTCTTTTCGTTCGAGTTTCCTTCATTTTAGTGAGGACGTATTGAAATCCAAGGCTAACTGCCTTTGGTTTACATTAGTTAGTATCCAGATACTTGCAACTCTTGTGAGCTCTGCATTATTTTGGATTAGCGTTTAAGTAACATATTTGACTGTCGAAACCCATGTTGGGCAATTCGCAGTCCCGTAGGCTTAGTTGAGTGGACGCTGGTCGGTGTTTTTACACCAATCAAGTTTAGATCAGTTATGGACAGTTGTACACTGGTTTAAGTTAATTAATTATTAGTTTGGAGTTTTAGTTTTCTTACAAGCGTCGACGTTCGTTGCTATTTCTTTTTTGTTTGCTGAATTACCTTTCATCTCCGTTCTTCACAGATCGGAGACAGTATCCTCGATGAGCCTAAATAAATTTCGTGGGGTGCGACGTACAATGATAAAATATTTATGCTTGTATATTTCCGTTTCATTTAGAACCGTCTTTTAACTCACTTATTTCATGAAACTATAACCCGTTATTATGATATTCTGCAAAAAACTTGAGGAAATGTTAAAGGCTGATAAGAAACAATAGGAAATATTTTTAAATGATTGTGAAGTATCAGAATTGTTGTCAATTGCAAAGAACGACGTAATAACTCTAGCGATAATTCATGAGAATCTTAGATTATGTATGTATTTATAATATTTGAGAGTTGTCAATTGCAAAGAACGACGTAATAACTCTAGCGATAATTCTTGAGAATCTTAGATTATGTATGTATTTATAATATTTGAGAGTTGGCGGATATAGTTATTTTTTATTTTTGTTTTATTCAGTGAACCGTACCTAAATTTTTCTAGGCGCAGGTCTGTCGTGTCCTGCATTGGTTAAATAGTACCCAATAGCCCGACAAACCTGGTGCAGATTTCTAGGGTTTTCCCTGCTCATCATTTAGGTTAAACACCAGGTAGGATTCTTAAACTTACCTTTCACATCCCCCTTTTTCAGTTCCCTTCTTGTGCTATTAAAGGGGAGTTGCCTGGTTCAGGATCACCATAATGTAGCTTGTTACTCAAAACATATCCTGGTCGTCATTGGGACGCCCATCGTTTCCTTTCTGTGATGTAGCAACTTTGTTCGAGATGGCTCGCATTCTGTATATGTCAAGTCTGACATTTTTTCAGTTTCTGAAATTTTATTGATTTAGTTGGTGTAGAGTTAAACGAATTAATTATTATTATTTAGTAAATAATTGGCTTTTAAGGAATCAAACCATTTTGTATAAAAGAAGAACAGTTCTGAACTTGAGCCCAGTGAAGTTTACTACAGCTGCGATTATTTTGCGGGACATACGATTTCCTTTACACGCCGGAGCAGAAATTTCGTGTCTGTTCACCTTACCCTCACCCTCCCCCAGCTTACCTGCTGCTGCAGGGATATATCTTGCGCGCACCCTATTTGCATGCATTATTCTCAGCCACCAAGCTCACCAGCACGAAAAGAAATTGGCAAAGTTTTTCCCTGAGTGAGTTGTTGGGTAAAGTGTCGGGAACTGGGATGGATGTTGTTGGTGAATCACTTTAAGCTCGAGCATTTCTCGAAAAGCTCCTCCCAGGGTTACGAATCTTGCTCTCTTGGTAGAGGTGAGTCGAAATTAACCTTTGATAATTTACTTCTAAGTAGAACCAGGCAGAAAACTTAAAATAATTTTTTAACGCACTAGTATCATAACACGGTTGTATTTTAACTGGAGCGTAAAGTATATAATTAAAAAAGGATATACCATACGTTACTTAAAAGGCCCGATACGACACGCAAAAAAATACCAGAAAGAACATACTTGCACGAAATATTATAATTTTCCAAAGCCATTATACCTCTAAAAATTTTAAATTTACATCTTTACTTCCATATTCCTCTATTTGAAATGAAATTGTTTAATTTATTGCTTCTTAAATTGAGTTAGTTTTCTAATTAAGTAGTCTGCAGACAACAGTTCAAATACTGTATGAAATCTATTACAATATCGAAATATATTTAACGATCATTGACATTTTTAAAATTATTAATTAAAACGTCTGATATACATTAAAATCAAATTAGGACTGAATGAGAAAGAGAATTATGATTTTTTAAGATTAAAAGTTATATATTGGTCGTGGAAAGTGGAATTAAGACTGTTGGAGAATCTATACGCTGGTCCAAATTTGGAATGTGTCATGTAAGATGACATTTCTCAGTTCACCCGATAGGCCAAGGCTCTCATTGGGCTTCAGAACCGAAGAAGAAAAGTTATATTTTAAGTTCCTTAATAATGGTGAATATTATTGAAAAAGGAGTTATCATCATTTTAATGTCAATAAACGTCACTTCTATTTTATTATAAAAGTGGTACACATATTTTTAGCATTTTAAACATTTAATTTTTATAATTCATTTCCTTTTAAGACTCTGCATCTCAGTACGATGAAAAGTGGAGTTGCACCACTATTAAATTAACACACTCATACAATACATAAGAAATAATAAATGAAAATCCAGGCCTCCTGCTTTCCGGGCGGGCACTCTACCACTGAGAGTCACTTCCCGAGGTCCGATCCAACATCGCTAAATTCCTGTAAACCTAAGCCAGGATCCCCTGCAATTTACTTCCTTTGACAATATATAAGTTAAAATGACATTTAACGATCCTCCTTTGAGTTTATTATAACAAAAAACAACTTCCTTATGTATTAAATCCACGCGGGTTTTTCAACACATTCAATAATTACAAAACCTTACTAATGAGTGTTTATGGATTCATTTCATTAATTTTTTTTACAAATCTTACGGTCAAAATTATGCCATCTTTATAAAGAAACAATGTTTTTAAAAAAACCGTTCTCTATTACAAAAAACGTATAATCTTTTTTTAGATGTAATACTCCTGTTTATTAACATAAATTAAAACAAAATTTAACAAACAACAATCTACATATCTTCAATTAGCCACTAGTACTTCCAATGAATGTAAATTAAAATGCAGTCCTGTTTAGTTTAATTAATAATTTAATTTGATTGAAAAGTACGTTTTACTGTTGACAACATATAGGACTTTGCAATTGTAAATGAAGTTTTAAAAAATATTTTTCTTTATAGGTAATGTAGAGAACTATCAAAATTAAAAATCAGTCATTAAATTTATATTTCATGAAGAGAAACTTTGTGTATTCCAAATTTGAGTAATGACGTTTAAATGAAAGAAATGAGTAACCCCTATCAATTTATGTGGAAAAATGAAAAATTTTAAGTTACTGGAAGATTTAATCGTAGAATTAGTTGAACATACTTATGAGTTTGAAATGGAATCGCACATTATTAAAAATAGTTCAGCTGGAATATCATAAACTTAATTAACGGTTCGTCCATAAAAATTACAGTTTATCTGTTATGATTAATCGTCAGAAGATTAAATTGTGGGGCTGATTAAAATTACATGAAATTAATAGATGGAGGGATAATCCTATAATGATCAAAATACAATTTGATTAACAATGAAATTGCAAGAGAGTAAGATCCAAAAAATTTAGAAAAAGTAATATATTTTATTAGTGGCTTGCATTTTTAGTTCAGCTATATGACACTACTCCTCTCTGGAAGTGTAACTTATAACAGTATTATATATATATATATATATCTGCGTCAGAAAATGACATTTTCATGTTAATTATAGCAATTGATAAGGGCAGGAAAAAGACCTGAGGTTCATAGCTATCAGGCACCATGTAGGGTTAGAAGTTCTGGAATTTTCGGAGGCACCACCCCCTTTATCAGAAGGTTAGGAAGACATTTCCAGTGACGGACGTGTCTCTTTCTTGTCATTATTAATTTTATACATAAGGATCAATTCAATGAGACTTAAAAGGAAGAAATTTTATTTTCAAGAATGTATGAGTATTATAGACAAACAAGAATGATTTAAATAACTGAGAACTTAGTTAAATGATAAATAATCAATTTATCAGCTTGGTTCATGAAATATCCTTTCCATTTTTCTGTTGCAAGTCATCTTCGAAGCCTTGATTTACGAATTCTCCATTTTCGATGCCCGCTTCTTTTTCCTGGTTTTCGGCGGTAGAAGCGGTGCTTGGTATGGACAATATTCCAGCAGGACCCCAAATTTTCATAGGACGTAGCAGATCCCAACCCAACTGGAACAGATGTAATTGTATGAATTAGTCACGTTCCGTCTGCAGACTCGGATTTTTACGATTTTTTATTTTAGATTGAGTAACAGATTACAAGATTAAGTGGGAATGGGAATATTAAAATAAAGTAAAACTTGAGTGTCCAGGAAAAATGAAAAAAAAACATTGGTTCCAAGTACTTTCAGTTCGAAAAAAGTAATAAATTATTATAACACTATAAATATAATAATATATAATAAGAAATATGAGCGAAGACCATTTTGACATTATAACAGGAGACATTATCGAGTATTAATTTTCACGTTTCATATTGTGCGACATACCTCGCAATACACTATTTTTTTAACTACAAAATGTCACAGCCGAAAGTAAATTTACATGGAATGAAACGTAAATTAAACAACTGACGCAGCTGTTATTGTCAAAACATGTTTTTATAATATGCTTTGTAATTAAATGAGCAAGACAAATTGTATTTTCATGTTCAATTCACAAAGCAAAATATTATTCCGGATAAGAAACGTCCTGTAAAAGAGGTAATTTATCACAGCTGCGGGCGAAATGAAACGCAGCCGTTTTTCAGCAATCGTAATACAAGCCGCGTGTGTGTTAATTGCGAACTTCTGCTAGTTTCAAATATTTTTATTATATATGATGAAATTGGGCTTCTTAATATTTCCTCCTATTTTTGTCTTTTGAACGCCGAAAACGGAAAAACTTTCCACTTTTGTTTTATTTATATTTATTTTCCGATTATTTTCTCACAAAAAATTGCATTAGGCTACCACAAAATTCAAGCTATATTTATTAACGTGACTTCAATTATAAAAAATCGTTAATAATATGTAATATTCTAGTACACAAGGAAAACTACTCTAGCAAAATGTCATATATCCCCCTTTTAAGGCCAAAAATGCCTGTGGTAAGCACAATTACAAAAAGTTAACAACAGATGGCACGCGAGTCACCACGAAGGTTTCCGGTTTATCAAGCAGTTTACCATAGGTGACTACCGAACGCTTAAAACAAATATATACTTTTATAACTTCGAGCATGAAGATTCATAACTTCAAAAGATTTTAATTGATTTTTATATTTGGAAACAATGTTTGAGAAAACGTAAACGGCTATTGTGTAATTAAGCATTGGTTTTAGCTGTCCGGGAAGTTTTCGCAGAAGAAATCTGATCAGTGGCAGATAGAATAACTCGAGAAACAACTCTTGGAAAGAAAAAGCTTCGATTCAGTAAGTTGGTAAAAAGCAGAAAGTTCCAGGAAAAAAAGAACATCACAGTACATTACTTGTCGTCGCCACGAAGGTCTCTGTGGAGATGCAAACTTTCAGTGTTTGTGAGTAGCGTGAATGAGAATTTATCACGAGTTCAAAAAAATAGACATAGAATTACTTATTTAGTTAATAATTTAAACAAGTCCTCAATGATGTATCACAATTACCGCAAAATAATTTTACGCTTCGTGTGCGTGTTATTACAATAATGATCAAAACTGCAAAGTTTCTGGTTATGGACTGTTTCCAAGGTAGTAATTAAATAACGACTTACGTCTTTGTCAATCATGTATCTTCTTATACCCATTACTATTAAAGGGACAAGAGAAGATGCCCCGAAAAGAATTCCCATGACGTCCACCCACACTGGGAAAACGTAGTCGCCATAGTACGATGGAGCGTAGTGGTAAAGAGTAAAGACAAATGTTCCCTGAAAACACAATTTCATGGTTAGTGTTCAATTAAAACGAATCAGAAAATAAAACTCGATAAATATTGGAATATAGTCAGTAATAAAACAATTGCGATTTCCGATAATTAACTGACGGAAAAATTATACGGGCGTGCATTTAATACTACAGCATATCCTGTTATTATTAATATATGACAGTCTGTTTTAAAGTTTATCTAGGGTTAGTCAGAAAATATACAATAATAAAATTACTATTATTCTTCAATGAATATAAAGTTAATATGATCCATTTTTAATTTTGATACTTATCTATTAATTCCCACGGATATTTTAATTAATCTCGATGCTTTCAATAGTCAATTGAATTATCTATCTTTATGGAATTATTCAGGTAAATTTTTTATTGGATGAAACTAAATACACTGTGAGTAATTTGGTGCCGCGGACTACCTTTAGGTAAAATGAAGTATATTATAATGAATCATAAGTGCATGTTGTTTACTACTTACACCTAACGTGATTGGTGCTATGATACACCATACGAGCCACCAGTAGTAGCGAGTGAATTTGCAGAATTTCATGCCCATTTCAGCAGCATTGTCAATGAAACGGTTACATCCTGAAAAAGAAACAGCAGTAGTAATTAATTGTTTCCTTTCCTTTTGATATCCGAATTAAATATACGTAAGATTATAATAGTAAACAACAGTGAAAATTGTTTTACCCGTATGTAATAAAAAATTTATATTTTTTAATTTGACAAAAGATAGAAAGTATATAACCTCACAATGAAAAATGGCTACAGTTACTTTAAAATTGTAATATAATACAATAAAATACATAATTGTTTAATAGGAACATGAATTAATTAAAATAAATAAAGTATCATAACGTATCAAATTGTTTCATGAAGTATCAAATTTGTTATTGCGTACCTAAAATAGTTACAAAAAAGGAAAAAAGTATTATTATTATTTTATTAAATTATTTCTGGACGTTTTATGTATTTACTGATTTAGTTATTGACAGATAAAAATAACTTTTTAATTTTTATAAGGCCTATATACCAAAAAATCAACTTTTCCAATTGAGAAATAAAATTTGGTTACAGCTATTATAAAATTATAGCATACTAAAAAATGAAATATGAACTAATTTTACATGCTATTTGAATGTAATATTTATTTAATAAGATCTATAACTCATTTATTGTTTATAAAATCGCCAACGAAGTGTGAATAACCCTACAGTTCCAATCAACGTCAAGCAGGTTTACACTAATATTGACAGTATTACTGTTGCATTAAGTATAATTTAAAATATATGTTTTTATAATTACATAATTGTGGAAGTGTATGATATGGATCGTTAAAGACGCATTTATTACTTATACCTTAGGGAGGAGAAAAATTAACAATTCACTGATCTTCAGAGTATTCTGTATTTAAAAAGAAACGTAACTATTATTTATTCAAAAAATGTCACAAGTTATGTTTTTGTGTAAAAAATCAATTAGATATATTTAACGGCTATTAATAGACATTTCTAATAGCAAAAACTATTGATTTTAAATTTTTATTAAACAGCAGACGTTTTCACTCTCTTCAGTCATACTCAGACTGGGAAAACTTCCAGGACCATAACCTGAAGATGGTAAAAATATGTACGTTTTGCTGCTAAATAAAAATGTCATGATAAATAATATTTTTTTAATTAAACGGTTTATTTATATTCATTGTAATCGAATAAAACAGATAAATTTAACAGAATGAATAATACATTTTAGAACATAATAACGCAATTTTGGGAGCAGGAACAATTAAATTGTCACCGTTGGGTATTTCGACTGCAGTGAGCAAAATTGTTCTTTTATCTTTCATAGATAAATTATTTATAATAATTTATATTTACACCTGACGACGTTACAATGGAAGAATGATATTTTTAGTAATGTGTCCTGATTTATTATTATTAAATATTCTTTCTGGTTAATGGGGCTGCTGTAATTATTTATTTTTCTAAAATAAAAATGTTTATGGTCGTTAAACATGGGTTATTTTTAAAAGAAAATGTAAAAGTTAAAAATTATGGCTATAAAAATTTATGTTTTAAGACTTTCAAAGGATTTATTCGTATTTGTTTTTTTAATCAACACCAGTTTTAAGTGATTAAATTCTGTATCTTGTCGAAATATGAGCTTTGTAAAAGGATTTAAACAAGTACGTCACTGTATGAGCTTCATGCAGTCGTTACTTATTCCTTGTAATTTACAGGAGAATAGAAAATATAATTTTTGAATAAGAAACTGCCCGGTGATGTGAGAAGAATAAGAATAATAATTTACCGTAGACCCAAGCCACGAACGCAATTTCGAGGAGGCCACATAGCATTATGGCCCAAGTCATGACGTGCCATTCCAGAAGCGTGAAGAAGTAGACGCCTCCGCTCCAGCACATGGGAATCCCCGGAATGCAGCAAGCCACGCACACCCACGCGGTCACCGTCGACTTCTTGGATCGCAAATGAGGCCAGTGGTCTATGACGGCAGTGCTCAGAGACTCCACCCCGGCGAACTGAAGATTAATCCATGAAATATGCACAATCTCTGCGAGACACAATGCGCGCACACACAAGGCAAATAGTTTCACCACGCAGAGCTCATACCCACGATACTGAACCGTCATAATAGCAAGCCTGAAAGGTTTACACATCCCAAACACAATGAACTTAACAACATAGAAATATCAAGATTTACATCTATGAAATTTTCTGATGAAATATCAGAAGGAATAAATTGCTGTTCTTATATTCGGAATCAACTAAATGACAATGATCTTTAGTGGACGTAAAAAATTATTTAAGTGGGAGAATTTTGATTAATGACCGATAAATGACGCGATTGTAAACATTACAACTCGCTCTACGCTAGTGGCAACTGTGAAAACCCTGGTCACTGTCATGTATTGTAACCAGTGATACGTTTACATTGATGAGGAATTGGCATAGAACCTGAATATAAGAATGCGTATAAAATACTCAAAGTGTGCGATTCTCAATGGAGAAAATTGTATCATCTTTGGATACTCTTTGAAATGTAATGTTTTGTTGGGATGTATTGTTATAAATTAACAGCGATTCTGGAAAGTAATCTTCTAAAGTTCATAAAGGAGGAACGTGTATATAATCGAGTGCAATAAGTATTCACAAGGAAGGTAAACCATTCAAATTTCATAACTGTAATATTTCTTTTGCTCTTATATGTATTCTAATATGTGATGAAGCTGATAGATGACGTCATTGTATGAGGATGCTTACTGTCGCAGTATTTGCCTTATCACGAAGCTACGCGTGTGGTTAGATTACTCTTCTGGTGATAATAAAAGTGACTCATTTTCTGGGATTATTCTCATGCTACAATAAAATGAAATTGTAATATTAGCCAGGGTATAAATGTGAACATGGTATAAACTCAATCGATGTAATGTGATAAATATCTGTAAATGTAAATGCAAATCTCAAATAATATACGGGGAAATTGTGATTTAAATGGTAGAAACATAAAAATAAGGAAAGTAATTGTTACTGTGTATTTTATATAAGAGTACTACCACGTATTTTAAATTCTTCTAAGCATCCACTTTCAGTGTTAAATTTAGAAATGGGGTAATCAATGCCATCTACGTCTCGCCAAACAAAACGGAGTACAATGCTTACCAGGAGATCTTCTCCTGGTGTCATTCTTACCCTCCAATTTTAGATGGCGCCCCTAAAGTTTCGGGATTAATTCAAAAGTTTGTACCTGACTTCCTAGTCCGAGGATGAAAAGCATGAGGAAGAAGATAACCGCCCAAAGCTGCGGCAAAGGCATCCTCAAGACCGCTTCAGGATAGGCGATGAAGGCGAGTCCTGGTCCATCTTTCACCACCTCGGATACCGGGACACCTAGCTCGTGTGCCATGAAACCCATTATGGAGAAGATGGCGAATCCTGCGAACACAGCCGTGAGGCAGTTTGCCACCGACACGAACCAAGCATCCCTGCAATAAAAACACTGAAAATAAGGTTACCTGAGAAAATTTGTTGATATGAGCTGAAGTTTAGGAATGAAAAGGAGCAGTATAGATGTCACACTGATCTGGCCCAACCACACGAGCACCAGATGAATAAATAATCAGGGCCAACGATAAATAGAATTTTCCAAATTAGGTCCTGAGGTGTAGAATGACTTTGAAGAGACTAAGGAAAATTTCGACACAAAAGGTAGAAACGTGTTTGAAAACATAGCGTTGAGGCGCCAAAATTAAAACGACACCGACTCTCCATTTCAGTTGGGCCAATAACTATCTCATTTTCCTGTCCATAAAAATCATAAATACATTTGTGAGCGTGTTATGTTTTTGATGATATTCTAAGCCACCGGATGATACGAGTCCCAGATCACGACGTTCCTCTGAGGGGTCGCAATGTAATACCTGTGGCAGTTGTTGCCGAACTCGTTGTAGCTGGCCAAGGTAATGACGGAGGCGCAGGCGACGCCCAACGCGTAGAAAGTCTGGGAAGCGGCGTCGTTCCACACAGATGCCGACGCCAATCTGTCCCACTGCGGAGTCACGTAGAAGATGATACCTTCCTTGGCGCCCTCTAAGGTCGCTCCTGACATATCACCAAAATTAAAAACTCCCATTGATTTTCTCTCCAAACAATATTTTAACTTTTCAGACTGCTGAATTTTATTTGACGTTAGATATGTGGCACAACGGTTTAAATTTAATTAAATTAAACAAATAAATTTCTTGAGAATAAAACAATTCACTTTTAGAACTCATCAGAGACATAGTTTCTGTGATATAAAAAAAGATCAGTGGACCAAATTTTAATTTAAAGAGATGAAAATATTCGATTTTCGGGTTCCAAACCTATTAAAAAATTACATACTTGCAAGCTGGTAATGGATTTTTTCCTTTTTTTAAAAAACAATCACAGGACTTGAAGAGTTTTCGTTCTATTTGACTGATTTAACTGAGTTTTTATTTTTATTTGTTAAAATATAATACCTGATGACGTCCCAAAATTGGGTCGTAACGTTGTACTCTTCTACTTTTATGAGATAAGAATCTATAATTTCGTTAGATTGCATTTAATTATAATTATTAATTTATTTAATAAGTGATTTTTATTATTCAGAATATATAGCGAGAGAGAGAGAGAAATAAAGGAATAAGACATTTTTAATTAGTGAAAAATAATAAAGATACGTAAATTTTTGTGTCGTTGTGTTTCAAAATATAACTTCAAAAGAGAATAATTATTCACAATTGTAAATTATTATGTTTTGATGATATCCATATAATCTAACAGTAATATCCTAAATATTTCTTTGATAATAGTATAGTTCTGGAGATTCAGCTAGTCCTGTGTCAATACGATGTGCAGTGGACAACTCCGCCTATATTACTCCACATTTTGTTGACGCAACTTGGTAGTGTAAAAAAAATTCTGAAAATATTGGAACTAGGAAATATATTGCTGTCAGTTCAGTACATATTGTACGGCAAGAAACACATCCGTAAAATTTGTAGCAGATAATAAGTATAGGCTGCGTTAAAAAACTATCGCACTCTCCATATCCCGTACTTAAGAATACAACTAATGTTTTCAACAATGATAGTAGCGTTTCGCCAGGCCTTGTAGAGGGAAAGTTCCTCCTCAAACGACAATACTCCCTTTCCCTTCTGCGCATCTAAACATGCCACGTGGAATCTCACGAACATTGCATCTGTACCTTCAGTTACGTGAAAAATTCTCTTTATAGTGTAGACAATGATACAAAGAGGACCATCGATTCATTACGAAGTCATCATTTTTTTAACTGACCTCTTATAAGCAGTGCAATCAACACGACGTACGGGAAGAGAGCAGTAAAGTAGACAACTTTGCCTGTGGAAGCAACACCTTTGATGACGCAAAGATAGAGAATGACCCAAGCCAGCAACAGGCATGCCAACAGTTCCCAGCGAATGCCTCCCCAATTCTCCCAAGTCGCTCCTCTTATGCCAAGGGCGAAATCACTTAACACAAAAATAAATGTACCGGATTAGTCTTTGAAACTGCATTTTAATCTAAAACAAAAGATAAACACTAGAAAATAAATACGGCTGTGTAAAAATTGTATTACAAGTTCCACGTCTGACGTTTCTTAGATTTTATACTATAATTAATATATCAATAGAAATAGGAAAACTAGAAATTTATTGCCGATAATAATTCAGAATCAGAATATTATATGCAATCGATTTAATAAATATACAAATAAGATATGAAACGTTCACAGGGTACTTAAAAATTAGTTCAAATTACGGACGTAGATAGTTACTATTATCATGAGGTATTTTAAAAGGCTTTTTATATAATTTTATTATTTTTATTATCTGTGTTAATATTAATAGTTATATTGTCCTGATTTCTTTGTAAATTGAGTAAACAGCCTAATTAGTCAGAAAATAAAATGTAATAAGAAAAATATATTACATCACGACGTTGCGTTCCTTTCATTGGAACCTCTCTTACCCCCTCCAGCTATCGCTTTTCCGTAAAATAATAAATTACTATGAATAAAATAATCGGATATGAACTGATAAAATTTATAATGTCTCAACGCACAAACACGGCGGCCGAAATATTTATCTTGAAAAGTGCCCCAAAAGAAACGCAACGTCGTGATGCACTAAACTTTTGTTGTTATATTTAAGTTTAATTTTGATTAATTAGGCAATTTTGTCGATTTATTTGGTATTAATATTTTATCGAGGAACAATTAACGTCTGTGAAAAACCAATCTATATGAAGAATTAACGACCTGTATAACAGACTTAACAGAAAATTTTAACATAAACTTTTAACCATCTATTGTGATCCTTCACAATAAACATATAAATTATACATGAAGGATTACCGACCTATTATAACAGTATTAAGTTTAAATTTTAAATTTTTATAACATGAAATACACGTTTTAACCATTCATTGTGGACCACAATGGGTAATGTTAAATCTGTTATCCAGGTCCTTCATATTTCTTATTTAACTCCACTACGTTCCAATTGTTTATTTATAAATTAATAAAATATTGAAATTTAAAAATGTCTGTTAGCATGGGTCGTTAAATATATCTTATTATTAAAAGCAGACGTTAAAGTTATGTAATATTAAAGTGTTTGACTTTTTTCTTCTTATATTAAGCAGTATTTAAAGTAAGAGACATTAAAAAACTTATTGCAATAAAGGGATTTACTTGTAATACTCTTCAGAAGAAAGAACTCTTTTCACGAGATTCCTGAGTAGAATGTCTCCCGTCGCGTTCTTGCAGGAATACGCATCCTTGAATTCTAAGCCATTGAGAGCGCAGATACTTGCAACACTTGCACAACTTTTGTTGTAGAAAGTTAGTGGATCAGTGGGAGCAGAGTTCTGCAGACAGCGGTCGTTCTCCATCTCACTGTAACAGACTACAACTTTTTTTCGCAAAACTATATATACAATCACTATGAATACAAAAGACCTATTAACAGAAATGTATCCCACAAACAAGTCAGAGAAAACGTCAACTGAGTCTTTATTAGTATATAATTATTTTAGTTATAAAAATATAAAGTGTCTAGATTTTTACATTTACACAGAAGAGAACAGACTAAATCATCTCACATATATATGAGTGTGATCGATTCCTGGAAATAAAAATGAATGAAATGAAACAGAAAATCTGATTTACCTCTGATATATATTTTTTCATTAGTCGAATTCACTTTTCGAGCACACGTCGTGTAAAATGACACACTCCTGACAAACCGAACACCAGATAAATGCCAAGCGAGCCCTGATTTTCAGCAGAAATTCAATAGGTCGTATTACCATGTAAAATGAATCAGTTAATTCATCTCAAATCTTTGAACAATAATTTTGGAATTTTCTTGTAATACGGCTATAGTCAAGGAACGTGAAATTGAGATAAGAAAGATATTTACCTAAACTGGTTTTCTTACAATAAATAATTAAACCGGTCAGAAGCCAGAAAAGGGAGTTTCCTCACTAATTTGGGACATACCCACTTGCACATTAATTATAAAAGGTATATATCACATCTTAATTATCGATATAACGAAATATAATTATTATGAATTGCAGCATTATGAATAATTTGTGTGCAACAACAAAATCTTCCTAAAATTAATGTATAAATAAATTACTAGTAAATTTGGCCTAATTGCCCGTTAGAATATGAAAATGACAGATAATTACTCTTTGTAGACATAGATATCAAAGAAACCAACTCGTTTTATTCTATTGATTTTAACTTGATTTTTTAATGAGTCATTGTATATTATTTTGAAAAGCTAAAAGCCCACTTGTAATTAGGTACTGTACTTACATTCTGAGTTAAAGTCGTAGTCACAACGAGACCAACCTAAAGTGCTGGAGAAAGATGCGAAGAGGTAGAACATTGTCCAAGCTATTACCAAGTGGTAGAAAGAGTTGAAATAATAGACAAAGCCGATAGTGACATAACCAAGACCTGAAAGCGACACAAAAACCGTTGGTACATGTTATTATAAAACCAGGGATTAACTGAACTGCATCTATACCAATAAATAAAATTGAGGTGTCTGTCAATCTGTCCGACTTTCTGTCCGTATGTTTGTGCTAAATAGACTCCGAAACGGCTAAACGGATTTCAATGATGATTTGAGGGTTTAAAAACAGGAAATTTAACTTTAATATTCGTGCATATCTAATTTCGCTAATGATATTAATATAAATATTAATTCTACTGGATAGTTTCTTGGCGAAAGTGCGTTTGAATCTCCAAAAGGTAATGCGGGTTGCCTATACTCTTGATGTATTTATGTCTCCGAACAGTATAATGGATTTCAATAAAAATTTCAGAGATTGAAACAGGAATTTTAACTTAAATTTTCGTGTACGTTTCTTTTTGTGTTTTTTAATTTTTTAAATATTATTGTATATAGATTTTTATTAACGAATAACATTTATTTATAATATTAAATAAATAAATTGCTCATAAATTAGTTCCGTTTCAAAATTAAAAAATAAAAGTTTTTAATTGAAGTTAAATATATAATAATGGGGAGCTAAACATATACATAACCATAACCATACTTAAGATTTTAAAATGATGTTTATAATGGAAATAGTATTGAAGTTGAAACAATTGGTTTTTTTTCGAACAATGGTACCGTGGATTACCTTGAAAGATGGGAGCCATTCGGTGGAAAGCCTTGGTGGGGCTGAGCTGCGAATATTGGCCGATTACCATCTCCAAGAAAAACAGAGGCATGCCCATGCACACCAACATGACAATGTATGGCACCAGAAAAGCTCCTGGAAGCAGTAAACTCAGATTAGCCTCTCGTTCCTTTCACGGAAACACGCCCAACCTCATTGAAATTTATTTGAATTAATATTCCACGAGTTTCTAGCTCCACGTCTGGAAAGTCAGAAATTTCTATATATGCAAGCATAATCGACTGTGCAATCAAATATCCTCATGGTTTATGTTGAAAAATTTAATTATATTGACGGTGGTGCAGTAATTACAGTTAGTAAATTTTATTTGATTATAAATCTCTGGATGTAGACATAATTTCAAATAGAAAAGGAGTTCGTCCGTACCCTGCAACCCCATAAACCCCGTAAAATATTATATATATATGCTGATAAATAATAATATTCAGTTTGTTGCAACTTAATAACAAAAAAATTAAATTAACCATATTATTGTAACAGAACTATTTATTGCAATATGTAAATCACCCGTTCATTAAAAATTGGATAACATCAGTACAGAATACACTTGGTATTCATAATTTAAGACCGTTGAGCAGAAATATATTTTATCCCTTAAGGTACGAGAATATTCATGAGTCCCTTATTCCGTCGTGGATTATTCTTCACTTCCTTAAGACCCACGAAATATTTACCACTCCATTTAAGTACCAAGAGTATTTTGGTCTCTGTAAGGGAAGAAAATAATTTTTAATTCCTTAAATTTACTGGGAATAATTTTCATCCGCTTAATGTACCGTTAATATGTGAGAGTAGTAATGTAACGTGATAATTTACTCTACCAGGAAAACCAGACATCAGTCTGTTAATTAGAATATAGCCTCCTATTGGAATAGCCGTGGTGTTCCATCAAGAGGTTAGTGGTCAAAAAATTTAATGGTCTCGATGATAATTAAATCACGTGTTGACGAAGTTTTGAATTAATTGGAATTAATTCATTTTCGCTAATGAAATTATAACTTTCTCACCTCCTCCGTTGCGATACACCAAGTATGGAAATCTCCATACGTTTCCTAATCCTACTGCGTAGCTCATGCAAGACATAATAAATTCCACAGGGCTTCCCCATTTTCCTCGCTCTCTTTCTACTGATTTAAGACTACTGGCATCGGACATCTGAAAAAAAAGGATACAGTTATCATTAAACAGGAAGAGTAAAAACCAATATAAAGCAGGAAACATTCCTGAAGTTATAGAGATGTAAATATTTGTTCAGCTTGTAAATTAATTCGTTTTGTATTGTGATGACATTTGGAAGAAATTAATTATTTAAAGATATTGGTAGTTAAACCAGAACATTAAAATGATATTAAACTGATATTATTCACCGTTCAGTATATTTTAAGCATCTTTGACTCAAGTAAATAAAACGAACAGTATGGAAACGGTAGGATTAATAACGATTAATTCGCCAACGCAATAATATGCTTAACGTATTCCATCCTATGCCTTCCTCTTCTTTTCGTATCCCACACACGTCCCTCTAATGATTATTTTAAAAGACCCTCATTATTATATAAGAACTCAGCGATCCGAAATAGAAATGTTAAAACAATGCCAAGTTACGACGCAATAAACTTGCGCGTTTATTATTCAAGAACCTAACGCTTGAAAAGTAAAGCATAATAAAAATCAAATTAATTTTCCAGCAGAAAATTTGTTTTTCGTCCTCTAAGCACTTAAGTTAAACATTTATATAACATTTTACAATACCTTTGAATCTTTGGCTGTCTTAAAATAGAAGGTAAGATTCTGAATTCATCTTTCCCACGCCAACTTGACGAATACTAAGGCGTAAACTTGGGACTACCAAGGAAAACACGAAGACTGATAAAAAACTCAGCAAATTCTTTACTAATTCTAGGATTACTGTAATCTTGGAGAAGAAGCAGTATATCTATTTCTTGTTGTTTTTTTTCCTACGATATCTGGAAAGCTCGTGTCAATGACAAGGACCCATAAAAGCTCAATTTTATTTTCCTGCCGGTCTATATTAGAGCCAGTTTAAATTCTCAGCCTAAACTGACAAAATATTTTAATTTACATATAAACTGCAGTTGTCAAGGAACTATAATTCAAAAACTGTGAGCTCATATTAATAATCTAAGCCAAACACAAACCTTACTTATATTTTTAAGTGAGTCGAAAATGTAACATCTTTAACAGTGTTTGAAAGTATCCTTACAATGACTAACAACTTTATTGCAAGAAAAACTAGTCTTGTGCTACAAATGTATTTAGGTTGTTTTTAAAAATTTTAAAGAAAAATTTGTCACATCAGTATTCTCCATTTATATTCATTTATATGCAACTACAACAAACTGCAGGATGAAAATACTTCTACAGTGTCTACTGACAGTTCTGCCAACATCTCAAGGTGTGACCGACAAGTTCTCAGAGAATTCTCGTAAGAATTTCTAGAATTCTCATTCGAGGTCTGGAATAGAACTAGAATAAACAACCAGACATTTTTCCCGGGTATCGGCCCTGATTTTTTTACTCGTACATAAATTTCAAACGGTTATTTCTAGATTTATTTGTACTCGAGGTCTTCATTGTGTGATGCAGCACGGTTTATTGTTTAAGGTTTCGTAGCCTGAAGCCTGTTTTTTTTTCAGTTCTTCATAAATACTTCTGCTTTTTCTAACCCATTGACATATGACACTGCATCAGATTGCAGTTGATTTTTAGGATGTGACTTAATTACATAGCAAGAAAAGAAATTCTGGCCGTACGTATCTTACGGCGTATAAACATGGCGGGGAAGTAAGACATAAATAAAGAATGAATTTGGTTTTAATTTACATTTTTTGTTATTAAATTTAAAATTTAGTTCTTGTCGGTCGTAGATTTTAAGCAGTAATTGGAGAGGATTGAATTACATCCGTAGTTGCGCACGTCGAGAGGCGCTCATTCTGCAGTTATTCCCTGATTTGTGCAAATGTCGCCCAAGGAAACGAGTCACAATGTTGGTGGAAGTAGGGCAAACATTCGCGCATATTGCCCATCCATGCAGTCCTCGTAAAGTTCCTCCCAAATAGTTTCGCTAAATTGTCGTCGGCGTAGTAACTCTTCGTCGGGATGACAGAGGGCAGCTGCGGCTTTGTCCCAGTTCCTCTGGGGAAGAGAATTTCTGCAAATAATATCTGCGAAATCAATTGGCAGCAGCACACGCCATTCTTTTTTGTCTTATCAGCTTTTCGTCAGGACTGAAAGATGGTCTTCATAAAATATACGCAAAATCTTGAGTTCTTCACTGGCATTCAACAACTTCCCCCAAATCATTTATTCAAGTATCTGCCTGCTCTCGTTAGCTTTCATAAAATACATTTTAGCGATATTCATGTAATAAATTCTTCATGTACTTTTATCTCTTAAATTGCATTGGTTTTATTAAACCGGCTCTGGTAAAATATTCTAAAATAATAATGATGTCTCAGTAAAGGTGAAATTTAGTTGTATAATCACACCTCTGCGGACCTGAAAACCTGGAAGGCACGAGAATTTCAATATTATTCAATATGAGTTCAAAAGAAACAAGAAACGTGTAAAGAGATCCATTCAGAACAACAGGAACATGACGTGAAAGGATTGAGTAAAGAAAAATATGTAAATTATGATTAACGTACACACACGTGTTAAGTCCCTGAATGGCTGGTAAATAGAAAAAAATAAATATTTGTCTGGCGCCGTGATGCGTTGTAAATATTTTATTTCTCTTCTACGTCAGTTGCAGAAGAATACTGAGTCATCATCCTTCTCTTAACTCCAAGGTATTGTCTCCTACAGGGAAACATCGAATGTACTTCAGTAATAGAGTGATCCTCTCTAGAACCAAAAGAAACAGTGTATCTAGAATTTATGTAATAATGAATTAAATAAAGAAGAAACAACGTTTCGGTACGTATTTGTACCTTCTTCAGGTTTTTAATGAAACATTTTGGTGACAATTAGGTGAGTGTTCTCAGTTGAGTACCTTTTTACTTAAAAATATATTACTTCTACGAAATTTTGTTAAATGTTTTTTTTTGTTAACACTCACTTTATCAATATTTATCCACAAGATAAATACCTGAAGAAGATACATATACGCACTGAAACGTTCTTGTTCTTTTTATATTGTAATAAGAATATAGGCTGAAATTGGACAACATTTTTATTTAATTAGAAACTCAAAAAGTTGTTTCACTGTTACAATAATTGAAGGTACAAGTAAACTAATACAGAGAACATTTATTTAATTATCTTTTGTAAAATATCTATTCCTCACCGATTTATACTAAGAATCTGATGTTAACGATTTATTCTGGTAAAAGTGAGAACAGTGATCGAATAAAAACTATGGATCAACGGTAAGAGTTAAAAACCTTGACAGACATAAACTCGGTCCAATTAACCTCAGGAGAATATCGTTTTCGTTTACTGAACCTGACTGGCCAAATCTTTGATATTTCACTCTATCACGTTTTTACATTTTCACAAGACTAAATTTTCATTCTTCCAGTGCTTTGTATTTTCCTCTGTGCCAACATCTTCTACTTTTGTTGTTCTTGCTTTAAATTTTTCATTTTCAAATCTGACAGAGAATCAAAAAATATTGACTATGATCTCTGGTGATTAAGATATTTATGCTTCAATAGGGTATTTTTCGTTGGTTCTGCTGCCCATTAAGGGCGTTGGCCTACCAGGACGACTGCGGATTATCATCTTACATCACATATTTCGAATTAGGAATGACACTTGATCATCGTATCGACTCTCCAGATCAGTCTTGACCCCTGTGTCCGTGACCATTACGACACAAACATCTTAGCCCATGCCAGGATTCGAATCCGGAACATCTGGGTTGTGAGGCACTGACTAGACCACAGTAGGAAGGCGGGTCTTCTTTGTTAGTCCCCTGAAATTAAGAGAATTTCTCATTTTAATGATGATACCGACCATTCGGCTATCGTTTCGATCAGCCTTAACACTCCTTGCAATGTTAAACTATGATATAACGAAATAGACGTTTATGTTTGGGATACGAAATTATTTTTCTAAACGAAGGAATTGAGAAAGTATATTGACGTCTGAAAGGCTCACGAGAATGATGAAGCAAATGGAATATCAGGGATCCGATGTAACACCAGAGCTTTCAGTAACTTCCACGGCGCAGACTTAGAGTTGTGAATTTTTGTTTTCGTACAAGGAAACCTGCCTGCGTGGTGAGTGAAGAGCGCCTGGCTTATGGACGGATTGTTTTGCGAGGGAGGTGCATTAAGACATCTTCATCGCAGAAAGCCTGCTCATTGTGATGCGTCTCGGCAAGTCAAGTCAAGTCAAGTCTGGCTGCGACCAAAGACGCACACATTCACTCACTCAGACTTTAAAATATTCCCCTCGAGTCAACTTGTAACGGCACCCATCCGACTTCGCGACGCCCATTATTTGACAACTTGAACAAGTAACTTTGCCAATTCCGACTACAAAAATGGCCCTCTACTGCGCCAGGGTTGCGTTGGAATGGTAATAAGCTCAGACAACCAATCTTGTTCACGGATGCAATGGACAAGAAACGACGAAGGGGGAGCTAAATAGAACTATTACTAAACGATACCTAAAATAATATTAACAAGACTATAATTAATTTGAAACGAGTCTCCGTGTTCTCTAATTAGGAGAAACAGACAATGTCAAGATGTGTGTATTAAATTGAATTCCCTCAACGTTTAATAACGTTATAACCTGTTAGAATCTTGTCATAAATGCTCCTGACTTTAATTGTGAATAGTGAATATAAAGTAAAAAAATTAATGAAAGGAAGAAATTTATAGAAAATTGTAACTGAATGATAATAATTTGCTAAAATTTTATAAATACATATATTATTTTCATTCTAAATTGTAGATTAAAATTTTTGTGCAAGATCGCTAAACGTCGTTAAATTTTTATTCTTTTTGGCAATAAATATTATAATACATTCTTACTTCAGGCAATTTAATTATTTATATTATTATATTAAATGTCTAATTAATGTTTTTTGCTCTTAAAATTTTCCTCATTTGTAAATATTAATTTATGAATTGGAAGTCAATCAGAAATCAATCTGTTATAACTTTAAAATTACGGTGTAAATCGTGAAACTAATTATATCACTCCGAGTGGTTATTTAATTTCTTTATTATGATTGTCTGAAATATTAAACCACGTCGTACTTTTACATTGTACGCCCAGACGTTTAATTTTACTGTAACGATTTTAGCTACTTGTTTTTAAACTAAAATATTAGGTTAAAGTTTTGAAACTGTAATAAATTTTATTGATTTGAAAGGAACTTTAATTATAATCAACGAGTATTTCAAATACTGACCCAGGTAACAAAATACTACAAAGGTAAAAAGGTTTGTATCAAAATATTGAACGAAGAAAAATCATCTTGGAGCATCGTTTTTAAGATAGTTTTGGTATACAAAATATTAACTACGTAGCTGACCCAGAAATTTATTAACAATTGGCAAGAGATAAAGAAAACCGGCGGCTATAAAATCGAGAAGTCTATAAGCCCATGTTCCTATTGTTTGTTATCAGAACTAGATATA
Organism: Eucriotettix oculatus; assembly: GCA_034510155.1. NCBI lineage: Eukaryota > Metazoa > Arthropoda > Insecta > Orthoptera > Tetrigidae > Eucriotettix > Eucriotettix oculatus. The sequence continues at coordinate 44,738,768 of CM067382.1, forward strand.
ACCGGTAATTAGCGATAAATTTGATGGCCTTGTGTGCACGTTATCTCATCCGTCACGCGCAGCATGCAACTCTAAAGGTCATTAACGAATGCTGTTCCTGTGACGCGATCTCTTTTAATACTGATCGCTAACGTGTCAATTTTTTCTGTCGAATGCTGGAGATTAACTTCTTACGACTTATCTGTCCTGGATATAATTGCACAGATAAATTTTGCGATTCTTGTTCAAAAAATATAATTATAGGATTTAAAAGCAGCCTTTGCTCCGACTACATGGAAAGTAATTACTTAAATACTGAGCTAAGACAGACTGTCATAATAATAGTTATAGTGCTAATAGAATTCTAAATGTTTATAAGAATATTAGAATACATTAAAAAATCAATTTTCTGATTTTAAGTACAATAAGTAAAACTACGGTCAAATAGGTCAGTAAACAAATTTAATTAAAAGAAGTGAGAAGGACGTCGAAAAGGGCATTAGGAAAAGGACTTCGAGGTGATAAGTCAGAAATAATTTAAAATAACGGAAAGTCAGAGAGGAGAGGCAAACTGGCTCAAGTGTCGTCACCGGGAAACAAAACTGGAGACACGTTTCCTGAACCACATCAGGACCTGCGTACTTCAAATGCCACCCTGAAGCTTATCATAAATTTGAATTGACATGTAAGAGTGTACTTAACACACAAAATTTCGGCTTTCTAATAAACTTATGTCATATGTCAAGTAGGAATAAAAGTATAACATGAAACATAATTACCTAATGTTCAGATTACTCAGCTTCTACATTTTTCGAAGTGCACCAGTGAATGAAGATAAATTTTTACTCGTGTATTAATGTGAATTTTCAACTGTCGACTTGGCTCGTCTTTCAAATTTTATGTTGATGTAGCTATCAATTTAATTATTTTACTAAAAATTCACGTATAATTCCTCTATTGTATAACGGATTTGATTTCAACTCCAAGATATGGTTCCGTATAAAAACGTCACTTATAGTAATTGCATTTTCCTATTACATGCAATTGTTTTAATTTTTCTGAGATTTTTTAAAGTCACATTGTTTAACAATTTTAGTATCATCTCTGGTTGAAATTACAAGTATTAAGAACTATAGTGACACTGCGAAATAAATTGAAATTGTGTAAATGGAAGTGAGCGAATTATTGACTTATTGCTCGTATAAGATAATCGGACCAAGAAATGTATTACCACTTGAATGGAAGAATAAAAATGCTGCAAATATCTTTGATAGGTTTTGTGTAATTTAAAATGGTTATTTTCGTACCAGCTTTTGAGTGTTTGAAAGGAGCACAATGGCAAGCACTTTTGTTGAGAGAGAATTAGGTTTTCCTCCTTTGAAGGAGTGAGTCGCCTTTTAGGATGGAAAATGAAGGTGCATCGGAATCGTGGTCTGGGTGAAAGGGGGACGTTGTTAAGCTGAGAGGTGGGGTTTAGGGGCGGATCGCGAATTGTATTACTCGCCACGCATCAGTACGCACCCGAATTCGCAGTTTAGCGGCTTCCGGCGCCGCTTCCAGGGCTTTCCGACCGAACGCACACAAACACGCACAGGTGAAACTTCCTCCGGCAAACGTCTACGAGCGTGTTCGCAACCAACAGACATTGATTCAGAAAACTATAATCGACGCACACGCACGTCTACAAGTATCTCGTTTGTCTGACTTATTGTATCGTACAAGTCTATTATACGGCATTCAATCAGAAATATTTTTATTTTCTGTTAGTATCGAGAGCTGTATGAAATAATCCTTAGTGGAATCAACATTATTTTACAAAAAAAATACTATAATCATTTCGGCCGTAACTGTTGCTGGAGATGATCCGCTATACTAAATTCTTCACATGTAAAATCAATAATCTTTTCGGCTGAGGAAGTCAAGGAGTAAATGTGATGAATTGTTAAATTTTACACATGAGGAAGTCTCAAAAAGGAGACCAAACTTCTTTCTCGAATAAATAGTGATAAATTTATAATCTGATTTACCCAAGGATTGACTACAGTCCCGGGTAGTAGTGTAAGGATCCTACCCGGTGTTTCACCTAAAGGTTTTGCAGGAAGAAAATTAGAAAACCTGCATCAATATGGGTCGCGCTATTGGGTACTATTTTCACGCCATTACGAATGACGGGAGAAGAGTTTGCTGTGGGGTCGCAGAATTCCCACCATATTTAGGAGGCAGTTGTCCGACTTATCCAATGGGATCAGCGGACAACTATTTTTTGGGGGGGTTAATAGGCTACATGAGGGTGATCCTGAAACAGGAAACTCCCCTTCAATAGCAAAGGAAGGAAATTACCACAGGGAACCATTATTTATACTTTAAGCTACAAATCTTCTGCGAGCGCAGAATTTTTAAATTAACGTAACACAACGTGGTTTACATAAATTAACCTGATGTTAAATTTCGCATTCATTGGAAACAGGCCATTTTCAGGGAAACGTCGGGCAAATAGCTAGTTATTAATAATATACTGGAACTAACTTCTTTATTTTTGGAAGCATTTAAAATTATTTTAAACTGCAGTTTCGGAGAAATTCGATTACCAGCTATTTTTCACGTATTTAATATATTTGTTCCCTATGTGTATTTGATTTTTTTAAATTTTAGAAAGCATGATATAAAATAGCTTTTATTTTAAACTGTTGACACGTGCCAATAAAGGTCTTCGATTGAAGCAGATTTGAAAACCTTCACAAATTTCTTCATGAAATTGCGTAATTTAACATGAGCACAAAGTGACTATAGTAATTAGCTACAGTTGTTAACATTCGATTTAATTTTTACTGTGGTGATTTATTAACCCAAACCTGGGTGAAAAAAAAATTGGATACCAAATATTGAAAACACAGCGTACCCATATTTCTAAGAGTGAAAATTCTGTATTCTTAATACGCCACAGAGCGCCTTTTCCGCAGCTGTTCCCTTCTTGGTGGAATTTAGATTTCAGCGTGCGTGGCCACCATTACTCCGACGGTGGAGGAACATTAGGCATCTCAAGAGTTGGTGTGTTTGTGTGACTGCCTCGAGTTAAAATGAACACCATAACACATTTGGCATGAAAGAAGCTTTTAATTTAGGAAAAAATCGCCCCATTTCAGCCAGCGTACGAATCGTTAAATTATAGAAATTATGATTATGATTATTATAACATCCTTTAACAACTGATGGGTGAAAAAAACAGTAAAATATTTTATAAATATTTAGAGTTAACTTCTTTTATTATTATAATGGCTTATACCAACATTTATGCAAAGCATATTTATTTAAATACAAAATTACCACGTAGTATTTCTTCAACCCTTGCTGCTTTTGTAAGGTGATTAACAATCGCAACAGCCACATTTTATGAACTTTATAACAGTTAAGGTTAATTTTCTACCTGCATACTTACGATTATTTGAGATAATTTTCGAAAACTGTTTTATAATTATAGAGAGTTAAATATCCTACCTTTTCTACTATAAATTAATTATCTGGGTGCCCGGCTTTGTCCGGTAATTCATTTACATTAATCCGCTGCAGTAATTAATTCGACGGTAATTTCTTTGTCAATAAGCGATTAAATCATCAAATAGATTGTCACAGTTTTCAAACTTTACCTTTACACGCCCTCTAACATAGATATCGTACAGCTAAACTCTGAAATTAAAATGTTTTATGTATGTGGTTAGGCGGAATACCGTTTCATGAACATGCACACCTTTCACATTTGCACGCTTCATTTGTATTTGTACAATGTGGCATTAATATATGGAATATATCAGAACTCAGAAAACTAAAATCGAAATGCACAAAAAATGGCAAGCTACGACGCAATGAACTTGCTCATGCATTGATGCATAAATCAAATATCTCAGATTATAAAACGATCAGGATGTGAGAAGTTAAAAAAAGTACTTAAAAAACTTGTTGGGAACATTGAAAATATTTTTTGGATCTCGACAACAGCTCTACTGGTCCAATCATAAAATATATACGATTCAACGTTAATGCAACCCTTGATACTTTATCAGATGATTAAAAATTGAATTATTATAAATCCATGACGAAGCCGAAAAGAATGAAAAAAATAGTAAAAGGCTTATAACTAAGAAAAAATTAATATGAACTTTATTAACGGGAGTTATAATATGACTCGTTACTGATTCGGAACCTCGTCTGGTGTGTAGCAAACAAGAAATTACGGATGAAAATTTAGATGTGCATGTCGCACAAGCAAAGAGGCCGAAATAAGAGTGAAATAGCTGAAATTTCAAATTAGCAATGAAAGTTCGTGTTATAGCTACTGTTGATAAAGTCCATATTAAATTTTTAGTCTGTTTTACTATTTATTGATTTCCAGACAGTCAGATATTGTGACGAATGTTAAAAAAGTTTTGTAGCATTTACCGTTAATCAATATTGTCTGAAAATTGGTTAATCTGATACCTAATTATAGTACGTTTACAATAACCTTTATCACGTTTTTAAACATTTTTATGAGGACCTTAGGTTAAGTTCATCCGAAACCTCTCCTGTTTCCTAGATAATTGCATCTGCTAATTTCAGCCTGAATTCATTAAGACTTTTGATGTTTCCTACATTCGTAATAATGAGGTATTATCTCGTTGGTCTAATTGCCAGCTAGCATCATAGTAAAATAAAATTATTAATATTCTGAGAAATAGTTGTTTGACTTTGCCATTGTTCGGGCATCAAGGCTTTCCACGAACCCATTTCTGACGTTCTAATTTCCCGGTATTTCAATTTAAAGGGAACAAGAGTTAAGCATTGCTTCCACAATTTTTCATATTAAAGTTTTTTGTATTAATATAAAAATCACGCTGTTTGTTACCAGTTATGATGGTAATAATATTTTGTGTTATAAATTAATTTTACTGAATCTGAGAGTTGATTGAAACTATTTAATTTAAATCCTGGACTCGCCTCATTTTGTCTGTTCAATCAATACAATTTTGAAAAATGCAATTTTCCTTCTTATACATTGTTAACATGTAATAAAAATTCAATGTGTCGGCTCACTTTACCAAAATCTCATAAATGATACGTCCTAGAAACTTTGGTGTTTGTTCCGTCGAAGATGCTAAAGTTCGCTTAGAGTTCTGTTTAGTGTTTAAGATGCGTACGACGTATTTAGTTGAGAGTTGACCGATATATCTCAATTAGGAAGGCCCCAAGAGAAACTTTCGCACTCATTTAGCTTGTCTTCCCCTAATGTCCCCGAGTAGAGTTACCCGTCTGCTACAACGGAAGACCTTTATTCCGTCACTTAACTTTTATTATAAAGCGGGGAATGAGATTTAGTTACCGTGTCACTGCTGCTGTAAAACTCGGAAATGTTTTAAAACGCTGATTTACGGTTCTGTTCAACAACTTCTCTGTATTCAACAAACATGTACGCTGACCGAGTTGAAAATTGAAAAATACCGTTTAATTTATATTTAATTATATTTGTCATGTCTATGGCTTTTTATGGATATCTGTATATATTATCATTGGTTAATATAAGTTTAAAACACGGTTTTCCTGTTATATACTTTTACTTTCTAGTAAACTGAATTAAAATTTTCGAGCAAGAGAATGTTTGTAATATTACGGTTTCCGGAAAAAGGTCAAAATACCTAAGGGCGAGTGTGGCCAATAAATGTCGGGCATTGCCCATCGATGTTGGTAGTGGGATGGTGAGAAACTTTTGCTATTCATTGTACGGAAAACAGCTGTTTGAGGTGGAGCGTGGTTGCGATATATCACCCTCGAGATACACGCAGTTTTCTTCGATTCTCTCCAGGACGGTTCATAAAATGCATTACGTCTTGAACATCTCCGTGACTGGAATGGCAACAGGGCGCGTGTTGAGGGGGAAGAAGGCTCGAGACTGGAATATGAGATCCGTCTCCCAGGCGCCGTCGCCGCTGACGTTTATCGTGAATTCTTATGGGGCTCGTCGATGACGCAGGTGAGATAAGGCGTCGTGCGTTAACAGAATTGTAGGCGCCACACCTGACAACAACAGACTAGGGAATCGCTATTCAAAATGACATTCTGCATCGGCTGGATGTGAAAAACAAAGTAATACAACAAACCTTGAAATTGAGGACACTCGAAACGTCACGCTCAGTCGAAACTGCCAAGTGATGTTTTGTAACTGTAAATGGTGTCTTAGTCTCATATGTATGCTTTTCAAAGAGTAATCCACTTGGAACCTACGATTGACGATTTACTGGATTCCTCGGTAGACAACCTTCACGGTACTGCGGTCAACTCTAAACGGGATTCAGCGTTATCTAGTACAACTATAATAAATGACTTGTATTTTAATAAACTTAAAGGAAGATATATATAATGCACAAGTTTAGTTTATAATTTCTTCAAGGAATTTTTAAAATTTTAAACGACTGATATTTAAATTATGTAATAATGGTAAAATCCCTAGGTTTTAATAGTCACGCCATTTAATGAACCAAAACTATACATTACTTTTGACTTCAAATTTTTATTCAATTTTGCAGGAGATTTCGCCATGTACCATAGTCATCTGCAAATTTAAAAACACATTATAGGAAACATTACAATTTTTTATAGAATTTTTACAATATAAAAACAAATTTGGTTTTAACATGATTTATATCTTAAATCTACTGTACATACCCTACGTATTTTTCAAATAATTTGTGTTTAAAAACACTTTTAATATATGGTTTTGCTTCATTAAATGGCGTGACTGATAAAACCTAGGTATTTCACCATTATCGTATAGTATTTAAGAGAAATTTCTCAAAAATAGCTTTAGTCTTGAGAAGAAGGTTCTAACGTGTAATATACGAGAAATTTTTCAATAAATGGAGTAGCGCCAGGTTCGCGGCCGCAAGTGGAGTTATTCAGTGACGTGGCAACGTGTTATAGAGGTAATCTCGGACAAAATTGTGGAAATATAGAGTGAAAATGATATACATACCATCAGTTTCAAGTTGTTGTAAGAGGTACAAATGCAGGAGTTATACAAACTACGGTCGGTGGCGCCCTTGACGGCGAATGTCCGAGGCCATAACGACTCTGAAATTTGACTTTCACGAACTGTATTATTTGTTACGCTATGGTTATTCATTTAACTACATGGAATTTTTAAAAATGTATTTCTCTCTCCTATAATATAGAGTGGTTGTTCAATAATTATTATTGTAGATGTTTGTCTAAAATTCGGCTAAAACATTCTCATTAGTTTTAAAAAATTGTTGCTTCATTAAATCAAATTTATTGTATTTAATCATTTGAATAGTATCACTAATGGAATATTGTTCCTGTGTGTACTTATTTTCTTTTGTCTCATTTAAAGTCTTGTTTCTTCAACATTTGTATCAATTCCATGATTATTGATTTTCTCTCTCAAAGGTAAATGGTGCCTTGTAATGAGAGAAGGTGAAATATTAATTTTTACATAAAGAATTCATGGCTCTGGAAATGCAAACACTTCGTAAAGCTGAATACAGGCTGATCTACAAGTTAATTTCCATAGCGATATTTTACTTCGTATATTACAAGGGAAATTTATTAGCTTGTAAGGTAGAACGAACTTAGAGATTCCTGTTTATAGTTTCACTCAGTATATTTTCCATTAAAGTAAGAAACATAGAATACAGAATGTAATTTAATTGTTAATTACTGTAAATACAGAACCTGACAAGAAATGTTTTAAAAAAGCTTATTTTTTCATTTTTTCCAAAAATTCCGCGTTACACTTTTATGAATGCTCTCAGTCACGATTTACATAGATTGTGTTGAAACCATTGTATGGCTATATAATTTATTCAGATACCTCTACGGCCATAACTTTATTTGTCCTTTGTTTAAAATAGAAATTCGTTTATAATTAAAAAGTTTGAGTCAACAGAAGGGACAAACAGTTGAAAGGTTTCTTGATAAGTCATTTTAACCCAAACGTCACACATATTCTATTACGGTAACAATAATGAGTTTTCAGTCAACATATAAATTGATATGAGACTAAAAATAAATACCTGCATAAATTAATAAACGTAAAACAAATTAAAATAATGAACTTCATAATAATTTAACTCTTATTAATGGCATCTATCTTCATTTACTTGTTTATATGGATTTATGGTCCATTAAATCAGAAAGACACATTAAATAATTTTAAATAAAAATTAATAAATTAAATAAAGTGCGTTTACGATTAAAAATTTAAGCAAGAAATATAGAACGAAACACTTTATCTACAATATATATTATCATTCACAAGCAAAACGGAGAACTATGTTGTGAAACTATTGTATTTTCTAGATATATACATATTAAAATGAACCATGATCAAAACTGCTCCGAATTTTAATAATTGACAAAAAATAATGGACGTAAGTATAATAAATATAATTTACGCATTCGTACACAACGACGTAAAATCAGTAAATATTTCTGAGCGCCTTTAATATTTGTTGCATATGGAATAATAAAGGTATTGATTAGGAAGGGATATTTGGAAGGAATTTGAGGAATTCTGCTAGTTAGGAAGTATAATAACTATGAATGGTAGTAGTAAAGTAGACTTAAAGAGAAGGATAGCACAGGAAAGATCGCAAAAAAAGTGGAATTTAATTAAGGGTAATATAAGCGTAAATATTAATAGATCATTGCTAAAGATATTCGTATGGAGTGTGCCGTTATATGGCTGCGAAACGTGGATGGTAGGAGTTACAGAAAGTAAAAGAGTAGAAGCCTTTGAAATGTGGTGATATAGAAGAATGCTGAAAATCAGATAGGTGGATAGAATCACTAACGGAGAAGTTCTTAGTAGAATAGGGGAAGAGCCAACAATATGAAGAACGTTGATCAAGAGAAGGGATAGATTAATAGGTCTTGTAAAATTAGCATTAGAGGGAAGTGTGTGGGGTAAGTGAGAACAGAAGAGAGAGGCTATGGATGGAATACGCTAAGCAGTTTAGGGAGGATGTTGTAGTTACGTGGAAATGAAAAGACTTGCGAAAGTTTAATTAGCGTGGAGGGTTGCATCAGTCCAGTCGAGGGGCTGAATACCACAACAACAACGTAGCAGTATTTTTTTCATAATCTACTGGTCGTGACAACTGCAAAAGTAATTTACTGTTGTTGATGTACTTAATGCAAACCTCGTCCACTGCAGAATAATATAAATAAATAAACAAACACAAAATGATAATTATATTTCGCAGTAAATTAACGTAATTCTAAACTGTTAGTGAGAATGCTCAATTTCAGCCCAATGAAGCATATAGTTAATTTTTTTAGAAGAAAGAAGCAAATTTCAACCGGACCAGGGAATCGAACCCAGGACCTTGCGATATCCAGCCGCATGCTCTACCAACTGAGATCCGAGTCGACGTCTCAGGACCGACCTAAAAATTCACTAATCACAATCCTCACGTCCTAATTCTAGGAAATACGTGAAGACGGACATTCTAAAAAAATTAACGTAATTTTAGATAGCTACGTCCTACGTAATGCCATAAACGAAATTAAATTAATTTGCATTAAAATGTAGTAACAGCGGATGTAACGTTCGCTATGTAATTAATCAATCAAGGCAAATAAATCTAAAAAATTATCTAAAATTCTGACTGAAATTTACATTTCTAATAAAATTTAACAGAGCAGTGTTAGGGTTAAATTTATTTAAAGCATTGTTCCACCGCTTCACGAGTGATACGCAAGGTTTACGTAGAGAGGATTTTTTGCGGTTTTTTCGATGTTAGTTATTAGCTCCCCACGAAATATCCCGATATTCAGACGTGATTGATAGATCATAAGCGAACACCGACTGTCACCGCGAGATAGATTTTTGGGAAACATTGATTTGCAGTCTATAACTAATGGAAGTCATATACATCCCCCGCCTCTCTGTGACAGGTTGACAGAGCCTTGCACAAAACACGATCTGTGTTTGGAGGAGGCCGTTAGATTCCCAATCCCCTGATCATTTCCGGGGTTAATACCATAAACAAGCGGGGCTGCAGGTTGAAATGACCAACTGAAAGGCCTTTGATGTAACTTCCATCTCCTAGACAGAGACAGACGGAAACCTAACCGTTGATGGCTTCCCCTCGGAGTACAGACAAACCTTAATCCACATTACAAGTAAAACTGCTATCTAATGCATCTTACAAATCTGGTTTTACTCGTAATTGAAACCAGCAGACAGCATGACTTTCATTAATATTAAAACTGGGTATCGCCGCCTAAAGTTTTATAACGTTTAATGTATTTACATTAATTTAAGTTAGGTATTTTAAATACTGACATGGGTTTCAAAAATAGTAAATACTTATTACGTTTGAATTGAATTTTAAGGTGATGACAATAATATTGTATGAAAAATTAATTTTTACAACGCAATCTCTGTACTTATTTTTTAAATTAAATATAAATATATTTATGAATACAATTTATTTATTTCCACTTGACCATAATAGGACTGTTATATCAATTTCAATTACTGATAATTAATAAACAATAAATCAGCCTGCAAACAGCTTTATTTATTTAATTATAGATTTAAACTACAGTCTAATCTTAAATTAAAAGTCCCGTAGAGGGAGGCTTTGTTGCCTCGTAGCAAAGCAATGTTATACTACTCCAAAGGTAACACACATCTTGGTTAAAATTTTCGGTAACGTTTTGAATTTTAAGGAACACAATCATACAAGATAATATTCATAGAGGCAAGCTTAGAAATAGAGTCGGTCTGAGATTGTGGTAACAAAACAACGCCTTCAAGCAACAATAAAGAAGTGTAAAAGTAATTTGGAACCTGAATTTATTGCAGAAACTAAATACTTGTCTCCTCCTCAAATAAACAAGAGTGATGCATGATCGAAGAACAGAATTTAAAATATTTTTAATTTTGAGAAAGTATCATCCTGGGATACAGAGCAGATTGAGTGAAACAAACTTTCTGTGTCGAATTTTCATTTAAACGACGTTTCAACGGTGTGATCTGCAATGATCGTCAGGTATAGTGCGGTGTTTGAACCGATAATTTGTATTTATATATTGATGATTAGATATTTTTTTGCTGTCCTGTTCATTATTTCCTAACATAATCTCGTAGTGAAGTACAGGATCTAAATACAGCTCCCCGTCTGGAAACTTGAGTAAGTTTAGTTTATCATTTACACGGGGAAAGGCAATCTAAGATTGTGAGTAAATGTGTATACAATTGTATTTATAAAATTTCCTAGAATTAAATATACAGATAAGTTTTGGAAGGTAATCTATGGATGTGGGAGGAATAGGAGATTATTTTAACGAATTTCTAATATAAGGTTTCCGTGTTCGTTATTAGCTCGAGAGTAAATCTAGTTTTATACATGTTTCTGAATTAAATGTGAATAGTATTATTCAGGTAACAAAAACGGTTGTTTTAAATATCGGAAAATATAATTACTTAGAGAAACGACCAACGGTTAAACGAGCTTTCATGAGTACTAACGGCTAATTGCTCTCCCAATCATTCAGTGTCCACATATTCTGTGGGTAAGTGAAGGGGGAGAGGGGGGTGGAGGCGGAATTTACCGGCCGGAAATTGAATTGATGACGCGCCATTATTACTTCCGTGGCACATATTGAATGGCACGTCGCTAAGTTTTCACTTACACATTCGCCGCTGAAAATTCGGCGCCAGCAACAGACAAAACTGTCCCGACACAGCCATTGTTACCAGTTTCCGGTAAAACAACGGTGCAAAACGCTGAACTGGACACGTCAAAAATAATAGGGCCTGTGACGAAAACGTCACGAGCACACCAAACGCAAACAATTCAATTCATTCGAACGCGACAGGAAAAAAAACTGCCAGTACCGAGCAAAATAAACATTTCACGACGAAACAACTAACTGTGGATAATCTACTGGTTTCGAGGATAAAATGCAAAAGTGCGAGTAAGCATTTTTCTGTTTATATTCCATATTGTCGAACCCTCCGCCATAACTGTTCTACTGTACTTTCATTTAATATCAATAAAGTTTTTGTGCTATCAGAAGTGTGAAACAAATTTTGCATGGGAAAATGAAGTAGAAAGCTATTAAAAATGGGTAAATTAATCAAGTTTGGTGTGATGTCGAGAAGTGCGTTAATCCCCCAGCAGTGTTGCAGTGACGTTGCTTATGTTATGAAGAAATAATTTGTAATATGAAAAGTTTTGTAGATGATCTTTTACAAGCACTTAATTTGCGAATAAATAGTTGTGTTGTTTCTTTATTCACTAAGCCCGAAATAATTTCTATAAAAGCTATCCGGGACCAGAAGCAGCAGGTTGAGCTCCTGATTAAGTCCTTTAGCTCATTCTTCCAGCAGAGTAGGCAACGAAGGTGCTTAAGACGAACTGCACAACGAGAAAACCTGCTCTGGCGCTCAACACCGATTAGTCTCCTGTTAAAATATGTATGTAGCGCTCCTCACACATATAATAGAAGAAAACGAATAAATAAATGGAAAACTATTTATGGGCACTGCGTGATAGTACTACAACGTGGAAACACATTAAATTCAAATTTAAAAATTCAAATTTTATTGTAAGAAATGAATCAAAATAAATATATACAAAAGAATAGTAAGTTAAGTTAAAAAATATATTGGTGACTATTCCGATATGACATTAGCGTGTTTCCGTATGGAACCTCGAAGGGAATTTAGATATAAAAAGTAAAAACTTTAGCATCGAAAAAACTCCAGAAAAGAAATTTCTGACTGCTTACTAGAACAGGATCTGTGCCACAAGGCTGGAAGCGAAGTCCGGTTTATTCGGCCACGTGCTTACATCTCTGCTCCTCTCACCGTCTCCCAAGATCCTTACAGCCTTTTTGGCCTCTCTGCCCTCCCCTTTCCCTTTTTCATGTAGTTCATTTAATAGGTGTAAACTAGTTTTATCCAAATATGTTTTATCCACCAACATATCAGAATATTGATGTTTTCCCCCACTGGCTGACTGGCTGCGTACTGGTGCTTCCGAGAAATTGACTACCTGTGAAATATTCTTATCTGGTAGCTTATAAAGGTAATTCCTCACCTGTACATTGCAACGCTTTTAATAGACGTAAATTTAAAGTGGTACATAAACCTTAAAGTATAATAATAACAAACCAGAAAAGTGTGCTATAATATAATTACTTCAAACAATTACAAATATAAAGTTTCAAAACTGTCAATATATTTACTTACTGTTTAAATCGATTTCAACGCTCCAGAAGTCTGGATTCTCTATTGTGTCTCGAACATTATTTAGTACTTCTGATACTGACCATGTAATATCTCTTGCTGTTATCTGGATTACGGAAGAAGACTGCCGAAACCAGAAACAGAGCAGAACAATACTACCGTAGATATCTGAAAAATTATAAGGAGGATCAGTTGATAAAGGTGACAGGGAAAACGTTCTATTAGTTAATCGGCCATATTGGATGAATATGTATGTGAGATAGTTAAGATAAGTTCCAAGAGGAGATACGAGTTGATGCATCTAAAATTCGTGGTGATTGTGCTCTGTTGCTTTTGTGAATTGGTAATGAGTCTTGTCCGAATGAAGTTCTCTTTAAATGAGGACAGTTGGCGGATAGTTGTCTGGCTAAGCTATTCAGACTGTTACGGTTTTAAGCAATCTCGAGGATCGGGCGGTATTTGGTCCGCTGTTGTGGAATTAACTGGTGAGCTCTGGCCAGACGACGAGCTTCGTTCAATCGGATTGCGTAGGAATGTAGCGTCGCCAAAGCTCGTGCTGCTTGTAATCAGCCCAACCCCATCCACTCTCTGTCTCTCTCTCTCTCTCCCCCCACTCTGTGTGTGTGTGAGCTGCTGCTGGTTATTTAGGCGACACAGAATTCCAGACACACGGACCAATGAAAAATGAGCCTCCAGGTTGTTGGCGTGATAGATTGAAATTCCTGGCCGCGTGATACAAAGGAAGGGGATGAGGTTCGGGTGAAAGTCCTGGTACCGCCACTGCGTGATCTGCTCCAGTAGGCGCGTCAATGAGAAAACGACATCAATCAAATTTGTGGACTTTCATATACTTCAACACAAAATTATCTACCATAAGATTCACCTCTTCAATAAATATTCATTTTTCAAAAATTAATATACACACACATATATATATAATAGTTATTAAATCTGTATGTTTAAATTAATCTTTAATTGAGGCCAAAAACAAACAAACATTAATAAAACAAAACCAAAAAAATTAATGCAACTACATGTTTTGATTTGAACTGGACCCCACTTCAGGTTAAACTTAAGTTAACAAAACACGAAATTATTGCATTACAAAGATATAAAAGTACATCCAAAGAATTAAAGACCCAAAGTATATTAAATTTTTTTTAAACAACCAAGACAATCAGTGTCCAGATCAGGACCGAAACATGTTGTATTAAATAAGTTTTGGCTTTGTTTTATTAATTTTTGTCTGACTTTGACCTCAATTAATATTATATATAATATCGAAGCCACTATTATTAAAATATATATCTCTATAATTTAAACCAACAAAAATTCTCAAATCCTTTTTGTCAATCAAACAAACTGTCTCAATACAGCTGAAATGTTCGTAAATACGAAAACCGCCACAGTAATAAAATATTGAAACTTATGCAATATCTACCAATAGTGAATAAAATACGAACCACGAAACATATTTCAGGTAATTATTTATATTTTCACGTTGCACTCAAGAATTCGTGGCGTATGATAACAAACAAAATCAGAAACGAAGAACGTAAAATGTTTCATAGCTGAAATAATAAAATTACGAGTTTTATATAAAGATCATACACTAATATTTTTGCTTTTAGTACTTTTTATTTTACAGAAATATCTATCTAAAAACGTAATATATGGATAGTTTTATTTTTGTGGAAGTGAGTAATTTTACAATTTTTCCTACATAAAACAGTATTTTAGAAATACAAATAATTTCATATTGATATTGTGTAAATTAAAAAATATATAAGTAAACAATACGCAGCAAACCTCTGATGTAGATGCGACTTTAAATAAATATAATAAAAAATACGCAGCAAAAGTAGATGATATCAGGAAGATATATAAAATGTCCAACTACTACACATTGATAAAAATTATCGTCTGCTAAGAAATGACCAATAACAGAGGTTCCATTGATGGCAAAACGTTAGGTTTTTTATTTCTGACGCTAATTTATATTCAATAATTATATTTAAAATTAATTTTTTTAAATCTAACATCTTTGGAATTAAAAACAAAATCTTTGTTTTTATTTTAATGTATTTTCTTTTAAGTATGTTGCCTAGATTGTGTCGTCCCTCTTTCTAATTGCAAATAAAATTGTATTGTTTCTAATTATTAAAAGTTACCGTAGAAGTTATTAAGAGAAATTCATTGACAGTGTAGGACATGGTTCAGTCTGACAATTTGACAACGGACTTGATGTATACAGATTTCGTTAAAAGCTGTTATTGGCCTGTTAAAAATTAATAAATAGAAAAACGACGTAAACATAAAATATTATTTTATTATTAAGAGGGAAATTAATAGCCCCTAATCATTTCTTGTTTATATTGAAGAATTTTTTAAAAAAATATTACTAATATTATAACAATTTTTGTGCTTATTTATGTAACGAATACATAATTTGTGTTTCACTACCGCGGGCGTCGTTTTATGCCTGTAAATGATATATTTGTATGCATTATATTTTAAAATCATATCATTATTTGAATTGAAAATATTGCTTTTCGTTCGTGCATTGAATATATTTACTAAAATATTCCGTAAGATAGTAATACGAATTAATGGAAAAAGTCAAGAATAAATCGATTTACGAGGAGCTTGTTAGATAATATGAAATAACAACATAGGATACTATACGTATTACTTAGTAATTTTCCGAGCTGTCTGAACCGTTATCACGTCACTGTGCGCTGGATCGCAACCGAGATGAGTCCATCACATTTCCAGTATAATCAGTGAAACTAGGGAATGGACCTATGTCGTTGATGGAGTTTCGCACCTACTCCCATATTTTATTAGACTTGTTAGATTATTCGGGCAACATACAAAATTATGGTTCGTGTGTTTCAATATTATTTCAAGTGTTAATACTTTAACTGGATTTTGGATTGATGTATTTAAACGTGTCAAAAATATGTGAGTTGTGCAGTTTACCGGTTTGCTCCATTGAGAACTGTTGAATGTTGTAGGTCTTGTTAACTTTGCTCGAGTTGCTGCGAAGAGTTGTGATTTAATGAATACATACTCACCTAGTTTTAGTGAATGACAGTTATCCATCACGGACCTCGGTAGATTTATTTAAAGTATTCGCAGAATTTTATGAAAACGGCTGCGTAAGAGTGGGCGGAACGGCCATTTATTTTCAGCAGGAAGTTCCGACGCCTGTAGCTTCGGGCAATATTTATATGGAGGTAAATCTCTCAGGGCACGAAGTTGGGGAGGCGGGGGTGTAATAACTGAGTTAGCCTGGCCGGGTTTCGAGGGCGGTATCTATTAATAGACTGTCGAACCGAGTCGGGTGCGCCGACAAATCAAACGAATAGCCACCATCTGGCCGACAACAAGATTTAATTATCGGAAAAACAATAACACGAGACCAGTGGAGGACAGTTGGAGTAACGGTGTCAATCTGTTGGGGAAAAAAAGCGAGTGAGAGGGACAGTGATCGAGGGAAGAGAGAGAGAGAGAGAGAGCGAGATTTGGTTACAACCGGGCGCAACCATCTGGCAATAAGTACCCGTTAACCTAGTGACAAAATAAAACAGACTTCATCCAATAAATGAGACGCGGGAATTGGCTGTTATTATGTTTCACTGCATACATTGCGAATGTGCTGGTAACAAAAAAAGAGATAAAACATAACAAAATTACAGTCACTTATCTAAGAAGAATACAAATTTTAACTTAAATGCACTGAAAATAAATTTATCAACGAGTGACAATAAAAACTTGCAAATAATTATTTTAGAAACTAATAGATGTCGAATGTACAGGGTGAAGTCTATAGGACTGCAGACACGTTGTCATTCACCAACGTACGATATTAACGTGAAATTCGTTCCAAAATATATTTTTTATAAATACAATTGTTCCCCAAGTCGAATATCAAAAATAATACTAAGCATTAATGTTAAGGGCGTGTAATCGGTCTTCAAATTTAAAATGTTAGTGCAGAAACAAATCAATTAATTGTTGAAATGATTCTTGGGTTTGCAGCCAGGTGGCGTTGTAAATACACGACGTTTCGTCGACAATCACCGTCGACATTTTCCAGGTGGTAAGTTAGCTACTATTAGACGACTCTAATATATATATACAAAAAATAAATTACATAACTGACTAATTCTATTCAAATAAGCAAATAATTTTTTAAGTCCCTTCAACAGCTAAGGTCATTAGCGACTTCTATACAATTTTAAGGGATATTAATTTTGTTGTAAGGGTTACTGGATTAGTGAGAACAAAGACGTAGACCCGGGTTCTGTTGTACATAATAGTGTAGTAATTACGAAATCTATCTTTAAAACTTTTTTTTCATGATAACTTTATTTCAAATCTTTTATTTGAGAATTTTGCGCAGCAGTAAAAGAGACGAAGAACCGCGTTGCACTGCGTTTCATGGGTGGGAGTATCTTTTATGCATTGAGAACGACGAAAGCATCGAAATGATTTCCATTTACAATGTATGCAAATTGTTTCTGTACAGAACCTGAGAGGACAATTTCCTGGCCATATATATTTAGGGCGTGCTGCAATTCGCCAGTGATTGCTATTTTATATACGAATAGTAGTGGAAGAAGAAGAAGAGTTGGAGTATGAAATGCGCGTAGACGAGACAGCTATGGCCACTGAGTATGGGGTCCTGTAATATTCTATGCTAATGTAAGCAGTCTGAATTACTGAATTTCTGGTGTGCTTCAATTTTTTAGTAGACAGTAAAGATCCTTGTTAATCATTCATACATGTCGCAAATTAGAAATCAACATATAATATTATGAAACTAACTGAATGTATTCACTCAAAGATTAACAGCTGAGATAAATGGCAAGTTTTATTTTATTTCTTTATTGAATTTATATGTTGCAAGGTTTTGACTTAATTCGTTTCTTCTGTTCATTATTTATGTCAAAAAGCATTATAAGGAATGGTTTGGAGGAAATGTATACACCTTTTTAAAATTAAAAGAAATAAATGATAATTAATATTTTAGGCAGTGGCTGAATACATTCTCTTCAGGGTATACGAATCTTTTGTACGATTACGAGTCACGGAGTCTTGGTGACCGAAACACGTCACAGCAATGGACAAATTTTCCACAAGTAGAAAATAATTTAAAGGTTAGAAATGCTTGAATTGAAGCTCAGGAAAAGCGTATAGATAATTTAGAATGGAAAAATGTCGATCGGACCCAGAACTCGCACCTCATGTGGGAAGTCCTGCGTTCGACTCCAGGATCCGGTCGATTTTTTCCATTCTTGCCTTTGTTCTAAGTTAATAAATACGTAATTCAATGTAATAACACTGGAAAGCATTTATTTACATTAATAAGGGATTCTGATTATGACGTATTATTAATGCAGGAAGTAGCCACAGATAATTCCTTGGAAACAAGTGGATTCAGTGCAATAAACAATTCAAGATAATCGGATGAAGTGGTATAACTAATATCGAATGTTAGAGAGTGGACCGTAAATTGAATAATAGAAAGGGCAGAAACTATTTTAATACAGTCGCTCTTGAGGCCACATTTTTTAGACGGATAGCCTCTTAAAGGATAAAGTATATGGCCTGTTACTGGAAGAAAAAAGCTGTTATTTTTTATGTAGGGCTGTAAAAGATAACGCTGTAAAATAATTTGATTAATTTGAAACCCTTTTGGAAGCTACGTAAAGTGAGGTTTACACTTTATAAGTTTAGATAGGGAAAGGACAACGAGTAATTTTAAAGTTGTGAATAAAAATTTCACTTTATAACGAATAATTCCACATTTAATTAGGATTTATTAACGATGTCTCAGAATTGCGCCTTTTGTTCCGTGAAATATGTTTGGTGCGACTCTACTTTAACATTCATTACGCTAATTGAATATGCCTTTTTATTATTAAATATTCGTGTTTGCGAAAAGAAATCTCTCAACGTGTTCATTTCCCGTTATTCCCGCTGATGAAAGTTATCTTGACATTATATAGCAGTGTTTCGTTGGCTTCCTTCCTAATTGCTCAGCTTTACAATTTCATTTCTGCATAATATATTTTGTTCTTTCTAGAACCATGGCGGGTTACTGTGAATTAAGATAATTTGTCTCGAGGAATACCATTTTAACAATCTGAATGGGAACTTCCTGGCTGTGTCTGATCTGAAATGAGTTAAATCAGCCTCTTTGTCAGCTTTTTAAATTTAAATATTACAACGTTTCGTCTCTCATTTTGAGACTTCTTCAGGCAAAAATTTGTTCAGCCGAAGGAGTCATGGAGTGAGGTTCCACGTACTGCTAAATTCTTACCTGAAAAAGTCTTAAAATGAGAGACGAAAAGTTGTAATACTTCATGTTTAAATTAAAGAGTGGATACCCAATTTACAGTCTTCGTTTACTATTCATGAAGAGTTGAGTCTAATATCAATTTAGAAAATATTAGCTGGAGTGCCCGGCGTTACTCAGGTTCACGTAAATAATAAGGCAGGAATGTTTTTAAAGATAAGCTTATTACAGTATTTGAGGGAACACTACTCCACACTCGTTTTTTATGTTTTCAAAAATAGTAAATCAATTTCTGTAGTCAAATCCAACCAATCCTAGGTTCTGTAAATGGCGAAAAACCGTCAAAATGGTACTTTTTAACCCATTTACGGTGGTCTGAGAAGAAGAAACTATGTGACCAAAATGGTAGCGAATTGACAATTTGTCCTCAGAATTTTTCTAAAATCCAACCGTTGGAGGGATTCTAAATTTGAGTATTTTATCGTATTGTAGCTCAGGAAGGGAGGGGGGTTGGTCCACCTTGGAAATAATATTTACTGTCTCAGTGATACAAAAGAGACTAAGCCTTTACTCGTTTCTTCAAGTTGAGTTCGGACTTTACTAGAGACGGAAAACCACCGAAAGATTAGGACAAAACCGAGGTTTGTTGATTTTTTCACCTTCTTCACATACATGAATTCAGTATATGTAAAAGATTTAAAGATAATGGGCAGCTTCGTGTCCTAAAGAATACGTGTACCAAATTTGATATAATTCAGACCTGTAGTTTGGAAGCCTATAGCTGCGACATACATACTGACGCACTGACAAAGGTTTTTAGTTATATACCGTAGAGAGGATTAGAGTTATTTTTTGCTAGAGCGCAGAAGCAAAGCTGTGTCGGGCTGAGAGACAAAAAGTGAAATAATCGTCTTTGAAACCACTGCAGTACCCTTACGCCATCTAATATTCTCTATGCAAGTTTTTAGTTAAAAACCGTACACTGAGCCATTTTGAGAAAGTTTTACCGTACAATACGTAGGGAAAAAGGAAAGAATTAATTCAGTTTACGTTTTTTAGGAACGAATTTCAGCAATTAATCCAATTCGTGTTCAGAAGATTTGATGAATTAAAATGTAACCGTTTTAAATAATATTTAGTGATCATGTGAAAGGGTAATAATCAGTGGCAAGTCTAATAAAAGTGTTATCGGGCCGCAAAGCACACGCTCTCGTTGTGCGTGGCAGTATTTCAATTCCGGGAGAGGCGATATTTTCTAGCCACAAGATGGAGCCGATGACGTATTTGCGCCGCGTGGCCCTCCACCATAAATAACGGCGTTGGCAGAAGCTATTTGGAGGCAATGAAGCACGGCGCGGTGGTCTGGCGAGGCTATCAGGGAGAGGACGATGGCGACGGGAGCGTGACAGGAAAACGGGGCGAGCCTTCATTAGGAGCGTCGCCTGCGAAACAAGATACGCGAGATAGGTGATGGATTGCGGAGGCGACGACGATGGCCTCCTGACTCTACTAAAACATCGTTACCCTGTCACTCCCCCGAAGCCGTCAAACAAATCCCTCGGATATTAATAATCTCAAGATTTTACGTAGGAAAGACGCCGCCGAATACCTCAGTCTACTCTCATCATGTCAGCGCGTTTTCGGAACTTCACTTCTTTAACGAGGCGTTCGTTGCAATTTGTTTGTTGACTGTTGCTAGTAGCTACACTTAGATGTTTTCCAAATTACGTAATTAATTTTGAGCGTAACTGATTTGCTACCTTGAACTTTATTTGTAGTTCATCATGCAATGAAGGTAACATTTTGAATGAGACCTAATTTTAAATCCTGATTAGAAGTAGAGTGCGTGTTGTGTGGTCCTTTACGTCCCTCCACGTCATCTTCGGGCCTTCAATGTTGATAATTTGACATACACCCTCTCCCAGATTATGCTCCTTTCTCCAATTTATATTGCGCTCTGAGCTTCCGGAGTCGATTGTTTCCCAGAAGACCTAGTGATGTTAACTTAGGCTTTAAAAAGATTTGAGAAAGCAGGTCTCTATCCCGGTCGCCTTTTGTCTTCACAAGTGTGTTTAAATTTTTTAATTTACTACCGAGGTGCCGTAATAAAGTTTCATGTTAAATTGGAATACCCAACTACGCGTACAACATGGTATGGAGAGATTTTCAAGACACTGAATAAACAAGTAACTGTGATAAGAATATATATTAATCAAGTTAAATTAATTGGAACAATTTTTCGTTTCATGCTTCTGCAGTATCAAATATACGTTCAAACATTATTTATTAAATCTATTTTTTTTTGTTAACAGGCTACATGAGTGTGATCCTGAAACAGGCAACTCATCTTTAATAGTATCGGAGGGGAATTGAAAAGGGGAATATGGAAGGTACAGCAAGATAGCCAAGTGTTCACTAGGGTCCGAGGGCTATAGTTTAAGGATTCTACCAGGTGTTTCACCTAAAGATATGCATGGAAAACCCTAGAAAACCTTGTTCAGATAGGTCGGGTTATTGGGTACTATTCTCACGCCCTTCACAATGACGGGAGAAGAGTTTACTGTGATCGCAGCATTCCCTTCTTCGTGTCTCCACACGTTTCAGGAGGCAGCTGGCCGACTGATCCAATGGGATCATCAGACAACTCTTACCGAATGCCCAAGGTCTTCGACCCAAGTACATATACCTCCTAAAATAGATGAAGGTGCTTCGGCGTATGAGAACCTTGAAAAACCAGAATGGACGAGTCTTTCCCAAAGGTGAGTCCTGCAGTTAATCTGGGGAGAAATACTTGCACAGAGAAAATGAGTGAGAGATTGAGAGATGGGAAGGAGGGGGGGTGAGAGGGAGAGAGAGATCATATTGAGCTTACGAGCTAGAATATTATGAAAATGGAAAATTTGATGGACTTACTTGAAATATTGATTTTGATACATTTTAAGTAAAATTTTGGTAATGTTTTAATTTGTAAACCGAACAATGAAGAAAAACGTAGGTAGACCTTCTAGGTGCACAGGCCAATGTATTTAGACGAGTAGTGCGGATCTCCAGGGCCTCTGATGATCCCACTCAGGCTCCTCCGTGAAGACGGACCTTAATTAGCGCTATTAGCAGGAAGCACACACACATACATCTTCTCGGACCGAGTCCCGAGGGGAAAAGAATGGCGAGTGCAGAAAAAATGAAAAACTGTAAAACAACAACTGCAATGCCGCGGCACCTCGTTACTGGGTCGGCCATTTAGCTGGAGTGAGTTACAGTCTCGCTAATAACTCGTCCGTCCTCGCTCATTTTGCACACCACCACCGCCATCGTGGTCCACACGGGAAAAAAAGGGGCGCTGGCGTTATAATTATTGCTTTATATGGGACAATTATGGGAGCAGTGGAACCATATTTCTACGGCGGAGGGGAAAGGAGTCTACGCCCCGGCACAAGCTCAGGGGCCGTGCTTTATAATTGGTTTAACGTCCGACTGCGATAGAGAATTCATTGGAAGTGGAATTGCTCCAGTCCGCAATTTACACTGGCCAAGGTAAGCGGATTGAGTTGACTGAGCGACTGCGCAAGTCCTTTGACGGTGGTCAACGGTGCAAATCAACAATATTATTGAAATTGCAATATGGGTTATTTTCCTTCCACGGAACTTGAGTAACATTTACAGATTTTCGATCCTAGTTATCATCTTCAATGAAATTTCTGCAAACGTCAAGGAATGTGTCAACTCTTTATTAGTGTATCTTCCAGATCTTCTCTCCCAAATCCCTTCCTATTCTATTAAAGAGAATGGCCATCTAGTGTACAATCCTACTGGAACCGGTCATGCTAAAGCAAATACTACGCACACAGGAAGACCCCTAGTATTTTCATGTTCTTCGTTTTAAGCCAGGGAGTCCAAATAAGGGTTCCCATGTTCCCAGTTTAGTATCTTTTTGTATTTTTATCTTTATCACCTGAACTCTCCACGTGGGGGATGAAATGTTGTGATGAAAAAATAACTAGGAGGATCCATTTGGCATCTATTATAAACATATTGGCGTAAAAAAATTTCTCATATTGTAATTGCTACCACATAACCGAAAGGTTATTAAAAATCAGTATCAAGGAAGACATAAAATTGGCAAAGGCACTACTATCTCCAAATCATGTCTTCCAAGCTAAGCTGATTTCGTGCCATACTGTGATTAATTAATTACACCTGCAATTCAAAAAAGGTAGCATGTTATTGGCAATTAAAGTGTGAATACATTTTTTTGAGACACCTTGTATACTGCCCATGGAAGAGCTGAGTGAAATTCTTAAAGCTGCATTATGGAGGAAGTCGAGTTGATTAAGGAGGCGAATTATAGCCGGGTATGTGAGAAGGAGAATAGGGGAAGAAAGAAAAATTTGGCGGGCGTTGACCAAGAGAAGGGATAGATTAGTAGGCCACTTTTTGAAACATGAGGGTGTTGTAAAATTAGCATTAGAGGGAAGTGTGTGGGGTGGGAACAGAAGAGGGAGGCAAAGCAGTTTGGGGAGAAATGGAGGAATGGATATGTTTCTCAAATGAAAGTATAGCGTCAAGTGTGGTTCCAAGGAAGGATACTTAAGCTATGGACGTACTCGACTGTAAAAGTGGGGTGTTGACCGTTCAAGTTCTAGTTAACTGTGTTTTCCGTGTTTGTGTGGAGATTTAGAAGTCAGTGAGCAACATGACTTCATGTGTTTTAAACTCTTAAAAGTGTTGAAAACTCTCGTAGGGTTATAATAGGTACTGGTGCAGACGATATATCACGGGAGGAAGAACATAGAACAACGCCTCCTGACTCAAAAGCTAATAAGATGCAGGTATGATGATATTATTATTATTAGCGAACTTTATGGTACTTGATAAATAATAATGTTGGTAAAAGTTTTAAGGACATCGTCGTAACGCAGAAGCAAAACCTCGTGTTTGCCGCTTCGTATTCTTGAGAATCTCGTTCCTTCACCGTCTCTAGGATTAAAGTAGAACAGAGAATTAGCAGTAAAAATCATTTAGAACGGTTAACTGTTTTTCTATCACAGGAATTAAAAGCCCTGAGAACCGAAGCCATAGTTATTTAAGCAAGTTGCGTGCCAGCAAATGTTGTTAGCAAAATTGGATTTCGTTCCACTCTGTTGGTTTACATTTACATTTTAATTCGGGATTGGTGTGGGAGGGGGTTTAGAAGATACGAGGGTGCCGAAAGGGGAGCGGGGCTTCGCGATCGCGTTGACTGTGATGCTAATTGCATTGTTGCGATCAACTTCAGCACTTACCGTCGTCGCGATTTGCATGGAAGGTACAAACGATGGCTTTAGGTTGGTTGGTAACGACGGGGAAGTCTTTAAAAGTGATTACGGCAACAGCTACCGTTAAAGAACTTCTTCAAGATCTGAAATTACCAATAAAAACCGTCCATTTCGTTCGTCTTGTTGCGTTGTCATTTGCTAATTTCTTAAATATCCCCGATTAGAGGGAGAAACTTTCTACTAAATTGCTAAAATTATAGTTCCGATGCTTTTGCTGATTGCATCATTTAGTTTTTATCAACACAAAGTTTTTTCCACTGCATTACAAATAGATGTAGATCTATATTTTCCCAGATTTAAACAGAGAAATAATAGCTTTGTTTGGTCAGGATTCTTCTCAGAGTAACGTCAAAATAACAAACGTATGAATGGGGAATGAGGTAGATGTCGACTGATATTTCTATATAAGATCGAAATGCTTCATCCTTGTCAAATTCTTAGTGTGATCATCTAATATGGCATAAAATGGTAGAGCTTTGTCCACAATTATACAAAGACAAAAAAAATTTACGTAATTCTCTGTACTGAAAATTACATTTTTAATTAGCTACGGGCAATGAATTTACAAATTAAAACTAGTATCTCTAATTATGCTTAAAAAGAAATAAAAAAGTAGTGAAATAATATAAAGAGTATAAATATAATTGAAAGCTATCTCGTTATAGCTTCATTTTTTGCATAATAATTTCAGAAGTAATTCATTTCTCAGCCAACACGGTAAACCTATTAAGGTAATTTTGAGTAGTCATGCCTCTTAAATACATCATTTGTCAGTAAAATTATTAAAGCAATGTTCAAATTTAGCCAAATTTAAGGAACGTCAACTGCTGCTTCTTTACTTATTAATAGTGAATAAATTAAGCCTTTTCACACATAGTTCGAAAGGGACAATAATGGATGAATTACAATCAGTGAAGACGTTTTCGAGATTTTTGTAGCGCTCTAGCGCAGGTGGTTTTGCCACCGTAGGCAGTCGCCGAGGCCGGCTCTGATGGTAGCTTAATACGGAATAATTGTGGAAGAAATAATAGGTTCTTTTTGTACGAACAAAACACTACAGAGCATAAGATTTTCATGACTTCAATTACACATGATGAAGTTGGCCTGCATCCTTGGATTATATTATTCTGCTTTCAGTTTTGATAAGGACTTCGAGCCAATTTCATCTTGCAATATTCCTTCATAACTCTTTCCTCCACTATCAACAAAAAAAGTGTTACCTTTCTCTACAGTTAACATGAGTTTGTCATCATCCTAGTATTCGTATTTCATTTCAGGAAATTTATTTATTCAAATGTATTGGAGTATGAAACAAAATCCCAGGTTTAAAACGGGGGCAACTTCGGAAAAAATTAAATTTCAGATACTAAAACTATTATACTCAAAATAAAAGAGAGCAAATAATTACGGCGTATGGCGATTTGTGGGCTTCAAACTATTTTCTTGGCACACAACACCTTTTTTAATTCAAAATCTATCGTATTAGTAAGGCAGAAAAGTAATATTTAAAAAATAGAAATTTAAGAATTATCTATGAGGATAAATTAAAATTTTTTATGGTTCAGAAGATGAAAGTTTTAAATTTTATTTGTATTCAGTTCGGACCATATATATGTCTTTGACAAAAGCTGCAGTTTGGAGAGCAAACGGGTAACATGTTCTTGACTGAGGGCGCCGTTTATGTACTTAAATAAAAGTTATTGTCGTTCGGACATCAAGAACAAAACATGTTTTGACCGTGGGAGTGGTTTAAGTACATTTATCGGATGAAATTTAGCTAAATTCTTGCCTAACTTTCATGGAGATTGGAGTTACAATTCGTCGTTTGGAGAAAAACGAAGGAACATGTTTTTCACTGATGGAGGCGTATAAATAGTTTATTGGATTGAATTGAAGTTTCGCGTCCTGAATTAAAAATTTTTTACTATAAATTTCAAAGTTTGGCAAGCCAAATTGGCAGATGGTAATTTTTTCTTGCTTGTATCGTGACAACCATGAGTTTTGCTATCACCGAGAAGTACACATTTTTTCCAAAACTTATACCTAAAACGGTTATTTTTATTATTTGATCCTTTACAAAATATCTTTTTATCAACACTTAAAATAATTTATCGTACACAAATAAAGGATACTATAGTTATTAAAAATTTAATATAGTCAAATGAAGTTTGAAAATATTGTGTGAGTTAAATATTGTTTTCGTGGGACAGAAATTTTATTTCATAGTTTATATTTGATGCCATTTTTAGAATATTCCGGGTTGAAGAGTAATAATTTAATAACACGTACCTCAGATGTGATTTATTTGCAGTTGTACAATAAATCATGTGTCGGTAAGCACTTGTAAATTAAGAGGGGGAAAAGTAGGAAGAAAGTGCGCTTTAATCCTACAGCAAGGATGAATTATTCCCTTTTCCGTAAACATTTTATTGGATGCCGAGCCGGCGTCATACATCAATTCTTAACCATCGCGTGACACATCGGGCCTGAGGATTTTCCTTCCGGTACACATTGAATATATATTGCCGTCAATATGTTCTCCCGAACGGGCCAAATTAATGACATTTGCTCAGGGCATGATTTACAAAATGCCTAAACAATATTATATTTCAAATTTAGTCCAAATTATAAGCTTAGGGAGCTGATATATAGAGGTTTGTTCGTATAAAATATCTGATGTATTGCCATGTTGTATAAATATATAACACTCACCTTTTTCCACGGGATCTCTTCGCTTGTTTGTTCCGTAAGCCTGATAGCAGGGTTCAATAAATATGCATGCGTTGCCTGGATCAGAATTATGTCAAATTCGGCTTTACCTAAAGAGAAGGGTGCGTACGTAAACATGGCACAAAGCTATAACTCATAGCGATAATATATTTCAAGAGTAAGCCGATTGCAAAACTCACAATTCAAACGGCAGCAGTGATCGGATGTTAAGCGCTTAGATAATACGAGAAAGGGGTTTCTGTATCGCCATGAACCACTCTTTCTCCGCAGATGTACTGATTTATTAGTGGTCGAAAAACAATCGAAATTACACGCTTTACAGGCAGGTTTCATCAGTTGAATAAACTCTTTTGACCCTTTGTCCGCTAATTGCCTTTGTTTAACCCTTCGCCGACCTTGTGTTTCAGCTTCAATCTCTCAGTTTGTGTACTTTAACATAACATTTCTAATGTTCTTCCTCCTACCCTTTTTATCACGGACTTTCTACATTGCAACTTTATTCCTCTACTTCATTTTTAAAGGGTACCGAAACCTTTCGTAGCAGCAAAATTAACGTACAGTACTAAAATATACAGCTGAAAAATTGTTCGTAAATACAATGCATATGTAAATTCAAACATGTTAGTCTTTCACTGATTTTGCTCAATAAAATGAAATGAAAATATTACTAACTAAAGTAAACAATTGTTGGATACTATCAGTATCAACATTTCAGAGACTCATATTAAATTCCATTTCCAGCAGCATTCCACAGCATTTGCTATTAGGGGAAGTCCGGGCGGAACAGGGACACTGATTGTTTAACAATTTCTGTAAAATTATGGTGGGAAAAGAGAAATGACCTCATAAAAGTATAAAACATTAGTTTATTCTATTACATACTTAACCTAATAACAATATAAGATAAATAAGATTTTATATGAATTTTTAAAAATAAACTTACAAATTTCCCGTTCTGCCCCACCCCCGGGGTTTTATTAAATCAATTAACGTCGATATAAAAACGTTTAATTGAATTATTTTACGACCAGCTTTAATTAAACAACGTTTCGGTGCACATTCTCACCTTCTTCAGGGGTTTTCACGATCAGATTATTGTTATATCAAATGTTAAAATTTAACATATTATAATACAGCAATTTATTATAAAGTACAATATAAAATATTATATTATTAAATAGTTATAAATTACAATAAACACTTTTGGAAAAAAAACTGGTCGTTAAATTAATTTATTTAAACCTTCTGTTTATTTTGCGTATGATATTAATTTTTCCTTTCTCAAAGAGATTTTCTTTTAGCAACTGCCTAGCCTTTTTCGTTACTTTTCTTTCTTAATCTATTATTTTTGGCTACAGAATCCTGTAACTCATTCTCATAAGACGAATCCGTCAGTTTTTTTTAGGAACACGTTAAATTTTGCCTTATACAGTAATATCCGTTCCGCCCTGCACGCTAGTCACAGGTTACGGTGTTTTTCACACAGCCTTAATACAAGTCGATTTTAACCTTATACGTAACTTATATGCAGCTAAAGACACCTAGTTTACGTATATATACCATAAAAGAATAAAAATGAGGAGTTTTGTGAATTACCTTTTTTTTGTAATGATGAAAAAATTATGTCACAGATGTAAGACTCCAAAACAATAGTCCATTCACAAGGTGCAATCGGAACTTGGTCAAGTAGGCTGTGAGGACTTCTTCCTTGACAAGTTACAATGCCCCACCCATATTTACTTAACTATCCAATAAAAAAAGGTATTCCGTTCTACCTCGCTATCCCGCTCCAGATCGAATTCCCCTACGTCTCGCTTGGTCTGTTTTTAGAAAGAAATTCCGCATTTAAATATTTTCAAAACTTCTCTATTTGTAAGTCAAGGAAGTCGAACTTTATTAACAGAAACAAAAAATTAGATTTATTCTTTTTGTGTATTTTATATAAATTTTGATGGCTTTGGTTGGCTCGCTAACTTCTCTTTTTCTGCTTTTCCTTCACAAAGTGAACAGGACACAGTCGATCAATCCTCGGTGTCACATAACATCATTGTAAGGGTTCTTCCTACAAGAATAATGCAGGAAGAAAGCCCAAAAGATTTTTTTTGTTCTACTGCTTTACACAAGCAAAGTATTATTTAGTATTTTCTCACTAAAAATCAGAGGATGAATTCAATCTCTTAATGGAGAGCTTACCTTCAAGATTGTTTTTTCTCTCTCTCCTGGCTCTCGCTCTCCTTCATTTTCCAGCTCCCTTTCCTGAGCATAAAATTTAATTATATTAAGGTACTCTTTAAAGTGGTAAAGGGGAGGATAATGCATTTTAAAGGGAATCTCCCTGACAGTTTTGAGTGATACGTCAGTTTGCGATCCTTCAATATATTATTCATGACGCGTGATAACCCCCTGAGGCTGCTGCTGCCGCAAGGTGAGTGGGATAACATTAAATTGTGAGCCGTCCATCATTCAACGGCGTACCTGTCACTCGCTTCATACATCCAGTCTCGTTATAAATAACGGCACATC
Source organism: Eucriotettix oculatus (assembly GCA_034510155.1). Taxonomy (NCBI): domain Eukaryota; kingdom Metazoa; phylum Arthropoda; class Insecta; order Orthoptera; family Tetrigidae; genus Eucriotettix; species Eucriotettix oculatus. Next base: position 44,768,874 of record CM067382.1, read on the forward strand.
ACTAGCTAACGTAGATACAAGCCTGACATACACGCGCATTTGCGAAATTATTGCTCGATACTTCGCTCTTTGAGCTTTTCCTGCGTTTGCGAATTCCCGAGACTGAGTATCAGTGTTGCCAACGGTTGACACCTCCTCTCCTATACCACTATTCGTCGTTTAAGGCTTAGACTGTAAATAATGACTGACGTTGTATACTACTGATAAGAATAATTATAATTTGGTAATTGTTGAAAGAAACTGTTACCTTCTCGAATAATAATAATCTTTTTCATGTCCCTACAGCGCACAGTATTTACTGTATATGCAAATCGAGGTAGAACGATCGACTTATTTTTTAACAATTTTTGTAAAATTATGGAAAAAAATATTGATTTCATAAAAGTATAAAACATTAGTTTCTTTTATTTCTTACTTAATCTTATATCAATATAAATTAAAGCAACAAATTCAGATTTTTTATGGAATTTTAGAAGACGCTTACAAATTTGATACCTTATTATATATGGATGAATTTGGAGAGAGTCTCATCCCCCGAATTGTGCCCGTAATCGAGTTAAAATTTCTGAAAGTCTCGGTCCTTGTCTCGTCTAAAACTTAATCCGTTGCGCGACTGAAGCAGGAATCCCTAGTATAGACTGAATGAGACTAACATCGACAGTGGGTGGAGAGACATTCCGGGCCCTCAGAATTTCCTACTAGGCTTGATAAAAAAATCCCGTTTATAGAAGACTGACCATTGTAATTATATGACAGGTGATTAGAAAAATTAAAATACATTATATACATGGATTTTCCCTAATTTTATCACGAGTAGTCTGATATCTGGATATTTGGTTTTAATTTCAAATTTTATGCAGCTGAGATGCGGGGTAGTTTTGCCTAAAAACTATAAATTTGCATACATTTTGTAAGCCATTGATAGGCAAATTTCATGAACGGAAACGCCGATCGGTTCGCTGAGTTAATGAGTTATTCTGACGTGAATGTTTGAGGTAGTAGCACGAATTAGAGCACGGCAAACACACGTCACGGAGCGAGACAGCTGTGCGTGTCTGTCTACAGGTGGACGCCCCCTTCCCATTAAGAACAGGAATCTTGTGTAAACTTTGCGAATTGGAGTTGGGCTCGAGTTCAAGAGTTTGGTGCAACTTTCCACTCGTTTGAATTAATTATTTCCGTGGGAGGGGTTGAAGAGGAGCTCAGCCGCGGAGGAAACGAAACGGAAATGTATTGAGCTGCGCACAATACTCCTGCCTTCTTATTCACACGAATTTTTCATACATTAGCTCCTGGAGAGTAGAAAAGAATTGCAATTGTTTGTCAGTAATAAAGGAAAGGAAGTAAGTAACGGTAAGGCTATTTGTCATTAGCAGGGTAGCAGGAAAACATGCATTAAAGGTAATAAAAACTAGCTCCGGGGAGAGGAAACATTCACTTGAGAATATATTAGTAATTATCACAGATAATGAAGTATTTGCGCTCTTTTCGTATCAACATATTGAAATTGTTAGGAAGACAGTTGGTACATCCCAACGGATAAATATTTTTTTCATATATATCACCAACCCCATCTTGTCTGATGCAGGCTGTCCTGGGATTTGCGCGAATAAGATTTTTTTCCTTTCTCGGGGAATATGAGGGGCAATCATTCAGGAAACGTGTCCGTCACAATATGTGTCGAGATGGGCCTGGCACGTGCCAGATGGGTATTGAATTCGCAGTTGCGAGGGGGCAACGCCGCCAAGACTTTCACGGGGGGATATTGGCAGCAGTGTGGCTGCGATGAGACTTGCATACCAATGAGGTGTCTCTGTTAAAGCCGATGTTCCTCGAGATCCATACCTACAGTAGTATTAATGCGACTGGCGCCAGCTCGTACTAACCGTAATATACATATCGATGCATCGAATTTGATAATTTTTTACACGAACGTCTAATGAGTAAGAGACACACCTACACTCGAAGTAACACTATTAATTTTTTATTGTGGATTTATACAGCCGTTTTTGTATAATTCTGAACAAAAATTATCAATTTTTTATAATGGGATTTATTTATCTTATTGATTTAGAAACGGTGTTTTGTGGAACAAAAACGTACGAGATCTACGCAAAATCAGAGTAATTTAAGTACAAGCTTTCTGATTTACCGCCTTTCCTGTGCAATTTATTTCCCGGTGTCTTCAATTTTAGACATAGAAATTAATAACTCCATCAGTAGTGTACAAACAGAGTTATTTACTTTACAAGTATTTGAAACATAAAAGGCACCCAAGCCCCACAATTCCATGTCAATCCTCCTCCACCTCCACGCTTCCGTCGCCTAAAAAGAAAACTTCCAATTGACCCGATCCTTCCCCCTCATCATTCAGGCACACCATAACCCACCTTACCATCATGTCCGGAGACCACATCCTAATATATCCTCCAAAAAACAGTTCACTGACTGTCAACCCTCACCCACCCACGTCGGACGCGTCTCAGGTACTCACAAAAATAAATAAATAAACCAAACCCATTCTGTTAAAGTACGTGAATCAATGGGCGACATGTAAATTATATGAATTCGACACCAATCCTGGTCATCTTTACATGCCCAGTCACCTTCCCCTCAATGCTGAAATATGGCCATATTTTTCACGAATCGAATAATTTCACAATCAATACTTGTACGCCGAATAACGACAGCTACAGTAACCTAGTTGAACAGAAACCTGTCTCGCTTGTAGTATTGTATACGATAAACTTTCGTCTAAACATTTAGAAACATGAAAAAAATAATGCCATATAACTCGAACAAATTAGAAGCTTATGAGCTACGACTTGGTACACAAGTCAGGACAAAGTCCATAGAGTACAACGTTTTTTAAGTTTAGTATAATGCAGACATTTTATTTCCCACAGATACATGACAAATGACACATAAAATAAGTTTAAGGTAAAATATTTAATAACTTTTATTAAAAGTTTTAAGGTAATATAGCTCAAAATCTGAATGAGTAAAACTTTGTTATTTGAATGAAAGTTTTGTATAAAAGTCATTTTGGATCAGTGGTAATAGCTTTAGCACGTGTTGGTATTTGCGCTTTTCAATAAGGCACGGCTCCTTATCCTACTACCAGATAACAGCTTCCACGACAAGTTTAATTAACAATATAAAAAAAATTATCACATTTCTGTAATAGTTATTCAATATATTTTAATATTTGATGAATATTAGAATTAATATTATCAAATAAAACCAAATTAAAAGAATTTATATTTAATGAGTTCACAGTCCCAAATGTTTCAAATTCCTCTTTCACTGTCCTGAAGGAAAAGATGGGTGATATGGGTGCCTGGGATTCTTTCTCGGAAATTTATATTTTTTTCCCGGGGATTTGTAGCAGGATGAGATATCTGGAATATGAAATCGATTTTGTAATAATTCCTAGAATCATTAGCCTTAAAATGTGAAGACAGGCTCTCGGAGATAGACCTTGTAGTGTCATCCACGAGCGTAAACAACTTTACAAGAAAATTCCGTAACCGCTGGTAAATATTTCAATTTCTCCATATACATAACGATTGAAATGATGGATGGACCCGACACCGCTTGGATCAATGCACGCAAGTCTCTCTCTCTGAGGAAAGTTCCGGGAAACTCCAATTCCCAACAGGTTATTTTGAGCAGGAAATAAGAAATGAAGTTATCATGGAAGCTTGTTCTATTTCCGTATATATATATACAAGTCAAATTTTCGTGTCAAAGATCCTGGGAACTTAATTATCTTCACCCAAATACTGAGAGTCGAAATCTCTGTATTTATATACTTGCGAACAGTATCAATCTATTATAAAAAATAAAGTGAATAATGTTTATTTATTTCATTATCATTTTCCTGCAATAAAAAATACAGTTTAAGGCATTCATGGAGACCTTTCAAATAATCAATATATACTTTATTCGAACGTAAACATTTTCCATTTACAAGAATATTGCACAAAAACTATTTTACTTGCAAAATTTCTACCAAACTTTTCAGTTTATTCATCTTTATAAGACATTACGGCACCAACGGTTTTCAATAAACAATTGCTCCATGTAGAAATATAAACTTATTGTATCGTTTGGTTTAAATATTAGAAAAATTTACTTATGAGTATTTATTGTTGGGAGTTCAGCAGGGCACATTGTAATCTATAACACACCACAACGAATATTTAATATGATGTTAAATAAGATAATGCCATAATACTATTATAAATTAGTGCCACAATTAACAAATTAATACAGAAACTAGATATTATTTAAAAAATGTAATGTAATTAATTATAAAAGTGTTTGTTTTTGCAGAAGGTCATTTATGTTAATGAAAATGGCAAAGAAAATAGAGTTAACCGAGTATTGAAAGCGTGAAGAATACATTATAAATTTAAAAACAATATATTTTTGGTAATTATGATTTTTGTATTAGATTTGCACCTGTTTCACTTTAATATTTAGTTGGACGTTCGGTGTCACAAAAATATTACGCTTAATTTCTTACATATTTTCAAGAAGAGGCCCGAAAATTAATACTATAAAATTTTATGATGAAATTGTAATTCTGTTAAAGCTTATGAAACTATTAAGTTTTATTTTACATTACCAAATATTTATATAATTTTTGTACTGAATATTTGTGCAATAGAATATATAAAATATTTTAGGCTTTATAATATGTTCTACTGAAAATGACTTCAATTTAAAAAAATGAGTAATACGAAAGTAAACTATTATAAGTATGTAAATTGTAATAGGCAGAGAACGTTTTTACGACTGGATTTAAATTATAAACTGACGTATTCAGCCTTGGTGGATAAGATAAGTAAAACATAAAAACAGGATGTGTAAGCGGGGAGATTTATAAATTAAAAATGTTTAAAAAATGGATAGCTTACAATAGTTTCTATCATATAACAACGTTAAGTGAAATATTAAATACTATATACTATTAATCTGACTCATAGCTGAAAGAAATTAAGCCAACCGTTATAGTTCCTCTGGGAAGATTTTTTATTTCAGCTGCAGCAGCCAATACAATTATGAGGTTTAAAAAAATTAAATTATTTATTTTAAATATGTAATTGAAAGAGATTTTAAAATTTGGCAATTCGTGTAGTAATATCCTATTCAAAATTACGTCAACTTAAAACATGTCCGGCCCGTTAAGAAAAGTAAAACGCTGATGACGTCATAACGTCACAAACAAAATTTCTACTCTATCTCTCTCAGGGTTTGCTTGCAAACAAATAATTTAGTAAATCTACAAGTGAATAAAGTTTACATACCCTGAAACAATATATTGAACCAAATTTCAGTTTTCCGCGCCACAGTACACAAGTTTGCGAATCAACTATTTTTTGTCAATTTATCATACTATAATAATACTGTCTTACTACTCATTAATCTCTAATCAAAATAGTTCTCTCTACATATTTCTCCTTAACCAATAGTTTACTTCATATTTTCCTTTTAGCATGCAAAAAAATTCTCATCTCCAGCTAACAGAACATATTCTCTCCTTTCTTCCAAAGATGATCTTCCTTCACATTCTATGAAAATATCTTTTATATTTTTGCTTTATAGTTATAATACAGCGGCTATACCTTTACATCGTTATAATTCCATTATCTTATACAAATAAAAAAATTCACTAAGTCGTTTTCTAATTTTTAAAACTAATAATTATTTTGTAACATTCTTTTAATTATAATTAGATATATTTTACGAACTACTAACATGAATAATAATTTTTTAATTCAAAATAAGCTATAAAACAATTCTTTTAGGTAACTGGTTCGGTACTTACCTGATCCATTTTCAGGGTGTGGTGTAACTAATAGGTTAAATTAAAAAGAACAATTTTTTATTACCTTTAATATTACGACATTTTTTCAGAATTTAAAAAAATTGCTGTTTTTTTGGTTCTTTAAACTGATTTTGAAGTTTTTCATTCTAAAGGAGAAACAAAATAATATTAAGATAGTCGGACCACTGCCTGAAGAAGGGTAAAAATTCGTGTCGAAACGTAGAAGTGTTACACAATTTAATAATAGTTATTTCATTTATAGGTCTTTAAATATATCTTATTACAATTTCTGATCATTTAGCGAACGAGGTGTAATTAAGGTACCAAATGTTGTTTAATATTTTGGTTATGAAGTGTATGAAAACGTCAAAGCCAAGTATTATTTTTTAACCAAGCTGAGCAGTGCTTTTAAGATTACATGTGAGTGTATGGAAGTCTCTGTCGTGTACGGGATGAATGCAGTTGTTTCCTTTCCCTTTGTCTCCCTTGAGACTTCTCGTCCCGGAATGTCTCAGTGGCAGGTGGGGCATTACACCCGACTCTCAGGATCAATACTCCGCAGTCAATCAACAAACTCCTTCTTCGCCTGCCTGATTGCATTGTTTCCTGGGCCCGAGGATGATTTCACTCAATCTGATTTCCCGGCATTACATCTTGTCTGGTCTCTTCGCGCAACCCTTCCTTCTCTTTCAAGCCGGTCTGCTGCAATTCGTCAGGCAGTAACTTCCACGAGATGAAAGGATTTCGAGAGCAAGCGAACTTGCTCAAAGTAACAATAATTAAGTTTCACCTTGTACGGTATAATGAGAAGACGAGTGAAGTAACGTAAAGGATTTTTATCACTTTCATTAATCACGGATATCTTTATTTTGTTATTACATAAGTTTGTCAAAACTCAATGAACTGTTAAAATTAGACATTAACGGACAGATTTTTACTATACGTGTTAGAGAATTATTCTAGTTATCTTTATTTATTAACTTTCCCATGGTATTCAGTTGCTATAACAGTGGACAAATCGAAATATTTTCCTTCTTGTTGCTTCTAGTCTTTAATTATTTACCTAAGTCTCTACGTACCTTACTAAAAACTAACAAATATTCGTATATTATTGTAATAGGAAGTTGGAGTGAATACTGGAAATTTAAATTTCTAGATCTTAAATTCCTGATCTTAAAAAAATTGAGAAATTGTATATTGAGGAAATCGCGGTTAATCGGGTAGAACTGGAAAACCTATTTTGAATTTTTTTACTGGATAGTGCTGGAGTTTAGAAAATAGGGGTGAAACATTGTAACTGGTCAACTAAGATGTCCTGACAGCCGACTTGAAAATCGTTTTAAGGGAACCAAACAAATTGTAAAATAATTAGATAAGAATAAAATTAAGAATTATAGTAATGTTTAAATAACGTGCTGCCCAATTCGAACACGTCAAAAGGATTATAATTAAAAATTCTATCTAGTCGCTCACACAGCAAAATAACGAGACCCAAGAAATAAATCTAAGTAAATTGCTGAGTTTCGTGTTTCTTGCCAGGAAAATTTGGTGCTTATTTCAAGGAATAAATCACGGAACGAACTTCTGCTCAGGAAAAGCGTTAATATTCATCATATTCATTTCAGTGAAAAGTTATTTTTCAATAAAATACTAATAATTTGATAATTTCTTTCCAGAGAATTAGAGTGACCACAATATTCGAATGACAACTTTCCTCTAGTGATAAATTGCAGAGGTTTAATTTAGTTTTAATATAAACGTTTACATTAATTTCGAATTAGCTGCAGGATGAAAGTTTAATAAAATACTGCCGATCCACGCGTACTGAAAGCTGAAATTCACACCACTTTGCACAGAGCAGGCGAGTGAAAGTTGCAGCGAATATTGATATGTTGAGTAAATATAATTTCAATACATTTGATAGATTATATCAACGTAAAATTAATTGGTTTTACGGCTGAAGGCCACGCAAGTGTGAAAATAATTCAAACACATGAAACAATATTACTTGTCAATTGTGTTTTAGATAATATTGGAAATGGAAGTGACTTTAAAAGTGAAGGGAAGTCAGGTGTAACAAACGTGCCACTTGTCACCGAGTTTCAAACGGCTGACGTTGGAAATCAATTTAGCAAAACTGCAGTTCGCCAGAAACACGGCCACAAGCAGAGAGCAATTTAAATTCGACGCGCTAGGCATTAATTTTAGAAATAGTTTAGTGTTGGGAGGCCGATTGCTATCGCCGCCTAAACTATGCGGCGGATAAGGGACCTGCGGGTTTGGGTAAGGGTTGGGGGTGAGGGAGAGGGGATGTTACACATAATCTACCGATACGTGCGGTCATGGAGTTCCTAAGCCGAAAGGAATATCTCGGCACTAAGACCCGACCTTCACAGAAATGAAACAACGCTCTTTATTAAAATCGTCGGTGCAACAAGTTGAAAGAGAATCCATTTTAAGTATCGATTTTTATTTTTAAGAAACAATTCGACAGAAACTAGCAAATCATTGCTCCTGTAGATCTTTCGCATCTGAAATTGTGCGTAGGGATTGTGAAATAAATCGATGGAATCAGAGAAATCCGTGAATACATTGTTGTTCAACTTGTTAACCTGAAGTAGGTACAAACTTAACCCTTATCAATTCTTCGTTTACAGAAAAAAGTCTTAAATCTTGAAATTGTGACAGTCATTGCAACATAAAAGGGACTATTAAGAAATTAAGATTTCGTGAAGGACGTATTATAATTCACAATTTTGTTTCCATAATTAAATATATCACTTATAATACTTACGTTTATCTGACTTTAGTGAAATAAATGACTAGCTCACCCAATTTAGTTAAAAATAAATTTTAAGTAATATAAAATTAGAATAACGTATCGTAACTTTCTTTAGAACCTCTTCATGCGTAGGAAAATATTTATATAAATAATTTATCTCATGAAGTATTTTAGAGTATCAGCAATTTTTGAGATACGTTTAGCAAAAACTGAAACTTGTGATGTAACAAATACCAAAAAATTTGTGAAATTTGCGTCAACAAACTTTGAAATTTTATATTTTAGCTAATTATTAAATAATATAATAATACAACGGACTTTTTATATTTAAGTAAAAAATAATTCCGGTAATTTATTTGATCATTTTTAAGCTCTAGTTATATTTTTTTTACAAATTGGCAATGATTTAAATATTTATCTGAAATAAATAATTTATTCAACTGTTTCATTACAGGTTTTTAAATAAAGAAATGTGATATTAAATTACTATTATCAGAAAAAAATTAATTCTCAATAAGTTGGCCGTGCCAGTTGTTTTCCAAATACCAGAAAAAAATTAATAAAATAAGAAATAGCCCAACTTTTCGTTCATTTTCTTAAAACCTTCTCAGGTATAGAAGTATTATAATTTCAGTATAGATTGATTCTATCTAAAAATATAAAGAAAACAATTTTTGTATAAACACACTATTAAAAAAATTATAACGCAATTTATGAATATAGTACAAAATATAATATTACTTTCTTATCATCTCAATAAATAATTAAATTTTGAGGAGAAATTTCTAAACGTACGAGGTTTTAAATGTACATTTCTGTTTAACTTTAGTTTTGAAAAAATAAGCCTGACACATGCTTACATTTGTTATTGAACCAGAAATATATCTTGAGAAATCACCTGACAAAGGACTCGAAATAGGCTGAGAAGTCTGGGGTGAAACTCGTAAAAGCAACGAAGACAATCTCAGGCCATATAACGCTATGGGGCGAGCTTCTGGATCGCCGATGGTAATCTCCAAGAACGCCCGACAAAAGGAGCGTGGACGTTTAGTACTTACAACAGGCGACGACAAGAAAAGAAAGGGCGAAGACAACGGAGAATTCCCCTGACTTTGCAAAAGGCGCGCGTCTGATGGATCTTCCGTCATAAAAGTCAAAGAAAACAGGGCATACCGTAGATCCCTTCGCCTCATTAAAGCTTCATATTTCGGAAAATAAGGTCATAATTACTTTCAAACTTTCTACAATTTGTAACGTTTTAAAGGTGAGTTTGATTTTAATTTAAATTAAGACAGCAAGGAGAATAAATAAAAGAAAATTTAAAATATATATTTAACAATACAAGAAATAAAAAAGACATGATCATCATGCTCTTTAAAAAAAGTGGTTTTTATAAAATGAATTTACAGTTAAAATTAAATAATAATAAGCAAACTGATTATTTTCTGATATTTATTAGTTCTAACACTAATTGTTGGTGGCGATGGCCACTGTGGCAATTAGCTGACGACTTTGAGGGATTTATAGTTTATTTGTCTGGCTGAAAACCTCATATCTGCTACCACCAGGTGTTTCCGCTCAACAGCTTAACTAACTTTAATCTCTTACATTACTTGTCGTTCCTTCGACTGCTGCCCTGACTGAAATAATATCAACCGCTTCAACTACTGTCCTCTATCTGAATTATTTTTGCTAACTTAACCATCACTGAACAACATCCTTCCTTAACAACATGAAACAACTCCACTCTTAACGACAACTAAGTAACTCAATATTTTTCACCAACCTCGAAACATCCGATTTTTGTTTCCTGATTCGATTTATCCACGACTTTACCCAGGAGGAATTCATCGAGTTCCCAATGCGGGGTTCATATCTATTGATTATAAAACGTGAAACCTCATGCGCCAGAGGTTATTGAGCTTTCTGTGGGATAGTTTCAGACGTGTCGAAAGTTGAGCTTATCCACCACCACCGCCGAGATTCTTGATCCCTTTCACTGACGGCCTCTTTAATGGTTGTTCGTTCGGACCTTTTGCATTTTGAGCGTCACCATTTCCGAAGATCGGAAAATTTAGTTTTACAAATTTATTTAAATAAAAATGAAATAAAGTAATCTGTTTCATAATTTAGTAAACATGTTCACACTTCAAATTTAAAGAAAAACTAATAATAAAATTTAGAATTATTAATTGCTAGAGGTTATTACAGAAGTCCCACAAAGTTCAACGGAGATGTGAAAAACAAAGTTAAAGGCATTTCTATAAATTAAATCAGTCGTGAAGGTGCATTTAGTAATACTAATGTTGATTGTATAAAATATTTCTCTGCGGTTATAAATGACTTGATTTTATTTGAATTAACTTCTCTATTGATAAAACACTATTTTACAAAAAGTGGCACAGGTTTTACAGATTTTATTTAAATTTTTACTTTAGTATGAAAAATTTGATTTTTGACTTGATGTTACAATACAATAAGACAATGCATAATATAATAATATAAATTTTGTGAGGTAATAAAGAATTAAAACTTCCTATATTATTTTTAACATGGGGTTTTAAATAGTGTTAACTTAAGTTTAAAAGTAATAAACGAACATCGTAAAAATATTGTTAGTAACATGAAATTTTGACAATGTAATTTCGATAAATAGTCATAAACACTTTAGTGTTTGATTTTTTAATATATTTACAATGATTGATCATTAGATTTTCCCATTGATAACATTTAAATGGAGATGTGAGTAACGTTGTTGACTTCGCATCCACGGAGAAGGAATAAAGAAGCTATCAGACCACGCCTATAAACTAGGGAGACACTGTAAAGACTGCTATCGCTCGGCTGCAACCCTCCCATAGGAAATGAAGCCATCCCCGAAGGATTTATAGGGGCTCGTTACCCCATATCCTGCTGCCGGCCGGACTGTATTATTGCTGTAAAAGAGCGTCCAGGTGAATGTCTTTAAACGCTTCTTCGTTCAAGGTATTTTCACACTCAATTGCAAAGCGCAACGATGCATCAAAAGGAGGATAATGCTGACAAGCCAACATATTATATTATTATTTAAATCTATAAGTTTATTAAAAACCAAGAAGGAATAAGATGTTGAATTTTTAGAAGTATCAGATCGAAAGGTTTTAACCAAAAACAATTACTTCTGAACTTTAAAACGCGATACCATTAAATGGACACCTGATGACCAATATTTATTGCAATAAAACCAATCTTTGACATTTCCGTTTAATACTATAATTTAAATGATATAATTTGAAGCACAACGTTTCAAAACTTAGTCTGATGATATAATTTAGTACAAGACAGATTTTTAAATATTTAATTATTCAATAAACATACATCATTTATAAGTGAAATAACAATTTATTTATAATACAATAATGAAATAATTATTATGATTTTAAACATTTTACTAATTATTAACTCCTTAAGATTAACTTCAAATTTTCTGTCACTATGATAAGTTATTTTATTCATAAATACATACTTCATAATTCTTCAATGAATATAAAATTAATTCGACTGATTATGAATTAGATTATATTATAATAATATACCCGTAGATTTTAAAACAGTTTCAATTTTACAATTCATTGGTAAATAATATTTTGATTTAGGCTATTAAAATAATTCTAAAAGACAAACTCTCAATAGATTTTGACAATACTAGATTATTTCATTAACAACCAAACATTAAAAAGAAAAACGATAGAATCTATATATTTCAATTTTTGTAAAAGGATTATTTTGCTTCTTCTTCAAATATGTACATTGACTTTACAAATTAATATGGGGTATTTGTTTTTAAAATATTCATTACATAGATGAACATGGTACATGCTCCTTTGGTTAATAATTAACGGCAGTAAAAATATTATATATTAATGAAATGTAAATTTGAGTTTTAATTAAAGAGTATCTTACTACAACATAATTTTTTAAAATTAAGCTGGACTTATCTGTCATAAACTAAAGCTCCCTCAAAGTGAAATTTATAGTTGACTAACACGGTCTTGTAATTAAATAAGTTATTTTCAAGTGTTTAAGTACCCATTTAATTAATCTATTCATAGACCTAGGGGAAGGTTTAGTAGATATCTATATTTTAATAAACTGTTTTTTAAGTGAATACAGGATAAATAGAAATAACAGAAGATGAATATCCAACGGCCCGGTCCCGATAATAGCTCTAACTTTGCTTCTTCGTTTAAATTTCGCCTGCCCCGGAGAAAAATAAAATGAACGAATCTTGGCAAAAAAATATAAATAATAATATAGGTGTAATATTATAGGATGTAAAACTCAGTTACTCGAGTTCTCCAATCGATGGTATTAATAACACGATTCGACAAGACAATTTCAAAGAAAAAATTAAGTGTTTGATATTCAGAAGCAAAGAGGAGGAAAAAATATATATTTAAAACGGTTTTCCCATAATACACAGAACTGTAGATTCTTGTAGCCCCGTTGAAAATAATTTTCTCTCAATACAGTGGTAATTAAAGGATTGAAAATTTGGTCTCTTTTTGAAAGAGTTTCTATTTGTGTTGAAAAAGTGAAAGAGTATACTCATCCCAACATTTTATTCAGCCAGAGTGATTTATTCAGGGGGCTGCGGTCACATGATATATAAAGGGTCTCGCCTCGCACTTATTTATTACCGGAAACTGCCTTAGAACCAACCCCCAGAGCGTGGACCACTGCACAGCATCCCCTTCCTCCACACTTCGCATTCCACCCACTTACACGATAAATGGAACAGCGCCCAACATCAGACGCGAGGATTAAACACGGTCTGCATGAATATTCCGCCGCCATGGTAGCTCTAAATAAAGTTATCCACCCGCCGCACCATCCCCTCAACACGCGTGAGGGTGGTCTATGGGGTGGATGTGTAAATTTGAGGGAAAAACAATCATGGTGTTTCGGAAAGGGAAAAGAGGAAGTTGTGCAGAGTTTGCTTTGAAAGCTTTAAACAAATTTGATATATTTAATTTGTACAAGACATGATATGCATAACCAGAGGCTCTGAAATAAAAAAAAAATCTTGTATCACGAGAGAAGAAGTGACAATTTGGGGAGAAATTTTGTTGTCCATCAGTTGTTTTATCCTGGCCGGTAACGCGAGACTGTGACAGAAAAAGGATCTGAAAACTGATAATATAATTTACATTATGTATGAAAGACTCTTAGCAAGGTATATTTTGACACGACTAGCTATTTATTTTCAGTTATACACGTGAGTCGTTTGAAATTCAAGGCAATGCATTTACCTTCTTCTATAGCCAGAACGTCGTTATGGGTACCCTATGACCAAACAATTATTAAGAAATATTATAAAAAAAATTGAATAATTAAGTGTTATTCGAAAGAAGCGCTAGGAATTTAGAAACTGATCTTCCTACAGCCCAATGCGCCTTCTTACAATGTGTTACTTATTGGCCAGTACAATCATCACAGACTTTGAGCATCCTACTTCATCCCTGTTACAGCAACTGCAATCTTTCCCTAAACTGCAAAATAGAGCGATGCTAGAAAAGTTTGGTAGGTTAATGGGAACACTGCGTTATACAGAAATTTTTTGGTAGGCAGAAGGAACGAATCAAGGCTACCGGCAGTAATGGGGACATTCGACATCAAGTGGCCTCCACTCGAACACCTCAGATTCTATGTGATATGTATGTGTCAAGTAACTGCAAAATTTTTACTCGATTAGTTCCAGAGCTAGAACCACCTTACTGGTTCCATAACCTTTTGCAATGCGCGTGGTGCGAAGGTTTGGCCACGTTTGATATGTTCTGGTGCTTTAAATTTGGTATCTGCTGTCCTAAATATTTTTATATTAGCAGATCATTTGATTCTGAACACATCGACGAATTTTATAAGACACTTTCAAGCCGATTAGCATAGCGGATAACAGTTTCTAAGCAATTGGAAAGCTTCAGTTGCATCAGCACCAAAATATGGCTATATTTCAAGGCAATTTAAGCACCAGAATACGCCAAACTTGACCAAACTTTCTCATCGGGTGGTTCGCGACAGGGTATGGGTTCACAAAGGTGGCTCTTGCTTTGGAAGCTGAGTACCAATCAAGCCAAAATTTTCCACAGTAGCCAACACATATATGTGCACGTATGCAAAAATTTTGAACAAACTCTGAAGTGGTCGAGCGGGGATCCATCGGATACATGGAAGGACCCAATAGTAACCAATATATTTATTATTTTTCTGACCCAATATCGTTTAGTGCAGGTGCACAATTTTCCAGTGGAAGCCGATTTGATCTTGAAGCTCTTCATACAACGTTGTTACATATTATTGCCCTCACAGCTGCGGTGTCATAAGGGTTTTTGTCATTCATTAATGACTTGTCACTTGTGGCAATGTTAGTATATTCCTCTGCTCTCATTCGCTGAAAGGCAGAACGGCTCCCGTTTGAAAACCTTTATGGTGTCTGCGTCAAACTCAGGGCAGTGACACTGTGGTTGTAACTCTCCCAAGACATACAGTTGAGCATATGCGAAACGTCAGGACAATATTAAACCACTCTGGAATCGTTCGTACCCAAGCAAAATAAATTGAATTCATATTGATATTTTTATTTACCCTGGCAATAAAATTGGGTGAACACGTAGTCTTCAGGTGTAGCTGTGTTGTGGCACAGATTACACTGCACCTGTTTATATTTACCTCCAGTAAAGCCATTCGATGTTTGTCCTGCCCACACCCTTCCACCAATGATTACAATTGTTCCATAGCTTTGGCTCCAGAGAATAGGTCGGAGGCCGTATTCACCGGAGCCTCAGCCCTGTGGCACCCTACACAGAAGCAAATTTAAAATAATAATAATCAGGAGGAGCCTAGGCATTGTTGCCCTGCTGTCCCACAACAATGGGCATTGCGTCACAATGCTCTGTTACAAAAGGAGCGAGCGCGCTCACACACACAGACGCACAGCCTTCGGAAATATCCTCTCTGAACTGCCTGCCGCAGATTGAATAATTACGGCCCAGGCTTGAAAAGAGAAAATATACTCGAAACGGAAATATACAGACAGGATAGCCCTCTGTGTCGTTAAAAGGTTTTTTTTGGTTAAATTTATCGGCATGTCTAACGGATTTGCGCATACGTTAATTACATCATTGTTTTATTGCCTTACATAGCAAAGTTGCTTACAGGATAGAAATATATTGGCTGATAATTAGTTGCAATCTATAATAATTTAAGAGTGCCTGATTCCTTACTTCTATGGCTAAACAATCGCTGTACAGCCTACAGAGAAACCGCAATTTGTCTTTAGTTGATAATATCGGTTTACTACGATATTTAAGAAGAACGTCCCACGGGAATTCGTGTTTAGATTCGCTAAAATTTATTTCTTGTTGTCAGTTCTGAAACTTGAGGTTTTGCTTCCGCTTTACCAGTAATAAATAGATGACTCAAAATGCATACCTTAGGGATTCACTAATTATAGACGAAACGTTGTCACATTAATTACATTTTTGCCAATTGCTGGGTAAACTATTTAATTTTTCTGATTTATGACAAGTTTATTTATTGTAAAATAATAATACTGCAGAGTAAGATTCAGGTAATTAGAAAGCCAACTGTGGTGTGATGGATATGTATAAAGCATTTTTTATCCCTTTTACATACAATACAAATTCGAATAAAATAAATATTTACTACAATTTAAGAAATATTTTTGATTATTGTCATTGTTCCCTCCAATTCATTTCAATGAATTAGTATAATATAACTATATGCTGCAAATGTGTGACAATTATGAGACTAAAAGCAAGGTATTAATAATTACATAGTTTATTACAATTAAATATACAATAAATGAGCCTCCATTGAAAATTTATTTTAGTACCTGAAGAAGTCTCAAATGAGAGACGAAACTTTGTAATCATTAATATTTTATTTTAAAAAACTGACAAAGGGGCTGAGTTCACTCATTCAAGGTATTAACCACGACCCCATATGTTCTCAATATTGAAGTCTTTACTTGGTAAACTATTTATTACAGTTTTCATGTTTGTCTTTTTCACAATTAGTCATGGATGGCTGCATTGATGAATTAGAAATTAAATATCTTGTAAATTATAAAAAAATTGTCCTTGTCAAATTAAGATAATGCTATAGCAACTATTTTGGCATTAGTATAATACAATTTTTTAAACTTAAAATGAATGCCAAGGTCATATAAGGGACATGTAATGGAATCGTTTGTTGCAGAATGTAGAAAAATAAAACATGAAGACATCCGTGACTAATTCTGAAAAATGACGGTCACACAAGATTTTTTTAAATTGTAGCATCAGCGAGATTAATTGATAGCGTTTCCGATGTTCTTGAATTATTTTTACGATGATATATATTTACATTTTTGTGGATATTAGGTAAAAACTACTTTATAAATAGAAGTTTCGACCGTAGTTACGGAACCAATGGTAATTGCGTTAGTGAATATTCCGTTAAGCGTCACTAAGCAACTTCGAAATGAGCTCAAAGCTTTTAGTTCCGTTTGTTGCATATGCATTAAACGGGCCTGTAGTTTACACTGTTACAAAGTTAAAGAAGGCCGTTTGAATTTGTAACAGTTGGACGTCTGTTAGTTGTTAATTATTTTAAGCAGTAGGAAGTTTTTACTTACCAATTTCTAGAGTCCGGTTCACTTCCTCAGCCTGACAGGCGCTCCTTATTATAAAAACTAAACAACCATGCACGAAAGGCCAGTGCGCTATCAGTTGCTTTAATTGGACGTCTCATTTGAATTTTATTCGCTGCGAGTATTTTCGTGATCGGGTTAAGAACAGAAGATTCGGATGGAAAAAAATGTGAAACAAGGAAATGCGTAGCTTGGAAAAGTTATAATCTATTCGTTCCGGTCAGCCTCATTATTTCAATCACAGGCCTCAAAGCAAATCTAATTCTGGTACGTTGGAAAATCGCATCCACAAACGCGATAACAATCCATACTCCTGAGCGGCGGTAATGTTCGGCCACGTTCATCCACGAAAATTTTCACTTTTACATTATTTCAGTTACTGAGAAAGCGCCCGTTAAATACCTGCGGAGACAAATGTGATTAACAGAGAGAAGATAATCACATGTTGGCGACAGTTATGCTGATTCGCCTGATACAAATGCATGCATAATCACGGGTGTTGGCGGTGATCAACGCCGACAGGGCATCAGGCTGGCAATAACCAGACGGATATAGAGGGGTTGGTCCCCGTAATTGGTGGTCCCAGACACCCACCCTTCGATGTCATCAATAATGCACTAGCCACAAGCTGCAGGTAAACGCCGCTGTACGGAGTAATGCTCGACAGGGTGATTGTCTTCGGACCTCAGATTACATCCCCCTGGCGCTCCACCTCATCGGATATTAAGCTCTAATTGCTTATTAATTGAGTCAATCTTAATCGTACCCATTAATCACACTCGGCGGACGAGCTGCTCTGCATAATGTTTAAATCCGTACAACGAAAAAAATCGAAAAAGAAACGACTAATTACAAAAAAATTTCAGTTTTAATTTGGATTAACTGGAAATTTATATTATGTAACAAAATTTTGGAATACTTGCAGAATAACTGAAGGTACAATATTACATAATTATTTAAAATTTGCGGCGGTATTTATTCCCTTAGCCTAGTACAGTATAGTTCAGAATGACTCTTGAAGTAGAACTAAATAAATAATTCCGTTGAACCTTGGAGGTGGACCACTTAAATTTTTTTATGCATTTTCATCCTTTGGATCATTAAAATTTCAGAATTTATCACGTGGCACGCCTTAAGGGGATAATCTTATAAGTTAATGGGAAACTATTTATTTAGACGAATTTATGGGTGCCATGTGGTAATACTATCACATTATAAGTTAAGCAATTGATATTACTGATATGGAATATTTGAATGACATTAAAATAATGACCATATTAGAAAAAAGGTTTTTTCCCAAGAAATGTGATTAATCGACTATGGATAGTTAATCTAAATAAGAAATACGACACCAATAATACTAAATGTTTATCAATTGTGAGAGTTACATTATACCAGCAGATAATAACAGTTATATTAGTAGTAATGTAATAACGCTAACTCCAAACTTACAATCCAGTATATTGAAATATTTTCCACCTTCCTGCAAGGAAAATAAAACAAATGTGAATAGAATTACGAAAGAAACAACTGAGAACATTACCATAAAGCTTCTTAACAACACATATAAACCAAAATTTATTAGTTTAACATACATTAAAGATTTGACAAATAAAATCATGAAGGTTTTCCAAACGGATGAAATTAATGACTTCCTCCTCACCATGAAACACAAATTTTTGACGCAACTGAAAGACATTATTGACATTTCACAACAAACCAACTTATTTATGTATTCATATTTCCTACTTTACTAAATTTAATAAAAATACTTCACATATTTTTCACTGTTTTTGGTAACTCATAAAATGATTTTAATCAGAAAAAACGTACGATTAACAAAAAGACTGAACTCTCGCTATTCAATCTTGTGAAAGTAGTGTTGTATTTGTATTTTCCATTTAATTACTAACGGTATACCTTAAAATGTTGCTTATATAATCGTGTCTCTTTTTCTGGGAAATGTTTCCTTTTAGACTGTCAGTCGATAATGTAGGAAAATGGTGAGTCGGACTAATCAAGAACGAATTGGCCATTGTCAGGATAAATTCGAACAGTATTGTTTTCTCTAATTATTTTCCTGTTGGATATAAAACTTTCGGGATTACATTCAAAGAGATTTCGATATGGCCATTTGATGACATGTGTTGTCTAAATTGTATTTCTCTCAAAGCATTTTCGGAAACGTGAAGTCTGAAGCAACGTACAAATGAAGTTATTTTGTGGGAACAAAGAAAATGACGTGTTAATGTGTGAGGAAATTAAGGATGTAATAAAAGAGTAATATATGCTAAATCGAGATTAACATTTGTAACAAAAAAAGCTTGTCAGGAATGGAATATGAAGGTGTAAAATTGGGTATTTTGAAGCTTTCGCATGTTCGGACGCTAATGCAAGCATTTATTCAGAGAGCAGCCAACCACCACCCACGCTTCCAAATATAACATGCATGTAATTAAGTTTCTTTATTAAGTGGCCCCTGAGCGAATTGCACATTTATACGGAAACGCAGAATAACGTACAATCTTTCCCGCCTATGCTCGCACCTCTGAATAGACTATAATTAGTTTTTGATTTTCATGTTCACCTCATAATTGAGAATTATTAACCTTAAGTAGATTTTCAATATACTTCTTGACATCATAATACGGGAATACTCAATAGATGAGATTAAAGTGGTTTAGGCTCTGTGAACAAATGCGTTACAAGATTCAAATTCCCCTTAGTAAAGTAACGCCCAGTTGATTACAATGGATTCTTTTTCGAGATGATGGAGTGTCGCCGTGATCTCCTCGAGGGCTGTCATAGCTAATGAGGGACCTTGTCCACCATTAAGCTGGATTGCGCTCTGTTAACGCGACCGTGTAGCGGTTAGCGTCGATATGGCGTTCCCTGATCCTACACACAAACTCACTCCAGCTCAGCAAGCAGTCGACCAGGTGCTCTAATCTCTCCTTCGTCAGGGACAGAATGCCTCAGAACGTCATAAATAATCCATTAGGTAATGGACAACCGATCGGTGCACTTGGCAATTTATTCCCTTTGAAATCCCGTGGAGCTCAAATCTGTTTCCTCTGACGATCTACGTAGTGAAATTAAAAATCTGTAGCTCTTTAATTGCAATGCTATTATGCCATAACTAGAAATACAAATTTTCTGTAGTGAAAACCAAAAACGGTAAATTCTACGACAGTAATAACAAAAAATGTTTAATTTTCTAAGTGCGTATTGTATCTGTGGAATTGGAATAAATGTATTTTTATTTTAAACTACCTGCCTTGGTTCTTATTTAGAGACTAATATCTTGGTCAATATGTGATTTAACCGGCGTCGAACGCGTCATATTTTGAAACCTTACGTTTCCTCACCTACATGACCATACAAAATGCATATTTCATCATAACCAGCATGATGACTCACATTAATATAATAAACGGCGTATTTCTTGGTGTTTATGTCTGTAAATTTATCACGTTCAAGTTCTTTTCACATACGCGAGTAAGAAGAAGAGAAAATTTGTTGCTGGGTGCTTGAAAAATGAAAGATATTCCATCTTTGTGGGTTCGGAATCTGGGATCTTATCTATGAAGTTTTATTTTTCGTTTCAAATAATTGTACGTTCATTTTGAGTACAGTTATATTACTGCAATATAGACAATATAGACAATTTATTAAAACAGGACATTTATTTAATATTTATTGAAAAGGAGACACGGGGCCAAACAGAAGCTACTAGGTTTGCCTTAATACAGGTCTTTTATAAAGTAGTTATTTTTATTTTTTTAGTTTAAGTCGTATGAACAACTTAGATCATTAGCAACTACTTTACTATTTTGGGGGATCTTATCTTTATTGTAAAAGTTACTCGTTTTGGGAACACAAAGACGCACACAAACCCCCAAACCTTTGCCAGGTATCAAACCCGGTACTTTTGTGGTACGAAGCAGTGACGCTAACCACTAGACCAGAGAGGCAGACTGTTTCTATTGTGATACTGTATTAATTGATTTATCTGCCGCAACTAATATTATTCTCTTATCGCCTGAGAAATTGTTTAACGAGTAAGGAGTAACTTAATACCACGGAGATGCAGGGTTACCAATATACCAACATTAACACTTTCACGACGGACGTAATTTAACTTTACTAAGTTTTACTAAGTTAGTTTATTCAGGATATTGGGGAGGTTGGATTTTTATTACTTTGACCAGCGAAAAATTTCCGGGCCGCTATTTTAAAAGGTTCTAAAACATCCCGAAGTGAAAATGTGCCCGGTATTTTAATGCAGTTAATAATCACCCGGTACACTAAATGAGTAAAGAATACACGCGGTGAAAAATACACCCTTCACCTGGAGGAAGTGAAGAAATTCCTTCTGTACCTTTTATAAGATAGTTGTTACTTTTAAAGATAAATAAATTATCAGTTAAAAAGGGCAGTATTATACTCACGGTGTAAATATTCAAGAACATCACCAAAGTTCATTCGGCACAATTTATTTATTATTGAGGAAAATGCTCTCGTCTTACACCAGTAGTTTTCGATTTTTTCATCTGTAAAAAACAATACGTCAAACTTATAATGTAACCGAGTGTTAGAAAGGATCACAATCAAGGAAATAGAAGGTTGTAATTAGAGAAATTATTGATATAATTTATAACAATTTTTTAAGCATAAAGAAGTATTTCATCTTTATACTATTATCTTTGAATTGTATGTGATTTGATACCTCTAGTGATAAAATGTCACGTTGTTGTTATGGTGTTAACCACAGTTAATTAAATTTTTGTATTTTGTTTGTAACACTCGGTTAAATTGTAAATTTGACGTATTGTTTTTTACAGATGAAAAAATCTGAAACTACTGGTGTAAGACGAGAGCATTTTCCTCAATAATAAATAAATTGTGTGGACTGAACTTTGGTGATGTTCTTGGTAAAATAAATTTATACTGTGGCATTAAAGCGTAACATGACTAGTCACGTAGAAGTAAATATACATTATTTATATACAGTGTAAGTAATATATAGTAAAACTTCCTTCTTGATCAGATTCTCTTTGGTCGACAAAACTGGTTGATGAACTCCTCCTTATTGTGCCGTAATGTGAAAAATAAAAATCTGTATTTCCGCAGGCCACCTTTTAATGTGGTTCGTTATGATTCATTATTAATGTGATTGTTCTTTAATGTTCATCGTGAAGATAAAATACAGCGCCCATGAATAAAGAATGAATTCATTCGATCCAGTTGACTACATTCATTGGGACAATATTAATTATCAGGTGAGTATGTTAGCCATGAGTATAACCGCCGTAATAAGTGGACGACCATCTCGAGTGCTATAAACGAAATAATTGCGTTCAGACAGAATAACCACGAATTTTTGTTTCTCAAATATAGACCGTGTCCCGTCGCAACGCAAGAGTTTGCCGTTGGTATACGGTAAAAAAAAATTGCTCCGATGTTTGCAATAGAATCACATAAAAGAATTGGTGTTGATATTTACGTAGTATTTAATTTAAAAGACAAACACACAATGCAAACGCAAATCAGTCCTGGGTATGATATTGTTGAGCGATTAATAACGGTGTACGGACAATATACACAGAACTCTTCCATGTTTAATTTTGTTGAGAGACTGCATCATCGGTTTTCTGTAATTTCTATTACACCACAACATTTTACCATATTTTGAAAAGATTATTTTGGCTTCAATTTTTTTCAATTTCAAATAGTCACTACCACTGATGTAATTTTTTTTCAAACAATTGATAAGAATTTATATCTACTAAAAAAATTGGCGTTTAATTTTTTACCAAATTAAGAACAATATTGTCATTAATTAAAGTGGTACTCCTGGTAATATAATATACAATAGATATCCTACATATAACGTGTTTAGAACACACCAACTTAAATTTAACAAAGTACACTGTACGGATAATGTTGTTAAATCTAATTGTTTAAATATAATAGGATGAATATGCCATTTTAATCTACCGAAAACAATAAATTAATTCTCAGAAAACAAATGTGACCGTCTAAGGGATTTTTACTTTTTCTTCAATATCAAGCAACCCAAAGCATAATATATTTCATAAAAATAATATTCAAATTTTAAGTATCTAAATTTTAATGTTAGCAGATAATTAATGTGTTATTAATGCTGTATAAAAAATTCCAAATTTAACATTAACGACCCCTTTTAATTTATTTAATATCGATATAAAAGAAACATACATTGATGTACAATTAAAAAACCTTACACATACACACACACACACACACATATATATATATATATAATATTTTACTGCTCGCCTTTATTTTAAAAAATATAGAAATATACATAAAATGACGAAGTAAAAGACTTTATGATTTAAAAAAAATAAAGTAGAGGTTGTAACTGCCAACCGATGCAGCCCATAAATGTTTATATTATAGAATCTCCAATATTGTACACTAAAAAATATTAGCATAAAATACTTTAGCAACTTTTTATATTTTCAACCGTTCTGTTTAACTAGATTTATGTTTAATTTCTTACAATCACATTTTGAAGGCCAATTTCTTTATGTATCTTTTATCTGAAAGCCCAAACTTTTTTAATTGTCTGTAAATAGTTACCTCATATTTCTTGTTTTGATTCCTGTCCCATTATTTCAACAAAATATTCCAAACATAATTTTGTGACTAATTTTTAAAAAATGACTGAAAAGACGACCAACAAGTAAGGAAATAGTTTAATACTATTTATTTAATACAAATACAACTTTTAATTTATGAAATTTTGTTAAAATATGAAATTTAATGATCAATATAAAGTAAAATAAATGACAGACTTACATTATTAAATTGGCTGACCTTTATTTTATTTATTTTCAACAAAATAAAGCTATTATTGGTTGTTTGCTCCATTGTTCTGCACCGTATATTTTCAAATAAATATGATACATGTAAAATAAAAAGGGGTTGAATTTTTTTATAAAATCTTAAAAATATTGAAATGTTTAAAAACATGAGTCCTTCAAAAATTATAATCATCAACTTAATCATTTTATCAGTTTATTTAATGTCCCTCGCTCACAAATTGGACACTAAAATGTAACAAAGTAGGCATTAGCGGAAGCACCATTTAAAATAATGACTGAAACCTGAATTGAATTTGCAATCGATTTATTAAGAATTATTAATGACATTTAACCGATTTATACTTTTTCTCAATATTATGTAACGCTTCTCAGAAGCTCGCACACAAAGCTATTTGAATATTTTTTGTACATGCGATAAAAATCCTTATCAATATTTTTAAAATCTATCATTAAATAGTAACAATGCAAGGATGGATGTGCTAGACAAGCGTTTAAAATGAAAACATTTTATAAAAATTGTGGAAGGAGACTGCTTGTTTTAGATCACATGTTATCTCATGTATTTAAAATAACGGGTGGTTATTCATTGAAAGGGTAATAAAAATTTTCGGACTATGCAGGAGCAACATGAAGTTTGGTAAAAATTTAATTAATGAGCTGAGGAGGTCCCTAAAGTTGGGGGACGAAACGTATTCTAGTCAAACTATTCCATTGCTTATATTTTATTAATAAAAATTAATATTTGTATCTCCTAAAAGCTATTGCCACTTATATGGTTAATGAAATTGGTTTAGACGTAAAGTCAGGTAAAATTATGATTAGATTCGTTTAATTATTTGTTTTATGAAATATAACACAATTAGAACACATGATTGTGTTTCTCTAGCGTTTTTCTAACTCTGAAGTATATTTTTAGAATATGTAACCGTTTTCAATAGATGACGCAGCAGAATGGGGTTGGAACCCCTAAACTCACAGCGCACCTATTGTACAAGCAGCCAAGTTCAGATCGCGAGCATCAACAGCGGTCAAACAGATGGAAATTTATCTTTTGTTTGCCTGCGGACCGACCAATATGCATTCCGCGGAATAAAATGACAAAGCCTATTTTAGCTGAGTACAGCACGCGGCTACATTTCTGGCAGAGACGCAAGGTGGATTGAAAAGCCAGGGTGATTTATTCGCCCCAAGGTCTGTCCAACAGATTCGGGTTTGTGATTCGTCCATAACGGTCGATCTCCAACCTCATATATCACACACGGCTCCAGCGCTTTGCAAAATAAACACGGACAGAGAGAGAGAGAGAGATTCGCACCTTTTTCGTCCCGCATAACGTGAATACCAGATAAACCAGCTTAGGATGTATTGCCAACTGGAGCCTGAAACATAGGCTGCCCAAAATGCAATAAAATGTAATTAAGTAGGCGTTAACAGGGGCACCGCTTGGAACAATGGCACCGGGTGAAACCTCAATTGAATTTACAACCCATTTATTAGAAGTAACATTCAGAATCAACACATCCTATGAAAATATAAGATATAAATTTATATCTGATTTATTCATTTTCAATGATCGAGTATAAAGAAGTTAAATTTAATTGTTAAACATATTGTTTGGTAATAGGATGTAGTATGACTACAACGGAAACGATATATTTGCCTAAGACGGGGAAAGAAAGGTTGGGAAGCCTAGAACAGGGAATATTAAATAACAATCATTTCAACGAGAATAAAAACGTTTGATTTGTATAGTGTGTCGATTGTGTTGGCTCAAACTGGTTTAATATATTTGTTGAAATTCATGTAAACTTATTCATTTGGTAGCATAGTTGTTTATTTGGTTGCAAATAAAACCATGTATTAACCCAGAGAAAAAGATCAGAAATTTGATTTCGGATACGTGACGTATTATGTCTTCATCGGCGGTTTGGTTATACAAAGGTGAAACTATGTAATTGTGGTATTCAGTCCTAAGAGTGGTCTGGTGCAACCCTCCATGCGCAAGCCTTCACATTTCCGCATAACTACCACATCTTCCCTTATCCGCTTAGCGTATTGCATCCTTGGTCTCCCTCTTCTGTTTTTACCCCACACACTTAGCTCTAATTTTACAAGACCCGCAAGTCTTAAAACGAGGCCTATTAATGTATCCCTTCTCTTGGTCAAAACCCTCCATACTGTTCGCTATTCTGCTTATAACTTCCTCGTTAGTGATTCTATCCACCCATCGGATCTTCAGTATTCTTCTGTATCAACACAAGGCTTATATTCGTTTCCTTTCTGCAACTCCTACCGTCCACGTTTCCCACCCACATAACACAACACTCCATACGAAAATGTTTAGTAATGATTTCCAAATATTCACACTTATATTAACCGTAAGTAAATTCCTCTTTTTGCGAAAGCTATTCTCGCCCGTGCTATCTTACTCTTTATGTATTTCTTCTCCCATCTACCATCCCTAGTTATTATACTGCCCAAGTAGCTGAATTCCTTAACTCTTTCAAAATACTGATAGATTTATTACGTCAAAATTGGCTGAGCCCGGTGGCAACATAGATTTAACATTTAATTAACAGAATGTAAGCTAAAGAAAAAAAAATTAATATTACTATTAATATAGAAAATAAATATACGTTTACACTAATTTATCTGAAATGCATTGACTTAAGCGAAGGCCCTAATTCGTCCCTAAATGATTTTACACTCTTTGGAAAAGTCGCTAGTGACTTGCAGGCAAATCATTACAGCCTTTCCGATGTTTTTACAATAGCAGTTTTTCTGTCTTAACGCCAAGTAAAGTGTGCATAAAATTCTATTTATACTCAAAATAAACTGTCCTAAGTAAGTTTTCCTGAACCAAAGAAAGTTTCTCAATGCAAAAAATTTAAGCAAATCTTTGCAACGAGAAATTTTACCTACAATAAAATTTTCAAACTAAACAAAAATAATTTTTATGGCACATACAAGACACTGATCTGTCTAGTCTTCAGTTCAATTAAATACAACAGATAAGGTAACTGACAACACAATGCTTAATATCCTTGATGACTCTGGAAACCTCTTCTGTGCCTGTCCCCAGATAGCCTAGGAAAATATGGGAAGCAACTAAATAGAGAGCCTTTGTCCACCTCTCCCACAGCCACCACCACCACCTCCAAGGGAACGCTTCCTTGAGTAAGCACCGGACCTGTCCCCATCCCCTCCACCATATACACCACCTCCCCCACTGCTTCGCATGGGCCCACCTCCATAATTCTGTTGGTTCCCCTCTCCGAAGTTGTTATTAGTCCAGTATCCTCCACTTCCACCGTCCAAACTGTTCATTCCTCCGCGCCCTTCCCAGTCACCGCCACCTCCACCTCCTCGACCTTGGCTATCCAATGGGTCATCACCTTCCCAGTTTCCACCCCACCACCTCCACCCAATCCCCAGTCATTTCCACCTCTACGACCACCGAAATTTCCCCACCTCTTCCACCCATGTCAGAGTCACGTCCCCGTCCCCTGCGCCAGAAGCCGTCGATGCCACCAATCATATCTCCTTTCGGCAAAGCTTTCTTCGCTTCAATGTGTTTTCCTTGGATCTGATGGTTCTTCTGAAGGTAAGTCTTGTCCACAGAGTCATAGTCATCAAATTCAACAAATCCAAACCCCCGAGTTTCCTTGTCAACGACAATGGTGCAGTCTGTAACCGTGTGATTTGAAATACTCTCGTAAATCATCTTCTTCCATTTCTTCCATTAAGCCACCAATAATTTTTTTTACAGTTTCACCAGCTTCAGGTCGTTGTATCTCCACTTTTGTGCTACTGATAAAGATTTAAATTTATTTATTCAAAGTTCATTGTTTCTTGCCTTTAATTGATGAATGTCAGTTTGTTTGAATTTATCAAAGAAATTATGTATAGCAAATGTCATCAATGAATAAGTCTTTTCACACTTGATGACACTTCCTAATTTTTTAATAATTCTCTTCATGTCGCAGGTGAAATTTCCTGACTCACGTTTATGAAGTAAAATGCCTTGCACCACTTCCGCATCCCCCCTTTTCAATTCCCTTCCTATGCTATTAAAGGGGAGTTGCCTGTTTCAGGAACACCCTCATGTAGCCTGTTAACCAAAAAAAATGCACAGTTGGTGAGATTCTATATGGCATGTTTAGATGCACAGTAGAGGAAGGAGAAGGGGAGTATTGTCGTTTGAGGGGGTACTACCCCCTCCAAGTGACGTGGTGAAACGTTACTATCATTGTTAAGAACATTAATTGTCTTCATGCGAATGGGAACTAGCCACATCTTTGGAACATACACTATACTGATTATCTATTACATTTTAAGAATGCGTTTCTTGACATTTCCTGAACTGACAGAAATACATTTCCTAACGCGAATATTTTCAGAATTGCTTTTACACTACCAACTTGTCTCAACAAAATCTGCCCCCACTACATTATGGGTGGAACTATTCACTGCGCATCGTCTTGACACTCGACTAGCTAATTCTCCTGAACTGTACTTTCCTGTGGAAGCACCCCAATATTATAGAGGACAACATAATTTAATAATAACTCCCAATTCCTGAACTTTCAGTGCTGTGTGATGTAGTACAGCTGAAATATTTATTACAGAAAAATATTCGAGCAACTCTACGACCGAGAGTGAATTTCAAAGGTAATGTGTGACGAGGATTCAGCTGGTATCTCATACTTGATTAAAATAAAACAATTATTTATTATTTAGATTATGTTGACTTAAAAAGCACAGTTAGGGGAATTCGTGAACCTATTCCCTTTATTATATTCGTTCAGTCCTGTTTAGGTTTTCTCAATTAGAGTTCAACAAGAGAAAGAGGGAATGGAAGGGAGGGGAAGATTAGAATTTCTCATAAGTGCGAGTGGCATTGAATTTAGTTCGCCGGCGATTAAAGTGTTCTTCCTTTCTTAACAAAATGCGAGATCTTTCTTTCTCTCGGCGCTTTTATGCCTCAAGCTGCCTCTATCAATTAGGATACAAAAACAGGAGAGAGTACCGCCATTAAAAATGTTGTCTATAATATCATGACTCACCTCTTTCCCAGTTATAAGACGGCCTTAAATTCAATCTGAAGCGCAGCATCTTCCACTCACCCTTCGTCATTTCTTGAGAGAGTATTCACGACCATTTCAGGCATAAATTTAATCTGCGGAGGTGGAGCAGAACGTAAATTAAAGTCTGCTCGAAGCTGTTATGAAAGTACGTGCAAACACACGTACACAGCCCAGCACAAACAAATAAACAAACAAACAAGAGGCGTACTTCGGCGCCGCATAAGACAGCCTTCACTCATCACCCCCTGTTCCTGTTGTTGTCTTCTTCGTCGTCTACTACCTCTGTGAATTATTAAATTCGCCGAGAGTAGATTAAAATTTTCTTTTATTTCACTCACACCTGCGCAGGTCTTTGAAAAAGCCGTCTCCAGGCACCATCAAGAAATACGTTTTGCCAGAAAATAATAATTCAACTCTGATGTTCCGAATATTTTCATCCACATGGGAAATAAAATTATGAGACTCTTCGACAATATCAAAATAAACCTTGCACGCTCCAAAAAAAGGAGTAATCTATCAAGGTTGTTTGACGTGTAGAAAATTGTTCTGTTCATAGTGTCTTGTAAAAAAGCAGCTGGCTTCCGGAAAATGAAATGAAAAATTGAATTTCGGCACAGTTGCATCTGAGACGTGTTTGGTGTATTTTAGATTGGTTTTCAGAAACATTGAATTTACGTTATTTCCTTTGTGGTTGATATATATTTTTAAGTTTGTACAATTAGTAACCAGAAAGTCTGGATTTCAATGCTTACAACAAATGGATTTATAATAAGCTAAAAGGATCCCCTTCTGTTCTAAATCGGTCTCTCAATTTAAAAATAAATATTAATTTATTTAATTTTTTCTAGAGACCGAATTGAAAGCTTGCAAAAAAGTACATTCATAGGTTAGTTTTATTATACTTTTTCTTTAAAAACTGATTGTGTTTTATAAAATTACTATCTGAGTAACCAGCGTTGCCCGTTAATTAATTCAAATTATCTCACTACACTATTCAATTCGACAGTAATCTCCTTGTCAACACGTGATTAAACCATTAGATAGATTGTCACATTTTTCAAAACTTCTCGCCTCCCTATCATCGAAATAGCACAAATGAACTCTGAAGATAAAATGTTTCATTTATGTTAGATGGAATGCAGCCGAATCAGCATGTACATAAATCGTAGTTAAAACCTTGCAACTTTCACATTTGCAAACTTCATTAGTTTAATGTCGGATTAATCGATAAATAATACACTTATTATCCGCGCATTTACAATACACGGGATACATGAGAAGTCAGAAATCTCAAATCGAAATGTCTAATCAATGACAAGCTACGACGCAAAGAACTTGCCCAAGTATTGTATATTTAATGTTTTCTGGGATTAATCTTTATTTATATGAGTACTTAATTTCTATTGATAGTTTCCGAGAAATATTCACGTGGTATATGGAGACCAGAATCATTTTTTGGACTGAAAACTTTCAGAAAATGTTTTTTTAAGTAATGTAGAAAATTACATTACATTTAAGTGCAGCCTAAGAATTCATAACAAAATGTAAAAATGACATAGTGAAAAGATGATGACCAAATGCAAACAATTTCCCTATTTTTGGGCAAGAAATATTGCGAAGTAAAAGATAAAATGAAGATACAAATAATTACAGGACAAGCTCAAATATAAATAAATAGTTTATCTGACAATTAAATATACATTAAATGAGTTAAATCAGCCTCTTTGTCAGTTATTGTTTTATTAAATGTTGTACCATACTACGTTTCGTCTCTCATTTGAGATGACTTCAGGTAAACTATAATAAAAATTAAATGGATTACATTAAGTAATATGTTATAAAAATATTAAATACTATAAATGTAATATGGTCGTGATGACCGGGAATAAGACTGTTGGAGGATCGATACGCTGACCGCGTGTCACTCCAAATTCGGAATATGTCATGCAAGATTACAGTCCGCAGTCGACTCGGTAGGCCCAGGCCCTCAATGGGCTGTAGAGCCATGGAGGAAGGAAATAAATATAATAATAGTTATTAACGTCTGTAAGTTTAAATTAGTGTTTAAATGAGGCCAAAAACAGACTAGAATTTAGTAACACACTAACAACTATAATTTAAAAACAGCTACTTGTTTCGGTCCTGCCCTGGACCCTATTCAGTTCAACTAAATAACAATACACAAAATTATTACATTAGAAGATATTAATGTACAGCAAAAAATATAATAATGAAAGAACCAAAGAACATAAAAATTTTAAAGAAGCCAAGATAATAAGTATACATTTGGTACATTTTATTTCATGAATTAATATTATAAATGGCTTTAAACTTAAAAAAATTTAGCTGTTAATTAAACCTTTCAATTCAATTTAATTATATATATATATTTCTGACACAGAGCAGGAACATGATTGTTTTTGTTATTAAAATATTATCAAACTTTAAATGAATTATTATTTAAATAACCCTGCTCTATTTAACACAGTGAAATTGGAAATTTTCCTTTTTAAAAACATTAAAATATTTAATTTTAATCTGGTATTTTAAAGGTGATTATGCAATATTTTACAACGCATATGCTCATAATATTTTCCGATTAAATTCTTAATAAACTGATTATTCCGGGGGTTGGAACTGAACAAATTGTGTTTATGATGAAAGCAGTTGGGAAATTAATTATTTGATAAGAGTAATTTAAAAAAAACATTAAACGGAGTACGAAATGTGCAGATGGAATAAAATGAGAAGATGATGATGTAAAATTAATTAAATCTTAGGTTTTACGTTTTCTTTCCTAATGCGAGAAAGGATTTTATTAGGGTGCCGTAAAGGGCGAAAGTTTCTGTACTCGTTTTAGTTTCTGCTTATAGCAAATGCTCTATGGGAGTTGAGGTGTTTCAGAAATAACACAGCAATAACAAGGGAGTGAGGAATGCTGTTTCGTTTCTCTTGGTAGCTAAGTTTGCCGCCGCGGTCTCACAGGGAAGCCTGCATTAAGCAAGTTGTCAGAAGAATTGACAGAGGAAAGCACTTCGTTGCAGATGGTTGTTTTTCTGAGAAGGGTGAAGCCCGCAGCTTGCGTCGGGCGCCATGAGACATATCTGTCGGTTAATTTAGCCTCCCACGTTTTTGACTCCTTGACAGGCCTTTTTATATATAGAAAACAAGGCTTCAAGCGCAAACGTTATAAAACCATTGCTGCATACAAAATATGTGTTATATTTAATGTCTAAAATTATTAAAGAGCAACAAATTGTGAAGTCAAACTGTAAATTAGTCAAAAATAAATATAATATCCTTATTTTTAGTATTTTGCGCACAATAATCGGTCATGCAGGATTGTTTTAAACATGTACAATCCAAAAAAGAATCCCATTTACGTATTTATGAAGTTGATTTATTGTGTTACTTACTCGGAATAATTCTTTACTGTATAAAATTAAGATTAAAGCTGGAATTCTGATTTTAAATAGTTTTTCTTAATTTATCAAACCAATTAGTCACTATAAACATGGATTTAATTAAATGAGTTAAATCATCCCCTTTGTCAGTTTTTATTTGATTAAATATTGAAGTATACTATGTTTCGTCTCTCTTTTGAGACTTCTTCAGATATAAAAATTTAGCTGTTAATGGGACCTCATTCCATGACTCCATGTTCAGCTTTTATAACTGAAGAAGTCTCAAATGAGAGACGAAACGTAATATAGTTCAATATTTAATAAAAACTGTATTAAGAATCTGTATTAACTCATTTACTGTGAATTTAATTGTTAGATAAACTATTTCTTTATTTATATTTGATGCTTGGCCTGAAATAATTTTTCGTCTACATTTTATCTTTTACTTATAAACATTTCTTGTCGGAAAATGGGAAAATTGTTTGTATTTGGTCTATAATCTTTTCACAATGTCATTTATACAGTTTATTAAGTATTCTTGATGAATTGCAGAAAATGCAACATTATGTCTAGACACTTAAAAAATACCAATCAAGAAACGATGAATATTAAATTTCTCCTCTACAAACTGAGAAATGAAGAAGTCTCAAAAGAGAGACGAAACGTTCAATATTTAATAAAATAAAATCTGGCGAAGAGGCTGTTTCAACTAATTAACTGTATATTTAATTGTCAGATGAACTATTTACTTAAAAGCTTTAACCAAAGCAAACATAAATAAGTTGAATCGAACTATCTACAAATATTTTAAGGGAAATCCCAAAGTCAAATTTTGAAAAAATATTTATCATGAACATGACAAAATATCCAAGAATGTACTACATAGCCTTTTCAAAGAAGACAAGTGAATGTTTGTAATGAAAATAATCTCGTGGTTTCGTTAGGAGATAAATTTAATCTAAAAAGAAAACTAAATAAAAAAGTAAAAATAGAAAACATCAATAAAATTGATGATAATTTATATTTGACTCCAAATAGTATTAAAAATGAAATGCGTAAAAAGTCTGTTGAAATTATTTACAACAAACATATAAAGTCTGGAAGAATTTTACACACCTTTGCTTAGAAAAAATTATTCCAAAACATTAGAATTTTATAGAAAATCTGAATCTAATCTTCACTAAGTCTGGTAAAGAGAAAGCAACACTCTTAATAAAAATAGAATATAATATTTATTTTTATCACCTTTGTATGTGATTAAGTCCCAAATTTGAGGACGAAACATCGTAGTTGAATATAAGTTCTGAATTGGCTATAAAGGTAGTCAATCAATTTATCTTTATAAAATGGAATCAATCAGTATTTTGTCCAATTGTGCTCTAAAATACAGTACAATTTACTGACTGTGTCATTTAATGTTGTGTCTAATTTTTAATCGGATGTTGTCAAAAATTCAAATTTTTTTATGGACAGGTTATTTTATATTATGTTTCCAGTTACGTTGTGTGAGGTTATTAGAATTGTTTCATTAAATGGACATACCACGGCCCTACGTATAATTAAGGAGAATAATTGAAACGTGCCAGTTTTTTTATGTAAAACAGTAAACAATTTCTGAGATATGATAAAATATATAAAACAAAATATTTTTCAACTTTGTCTGAAGAGGAAATCTTTTTCAAAATATTTTTATAATAATTTTTAGAGTAGAAATAAAGATGTAATGTACCAGAATGAATTAACTGGTGAAGATGAAATGTGTTCAATGTTTAGGTATTGCTACACTTGTAGTATCAGTAGTACGTAACGAGAAATACACACAATCATATCGGTATTGAATTCCATTGTTAACTGAGAGGCGCACACAGCAGCTGGTCTGAGTAGAGGCGGTCTTAATAGGCTTGCTCTGGGACATTGTAGTTAACCGTAATAGATAACGAATCCTCGACAATGAGGATTAATTCCCAAAGTAGTGGGGGTTGGGTGTGGGAGAGGCTGATTATTCTCGCTGAGTCTGCTGCTGCAGGAGCAATTAGCTATTGCGGCATCTTCAATACCGAGGATTAGCAGCGAGGGAGATCCTTCTGCGGCTAATTAAGCGACCATCAGTCGACACAAACAAATCTCATTAGGGATGTTGTGCAACAATTGCAGAGAAACTCTCGTGTGATAGCAACACAGTTCAAGCCATTCGACAAATAATGTGAGGGGGATATTTAATCTGAAGTTGAAACAATCGATTTATTGGAATGTGAGGTTACATGAGAGATGTGTAGTGAGTATGGATCCCACGAGTTTATCAATTGTGGAAGAAAGACATCAAACGGTGGGTAAGGAGAATTGGAAATAGACTAGTGCAGAGGTCGAGAAAGTCAAAGGAACTAAATGTGAACAGAATAACTGCTAGAAGATCACTTAAGAACCAAATATTTTAACTTAACGAATATAGGTAATTCATTAGATTACCCCTAAGCTGGCATTCACCAAAATTGTTCTGGCTGTGCGATCTCTGAGGTTGACTCTTTCCAACACTTCCCATCCACTTTTTTTTTTTACATTAGTCCTCAACAGTATAATGTCTTTGTCAACTCCATCAGAAAGAGTGTCACATTTATGAAAATTTAACTTTTCACGCCACCTACTTTATGAAGTCACAACCACCGCGATGGCTGAGTATCAAGAGATTACTTGACATAAGGACATACCTACGTACAGAGATATGCGTTGGAACGGTCAATTATATTTATAAGTAGAAGATACTTGAACCGTCTCTTCGTTCTGATTATCTGGATGCATGTAAACATCTCGCTTCGTGAGGTCATAATCTATCCTGTTATAAGTTCTATATGGCTTTACTGTATAGTGTAGTAAACAGTAATACTGTAAACAATGTCTTAGAGTAGAAATTGACGTGGGACTCCTTCTGGCCTCAATGTTCAAAAAATGTACGGGGCTCACCTGATCATGTCGGGAATGCCTCGCACTCACTCTGGGTACTTTTCATCAAAGTTCTCATATGCCGAGACACCTTCACCTATTTTAGGAGGTATATGTACCGGGGTCAAAGACCTTGGGCATATGGCAAGAGCTGTCCGCTAATCCCATTGGATCAGTCGGCCAACTGCCTCCTGAAACTGGTGGAGACACGGAGAAGGGAATGCTGCGTCCTGCGTCCCCACAGCAGACTCGTCTCCCGTCATTCGGAAGGGCGTGAGAATAGTACCCAATGCCCGACCTACCTGATGCAGGTTTTCTAGGGTTTTCCCTGCATCTCTTTAGGTGAAACACCGGGTAGGATCCTTAAACCATAGCCCGGGGGCCCTAGTTAACCCTTGGCTACCTTGCTCTACCTTCCGCATCCCCCCTTTTCAATTCCCTTCCTATGCTATTAAAGGGGAGTTGCCTGTTTCAGGATCATCCTCATGTAGCCTGTTAACCAAAAAAAAAACCCGCATACATCGTCTTATTTTGTTAATTGTCACATCAACTGACGTGGCTTTCGCCTCGATCACACACCAAACTCATCTCCCGTCATTTGGAAGGGCGTGAGAATAGTACACAATGCCCGAATTACTTGATGCACGTTTTCTAGGATTTTCCCTGCATCTTTTTATGTGAAACACCGGGTAGGATCCTTGGCTATATTGCTCTACCTTCCACATCCCCCATTTTAATTCTCTTCCTATGTTATTAAAGGGAGTTGCCTGTTTTAGATTCAACCTCATGTAACCTGTAAACCAAAAAAGAAAGTAATAAAGAGGGGTAATATACATTACATATTTTTGAATAGGTTCAATAATCGTCTTTTATTTATACAGATATTTTAAAATAAGCACCTCCTCAAATTCCTGTGTAATGAATGGGGTCGAATACATGCACTTCACACTGAAAACAATGCATTCGATTCTAATGTGGGTCACGTCGGAACATTTCTCCTCTTTTTATCCTGTACACTCTATTCCAATTAACAATTACTGTCAGTATTATACTCGGCGACTTCCCCCCCCCCCCCGTCCTTAAAAGAACAGAGTAGTCTACACTAAATCGGTCTTTCTCGCCCGCCCCTACAGGTACTACTGCTGTATTACTACCGCAATAGCTTTATCCTAGATGCAAGTAACGTGCACAAGTTTAAATGAAATTCTTCAAAGTGTGTGCGGGTGCATACGGAATATAAACACTCACGGTAGGATGAAATTTTTATTCATTATGTATAGAATATGTGTCTGTGAGGATAATAGGGGAAAGCAAGGACGCACCCCGATGCCTCTGTATTGAAGCTAACAATTACAGCAAACAGCTCACTCCTGCGGGTAGTGTGGCACTTACTCGACCGTGTGCTTCTGAATGTGGTGACAGACACCGCTGCATGTATGTCCACTCTCAACGCTGTCCTGCAGGCAATGTCTGTAACTTATGAGCCACTCTCCACCATCACGAAATTAATTTCAACAACAGCGTTTACTACTTCTCCAGCACTCATCTAATAATACGAATGATGATTTCATAGACCTATTCGGGCCCTTATTTTCATTAAATTATATTTCCCATTGCTCCTGTGTTCAAAGAAGAAGAGAATACAAAACAGATGTCATATGTCGCATTTTTACCTTTTGACAAGAAAACAAATTGATATGGTTTTGTCGTTATTGTAAAGAACTGCCGGAAGAGTCTTAGTTATATCAAAATGACATCCATCCTGTGCAAACCGAAAGGTAGACGTTTTTAAACACGGGTTTAACTGCTTATGACGGAACTTTTTCGCTTTACAGATGTTATATGAAACACTTAAAATTATAAACTAAGTGTCAGATTATTTATTTTTGTCCACTTTCGAAACAACTTTAAAACATAAATTTAAAGAATGAATTCCGTCTACATTCTCATGAGTTTACATAACTTCTTCTGTTTGCAATGTTGGTAATTATACTACACTTAGTGTCTATCAATAGGGTCCATATTTAATAAGTCGATTATTCCTCTGAGCAATGTCACCCATAGTCAGTTAAATCGATATTCTAATCAACATTATATTATTATACAGCTGGTGTTATAAGGAATGATAGAAAGATTATTCAAGATTGATGAGCGAAATGTTGCATATTCGATATTGGAATATTTTTCTCTATTTTCATGTCTCTTCACTTTTGAAGATAATAAACCTCTCCCCAAATTTTGATGACAGCCACGCCTCTCTGCCACCTGAAGCCCTCAACTTTCGCAGCTCGGAAAATTTAGTTAAAATTTATCTAATTAAAATGAAATAAAACGACAACTTAATAATTTAGAAAACATGTGTACACTATAGTTTGACTGCATATGTAAAGTATAAACAATTTTTCCACTAATGATAACTTGAAGGTGATGTCTATAATTTCCAACAGTTAACCAGGATGACTTTGATAGTTAATTGTTCATCACCCTAAATTACTTTTTTCAACGTAAAAATTGCAATTCTTCTCGTAATATAAAGTGTGCCGCTGCCGCTTATTTTGGAAGTTTTGTGAAGCTCCTGTGCTCAGTCTGTTATAGTACAGACGTTATATTCTAAATGACGAACTGCTGCGGCCGACGCCATATTGCTGCAGCGTTAATTGCGCATTCCTGGCGCAGCTCTGCTAATTATTATTGTCGCTCAAGGCTTCTATTCCACCCTCCAGGCGTCGGAGCTTCCCGATATTCGAAAGATTGATATGGTAAAGAAATTCACGACATGAAATTAACAATCTTCCTTGCAGAATTGAATTCCGTATAAAATTGACAATTTCGCCCTCTTCTCTGTGGTCAAGCCTCTGAACCAATATTCTTAGCGGACCCCCATTCGTTTACCAGCGGTCTCGTTAATTAAATTTACAACTCTCCTAGTTTTATTACTCAAAACAGTGAAACGTGAACTTCTGCCATGGACCGTGATATCTGTAGCTACTGATCATAATTGCTTCCGACAATGGCTGACACAAGGTGGGTAGCTTTTATGGTCTCAAGAACAGCAAAGGACTCCATGAAAGGCGTCAACCTGGATTTCCCTGAAGACCTCCGTCTTTACAACGCTCAGCAATGACGCCTCGAAGCGTCTGTTTTATGAAACACTTATTATGGTAATAGACAAGGACACAATATGCAGCAGTGCTCTCTCTCTCTCTATCCTGCACCCTCGGTTTACTTCCTGGCGCACTGCACACTTTACACTGATTGTGTCTAGAGGAGAATGATGGAGTTATTACCGTAAACCGTTCTATGGTTTACTAGAATATTTTCCCATCCAAAAATTTTGCAGTAATTTTTTATTACCAAATAATAAGTATATTTTTCGACTAAAATTTGGGAAAATCTGTAGAGAATAAATAACCAATTTAATTTTATTATTTCAAAGACATTTACCACTTTAATAAAATAATTTCTCCGAAACGTAAGAAATGCCTTGCCGTAAAGGTAAAAAATCATGGGAATATAACGACCAAAAAATCTTTTTTAATGTCTAATGGCGTTTGGGTATTTGTAAACTACCAATCACAATAACTGAAAAAATACATAGAAATTGTCTGACCGCTTTTCTGAAAAACTACCGCGCAATTGTGCTCTTGTTATTAATTAATTTACGAATACTTACTTTTTAATAATAATAAATAATAAGAACCTTTATAACAAATAATAAATCAAACTTTAAATAATTTCCGACCGATTTTTACAAACATTTTTTATTTAAACGACGTTTAGGCGCATATTTGCACCTTCTTCAGGTTTATAATCAAATTATTGTTAAAATAAAATTATTAAAAACTATAAAATTGTTGTCATCGTTAATTTCTTTCTACCGAAGTGAGGTCCGAGGCAGAACTAAGAACTTATCTAGTCAACAGTTTTCACAAAATAGCAGACGTTAATCGATTTAATAATTAATCGGACTATTAGTAAGAATAAATTTATTATAAACTTTGTTAATATTTTCACATATCTAAAGGATCGTGAGATACAGTAACACACACGTAAGGGTATAGACGTATATTTAATACGAAGGGCTGTACTGTGAAAGACTGACTCCGATTCGGGATCCAGTATAATTTATACATTCATGGAAACAGAACATTCTGCAATCAGAAAACAGTAGAAATGAAAGGAAAACATTGTAATAAAGTAAACAAATAAGAATGGCTGCATTGAGTGGGATCGTCGCTTGTGCGCCAGGCACATTTAAATTTTCGTCTTATATAAATTTAATTTTCTTACAATTCACCAGACGAGGTTCCAAATATAGGAACGAAACGTCGTGTACTGAGATAATGTTAATATAGTTTATATGAAATTTCATCTGAATTATAGGCTGATCTACTATTTGTTAATTCAAAACAATCAGTTAATGTCACTGATTAATCTTTATTACAAATGTGTTTAATAGCGTGAATTTATGCTTCTACTTTAAAGTCATAAAATAGCCCGCCTAGCGGCGCACTCACTACTGCTAGTGCAGCTCACGGCTGCAGCACGACTTTCCTGTCTGCAATAATAATTTCGCACGTGCAGCATTCTGTTTTACAACAACCGTAAAGCTCGACAAAATGATTCTCTCTGGCGGTACACTTCACGTAGCACTGAACTTATGAGATGGACCACATCAAGGGGCACCGTAAAGAAGACGGAATAAGCTATTGTGGTATTATTAATACCTCACGTAATTATCTTCGTTGCACATAACTTAAAACGTTCAGAGCTGCAACATGTCTGAGCTGTACTTTTATTTACATGGTTTCGTATATTTGATAGACAATGTATTGTGAATCACAACTTATAATTTTCTGTTTCTTCAATATTTGCACGTAATAAAAATAGTTATTTATTTGAAACCCGCAGTCCTTAATGTCCTTAGATATTGCAATATAATAATTAATTACACCGGTTTTAGAAAGTCTTTATAAAATCAAGTTCTCGAACTTTATAGTAAGATCTCGTTGTGCACACAAAGGGTTTCAAATAAATAAAAGAGATACGCTCATGGAGCACTCAAATTTGGTGTTGTGTTTATATTTATTCGGTGATCGTAAAACACCCCGAGCCGTATAAGTAGAGTAATAAAAGAAAAGGGCTGGAACGAAATGAGTAGTTCCGGGAGAGTGGAAATTTACGTTTTGCTGACGCACGTTCCTTGAATACATTCAACACAGTTAACGTGAAAAATGTTATGTTAAAAAAAACATTCCAGCCTCTTCAAACGATCCTTATTTCACCTCTCAGAAGGAAGTGTGCTGAATCCCAGAATTTTCATATAAAATTACGAATTATTATAGTCAATTTTATATCTAAATCAGTTACCCTTACAACTATTACGAACAGTGGAATGTAAACACTAATAATGGACTATCAATCTTAAACAAAATAAAATTGGCTATTAGCGGTCCAATGCCTCGCTTTTATATGGCGCAGTGTGTGCGTCGTACTCCAGAGAGAAACATTTTTGTTTTAAAGTACTTGAAATATGTTGTTACTTAAATAAAGCGTTTATTAAACTTGCTAGTTATTTTGCGATTAACAGACCATATAGATAGATGAACTACCTTATTCTTACATATGAAATTATTTGTTTATGTGTAAAAATCAGTTCAAATTTCGTACTTGGGATTTTTGCGTACAAATCTAAATGCGTGAAGCAATTTCACCAAATTTGCTTACATGCTCTTTGCGACTCGGGAATCAGCAATGTCGGAGTAAGACACGGTTACCACCAGTTGGGGCGGGGGTGGAGGTGGCGGAATTTTTTAAATCCCAGAATCGCCCTACATTTCCGTCGAATAAATGCTTTTCGGAGTCAATTACTAGTACGGTGTTTAGTTTGACACTATTTGTATCCATCCTACCCTAATGACGTATAGAACAGGATACATTTGCCCTTTTGTAGCCCGAGTGTGTGCATGAGGCGGCGGCGACGACGACGTTCACGAGAAGGAAAAAAATGTAAACTTCAATAAAATGTCTGTTATATTTAAGTATTAATATCCTGGGCATCGCCGGGCACCCGGCTTAATATAGAGGCATTTATTGTTTCATGAACTACGTGAAGGAGAACAAGCTAAGGTTAGAAAATCACTTCTTTAAATGTTTTCGCGAGGAATAAAAAGCTAACTTGCAAATTATATTCCTTCGTTTAATAACAGAAAACTTGTTTCCGCTATTTCTAAAATTATATTTTGCATTATAATTTGCTTATGGAGCTATTATCTATATTTAAAATTGTCATTTAATGTAAACTAATTGTTCAATATGCTTACAGGTTGGGAAACGACTATATAGGGTATACAGAATCTGAAAGCGTTTCGACCCCCAATTTAAGGGACCTCCTAAATTCTTTAATTAAAAAATTACAAAATTTCACGTTCGGAACCGAAAACATGAAATTTTGTAATATTTTAATAAAAAACTGGGCAGGTCTTTGAAGTTGGGGGACGGAAAGTTTTCAAATTAATTTACTTTATTCCTGACTTTTGGTTGTTATTTTTATTTAATTTATAATATTAAGTCGTAAAATTTAATTACTTTAAGTAAACAGAATGCATTCAAAGATTGAATGGTAATGATCTATGTTCACTAAAGCCGCTTACTAGTTTTCTTGCACATAATGTAATTGATTTACAAAATTATCTTAACATATAAAGAGAAGCAATGCACGAAATCAATAATTTCATTATTTTAGGAACAATAAAATTATTAATTACTACTTGCAATTCTCTACTCATTAGAAATTACTTATGATTATTGTGCAGTGGAAGTGGGAGGTCCTGGGTTTGAGCCATGTTTCTGGTCGAAATAATTTAATTCTTGTCTTTCTATTAAAATTCATTAATAAATTGCCTGATAAAAATTTGTCATTAATTGAAGAATTCATGTAATTCAAATGTACAATTGTTCATGGGATGTTTCTTTTTTTTGCACCGTGCATAAGAATGCATGGATAATTAAGCTTTTGTGTGCTTTTTCTCTGAGTTGTTCATTCCATGAAAGTTAAGTGTTGAGAAGATGGTGCGGCAAAATGGGCCATAATTTCGCGCACGTTACTTCCCACCAGTGACACCAACTGTCCGGAGGACCGTACAGACAGTTTCCTGGACGAGGCAATAAAATTGTCCCTGGAAGCCTATTGTCCTCCCTGGGTTGCTTATTGTGGTGTGGCCTTCCACTACGTTAAGTGGGATAACGGCCAGGAAGCTGGACGCACGATTCACCCGCCTTGCTTCCTGATGGACGTACATCTTGGGTCTAACCATCGTGCATTTTCAGACCGAGATGATGATTTTACATTCATCCTTATAAAGGGAGCCACAAATCCTGATTCCTCGATACAGGCAGACCCGAAAATATGAGGAAAGAATATTTATTTTAATTAACCTATAAATATTTTCCTTTTTCAATTTATTTATTCGAGCATGAAAGTAATTCACAGAATAACGAATCAGTAATTGATTTATGTACTTAAAAATAAGCATGTGAACTATATTCCAACAGTATTGCGGATAGCAAAGTTCACATTTTCACGTTTCATAAATATCAATTTAGCATAAAATGCAATGTAAGTGAGGGGTTCACAAGTCATATATTTGTACATGTAAATTAAGTTTTCGCAGTTCGGAAGTGAAAATAATTGTAATAGATTGCATGTAGGGGAGATTTATGCCTTCGACTCACGCTATTTGCGAAAAGACTGCTCCTCCGCATACCATTGTGTCACCCGAAATCTTGAAAATTTTTAATTATTATTTAATCAAGAAAAGTTATAGATTAACAAAAATTATAATGAAATTGATTGATGAGATTCTTCGGAAAGTTACTGTGCATATTTTAATATTGAGTTCACTGTGTAATGGCCAATTTAGAGTTCATTTTAAATGTTCATATATTTGTTCCACTGATAAGAAAGAGAATAAGAATAAGTAGGGTATATCGCTTTAAGTCAGAGAAAGGAGAGGGAGAGGAGAGCGGAAGTTGAGTTGGAGAAGGTTTATGTAGTTGGTTGCCAAGGCAAATTAACATTGTATTGGTTATGCAGGATTTAAATATTTGTAAATGTAAATTAATTTTTTTTATATTGAAATGTGAAGCCTATTACTAATTTAGGAAGTGAGAAGAAATGCATGGAATAATCAATGATCATTTTTATGTAACTTAGAGTTGAGTTTACTAATTAAGTGAACTCATATGAAAATGAATTGTCAAGTATTTGATGAGTAATGGCAAAATAATATGAATAATAGTAGTGTTGCGTGATTGTAATTAGGTAAACGTTACACATTTCCGAAATTAAAGAGATTCTTGTATTTTCAGCTGATTTACATGTTTGGCAATTGGCTTGATTAAATGTTATGAGTTGGAAGGTGCTCAGGGATTGAAGTAATTTATCATAATAACTCAAGTTGAAGCAGGGAAAGAAGATCAAGTTAGTAATATTTGAAATATATTTTACTACTAATAACAATGAATCTATGTATCGTGTGATGGAAGTTGGTAGAAGCATCTAAAGTTTATAAAAACTGTGAGCGGTATTAAACTCATCATAACGAACCAAAGTAACAACTTCGTAGGATTGATAGATGGAAATCAGTCTATATAAGTGGAATCTTGCCCTGTTAATACCACTTA
This sequence comes from Eucriotettix oculatus, assembly GCA_034510155.1. Taxonomy (NCBI): domain Eukaryota; kingdom Metazoa; phylum Arthropoda; class Insecta; order Orthoptera; family Tetrigidae; genus Eucriotettix; species Eucriotettix oculatus. The sequence goes on from CM067382.1 coordinate 44,813,169, forward strand.
CAACTTCTCTCTGCAAACATTATTACTCAAAACTGAAGAAGTATGCTTAACTGCGCCTCCGTTTCCTCAAATACCATGTCAATATTCTCTCCAAGTATTTATATAATGCCATGCTACTGGTTTATCACATCTGACTATGGTTCGGTGTTTTCCAAGATACACAAAAGACAGCTTTATGATCATTTCCTGGCTATCTCTCTAGAATGTGTTACAGACAACCAGTAGCCTTTCCGATATTCACTGTTATAATTGTGTCGTCGAACAACCTCCCGGTTGCTCCAGCCTCTTCAGCCTTCCGCACAAATTTGTAATTTCCTCGAGGGTATATTGCAATGCATTGCAACCGGACTACTAAATGAAAAAATGTAGACCGGATCAGGGACTCGAACCTCGGACCACCCGTTTACCCGTAAACCTAAGCCAGGGAATGGAGGGATGTTGAATCGGTTCTTGGACGTCGACTCGGGTTAGCTCAGTGGTTAGAACACCCGCCCGGAAAACGGGAAGTTTAGTGTTCAAGTCCCTGTTTTGGATGAAATTTTTCCATTCTTATCTTTCTTCTAAAATATTTATACGTTCCTGATTGAGCTTCTGGTGAAAACATTTATACTTCCTTAGTCTTATTCTGTTTTGTCGACCCCAAGCCATCTGGAAACTAGATATCTGTGAATTTTTCTTGAACAGTTGGAGCTTATAACATTTGGTTAATTATTGTAGCTTATTCACTTCGAGTACCACAAAAAAACATAAGACAAAGAATTATTCTCTTTACGCTGTATAAAGTGGATCAAACATACAAAGTTTTGTGTATTTAAAAAAATAGCTGTGAACTGCAAAAGAAAACTTAATGTTATGAGCCTTATGGACAGTGGCTGATATTGGGGACTCTTTGTGAAAGGAAAAGCGATGACATTGGAGCGTGACAGGTCGGGACAATGTCGCAGCACACACATTCCCGTTTTCCTTCAAGCTGCCTCGTTAATGTCGCGGGGAGGCCTGCTAATAAAGTGCTGTAAGTAAAAGAAGTAATATAGCGAGTGACAGAGGTGCTATCAGTCACGTTGACACCTTGTCTAATAACAACAGTCCTCCGTGGCATTCCTGTCCTTTCATTCTCACTGAAGGAGTAAAGGTGATCTATTCTGACACTTCTGTTTCAAAAGAATCACATTATGGCTTGGGACTATTTTACTTAAAATTCGTTTTAGTCAGAGCACAATTACGAAATATAAAATAATAAGTTATAAACAGAGAAAAGCAAAAATATAACCGGTAGAATAATAAATATGTGTGAACGATACGAAACGAAAAATAGGAATGATATACTGACACCATACGTAAAACTGAGAAAAGAGCGAGTCTATAAAAATATTTAATACTTTTGATATGCTGTTTCTCATTCTCAACCTTTCCCCGCTGTCTTCATCTTCCTTTATTAGTTTTCGTTTCATTTCTCAGCTTCCACTATTTCCGTTCCTCCCTCTCAAATAATATCCTACAAATTACACCTCTTGCTTCCTCCAACACCTAACGCTTCCTTTCCCCATCTCAAACCTACTCTACTCCCGATTCTCCAGTTTGTAATACTGCTTTTACCTTCATTTTATGCAATGAAACATTAAAAATATTTTTTCAAAGACATAATATTCAGTCCTGAGGTCATCCCTCATCTATTCTCACCCCACACCCTTCCCACTAATGCTAATTTCACAAGACCCTCATGTCTCACGACATGACCTATTAATCTATCCCTTATCTTGTTCTCCGTTCCCCTTTTATTCTTAGAGCTTCTTCGTTAGTGATTCTGTTCACCCATATGGTTTTCATCATTCTCCTATAGGACCACATTTCAATGGCTTCCATTCTTTTCCTTTCTGCAACTCCTACCGTCTACGTTTCGCGTTCATATAACGCCACACTCCATACGAACATTTTTTCAGACTTTATTACCCGTAAGTAAATTCCTCTTTTTCGCGAAAGCCTTTCTTACATGTGCTATCCTACTCTTTATGCCCACTTCTACCAACCCTAATTGTTACGCTACACAAGCAGCAAAATTTCTTAAATTCCTTCCAAATATCCCTTCGAATCTAACACCCTTCATTATTCAACTGTTTACCGTACTAATTTATTTCTATTAATCCTCATACTGAACCACGTTCATGCCATTTATAATGGTTTCCAAGTTCTTCTGACTTCCCTAATGCTACAATATCATCGGCAATGCGTAGGGTTTTTTATTTCTTCTCCTTGGAATTGAACACACTATTAAGGATTTTGTAGAGGACAGAAATAAAATATCGTGAAAGAAGGCTTATCTACAACCTCTACAGAAGGCAGTCAGTAGTAATAAGAATTGAAGATCAAGACAAGATAGAAAAAAATCAATAAAGGAGTAAGACAAGGATGCAGTCTTTTGACCATGCTGTTTAACTTATATATAGAACAGGCGATGAAGAAAATTAACATGGAATACGGAAAATGATTCATACAGCAAAGATGTAACTGTAACGTTGAGTTTTAAGCTATTGATTTACGATATGAGTCCAAATATTGACTCGATTAAATATGTTGATAAATTATGAAAGTCTAGCAGATGTGATTCAGTTATATTAAAGATAATTAAATTGGAAGTACAAGAACGTGAATATTACAACCAAAGAATCTAACACCACGTTCTCTTTTCATTGAAATGTTTCCATTAAAATAAATTATTGTAAATAATTGAATTGGTTCATTAAATTTTATTCCACATACAGATTGTAAATTTAATTGCCTAAATTATATTTGAATGAATTTAAAAAGTTTTGATTGAGAACCAGTTAACCGATGCTCTTCGTGGAAATTCAGCACAAACCTAATTGAGAGAAAGACTTTAAATTACGTAACAGTAAATTAAAATATTGGCATGGCATTTATTTCGTTTCGCAATGCATACTGATGTTTAAAATAATTGCTCGGTATTAAATTTTGTTTGACCACCAGAAATAATTAAGGCAATTTCAAAATTAAGATACATTTCAATTTAATATAACAAATTCTATCACCGGCAAATTCATGATAAGTTCAATTGAAAATTTAGCTATAAATGAGTTACGCTGTTAGGAAGTTCTCAAAATATTTATGACATATTTTAACGAGGCATATTTTTGATCTCGGATTACTCCGTAATAATGCATTGCCGGAACCATTACTACTATTTCGCACAATATAAAATCTTTTTGTGTTTCTGCATAACGTTGTATTAACTTACGTAAACGGCATTAGCTATCTTGTCAATTCAACATAAGATTACAACATTTTTAAAATTCACTAATTTTACTAATTTTATAAAAATTATATATCTTAAAAAGAACTTGTCCTGCCAATTATTTGTAAAAATTCTTAAAAGAGTCACTTTAAAAATCTTCCATTTCGCTACCTTCGTTTTTATAATAAATAAGATTTCCTATATTATGAATTCAATAAAATTACTTTCAGAAAATATGAGTTATGATGTAATATTATTATAATACAGGATTAAATTTTTAATTCATGCCAGATAAATGTAACTATTGGAAATGTAACCGTCGCAGTGTTTATAGAAAAAGATATATACACTCGTGCAAAGTCTATAAAAATAAAAAAAGAGGGAGAGGGAGGGAGAGAGGAAGGGAAAGAGTAGGATCACTAGTTATTGTGTTACGGTGAAAGTTTGTATATGATAATTGTGAAAAAGTAATATACATATCAAATAAAGAGTATTTATTCAAAGTAAATGAATTGAATGTTTAATTATTCAATCTCCTCGGATTGATGAAATAAGAACCAGAATGGTAGATGAATATAAATTACGTTCAAAGCCTGTTCACATGTTTGAGTTCAGCCATTACGTAATCATCGGAATATGTTATAAGAGAAATTACTGTCGCGAATTTTAAGAATCGTTAAGTTTTTGGTTGATAAATTACTTCATTAGAATTATTATCAAGCCACGATAGACTGACTAGACAAGGAACGAGGCTGGTGATCAACAAGTTGTTATTGCTCAGTTTGTAGCTTAAATATTAATATTCAAATATGTGGTGAAGAAAAATATGTCAATAAGCCAAATTTATTTCATAAAGGATTTTTTACGTACAGTTGGTATGACTCAGTATTAGAAAGAAGCTTGTCTGACAAGTAAACCCAGTGCTAAATTCTGAGTTATATACCGCTGGGTGAGATTAGTAAACGATATAAAAATTGTATCACAGCTCACGTTAATCGAAATTTAATTAACCGCTTTAGTCACAATTGCAGAGTTATTAACAACGCTGGGGTTTACAATGAACTCGAGGGATAAGGCTAGGTTGGCTACTTCCAAAGGCGTGATTGAACTTGACTCTTTAAAGCTGTAAACAACAGGTCACTGTAGACGAAGGGCTGCCTCAGTACCGTAGAAGGTAAAGGGCAGTAATTACAGTTTCGTTGATAAAGCCGTGGAGTGAGATGGCGTGCCATTCTTACGGCAGACAGCGGATATTGGCGTTCGCCGTTTGCTGCTGCAGATCAAACAAGGCGGCGGCGGCGGCAGCTGCCTTTGTATGAAAATTGCATGACGGCGGAGGCAACACGAGGAATAATTTATTCCATATCGCGAGCTGCAGCTTGCTTGCCTGGGGGTAAAGGCCTTGGCATCTGCAAAGACCACCGACAGGACCGGCCGTGATACTCTCTTTAATTGCTGCCCACTCCACTCCGCAAGTAATAATGAGCGTCTCGGTGAGGGATTCCTCCTACGCCCTAACTTCCGGTAATCGACAGGTAGCCGCGACCGTCGGGCTCAGGCCCGAGAAACTTGAGAACTAGAGGAAGTTATATAGGTCACAGTGACGCCTTAACCCTGCGTCGGCGTAACGAAAATCATTTTAGAAAAAATCGGTGGAATTAATCTCATAAAATTTTTTAATTAGAAATAAAGGAAGTCAAGGGTGGAACGGGATACTTATTTTTTAACAATTTTTGTAAAATTATAGAAACGTTACTTTGTTATATTAGTTACTTAATATAACTTGAAACAATGAATTTTGATTCTTAATGAATTTTTAAAAGGCAACAAATTATCCAAATCAATTAGTCCCACGCCACCTGGCAGAACGGGATAAGATGTTTTGTATATACATTAAGTGCAATAAAATTAAAATAAATTTAAGAAAAATCTTAACACCTTTCATGTTTCATTTCTTATACTTATTTAGCGTATGGCTTTATCAATTTTTTCCATTCTCAAAGAGTTTTTTTGCAGCTACACAGTCTTTGCTAACATTTTCCCCTTTTTTCCGTTCGCTTTCTTAATGTATTCTTTTGGGGAACAACATCCTGTAGCTCATTCTTATAAGTTGAGTCTGTCAGTTTTTCATTTTTTTCTTCTTCAGGAACATAACATTTTGCCTTATTCAGTAGTATCTCGTTCCGTCTCGCACGCTAGTCTCAATTTAAGGTTTTTCACTGAGCCTAAATATATGCAGCTTTAAACCTTATAAGCAACTTATGTGCAGCTAAAGACACCTATGTTTTCGAATATATACCATTAAATACTTAAAAGTGAGGAGTTTTGCAGATTTCCTTCTGTCGAAATGCTGCAAAAATTATAAAGTCACAGATGTAAAACGCCGAAATAAGAGTTCATTTACAAGGTGCAGGCAGAACTTGGTCAAGTCGACTGCTAGAACTCCTTCCTTGACCAGTTACAATGTTACACACCTATTTACTAACCTCCAGCACTATAAGTAAAAGAAATAGGGTATTCCGTCCTACGCCGCTATCTCGTACCGTCCCAACTTCCCTGATTGGCTGGAGAAGATATGATCAATAATGAAATAACTATGAGATCTTTAGATGGTAATATAAAAAGCCCTCATTCATGGGAGCTGTTGTAGGTGCAACAGCCCCAGTTTTTGCAACCTCAAATAATGTTCCTGCCTTTGGCTATGTGTTTAGTAGAGAAGTCTTCCATTGACTCCTTCCCACCTGATGATGTTTTTTCGTGTGGCAACTGTTCTGGAGGGCCTGATGGGATTACACAGGTGGGCTGTGTTATGTTGTCCGGCAACACATATTAGCTGCAGCATGGAGCGCGTCAGACAATGGCTCAATGCGTGTTACACTGATGGGGGTCTAGTCTCGACGTTAATGGCGCCGTGCGTATTAACCGCCGCAAGTGCACATTATCGGTTCCAACAAATCCAGCCACGAATATATATCACACATATTATACCTTAAGCATAGCCTTATCCGTCCCGAAGACCTCACTTTGATTTGTGGCACGGTGATTTTCCGAATGCCGACATTAACTACAAATTACTGGCGAATAAATTACTACCCAGAACCATCCATATAAACTCTCCTCTAATTACGACTATTTGTAACTCAACAAAAGTTAGTTTTACCAACAGAATTAGCTACAATTTATATTACCAGCAACTAACACCTGTCTTATTCCTGAAAAAAGCCTATGAATTTGGCCACATTTTGTGCAGAATTTTTATTTTAAGCAAATTATACAGAATTCAATAGAAGTAACTAGACTTAATCTTGTTTTTCTGTTGAAAAAAATTAGATAGTTAATCCTTAAGTTGATGACAAAACGCCTTTTCATCATACTTTTTTTCTAGATAAGAAATTTATTAAATTTTGTTTATAAAGACTGATTTTTATATTATATAATAATAATAATATTTTTCTATGTTAGTCACTCACAAAAACCAAAACTAAAATTTAATTTTGATTTCACATTTGAAATTGTGACTGATTAACATAGAGAAAAAATAATTATTATCACTTTTTCTTTATTTAATTAATAATTACTCTACATTCTTTTAGTGTTAAACAAAATGAAGTAACCCTCAAGAATACGAACAAAATATTAATCATTTGATTTTGGTGTTTATTTACTTAAGTCCCCAAAGGTTCTAAATCTATCACATAAAATATTTATACCTAAGTTTGAAACCAGAAGCACAAGAAAACGAAATTTCTTGTTCCAAAAAAGGCGAAAATTATCAATTCTCTCCGTATAATTATTACAGATCTGTACTTGTCTATTCTAAGGAAAATCCTATAAAATAGATTTTACTACGCACTTTCGGTTCAGATATATATATATTGATATTATCTGACCTCGTGGTAGAATATTGACACGTAAGAGTAATAACCCAGAAAATCGTTGTTAAAAATGATCGATGTTCCGAAAGAAAATGTTGCGTCAAATTGCCTTAGAGAAATTAGAGGTGTCGATTTTGTTACTCAGTTTATGTCACAGGATATTGCACTAGAAATTGAGGATTTCCTCGCGGAGAACTGGGAATGTTTCGAGGAAAGGATTAGGGAAATATTTGACAGTAAGCCTTTGTTTAGAAAGTATTTGGAAGAAAATATTGAGGGGTTTAAAATTATTTTATTACAGCTGATTAGAAACCTTTTGGAAAATAATAGAATTAGGTAATAGTAATCATTATGGTTGCGGCGCACTTCTATCATACTTACACACTAATTCGCTAATTATAATATATATTTTTAAATAAAATAATATTTGATAATCCAACAGTTGAAGAACGAGAATCCATTCTGTTATACTTTTTTATATTTCTTAATGGTTAGGGAAGAATCGTTTCTATTTTAAGCTGAATGTCTTTCAGGGTTGATTTAAATTTCTTTATTAAAATTTTTTAAATAACAATTATAATTATATACATATATACAAAATTTTTGAAAAACATCATTCAATTTTGTGAAGTAAATAACTTAATTCTATGAATTGCCAAAAATTAGCAGATTAATTTATTTTTGAGTATATTATTCTGAAATTTAATTCTCTCTCTCTCTCTCTCTCTCTCTATATATATATATATATATATATGTATTAAATGACGAAATGTACAAATCATAAAATTTTGAAATAGTAGGCGAAATATTTAAGTGCAAAGTGTAGGTTCGTATATAACGTAATTCATACCATATTAACTCTTAAAATGAATTAACATGATTAACGAAATTTTAAAATGTAGGATATAAAAAACGAGATCTCATTTAAATTACACATTTTTATCTGATTTAATAGCTAATTTACTATGGATGAATTTAATTATCGTTAATATAAATTTTAATAACGTATTTATCCTTTCGTTACTACATAAATTTGTTTAAATAATATTGCCTAAAAATTAATTCGTAACTGACGGAACTGAAACTGTGTTGAAAAATAATTATTACGGTTTTTAAAAGTTTACCAACTTGAATAGTAAAATTGAAAGATTATTCAAATGTTTAAATTTGAGTCGCAACACAATGAGGCATGCTTCGTTATATGTTTATTAATTATTTATAGCGTTCAGACTCTCCACATTTAATTCCTTTTTCCTTTTATATTAAATCGCTATGAATCAGCGAATAACACACTCAGTTCTACATTTAGTAACATAATTTCAAATAAAAACATCTTCATAATTTATGTTTTCAGTACTTAACATTGTATTGTGTTAAACACAGCACAGTTAATTTTTATTTATAAATATGACATTTATATAAATTTTTTAATTGCATATTTATATATGCATACATTTAATCTAACTACGAAATTTGAAACGTGATCACATTGTTCCGTCCCTGTTATGAATAATTCATGGTATATTAATATAAATTACTTTCACATATTGAATTTTTGTTACATTGAATGGCAGAAACATCAATAATTACCATTAGGGAAACTTGATTATTAAATTTTCCTCGCATAAATATTCATATTGATATTTAAAGCAAATAAATATTTTTACGGACCAAATATATACGTTTTATATAAAAATCCTGTTTTAAAATTAATACAAAATTTTCAACGATGTGGAATCTTGATTTAATTCACAGTAATTATAGGAAGTATAGCATTATGTAACCACTTGTATAAAATAAATATTTTAATGAGTAAAAATATTTTTAATGGAAAATGACTTCAACTGACTTCAGTATAGTTACAAACGAATGAAAACAGTCAAAATTGTCAAATAAACGGGAAATTATACATTGAATTAATTACTATGGCACTAATATTTGGTTGATAGCTTTACAATGTGCATGGAAATTATTTGTAGTACTCAAAATCCCTTTCATACGTCATGAAGCCTCAAGTCGAGGACGATACGTCCTATTTTCTGACTAATTTAGCCGTTTTCATTTCTTCAAAAAAGTAAACATTTTCAGGCGCTACGGCTTTAATGTGTGTTTTATTATTAAAGTAGATCTGTATGTTCCATAGTTACACCGATTAATTTACGCATTGTTTATACTATTGTTATATTAAAGGAAATATAAGTTTTACATGATTTGTCCAGGTTCAATACGTTATCTATTTAATTTTCTTGTGATTCTTAAAAGATATAGATATTTAGATGATTACTTGAGAAAAGTGATTCAGGAATAAATAAATTAACCGTATAAAGGGAAATAATCTGTTACTTAATTGAAATTGTAAACCCTATGGAAAATTAGTCTAGTAAAATTAATGACGCACTGACTGATATATTTCTAGAAGGTGAGTTTCCAACACAGCCTGTGTCAATCTCATCCATCATGAAACCACACAAACGTGACCGTCAGAGAGTTTACTTAAACTATTATCAAACAAGCCAGAACGTTGAAGTTCTTGCACAACACACTTCATATTACACGTCAAGGAAACAAATTCTGATTCGAAATATTCTGTTTCAGAAAGATGAGTCGGGTAAGATACATTTAATCAACCGCAACCCGCAAATGTTTAATTCGGTAAGTGAAAACGATAATTTACAGTATTTAATTATAAAAAAATGATATTCTTATTGTATATAATTTACATCTAGAAAATTATTTCAAGAACATAAAAATTGGAAACGTAATTAGATTTATTGACTGTATCAAATAACTTAAATTATGAAAAAAGAATTTAAGGACTGCTTGGATATAGTAAAATATTACCTCCAGTTCGAAATTTAAAAAGAATTACTTATCTTCAGTGAAAACAGTAAAACGTGAACTTGTTAAATTTAGTTCTCCAACCTAATCAAAATTGATCAAGAGTTTAGGAGGAGATGAATTACGAACACATGCAAGAGGGAATTTTGTATATAAAGATTTATTCTTATCTTATTGCTCTAATATATTTTCTAACAAATCATAATATCAAAGATTGGATATACACGTAGAAAATGTATTACATGTAAGAAAGTATCTTCCGTTATTTATTTATATATTTTTTCATCGTAGTTAGTCATTTCTCCTGATACAATTATTTAATTTCTAAATTCTGTCTTAAGGTTATAATTTTACGAAATATAAGTCCTCCGGAAAGTAGTGGATTTAATTAAAGTATATGTCTGCAGATGATTGTATATTAAATTAAATTCTCCTTTCTCTTTTAGTCTTCATTTTAAAATTATCATCTCTTTTTCTTCTAATAAATAGTTGCAGAATAAAACTTTCTGTTAAATATAATCTTGTAAGATGTGTGATCTTTGATACACTGTATAACTTTCTTTATTTCTGGGGTTTAATTTGTTATTTTTAATATAAATTTGTCTATGCAGATTTAGTCACACGTTTACCTTATTTGAAGAATCTAATTAGAATTTTTTCTCATATTTAATTATTTTCCATAGACATGGCTGGAAATTAATTCAAGTTTTTGTACTACGACCTTTATTTTCTACGCAATCATTAGCGTTTATGTAAAGAAAGAAACAGGATTTAAGAACGTACTTATTTTGAATCCTTTTTCTGAAGGTTCAATTTAAAGTCGTGAAACTTCACTAATTGTTGCAGTCACCCTCACAGTACCGGCGATCTTATTGTCCGTAGTGTTCACTGACTTTACCAATTAAGTGGTGGCCGGCTCCGTTAATTGCTGCGTCCAGTTTCCCATGTTAATTGGTCCGATTATGAGAGGCAACGTGACGACCCTGCTCTAATCCATATTTAACGCGCACTAACTTTTCCGGCAATGTTAATCCTAGTGACTATGGGCTCTCATGTTTGTTCACTTCTCGGCTCTGCGTCCAGTTAGTTAATAGACTTAAACGTTTGCAAGAGATTACACAAAGCGCCCCGGAACAAATCTCTGCGAATAACGTTATGGAATCTGTCTATTCAGGTGTAATGCATTTAAAAGACGGAAGGCCTCTAATTGAAATTTGCTCAATGAAAGAGAAAATCACACGCGTCGCGTTGGGAGAATTAATCACGCAAATGTAAAACCAGATGTCAAAGTTGAAACGTTGAAACTGCTTCATTAACGTTTGCTGTACTGTAACATTTGTCTGCTATGTCTGCCACTAGTACATAATTTTATGCTTGTTTTTTATGACAATAAATCACGTTTAAGAGAAACGAATTTACTATTTTCCAATAATGCTTATTGATTAAATTTGGGTTAAGAAGCGTCTAAAATCTTTTGTGAAAATCCGCTTGATACTGTCCTTTATAATGATATTTACATCTGTATTCAGGAATAAAAAATAAAAGTTTATACTGAGGGAAATTATTATTTTCAGAATAGTTATATAGGAAAAAACCAATAAACTTATAAATAAGATGGTCTGCATCGACATACAAATAAAGTGGAGCAATTTCGACTACATTTTGTAGACGGTACATTGTACTTCATCACGGGAATAGGGGTGACGTATAAATACTTTACAGGGCTTATATAAGTAAATACCCGGGTAACGCCGAGCACCCAGCTAATAATAATCAGAAAATATTGATTTTTAGTTTCACAAATATATAAAGAAACTATTTGTATTAGAAAGTAATTCTAGAACTGCGAACTGGAACTGGTATGATGAGCATTGCCATATTTTATACTAAAGTAATTAATTTTAAATAAGGCCGAAAACAAAAAAAATTAGTGAAGTATAACAAACTTATAATTTAAAAACAAGTAGTTGTTTTTAAATTATAGTTTGTTATGTTTCACTAATTTTTGGCTGTTTTCGGCCTTAATTAAACTTATATTAATCTTACAGACATTAATAACTGTTATATAAAGTAATTAAATTATAAATAAATACAAAGAATGACCATAAGTCAGAAATGGAATAATTTTAATTGAATTATTACCACAAACTTTATGTAGCCACCTTGTTTATTTGTGAAGCTGCTCATATGTATATATTATTATGTTTTCTATAGTGTACACTGTTATTTTGTTTGTAATACGTCGTAAAGTAAATATTGGCCTTATTACAGCGTGGTTTTAGATTATTTTTGAAGAATACGTGTCCTTTCTATTTATTTATTCTGTTCATCTAGCCGTTCTGGGAATATTTATTTACAGGTTTTTATCAAAGTTTTGAGAAAATTTACAAATAGATCGCATCGGAGTCCCTTTTCAATTCCACAAACATAGGGTACGGACTAACAACGTATACGAGTGAAAACGACCGACAAACACACACCACACACATGCGTACACACACGTACACGTCGATAACAACTTGCAAAGCTCGCACTTGGACTAAATTGGACGCCAAGCTTTTGTGTTTCGTGTTTAATTAACGAGCTGGATTTTACCCTTCGGTAATTTTTAATCCATCTGCCCCTTTATTCGTTGCAAACAATGTGGGACGAAACAGGTTCGGATGCGACGGAGTGAGTTCCTCCTGGAACGGGGCGGCCATGTTAATCGCTGTTTTTAATTGGCAGGATTTGTTTTTCCATTGCAACGGCGAGGTTACTTCGAGGGCCAATCTTCTTGAGTGCTTGTCTCTCTCCTCCTCCTCCTCCTCCTCCTCCGTCTCAGAGCAGCGTTGTTATCACACGCTACCGTCTCCTATCTGATTTCCAAGGATCATCAACAGAAAGAGACCACTTCAATAATTATACTGGAAAATAACATAATACCTTAATGGTGTAGAATATTATATAATTTTTTGAAAATAATTTAATATGGTGAAACCAATATTTTTGGTTGGATTATGATTTGTCACTGACGTTTCAACTTTCATGATCGTTTGGGTTTGTAGAATCAATTTTTTGTTGATATGCTGGCTGCGTGTGTGTAATTTTGGACGAGAGAGGTAACTTAATTGACCATAACAGACATCTTAACGACCTCAGGAGTGTTCTTACCTCCAGTGAAGGTTTGGTTTTGACGATGGACGCGTCAATCTAGTCCAGGAGCTCGTCTACGTTCCCCTGTTCTCTGGGTGGCATTTTTTGAATATTGTCACTTTGAGCGCTGGGTTACTAATCAACGAATAATTAGAAATTTATAAATAAGTACAAAATTGTCTCGTCCGTTCACAACTGTATTCATAAAAGTCTTAATATATTTTTTTTACAAACAAAGAGAATAACAATCAAAGGTTATAACACACATTCATCAAAGATAGTGTCAGCTTTTCTCAAAGATTATCCCTCTCAGGCACTTTTATTCATCTTCCTCCTCAGCACTCAAAGTTGGTGCTGCGTAGCTTATGGATATATTTCTTAATTTAATTATCATAAATTTCCTGGTGTTTCTTTTACCATATCATTATAATAATTTTTTGCCAAACGCATTACGTTTTTATATAGTAATAGATTTTCTCAATTAAAATTGTGCGTTATCCAAGGACTTAGTCTACGTTACAGGGTTGGAAAAGTTTGTATTAATTGTGTGAGGGTGTTGTGCGTGTGATTGGGTAATCGAGTGTGAACTTTGCCTAATGGAGGTCCGCTGTAGCTCAATGCCATACTTGGAGTAAACACAGGAATCAACTTTAGCAGACGCCGACTTTTCATCCTCTTAAGCGATCTCAAAATTACCAGAGTCAGTCCCGGTGCCGTATATATCGAATTTTCTCTTAAATGGAAGGCTATTTGGATGATGGATTATTTGAAAAGAATTAATAAATACCGTGGTAGTTATTAAAATACTGCTAACGCACAGATAACAAAATAAAGAGAGTATTTTTTATATACCTCTACCAAGAATCAATGAAAAATATTATTTTTGCTTTTAATACATTATGTGTACATTTCTATCATACAAAAAGTATTTAAGCTCTCATATTTATATTTATTGGAATAACTGAAAATAATTTTTAATCTTTATTTGCCCGTCTATTTAAATACGGTGACCACCTACACGAGAGTCCATTAAATTTACCGTCTTAAAGTTCTTTTTGCCTTTTGAGTTTTTAAATTATTTAATACGGTACGTCTAATTATTTTGTAGTTACTAAGTATACTCTTACTTGTAAATTTATCAGCACGAATAATTGAAGATTTTAAAATCATGTGACTAATGCCCAGCAAAATTGTTACTAAAATAAAAAGGATGCGTCTGTATATAAAAATAAGTCTTGAATACAGTCGCTAATGACCGCATTGTTTATGTGACTTTAAATAAATAAAAATTAGTTTATCTGTCAATTAAATGTACAATAAATGAATTAAATCAGTCTCTTTGTCACTTTTTAAAATTTAAATATTATACATTACAACGTTTCGTCTCTTATTTGGGACTTCTTCAGGTTCTAAAAAGAAATTTGGAATGGATTACATTGGGTAATATGTCATGAAATTTTTTTAAATACATGTACAGCTACATTTTGTAAGTTTCAAACCATGTTTTGTATTTAAACAATTTTTCATAACATATTACCCAATGTAATCCATTCTAAATTTCTTTTTAGAACCTGAAGAAGTCTCAAATGAGAGACAAAACGTTGAAATGTTTAATATTTTAAATTAAAAAACTTAAAAAGAGGCTGATTTAACTCATTTATTGAATAAATAAATTGAAAATGTCTTGATTTAATAAAATAAAGGTTCAAACTTACTCTACTTATTTTTCAGGTAAATAGAATGACCATTAAGTATAGGCAAGGAGTAAGTTAAAAATTAATTACAAACAAAATGTTTTTGATCATCGGTATATTAACAACAATTTATAAAACACTTTGTTTCTTCCGTAATCCGTGGTGTGCACTACAATTAGTATCGACCAAAGAAGTTATTGGATATGAGTGTCAATAATACTTCTGAGATTATTAGTATCGGATAATAACAATTGAATTTAATCCATAAATATGAGACATTAATCTCAATTAATGTTTTATTAGGTAATATAATATTATTACTTCATTGTAATCATAATTGTGAACTTAATGTTTGCATTAAGTTGTTTTACATAAGAAGTATGTTCATTCATGGAGTTTAAAATGCTGATTGGGCTTCCCCTATATAACTAGTATTGCAGTCTTTAACAATAAATTTAATACTTGACATTATAATATATAATAAATGATAAAGTATTACTGGCCATATATATTGTACGGTTTAAATAATTCAGTTATTCAGAAAACATATTTTTATGACTAGAAAAATGATGATCTTTTTGAAACAGCATGCATGACTGATAAGTATAGCAGATAAAAATTAGAAATCAAATTATTATCTTTTCAGAGAAGAGTAATAAATATTGAGCGTATTTGCATATTTCGTTGGAATGGCTAGAATCGAAATGTGAGAAAGCGATATATGGAGCTTATCGTACAGTGCGAGAGTGCCTCGAAGTGCATCTGTTGACTACATTCACTCACATCGCATCAAACTGCATGATAAATTTAGCTAACATTTGCGAACGCATTCGGTCTGAAGTGCATCGAATGTCTCGCAATTCTCTCGCTCTCCTCACTGAAAACTCCCACCGAGGAATATAAATAACTTCTCTCTTCAATTCCAGTTCCTTTTACAGACATAAAGCCGGATACGAAATCAAGTGGGAAGTAGTTTGTCAATAGCGAACAAGCTCGAACGAGTGATACTCCAAACATACTCAAAGTACTTGTAGACTTTATACACTATTTTCTTCCTTAAATGTTTAACACTGTTTTAGAATGAGAAAACAGTTACGGTTTATTATATTTTTTTAAGTCTGTGATTTAATTAATGAAATTTTCCAATTATACGAAACCGAAATCAGAAAAGTATCATTAATAACGGAAACATGATATATCAGCCCATATAATTACTGAAATACACTTTAAAAAGCATCCACAAACGTATTTCATTAAAGAAAATCTTTTAACTTCATTATGCCTGTGGGAGTTTTCTCTCGCAGGCATTTCTCTCCAGATTGACTGCGGGGCTCACCGCACTGCGTTGGGAATGCCTCGTACTCTGTTTTTATTTCAAGGTTCTCAAATCTATTTTAGGAGTTGCATGTACTGGAGTCGAATACCCCTTTTCAATTCCCTTCCTATGCTATTAAAGACGAATTGCCTGTTTCAGGATCACCCTCATGTAGCCTATTACCATAAAAAGAGATTATAATTAAAACGCTGATCACGTCATACGTCACCATGCAGAAACAAAAAAAGTTCAGGGTTAATATGTGGTTTCAGTTGCAAACCAAATAAACTTCTGTGCTACCCAATGAATAATATTTACCTAAATTTTCACGTAATACATTTAAATGTTCCAACACAGTTGAAATTATTTACGAACAAAAATGTTTTACTCGTGGTGAACTGATTTTTACTCAGTATTCACAATCAATTCCCATGAATATATTATATTTATCAATCTCTCTCTCCCTATATTATCAATTCAAAATCAGAATAAACATTACTTTTATAACCTCCACGAGATGTCCAGAGACGACGCACCTCCCCTCCTCAGACTTGGGCAAAGATATGTTTTATTTGTAGTCTTACTACTAGTAATTAAATTAATTTTTTTATTAAATTAATTTATCATTTTTAACGAGAAAAT
Source organism: Eucriotettix oculatus (assembly GCA_034510155.1). Taxonomy (NCBI): domain Eukaryota; kingdom Metazoa; phylum Arthropoda; class Insecta; order Orthoptera; family Tetrigidae; genus Eucriotettix; species Eucriotettix oculatus. The sequence continues at coordinate 44,829,918 of CM067382.1, forward strand.
ATTAACTTTCTCATATATATTTTACATAAAATTAAGGTCAAGTTATATCTACGTAACATTGTAGATTATTATACTAATGTATATAGAAACAAACTAATAAATATAATAATCGAAGGTGCTGAAATTCAAAACCCGGTATACAGAAATTATAAGATTATTATTCACCAATTAACGTTAAAAATTATTTATCACAATTCGTGGGTTTTATATGTAAAATGTACATTGTCATCGAGATGAAATAGCTGACGAATGCTGCATAATCGCCATGTGGTTTTATTAAAGAGTAATGAGAATGAAATTGGGTTTCTTCGTTTCTATGCAACCAGTCTACCTTAAAATTCTGTGCAACGTAATATTCATTTTTATTAATTAATGATAAAGAGACGGATTTTATGTGTACACAATTCGGGTTTTTAGTATATGTTATTCTTAAAACTACTTCTTCCATGCGTCACGACGACTGAACGCGATTTATCATAAATTTCATGAAGTCTTGTTGAATATTATCACCTGTTGAATAGCGAATCTCCATTTCGTCTCTGAATTTACGAGTTTTACGTGTGCAGTCATATGAAATTATATCAATAAAATATTATTTTGGATAAAGATTTAATGATAATATTAATTCGAGATTTTATTCGCCTCCAAATTGGAATGACGGACTCGTTCTAACTTCAGTATTTGAATATTTTTATGGTTTTTGGAGGCCGGCGCAGTTTAAGTTTTGCTTATTGAAGGGTTGGACCGTTCTTCTTGTTAGCAGCTGTGTAATATACGACCTCGGTGTATGGATGCACGTCAGAGGCGACGAATTGATATGTTTTCAGTTCTTCCTCGCGTCGTGGCAAAGGAAATGGATGTTGCAAGCAGAGGAGTATAATCGGAATCTTCTTCCGAGTGATTTACGGTAAATGTGCCTTAATAAATCTACCCTCTGTGTGTGTTTTTGCGCTGGGAAAACAATCGGACAGGGCCACCCTTTCCGTCTTCTCGTCAGCATTGTGACGCAAGCTACTATCGTTAAATCTGGGCGCCCCCGGCGTACATCACTTTAACAGTTCAATTCCCCCTTCCCGATTCCGGTCTCTCGCTTCAGCACCCCTCGGCTTCGTCGTTATTCTCTTCTCTTTGTTTAAACTCTTTTCTCCTGTTTTTGCCCTGCCCGCCCACTCTGTCTTTCCTCTGTTCACTCGGTATATTGTCCATTATGCACCAGCACTCTGCAGGTTGTAAATTTCAGGAAGTCAGAATAGGTTGTCATTTTGACTAGTGTTTCGATTTAAACGACAGGAAGCATACGTGCCGAATCATTTATTTCTCACAAAGTCACACAGATATTGCCGTTTCCGAATTTTATACAGTTAAATTTTTAGATAATATAACAGTTCTTTCCTCAAAATCTGATTATTGAATGCGCCTTCAATAATATTTAAAATAATTAAATTGGACATTTCACGAGTTCAGTATCAATCTTACATTAACATTGAGATGATATTACTGTTATGATAATAAATAAAATGTAAACCTCTCTTGTCGGCGTCAGAAACTCAGTTTCAAAAAAACAAAAGTGGAAATCACTTTGAGGTAGCCTTGATTGTTAATGAAATAGTAATTTATCAACATCTTGTCGGCAGCAGCCTTTAAAAAACTTTACTGTGTTAAAATTCATTGATATATATATATATATATATAGTAACGACGAATGCAATGGAGGTTTATACATCATACGGCACTCTAACTAGAAAATAAATCTCCCATCCGATTTACTCGTGGGATCTCGGACTCTGGTCCACGTTGACACAGTTCTCTCAGAAATACCTCCTGATACAGTTGAGAGCCAGGGTCGCTTATTTAGCCGCTGGAACCAGGACGATTCGCAAACCTCCGTAGTTGAGCAAAAGCGCCTCCAAACTCCACATTTATATTGTTTACTGACGATTTACTGTAACAATGAACACAACTGGCAATGGAATCTTCAAAACTTTCTGAGGTTTATTTTAAACATAAAATTTTGAAGCGACCCTCACCATGTTCAACGGATGAGTGTCATTAGGAATTCTGCTTCAAGGAAGCTTCTAGAAATTCGCATTTAATCCAATCAGATACGACCTTCTAGCAAGGACGCAGAATTACTACACACACGAAGTTGTTTTCTTCTCTCAGTGGGATGAATTTGGTCTTCCCCGCATGTCGACAATTGCGACTGATCAGATAAATCGCTGTCAAAGTCTGAGTTCTCTTTAGTAAGTCAAAATAGTTACGGGTATAACAACGATTAAAATGAAATTAGATGCGGTTAACTTAAACAACTAAGGAAAAATTAACTCAATAAATTTGTTTATTACAATATCACGAAAATTTGTAATATGTAGTTTTTGTATGGTATAGCTATTATTTAAGTAAACTAATATGAACATAGTTTATACAAATGTATATTGTTTGTGAATTCGATAAGAGCCTTTTCATTATTACAAGAAAAATACAATATCTATTATTTAGTAAAATAATTGAATATTTACTAAACGATTACTACTATTAATGGACGAGAATAATAGAACCGTGTAATATATTATACAAAAGTATAAACTTCTATTTCTTTTATATTTCATTAACGAGAGCCGTATTTTTGGAATGGAACTCAACTTACTATAAATGTTTAAATAAAATAATAATTTTCACTATCATATATTGGTTTTGTAACCTCGTTAGTTAAATACTTATCCACATAGTTGAATTATAAAAATCATATAATAATTCTTTTCTAGAAATTTTTCTATCCAGACTTGTAAAATAAATTTACCTCACTTTCAATATGTTTGCATTAGGGGAGGTTCCAAACCATAGATAGGAACGATACGTAGAGCTAATTTTTATTTTATTTAGATAATTATGAAAAATTTATTATTAAAATGAAGTCAGAAAAGTATAGCTATTTTTATATTTATAAGAAAACCCAAGGAAATCTTATAAAATGTCTTTAATTCGACGGATAACACTCCAGACTAGTTAAATTAATGAGATGGTATTCAGGGATTTTTATACGCAAAGAAAACTTAAAGGTCAGAGAGTTCGGCGGAATTCAACCGATATAGATTGTATATACGGAACTTTTAAACAAGTCAACTGAATATAATTACCTTCTTTGGAAATAAACCCTAGCACGAGTTATTACAGAAATAGAAAGTCTTTGAAACTATGATGTTACTTATTTTACGGCCGTAGACACGATTACGTCCCGTTTACTTTATTATATATCAGGTTAAAATCGAAATTAATTTCAATAATCAGCTATTTCCATATTCTGATGACGGCGGCAGAAAATGTCCGCAGAAACGTTGTGTGTTTTTAAAAGCCTGACCCGGTTGGTTAACCGTCAATATTTCATCTGAACTATTTTGTTGTTGTGGTGTGCAGTCCTATGAGTAGTCTGATGCAACCCTCCACGCTAGCCTATATTGCGAAGCCTTTTCATTTCCGCATAACCACAACATCCTACATTCTCCCTAATCGTCTTAGTGTATTCTAACCTTTGCCTCCCTCTTCTGTTCTTACCCCACTCACTTCCCTCAAATGCCAAGTTTAGCATTGGCCAACGTCCTCCGTATTGTTCGCTCTTCCCCTATTCTGCTTATAACTTTCCCGTTAGTGATTCTATCCAACCATCTGATTTTGAACATTCTCCTACAGCACCACATTTCAAAGGCTTATATAATTTTCCTTCTTGCAACTCCTAACGTCCACATTTGGCGCCCATATAAAGCCACACTCTATACCAGTAATTATTTTCTAATATTCACACTTATATTATCCGTAAGTAAATTCTTTTTTATTGCGAAAGCCTTTATTGCCGGCGCTATCTTACTCTTTATGTCTACTATATTTCTACCATTCCTATTTATTATGCTACTCAAGTAGCAGAAATTCTTAATTTCCTTCAAAATATACCTTCCCAATCTAATACCTTTTTTATTCCACTGTTTCCCATACTACACTCCATTAATCCTCATATTGAACTTTTTATCCTGGACCACATTCACCCTTTTATTATGGTTTCAAAGTCTTCAAGTATTTATAATTAAATATATCTTATATTTGGATTCAAAGAGCCGTAAAATTTAATTTCCATGTTCCAGTCATATTAACAGGTGTTACAATGTAATGGACTGGACCATTTTGGGGCTCAGAATTTATTACGACTCCTCATTCGTAGTATTGTTATAACGCTACTTTTGAATTGGAAACTTAGTATATGGCAGTCAACGTATTAATGGAATAATACCCTGCCGCGTGTAATATTTTGTGTTTCCTAACCTTAGAATTTGGTTTTAGTGGGATAATTTAGTAGAATAAACGGTTTATCTCATTTGTAAAGGGGTCCTTTTGTATTCAGTTCTATTTGAATTATTTTTTGAAATACTTTTAATAATGTTATATTTCGTCAATCGAGGACTAATGGGGTAAATAAAATAAATTTTTGCTTTTACAAGAGTTATCAGACCGGATAATGAATATAAGACTAAATAGTGGCTTAAGAGGTTGCTGTTAAGTATCAAACTGCTACTTTTCTCCCAGAGTCTGTGATTGAGAGAAATTTGCATTTACACTATATACGATGACCGTTTTAACAGGAAACACCGAATATTTTCAATTCGGCAAAGCTCCAAATAAAGCCATCGGCCACCTGCTACATTCCAGTAACGGCACACTTCTGGTAGAAAACACTGAGCGCCATAACCGTTAGCCTTTGCACACGTTACCTGCACGCAGTTTCAATTAAGCCTGTTCATTACTAATGGCAGCCATTGGTAAAGTTTGGCAAAGCAGAAAGGTTTCGTTGTCACGCGCTCCGAGCTCCGCGGCATTCATCGAGGACTAAAACGCGACCAGTTCACACAACCGGGCATTAACACGTGTAATCCAAATGTTGTGTCAACACAGTATGGGGCCCACCAGAAATAGATGGCGTCATGTTGTGGCCAGGAGAAATGAATTCACTGCCAAAATTGACGAGAGCGACGCTTGATGCAGCGCCAACAACATTCAGCACAACTCTTGCAATTGCTGCCTCAAAGGAAACACTTGTCATTTACTCTTCATTACACTCTAAATGTTGCCATACAGTGAATATTAAATATATTAAGAATCATTTGCCATTATTAATGGCACTACTAAATTCACACTTCACTGGGCCGTTTCCATTCACTCATTTAATATACAATTCTATCTTCCCTCCTCCAAATACATTAATTTTCGTTTAAAATCCTGACATACTACAAATTATATTAAAATCACAACTGAAGAAACATCTACTGAATTAAATGAGAATATTTTCTCATTTTATTTTAATTACAGTTCATGTTTTCTGTAGTAAGCTTTCACTTTTTATACGTTAAAAAGTCACTAACGTGGTTCTCAAACTCCTCCTTAAAATGTTATTGTAATTCCAAGATTTACTATTGAAGGAATTCATAATTGAGTAATTTTATGAGCTTACAGGGAAAAGCGTTTCGTGTTCATTTAGTTAGAAGTTGAACAAAAGCCTCATGAATTAGTGTTGTTATTAAATATTTAGCACACACTGTCCATTAATCTCGCTACGTTTAAAAGAACGTTAAAGACTAATGTTTACTTTAATGAAGTGCAATTATCAATAAATATATAATACCGCTCGGTTGGAGGACGATGATGACATTGAATCAAGATGACGTCACCAGGACGCTATGTGCTGACGTAAGACGACGCTCTAGCACGTAATTAGAATTGCGACATTAGCATAAAACTAAATAATTACAATAATAATATTTTCTCTAAATATGGGCTTCATTGTTTTTTTCTATATTTATAGAAAATAAAATGTAAATTAATTATTAACTTGTTTGCCAATTACATACCAACATGATTTACATTCCACTATCGAATAATAAGTATTTTTTATTAAAATGAAGTACTTAAAACTAAATTATTCTATTTACGAGTTATGTCTATTTCGTGTATAGGTTATTAACAAAATTCTGGTTTTATTTCAAGGGCCCGTGTATGACCTTTAAAATAAAAATTAATAATTTCGTAATGACTCACACAAAGATTGTTTTATTCCATTTAAACATGGACCAGCCCTAATTTAAAATACACTATACTTTATTTATAATCTCTTCTTACGTACACATTTTATACACAAGAATTATTTCAAGGTATTCCATGACTTTTCATAAACTTTAAAGTTAATTTCAATATGAACACATACTTCTCCTCACGTACTCCAATTACAATAAATAAATGCTAGTCTCCTCCAAAGTTGCTTCTTTACATTTATATTATAACTAAATTTCTTCGTTTTAATTTAAAAAAGTAAAAAAATTCGAGTTTCACCGTATTATTAAAATTGAAACATTTTAATTACCTGACTTCCATATTTGTACCATATTTAGCATTATTATATACAGAAATTTAACGAATTAATCTGTTTATTCGGACTTAACACAGCCGCCCGTAAATAGTACTTTAGGATGTTGATAAACTATTTTGATCGCGACTTTCGTTTCGGCAAATAATTGGCGAACGAAACACGTAGGTAATGTAGTATTGCAATTTTTATTTTTTATATTACAAGGTTAATAAATTGTGAAATGAGTGACGTAAAACTGTTTCGTACAACCAGTTAATTGAAAACTAAGGTAACCTAAAAATTTGAATTGGTTTACAGAACGACATTGGATGCTGCGCTTAAATATTAGCTTTCCCAGGTTAACCTCTCTTAAAATAATAATCTTCTCCGGTTTTCAGCAGCCGGTTTTCGACAAGTTTTTTTGAATCGACGATCGTTGTCGGACACAATGAAACTCCTGCTGGTAATTGAAAAACGCAATACAGCTGATTGAGGTGACAAAGACACTTGTCGGGCCAGAGCCTGCGGGGGAAATTTTATTTTTAACAAATTCGCCTTTAGAGAGTAGAGAGAGTGGGGTTTGGCCTTTGTGCCGTGTCTACGCGCGTTGGAACAGCCACGGAAATCTAAAACTTTATGCAGAGTGCGGGAAATTGGAAGCGTTCACAGAAACACGTAGTATATATTTTTTTTTCGTTTCGGGAGGGTTGGAAGGGAAAAGGGGTCTGAGGGGAGGAAACATTGCGGACGTGTTCCGGGTGTTAAGCGCACTGATGGAGCCGTTCGCTATCGAGCGAGAGAGCAAGCGCTTTAGCAGGGCGGAAGGGTGCACTGTTTTCCTTCACAAGGCGCGAGGGACGTAATGCGTGGGTCAAGTGTTGGGTCGAACCCGTTGGGGGACGATTTATTGTCGCTATTACGAAATTACCTCGAGGAGAAAGCCGGAGCTGCTGCGTCCTCCCGAGGATCGGAAATTTGCTGCGATATATAGGTAGGTGTAGTAGATCCTCTCGCTGTCGTTTCTACGAATTAATCGACCAGGTGCTTGTTATAAGTGGTCTACGTTCGATTTCATAATACCTTATGCATGGTGACTTATGACTAATTGTTAACGGAGGGCGCTGCGGGAGTTTCTCGCAGTCGCTTCAGCCCAGAGTGACTGCGGGGCTCACCTGATCATGTCGGGAATGCCTCGCACTCTTTGGGTACTTTTTATCAAAGTTCTCATATGCCGAGACACCTTCACCTATTTTAGGAGGTATATGTACCGGGGTCAAAGACCTTGGGCATATGGCAAGAGCTGTCCGTTGATCCCATTGGATCAGTCGGCTAACTGCCTCCAGAAACTGGTGGAGACACGGAGAAGGGAATGCTGCGTCCCCACAGCAAACTCGTCTCCCGTCATTCGGAAGGGCGTGAGAATAGTACCCAATGCCCGACCTACCTGATGCAGGTTTTCTAGGGTTTTCCCTGCATCTCTTTAGGTGAAACATCGGGTAGGATCCTTAAACCATAGCCCGGGGGCCATAGTTAACCCTGGGCTACCTTGCTCTACCTTCCGCATCCCCCCTTTTCAATTCCCTTCCTATGCTATTAAAGGGAGTTGCCTGTTTCAGGATCACCCTCATGTAGCCTGTTACCCAAAAAAAAGGACTAATTGTAGCGTGCACAGAAACTCTCAGAACCATGTAGGATGCTTCTGAAAGTACACGAATGAATACATCGTCTACTGAAAGAAAAATAGCGAATACGATTTTTCTCGCAGCCTCTTCTCTCCAGAGTGACAGCGGGGCTCACCTGATTACGCCGGGAATGACTCTTAAAAAAACAGAGATAGTAAGTTTTCACTTGCCGAGGCACCTATTTTAGGAGGTATATGTATTGGGGTTGAAGATCAGTTGGCCAACTGCTTCCTGCAACTGTGGAGACACGGAGAAGGGAATGCTGCGGCCCCACACCAAACTCGTCTCCCGTCATTCGGAAGGGCGGGAAATAGTACCCAATGCCCGACCTACCTGATGTATTTCTAGGGTTTTCTCTGCATCTCTTTAGGTTAAACACCGGGTAGGATCCTCAATCAGTAGACCGAGGGCCTTAGCCGACCCTTGGCTACCTTGCTCTATCTTTCGCTTCCTCCCATTTCATTTCCCTTCCTATGCTATTATAGGGGAGTTGCCTGTTTCAGGATCACCCTCATGTAGCCTGTTAATCCCCCCCCCCCCCAAAAACGAAAACAACAACGCATCATACTTTATATAGTGACAACTTTTCATAATCAAAAATTTACTTAATACAAACATTATTAAAATCAGGTGTCATTTGAAATGAATAATAAGTCATTGGAGAACAGAAAGTTTTCATTGCAATTGCTATCGTAGTAACGAGTGCAACAAGGTAGACGATAATATGGAACGGATAAACTCTGTGTGGTGGGATATGAGCAAATGAAGTTTTGCGACCGAAGTTACCTGTGCTCTCACATGAACGAGTTTGATGTTCCATTCCATTCCAGAATGAGTAAAGGTAAAGCCGGTTCGCATTGTGGCTCTAACAACCGTCATCGGAATTCGTGGCCTGGAATTTCCAATGCTGTATGTTGTGGTCCGGCACAAATATGGAAGACTACTAGCTCGCTTCACAGTGCATGGAAAGGAATGTTCCCAGGTAAATGTACTATTTCGCTTAGAATTACTTAAAATTAATTACGTCGCAGGCCGTTATCGAATAGCGAACGTCACTTCACTGGAACTTAACGCGCGTTGGAGCGGTTTTTGCGCGCCTTGATTAGCTTTTTAATTTAGTGGTATAGATTAACGATTTCAAATGAGCTTCCGCAAAAACCAATTACTCTTGTATAAATACTTTTAAATTAGAGCCGAGATAATCTCTGTATATAATATTTAATTACGTTATTTTTTTGTGGATTTATAAGAATGTTTAACGATGCAGACCGAAGCGTTGAAATATTATTTTTGAAAATAATTTACATCTATACATATTTTTTAAATAAAAACTACAGTAGTAAATCAGTTAACGTCTTATATTTAAATAATTAAATGAAGTAAATTAACGGTTAGTTTTAATCAGACTGAACGACATTTCGTCTCCACATTTGAGACTTCTTTCAGGTGTTACTACGAAAATAAAACAAAATATTGACATTAAAATTTATTGATGTATCAGAATATTAATATCATTAGTAATAAATATAAAAATCTTTCCATTTTCAATATAGCTGTCTTTATTACACTGTCGGTCTGTATTCCTGTTTGCATTTCGGGTGTTAAGGCGGTCAGGTTTAGATGTTTACAGATTTGGCATAATATTATAAAATTAAACAAAAGAATTAATGTAAAATGGCTTCGGAATTTCACAAAATTGTGCGACCGAAACCCAGCAGAGACTTAACTGATCTCGACCTTTGTAAATGAAACTTTGTAGTTGCTCGAATAACACAGTATTTCAACGAATATATTAAATGAAGTTGTTACAATTTCGTCTCCCAGGCCGATGTTTTATTCTGTACAACATCCGCCCAGGTTCGCTGTGCGTGACCTTTGTCATATTCTCGTGATGCAGGGATCAATGCGGATGTGAAATATACATTTTTAATCTTCGCCCATATTCATTCATTTGACAACAAACGTGCTGCCAAATTCTGCACTAAAGAACCGAAATACATAATTCACATATACGTGACATAGGCTTTAGATTAGGAATATTGAATAATGGTAATAATAAAATATGAAAATATTTATCAAATGTAATTAATGATTACTTTCGTAAATTTTTATCAAATAGGAAATGTATTTATGACATTTTGAGAATTATATAATGGTAAGATTTATCTTTCATACCAATACAGATCTTGAGAAGACATGCCCAAGTATGCATATAAAATTTAGTAATGTGGAGTTGAACTACCAATTCACTGCTTACTTTAAAAAAAATCAAATTGTCGCATGGACCTATAAGGAATTCGAAAAGAGAATATTTTTACTGTGAACACGATATGTACGAGGCGTATATTGCTATACACATAAATTCACTTTAAATATTGACGCAGGTCTAATTAAATAATTAATATATTAATAATATCAACAATGAAATCTTTCTGAATTAAAATGATCAACACAAAGAGCATAGAAACATAACAAAACACTTTATTGCACATTTATAGTATACTATAACCAGGGAAAATATTTATTCAAAGATTACAATGTTTAAAAAGTTTTCATCAGATTTACTTTTATATACGAGTGTGGTTCAATAAGTAATGACTCTATTATGGAAAAGTTTTCAATCTGGAGCGATTCCTCAAACATTCTTCTCCAATTCACCACAGTAGCAATGTCCAAAGTCAATAGATAGCAACACTGCTTCCTCTTGCAAAAGGGCTGACATTCTCGTGCATAATAGACAGCGTTATGAGATTGGATTATTAATGCAAAAGGTCAAACGCCCATTCGCGTGCTGAAAAATGTGTATGATGATGCAACAACGGATGTCAGCACTGCTCGTCGATGGATTCGTCGCTGTAACGAAGGTGAAGAACAAACATCGTTGGCTGATGAAAGGCGAAGTGGAAGGCTGGTTACTGCGTTGACTCCACCCAACATTCAGTGAGTCGATGGACCGCCGGATGACAACTAATGAATTGTGGCTCACTCTCTCGGATGGAAAGTCCTACCGTATTCAACATACAGCCCTACTAATGGAAGCTCATAGTGGAAATGTATTTTTACCTCAGTGGAATATATTCCCGTGTTGAAAGGTTGGATAAACCTGTGGAAAAGGACGGAGACTATATTGCAAAGGGAAAATCTAATCATTAATGTTGTGAGTTTATACTGAGTAAATTGGATTTAATTGTCTTGATAAAACGAAAGAAACATAGGAGGCATTACGTATTGAACCACCCTCGTTTTTTGAAAACAAAATTGAATCTTTTAGATTATTAATATAGGAAAAAAACACAATTTGTTTTACATAACAGTTTATAAATTTATTCAATTTGTCCCCCATTCAGATGCACAACATATGTCTGTACTCTATTGGAATTTGTACCACACTCACCGGCTGTTGTTATGCTGTTCCGCAGTTAAGCCAATGCTGATGTAAGTGGAGCCACATAAACTGATTCCTCCACAAGAAAATAGAAATTAAACTGCACTTAACCCATTTTCATTGGGGTGGCATCAGTAATTGTTCATCTCCGCGAATCCGCAAAACAGCAGATCGTTACTCATTTTCGTTTATAATTCTTGCATTACCTTTAAGTGTTTAACAAGAACTATCACACATAATTTTATAATGAATATAGTTTCAAGTTTTTTCTGTCTGCATTTTTCTACAGAGTATGGATAACCTGAAGCTTTTAATATTCCATAATATACTCAAGCCTTTTATTAATGGTTCAGTATGACTTTATGGCGGTTTTGAAAACTTAAAATTTTCATGTTTGTAGAAACGGACGATCTCGTTTGGTATTGGACTTCGTCAGAGACACTTGTATTAGCATCGTCGCTCGATAAATGTTCGGAGGTTTGTTTCACGCCATCCGTGATCGTCTCCTTTCCGTTGTTACACTTTGAGACGAAACGCATTATCCCTGTAGGATTAGTTTAATTTCATCCGGACAACTACCGTTCACCTGTATTGCCTTTCGAGGTTGTGTTGATAATTGTATGTGGTCATTGTGATAATTACGCGGTTTCGTTGGAAGGGGACTGAGGTAGTTGGTAGTTCCGCAATGCGTCATCGGTCCACGGGCTAAATGCGTATTACCTCCAGTTCGACAGTGACATTGCACGAAATCCATAATAAATTCTCCACGCCACGCTGCTCACGACACAGATATACATACATTTTACACGCTGATCGGATTAACTCAATGTCCATTCTCTATAGGTTGCACTTTGGCCGGTCCTGCTACACCTGTTTCCATGCCGTCCTCTTACAGTTTCTTCAACTAGAAATAACGACTCCTTGGTATTGGTCTTTGGTTTTCATCTGATATTTATATAGAACCTTATTCATAAATAAGGATTAGTTTTAGTGCCCAAAATTCAAGGCCGCTTCTCTCGTAAGTCTATAAATAAGATGAGTAATTAGTAACAGACTGCCTCTTTCCCTTGAAATTAGAATGAGGTTTCAGGATATTTGAGTGGAAATTCAACAGCCAAAGTGGTCATGATTACCACGAAAATTCTAATGGGGTGTTTATTATTCCCAGCTAATAGTTGCACTTTGCTACATAATTACAACGAGTTAATGAAGTGAAATCAAATACTGCAGACGTAAATATGAAGATCTCATTATAATTAACTGCTACGGAGATTTAATTTCACGTTTTTACGTTCCTTTGTGTTTTCAGGATTAAATAAGTAGTGTGGAATTACAGCACTTGTATGGTGTACTTTTATTTAACGTAAGGTAGGATTAATTAAAAATTTTAACATCTGCAAAGAAAATGTCTATGGAAGGAATGCTGTACCACGTAAGGGTATTTCTGATCACTTATATATACGTATTTATATAAATATTTGTCAGAAAATGACATGGTCAGGTTAATTAAAACATTAATAAGGACAGGAAAGAGAGGCAGAAATTACCAACTTGCCGTGGTACAGCATTACGTAATCGGCTAGCCGATCCCTGGAAATGTCTTCCTAACTTTCTGATGAAGGGGGCGGTGCCTCCGAAAATTCAAGTACTCTAAACCTCACAAGGTGTCTACCATCTATGAACCTCAGGTAAGTCACCTTCTTTCTATCTCTCTGTCCTTTTCCCATTAATTATATATATGTGTGTAACCTTTTTTTATTTTATATTTTCATAGGAAATGGAAGATTAAAAAATTTGTTACTATTAAGTATATTGTAAACTGATATTCATAATTAGGTCACAGTTTCACCACTGAATAGTACATAAGATAAAATTATACGTGCTGCATAATTTTCTGGTTACCCTCCTCCACTGTTCTACGTATTTATTGTATTTATTTTCGCTTGTATCTGCATAAAATTATCAAAAACGAGAATATTTTTATTAACAAAACTATTTTCTTTTTTTAAATTTCTTTAAAATTTATTGTATTTTGTAAACATTCTTTCATTCTCCAACTCACTGGATTTCTTTTATAAGGAACGAGAGGGGTTTAATAATGCCCTCAGAATTAATTAAACTTTGGTGTCGTAATGTTATTCAGTTTGTATGTAATATGCACATTGGACTTGTTTATGCCCTGTACAGGTTCCCCGTGGGATTCGAAAGTCATGTGCAGAGATGGCAAATAGCCTCCACAGATTGCAAGCATCCGCAAACATTCTGCCCACGTAATATCTCTGCCCCAGGGCCGCGAGGGTTGTCCAGTGAGGAAAATCTACACCCGAGGCTATTACTATTCTCCACCAGGAGAAAAAGAAAAACACGAGGGGGGCATCTATGTAGTCATTCGTCCTTGATTGATCGGTAATCAGTGTTGTGCCATATAAACAAAGCACATAATCTCAGACAGACGAGTCATCCACAATCTCAGTTCTAGTATCCCTTTCTGATGCTCAACTTCTCTCCCTCCATTTATGAATGAATAAATTTAATATTGCAAGTATAAAAACCAGCTTCACTCACAACGAAATATAAATTTCGTCCTGGAAAGAAGGATTTAATTTCAGATTTATCACGGCGTATTAATTTTTAAATTAACTCTGAGAAATTTTGAATTAAATTTTATGTGCACCTTCCCAGTTAATTTTCTTATTTAAATGTTTTTACTTGAAAAAGGCTTGCTCTCAAAATAACCCTGCAGATAAATTATTTCAGCTGTTTACCGTCACGCGTAAATGTTTTTTAGTTTCCTGCAGTTTGTTTTTAATTAAGGTCGCTTATATAAAAATATACTGTCTTTACATGACAATGCCCAAAAGAGTTTACGACCACTTTCCAATGGCACAATTTGGTTTCTCATAGTGGGATCCCAGAAATATTTTTTTTAAATTGAATATGATCGAGTTTTTTTAATTTTCTATTATTATTTTTAATTAGACCTCTATAATGGATGGAAGTTTTCATACATTTCAATGCTTGTAATATATGCTCCTAATTCAGCATTTTCAAATTAAATTTTGTATAATTGTTAATACAAATTGAAATGTACCGAAATGTCTTTATTAATTTGATAATTATTAAATTATAGATCTTCTGCACATAAGTAAACGTGCAATTGCCGATTAAAAGTTGGAGACACTTTGAATGCACCAAGAAGAATCTGTACCACTTTTCTTTTTTGTTATTCGTGATAATCACGATATCGTAACACATTTCGCAGAACGAATCAGTTAGCTGTCACATCAATTTCCAAAATAAATTGCCTGACACAGAAACTAGAAACCGCTCCGGTAATTTATATGCACCGATTCAATCAACTTCTGATCCTGCTAGATTGTGATGAGGTAATAATAAATGTAATAACATAAAGTTAGGGACATGTATTTTTTTCGAGGTAATGTAAATCAATCGTGGTGAGTGTTACAAAATTTAGTAACACGCTGAAATGAGCATGGGTGGTGTTTATAAATTAATAAATGTTTTGCAGCTTTCATAAGCAGCTTGGGAACTCGAAATACCTCTAGTGAATATATTCCACCGTCGTTTTGTTCGTTTTGCGACTCAGAAATTACGATTAATCACAGAAATTTAATTACAACAATCTGTCTTAATGTTTGAAATAAAAAATTTCATTTATATTACTTTGTATACAATACATCACGTTGTTTTTCAGCTTCAATGGTAACTCTTTACGCTTTTCAAAATAATTTTAAAAACTTTCTACAAACATATCCTATAAGTTATATTCAGTTCCAAAAGGAGATGTATTTAGTAATAAATTTTGTAAAAAATTATCAATCCTCTAGCGAAATTAAAATATGTTATTCATAAATTTCATAAATTTGTAGCTCATTCTACGTTTTATTAGAATTTATGGGTTATGGAATCTTAATACGGTAATGTATAAAGTTAAGATGAGTCATTGATTTTTGAAACTATCATAATTTTTATTCAATTTTTTGCCTTAAAATCCACGTCCTTAACAACTATATAGAATCATTTTATCATTGATCATTTACGTTGCATTTTAATTACATACTTTTTCAAATAACGTAGACTATGGTTTATTTGTTGTTGTGGTATTTAGTTCTAAGATTTCTGATATATTCCTCAATACTAAGCTCTCCTGCGCAAGACTTTTCTTTTATTATTAGCTACCACATTCCAGATCTTCCCTGCTTAGCATATTCCATCCTTTTTCCTTTTAACCCACACACTTCCCTCTATGCTAATTCAAAACGTGCCCTATTAATCTATTCCTTCTCTCGGTCAAATTCCTTCAAATTGTTCTCTCTTTCTCTATTCTGTTTAAAACTTACTGGTTACATAGGTTATTTTAAAAAAAATTATATTACTCCCATCAGTCCTCAGATTATTAAAATAAAAATGTTTTTTAGTACAGATTGTTTATACAAAGATGGTTTTAAAAGGGAAAATGTTCCTTAATTCTGGTTTTAAACAAACGTTTTGTCTGACCAGTATAACAGGCTCTAAAGTCTAAACACTAAATTTTTATATGCAAAATTGTGTTTGTGAGTAATCTTCCTATTTTATTTATAATTATCTTGGTGGATGGCTTTACTGAAAATATACTATTATTTTATAGTATTAATGACCTGCAAAAAATAAATTATATATATTTAATTGTAGTTTATTTAGAACACGCGAGGTGCTCAGTCATTTCATTATAAGTAAATGATTTATAGCCACCTCTGTGGTTTAGTGGCTAGCGTCATAGAGTCGCATCATAGACATCCAGTGTTCGATTCCTGGCAATGACCTGGGTGTTGGTGTTGTGTAAGTTTTTACGTTCCCTAACTGAGCAAACTGGACTTAATTATAAATCAGTTACTCATTTAGATAGTTGCTAATGACCTTTGGTGTTGGTGCGACTATAAACGAAGAATTTTGACATTTTCCACAGTTAATGTAAAATCCCATTCCTGGAGATTAGGTGGTACTTTTTATTGAATTACACAGGCAGGTAATACGGCGTTAAGAGTCATTATTTTCGAGTATTTAGGGGGAGGTAAACGCACTTTCCTCGGACGGGAACTGGCCATCACCCACAAACAACAAGAGGAATCTCTGGGGACAAAGTTTCTGACACGACTCTATTTTGTGGAAAATGGGCACTTTGCTGCAATGAAAGATTACCGGGGTTATAATGCTCTATTAAAATACGCCATAGTCGCAGTGCATGGGCACCATTAGCTCTCCGGATTCCAGGCAGTACCCGCCATTGTCCGGCTCCAGCCTTCGATTTGCGATAACCTATTGTGAGCTTTACGACTCGCTCTGACCATCGATGGGCAACATATGACACGCTTTTATGACATCTCCCGCCACACACGCGTTGAACAAAAGATTCTATTGACGCTTAAAGTGTTCCATCTTCCTCGACACCAGTTTTACGGGCCACTAAAAGTGACCGCTCCCGTGCTCTTTTATTTTCAGGCTCGTGGCGTGTCTCTCTGTTAGGGCGATGGTGGGACATGAAATCTTTAATAAAAATCCGGCACGTTTGTCGGTAGTTTTGTGTGCGTGATCCCTGTTAGAACTGAAGAACCAAAGCAGCAGACAATTGAAGGTGCAATATTTTGTTTCACTTAGCTAACCTAGAAAATTAACTTTGAGATTGGTCAAGCCTGAATGTAAAAGTAGGAGTTACCTCGTTTTCAGAAAGATAAACCTATAATCTATATTATTATTCCAATTTATAATTCCTGGATAGCTACTAGATACAGAGGCCGTTGGAAAACTGACGAATTACAGGTGAATGCAGTATAAATATTTATACGAATTTCTCAGAGCAGCAGAACGTGGATCATTTTCTACTTACCACCCAACTGGCTTCAAAATCTTTCAAAAGTCACCGCATTACTCAACGCAAAGAGATTTCTGAGTTCTGATATAATCCGTATTGAGCGTATTATTTTTTCGATTAATTAGACATTGAACAAATGAAGTGCATTTTAAATAACATTTTGTGCAAATGTGAAAGGTGTATTGTTTGAATTTCGATCATTCGGCGACATTCCCTCCTAACGTCCTAAATAAAACATTTTATTTTCAGCGTTCATTTGTACGAATTCGATGATAGGGGCGTGGAAAGGTGAATTTACAAAAATGAGAGGATTCAATAAGAAATATATATCAACTGCGTTCCCAATATGAGGGAAACAATAGACTGTTGTAAGAAAACGTTACGTGTGATGGTTTGTAAGAATTTGCAATCTCCCGTGACATCTGAGACACGTAGTTCTCTAGAGACAAGGAGGAGACAGTTGCCTAAGATCAAAGAGCGATTCTAGCAAATAAAATGTTTCCATGGGATTTGTTAATTTGTATAAGTAATGAAGATTTTCAGAAATCGGTCTACGTCTTCAAACGAACGTAAACGCAGCCTTTGGTGGCGCTAAGCAAATTTTGGAATAAGTACTACATTAACATTCACAGATGCTGTAAGTGTTCGTGTCTATACACGCGGTTAACTCTGTAATGTCATCCCATGGTACAGAACGGGATTTTAGTTAACAAGAAAGCTATTTGTTATAAACAAACATTCAATACGGATGAGAATATACAGGATATAATTTATCAGGTTGTACGTAGTAACTCTAACTTTGTCACTATGTTTGTGTTGTAATGATAACTTAAATTTATAAACGTTAAAACCTGATTTTGAGTTTTCTTAATGAATGAACGCGTTTATCAGGATGAAGGTGAATAGTAGAGTCTGTTGAGTAGATGAGAGTCGTGTAGTTGTGAATGGAGTGTTCACGTTGAGACGAGACGAGGCCTGGAGGCAGCTGCGGTACTCAGATCACGCGCTGGCTCTTCCTCACCTGGTCTCCGTCGACACGAGACTTGCATCTCAAGCACTTCCTCCACACAGGAAATAGGCCACTTCGGGACATCATTTCATGCCAATACACAACCAACCTCCTCCTCAAAATCATTAAGATAGCATTCTTTGACCAGTCATATGACGGAACGACACCTTTTCAAATCCCTGATTTTTTCAAATATATTTTCACAATAGAAAAAAATGAGATCATGGAATCTATTTTTCTGCATTCGTCTATTTTAATGATCCCATTCCTACCTTCCATTCCACGGTGGGCTAAAGCTCGAATTAATTCATAAGTACTCACAACTAGTTAATTGACACACAATTCCCTCGTCGAAGTACTTCAGTCCTCATTTTCATGGATAATATCGCATTTTTTTTGTTACATGTACGAGAATGCTTTAATTGGATCGGAGTTGATAATGGTTGAGTGACAATGCGTGTGCGCGTCTGCTGAATACTTTATGTAGCAACGTATTCCACTTAAAAATTTATTTGTACTTTTTTTTTGCAGTTTCAGGTATATTCAGGTGAATTAATTATTTACATATATTTGTAGTAATTTTATTAATGATTTAAAAATTGTGTAATATTTTTAATAGCGCGTTTGAGACGAATCCCATTAATTTATTTTAATCGATTATTGAAATAATTTTCTTATAAAAATTTTCAACCTCCATAAACATGATATAAATTTTAATGACCGTACATCCTAAATTAATTTTTGTCTTTGCTCCGACAATTATACTATACATAAATGCTAATACGCATGCATTTATGAACATTTTTACATTACAGATTCTGGTACGTACCAATTGTCTGGGCAAAAACACAAGTTAACATTAATCAAATTCACATGTTATATATATATATATATATTAATTGTGCTTACATGATTTACGAATTTCACGTCAAAATTACGCTTGAATTTTTCGCTACTAATAAATAAGATAATTGCTTTATTTATTTTTAATAATACTTTAAGTTGGTCACAATGATTATGACACGAGCGAATTATAAGTGTAGGAGGAAAATGCCTATAAAATATATTTAACTGAGACGAGTAAGCCTCGAGTTTCCACACTAGACCGCAGTTTCACTTTTTTAATCGTTTGAATATTTTAAGAAAAGCTGTTAAATTAGATTTTACGCAGCGATAAAACTATACTAGTCTGAGTTTGAATATTTTATTATATAAAGAAACAAATCCGAGATTCTTAATTATTCACGAAAACTACAACATTATTTTTGCTATAATCATTCCACAATCCAGAAAATTTAAAGTCCTCGATTTTATCCATTGCCGATTTTGCGTAGCATTCACTTTGACTTGCATTTAACAAAATTATGTCAATTGTGCCGAAGTTACGTTTTGCATTTCCCCGTTTACGAGATGGCAATTTTGCTTGTTTTGAATGAGGATATATATTTTCTTGGTTTCCCGCTCCTCTCCATCCAGTCTTAATGACTGTAAATTTGCTTGCGTGTACGAATCAAGGCGCTATTGTGCGCCATCCGCACAGCCTTGATTAACTGTACAGTTAACGCTGATTGCCCTCGTTCGCGACATCAAAGCAGAATAAATTTCCCAACTCATAACCAATCTGTTTTTAATTGCAGACTCAATTCACTATCTTCCTCCCTTTTCCGGGTTTCTGCACATAAGCGTAAATAATGAACACGATTCGTACAAATGTCCGTGATTGCAGCTGTGACGTGCTGTACGTGAACTTGCAGCTCTTTTCTGTTTACCAGACGTGTTCATGTAATTATCACGTTTCTTAACCTATTATAATTATAGCTTCACTAATAACTTTGTTACCAACAACATGTCCGTCCTATGCTTTTAAAATGCACCAGATTTCGTGCAGCGACACTAGACACGCATTCAGCTAAATACCTGATAAGAATGCTGCACGTGTAATCCTTCTTGCTCTTTCATTAACAGTAAACACAAGATTTTAGTAGCTACAGTATTTATCAGACAAACACTTAGCTTGGCTTATTTACAACGACGTTCACTGCCATGAAATGTTTAGAAAAGAAAACTGTACCTACCATCTGAATATTTTTCATTTCTATTACAGCCTCTAAATTCAAAAAAATATTTATCCCAATATATCACTGAAAAGTAGTTGCATTATATAAGGTTTCCAGCCAATTAAAGTGTCCTCAAATATTTCACAATTTACTTTATTGCGTCGTTATTCATAAAAATAAAATCTTTCGGCCTAATTGAACATCATCAGTCTACAAATAATATACAACAAGCAGACACATTAAAACCATATTTTCTTTTCAAGTAAATAATGTATGTTATTGTATAGGTTATAATAAATTAAAATTATATTAGTTAAGAAAGTGACAGATGCCAGTGGTGTTACTAAGAGAGAGAGAGGGGGGGAAATTTGTGTACAATTAGAATTGTTAGTGAAATGGACTTTTACCAATGTTCCCTTTAGTGTGACGTCGGTCCATATGTACGGAGATTTGATATTGCAAGTATTAAATATTCATGAATTATTTACTTGAAAGGAAATAAGGATGTAACGTATTAGGATCATTATAACTTGAAAGGTGTACGTGTGAGTTATAGTTTTGTATATAATATAATAATGGAGACGTACGTATATGACGTTACGTTTTCTTTTGAAGCCTGTCGTGTATCGTGTGACACACACTGTTAGCGACAGAGGATTTAGAACGCCGCTGAAAGAACTCGATCGATTGAAATGTGATGTCCCTCCGGCGATAGACATGTTACAAACAATGCGACAAAAAAGGAGAGTTCTTTGGCAACCTCGTTATAAACCACTATCAGATAACGGGCTTATTCCCGCGGACTGTTGACGTTACCTCAGGCTGCTAAGGAAAAATAAATAAATAAGCATTACATGAACGGAGAAAAAAAGTTCCCTGACTACAAAGTCGGTGACAGTTATTTAATTGAGGCAGCACAAAAAATTGTTATTTGTTTCCCAACGATAAGAACAGAAAATTTCATTTTAATGAAAAAAATACACGGATAATTTAAGATGAAATACTTGGTCACCGCCACTAAGTTTAGGGTCCTTTCAAATCTTAGAAAACTAGAAGACAAATATAAGAAAGCATAGTTGTTTTTAGTCTATCTTCATGAAGTATAAAATGAATGTGTAACGCTATATTCAAGATATGTATTTTCTGTATTTTAGTATAAAAATAGGGAAAATTTAAAGTTAGACAGGTGCCAATTTGTCGGGGCCTAATGTCACGTCTAATCCCCGGGAACGGCATTGGGACACGTACGAGATTGACCTGGTTTTACAAGCATTATAAACGTGTGAGAAACTAAGAATCCGGGAAACATCGAAATGTTTGATAACCACGTGGTTGCCTCAACCAATGGCATATCTTGATCTAGAGATCGATATTTCTCACAACGGTGATGCTGAGAGGAACCGTAATTCTGGTCTCTACAGTTGAAGGAGTAGGGAGTGGAAATAATACTCGTATCGCCTGTTAAAAGGAGATGGAGGAGATCAATATGGAGCGACGATGAGGAGAGCTGACGGAGGACAGAGAACCTGGCGGAGAGTACGCTGTCAAGTTTATCAAACTTCAACTCCTAAGGAGGGTATTTAAGAGATTTTAGAGATCGAATCGCTTCTCCGAATAGCCAAAAGTCATTTCGAAAACATTTTTCCTTAGCTAATGTTTGTGAAAATAAATATCGTAATTCCTTTATTTGCCTTCAAAATATCCCTTCCCAATCTAACACCCTCTGTTACTCCACTATTTCCCATACTACCACTCCATTACCTTGGTTTTCCCTCTATTAATCCTCATGTTTTACTCTTCCTCCAGGATCACGTCCATGCCATTTATTATGGCTTCCAAGTCTTCTTCTGACTCCCCTTAGGTTTGTATTTCTTCTCCTTGCAGTTTCATTCCCTTTCCGTATTCCTTTTTGACTTTCTTCAAAAATATATTGTAATAATTTTATGGGTGTTGTAGGGTTTATTTATTTTGTAATTAATTTCTTCGGCTGATTAGCTGTGAATTTGAAGAATTAATTCATAAAAAATTTATTAAATAAAACACAAAAAATGGCTAAATGTCTGAAATCGAATAAATTAAATTTTCGTATAAGTGTAAAAAAGGCCAAAAACAGGTAAAAATTAGTGAAACATAAAATATAATTTAAAAGCAACTACAAGTTTCGGTCCTGATATCGATCATCTTCAGGTTGAACTGACCATATCAAGAGAGAAACATCTAGTTGTTATTAAATTATATTTTATGTTCCACTAATTTTTATCTGATTTTGGCCTTATTTAAACTTATATTGAATAGGTTTCGTCCCCCCAACTTTAGGGCCCTCCTCAGTTATATAATTACTTCTTTAATTATTATGCCATACTGACCTGCCTATAAATGTAAAACCTGGAAGGATGTACAAATTAATCATCATTAATTATCTCCTAAAAAGCAGAAATTTAAGGGATGTTCTTATTTAAACTTTGTCAAATTCAAATAGTTGGAAGAATATTGATATTTTAAAAATGCTTAAACTTTCGTTGGTTTCTTGGAAGCTATCTTTCAATTGCACAGTAGCACATTATTTTCTTGTCCTGAGGGAGCAAACATTTGCAACCGTGATGATGGTGTCACCATATTATCACTAAGTTAACTGGATTTTCTTCGTAGAATAAGATTCCTCGTGGTATGGAAATTTACAATGTAGGAGATTAGCCGTAATGGTTGTCGGCGTTAAAGAAAACGCTTATTTCTTGACACTGAGAATACCACGAGTCCCTTGATTGCTACGATTTCCCAGTGTTATCTCCCCGGAGTGCAGTAAGTGCAACCATTGTCTTTATGGCAGGCTGAAGCACTCGCGATAGAAGTGCGGAGGAGAGCACACGAATCGTACGCCAAAGTGGATTCTGATGGGTGCTCTTCTCGAGTTAGCATAACGTGAGTCATTAACCGACAAAGTGGTTTGCTCCGTCACATACCTACCTGCCTTTCTAGCAGCCAACACGTCAATCCTGGTATTTGTTATTAGTTGTCCAAGTATTGACTAATGCTTTTAATTAATGTACAATCCGAATTAAAAATTCAAACTTAAATACCCGTTATTATCAATCAGCTTCAAATCTTAGTAACCTATTATACTTTCTGGATCAGACGTAAGCAGAAATTTTTGTTGCGAGCTTGACGTTTCAATCGTTTACTATAGGCATCTTCAATATCTTTCCTTGCGTTGGTATATTATTAAAATTATAATTATTTTATAAATTATATTTCCCATTTTCTACTACTTTTAATATACTGCCCTGTAAATATGAATTATTGAATCGTCAATGGATGCAGGGAAGTTTGGATGGAGACAGTTTGTTAAATCTAATAATTGTCAGATACCTATGAAAATCATGTATATCAATTATTTTTTACGAATATTTAAAAGTAGTGTGAATAAAGAAATAAAAATTAAGTAGAACATTTATGTTTAGAGTTAAATTAGTTATGAGATGGAATCACCGATCAGACTCTTGATGCATTTCTAACTTACAGACACGATATTTAATCAGTTATAATATATCACATTAATGATTCATGATTATCATAGTGCTTAACAAGATTAGTAATTCGATCGGGATAAATGGAATGTGTAATTATAATTAATAGCTTATAAAGACAAAGCTGTAGATCATAACAAATACTTTGAGAATATGGTTGAGCATTAAAGTCTATAAAACGAAAAAATAGTTTTGTAAATACCAATAATATTCAGGGAAAATATAAAATATAAGTACTACGTTTTTAAGTAAATCATTTTTATAATAATGCGATCTCAGAAGGAATTATGTGAAGAGTTTTAACGTTGCGAATTAATAATATTAAATATTACTTCAGGTAATTTCATAAATCATTTGCCTAACTAGAGAAACGGATTGTATGTAAGTGTCTGTATAAATGGAATTCTATAAGGCTATAAATTTCAAATTCTCAATTTCGAAATATTGAACGTTTCCACATTAATTGTTTATGAACGTAAGTTTGGAGAAAATTGATACACGTATGTTCTGATAATATAGCGAGAGATTCAATTTCGGCAAATGAGACTAAATGACCTAGTTTTCGTTATTGCTCAGTGCACGTCGCCTCTCTCTGTCTCCGTCTCTTCTCGGTGTCCTTCATTCTCTCCCTTTACCGCCCAGTGCAGGCAGGAATTGTTGCCAATTTGTGACCCTCGCAGCAGTAATGGAGACTCCATTAGTTGTTGGCACAAAGCCACCTTCAGCGACGGCACCGTTCCAGTTATCTATTATTACTGTAAACAATACTTCCTCCGCATGTCAGCGCTTAATTCAAAGACAGCCAACGCTGCTCCTCCTCTTCCAGACGGGAAAAGGATGCTTTCAGTAACGGCGGTTTTGCGAGTCTCGTATTTATGACAGCTTTCACGTCCAAGACTGTCTTTATAAAAAAAAGGGATCATAGTTCTTTTTTTCTGAAGATCGTAAAATAGAAGACGATGGTCGTGTAGATTTTTTTTTACTGCTGAGCTACTGGAGGCTATCAATTTCTTGGTATACGGTGCACTGCTGAATATGTCATTACCTGTTGTGGTTCTTCTCACGATTTCTCTCGGGAAAACCAGACAGGACTAAAGAATAAACTGTTATGGACACGAAGACGGGAAACAACCCTGCAAGGGAGGAAACATTTCATAACCCATTGAAATATCTTAAGTACAAATTAGCGTAGGGAATTAAATCATTCGCAAAATGTTTAACAAAGAATTAAATGATTCCAATCATCCTTTGTGAAATCTATACTTCAATACCATAAAATAAAATAAGTATAAAATATTGAGTTTTTGTTAAAAATACAGCAGAATAAATTAAAAGGATAGAGTAAAATATAAGACTTAAAAATTTATTTAATTGAATATGAAAATGGGGTCTCGGAGAATGCGATTTTGAAAATTTTAGGTGAACATGAGTTTCATTTATGTACAATGAATAGAGAAAACTCGCACCTGATGAAGCTTGGACTATTGCAGTTGAGATGGTAAAAGCACGTGGAAGTCGTGAATTCGATTCCCGGTCTGGTCAATATTTCGACATCCTAATTCTTAACCTCAATTTCGTAGCCTCGCTATTTTCTAATAAAATAGTTTCTCTTGTGTTACTATTTTCATTATTCCTCAAATGAGTAAATAGAGCACGACAAGTACGATATAAAAATAATAAATTAACAAGCAGTATCTCACAATTTTTGACATCTTCAGAATAATTCGCTTATCCGCTACTAGCTGAACGCCTCGTCCGATGTCAAAGCTACGCATGCAATAACGAAATGTGCAGCACAAAATTATTTATGAATTGATCATAAAAATACGCTCCAATTTGAGCACAGTTCCACATTTCATTACAAACGCCACACCTATTTGTATGTTAAAATTATGTGCTACACCACAACAAGTAACAATTTTTGCGTGGATAATAATGAAAAATATTAATATTACTATAAGAGCGACAGTGTTGCTAATACCCGTAATATGCTACATTTATACTTACATCTACATAATGATTAATTTTTATTGCGGTAGTTGTTCTAAATTTCTAACAGGAATGTATTTTTTCTTCGTACAGATAATACATTTTGAAATTTAATTTTAGGGTCAAACCTTACATGATGACAATATTATGTTCATGGACCGTGGTATAGTACTTAAATTGGGAGCATACATAATACTACATATAAATGTGCATCTTTAAAATAAGCTTTGATTAATTGAAATATTTCACATGTAATCAAAAAATAATATGATTAATAATTCGACAAAAAATTCTAGAGCTGTTGCCTCCCTGTGTCACGGCACAGTCTAGCTACTACCTAATGTCTCGTACGTAGCGCCGGGAGCGGCATTTTAATGAACTTTACGGGTGGTGGAGGAGGGTGGAACGGTTCACTGAGCATGCTGACAGAAAACACGCACACGGCCAAACTTGCTGCTTTAGTATAAGCAAGATCGTCGCTACGCGGACAGTTTCTAGTGTTCAAGATCGAAGCAGAAATTCCCACTGTTCGAACACATTTATTCTTAAAGCTCTTAATATTATCGAACAATTAATTCTTCGTAAATTATGTGTTGTAGTACATGAGCACGCATGCACCAACCTTCGACTCACAAATTGGTTGAATATACTTATGCTCATCATTCTGGAAGGAAGATAATTAAATAATTGTATGCGTGTATACGTTTTTCGTAAAATGTGAGGTGTGATGTTTGTCTGTTCTTAGGGGGTCTAAATTTCATGGAAACAGATTTTTATTACGTTTGACGTTTTTTAGAGTTTCTAATTTGAAAATAAGTTTTCATTTTTTTCTGCAGTCTTAATATTAGTAATAAAAATATGATGATATATGTTAAATTAGTGGAGTTCGTATTTATAGAGTAGATTTAAATATTTTTTAAGTTTCTGGAACCAACCGTGATTTGTAATTGTCCGAGGAAAGGCCATTCAGATGAAAGATAACAAATTTTGAGTTTCTGTTTAATTAGCAATTGTTGGTGCGCACTTAGAGCTGAACATGAAGCAGTGCTAGAATTGGGAGTGGAGTGCAGTGGAGTGGGCGGGAGATTGAGCGTCAGAGCCAGGTAGAGCAGAGCTCAGAGGATTCATTCCACCGGCAATCGCCTAAAGTGGCCCGTGGTCAACAATAGTAGAGAGGCGAGCAGTTTGCATTTAGAGGGCAGCGTTCCGGCTAATGATCATTACCTGATCCCCCCCCCCACCTCTACCCATCGCCATTTCCTTTAATGTATCGCTGCAGCACTCTTCTCGACTTGTGTTTGAGTTTGGGATACATCCACGGCGCAGTATTGGAATTCCCCCGCCTTGAGTTTGCTTTTAACGTTGCACGAAAAATTGTATAAGCTAAGCGGATGGAAGCAGTTTTATCTTCCTCTCGAAAGCGACGTAATAAAACTTATATTCGCTATTTCTCTTGTCCTGATTCCGAGAAATGTGAAGTACGATTTGTCTTTTGGAAACAAGCAGAATACACGTGCTTCCAATTAGTGAGGCAATTCACAAGACAGGAGGATAAATGTTTCAAGCACTTTCATGTATTACCAAAAACTCTAATTATTTACAGTAACTTATGGCAAAACAAATAAATTTTATTATACTATTATTGACGAGTTAAATGAAATTAGAATTTTAGCTATCGTAAATACGGTTACAACGAAGTGTCCTATTATATCGAGTAAATAATGCTTTTCAATTGAACTAATTGTTTTTGAGTATAAATTAGCCCGGATGTATAACACTCAAACCGCTCGAGCTTCTTAAACGTATTTCGGACATATTCGAACAGTTGTAATTAAATTTTTAGAAAATTAATAAAAAGTAAGTACTTTTTGTAATCTTTAGACGAGGGATAATGATGGCTGGAGACCGAACGAGTTCAAAAAGATTGGATTATTGTGTTTTTATTTGATTGAGTTTCATAAAAAATTTCCATCATGTGTTTGTGAAATGAATATTTAAGATATGAAGAGTTTATTCATGGCAAGTAGCAACTACCAAGGTAAGTAATTAAATAATATCGTTTTATTTTGTGTTGTCCCCGTCCATCCCTTGTTTCAAGTAAACTCTGTCAATTAATAAATAATTTTTTTAAAAAAAGTCTATCATATTACAATAAGCTATCTTCGTGGTTTAACGTTTGATAATTCAACTGTGAGAGATTACGAATAAATGTGTACCCTTACTGATTTATTAGGAAATATTCAATTTTGTGGTCCAAATAATTGAAGGGACATTAACATGCTTTGTGGACCCGCTAAATATTTCACTTTTAGGAACTTTAGCGAGTTACAGTTCGCCCTGATATTATAAATTAAAATTATATAGTAATGGAGTCCATGAAAGCGCGAGAGGTTCTAGAAAAAAAATTAAAATCATAAAGAATAACCCATCGCGGATTTTTTTAAAAATACTGTCGTGTAGAAAAATATTAGATTTTTCATCTTTATCTGGTTTAACATTAAAAACTCTACATTTCGTCCTTCGAAGGAAACATAACTGTAAAGAATTTTTCAAGTATAGATTGTTTGTTGTAATAGCTATTGAAATGCACTATATTGTAATTCCCGAGGAGCCAGTTATGAAATATTAAATAAGAAATATATACCTGTAAAGTATGCTAACAAAACGTCATCGGGTGTACATTAATAATAATAATGTGAAAACAACGATGTAAACAAAGATATACATAAAAGATAACGATGTACATAAAGGAATAATGTTAAAACCAAGGAGCATTATAAAATACAATTTAAAAATAAAAATTGATACGGAATATTAAGAAACGTGACCATGTTTTGAAATCAATATTGTGAGTTGGATACAAAGGTATAGCTACTTCTTTCTCAAATAAAGGCTAAAAATCTTTAAGTTTTTATCCAAACATTTTGGAGGGTAATATACATTGCTTTTCCTCAGAACTAAATTCTGAAAAAAATATTTTCTTTATCCTTGGACTGAATGGACTTCAAAAAAACCTATCTCATTAAGCATTTAAATGTCATCAATTTTAATTAATGATAAAAATTTGAATATGTTGTTTAAAATTTTAATATAAAAATTATTATAAATGCTCCAACTACCCTAACTATACTTTTTAAGCTTTTGACACGATTTTTTTGATTGAAAATAACTGTTTAATATATTTTAATTTTTTTGTGTGTA
Organism: Eucriotettix oculatus; assembly: GCA_034510155.1. Classification (NCBI taxonomy): domain Eukaryota; kingdom Metazoa; phylum Arthropoda; class Insecta; order Orthoptera; family Tetrigidae; genus Eucriotettix; species Eucriotettix oculatus. The sequence continues at coordinate 44,859,019 of CM067382.1, forward strand.
TAATGAGGTTTTATGTGACTGTTTTTAAAAGAATTTTGAGGATGGAAGAAACTTGGTACTGAAAGGTTAAATGAAGATTATAATTACATATTTTGACTAAGTCCTCACTGTTTGTCCTATTAAGAAACATGCAAGTCTTTTCATTAATTTTTGTATACAACAACATGTTTATTTAATTTGGATACAATCTTTGTAGCTTATCTCCAATAAAAGACAAAGAATGGTTATTTGTAAATGTTATAATTTTTTTACGATTTAAATAATTCAATTTATTTAAAATGTATATTATTTATAAACAGTAGTGATAACTTTCTATATACAGTAGGCTACATGGGTTAGCTCATTGTGCTGTCTTTTGTTGATGTTTAAAGTTGTTTTTAATGATCATCTGATGTTGAAGAAAGGTTGGGATTTTCACAAATCTTTTCGACCTGGTAATTTTTTCATATTACATTTTTCATAATTGACGTCTGGACCATATTGTGAAATTTATAAGTTTCCAACTGAATTATTTTCGGCAATTGGTCGTTAATTTATTCGATGTATTGAAAATAATGTATATTTTTGATACCTACAAACAAAACATGTTTTAAGTAAATAATGTTTTAACAACAAATGAAATGAATGAATGATTAACAGCTTTTACCAATTAAAGAAGAATGTCGAGTGATATTTGTATTGTACCTGGTGCAGTGGTAACGCGCGGAACGTATTAATTTCCTGCGAGTACAATTGCGGTGATCTCATTGTTCCAACCGACCACAATTGTGTAAGTTACATAAACTTTCAACCACGTTTTAATGACTTTCCTTTCATGTTTTATTTAGAAATACTAATGAGGTCTGCAGTCGTTGATTAGAAAGGAGACCGAGAAAGATCCGCGTGCTGTGCTATAATTTAGTGTTTAGTGATTAAGTGAGCTTTCGTGGATGAGTGTTTTCTAATTAGAGTAGTCCTGGCTTGAGTAAAGATGTAGTATTGATCTGCGCGTGTTTAAATTATTGTAATATATTTAAATTTTATTTTAAAATCTTTATAGTTACCCTGTTTAATGAAGCAGTAAGAAAGACCTTCCTGTAATTTCCGTCGGGTCATTCCGTTATGATTACAGTTTAATTTACACACAATATTAGAATATATGGTTTTTCCGTCTTGGTGCTACTGAGACAATTAATACGTATGTGTAAAACTTAAATTTTTTTGACAATCATTTCTTTTATAATCACGGGATTCCAATACGATATTTGAAATATTTTCACCGTGCATTAAATTAGTAATTATTAAAAGTAAAAATAGCTATAAATACGATTTAACGCCTTCAGTCCAAATTAAAGAATTTACCACCACGGAGTATGGTACGATGGTTATAATATATAATTGCAGTCTATAAAGTTTATGCACGCCAACTGGAACCATAATTTTCTCATTCATTAATTTTTTTATGTTTTAAGGGTGGCAGGCTACATGAGCCTGGTCAAGGCAGCTCTCCTTTAATAGGAAGTTATTTGAAATAAACTTAGGTACATTATCTTATTCCTTGGAATTAATAAATTTTATTCAGGCTATAAGTCAGAGCATGTATAACATGTATTAACATTAGTTGATTACACTACATGACGTTTCGCTACATAATTTGAGACCTCGTATGGTTTATTTAAAGAATATAGAAATTTAAGAAGATTAAGTTTTGGGCTGCGCAGAAGCCAAAATGCGTAAACTATTCTATAAACTTCATTACGAAATCGATGGTTGCTTAAAATTTTTAAACCAGTTATTTGCAGTAAAATTATTATTTACCTGGAAGTGTGGAACATTTTGGTTAAAAAACTAATCAAATTAAAAAAATAGTTTTCTTATTCTATACTTCATATATATGTAGTCTTAAAGAAATCCATACCAAAATTTTACATAATGTTCCAAATTGATTAATTTATTAATAATATATTTGAGGAATGATTGCAAATCTTTAATTTCACATTTTAAAAGTTTGTGCTGTAAAAGAATTAAATATTTGTAAAAATTAGTTATGATGTTATTCTTAACGAAACTAATGTTTAAGTATTAATATTAAATTGTTAAATGTGGTTAGAAAATAAGCCACATTTTATACAATTAATGAAAAATTCTGATTATAGTTTTGATTTCACTAATTTTTAAGCTAATGTTTAAATATAGATATGCCAAATTTCTGGAATATTTTTTTATGAAACTAAAAAATAGAATAATTGTATTATAGAAATTATATACATACATATATACACCAAAAACATTTAAATAACAAGTGATATTAAAATCAATGCAAAATTGCAAGTGATAATAATTAGTTACATTATCTGACTCTTTGGAATTAATAAATAGTAAACCAACTAATAAGCCATTTATAAAATTTGTTAACATTAGTTTCTTAATTTTGAAACCTCTTTGGTGAATTTTATAGAATCTAGAAAATTTAAATTACTAGATGAGGTTACAAATTAAGGAACGAAACGTCCTGTAGTGTAATGAATTACTGTTAATTATATATATGTTCTGACTTACAGGTTGGTTTAGTATTTATTAATTCATTAAATATTTTGAAAAGAACCTTAGTTCTCTTCGTATCTCAGACAAGCGGTCCCAATTTTTTTAAAATGATGAAAAATGGAATTTAATTGTCTGTTCTTATGTGAACTGATTTTATTATGTAGTTGAAGGATTGTTTCTTTCGTGCAGTGTACAAGAGTATGAGTTGTGGAGAGTTGCTGACTAGCCCCTAGATAGAATCAGGCCGACTTTGTGTGTCGATACAGACAAGCGTCGCTAGGTGACGTGGCGTGACGTTTAATTACGCTGTGTCAGCCGCTATACGGCCAATACCACCTTTACTCAAGAGTTGAAGTGTGGCTGCACTACACTGATGGTGTGGCAGACCCTTTAACAGGCCCTGAAATTACCACAAACATCGTCCACAGCGAGCCGGCAAAACCTTAAAGGGGACAGGCACTGAGTGTGAGGAGTCGCCTAGAAGGAAATACATTCTGGATGGCTAATATGTAAAATTTTTCAAACAACTACATGAAAGCCTGATTTTGATTATTCGCTGTACAGCATACCATAAATTGTTTGTGGTAATATTATATCAATGCAGATGACTAATAAAATTAATCAGTGTAATATATCAAGTTAACTTCAGATTGTATTTCATTACTGCTGTATTTCATGTGTTGTACTGACTCATTTATCTTAGGAACATAAATATTACGTCAATTTTTCACAGAATAAATTGTCTGCCACTTTTAAACATGTCTGGGACACCAATCAGATTGTCAATCAATATTTTTCAACGTATTGTATATAGAATCTATAAATAGAATTTATTTCCTGAAATTTGAGTTACGCATCAATTCATACCGAACTTCATTGCGGCGTAGATTCGCATTGTTTCGACAATCAGATTTCGGATTACTGCGTTTTGAGATATTCCTTGTATTGTGCGTATTCTTTATCGATTAATTCGATACTGAACAAACCAAGTGTGCAAATTTAAAAGGTGCATTGTTTGAACTACGATTTACACTTATTCATTCGGTGGCATCCCATATAACCTAAATAAAACATTTTATTTTCAGCGATCATTTGCCAGATATCGATAATGTTGTTGTGGTATTTATTCGTAAGACTAGTCTGATACAACCCTCAATTCTAACCTATATTGCGCAAGTCTTTTCATTTTCTCATACGTAGCGCACCCCACATCCTTCCTAATCTGCTTACCGCTACCTCTTCTGTTCTTACCCCACAAACTTCCCTAAATGCTAATTTTACAAGGCCCTTATGGTCTCAAAATGTGGTCTCTTCTATAGGTCAACGTCCTTATTATTGTTCACTCTTCGCCTATTCTGTTTAAAACTTCCTCTTTAGTGATTCTATCCACCCATCTGATTTTCAGAATTCTCTTATAGCACCACATTTCAAAGGCTTCTATTCTCTTCCTTTCCGCAACTCCTATCGTCCACGTTTTGCACCCATATAACGCCACATTGCATACGAAAAATTTTATCAACGATTTCCTAATATTCACACTTACATTACCCATAAGTAAATTCCTCTTTCTCGCGAAAGCCTTCCTTGCCTGTGCTATCCTACTCTTTATGTCTACATCCGATAATAAAGGATGTGAAAAGGTAAATTTAAAAAAAATTGTTGATCTCTCTGTTGAATAAAATAGTGCATTTGTTAAAATAAATTAATTTCCGAACAGCGCCGTAGTAATATAAAACGTGGAACAATAAATTCATGTCGGCCGCAACTCAAGTTGTAACTGCGTGGGAGGTCCCTTTTCCTTCTGAGGCACTATAAATTAAGGTAATCTTAATATTTGTAAATCAACTCTCCGGCGGCAACGTCTACCTTCGTTGTTGTTTGTTGTTCCAGGCCTGCCAACACCTGCGACCTGCGAATTGTAATCCTAATGAACATAAAGTAAAGTGCCACGAGTTGGCAAGAAACTTCTGCAGCTGCAGTGCACCGCGAAATTTTGTCGGGAGGAAGACGAGTGAGGGTGAAGCTGGTTTCCAAGGCTCTGGAGGAGAGGGGAAGAGGAAGCGGAAGGTGGGTATATCCAGCCAGGCTGTGTAACTTTAAGAGACAAGGGCACAAAAGCGAGCAAGGCTGAATTTACGTCCCGAGGCTGAACAATGCTAGAATTCAGTCAAAAACAGCTGTCGCCCTCTTCAAAAGTCCTTAATGTTTACGAAGAGAATATCTGAGAAACTCTACTTGCACTGCAGTGAACGTAGCTTCCCATCAACTAATCGCTCAAAATTTCTAGTATTACCCTACACGATATTTAAGTATAAGAATTAATTCATGAACCATGGTCAGGAGACGATTAATAAATGTTACGAAAGTAGTTTAATTGAAGCGTGGCTATTTTATTTTCAGTTAATTCAATCAGTTTTAGGTTTAATTCAAGTAGGCAACATACTATGCAACTCATCTTCGATTAAATCCAAAAAAATATTGACTTATTTAAAACATTTAAAGTTAATTTTTTATTTTTAAATGTTTAATTTGTTGAGTATTCTGCGAACTTGAAAGAGAACTGTGTGTGTGTGTGCAAGGGTCGTAACTGTTTAAGAGGCAGAAATAAAATTACATGGAGCAGCAGCAGCGCTGGTGTCAGCATTCATGTTTCGAGAACAGCTTTTAAGTCTAAAAAACGTGTCTGAATAGGGAAAAGACTAGTTTCATCTCATTTCCCTGCATATAAAACAGAAAAATTGTTCCTTTTTTGACTCTGAAAGGAAGTTTAAAACTTCAGTAGCCGAGTGTGTGTTTAAAGACCTTAAAAAGCTTAAACACAGGCTGCTCTTGTCTGAATAAAGTTTGCGTCACACGAATTCTATTCCAGTCTCTCTCCAATCTTGTGAGTTCACATTACTTATGAATACATTGAAACCTTAAACCAAGCAACACAGTTTGTAAATTAAGTCAACTCGTCCACAATGTTCTTTAAAGTATTATTTTATTTCTACATAATGGTAATAATATGTGAAATGCTGTTCTTTGACGCGTATGAAATCAAAAAATTTATACGTTAAAAACAAAATACTTAGAAAGGTTTACAAGCACGCCAAAAGTTTACCATATTAATAAAATATTACATAACTTCAGGAATATGAAGAGAAAATTAATAATTTATAGTTATAACAGCACAAAAAATCATAAATTAAAACTAATTATATAAAAAATAAAAATCACTGAAAAATAATTATTTTTAAAAGGTTATAGGTTTATGGATCTAGGCGTATGGGACTCAATGTGGTACTTAACGTATCGGTGTCAGTTTTGACATTAAGGAACATAAAAATTATAACATTTCACACACACATATCAGATATTATAATATAAGCCCTTTATACAAGTAAATACAAAGAGATTCATTGCTTTTGATAGCAGAGTTTCTAAATAAATATTAAGTTCATACTTCTGTAAGCTCATAACTAAACTTAGCCGAATTTAAAATTTTCCTGATTCCGGTTTTAGTTTTAATAATATTGAAAACTGGTGTTTATTGAGAATCATTATATTTCACTAGAGCAGGACAACAATTCTGGAAGAAACTATGTTTCCAGTGTTGAGAAAAAAATGCACAAAATAAGAGAGTAATTATAAAGTCTGTTGAACATGTAAAAAAAGAACTTGGGTAAGTGGCTCGAGATAGTGGAACAATGATGCAGTACGTGAAAGACAAACCTCTTTCTCTTGAACGTCGTGTGGCAAATTATTTTAGGAAATTGCCGACCATAGTTGTTGAAAATTATACAATTGAATTTTCGATTGTAAATCGATAACAACGAAACAAATATTACTGTACGAGAAAGAAGAATTCTCAAAGCTCGTTTTAGAAAGTTGATAAATATTCTGTGTCAACCTTTCGAAAAACGGCAAAAAAATTTCGGTAGTCCAATTCTGTCTACACCTAACCCAGAATATGAAGAGTGACGGTAAGAACAAATGCTTCAATGCGATGTCACAAGACTTTTAGGTTTTGTGATAGAATTGGATCATAAAGGCTATCATTGATGGGCGTCAAAATCATCACCGATGTGACCACTGCAGTAGCGCCAGGTCAGCGACCGCAGTGTTGCAACGTATCATTCAGGTGATCTCGAACACAATTGTGGATGTTATATTTTTGAAAGATGAAATCACTACTCTCAGTTTCAAAGCAGAAATTTCGACAACAGTGGTAGAGGTTTCTTCTTCCTTTCTCGGACCTGCAGCCCATTCAGGGCCTCGGACTTCCGGGTCGACTGTTATCTTACCGCACATTCATAATTTGGAGTTATACGTGGTCAGCGTCTTTATCCCAGTATCCGTGCATGTTGAGTAAATGGACGATACTTAGTTAAAAATCACACTGACAGCTTTCCACGTACTGTATCATTTATTACGTTATGTTCAACCATTTACCTATACTGATTCTTTACATTGTTTCGAGATCTTTACAATTACCTTACACCTAGAGTACGAATATTAATTCTGTAGTTTTGTTTATAAATAACCTCTGTAAATTAATGGTAAGGCTTTAAAGTGGCATTGTAAATTAAAAAGTAATGAAATTTACCACGGTAATTGTTTGAGGTGTACGGGGAAAAAGGGAAAGAATTTGTTTGTATCACCCTCTTTCCGTTATAGAAAGGGTTGCTTACTCCGAGTAAAATTCAGAGGACCACAATCGAATACAGTGGTTCTGTTGGACGTTATCATTTGAAAGGAAATGAACATCCAATTCCTCCCCTCTCTCCACTCGCGGACAAGAAGGGAAATAGGAGGATGAGGTAATGAATATCCTGGGAGTGCTAATGCTTGGACCAGCTGCTTCTGCTACATAGACCAGGCAAATACGATACAAACTAACTTACTACTACCGATTTCGCCAGGGCAGAGGGTAAGGATTAATATTTGCCGAGGACTAACACGGCGAGAAGTACCGTAACATCAAATTTCAGCTGTGTGTTCAACAGGTTGGCAGCCATTTTAGCTGAATAATACACATTTCATCATATCAACGAAATTAAATCATACGTTGAAATACCAGACTTGATTCAACTTTTCCGCTTTCGCTTTACATCAAAATAATTTTACTTCTTTTCAAGCATATCGACATAAAAATTGATATCACTTTCAATATTAAATTCCTACCATCTGTTTCTATTGTAATAAATTCCCTTCCGCACATAAATTGTTCACGAGTATTTGTCATCAAAATTTTCATGCTCGTAATTTTTTCATGCTATTTGCTTCGCTCACATAATATGATGTTTCCTCCAGATTAATAAAGATTTGAAGGATATATACAGTCAACTATTTTAATACTGCTAAAATTCTACATAAACTGTACGACTATAATTTGTATGGCTGCAAATTAGAAAATATGACGATTCTCTTGAGTGAGTCCAAATATTTTACTTAACTGTCAGGTGAATCAAAATAATTACAATTTCTGCAATGAAAAAAATTCTTGTTTCCTATTACCGTATTTTTTTTGCATTGTAATGATTGACATTTATTTTAATTTTTATACTAAGTTAATTCAAAATAGAATTTTAAGGGTCTGATATTGTTTTTTTAATGTTGAAAAAATCCTACACCTTATAAATAGAAAATGTTGTTTTATTATCCAGATAGCATTAACTATTTTGAAAATAAAATATGATGAAGAATTAATAGTTTTTGCTAGTTCTCTCAAAAAGAACGCATGGACTTGGTAAATTCATCAAAAAAACGTAACCTATATGTGTAGTATGACGTTAATATGTTTAATAGGCTTGTTAAATATCAAAAAATTATCAAAAATCGTAATAAAATGTGTGGCAAAAAGAAAAATTAAGAGAACGTCAACAAATTGTACAGCAATGTGCTTGAACTGCAGTCAAGAAGACGCAGTGATACTCTAACAGGAAGGAGAGAACATTCTAGTGTTAAAAATTAAATGAAATACGAAAAAAATTCCCCTTTAGATAATTAATATTGTTTAAAATAAGGGAAATTTTTATTTTATAACTAACACTGATATGGTTAGAAAGGAAAATGAATGAAACAACACTACTAAAACAAAACACAATAATTAGAAACCATAATTAAATTTATGTTTCCGTATCATTACTGGGAAAATAGTTTATACGGCTAAGTATTATTATTATTATTATTATTGGCACACAAGTTGTAAAAGAAACGTCATTAATAACAAGCAAGTAATTTATGTTTGTAATTTTATCTTAGCTGTCTCCTTGACCATTATTTATTATTGATTTTCAATGTCAGCTATATTAAGGACTATTTATTGTTGATGAAAATAGTTTGGTTTTAACTAATTAAGTATCTGAAATAATACTGAGAGAATGTTTCAACGGAAAACTATGAAGGAGAGAATAAAATTAAAGTAGTATTTGATAATACGATATAATTAGATGAATTTTTGAGTTAAATATGTATGTATTATCGTGCAGCAATAAATATCAGGTTAGTTAGGTTTTGCTCTGTCTTAATCTTGACTTAAGAAGCCCATCATTTTCTTTCAGCGACGCTATGTAGGATCATTATCTGAAATGGATCCTCAGTTTTTATTATTTTAGTTTAAAGTGCAGGCTTCCTCCTTTCCCTCTTTTTTTTCTGCTACAGTACTTTCCTTTCCACAGCTATGAGCTCGCAGCCTAGAATTTCCCTCTTAACCCTCTACCCCTTCCCCCCCTTAGCCGTCTTTTTCTTTTTATCTTCTCTCATATTTCTTCAAGCCTTGGAGTCTATATACCTTCAGGCTCCATTTCCCTCGGGATTAACCGCATGTCAGGGACAGCGCAGCCTGGAATTATTAGCCGTGATAAAACAGGGGAAGCAATTGTCCTGTGACCTCTGGCGGAAAATTGTGCGACACACCTTGAACAGACATATGGCGAGATCGTGCATTCAAATAAAGTGTACAGGTGTGCGCTGTGCCACGGCAGACAGTGAATATAAAATAAAAGGGCAGCTATCATTTCTAAGCCACAGTCAACTTTAATTCCCCTGCATGCAGTTGCAGCTTAAAAAAGTACGAGAAAAAATTGTAAACTGTTTACTCTATTGGGTACAATGATGCTTTAGACTTATTGTATCAAGTTCGTTTAACTCGTTTTCAAAATTAAATAGAATTTTGGTAACTACATTGCTTAGAATCATGAGATTTTAATAAACCATTATATTTCATGCATTGGGAATATTGAAACCTATGCCTAATTTGTGTGTAATGGTGACCGAAACGGTTATTCTGATTTCAATCTAACTCTTAAATAAAAGCTATATATACCCATCTGATTTGCAGAATTTTTCTAAAGCTTATATTCTTTTCCTATCTCTTATTTCACTAATTTAAATATTGAAATCTTTCTAAGCGCGTTTAATAATTTGTATTTGGAATAGAAAATTTCAATAGTGCGATGTGATGTTTCAGTGCAAAGTGATGCGACGGTAAATGGATGCGTGTATTCGCTGTATCAGAAATAAGAATCGTGATGGAAGACGTAAGAACCAAATGAGGTTGTATCGGGTGAAACTGGTTCAGCGTTTATTGATCCAAAGATGGAGGGGATGAGGAGTCGCGGAAGATACTTGTGTTTATCCTTCGCGCAAAGACGGTCTGTAATATTGAATCACTCCTTCGAGGTCGGGGGTGGTGTGGGGGAGGGGAGAAGATCGGTGATAAACATTTTATTACTCTCCGGAGAGGCTATAATTCACGCCGGGTCATGTGAATAACACAGCCATCTGGCTCTTCTGCTTCTCCGGTTCGCTCCCTCTTAAGCCTGTAGCATTTGCAGACTCCCGAAACTAATTAAATATTTAGATGAGAAACCCATATTTAATACAGTTTGGAAACACCAGATTTTTGCCACGACCGCTTTACATATAATAATGTGCCTTAGGGTGCATAAAAGATAATAACGGAAAAGTAACACAGCAACCACGTGTTGCAGCTTCAGAAGAAGCACTCCTACCTATTGGTGAAGAAGTATAATTATATATAAATATTTCAACAATTATTTTATTCTGCTCTTATCGTAATTATTAAAGACATTGCTTTACTCAATTTTACTGTGCAATGAAGAAGCGATGAAACTCCTCATGTTATTTCCTTGTTTTGAGATTTATTCATATCCCTGTTGTCGTTGTAGTATTCAGGCCTAACCCTCATGATAACATTTCTTCCGCAACCCTTCTCATTCCGGCATAACTATCACATCCCACATCCCCCCTAATCTGCTTAGCGTTATCCATCCTGTGCCTCCATCTTCTGTTCTCACCCCACACACTTTCCTCTAATGCTAATTTTACAAGAACGTCATGTATAAAAACGTGGCCTATTAATCTACACATTCTCTTGGTCAAAGTCCTCCATGTTATTCTCTCTTCACCTATTCTGCTTAGAAATTCCTCGTTAGTGATTATATCCCCCATGGGATTATCAGCATTGTCATATAGCACAACGTTCAAAGGCTTCTATTCTTTTCCTTTCTGCAACTCCTACCGTCCATGTTTCGCATCCATACAACGCCACAGTCCATACGAACATTTTTAGCAATGATTTCCTAAAACTCACACCTAGATTACCACGTGTAGCAAAAAAAACCAATTATTATATGAACCTTAATACTTCTGACTGTCATAATGTAGTGTATAAAGTAAACGTTGTTGTTTTTTTTAACAAAGAATGATAAAGAATTGAGAGATTTGTATGCTTACTTGGTAACAAGTATTGACAAGGACCATAATTAATGGTCGAAACTTCTATATAGTATATGTTTAGAAGTTTTCAATTTTTTTGCAAATATCTGATACACGGGCCATTAATTATTAATTTGTATATATATTATTTATAATTATTTTTCTGTCCATATTAATAATTTTTATTACTTTGGATTCTCCTGACCAAATAAGAACAATTTTTTAGTGTAATTGCGTTGTGTTCCTTCATACAACTTTTATTTAATGAGAATTTTATATGTCAAAGAATTTCATTCAGTTTGCCGTGGAGTTTTGTAATAGGTAGTATTAAATGTCTTTGAAAAAATTTATTTTTTGGTTTTCCACAATATTATTTCTGCAAACACGTGCGTGGTTTTCTTCGTGTTGGCCTCCCGCTTTGTGTTATCCCGACACCGAGAAAAGCAGCTTGTTGCGGGGAGAAAGTACGCTGAAAGCAGCGAGTTAGCCAGCCAAAGGGGCATCGACGGTGTGTAGTTGAGACGTGAAAGAAAATCTCTTTAGCTTGTTAGAGATTGAATGAGGAAGGGGTGGGAGGACTGAGGAGAGGACTGAATGGAAAAGAGCCCCAGTAAATAGAACGGCGACTCAATCAACTAGGTAAGGGACTCGGGGAAACCCCATACTGACATGTCGTTTGTGTGAGCTGACAGTGGTTATTAACCACGAGCCCCGGATACCACTGTTGGAAACCCCTCAGGGAAACGTACCCGAGGTCCAAGTTCACTCTCACCGTCAGCGCACTGGATCGAATATTTCAATATAAATCTCCAAATGGGAAGCCAACAGCGCCTAACGCTTCAAATAATCAAATTTGGTAATTATAATCTCGTATCACCAGGATTTTTTTTTCAAAAGTCAGATACGACTATAATTATAAAGCGGCAAAATTTTGAATTATGTGTACCATATCCATATATCTAAAAAACTTTGTCAGTGTGTATGTCACAGATAAAGGCGCCAAAACTACTGTTCTGAATTTTACCAAATTTTGTACACGTGCTCCTCAGGACTCATAGCTGTCCATGATTTTTTTTAAATGTATAAGGAAGTTGTCTATGTAAAAAAGTGAAAATATTTTGTGTACAAATTTTCAGGTCCCATTTACACATCGACATATAAAATTATGCATCTGTAATAGTATATACATTTTTAAATTATAAACATAAAAAACGTATCTTTTGCATCGTCAATACGATGTATACGTAAATTATTATTATTACTTTTTTCGCCTCAGATAAATTTTAATATTTAGTAATCGCTGATTTGTAGAACGATATAAAATATTATGCGTTTGATAGTGACATTTGGTACAATTAAAAGAATTAGATTAAATGAACTTCAACGACAACAATACTGTATAATGTGGAATAAGTAAAAATGTCAACAAAAATCCATTTTTTCCACTTTTTGAAAGCTTTTTTTCGGTGTTTTCCGAAAGTCCTTGCTCAACTCGGAGAAACGAGTAAGGGCTTATTCTCTTTGTCTCACTGAGACCTATCAGTAGATACCTTTATTTAGAAGGTGGACCAACCCGCAGAACAAAAACACAATAGATACCTCAAATTTGGAACCTTTACAACTTTTGGCCCTTTAGTTCAAAAACTGAGGATTGTAGAAAAATTCTGAAGGTTTTTAGTCGATTGAAAATTCGATTCTCTATAATTTTTATCACATGACCGTTTCTTCTCAGACCACCGGAAATGAGACAAAATCACTCTTTTCTGTGAAAAAGCTACCATTTTGACTATTTTTCGCCATTTACACACCCGAGGATTGAAAATAGGTTGGATTTGACAACAGAAATAGAGTGTAGTGTAATAAACGTATCTTTAGTTACATTTCTGCTTTATTTTTTACGTGAACCCGAGCAACGCCGGGTACTTCGGCTACGAATGTGGCTGAGATACCCAGAGTTCAGGCAGCAGGATCTTACCCCGTTCAGAGGATTGTGATAAACAGTAATAAAGCCTCATTACTTAGCTTGTGGACTTCTGTACTTTAAACTCAGATTTATTTAGTAATTTTATAGTGTAATTATTGATTTGTGTCAATTATAACCTAACTACAAATTTATATGGGGTATTATACTGTGTTCGAGATACAAAGTAACTACTAAATTAATCTCGCAGTAAATATTTTAAAGTGGGACCTTTTAATCGATACTAATCGGTAATAATTGACGCGCCAAAGCAGCGAGTTATAAGGCGCACGACTCGGGGATTTTTACCCGTGTTCAGCGTCGTGTAATCGGGTAATAAATTAGAAAGCGAAGAGAAGTTTTGCGCTCCAGGTCACAGATAAAACACGAGGACTAACTAAGCTCACAGAGTTCGACACATAAATCCCTGATTTCGGGGGACTTTTGTTCCGCTTAATCTGGCCACCGGCGAGATATCCTCTTATCTGACGAATCATCTACTTTCTAGTCTTCATTGTAAAATTAGACGATGAAATGGTAAGACATTTAGTTCAATTCCCGAAACTCAATAACATCCAGTATTTATGCTCTTGGAGTTCCTTTTATGTCCTAACCGCAAATCCCAGATCACAAAGAAAGGTGGAAATTAACACTGAACTACCTGTTACACATAATATTAATTAAAAGACTATATTTATAGTTCGTTACATAATATTCATTTAAAAATGAAAAGATAAATTACAGCTATTTTGTTTAATAATTTTTTTAAATTATCATCTGTACAATGCAAAGAAGGTATGTTTGTATGCTGGTCGCGAAGGCTGGGATTAAGACTGCTGGACCACGTGCCACTCCAAATTCGGAGTTTGTTATGTAAGATGACAGCAGTCGACCGGGTAGGCCAAGACCCTCTATGCACTGTAGAGCCAAAGAAGAATGTTTGTATATTCTTTATACAATTTTAAAAACGTGGACAGGTTACAACAAAACTTGATAGAAATATTCTTATCAATCTGATTAAAAACACTGGTCGGGGGGAAATTGATAAACCTCTAGAATAAACGTGTAAATAATTGTGGTTGAAAAAAATATACATATGACACAATTAGTGAAATTTTGTGCGTCACAATTTGGCGCCGATTTGTTTACCGTGTGATAATTTCTCATTTTATAAATTATATTTTAGAGAATTAGAACGTGAAGGAGGATGATGGTAGTACGAAAGATTTTTTAAAATACCTAAGTTAAAAGAACTACTTTTTTTACTTAACAGCGCCTCAAAATTAAGAAAGATGTTTTTATTGATTCAATAGATGAAACCAAAATTATTCGATTTTTAGTAATGGTATTGTTTGGAACGTTTACTAATGTACAAATTGTAAATACGGGAGTTTGTACATATTAATGAATTTGTTATGTAGCTATTTTATTTTTATAAATGAACGGTGCTCGGAAAACATGCTAGAGCATTTGCTACGCTGTTCCTCTACACTCGTCAAAACCTATTATTCATGATGCCCTGAATTATTCATATTATATAAAATATTAATTATAGAAATAGGTTTATGGCCATATCAAATCAAATCATCGTCACGATAAACGAGTGTGAGATGATTTTCGCAGTCGACTAGGAAAATATTCTTCTCTGCAAAAATGAAATGATCGAAATTATAGATTGAGTTTGGAAATGACGTATATGAAATTAGAGTTAGTAGCGTCATTAATATTATATTATTTTAAACAGTTTTGAAGATACAGTGAGCATTATTTTTGGTACTTCTCTCCACGCGCACGAATTCTTGGAAGCGGACGGAGGAGCGAGGTCTTAAGGATATTTGCAGTTGTTGGCGAGATAAGGATATCCTGGGAAGGGAGGATTACTCTTGCAATATTGCGCCTTCTTGGAGCGCAGATGCAATTAGAATGCTCCGCCTACACAATATATATTCCTCTATCCAGACATTCACATGTGGCAAAGTGGTACTTGCGGCTTTCTTCCGTTGCTCGTAAATTTTAGCCAATTTTGGAACTACCTTATATTTAATTTTTTTGGAGCCGTTACCGATCTCGCAATCAATAATTTGTGCAACTATTTATTAATACTAGGCAACTATACCCGAATATATGAAAACATATCCCAGTTTACATTTCAAACCACTGCAGTCGTATAATTTATATATGAATATAATGGATCGGCAACACTGAATTTTATATACAATTAACTTTTCTGATTTTAAAATTGACACTAAATAAAAAGACGGCCAAAAAAAGCATTAAATATATCACTATTTATTTACAAAAGCGGCGTTTCATCTCCATTTTGGGACTTCTTCAGGCTTAAAATTTAGCAATACATCCTATTTACTATTTGACTCCCTCAGCCGAAAGGATTATTGAATTTACATGAACAATTTGGTGTCGCGCTGGACCATCTTCAGCGACGGTTACGGCAGAAATGATTATTTACTGAATTTTAAAGTTTAGTTACTTGATAATAATGATTAATTGTTAATTAATCAAAATTTTGATCACCTTACAGTTGTTGACAAGTATTTAGAAAAGAGTTTGATACATTTCGGAAATTTATATAAAAATCATAATTATGTTATTTAACTGCAATTCTGTTAAAAAAATAAATCTATGAGATTTCTCTCTGTCAGTTTGATTTTATATTAATTGAGTCATCTGGTATTCTCTGTTTGTTTCATGCTTCTCACATGAAGAGGCATCTTCCTCCATTTTAGGAGGTGTATGTACTGGGGTCGAAGACCTTGGACATACTGTAAGCGTTGTCACGCTGCTCCAATTGTATCAGTCGGCCAGCTGCCTCCTGAAACTCGTTGAGACACGGAGAAGGGAATGCTCCGACCGTACAGCAGAACAGTAAGCAAAAGCCTGACCTACCTGATGCAGGGTTTATGGGGTTTTCCTTGCATTTCTTTTAGGTGGAACACCGGGTAGGATCTTTAAACTGTAGCCCTTAGACAATCCTTGGCTACCTTGCTCTACCTTCCACAGTCACCCTTTTCAATTCCCTCCCTATGCTATTAAAGAGGAGTTGCCTGTTTCAAGATCACCCTCGTGTAGCCTGTTACCTGTTACTGATAGAACACCGTTGATAGTATTTCAGTTCGTAAAATTTCTAAAAGGGAATGGCATCTAATATGAACTGTTAAGTAATTATATCTTGCCTGAAGTTCTGCGTATAAAAAATCTACAATGCGAAAAGGTTTTGGGGAAGATAATCTTACAATTCATGCTTCAAATGCAGTTGAAATATTTCGTTAGCGTCTTGGTGTTCTAATTTATTTTTTTAAAACTGAATTTAATTAATCATGCAGATTATCGGTTTTCAGAAATTCAGTGTTAAACTGCGACCCGTGTAGCTGAGTGAAAACTGAAGTCCAGGTGCGTGAATACGTACAGTTTTCCCATGTTTGCAGCGGTGTAGCAAGCTGTTAAGTTGGCAGGATCTTTTCTCCATGTTCTTAGAATCGACGTTCTGCGACGAGGCCCTCTCCTCGTAAATTGCGTGGTCTTGTTGAGCGTCTCTGTATGGTACGACTACTTCTGGGAGCAGAGTATTACAAGGCTGATGCATTCACTACCCTATCTCATCCCAGACTGCCATTAATTGTTTTCTCTTCCATTTCGGCATGTCACGTGGTTGTGATGCAATCGGCCTAGGTGGTCTTTTGATACCGTATTCAGGGTTTATAGACGTTTCCTGTGATCAATGAAACATCATCGTAAAACTCGGGTCGAAGTCGCTAATTCTCTGTTGGGAGAAAATGGCACGTGCGTTCCGTGGACGGCAGACCTCTTAGGTCTTACTAATACTCTCTTGCCAACCTATATTAAATATATACACAGCAAGAAAATCACGCATCTTACAAAACTATTAATTTCAAATTTGTAGAAAATGATTGATTTTTCAATTGATTTTGTGAGCTTATTTGGTATTGTCAGAAGACTTATTTCCAACAACTAAAACGTCAATATTAAAGAAGCCCAAGTCCTCTCAGTTGAATATAATAATTGACATGCCATCTTTCATCCTCGTCTCTATGGGCTGTATGAGCCAACTACATCCACATCTGCAAGTATCTATACTGTGAGCTGCACATTAATCTTTGAAAAACATAGATGTTAACATTGGTTCAACGACTCCTTCGTCTCCTTGTAATGTTACCCTCTAATTGTATTATTTCATTTTTTCTTGGATGTATTTTATATTTATACCACGGTATCATACCTATCAGACAATGGGTCATTATAACAATATTATACAAAAAGAATTATTCATTTTTAAGTAACGTAGTGTATAAAAGATAGAGCATAATAAGTGGCATAATAGTTTACCAGAGGCTTTTGGTATTTCGGTAATTTGTCCGATAAAGTTACGAGCGTGTGTTCTGGACTGGAACTGGAGCATGCAGATTAGTAACACGACAAAATTCTGTACGGCCAAACAGCTACGCAAAATACGAGGCCTTTGGAGATCGTAAATCACAGCATAAACTCTGGAGAAAGAATGGATGGCTCAGAAACATCGCTACATAGTTGCACAACATGGTCCAACGTGGGGGCCTCAACGTGTACGCCTTTTAACAACAAAATGAAGATGTGTAAGCATTTAGTGATAAAAAATTTAATGTTCAAACAGAAAATATTTATGCAGACTTCAGTTAGAAACGATATTTGAAGCTCACTGCGACGTAAAATAGAAACAATTAAATAAGTAAACTATTGCGTATCAGTGTAACTGTATTTGTAAAGAAAGTGATATATATATATATTATAATTAAGAATTTTTTTAATTTAATAAGTGACCCTTTCAATACCATCGCCTGATCGTATATTGAAGTTAAGCTTAATCATTCTCTTACAAATATAGACATATTCGGCAATACAAATCATAGAATAAAATTTTTAAATATATTAATTTTAATAGATTTTAATACAATTTGCCCCACTAATCGGAAACAGCATGGAGCATAACGAGAAACATCTGCAAAATCAAAGTATCATTTATTGACCGTAGTTACAAAATTATTTCTAATAATTCAACAAAGTAGAAGAGTTTTTGAAATTTATAAAATACATTGAACATATAAAAATATTTAACACACTTAATTAAACATTTCTTTAAATTATAGTATCAATGTGAGTGGTCATATGAGTCACAAAAATAATGTGAGTAGTGTTTAGTCCTAAAAATTAGGATCTGTTGAGGTAATGGGAACTCAATAATTATGAGCACTAGCAAAACTAAGAAATTATCTATATTTTGATGTCGCGATGTAGAACAGCCAGTTATATCTAAAATTAATTTCGTTAAATATTAAAACAAATAAAGTGATGCATAAATATCAAAAAAAATATTTTAAATTTATTTTGCTGTTTTGCACTGTTTACCAACATAAAATAATACAAACGTTGAATCAATGTAAAGTTAAAAACCGTTATACTGTTGAACTTAATTTGAAAACGTACACTTGTGAATAAAAAAGATAACTATATAGTAGATGTAAGGGTAAAAACTTGTCAACATGAAATCGAATTACAAATACGGTCAATCTTGACATTAATTATTAGACCTGATATGAAGCACTTCGCTCAATTATCTTCAAAAGTAAATTCTCTTCACATCCAAAATTTTTGTATTGATCCAAACAAAGTTGTGATCAGTTGAAATATAATGACTTTTGAGTAGGAAGAAAAGCCTTTAATGTAATAAAATGTAATTAAAAATGAAATAATTAAATTAATATCGCTAAATATTGTATATAGAATCCAAAAATATTTTTACAAATTTCGTGTTTCTACATAACATCAAGGGCCCAAGAATTTTTTTAATTCAAGTTGTGCACATCTAGCGTAGCAATACGAAATTTTAATAATAATTTAATTTAACTGAAGAGATCCAGAAAATTGGTAACGAAACATCTTAAAATGTTAAATTCTTCCAATTATGGTTTTTGGTAAATGTTTGGTTTTATTTATTAATAAAATATAATGTAAAAAGAATATTATTATTCACGAAACTTTATTTTTATTATTTATATTAGTAATATTTTCATACGTTTTTGAATACAATATTTAACATATTTTTTAAGGTGAACTGGCGTTCCTGGGGCTATTTTTGGTTTTGCATACGTCACCCCGTAAGTTCCTTTCAGTTTACGGTGAAAGCAGCAGTAGGGTGAAGTGTATGGAGATGAGCCAGAAAAAAGAATGATATTCCTTCCGCTCGGTAAAAGCAACGTGTTCCAGGTAAATCGAGGAGGGAGTGAAACGTCCAGAATAAAAGCAGACCGTGTGTCCGAACAGCCGACCCATCATCAAACCGGTGAAGCTCAGGTAGAATGAAGTAATTATTCCAGGCCGGTGACGCGAGATGTGCGTCACCTGAATTTAAACTGAGCATGGATTTTCGATTCCGTTAGCAATGCCTGCCAGCAGGGACTGCCAAGTACTTTCATCGACATTTGCTTCTTCAAGCTGCCTACAAACTCATACCATTTATTAACGCTATGGAGTAACGTGGTTATTTAAAGAATTTGAATTAAAACGTTAAATCATACATTTATTCAATGCAAATAAAACAAAATAAAATATGTACAAAAAAATTGAATTACATTTTTTCCCACTGCTCCAACTAGAGAATCTATCTCAACATACCCGTGTTTTTGTCCCCAAGAAAGAAAGCGCAAAAGGAAATTAGCCTCGCAAGGCTCCAAAATATAAAAACCCACAACGGCTTACCAGCAAATAATCTCTGCCGCTGAGAACTCTAGGGTTCATCCGGCCACACGTTCACCAATCTTCCCCGTTTTTCTTCAGCCTCTTTCCAAGGCCATCCGATCTCCGTCAATTTCAACCATCAAATGTCTCTCCTGACTCTCTCTGCCTTTAAGGTATTGCTGTCTTCTCCTTTTCCTTTTTCTTACAGTTCACCTAATTGGTGCAAATTTGTTTAGTACCACCAACAATCAGAAAAAATACTACAGTATAATTGGAAAAACGTAGGGTTTTTATTTCTTTTCCTTGCAGTATGATTCCTTTTCCGTATTCCATTTTAACTATTCATGGCTTGTTCTATATATAAGTTAAACAGCATGGGCGACAGACTGCATCCTTGTCTTACTCCTTTATTGATTTTTAATTCTAATTACTATTTACAGTCATCTCTAGAGGTTATGAATAAGCGTTCTTTCTCTCTTCTACTCTAGGTAAAGGAAAATCCGACAGCATTATATCGTGTCTTGTCCGCTTCAAATTCGGTATTTATCAACTCCGATACACTTGAAGAATCAAGAGGTTTTGGTTTTCAAACTGTGTCATGTTAATATTGAAATAGAATGTTTTGATGAATATTACGTTCATCTTTATCAAGTAAATGCCTTAACTTGTGTCCAGGCTCTCGTATACACTCTGATACATTTCATTCTGACTAAATGTTAGATCTTTAGAAAGCGATATTGGAGCTTCAATAACACCAGATAATTTGGTACCCAATATGCTGCTTTCACCTAATACCTGAAATAAAGTAAGCGCATATGCCTCTACAGATATTCAAAGATTAAGAAATTACGAAAAAGAGAGAAATAATAATGTTTAAAGGAGACAGAGAGAGCTTGACGCTACGACTGCTTCCTGTGAAGTAATGTCTAACGACGGTCCCACAGGAAGATACACACAGTCATCGTTGGAAAGGGAGGTGTTTTTAGTGGGTAGAATCCCACACTACTATCCAGTGCGGACCCTGAGATAGTGTCTTTAGAAGATTTTCAACTGCCCTCGCAAAAAAAAGTTAGATCTTAGTGTTTCGAACTTGTACTTATAAACCTGATGTTGGCGGTTAATTTTGAAGAAATATTTTTAAAATCTCTCCATCTTGTTTTTTAAGATTATATTGATTATGTACAAGGTTTATCGGTGCGTATGTTTTGTTGCAGATTATAAGAGTTCGAGATACTTGTGGGTTGAGGTGAGACGGAGTTGGAGATTTGCAGTATTCATGACGACTCGGCGGAGAAGTTGGAAGCCGGGTGAATAAGAGAAGGTAGGTGCGTGAGGATGTGGGGAAGTAGAGATGCGTCGCTTGACGTAGGTGCGGGGGTGGAGTTACACGACCTGCGAACAACCCTCTCGCTGAGGGGCCTTGTTAATTAGCTTGATTCTGTATGCGTAAAGCGCTTAGGTGATGCTGCTGATGATCCTTGACGCAGCTACCAACGCTATCGGCAAGGGCTTCCCTCCGTCACAGTCTCGGGCGATTTGCCAGTTACATACTCGCCTTAGCTCTGGAAACCTCCCTCGGGGAATTGTTTCATCAAATGATTACCCAAGAAAAAGCAATAAATATTGAAGGGCATCGAATTAGTCTTCAACGTAAACTCAAACTATTGTCGAATATTTTGCGTTTACTTGACTTCTACTGTCAGCTTCTCGCTCACCTCTCCTAACAAGTATACCAATGAAGAAATCCTCCTATCACTCAAAATAATGTAATATTGCGATATTATGGCATTTCCGCGATTCTTTAAGAGTATTTAACATACTTAAGCATATTTAATACCAGCTGGGTGCCCGAAATTGTCCAGTAATAGATATATTCATACAAGCCCTGAAAATAAATGAATTTGATGATAATCTCTTGTTCAACACGTGACTTAACTGACATAGAGACCGGAATTTTTTTTAACCAGTAACGCTTTGATGTGCACATATCAACCTATGCCGATTGGGGGGTTAGTCATTAATTAACGAGGATGGTGACGAACGGCACCTGAAAAGACTAGAAAATTCTCCTCGAGCATTAAGTAGATAGACAGTACCTGAAGGGAGTCTAAAAATCAACTCCATATTAATGATGAATAGCCTAAGTTATATCATTCACACTAGTTTTAAACCAAAACTATATTTAAAGTTTGACTACAAGCTTTCTTTTGAAGGAGCTTTCGGCATATGTCATAGTCATATACAATTTAAAACACAAATTATATGGATTTTCTAGAATACAAAAACAAATTTGTTTTATAAAATGTTATCAAACAAAAATATACTCATTTTTCAATTAATAATTTTGTGTATGTACAATTTTTAAATATTTTTTGGCAAAGTAGTACATGAAAGCAGATTGTGCTGATCTATTCAGGGCATTTTTCGAATATTTGAGTTCAGAAGCTCACCAATTCATTCGATCCTAAAAATAAAAAAATTCCTTTTTTAAATTAATTTATTTTATTTTGTTTAACATTAACCCAAGGGCTAATAGCGAACCAACAATAACATTATTTACATTTCTTAAAAACCCTTGACATTTGCCAGAGTACAGCTGTTACTTCTTATTAACTTACAAGTTTCGACATCGCAATGCTAACTAGTTACCGAATGGTTATTCGACGTTATCCCTGTGACGACCAATCGAGTTCGATAATATTTAGTTTCCCTGGAGACATTACTGTCATGTTGTCCTCTCTCTCTGAGCCTCCCTCCCACCCACGTCCTTGCGGCAATACCAGCGCTGCTTCCATCCCGGCGCCAGCATGGATTAACGCCACTAACAAAGGGATTATTGATCATAATTGAGCGGTCCTTATCGTCGGTTGCCGGCGGATATTCAATAAACACTCACAGGATATTGAAACAAGGCGCCGACGCCGCTCGGAGGTGGATTGGGAAAAGGAAGGAGCCGCCTCCAACTGGGGAAATTAAGGCCTGTTTCTAAAAGTTTGCTCCAAAAACGATTAAAGCACAGCAAAGGAGAAAAAAATCTTAAGCTGTTGCTACATTCATACAGAAAAATTATAAATAGACAATTTTATACAATATAGATAATTCGATTACTCGGTACTTGTATTTTACGATAACATTCGTTTGATTTACTTATTTTAACATCATATGAAAAGACTTTTTTACAACTTGTCATACATTTTATAACATGTTGGAAAATTAATACTGAACGACACAGAAATTTACAAATCACATTTGTATATTAATTTTACATTGAATTTCTAGAAACTCTTCTTACCCCTATGTTTGTATTAAGAACTACGTCTCTACATCTTCTCTTCGTCCGTCTTCAAAATTTTACACATACTGCAGTTACTCAAAATTTTAAAATGTATGTTTGATACAGTGACTACTTCATTATATTCAATTCTATTCTATTATAATTGAACGACTGATACTAATCCTACCTTGTTTTATTGCAATTATTTCAGCTATAAATGGAATAACTGACGTAGAAAGTAGGCTAATAGACTGGTAGTAAGTAATTCCAAGATGGAATAATAACACAGAAGTCAACATTTATCTTTTTTAGTTTAATGAATCAATTCGTTGTCTCATAGGGCTGTTAAAACATTTTTTTTAAAAATGACATTAATTAAAATAATACTTAAAGCTGTTGATCACGTTGAAAAAATTATTACTTCATTAATTAAATGATAGAAGTTTAATAGTGGAAGAAAAGGATTTATAAATTATAAAAATGGTTCAAATTTTAATAAGGGATACAATAGATTCACTTATACCTTTTTAAAACCTATATTAATATATGCAAATGTAGTTTGAAGCATAAACGTAAATTGCATTACTTTCTATTGTAAAATGACCAAACTTTTGTTTTCATTTAAACTCACACCAATTTTATCGATATTTAAGTAACTGCTATTTTTATATAAAACTAGTTTACAGATATAAACAGTCTCTTTTCTAGTTTAATTTATATTTCTAAAATGTAGCTCTAATCGCTTACATTATTGAAAACTACATTAGAATGTTATTTAATATATATATATATATATATAATAGGATACATTTTTTAATACTTCAATATAAACAATTTTACTCCACAAAAGTATAGTGTAACATAATTCCTTTTCAATGTGAAGATATAATTATTATTATATTATATTTTAGGTGAATATGATCCAAAAATAGGTTCAAAAGTTCGTGTAAATAAAACCAACAAATAAGAATGAAATATGTTAAAGTACAACAAACAATATTATGGGTAAAATAATAGTAAATAAAGTCACGTTTATTTTATAGAAAGACATCAATAGATTGAAGTTAAGAATAACAGGCTAATTATAAATATTATTAGACGCAAAATTATCAGTTATAGGCATGAATAAAGTGATATAGGCATATTATTTGACATAGGGATATTTTAAAAATTGGGCTTAATTAAATACATGTATTAATATATTACAATAATGTTTCATTTTTAACTACTACTTCTTCCAGTTTTTACAAGTCATATGCCGAACGTGAATGAATTACAGATCTTCTGAATAATTACTATTCATTAAGAAAAACCTATTATCTTTTGTTATATAGGTGATATCTTTATTGGCTGTCTTTGATGTTGTCATTTTCTTTCGTATTATGCAATTGATGAAGTCTAACAATTGATAGAGGAAGCGTTGTACATTTCAAATAAGTATTATATATCGTCTTTTTATATTCGGCCCATTTTATTTAATATTTTCTGAATGAAATTATTGGACAGTTTCTAATAAACCTTTGTATAGTTCTTACTGCGTGATCGGCTGTTCGTTTTGCAAACCTATAAAACAATGATCGAAACTGCAAAGAGATTGAATTTCAGACTCTGGAAATTCACTCTTCATGAAAACTATTTTCCAAAAATAATTGAATGTCAAATTTATTCCTGAAACTAATTTAAGCAGAGTCTTTCTCGGGCCGAAAGGAAAAGGGAGGGAGTGAGCACTACAATTCACCAAACTTTTATAGAAATCTGTTAAATATAATAAGAACGGGTACAGAATAAAGGTAAATTAATTTTATTTATATTTCAATTCATTAGTACAGCACTGAAAATGCCATATTTGGAATCAGAACGTTACTAAAGATTTTTTAATTGGTTACTAACGAGATTGATTTCGTTGTTATGATGGATTAATTAGATTTTAGTGTCCCTTCTAGAACCACTAGATTGAAAAATGCGTTTACAGTAAAGAATGTATGAGCAAAGTATACTCAAAAATCATTAATATCAAATTTGGATATAGTTTAGATATTGATGTATTTGATTTGAAACTTTATGAATTGTTGAAGTTGCTTCAGAATAAGATTTTTATTTACAAGTGATTGCATAGAGAATATTTGACTATATGTTAACTCATATTTTTAAGATATATGCTTTTGATTAGTATGAAATGGGTTCATAACAATACAAATTTATAGTACTTTGCATTAGGAATATTCAGGTTATTTTGAATGAGAAAACATCCTGAATCATAAGATGAATTAATTTTTAGAGATTGAAAATGATGAAGTTATGTTGTTAATCTTATTCGTAAAGTTCGTGCCGCGGGATTGCCTATATATTAAGGGGCGACGTGTTTACACAGATCTCCTTCACGTGTTATTTGCTATTGCGTGAGACATTATCTGCCGAGCTCGAGGCGCATCCATGGTAAGCGTCATGATTCCTCCTCGAAGTGACAGCTCAGCTATTTGTGTCAAAGGTTGAGAGAGCCGCAAGACGTCGACGACAGACGCTCACGTACGAGCTAAATCTCGACAAGCTGTGATGCATCAGAGAAATGCGAGCTGCAAAGGGACGTGTTAATTGCACACTTCATCAATATTCAAGTCACTTAGTCCCGCCAGCTACCTGCCGGAGGAAGCTGTATACTTCATTAGCAATATATCATCAATGGCGGCAGATACACCTGCTACAGGAGGACTCGCACTCTAAGGCGTTATTATAATCCTCTGTTGCGCCATGATGAATGGCCTCCTACCTACACCCACGAACGACGTCCAGCGAAGAGGTTCTGCAAATTACAGTGGGACTGCGCTTCCAAATAATAATAAATGTTACGTCATTAATTCTCAGCTCTTTGGAAGTATTAATTCGTGTTATGATACATTTCACTTTATCCTGTTCAATTGTTGTGATATTAATTATATTTGAAATTTATCAAAATTATAAACTTAATATTTGATTAGTGTCTGTCGTTTTGTTTCCTGTCAGAAATAGTTGTTGAGTTCCCGTCGATATTGCTTCATTTAAAGCACTTCTAACACGTCTCATTCTCTAGTTGTTCATAGTATTGTGAAAGAAACATGGATCACGGACGATATTATTATCTGCATGTCACAGCTCATAATAAAAAAATGTATGTCTAAGAACAATGACACACCACCTTGGAAGTTTTAAAAGCATGCAAGCATAATATTTTCGTAAAGTAATTGCAAGGTAACAGGTGCCGATTTCACCTTGAAGTACTTCAGTGTGCCGTCGAATCAGATTCATGCGACGTTTTCACATATTATTGTTAGCGCTGCTGGAAAAGTTTATTGTCATTCGTAAGTGACTTGTATCTTGAGACAATTCTCTTAAAACCATTTGAAAACAACTGTAGTGACATTGGAGAGAGAAAAAACGAGGAGACATCCCGGAAGTGACATTGACGATGAGACAAATACGGAAAGGTTTAGATCACTATAAAATAGAAACACTACCGGGACACGAATGCTTTCCATGCAATAAAAAAGGATCGATGGTATAAATAATTGACACTGTGGAATATAGCTAGTATTGTGGGGAGACATCAGGATGAACCTGAAAACATTCAATTCTCCTTTAATGGTTTAGGAAAGGAATTGAAATGGGAGGATGTGGAAGGTCCCAGAAGACGTAGTCTTCCAATGACTGCGCTTCACAACAGTGAGAGAATGGTGTGGAAACTTACAACAGTAGTTGACATCTGAAATACTGCTCAACTGAGTGTTGAATTCAGAAGAGAAGTGGAACTACGTTACACTTGACGGAGAGCGTAGAAGGAAAAATGTACCATGCCCCAAAATTACATACCTCCAGATACTAAGGCGTTGAATCAACCAGTCCTATGATGAAGTGGTTCAGTGGATTGATATTAAATGGGCATTAGTCCAACAGAACCGAAAATGCTGAGGTATGAGAAACTGAATTTTTCCACCAGTATGAAGAAGGGAGGCAAAACATTCAGAATTACAATAACACTACTTTAAACTGTTTTCTGTCATCTGTTTTATCATGAAGTCTTCACATTCATCAGGAAAGTAACTCAGGCCGTTTGACTTCAGGAAGAAAAAAAAATTTAGCTTCTTCAATTAATCAAAAATTTGCCAAAACTGTCATGATTCATGCATAGAATGCAACGTGTCTAAAACTAACAAAGTCGCCATGAAAGATAATTCTCAAATAAAAATTATTTCTGAAAGCTTTACTTCTGAAAAAGAAGAGAGCAGTATTTCTGGAATCTATATTAAATACTTCAAATAACACGAGCATTTTGAAAGGAATTTTCGTCGAAGTTGTCTGAATGGACGAAGCTTCCTTGAATTTGTAGCGTTTTCCTCGTGTTATTTATAAAGTATTGACCCAGATACTTGAACGTCGAGTCGTTTTGGTTGAAAAAATATAGTCAATTAAATGGTATTATAAGATTTTAAAGAAAAATAAATATCTACATTGAATATACCTTTTCATTTTAAGTTAAAAAGATCACATTTCGAACACAGGAACATCAAATCATTAAAATTGGGATACGGGATCAATAATTACACACGCTTCGTGAAGTTAGCGTGACTTTGCCTCGTTGAGGATAAGAATGAGTGGTATTTAATAATCTTCCGCGTTTCAAGAAGATGGGTGTGGTCTGGCCATGTTCTTCATTTTTCGTTAGACAGTTTATAATAAACGCTATTTTCAATCTGATATACACCAAAATTGCCTACGTTAGCAGTCAGTTGTCTTTTCCTAATGATACATACACATTTCCCTGTAATGATAATTTTACTTGACCCTCGAGTCTCAAATCGTAGCCTATTAATCTATCCTTTCTCTTAGTCAAAGTCCTCACAATTGTTCTCTCTCCCCCTATTCTCCTTATAACTTCCTGGTTAGTTACAGTATCCAGCCATTGAGTTGACGCCTGAAATTTATCTCTGTGAATTGTTCGTAACCGAGTACTATTAACCTAGAACGACGTCTCAATGACTTGATCTGTCATTTCCGGAAGTGGTTGTCCCGGTTTGTAGACGCCTATTCATAGGAGTTTGTGGGTATCTTCCCCATCCTTGTTTACACGTCGTCATCGGGTGGTCTCGTTTCTTCCATGCTAAGGTAGGGTTGGTACCAAGTGGTACCGAACATGAATCCTGAGTCCCTTTTAAACAAATAGTTGGTCGTTTTGATTTAAATCGCTTTTAATAAAATGATGCCCCTAAACTTCTTCGTATGATGTGAATATTTCTGTTTTTTTTTACCTGCTACACTGCTTAGCTATCCAAAATTTTGACTGTACACATAGTTTACCCTATATATTTTAACCAATATTCACAGTTCGCGTTTGATTGGTCTTGAAAATCCTAAGTTTGATATGCGATTTAAAAATTATAATAAAACAATATATGGCCTTTAACAGAAGCTAAGAATAAAGTCTCTGAAAGATCAAAAATTGTTTTATTATATATAACAGACGTTTAATTTAAACGATTTAAAATTTTTTCTGTTGTTTTCTCAGTGTCAGAATTCAGCTTATTATTTGTGAAATTAATAATCAGACGGTACTGTACATTCACAAAGTGTCATGGTTAATGGCGATATCAGCACAGAAAGATGTTTAAACATGTACTCATATGTTTTGCAATTATTTTACGGAAATTATGATTAAAGCCTTAATATACGTCTGTACCAACAATTGCAATTGCAAATGCATATTGGTACCCAATAGCCCGACCTACCTGATGTAGGATTTTTCCCTACATCTCTTTAGGTGAAACACCGGGTAGGATCCTTAAACTATATCCCGGGGCCCTTGGCTATCTTGCTCAACCTTACACGTCCCCCCTTTTCGATTCCCTTCCTATACTATCCTGGATCAACCTCATGTAGCCTGTTAACAAGCAAAATGTTTCCCGCTCGTTTAACCGTTATTAATTAACACACAGACCGCTTCTTGTAGTATGATTTTTATTAATAGAAATATACGGTATATGTGTTCGGATGAGGTTGATGTTATAAAATTATTAGGGATATTTTCCTTTTAATGTTTACTTTTCACCTTCAATTCTACATGTTTCCACTTCCGTTTATAGAATTACACCTCTGCCTGCACAAATGAACCTCTAAAAATCCTCAACACTGCCTTCTGTAATTATCCCCAGTAATGAACGTAAATTAGCGGGTATAGAGTTTGTACAAACGAATGACGGTAGAAATTGAAGGTA
This sequence comes from Eucriotettix oculatus, assembly GCA_034510155.1. Lineage (NCBI taxonomy): Eukaryota > Metazoa > Arthropoda > Insecta > Orthoptera > Tetrigidae > Eucriotettix > Eucriotettix oculatus. The sequence goes on from CM067382.1 coordinate 44,888,489, forward strand.
TTTGCGTTAATGGCTGTTAAAATGCATTGATTAGGGCACTGTGTGCGTTTCCTAGAAATATTGGTATTGTGATTACATGTTATCTGTGACGCTGCACTGATTCATGGCGTACGGCTGGAATTTACAACCCGCAATGCGGGTCCGGGGCGTAGCGTTCGCTTAAAATGGCGGCCGCTGTTGATGCTACGGGTTCGCTATCTCCGATACGCTAATTTCGCGTAATTAGCCCTAGAGAGGGGGAGACACGGGTGTGTTCAATTTTCGAAGCATAAAAATAGAATGCACCAGTGTTTGCCGGCTTTGAAGCTGAATTAGACTCGTCCAAGGGGTCGTCGGGTTTCAGCGGTGATTTTAATGCGTTTCGGTTTAAGTCGACCTCTCTGACAGGATAATCTCATTTTGCTCGTGAAAAAAAATCTGGAAAACTGCGAGGACTGTTTTGGCCAGGTGCCCACTGAATTGTAAAGGGTATATAAAATATAGTATCTCCGTTGTCCATATATCTTTTCATAGACCGCTATAATTTCTGTCAGAATTATAAAAGTCATCATATTAACACACAATAAAACTGAACATGGGCGGTACCGATTTTTCGGGGTTGACAAAAACTAGCATCATGAGGGGCAACAGGATTCACTATTGCCGGCTTGAGGCACAAGGATAGTGATTCAGAAATGGCTACATCTTGGACGGATACAAGCATGGCTGGAACAGCTTTAATTGTTATGTCCCTGTTGCACGCTGAAATCAAGTGAAAACTGCAGCCGTGTCTATTTTTAAATTTAATATTTATGCATTATAATACTATAGGCTTTTATTCAGTATCAAAATAATATAAACATTAATTGAATATAGTTCTCGGGTTTCTACCCGGGTTGTATTGGTTGTAAACCACGTTTCTATAGTATTCAGGCAATTGTTTCATCGGGAAAGTCTACATAAGTTAGTAAATATTCATTATTGACTTTTTTAAAGTTTTGAAACCGAGAAACATTCGTCGATAATTTAGCCATATTTCAAAATAATATTGAAACTTATTTTTTACTTTCCATACTACTACTAAAATTTGGCAGTATTTATTATATTTTGTGTAGTTCTGTGAATAGTTAGTATCGTTTTGGGTAATAATGATAACTGATTTATTTTTCCATCTCTGTGAAAGGGTTCGGGCACAACCTATTTATACGATTGATGGTGTTGGTTGCTTCAATTCAAAACCTTTCAAATTATTAAGCAAAATTGTTATTATTATTACACACAAAATAAGTTCCATATTTTTTTTTCAAAATTCATCAATAAAATGAAATTAGTTGTAAATCAGAGTGCATAGTTCGATTTATTATTATAAATATTTATTTTTCGGCATTTTATGATATTCTCATTTGTTGGACATAACCTGCATGGGTAGAGATTACCCCAAAGAACTTCCACAATACACATAAAACGCCGCGATGTATAAACAAGCTAATACACTATTTAACTACCTCATACCATTATTTAAAAAAATTAAATGCGCATTCAAAGCCAAAGGAACGAATATCCGGGAGTGGTTGCGTGTCTAAGACCGTCGTGCATCCAGGTTTGTCAGCGTATAAAATTATAAATTATGGACCGACGAAAGTTTAAGTTGGTAGCAATGAAACACAAACTGGTAACGAAATGAAGCCCTGTACTTTAATTGAATGGGATCAATATCCGTTTTTTATTAATTTTTTTGTAAGTTTTAGACTACATATTGTATACATTAAAGTGTTACATTTTATTAAATTAAATAAGTCAAAGAATAATTGCAGCGAACAGCGTGAATGTATTAGAATTCAAAGCACATTCCGCAATGCCATTTACTAAACTATTGACGCTTCTCTATGTATTTTCGAGTTGTGTTTACATTACACAAATGCCAATTTACATTATGACTTGGCGTGTGAATGCTTTATGCGGAATTCTTCCGTGGAATAGAGGCTTTGTGGAAACCAACTACGTTCAGTGGATCCTTGATTAATTCAGCAGTCTGCCATCCATGTTGCTACACTATTAATGTGAATAACGTTTGGTAACTACGCTTGCTGCAGCTGTGCAAACATTTTTCCATTGATATCGAGTAAATTTCTTGATAAATTGAACGCGACATTGCTTATACAGACAACCCAGCGTGGTCGATAGATTGCTGTGTCGGTTGTGTTAACTTTATGTATTCATTTTAGAGAGAAAAGCCAGAAACTGTTAATACATCATAAAAATTAAATACAAAAATAATCTTATCAATAAAATAATTTTCTGATAGCTGTTTATTATAGGATTTCCAGGAGAGAAAAATTCTCTTCAGTCTTTGCGTTCACTTATCTCTGTCGTAACCATGCTGGGATGGATCTTGGGACACGCTTAAAATAAATTTAAACACAGAAATAGCAAATAATCATTAAAAAAATTTCCGCGTGAAATATTGATTTCATTGCTTTTTAGTCTAAACTTTACATAGATGCTTGGTGAAACTTCTTTCCACGTCATCGAATTTTGTAAGCTATTTCAGTTTCAATTAGGGGATCGTCATTGTTTAAATAACTCCTAATTATGCATTACAAAAACACTTAAATGGTGTTATGTCTGTTTTCACTTTTCTATGAGACTTGATATGCTCCTATCACGTAAGTTTCCTGTATAACTCACTGCATTCTATTAGTAGGGGAAAGTTTTCGTTTTCAAAACAAATTTATGACGAATAATTAAATAAAGATCTGTCGTTTCGGTTAATGGTAGTCTTAAGATTTCTGTAGCTTCCGCGTTTGATACCGAGCTGATTCATATCTTTCCTCTCCCTCGGTCCCTGGAACTATGGGGAAGAACGGAAACTGCAAAGTTGGCCAGCTTGTTAACAGCGCCTCCGTGATAATGGTGGCGAGTATCGGCACAAGCTGGCAAGATAACCCGGATGTACAGCATGAGCTAGGACGCCATATCTTATGTGACCAGCGAGCATTAAGGTCCGAGCATTAAATCGCGTGGTGATACAGGGAGGGCGTCGTCCGCACCTGCGCCCAAAACACGACTCCCAAACTTAACACGTAACCGCCGCTGGTCAGAGACGACCGTATACATCTGCTCAGGAGCTCCTCTGCCCTTATAAATTAAATGACTAACTTGCAAACGGTCTTACTATCCCTTAATTCACCAGAGTAATATTTTAAGTGAAGACTGCACATTATTACAAATTTAAATCACAACTAATTAATGGGCGCAGTATCCAAGATCGATTCTCTGAAGCCCAAATGAGTCACTGTCATAACAGGATTAATATATATTTACATCAATTATACCAAGTTATTTTACGTGCAAATATAAATGGTAAACTTTAATAACCGAGGTTTTGTAAAGTATAAATTAAATTTTAGGAACAGCAGAAATGCTTTCGAAGCTCGTCTTTAAAGGCTATGAAACTGAATTAAACAATTAGGATGGGAAATTTTAGATCGGGCCGGGAATCAGACTCAGAACCTCGATTTACAATTAAATTAGACTGTGAAGAATGTTCTTTAATAAATTTTAGGTAAGCCAATGTGCAAATTTATACAATGGATGAAAAGAGAACGCATCAGACGGGGAGGAAACCTTTGCAAGCTCAGATGTTAAAAGCCTAGATTCCCTGACCGGTCGAGATTTGTCCAACCTGATCATAAAGTTTATTTTAATATATTGGCACATCATATTTTAATATCAGTTTTATGAATTACGGAAAAAAGTAATATTTTTGAAACAAACTGTTTCACGACTTTAATTTTTAAGCAACGTCCACAAAAGGAATTGATTAGTTCTTTATAATGAGATAAATTACAGACAAAAAATCAGCGATAAAGTAAATACCGCACAAAGGAAATTAAATTTTACGTGGCTGACAGTGAATTAGTGCTGGAGTCTGTGGTCTAGTGGCTAGCGTCACTGCCTCGTACCGCAGAGGTCCCGGGTTCGATTCCTGGCTTTGAGTGCTGTTGATCAATGCTCAGTAAAGTTGAAACTCAAAATGGTTAAATGAATAGCGATGTTGTTTTGGAATACGTCTAAAATTAGTCTCATTCTTAAAATACCTTAATAAATTATATTTATCAATATCTTTAATTTTTTAATGTAGGAGCTTTCGGCATAATGTGCCTTATTCATATTAACCAAATTATATTAAATCAATTATTGTGATTTTAATTTTTTGAAAATAATTTTTGTTTCTATTTCAAATATTTAATGTATCGAGGAATTGATATTGATTGTTTATTTATTTTTTGAATTAGTTAGTTTTCTTCATATAGATAAAAATGTCACATTTGTGGCGAACGCTCCTTTGGTAAATTAAAAACATTAATAACTATTATTTATTAATGAATTGTAAAATATAATATCATTAATATAATATCCTACAATTCAACACAAATCATTTATGATTTCGTCTTCGTTGACGAATGAAAATGTGAGAAGTGTTTATTTTATCGCTTAATTTGATCTGTAACTTTGATACATATTGTCTAATGAACATACAAACGTTTTTATTTTATACTATTGTTAAATATTAATATTAAAAATATATAGAAATAAAGAAATATTGTCATTGCAATTTTTATAGACTATTCTTATTCTGATTTTTGTTATCTGAACAGATAGACGATTGGATTAGTATATATACCTATAATACATTCGCTTTTGCATTTATTTATTCATTCGTCAGTTTATTTTACCTTTTCCTCCAGCTGACTGAACGTACCGTAATGGAAATATTTAGCTCTGGGAGGCAGGTTGTATATTTTACAGTTCAGCTACCACGTCGGTGGACAGGGCGTGGGGTGGGGATACCGGAGCACATATATATATAGACCTATATCTCCCCCACACCACCGTCATCCCGCGACCCTCTTCCACTCCTTTTCACTTTTTTTTTATCTCCACACAACTAAAAACAATTCAACTTTGATCAACTGCCGATATGATGCACCACGATGCCGTGGAAAACCCTTTCACGCGATTAATACTGAGCAACGAGAGGAAAAAACTGCCCTGTTAAGTCGCGGGGTGGGTGGTGGGGAGTTATGCCGGAGATGAAAGCGTGCTGCTCTCTGCAACCAGCATAAGGAGGGGGAGGTGGAGAAATTTCTGATATGTTTATATTTCAATGCAGTAGAAAAACAGACTTAACAGAGGAAGAAAAAAAGAGCGCTTGGATTGGAACTAAGCTGCTTTACCTTACTTGATAGAATAAAAAAATTGACAAACCTCCCTTTCACATCAGAACAATACAAAAGTTGAAGACAAATAAATATTTGTAAGCCGAGTATTATTTATTCAGCAATGCACAAAAATATTCGACTCGACAGTGACGCTAATGGATGTATTACATATCAGCGCGTGCGTTTGTCTGTTACGTCGTATAAATTTTCTTCTGTACCTGTAATTCAATACTTTCTGCTCAAATAATATATTAACTGTCAGAAAAAGTAATCTTTTTTCCTATTATCTATTCCATTGGACCTTAAAATTGAAATCTATCCTTGTCGGAAATGTGCTTTATTAGGTGTCACACAAAACTTCCAAGCCCTTTCTACTAGTATGACATAAGGTTCATTTTGTAGGATTGTGTTGTATATGTAACCTAATAAATAAAATATTGAATAATATAAATTAGATTTAAATTAAGCGTGAACTATTGGAGAAATATTGCATTACTCTGTTTCAGTTTCACTTGAAATCAACCAGAAAAGAGAATGTTGGATCTTGTAGATATTTCAACGACTAATAGGCGTGAATGAACCCATATTATAATTTGTAGCCTATAGGTATTCAAATTAATGTGTTTGTCAGTGCTGCATAAAATGAATAGTCTTATTTCTTGTTTCGAAATTACTTACATATTCCTTTCCGATACCCGTGTCCTTGGTTCTATACTTTCTTCTCCAATCACACTTTTTTCTTGTCCTCTGTAAGTGGCACGTAAATCGGACGGGAAAAGAGAGGATTTTTCAGTTATTATTCGAGTGTAGTGAATTCTTAAAGATTGTATTCAGGCAGTGTGATAGGTACGAACAATATTATAAATACGCTGAGATTAAATTATAACAGTCATTTAATAGAAAGGATAAGCTTTGAGTTGCTCTGTCGATACTCCTTGTAATAAAATAAAACTTTGTGCGCCAACTCAAATATGCCCACTCTAATATCAGCATTTCGAATGAGTATTTTGTGTTTTGCGGCTGCGGGACGGTGGCATAATGAAAAAGTATCGAGCATTAAGCTCTGTGGTCGTGGTAGGCCATCCACAGCACAGCCGCATCTGCGGGAAGACCAGTTCCGACCGCCCCCGCAAATGCGGTCCACCCTTCCAGGTACAGCCATACCGTACCATTTAAATGATTCCGGCCACGCGGACATCGAGGTATGCAGCGCGAGGGGATCATCATAAACTGCCCTACAAATTGCTCCGGGGGCGTAATTTAAGTGCTCGTTTATTGCTAGGTGGAGGGATAATTTCGCAATACAGCCGTGAGTATGGCTAAATGGTGCAAGTGTTTACGCTATCAGCCTGATCGTTATGGCGCTGAATGTCCCGTACCTGACTGACGCACCTGTTACACATGTACATTTTCACTATTCCTTTTCCCTAATGTGACGCGACAGAATTAAAGTCGCTCGGCACCGAATTAAAAAATCTCAATATTTTTATTCTTGTAAAAAGAAAACTCCTAGCCATGACCTCATACTTGCTTTCCTGCGACTAGCGCTGCGAATAAAATTTGAACAAATCGTTTTTTTCGGCAATTAATTCCTCCCAAAAATTTATATAAACCGAATTATATAAAATGCACTTAATCTTAACAGACAATAATAACTTGATGAGGTCTACCTATATGTAGAAGGAACGTTGTGTTTGTCAGATAAATATCGGTAGTTGTCTGTTAAGAATAAGGGCATTTTATATCATTCGTAAATATTAATGAACAGACGTAACTTATATTATCAATTTATAGAAGCCGTATACTGAATTAATTCGACGAAAAGCAATCACCTTCGTCTTTCAAAAATACGTTACAAAATTTACGCACTATCTTCCGTTGCCATAAAAAATTTCTTCGTCCTGTTTCTTACTTAAACTAGGAAATTTTTAATAAAAATGATAATTATAAAGGTAATTTTAATAGATATATGCTGAAGATAAAGTGTACGTTTAAAATTGTCATTACATTTTTAATTAAATTTTTGATGGAAGAGTTGAATGTATATTTTATTTAGATCTTTACAATACAATTAATTTTCAATTATGAATTCATATTTGCATAGCATGCGACTTAATAATCATATTCAATCTTTTTTACGAAAACAGAATAATACGTTGTAGTATGACTACAAAGGAAACATATCTTTGTCCAAACAACGGGAAAAAATAAATCACCTTTGGCGGGGTGGTTAGGTTGGTTTGAAAACCGCTGACACAAGGCATCAAGGTATTGAATGCATGTAGTAAATAATAATTAACTGAGAATTCTCCGCCGTATAGCTTTGTCAAATTAGACTTTTCTTCTATGTTGGGCCAACACATTTTAGTTTCACTTTGTACTGCGTGGTTTAATTTTATATAAAAGAAAAATACTTTTCAATTTAATGGATTATAAAGTAGGATAACGGATATAATTAATTGGAGTGTAAACCCCTGTAATGGAACTACATTATTAGAATTACGTCAATGGCGGTGTTTGTGTCGAAGGGGGTCTTTGATGTTAGCTAGGATACCAGGAATTCAGTTCCGACAGGACTTCAATATGAAAAATATTTTTAATTAACGTTGTCAAACCTTTAGCACCTATTTTTGTGCAATTTTCCATTGTAAAATTGTTCTCAATTTTTTTTATGCTTTAAAGGTATATAATTTTACTTTCGTTTGTACTGCACAGTTTTTAAATTCTTTGGACCATGCGTAACTTTTTTTTCAATATACTATATAGAAAATAATATTATTATTATATCAGTACTTTCCCATATTTAAGGAATTAATTTTTAATTTAATATCGACATTAAAGTTGGAAAATGGTATGAAACGATAAATCCGTAATGACGAACGAAGTACTTATGTTTATAAAGGTGAAAGTTAACTAGAAAATTCTGATGTAAACATACAGTTAATCCGTGTTTGCTGCACAGGATGGCTGAATATATAATTATTCAGGAGGGAAAGTTGTTTTAGTAAGCGGTCATAAACAATACGTGAAGTTAAACCAGAACAGGTTATATAAATATAAACGTTTCCTTAACCACCTTGATTAGTTTTAATATACATTAAGTCAACAGTAAATATATAAATAAATATAAAACAGCTTCGATAGCCACAATTGTTCTGAGCTGTCAATTCTGATTGATTGGGCGCTAGGTAATTTTTTATATGAAAACTACCGAAAGATTTTTTTAAAACAAGAAGTCCATTTATTCGAGCACTGAGATAAAATATATCCTTAGGGCGTGTCACTAATGCAATATTAACATCCCCTACGTGTCTCATCGTTGGCTTAATTAGAAATCAAAATCAAACAAATCCGTGTTGGTGTCTCCCTACTTCGATTCCGCAGCGTGTTCGAGACCCTTCACTTACACTCTCGGTCGCCGACCGCAATTTCTCCTTTATGCCATCGTGACCCGTCGTCGACTGCTCAAAACTTCTGTGCACTTGCACTGTAAAGCAATAGCTGCGCACCTTCAACCATTGCCGGGCTTCTCAAAAGACGCCGACAACAGAGGAGTCTGGCACGGCTTAGCTGACATAACTTCATATATATATAAAAGATTTTGATATCTAATTGATTGGGCGATATCCAGAAAAACTTATCGTTCCTTTCCTTGGAAACTCATTAGGAGCACAAGTATAACAAATTCAGTAAGATGTATATCTGAAAATTAAATAAAGTAATTTTCATATAAATATAGTAATAAGAAAAGTATAATATAATTATGTGAAAATAAAACAAGAAATTACTTACAATTAATTTATTGTAATTTCATTTAAAATTTCAACATTTTGTGAAGAAATTTTTAAAAATGTATTTGATAGTTAATACTTAAATATATTTAATATATAAACAACGAAAATACTTGATTGCATATTCTAAATTAAACGATAAAAATAGAGTACAATATAAATCTATCATAATTTTATTTAAATAATTTGAATCCGTTTCTTACATTTATAGCCAAATTACTTTTTCTTATGTGCAAAATTTCAGTCACAAACCTTGAAAATTTGGTGGTGTTGTGATATTCATCCCTAAGACTGGCATGATGCAACCGTCCATGCTAACCTATCTTGCGTAAGCCTTTTCATTTACGCATAACTATCACATACCACCCACTCCCTAATCTGTCAACGTGGCCTTCTCTTAGTCAACGTCTTCGACATTTATTCACTCTTCCCTATTCCGCTTAGAACTTCCTCGTTAGTGATTCGATCCATCCATCTGATTTTCAGCAATCTCCTATAGCACCACATTTCAAAGGCTTCTATTCTTTTCCTTACTGCAACTCCTACCGTCTACGTTTCGCACCCTTATAAAGCCACATTTCTTATCATCCTCTAAAGTGTTGGTATTTTGTAAGTAAAAATGATGATTTATTAAATGTATTTATATTGATAAGACAGAATAATTTTTAATGTTCGATATATGTTAGGTATAACTTGAAATATATTTTTGCAATTTTTTTATAAGTTTTTCTCAAATCGAAACCGAAAATGGCAACCGTTACCGATGACAGATTTGCCAGTAATTTATTTCCCTTCTCCATTATGTAATTTTTAAAAATATTTAATTTTATTCACAATGAATTGTATCTATGTTCTGTAAATATGTACGTCTTAATATAAATAATGTAGATAAATAAACGTTTTGTTGGTGTAAGGATATGGCTTGACGGACGTTTGCTATCATCTATGATTTTATTGAACTTTTGACACGTTTGTGTTCACCCGCAATCATATCAAAAATAGTTTAATTATTTTAATTGCTCGATAAGAGATGCAGCAACTGATAATTTTCTTCTATGACGAATCTGACGACAGCTATAAAAGTCCCAATTTGGCGTTTTAGAGTTGAAAGTTTGGCCGCTTGAAGAGCTGCTCCAATTAAAAGTAACGACCGTTAACTAACCTAGTTTGCTAGCGTCATTACGGACAGTTTACACATTTCAAGATGGAAGGGACTCGGGGTAGTCCTTTCACTGCCCCCAAAACAGCGGCAGAAAATACATACGAGTCAAAATCCCATACGGTTTACTGGTTTTACAAAAAATATAAGGAAAAACTATGGAACTTTGGACAGTTTTACACACGTAACTTTTATCCAAATGAAGAAAATCTTAGAGAATTACTTAAATTTGTATATCGCTTTCCTAAAATTTGAAACACCCTGAAAAATAGAATAAAGAACCCCAAATCATCATTATTACTAAAGGATAATTAAGTTACAAAAATACACGTTTCATTAAATAATACTCATATTACTCTTAAAAGAGACTTACGAGCCGTACGTTTTGGGTTGGATATATTTACTTTAGTTAAATTATTGTCAGTAATGAACTTTTTTCACACCTTCATTTACATCGATATAAAATAATTTCAACACTCTTTCAATAACAAACTGTAATTTCACATTACAAAAGGAAAATAAAGTTTACTTATTTCGTTAATATTATACATATATATTATTATAAAGATATTATTTTTCAGCACTGGACAGAGCTCAGTAAAAAATAAAGTTAAAAGAGTAGGAAAGCAACGAAGTGTCACTCTTGAAGACTTTTTTGCCTGTGTATATTTCTTTTAGGTACGTTATTTCTGTGTAGACTGTATGGAAAGGATTATTTGAATATCGTTTCCCGTTATTTGAGATATTTCTTTTTTTTTTACAAAAAAATAACATACCCCGACCTTCCTCTTTGTTGTTACCTGAGTTATTACATTTCAAAACGTATTGGATATAAACACATTTTGAGATCTGAAAGTCATGTAGTGGGAGTCAAATAATATAGTATTTTATATTTAAGGGACTAGATGTAAACCGTTCATTAAATTTGCAAGTTATTTCGCGGTAAACAGACCAAATAAATGAATCGACTACATTATTCTGATTAATGAAATTAATTAGTTATATGTAGAAAGAGCTCAATTTTCGTACGAGTATGTTTGTTTGTGTGTATGTATGTTTATAAACCAAATATAAACGCGTGGAGGAATTTCAAGCAAATTTTGCAAACACGGAAATCAACACTGTTGGGGTAAGACACGGCTAATACCAACAGGAGCGGGGCCGGAGGTAATTATAGAAAATCGGCCGATATTTCCGTTGAATAAATGTTTTTCGGTGTCAATTAGTTTTATGGTGTTTCCCGTGACATTATTTGTATCCGTCTTACCCTAATGACATATAGAATCGGATACATAATGCCTTTACATTTATGCGTACGAGTGGCAGCGGCGACGACGACGTTCGTGAAAAACAAAAAGTATCATAACTTAAGTAAAATATGTGAATTAATATCGCAGGCATCGCTGGTACCTAGCAAGTTTAAAATTAAGTATTTTTTTAAACAGAATTGAAGCGACTAAAGCGATATCAGGAGATAAAATGTAGATACTGTTTCATGTACGATTTTCATGTCAATATATTATTAATGCGATTTACGTAAAACCTACTTTTTGGGTTTAGAGAAATGTTTTATTGCACCTGAAGAGGTCATAAGGAAAGAAACGACACGTTGTACTGTATATATTAAGTATTTTAATTTTTATTAAAATTTGATTCTGACTAAGCTGGTAGTGTTATTAATTATTTTTATTTACATCATATATACTTACGAATGAATCTTATCTGAAATCACAAAGTTTTTTCTACCAATTGGTAGACCTTATCGAGTGAACACTAAGAAAGAGATTGATAACATTACCTCAAACCCTTATCTAACACCAAAGATGTAACGGGAAAGATATCACTTGAGTAACAAAAGATCATAGGTCTTACTTAAATAATCACAATAATTTTGAACATTAATAGAAACATGGTTAAATATATACTTAACTATTACTCATAATCCTTTATTTGACTTTCAGACTTAAATTTCAAATATTTTACGCCCAGAAAACTTTCCTCTTAATCTGAATCGAGCTAAATTTCTGGATTTAAATCTGTTGACTGTTCATGAATGCAAGGATTCCGAGAGAGAAATCGAATTAAACTTTATCAATCAATCAAATTAAGTTAAATTATTATTTTGTAGTATTTATTTATAATTGTAAAGGAACCATATAAATTGAGAGCCAATTTTTATGCCTTTAACTAAAGGCATTTGAGAAATTAAATGTAGTAGAGTTTAAAATCATTTATCAGTTTCCCCATAACATAAACACCTTCCTGTTTTCAATTATTCAGTATTTAATGTATTTTCCCGAAATGTATATATTCCTTTGTCGGTTTACTTCACGTTATATCTGTGGAGCCCTATAAAATTGAGTCGTTCATGCTTATTGTTTGATGAGTGTTTTCTACTGTAATTAAATGACATTTAAACTTCACAATAGTACTGAACTAATTTGTATCTCTCATACGGTTTAATCATAGTCTCATAAAAGCGATGAAATTAGAGCTTCATGGCGAGCACATTTAGCCTTTGAATTAGTTATAACATTACAATCATTCTCAGAAAGCTAAGACAGTAAAACAGCTTTGAACTATAATAAATCACAGTTTCATGCTTTCACGTTTACCATGTAAATTCAGCACGATTGAGGATTACGAACTTTGTGTTAAATGATAATCCCTTACTAAAACCACATACTATATCTATATTTCGACCTCGGATATGGAATATAGGTTAGTGATCATACGCAAACTACAAATAAAAAAAGGAGAACGGCTGATGGCTTTTGTTGCACGGACACTGTCATGCAGAATATTGCAAAGGGCATATAAAATTATAATGTTACAACGGTGAATGAATAAGCTTGTTTAATGTCATGTTCCATTTAGTTTCCATAATACAGAAGCGTTTCACAAAGAAGATTAAACAGTCATGTGAAATTTTTGATCTATTTTAGACATTAACGATAAAGAAATTTTAATAAAAAACGACGCCTAATTAACAGCTTTCCGGAAATTGCATAATATCGAAAGATAGCACTAGTGTAATTATTATTTGTAACATATTTTATTTTTAAGGTTATTTTTTGTAACTGCCACCGAGTGCTACTCAATTGCAATATTAATAAATTCAATTCAATTCAATAGATGATGAAATGTGACAGTTTATAAAAATTTCACATCTAAAATAATAATGAGTGGTTATTGTTATGGATAAGAGAAACATGTAAACGTCGGCAAAGCTTTCCAATAAATAACGACAGTTTTAAATGGTTATTAATTAATTTATAATGGAAAAGGCAATCCAACACCATCAAAACTAGAATACACAAATTTCATGTGTTTTATTTATTTTTATTAACTGTCTAATAAATGTAAATGAAGTGAAGAATTCGTCTGGAATTTCAGTGATCCTGTCCGCTGAGTCAAGGAAACAATAAAGGTCCCAAGGTTACAAAGAATTATTGAAGATAATTTTTTTAAGAATCTGACCTCTTGAGCAATATACATATTCTGGTCTCTCCCCTTTAATACCAAATGATTGCCAAAAAAATTAGGCTGCGAAAGGGCAGAAAGATAGTCAAATGGTGTTTAAGGATCCTCCTACCTAACATTCTGTAGAAGATAGGTCGTTCTTGCTGTACCAATAATAAAAACCCCATACACGTGGAAGGAATCCTTGAGGGTTCTATTCCTTGATTTCCCGCAAGTGTGGGGAAGCCTTGAGACCGGTTTTTGGAACCAGAAAAGATCATAGACTTATCATCAGGGCCGGAACTGAGAATTGTTTTGGCAGCGTGTGTGTCGTGTACTCAAGTACTGAAACCCCAAGGTTTCTGTTCAGTACGGAAAATGTGGCAGAGAGAGACGAAATGCATTAGTATAAGTAGCTCCCTTATCCATTCAGACTTTCAATTTTATTTTTTAGGTTACATGAGGGTGAAATGGCAACTACACTTGCACAGTCGATTGCTGTATAGTTTTTGGAAACAGAAAAAATATTTTAACTAGTTATAGAGTGAAGTAGATACGTCGTTCATGGGAATCAACTCATCAGGAGCACAAACAGAAAAAAAGCACACGAGTGACGCATTCTAGTGACATCCAGTTTGAGAGTTCCTCTAATTTTATTTATCTTTTGGCTAATTAACTATATCAAATCAGTTCTGATTCAGTAAAAAACTAGAGATTAAATTTTTATTTTTTGTAATTTTTTAATATAATATTGTATTATAGTTGAGTTGATTTTGTTTTTCGTATCGTAAATTACTTACTACTTGTTGTAAGTAAAAGACAAGTTATTATAATTTACACATTGTCAAGTTAAACTGATCATAATTAGTAGTCACACTAGTTGTTGATATTTCTTTGACTAAAACTAATGAAGATAATTTTCTTGTTTTCTATCGCAGTTGAGGTAGGAAAAACTGGAATGAAAGGATGTTAGTTATTAATAAGTACCCGTAGGCGACTGTCATCATATTTACGAACAGTAACGCTAGTAACGTCGTTTTTATCTAATCAATACAACGGAGAATAATTGTCTCCATTAAATAAAGAAGCCAATTTCATTCCTCTCCACCAACAAAGGAACGATGTAGTAAGAATCTGGGCATAAATATTAAATAAACGGGTCATTGCTTCCCAAGACATCTGGGAATTCTCTTCGGAGCGTAATTTAATATTCCTCTTTGAAGTTTCGTCGTAATAATGTGTCTATAAGGTACACGGTGAAATGAAATTAATAACTCATTTACGTAATCGGAACGTTCAAAATAGTTTTCCACTAATTATCTCCTACAGCAGAAAACTTCAAAGAGTTCTTCTTTCTATAAAACAGGGCTATATATATATATATATATATATATATATATATATATACATCCATTGTAATAGTAAACAGATGTACTGCTACGTCTCGTAGAATAAGGATCTATTCTCTCAGAAATTATTGTTTAGAAATAATAATATTATTGTATTAATCTCTCCTTATCAGAATAACGGTGGTTAAAATCTTGAAAACATCTTTATCATTAAATTGATAAGCTTAAACAGGACTAAACATAGAAAGAAATTTGAAATAAACTGTATTTAAACTTAGAAATAATAGTAATTAAAATAATGTTTAAATTATTTTATATGGTGCGATAGAAGCAATAATTAAAAAGTATGGTGAGGAGGAGCAGAGGGTATTTTAATATTCACTTCTCACGGATTTCCTGGTATTTAGAACTGAAATATACGAATACATTTGTGTTAAGTTCTTTGTCAATATTATATATATATTGATATGCTATTTCAGAGTTTTCATTGACTGATTTTCAGTAATGCGATTTTAATGGAAACTCGGTTAATACTAAGAATTGCCTCCCTTTCCAGAACAATGAAATCGAAATTAATGGAAATCAGCAGCAAGCTAATTTTGTTATTGACGATAATTTCATTACATAAAATAAATAAGCCACTTTCATCAGCGGAAAGCGTTCAATCCATCCACACTAATTAAGCACCTACGAAATCCTCACGCTGCAAAAACTGTCAACAGCTCATTACGTACTCTGTACTGAATGTTCAACGTCATTTATATGCGATAAAAATTTATCTTAAATGCATATCAATGCAGTAGGAAAAACCCTAACATTTTGACGTTTCGTTCAAATATTAACGGTAGAGTGTCAGTGGTCTTCAAAAATAGATTCGTTACGATTATTACTACTTCATGGTCAAGGAAGAGACCAAACTTAACTTCTTTTTGTCAGTTATAGCTCAAATACATCTCTTTATTGTTACTTCGTTGAAAATTCACTTCCATTTTAACGAAACCGTAGTCATTTGTATCTATTGCATAAAATTCTGTCTGAATGTATGGCGACGTTTCTGAAGGATCTTGAGATACAGTAACACATACTCCTAGAAGTTACAGACGTTTATTTTACTCGGAAGTGCTGCAAAAGACTGCCTTCTCTTCGTGGTCCAGTACAATTTATACGTTTGAGGAATATTCCAGAAATAAGAACATTCGTGAAACAGAAAATTCTAGAATTGAAAGGTAAACAAAGTAAATAAGGTAAAGAATTAAAACTGGTTGCGTTGAGTGGGACTCGAACCCGACTCCACATTTTTTAGTCCAGCTCTCTACCCCTGGGCTATGGCTGCAGGCTCTAAGGTGTGACAATTTCTTGAAACTAAGTGCCTTATGAATTTTATTAACACATTTATCATTTATCATTTTTCTCACTGGTTTATGTGCGTTTCAAAGGATCAGTTGTCGTTTGGAGGCTTGAAACATGGTTATTCTGAGAAAATTGTTCAATTATTATATTTTTATTTAAATTAAATAATAATGTTTAGTGACAGAAATACAAAGATAATATATTTACAATTTAACGACTGTATTTACTAATTTTATTCAATTGTATTTATGGTTCAGGTCTACTGATCTTTTTGAAGAAATTATCATTTGAATAAATATACTATAAGCTAATAAGATGCTTATAGAATCTGTTATCCTGTAAACGTGAAATGTAATTGAGATATAATTCATATGATGAAAACTCATAATCTTAATACAAATGTAGTGAATATATCCATGAAAATAAAACTCTGTGAGTAAAAGTTAATAACTTAAGAAATTACTAAACAACTACTTGCTTTTATTGATGCATGCTAGTCTCGCAGATTTGAAACGATTTTCCTCTCTTCAACATTGTAAATTTCCAAGGTTTACCCCGTGTTCACCATGTGTTCCCAATTCTTATTACTTATATGATTACTTATTTAAAAAAAATTGTATTTTGCATTAAAAATATCTTTTAATTGATAGGAATTTCGTTAATCATATCAAAACGCCAAGAATATAACATTAATTTTATCACATTTACAATTAAAAATAGCAACTTTCTTATTTTATATCTTACGGTCAACGTTGTCGTTGCGTGATAAGGCTCACCGATATCCTTCTCAGAATGAATTTGTCACGTTCTTCTCTCAACATATTTTTTTACTATGTTGGTGGATAGGCTCAGAGAAACACATTTTAAACATAATTATTTTCAGTCTTCAAAGAAAGATAGAGAATGATTTTATAATGTACAGAAGTACTAGAAACTTCGATTCCAACAGAAATAAAAATATTCCAACAGATGTTAATAATCTGGAAGCGGAAGTAACATATCTGTGCACGTAATTACCCATTCATGCGACAGTTAGGGGGTGAAACATTTCGCAGCTTAATTAGGGGTGGAATTTTACTATTGAAAATTATGAAATGCAGTATCAATTTATGAATAAGATAGAAGAACCGACGAATCAGTTTGCGCAGAAATAATTATTTATTTTTAATATATAGAATACTTCTACTGTTATATAGGAATCAGGAGGACACTCGTAAGCAGACAAACAAATGGGACGATATGAGCACAGTTCAGATAAGTTAAACACCTTATTACTATTGTAATCCTCAGGCCTCTTATTTATTTAATGACATCCTCCCGAGTAATCCCCGCCCGGAGTTCCAAATGGGACTATTTTACCTCCGGAATATTTTATCCGAGAGGCTGCCATCCTATTGTTATGCATTTAGCGTTGCATGTTCTCTGGAAATTAAAGCTACGGCTGTAGTTTCCCTTTGCTTTCAGCCGTTTTCTAATTTAATCGGCTATCAAAATTTTGTATTCCTTACAATGTAAATGTTTTTTTATATTTTCTACTATCCCATCTGTAAGAATTCAAAATGCAAAAAGCCTAAATTTGATATGTATTCGGTTTAGTACATAAATATCTCTTTGCGAATGATAATAGTTTTTGTTGCGAGACATTGTTATCCTCCGTGCACTTCGTTCCTTGACGCTAAGAAAAAACACAAATTTGTCTGAGGATGTCACGTATGTATTTATAATATGTGGATAACAAGAATCATGATTAGACCGAGGTAGTTATCTGAACTATGCTCATATCGAGGGGATAATAAGAGATCGTCCCCTTTGTTTGTGTGACTTATAAAGGTCTAGTCTTACGAGCGATTTGGTAAAAAAATATGTAAAATATCAAATACTAAGGAATATATTGGGATAAAAAAGTATTTACATATATTTAAACGTAAATATGAGGAAAGATCTCATAAGTTGCCATAATGTTTCATTTTTTGTGGTTAAGCATAGTAAAAGTAAAGGTGAGTTTTGAACTTTTGGGAGAAATTTCATTTAAATTTTTATCAGAGTTTTGTTTGACCGACGTAATGAGCTAATAATTGAGAAGATTCTTCAAGGGACCATGTGTGGCTTTTTTCATTACAAATTCAGTCACAATGTTGGTCAAAATGTTTTTTCAGATTTTCTTTTTCTGGATGAGATACTGATTGTTTGTTACTGAGTAACGATGCAATTAATTTAGTAACTTCCTGAAGCAAGCCCTTTAATACAATTAAAGGTTTAGTCTTAATGACGGTTTGTATGTGTTTTAAGAGTAGCTCACGGGCTTGTAATAAAATTAACGGGCCTCGAAGCAGACACAGGATCGGGAATGTCTGCTTTGGTAACTATTAGAGACGAGTGCTTGGATTGGTCGCGGAATTATTCAACGGCTGCAGTAGAGCCATCTGTCCGAAGCGTTATTTCCCCGAACACAGGTGCGGCACGACGAGGAAATCCGCTCGTCACGGATTACACGCTAATTACCTCAGTCCGCCAATAAATACGATCCAACATTTACTCTGGTAATCATCGACGAAGCCCTCCTGCAGCCGTCCGTCTGCTGCTAAAACGCAACGTTTCGGTCGAATATTTACCCTGTTTAGAAGATTATCTCGGGAAACGTACTCTTCAGACGTCACGAAAAAACGATTTGAAAATTTAATTTAAATAGACGGTATCGTAAATCTTACACTTCACATAAAATACAACTGTAAATCTAGTATTAATTAACCCTGCATTAATTGTAAAGATATATCTATAAAATAATGAATATTAAAAATATATTTGATGAAATTAGTTGTAATGTTCAATCTTGGATTATTCATATTCAAATAAATAATATAATTATTATATACAAAAATTATTAACCTATATTGCAATCACGCAACATGCAATATTTTACATTCAATTTTGATGCAAAACATTTATCAAATACAGTTCTTACCCGGGTTTTCCTTCAGTTCAACCAGTTCCAACAGGAAAGTTTCAGCCGTTGTGGCAGAAGCATTCTTATTAATTTCCATTGAATTTAAATTCATCTGAGATATAGGAACACACTACCCTATCATTAGAATTTTAACCATCTGGGATGATTTCATTTCTCTAGAAGATACTTAATCTTATCCTCACCCTTGTCCTTAAAATCAGGATTGGCTATGGTTGATAATGTATTGAGACAAAATTGAAGGTATGTTAAAATTACACCTAGAGGTAATTTTATATTCTATTTTTCTTTCATTAAATTATTAATTTCATTATATAAAAATACATACTTTTTTGTAAAATATTATGGAATATTGTTTGCTAAAATTTTCAGCATAATTAAAAAAAATCCCGTATGTAGATGAATACTGTTTGGCCGAAAGGTATTGTTGGAAAAAAAATGCGAAGCAATAATGAATATTTAAATCTGCAACTGATTTAAAATATAGGAGAGTTTTATGAAATCATTTCAAATTCGTAAGCATAAATTTTAAATTCATTGAATGATAATTTTTTTTTCAACGCAGAAATTTGTATCGCAGTTAGTCAGGGAAGGTATGCGTAGTAATGGCGGAGAGAGGAAAAGGCGCTTAATCCACAGAAATTGGAGCAAACAGTTCATCTACAGTATAATCGTTTAAAAGCTCAAAGATGGTTTCGAAAAGGAAAGCAGGTGGCCTATTCTGACTTTGCGAGGGCAATAAGGGTAAAACTGGGAATAAAAGGAGATGCAGAAGGTGCATTTCACTGTTACATTAATAATTCAGCTAGCATAGCTGTTGGTAAGAAGCCTGGGGCCTAGTCGTAGATTAGAGCCGAATAACCTGCAGTAGAGCGACTCGCTGCAGTCCGTCGTCACATGTCGACGCCGGGTGGCGCATGCGTCGCGGTGCTGGCAGGGGGCGTCTAGCAGAGGCGTCCCGACGCCCGAACCAGTCCGTCGCCGGTGCGTCAAGCGTCCGTAGCTCTCCGCAAGTGTTCCGCGATATGTGCTCACTCGTCTAGGGACGCTACAATGGCAGACACCGCAACATACCTAAAGTACGACACTAAAACCACTCTAAAGTGAAAGTACTCGACCACACAGTCCCCCGGCGACTCCTTTCGCCTCAAAATCAGACACTTGAAACTTTCAATTCACGCGGTAAAAACTTTCATTAGAGTTGACAGACACACTCACCTCTAACTCTAACTATACTTAAGTGTTTTTCAGTATATACCAGACTAAACGTTCTTCGGTAGCTTTGTTATATGTGAATTCAACTGAAAACGATTTTTATGTGCAAAAACTTTTAAAGGATCATTCCGGCGCGACTTGTACATTTGCGTGAAGTACTAATGTGGGTTCGCCTGATAACAGAGCGTGTTTCTGTTTCTTTCTATTAATTAATCAGGCATAAGTAATATGTATGTGTGGCTTTTCACACGACAACCTGATCTCGATCGCTTTTCCCGCTAGTGGCGCAGTCAAGGGAAACAAACTGGTAAGTAATTAACAGAATGAAGTAATTACCACGATTTATCAATTATTTTACACAAAAAACATAATATACTATTTTCTTTGAGTATGTATCTTTCCTAGCCACAAAATACCTCCTAAAACTCGCTGAACTGTTAATCGTAAGATAATTTTTTAAAAGAAACTTTCTCTCTTCATCCCAAAAGACGTATCCATCTTATAATTTATACTGTTCCGAAAATCGTATATATTTGACGTAGTTTCATCTCAAAATATTATTTACGAAAATCCTCCCCCCAAATTGAATTTTATTTGGCACAGATTACGTTTCTGTTTAAATGCCTTTATTGCACTGAAACAAATTATAAATAAAGTAATTAAATTATTATGACTTGTTATTATGAATAAAGCAAATGTCAACCTCAGACGTTGCAGCAGCAAGATTAAATTTTTGTTATATTTGAATTAAATACCTGAGGACGTCCCCGAAACGTTTCCAATTCAAATAAATTATTCCATTGTTTTACTTCTTTGATTTATTTATGAATAAATTATAAATTATTGGAAATTTAATCAAAAATAAATTTGTAAAAATTCAATTGCGGATAACAGTGAAATTATAGAAAAAAAATGGAATAATAGTGATGTTTTAATATTTTAATGTCACAATTTAGGAAGTCTAGAATTGTAGAAATTCGTGAAAGAATACAGTATCTTAAAATAGAACATTTTCACGCATCGCTTTCGTCTTATATATAATTATTAAATATTTTTAATTGCCTAAATGAAGGCCGATAACGAATGAAATATGGGGTGCGATGTTATGGTTTTTACAATATACAGAAAGCAAAACCAATAGGGAGGAATTTTAAAAGCTGGAGAAACAGGTGGGTACGATATTGTAAGTCGATAGTGAAGCTACGAGATACATCGGAAAATATAGGAAGTCTCTGCATGAGTAGATATGTATCAAAGCAATCGTTTGTTTAAACATGAAGGAACTTTCATACGTGTTCAATATCGATTCCCAAGAGCGAATAACATCAGAACGTAGCTTTGTGTTTCTTTCCCAGAATCTCCCAACCCCGAGGCTAGAAACGTCAACATTTAGGGAGATGTACCAATATTCAGATCAAAGTGCAGAATGAAGTTTTCCTGTGACAAAAGTTCCAGAGATATTTTTAAAATAATACTACATTATTGTTTATAGTAATATTAATAGTTTAATTTTTTCAAAATATAATTAAATTTCTATTTTGAAAGTAAAATTCTTGAAAATTCTACGAAAGAAGAATTCTGTTATATCATTCTAAGGTGTTTCTAAACTGAATAATTTTATTCTAGGCATTAATTCCGTTGAACTTTACAATTTTCGTGGGTTTTCAAAAAATTGATATTAGTTAAAAGAAATTGGAAACACAACTACAGGAGGTTGATACTTAAAATAGACCATGTATTACTATATAAACTGCTTAAGTAAAATACGAAGCATAATTTGTAATAAAATTTAAGGTTCCAGAAGAATATTTTAACAAATGCCATACAGTGTGCATGAGAACTGTTTTTTGTACAGTAATTATACAAATGTAAAAATCTTTGAATTGATTTATTTTCAGTATGTTTGTTATTATTTAACATGACGGTCTCATCATGACTTTCTGGTGCTATGAAAAATAATTTTAAAAAATCTCCAGGGGCACGAGTAAGGTGTTTTTTTAATACGATATACGGAAAAATCTCGTTTGACGAATTGACTTATATAAAAAATGGCGTATGTTGAATTTAATTAGCAAATTGTGTGTTTTTATGCAGAATTTGTTCGGTTTTGTGGCATGCCGGTAAATTAAATTACTAGCAAAACTGATTCGTCATTTTAAACTTGATATATTAGATATTGAAGCATCAAAAATTATTTATATAATGTAATTGAATTAATCTGACAAAGATTTCAGGTTGTTCGGGGTGTATGTAATATTTGCTACATTTTAATTAAGAGCCGAGGACGTCCCGAAAGTTCGGCACGAAACGTTTTCAAAATTAATTTATCCCGTTTCTTGATTTTGGCCATTAATTGCGTTTATAAATAACATTAAAAATGATTTGCATTATTATGCAAAGGAATAATGCTGTTTTGAATTTAAAATCAATCGGCGTTAATATCAAACAGATAAATTGAATCAAGTATTAGATTAAAGATGCCAAGTTAGTTAAAAAAACTGTAAAAGACACTTCTGTTATTTATATATATCTCCTGAGTAGTCCTTAGAACTGTTTGTTATCATAAAAGAGGATATTAAATAGTATAATTTTTTTAGTGATGTATAATGATATAATGTTTAATCGAAGAAAATTTAAATCTAAAGATCGACCTTATATAAAGTTAATGTGCATTCTAAATAAATAAATTACAGGTTACTTGGAAAAAGTTCAGTTATATTTTTAAATCTAAATGGCGTGTGTTTAGTAATTTAAGTTCATTAGCTTTCTAAAATCAATTAATGTTAGAATGTACTGCAATTTTCTTTTGTTTTCTAAAACTGAGGGTATGTTTATATATTTTAGATGAATGACAGTCACATGTTATACATTTCAAATTTCACAGTGAGGAATTTTGAATTCTCATGTATCGAAAACAAAATACAGCCTCTTAAGTGTCCATCTTTAGTTGGAAAATATTAAAATAATGTCAAGATTACGTAATCTAATTTGTTAGTATACGAGCGTCGTGTATGATACATATATAAATATATGTATTATCATTACGTTCCGAATACTGTAATATTTTTTAAAAGAATTTACTTGGATATCAATATTTCAAAACTGCATTTCGGACTCGGTGATGCATTAGCGTTGATCTTACGATTTATTGTACTATTATACTATCCACTTTCCACGAATGTATCAGTGAAGACCGAAACGGTCGTCGGACAAGGAGATAACAATCCATGAACACGGAGATTACACGGGTCCAAAATCACCCCCGCAGCAGGCACTTTGTTGATCTGTCCTATTAGCCGCGTCTCATTGGAATATTGTCGAGTATTCTACTGTAGTATAGGATGCAATGGGGAATCTGCACAATGGAAAGGAACCTTCAGCAAGGCGAGGCAGTAACGGAGAACGGTTATCTCAATGTTAAACTGGATTCTTTATACACGTACCGACTCTCCGAAATTTTAGAATAAATTATAAGAAATTTAAAATGTTGAAATATGCAAGGGAAATAAAATCACTGACATGAAGGTTTCTCCGAAATTTCAGGAAAGTACTCAAAATAACCTTCAACACGAGGAAACCGCAAAATCAGAACTGGCAGTACAAGATAAATAAATAGAAGCATTTAATTTAAATTAAAACGAGAACTGTTTATCCAGAATACACACCAATCTATGATAAATAAATAAAATTTGGTATGTTGTGGGTACTTACAATTAAAATCTTATAAAATTTCCTGTTACTGCCGCAACATCCGAGGGAAAAACAATGCCATTGTTCATATGATTTTAATTGTAAGCTTTTACAACATACCGATTTTATTTATTTATTTATATTCACCTTTGTATATGTCATTATATATTATTTCGTAGAATGAACTGAGGACGTCTGAAAGTTGGAGAAGAAACGTTTTATTCAAATTAACGTTTTCTATTTCTGACTTTAGGTAATTTATATTTTATTTCGCAAATTTAAGCTCAGTTTGTGATTCGGCGTCTCGCAACTGTTCCTCTTTATTGGATTGGTTCCACAAAGATGTTGTGGATAACAATTTATATCTCATTCTTAGTTTTATTTCCTTTATGTTGTGTTATCTCAAGTGGAAAAAGGGAAAGACAAGGGGAGTTTAATCAGCTTTCGCAAGTGAAACTGCCTTGAGTATGGAAGGTGCCTGTCTAGTTTTAACCTAAGATCCTCTCAAGACGAAGAATCTCGATCAGTTTTGAGATGTTTATTCATCGGGGTCACAAATCTTAATCATTCGCTGTTCCTATTAAAACATTCGGCCAGCTGCCTCCTAAACTTGCTGAGGCTTGGATGAGGAGCTGCTGCTTCATGTTCACAGCAAGTACCATGAGCTGTACGACCTATACGATACGATACCGTGCATCGCTTTTAGGCGAATTTATTGAGGCGAATTTGTGAGGCAATACGTCAGAGGACGACTGGCGACTGTGTGTGAGACCGATCGGTGTCAGTGCATATAAGACGGTAGGGACTAAGTAGCGAAAGGGTCGTTATTTCCCTGTGCAAAGCCATCCTACAGTATAAATTATGTAATTTATGATATTAGGTAGAAATTTTTTGACCTAAACAAATACAAAAATGGCAGACTACATGAAGTGTCAAAACAGTAGTTAACTGAGAAAATATTATTGTATAATATAACTTTATTAATTATAACAAATGATGCTGATATATCAGACATTAAAGTTAATGTACAAAATTAGTTACATTACTACGATATTTGATTTCAGTACATTATTTTCAATAATTCATATCAATTTCTACCTATTTGCATCATTAATTATGTTTAAACGTTTGATGTTTATAATAACTTACGTACATAATTAAAATATTTTTATCTAATACCTACTGAGAAGAATTGTACGGCTTTTTCCTTACATATTCCAGCTGTATGTCTTGATGTGTATATGAGAGGTTATTATTTGCATAGTCCCGAAGTTGCGTTGTCTGGAATTGCTAGACGAATCCCTGCATACCTAGAGAACTTTGAGAGACAACTCAGAAATTCATTCTTCTCTGCATACGACCCAAGATAAACTAATAAACTGGGAGTGCCTCCCGTAATCCACTTTACTTTGGGCCACCTGTTGACATCTACATAAATTTGAAAGTGCTGCAGTCTTGGCAGTCTGCTCATGCGGAACGTCTTACTTCTGAAAATATATAGCAATAACAGTCGTTTTATGCTTTAAAAATACAACATTGCCCGATACGAGAGGCGATACTGAGAAGAACAGAAAGTCTTCATATGAAATGGCACTGAAGTTTACGGAGTCAATAAATTAGAGTAACCTGAATTGATAAAGATTTTATCACGGTTCAGAGAGTCAGAAAATATTCTGCTATCAAAGGTGAAACATGACCTATCAAAATTTAAACATCAAAAGGATATTGATAAACATTATTATTATGCTATAAATGACGTCTAAATATTAATATATGATATACATGAGATTCATCTCACCAACTTCACATTACTCATAACACAACTAATCAAGTACTTGCAAAATGTTAGAGCCGGAAATGGACTCGTTTTAAGAATTTATAGAGTTAAAAATAACTCGAGTCCCAGAAGAAAACAAGACTATTTCGTGCGCCAAAATATTAACCATTTTTAAGGAAACCTCTTCCATATCTTTCTAAGAGGAGCGAAGTATCATTCACGCTAAAATGTCTGACAGAATTTAGCAAAGACATTCGGTTTAAATGCCCAAACACATTATACAGTTGATGAAAATTAAATGTTATTATGGTCCACTGTTTTACAACCAAACCAGGATTAAATATATATAGCCAACAGCCAACTTTCTACAATTATCAGTTGGTATAAGAATTGATTCTAGTACATACAATATGAAAAAAAATGAATTTACAAAATTAAAAAATTATTATAGTAATTATTTTTTATTTATATTAATAACATTCGTATTAGGTTAAATTTAAGACCGAAATAATATGAAAGGATTTACTAAACTATTTTAAAGAGTTTCTTCAAAAATTAAAAAATTTTTGTTTTATGAAATAACGTGGCAAAGATTTGGTCTTCAGCTCGTGACGTTATAAATAAAGTATCTAAAAAAACGTATTGATCAAATATGACTTACACAATATAAATTGTATGCAAATATATTGCTTCAACTAAAATTAGAATCTCGTAATCTTACACTAATTTATGTGGATAAATTAAAATTATTCAAACGGTTATTTTTTAATTGTAATCAACAGTTAATTAAAGAGCGAAGGCTTTCCCGGTGAATTTGATTCAAATACAATTCTCGAAGAATTGTATTTGAAGCAGTTAATTAATTTTAGTAATAAATTTTATTCCGCAGCCCAGATTCTAAGACATTATTGTAAACTTATTTTAAAGTATGAAATTAATCTTAAATCTGAACTACGCTTATTTAACCACGAACTCTATAATTCTATATTTCTCCAAGTTAGCAGACTGATATTCACATTAATGTACACAATTTTACAGTATACTTACATTAGACTACGTTCTAGAAAATTAGATGGGTAGATAGGGTAACTAACCAAGAAGCTCTAAACAGAATACGGAAAGGGAGAACAATTTGTAGGACTCTGACCAAGAGAAGAGATAGATTAATAGACTAGTTTTTAAGACATGAGGGTCTTGTAAAATTAGCATTAGAAGGAAGTGTCTAAGGTAAGAACAGAAGAGGGAGGCCAAGGATGGAATGCGCTAAGCATTTAGGGAGGTTGTGGTTATTATGTAGAAATGAAAAGGTTTGCGCAGGATAGATTAGCATGGAGGATTGCAACAGACCAGTTAAATATATATAATTCTTTTTCTTCTTTGGCTCTACTGCCTATTGAGGGCCTGGGCCTGCCGGGGCTACTGCGGACTGTCATGTGTCGTGACACATTCTGAATTTGGAGTGATTACGTGGTCAGCGTATCATTTTACCGCAGTCTAAATTTTGCTCTTTGTGACCAAAATATATACATACGGGCTGTTTAAAAAATGAAGGGCATAATTTCCGGTACAAAAAAAAGTGCATTACAACACGGGTCCGGAAATGCTTGGTTTTCCGAATTATGGCCTTCAAATTGAATATAAAGGTTTTGAAGGCCATAACTCGTAACAAAACGTTTCCGGACACGTGTTTAATGTACTTTTTACTGTCTACGTACTGGGAATCCATACCTGAAATTATGCCCTCTGTTTTTGAAATACTCAATATATATTATACTGTTGAATGATATCTGGAATATTATTTCAAATATACGTATAAGTAAAACTTTATATATCTATACGAACATTATTTTATTTCTTAACGTTATAATAATAAATAAAAAGACGGTCAATAAGTCAGCAACAAATACAACGTTTCATCCAACTTTTTGGATTATGAAATGAAAATTAATTTTCAATACATAAAAATCTGTCAAAATGTGAGGTGTAATATTCAATATAAGGTAAAATAATTTTATTTTATATTGAATATTACACTTCATATTTTGATTTAATACTTTTTTGGTGTATATTTACCTGACAAAGTCCATGAAGTTGGATGGAACGTTGTATTGCTATTCATTAAATAGAAATTAAATTATTTGCTGACTTAGAACCATAATTTTATTTATTTGTAAATAATAGCACTTATTAGTTCCTTTTTTCTCATGCCTGAAAGTTATGAATGCTTGATAGTTATTTATCACGGCTATGATTAACGACCTAATGACCGGATACGTGAGACAATATCCCCCTCCCCCAATTACATGAATACATTAAATAATTACCTGCACGCACTTACGAAAACAATTTTGCATTTTATACGAGAACAAAACCTCTGTTAAGTTGCATTTCGAAATTCCATTGCAAATGTCTCAGTGTAGTTTATTTTGCGTATTAAAAATACTTTATGGCAAGGTCTCTAAATCAATAAATAGGCATCCTGGCATAGCGAACTATTCATTACCACGGCGGAGTAACTTATAAGTATCGATTACCCATCAGAGTGTGAGTGGGAGGAGGCAATAAGAGCAGGAACAGCCAATTCGCTTCTTTTCATTTATCTTGGATATAAAATCTTTCCCATCTTGCGAGGTAGTTTCTTATTCTGATGTTTTATCGACGGACTGTGAAGAGCAAACTTTCCTCACCAGAGTTTTCTTCTCCGTAAAAATATCTGCAAGTGGTGTAAAAATTTCATCGAGTTTCTCGACACTTACTTCATGTTTCCACAAGAGAAACGCTGTATTTCTTCTCCCTTAAATTGGACAGAAAGCCTTGCTTCTGGTGAATTGATTTGTGAGTAGCGAATTCTGCAGAGTAATTGCTTCAGTCAAGTAACATTTTTTAATTAGCTTTGTTGTTTGTGTTTCCTGTGTCTGTCGTGTATTTTATACTACATTTTTGTTCCGTGACGTTCCATATTTATTGATTTAGGACAGTTATCCATATAAATTATTTTTATTAGGGGATTGCTTTATTTAGTTTTAAGGAATTATTTAAAACAAGTTGATCCTTAATTGAACTCTCATTAAGGTTTTTAAAGTCTTTCTTTAACAGATCAACAACGTACCCTATTCAAGTTGTCTGAAGTATTTCCTCAGTCTAATGAGCAAATTTGCACTTAACGATTGATGTCTAGACAGTACTTTTACTTATAAAGGAAACGTTAATGGTATTTAAATATATTTGATTACCTTTCATTTAGAATCATTTAAAAATAAAAATGGTACGTATTCTCTGTAAACAATTATGACGTCTTATTCAACTACGACGTTTAGTCTTCAAATTTGGACCTTAATGTGGTACAAATAAATCATATTTCGGCTGTAACCGTCAATGGATGCAGTCCGTGACGAAGAATTGTGTATTTGAACCTCTACTTTCTCTTAAGATTTATGTAAAAATTAAGAAACCTGAAGAATTTTTTTAATTCTCCTTTGTCTATAAAGAAGCACCAAACTTGAGGACAAAACGTAGTAGTTAAATAAAACTTCTGTAAATTCATTTATTTTTATAGCATTAAAAACATACATAAAGTGAAATATGTTAACAGTATAATTTACTTTCAAGTGTTCTTTTATGTTCTTAGATATATAGAATGTTAATTAATAAAAACTATTTATTAAACTTTCGACATATTTCACGCTTAACAGCAATTTATTTATCTCGTTCTACAGGTTAAGCGAGGGCGAAATCTATCTCTTTGCAAGTTATAAATGTTTTAGTGTACGAACTCTTTTGGCCTTAAAGGGGGAAGGGATGAACCTAAATCTTCAAAAGATCGACAGAAACGTTCTGTTGCAATACATCAGAGCTTCATGGCAATCGGATGAACGGTAAGGGAGAAGTATCAGAGTAGATGATGACATTTTCTTGTATAATTAATAAATGATTTTAGAAATAGATTGATTTTAAATTATAGCTATATAATTTTCAAAGAATATGGATTGGAAGATAATGTATATAATTTTCTATGTATTTTTATAAAAATTCGTGAAGATTCTTCTCAGGGTGATAAGTTGAGTTTAGAGCTGTAAAAGATTAGCTTCTGATGTTAGTTCATGTTAAATATGGGACATCTTTGTTTCTTCGTGCCGTAAAACTTTTACTGCATCCAACTACTACAGCATTTGTAATTTAAATTCAGTGCGAAAGGGTATGAGTGGAGGTATAAATAAATAATGAAGAGCATGTGTTATTGCAAACAAGACTGTGAGAGCTTCGTGTTCCTCGTCTCTTAGAGAAAAATTATGGTATTTCTACTTCGTCAGCCAGACGTGTGTGCCTGGTTTTTATCCCATTATTCTGCCCCATAACCTGCTATAAATCAGAAGTAAACTCTCACGCAGGAGACATCGAGAAAATGAAATAGGGCTCTGCGGGACAGTGGCTGTGCGTGAACGTGTGAGAGGAGGAGAGAGTAAAGGGGTGGAAAGGATGGAAAGATACATAGATAAAAAAAGTGGGCATTAGAATGAAATAAAATTACCATAATTCTCTCGTGATTTGAATAAAACGGAGGCAGTCAGGAGTTCCGGGAGACTATGCAAATCCTGACCTGGGTAATTGGTCTAGGGCCAGCCGCAGGTTTCTGGGGTCGATGTCGCTAGAGGAAAGGTCGACACTACGCGCTATCGTATCGTGTGCGTGAGTGCGTGACCGGCAAGTTGTCCTATCCTAAAATAATGTCCTCTGCTACTTTACTGACCTTGTGATAACTTCAAAAACGATTCCATCTTAATGAGAGTATACTAAAATTTTTATTTGATAATTATTTTGAGTGTTAAGCTCTTAATGAGCAACATAACTTAATTTTATGTGGTAGCGAACATAGGAGTACATGTAATTAAAATAAAATTCTAAATAAACAAAATTATATTCCCATCTGTTACTTAATCTTAAAAAATTATAGAACTTAAATATCTGAGACATCCTAGGTCTTTCCTTGTTTTTGCGATACTAATTATTATTTATCAGCTCCAATTCGGCGGTACGACAGCGGTAAAATGAAGTAAGAAATCCTGTCCTTCTAACGATAGTATCTTATTAATAATTTATATAATGAGAATGTATGTTTATATATTCTTCCTATAAATTTAAAATTGTGGAAAAATTGCAAGAAGACTTGGTACACATTCTTAGGAAAATGAATAAAAACACCGTGGGACTGTGAAAAATCTAGTATACGACTGGAAGGAATTTTAGTTAGAACTGTACAAACCTTCCCTAAAATATGAGCAGGCACGTATGTGACGTCACAGAATTTGAAGTTCCCGTTACAAAATAATAAAGAAACAGACTGAATTGAAAGAACAAGTATATCCGGTAATAAAGAACAAAACAAAGGGTTTCACGATTCTTAAAAAAGTCCAATTTTAGATTTTTTGAGTTACACTTTTTCAATAAATTGATAATATGTATACTTCATTTAAATAAATTGATGTGAACTTTATTTTTAATTTTCTTTAAAACATTGCGATCACTACTTCCGTTATATTTAGTTCCGCCTTTTAAAAGACTGACATGATCTATCTCACTGAACCACGGCCCTTGGTGCAATAGGAACTCCAGGAAACATCGAAACAATAAGAAATTTTTCTAAGCTGTATAACTTAATAAATTTGAGTATCAGTAAGCAATGATTTATGAAATAATTTACTAGTGTTTATTCTTCAAAATTTGTATTTAACAACAGTTAATAACGAATGGTTTATTAAATAATTATGGTTTAATGGATTCTCTTGACGAAGTTCAGAGCACTGTTAAAATAATTTCAAGCCGGAATTCATGAGAAATTTTGTTTGTGTGTCCATTTAATACGTTCTATTGTCGGGGTGCAAGAACTGATTAAATTATTTCAAATCAGGAATCTAGTATTTTATTCCTTTCATCTCCCGATCAAGACAATTTAATAACCTATAACAGCTAATTTTGATCTGTACCAACCGAATATTTTACGATTCTCCCTCCATATTTATGGACTCTAACATGGATTCTTCTCTTTTTTTATTTATTTTCTTATCATTGTGATATTTGTTTTGATATTTACTAGTCGAAATTGAGCTCATTGTAGTACTACAGCAAAAATAATATTCAGAGGAACATCCTACTTAAGAAACGTCATGTCATATTATATATTTCGTTAATTAAGCACGGAATAACAAATTATGTAAATTATGTTTAACCGGAAATTAATTATCAAATCATTTGAGTTCTTTATATATATAATTAATCTAATATAGGGTCTAATGAATTTAATCCGAAATAAAACGAAGGACAAAAGGCGCAATTATTGTAGATAAAGTTTGGATATAAAATATTGTTCAAAATTCAGTATTTATTGTTTTATTTAATTATCAAAATGATTTTGAAAATAAATTTTATGCCCGATGAAGTCTCGATGGAAGACGAAACTTCGCATTTATATTAAGTAAATATTAATAAAATTATACGCCGTCTTTTTATTTATTATAAAAGTAAAGTCCATAAACTATATTTGAAAATGAATTTTAATTTGAAATTACTTGGATACGTATACGTACATCCATTTAGATATTTTAAATTAAAATATCATTTACTATGAATTTTTATATAGAACTAGAGGATGCGGCTAGTGCTATAAAGTCAGCTAGGAATGAGAACTCACATATTTTAATATTAAAAATCTCTCCAGTTGCGTCAACTTAGCAGCGAAGTATTTTTGAAGGAGAGGCTAAGAAAGGAAAAGGTCTGAGCTTCATTAAATAAAATGCAGAATGTAATTGAAGAAAGTGCTTTTACGTTGATGACATCAAATCTCGTTAAAAAGAAGTAATATTTATATTCCTTTAAGGCATCTCTCACTTTCCCTGTATTTTCGATGTAAAGGGAAAAATAGAAAAACATGAAGACGTGAAATGTTTAATTTTTTTTAGTTTAACGGAAATTAATTGCCATTAAACGCCTAGTTGCGTCCGTTCGTTGCGTTTAAACATTGTTTTCTATTGCTTTATTATGAATTTATTGTTACATAATTCACATTTTTATTTCAAATCAAATAAACTAAAAACTTGTAGACAATGAAGATATATTTTGTCTCTAATAAGATAAAAGAGCTACTTACAGCAAAGGGATTATTTATTACATATGAACGTTTGTAAGGTTTTATCCGCTGCAGATGACTACAGTCGTTAAATACACAAAAATATGCTACCAATAAAGAACTGATTATATAGGTCAGTAATAAATGCAAATTATTCTTCTTTCGATAAATATTAAATCAAATTACGTACAATCGGATGGTATTAAATTTCAGACAATAGTTTTCGATTAATTTTAAATAGTGGGAACGTGGAATATACACTGTGTGGAATACTAAAAATGTATTCATGTTGACTGTAATTGTCAAATTTATTACTTCAATTAGACATAAATGACGTTTTATCCTTTATTAAGTACCCCAGTAATTAGGCCCCACAATGGTGTATGTATTTTGTCTTTTTGATGACAATCTCGAGTAGTCATCGCGCGGAAATCCGAATGGGGGACTATTTTACCTCCGGAATATTTTACCCAATAGGCTGCCATCATATTATTATGTGGTAAATTAAGGAAACGGTTGTAGTTCCCCCTTGCCGTAATTGTGTCAATTGATAAATAATTTTAAATTATGTCTCCCTCGGGTTCTCTGTTACTCTAGTTTTTCCCCTATAAATAGTAAATTTGTTAGCTGTGATAAATTAGCTGATTATAGAATTTCGGTCTATTTGAGCCGAATTGATATTCATTGCGTTGTATAATGTTAGAGTTTGGCAAATGTCATACAGTTGTAAAATAGTAAATCATCCCCGTGAGTGAACGTTCAGCTGCTATGCAGCATGTTCCTGGAAATCCTCGATGGCAATCAATGCAGTCTATGCCAGTTTCCTATTCAATAGATGCGATAAACACATGAGATATAAAAGATAATGGTTGAAAAGAGACGAGGAGTCCAAAGTTTCCGCATTGACTTTGCGTAGTTTTGGCTGACGTATGAGGGTGGTTGGAGA
Organism: Eucriotettix oculatus; assembly: GCA_034510155.1. Classification (NCBI taxonomy): domain Eukaryota; kingdom Metazoa; phylum Arthropoda; class Insecta; order Orthoptera; family Tetrigidae; genus Eucriotettix; species Eucriotettix oculatus. The sequence goes on from CM067382.1 coordinate 44,922,514, forward strand.
GTTGGAGAGGGTTAACAGGGTCGTCTGTGCCAAAACGGCAATCTGGCTCCCATCCAATGTTATCTCCCTCCGCTTTAGAAAACATGTGCTCTGACCAGATGCAAACGGTCGACTATAGCTATCATGATTTTTTAAAGGAGCGCAATACACACTCATTTTTTTCTGTCAATCAAGTTTGCTCAAAGCATATTTCTCGTACTGACCTCAAAAAATTTATTTGTACCCTTATATTCATAGTAAATTACTCTTTCCCTCAAAAAAAAATTACTGGAGTTTAGATGAAGATGTCTCGAAACTGAATTGATGAAATAAAAATAGTATATTCCTCTTTCTGCTAATGATAAGTTAGACTTATTGATAAATTATGCAAGCTGAGGGTATTTTTCAGTGAACTATATAAACGTTACATGCAATTTGATGTATATTTCCCTTAAGATATCGATTGATGAACAGATGCACCCATTATGCAAATATTTTCCTTTGACGGAAACCAAAAATGTTTGGATTCAAACTATGGTGTAGGATATGTGTATCAGTTTGACGCTTACGGTCAATATTCACAGAAAAGATGTGACAACCTGGATTTAGATGAAATCTTAGTAACAAACTTGTTCATGGTCATGAAAATATCATGATAAACAACCATTACCTTCTTATCTTGTCAAAAATGAAATTCTTTACAACTAGTACAATGAGAAAGATACAAGTGTCTTTCTGTCTACTTCAAACAACAAAAGCTTTAGCGAGAGAACCCAAAGGAAACTTTGATCTTAGATTTGATGGCACAACGAAGTATTTGCTGTTATGTAGATGAATCTGAACTGTAGATAAACCACCAATCTCAAAGAAGAAAACATCACATTCGGACGCCCCAGCAGAAACAGATAACCAGGAGCAGTGAGGGAAGCCACAAATAACCGCAATAAAGAAAATGCAAGGATGATGACAAAATACTATATATTTTCATAATTTTTATTTTTGGGATAAAATGGATTTTTTTTAAATTCCTTTTTAAAATTTAAAATGAAAAGACCACTCCAGAGTAGTTTGTAAACGTTTCAAGTTTTTCTTTAATAAAACTTAATTTTTTTTAAATTTCTTGGGTCGATGGATATGCATATCTGTATGTTCCGCATACATCTTAAATGAAAATATTGTTTTAATCCAAACTTGTACATATATAATATACAATCTACGAGAGAATACTGATGAGACATTACAAGCACACCAAAGGAAAGGGTGTAACAGTAGCGGATCTAGAGAAGTATCTCGGGGAAAGAGGAAGGGGACAGTTTTGTAAAACTTATTGTTGATTTGTATAGTAATTTAAGTTTTTATTACATATATAACAGATAAATATTTATTTAACAATAATTAGTATTACGTAATTATAATGAACATTATACTGTCCATAATTCCAAACAATATAACGCTTGTTATCCGAAAATACTAATTTATATTGTTCAGGAAAGAGTAATCCTTTGGCTGGGTGAGAGATTTCATATCTTTATGATTTATAAATTTATTGGATTATAAAGCAGGTAGCTATAATATACTGCATTGTTCAGTATATGTTTAATAAATTTTTGTAACTTCAACCAAGAAACGATATGCCATTTGATTGAAATAATAATCTTAATGCCTCAATTTTTAATTATGACTTTTTAATAAAAAAACAATTCATCACGAAAGTTGTGTAGTATATTTTAATCGTATGAATTGAGAGATTAGTATGGAGGACTTTGGCCAAGAGAAATGATAGATCAATAGGCCACGTGAGGTTCTTGTAAAGTTACCATTAGAAAGAAGTGCGTGGGATAAGAACAAAAGCGGGAGGCCAAGGATGGAATATTTTAAGGAGATTAGTGGTAGTTATGTAGAATAGGTTAGCATGGAGGGTTGCATCACGCCAGTGTAAGGGCTGATTGCTACAACTACACAATATCCATTGTCACACTATCTACTTTTATTTATTGATTTTCCTTGACTGGGTGGAAGGATCTAATATCCCTGTAACTTTGGGATAGGATGAGAGGTGGTTACCATAAAACATTCTATTTTAATCTGATTGGTCGCCAATCTTGATTTTGATGGTTTCTGAGAAAAACAGAAGAAATACCTAGCATTAAACGAATCTAAAAGTTTATTGAGATAACAAGTTTGAAATTAGATTTCCTTTTAAAACTCCACTGAAACGTTATCAAAGTACATGCATGGTGTGCAAATTATACTTATATTTAAGAAATAAAGAATGAGTATTCGTAACGAGACTTGCTCTGTTATCTGCAGCTAATTTTCGATAGTGAAGTTTTCATCCACTTTTAAATTGGCTAAGCTCCTTTGATAGAAAGATCTTTCCAGAATCGTTTTCAGATATCACGTTGTGAGCGGATATCGTGGACTTTCATTTCCGTTTCGATTCGGCCAAGTTTAGAAAGTCTTGGGGAGGAGGCGACGACGACGACGACCCTGCCCCCTGTTGGCGCTGTATGCTGTTTGGTGTTTATTGTTTGCAGAAATTCCTGTTCCTTTATACCGCTTCGGGGCGCTGCTCCTTTCTCAAAGTAAATGCTCTGGTATAGTGCCTGCCATCGTGACTCGTGCGTCAATAAATCCCCAACTCGAGAAATGAGCGACGACAAGCGAGGAGCAGCATTCCTGAGTCGCAATGCTGCTGACGTAACTCTTCATCTCGCTCATCGTCATCAGTCACTTGCTGTTCAGCAGAGGAGATACCTGATTTATTCTATTTATCCTATTTTAAACATTTTCGTGTCTTAATTATTCCAGTGTCCATATAATTAGCTTTACAGACGCACCTGAATTTTTTCCTGAAATTTTTAATTTATACTTTTATTAAAACAGCCTTATCATCTGCGTGTGTTAATTACTCCTGAAGGTTTTTTGACTTTTATCACATAATTCGAATGCTTAAACATGATATTGAACCTTAAAGTGATTTATTTACAGTAAAAATATATTTATAGTCAGCTGGCCTATAGTTTCATCTCGTAGAGAGCTCAAACACAGTTAACCTAACAATCCTGAAAATAGACAAGTAGAGAAACAACCATATCCAAATTGTGACCGAGGCTGACACGTGTATTCCACCCATTTTTTCACTCTTTTTTCTCCAATATACATCTCCCTCTTCTTCTTTTGTCAAGCGTGAGATATTTCCTGTAAGTTATCTGATTGAGAATCGCTTTTAAATACCACTGTGTAACCTTTATTTTCTTTGCATTAAATTGCCTGCAAATTCATTTCCAAGAACGCTCTCCGTCTATTTATTGGACATTTTTCCTTCTATCGCAGTTTATATAACTGTGGCTTGATAAAAGTAGACTGCTATACCCAACGTGTTTCATTTTACATCTATGTAAATAAAACTGTATCATATCTGTTCGTCAACTTTAGAAATGGATAAGCGAGAAAAAGACTGACCGTATTTTAAATAATTTTCCTCGGATACCTAATTTTTCTCTCTAAATGTACAATTCATAAAATATTACTCGGGTCATTAAAACTAATTAGAAAGTGTTTTTATTATTTTTATTCGTCTTAATAATTGTTATTATAAACAATTCACCTACATGCATAGCGCAAAATGGCAACTCATGAAAATTAAACAGAGGGGCGACAGAGCTGCGTCGAAAAGTATTCTCATCCATAAATAAATTCACGAGGGAAAGAAATAATTACGACTCATAAATAATATCCTAGATAATATAAAAATATTATCAAACGGAAATGATCATGGACTAATGAAAAAATTTCCGAGTCCTTTATGTTTGACAATATCATTCTCGAAGCTGTCGGAAGGGATTTACGCACAAATAATTCTAAGCCGACCAAAAAAGGTGTCTATCCCGGTGTTATGGATTTTACTGAGTTAAATTCTCGTATTCAACATCCCGGTTAAGTTGTAGCTCAGTTGCAGGAGTGGAGTGAAATGGGGATGAAACAAAGTTCCGCGTACGATTGGAGGAATTTCCACGAAACATTGTACACTTTACGATCCAAGGTAAACACTGGATTCGTAAAACACACCTAGCACCTATAGGATCTAGAAAACAAGTATATATTTATATTTTAATGTAGAGGGAATAGTTCCCAGGAGTAATTTTGTCTCTCTGAAAGTACCAGGCAATTTTTGACTTAAGTTACTGGCCGTTTTTTTTAAAACTCTTTATAGGAATCGGAAGTATTTTAGAATGTATTAGAGTGTCTATAATATAAGTAATTCAACTATGTTGCCAGGTTAATTTTTTATTCTCTTGAGGTATCTGTAAAATTAAGAATTTTGACTGTCTCAATGTGCCGGGAATGATACCAGAGGATTGAATGTGCTGGTCTATTACTCACTTTTTAATTCACTGAGCTTATTTAATTCTTGACACGATTAAGGCGCTATGATTCATCATTACAATTATTTTGAAATTTACATGCCGTCAGTTTAAATTGAATAGGGTTTCATCATGTGTTGACCAAGAAATTATTGCCGGGGTAAAATATATAAATACCCTGGCAACGCTGGGAAACCTGATATTGTGTAATATAACGAAGTCTATTAACTGTCGTGTGTGGAATTCACGACGGAACAGAGAAGTTTCAATTGCCTTAATGAATAATGCAAGTGCAGTGAAGTGAAAAGGAACAGAGGTGGTAAAGACATTCAATTACATTATAAGTTTAAGAAACTAGTAATTTTAGTAAGTCAGAGGGGATTATTGGGATAATTAGTTGTAGTATATCCCGATGTAATGCTAACGCGGTTCCGGGAAAGGGTTTAAACGTTTCAGTGGTGAAAGGCCTTCACTACTGGCTGATGCGAACCCCGGTCAGTGTGCGTTAAGTACATTTCCTGATTTTTACTCGTTAAAAAATAGTAAATTGTACTTATGATTTATTGTAAGTAAGGTACATTGCTCTGTGCAAATGCGTCACTTAACTCTAATTCACACCCTTTTGACACTCACATACATATATGGAACACATAAATAAACGCTGTTAGAATGTAGTTTTAATTGAATGCAGAAGTTAGGCGGTGAAGTTTTCAGTGCTCTCGCGTTGTGGCGTTTATGAATTAACATTTTTAGGGGTGGTAAGCGAGAATGGAATACTGTATTTGAGTTTCATGTGCACTCTAACTCATTAAACATCCATTAATTACGGTAGATTAAAAGTGGCGAGTTGAAACAGCAGGATCCCTGGCGAGGAAAGGCAGATAATAATTTGCGAAATCCCTTGGCCTGTCATCTCTTCGGGGATGTCAGTAGCGTGAGCCGCATGTCCCGGATGTGACAACTGCATCCTGCCGGAAACACGTCAGCCCCGGTTCCGACAAGCGCTGGAGGGAACAGGCGTAAACCGAGCAAATATTTCACTCAGAAATTTCCTGATTTTTTAATATAATCCCTCGCATTAAGTAATCGTCCAGGTAATGCCCCGGAGTGACGCGGAAGGGAAAAGTCTACATGAAGGCAGACGCAGTTGCATTTTGAATCAGCGGAAGCTTGACGTGTTTAGCATTCGTATTAAGAACACTAAGTCTCTACTTCAATGAATACATATATCTACGTTTAGAAGAAACTAATTTACTTAAGTACGAAGATGATTCTTATAAAAATTAGTCCTTAAGAAAAGTTAACATACTAGTGTGGATTCAAGAATGTGTTATTGGGGATGCTGATATAAACAATCCCAGTGTCTATCAACATGCAGGGCCACTGTTATTCCATTTGCATTGAAGAACTCATTTCGTCGACATTTATCCATTCTTGTCCCTCTTTTAAATTAGATATACGCTCCTACTTGAGCTACAATTAAAGAATTTCTACTTCCTTTGCCTTAAATTCCATGCACCTTTGATCAATTTACCCATTGTTCATTCTTCACAAATTTCCTAGAAATGAGGCTGTGAATAATGTGATTTATGAATTGTTGGTGAGGCTGGTTTACGGGACTGGAGGAACGTTGAATCGGTCCTTGAACGTCGATTCGGATTAGCTTAGTGGAAGAGTGCCCGCCCGGAAAACAGGAGGTCCGGGGTTCGAGTCCCTGGTTCGGTCGACATTATTGTTTTTCTTCCATATAATCTATACGCTCCTTTTTTTTGGTTAACAGGCTCCATGAGGGTGATCCGGAAACAGGCAACTCCCCTTTAATAGCATAGGAAGGAATTGAAAAGGGGGGATGCGGAAGGTAGAGCGAGGGTTGACTAGGGCCTCCGGGCTATCACTTAAGGATCCTACCCGGTTTGTCACCTAAAGAGATGCAGGGAAGACCCTATAAAAACTGCATCAGGTAGGTCGGGAATTGGGTACTATTCTCACGCCCTTCTGAATGACGGGAGAGGAGTCTGCTGTGGGGTCGCAGCATTCTCTTCTCCGTGTCTCCACAAGTTCTTGGAGGCAGTTGGCCGTCTGATCCAATGGGATCAGTGAATAACCTTTACCGTATGCCCAAGGTCTTCCACCCCAGTACATACGCTCCCCTTTGAGCTTCAATTGAAGCTTCTAGTACCTTTGCCCATCGAAGATAACTACTGTCGTGTGGAGGAGGTGTTAAGCAGCGATACCGTGTCATGGATCAAATTTTTGGCACATTATATTATATTATCGTTACCGAAAAAAATTTAATTTATTAGAGAAAATACTTGATTTTAGGTTAACAGGCTACATGAGGTTAATCCTGAAACGGGCAACTTGCCTTTAATAGCATAGGAAGGAAATTGAAAAGGAAGGATGCGGAAGGTAGAGCAAGGAAGCCAAGGGTTGACTAGGGCCCCCGGGCTATAGTTTTATATTTCAGCTAGGAATTATTAATAATGTTTTATTTTAGGTTGCGAGAGATTTAATTAGAAATGTTTTTTAAGAGACGCTCTCCCTGTCACCGTGCCCAAGAAGATAATGCGATTGCAGACGACCGCAAAACCTCCTTCCAGATTCAATTACTGCCGGCCACAGCTAAATCTTTATGGCGGGGGCATTTAGTTAAAGTTACGGTGCTAATGGTGGTAATACGCTGCTTGCGAGACTTAAAAAATATATGTCGACAGCCACAGGCTCGTTCGTTCTCTGCCCTCCCCCCCCCTTTCTCCCTCTCTCTCCTCACCCTCTTGCCTCTTCTCAGGGGCTTATATCTCGCTGCTGCTGGATGGAAGCGAAGCCATTCCGTAGAAATAACATTCCGAGGAAGGAAGGGTAACCCATTCCAACGTCCTGGCAGCAAGCGTCGGGCTTAGTGTAATATACTTTTATACGAGTTATCAGTTAGAGATCTGTTTCCGTACAATTACCGTAGAGTTGTGGAGGGAGGGATGGAAGGGTCTAAACAAAATTAAGGTCCGTTTGAGCCACGATATTGTACGGGAAGATACGGCGGAGGCACATTCTCGTAAAATATGAAGCATTAACAACATCCTCATACAGATATAATTTACCGAATGGCCATCCCGTAAAGTAATGAAATTAATAACTGGGGCCACTATATTCCTAAGCTTCCACACAGCAGCACAAAGGAAAAGTGAAATGTTTTTCTCGTAAAATATAAACCATTAACAACTATTATAATTGTCGATGATAATTTTAATTGTCGTGTAAATCTGTTGTCAGAGGGCGAAGATTAATTTCTCTAAAACTATAAACTGATAATCATTTCTTCCATTAAAACACCGGGAAAGACTAGGTTAACCAAATAGAAAAATTCACTCTAAAAGTAATGAAAACCAATAGAATGTTCATTTCAGAGATGAATTTACTTAATATGTAACTTAATTTAAACTTCCATATATCCACACTGTATTTAGTGGTTGTAGTAATCAAGTGTCATTAATTTTTCCTACACTATCACATAAACATGCATCTTTTAGTGGTGAAGCTCTCATAAATATTTATTGTTATTACCAGAAGAGATCCTTATTTGAGGACAAAAGGTCGTGGTTTGTATAAGAAATTTTTGTATGGAGAATTTTCACAATTTTCTGAGTTATATGGTCAATAGAAATGGTATTATACTGTAATAATGTATGCAATTTTTCAATTTCGGCGTTTTAATTATTTTTAGAAAATACTGCCGAATATTTTGTTGAGTACAGCCCATAATCTTAATCATAATTTGAAGGATAACACTTTTGTTGAGTTTGAAATTGTGTTAATGGATTGTGTCAGTACGTAATTGAGTCAAGTGGGTCCCGAAAATCGCGAGCCGTGTTCCGCGAAGCAGCGGCTGCCCATAGTGCACCGGACCAATCAGACGCAAGACCGCGTGGTTTGAATTTTGAATCCATGCCTCTGATTGGTTGAGCGCTTCAGGAATGCATTTAAACCCCAGATATTTGCTATTTTACGCAGTATTTGGAGGACTTTAACGGTGCACGGACGTGGCGGAATGCGTCACAAAGACACGGAACACAAGTTTAATGCTCCAAATGTGAAATATGTATTATTATTATAGTACGGCGTTTATTCCAGTGCTTCGAATGCAAAATGTACGTGTTTATTATTGAAATGGGACATTTGCAGACACAGGGGCTCAATTAGCTGATCCAAGCTGACAATGGGGTTGGCGTTTAATGTTGCTGTAATCGCTACAGACAAAAGGTAACTCTTAATTTTGAACATAGAATGTTAGGTGTTGAACAATTAACGCATTTTGAGTAAAGATAATTTAAAGGCCAATTAATTGGCGTTAATTATCCAAGAGCGAAGGCTTTCCCGGTGAATTAGATTCAAATACACTTCTCGGGTGTCAACCCGGGTAGCAGTTTGTTTCCACAACGTTTCCACAGGTAGTCTGGTAGCTTCGACGGCTACAGTCTACAGGTAGACTGACTACATGACGACGATGGCGGAGCTTGCGTTGAAACGTTGCGGAATCAAACTTTTACCCGGGTTGAAACCCGAGAATAGTATTTGAACATTAATTATCTGTTTACATCCATTAATTAATTCTATAAAATTATAAAAATCTCTTATAAAATTAGAATCCGAATATTTAAAATTTAACGAGAATTTCTGTCGAGTCATAATTTTTTATTACAATCTTTTCAACAACTGAATATTTTTCAATTATTTGTTTAATTAAATTTTGATTTGTTTTTAAATTTAAATCAAAATTACTTATAATGCACGATAGTTTAACATCTAATTTCAAGTAATTATTAATAAAAATTATTCTTGAATGTTTTACAGGCAAATCTATGTATCCAATTTCAAGCTAAACGACGTTCCGGTGTATATTCACACCTCCTTCAGGTTTTTCTTTTTGTAGAAGATATATTTCCATACAGTTAGATTCACATACAATTAAATATTGGTGTACAAATTAAATAAAATTGCGTTAAAAGCACAATAATTTTAAAAAAGGAATCCCAGGCAACAAATTACACTTTAATCTATGTATGTGAATATGCCTTCTACAGAAAGAAAAATCAGAAGAGGGTGTGAATATACACCGAAACGTCGTTTATCTTTAAATTGGACAAATTTGTATGTGAAACCGTTATTAATTCTCACTCTTAAATAATGTAACATGTAACAAATTAATCTGAAATATTTTTCAACTATTTAATTTTGTTCTTTTAACTAATATTAGTAGTCAATACTAATATTTTTGTTACTTAAGTTTTTGTTAATTGCTGTTTCATTTTATTAAATTGGGTTTGGGTAGTAAAACATTTTTTCAATTTTGTATTTTGGTCCGCTTTAACGTCTAGGTCTTAAATGACTGTACATTTTTATTAGTTGTCTTACATAATTTTATAAATAAAATACAAAGACCGGCCAAAGTCAGGAACAGAATAATTTAATTTGATTTAAAACATTTCGTCCCCAACTTTCGGCACTCCTCAGTTCATTGATTATAATGTTATATAGTATCGTTGTTGTCGCAACGTTCGTGGCCGAAAAAGAAACAGAACACAGCAGAAACACGAAATTTTATAGTATTTTAATATAAACTGAGGATGTTTTGAAAGTTGAGGGCGAAACGTTTTAATTCGAATTATATTCTTCCATTTCTGACTTTTGGCTATTCCTTTTATTTTATATATATCAAGTCAATATCATTTAATTGCTTTATTTATGTACTTTTAAATAAAATTACAGAACTCCGGGCTATTTATGTTAATTTATTGATAAATTTGTATCACTTGCACTCACTGAAAAGTTTTGTTTCAGTTACATTATTTCCCTTTTTCTTCTCTTTCACTGATTTAACATTTTACTTTTAAATTTCCATGTAAGAATGTATTGTAGTTTTTAAATTTTTTTAATGTTCGTTTTGTATGTCAGTGATTCTATGATTACGTTCAGTTCTTTTTTCCCTCAGGAAATTTTTTCTTGTTTTAATGTTCGTATCGTTTGCGGTCTGGATAATGTAGAATGTTGTTAGTTCCGTTTTATATAATAAATATATTGATGGGATGCTTTTATTTAATATGTGGGTATGGGATAACTTAGTATGCGAAGTACATTTGTGACCTTAGAAGGATTTTAATCGTCCTATAACTGATTTATTTGTGTACTTATTTTCCATCAAAAATTAACTTTTTTTCAACCTTACGTGAATTTGGTCTCCATACACAGTAGATAAAACACAATCGTTATTTTGTCATCACAGTTTTTCGCGTTGACTAACAAGGTTATGAGGTGGCCAGATTCGTGTCGAAATTCCCGAATGACTTTATTTTGAGTTCAGTCAACGCCTATAACACTGCTAGGAAATAATACTAGTCCAAATAAAATAAAACCAAGTCTTTTTACAGTTTTACCTTCCCGTTACTACTCCTTTAATAAGGTTTCGCTAATAAATGTTCTAAATAAATTGAGAGGAACCTATTAAATGGCCTTTAAATTTTCATTCTTCATTGTTGTTACAGAACGACAATATAACTGATTTGGATAATATATATATATTACTCATAATACGAGCAAGTCTTACAGTTTCAGAATTCCTAAAACCGTTGTAATCTTTGTTCATTGCCCGCAGAACTTCCATTTATCCGGATTGTGTTATTTACAGTGCGGTCGGCTATAAACTGATGAAACGAGTTCACTCGAAATAAAACAAGCAGCACACTGGTTGTAAAGCTCGCTAACTGTCACGTACGCCGAGGACAAACAGAGTATTTCAAATTCCGAACAATCATATTATAAATGATTTGGGAGTGATGTGCCCACAAACTTCGCAACGTTTTATCGTGGTCGTAACATGCGTTGAACGATGAGCTATAAGTATTAATTGCCAGAAATATGGCTGACGCAATGTACGATCGTCACTACTATACGAATAGCTTAATAAGGTTTTATGTAAATTGTAAAAAAAAATGCAATATTCCTTTCTTATTCGTCTAAGCGCCTTGTTTCCCGTTCAATCACCTATCTCAGAAAATTTGTAACCAATATATTTGTTTGAATGTACTGTAAAAGTTGATGGTTAGAATGGATTTAATTGTGAGAAATCCTCTGATTACTAAAATAGTTTTTAGATGGAATCGTGCTATTTTTCAGCAATTTCACATTTCTCCAAACTGGAAAACAAAAAATCAGCTGCTTACATGACCTCAATTTCTTTTAATGCAAATTGTCAAATTCTAAAGAATTGCAGGAATTAAAATTGATTATATTATAAAGTTTTTGTTTATGAATATCATATTTCCTTGCTTTTTGAGACAATATTACCTACCAGATAAAAATTATATATATATATATATATATAAATTTCAACAAATTTACATTATGCTAGATAAATAGATGCAATTTTATGTTGTGTAGTAGCGTTTTCACACCGGCCTTATAGCCTATTGGATTTTTATTTATAGATGTAAATTATTGTACCACATACATATATATATATATATATATATATATATATATATATACATAATTGAATTCAATTTGACATTAAATTTTTTTTAACGAGTCACATCTTTCAGATGTTTTCATATTGTTTGAGTGAATACTCTTATTGAATTGAAATATGTCTCATAACAATATATGTCATTATATATGTGTGTGTGAGCTTTATACTTACATATTTTTCCAATTCAACAAGAGTACTGGAATGAGTAACTGTTTTGGAATAAAGCATTGAGCTGAAGCTCGTGGGATGTATGGAACCTTTTTACAAAGCCACAAACATTTTGGAATCGTTTACATATATTTTTAATGTTAGTGTTTCAATGTTCCAAACGATTTTTCTTTACGATCATGGCGATGGGCTTCATTTAAAGTCGGGACATTTCTATATTTAAGATCAGACAGACACTTTTTTAAATAAGATTCTGCATTAAACGTCCGCACAACACACGGAGTAAATGCCATTTAAATTTCTCGTCCTCCGTCATTGTTGTACTTCAGTTGTTGTCAACATCCGGGTTTAACAATTCCGGTTACGTGCATGGTTTACCATTGTTATTTGGTATAATTTAGCTTCGCGTTCGGTTTCTTCTCCAGTTCTAGTCAATGGCTGTCACTTAAGAGATGTGATTTTCTTATTAATATTTCAGTTTAATTTTGTCGACAGATTCCTTGCTTTAATATTTCTATTAAATCGTGTGCAACTTCACTGAAACTTATTCACAGTAGTCCGTAAATGGGAAATTGTGTTCTTCACCAGTTTTCTTCTCCATGTTTTCCTTGAAGGCCTCATAGTCTTTCCTGTTCTTTATTCGTACTACTCCCACGATTGTCAATAATAGTAATTCGAAATTGATGTCCTGTCAACATATGAACGTTGTTTTAATGAGCGACGAATCTGAGAAAAACTGCATTTAATTATTGGTCCTTATAGTCTCCAGTCATTACTTGATTACTTAAATTGCAATAAATAATAATATAAAATATAATTCAGTCATAATTTCTTCAACTTTGAATTCTTATTACGTATTATTTCTATGATGCATTTTTTTTTAAATCTAACAGTGTTAAAAATCAAATCAAGTTGTACTCTTACAAAAATCAAATGTCAATATTTTTTAATTTACCTGTTTATAACAAATCCACAGCGCTTTCAAATGTTAAAACAAGCGGATTTAGAAGCCTTCGTCAGCATTCTGGTCGATTCCAAAGCCGCCCTCACATTCGTCCGCAAGAGCATTTTTATTCTGCGATTCAAGTCCCGAAGTTTGCGGTTGGCTGAGCACACATTACTAAACATTCTGTATATCTGCTTTGATTATGTTTCCTCTTCAAATTAGGATGAACTATATTTGCTCGTGGATAATTTCCCCGGACAATTACAACACTAAATAGAAAAGCCTTTTCATTTGCTCACTGCGGATGTAATATAGTTTAAAATGCATATTTTTTATTACTTCATTACTCCGAATTGCATTCAAAAATGATCTCGGGAACTCATTTAACCATTAATGATAAATTGAAATGCTAACACACGACAATGAATATGATAATAGAAAGACAGAATTCCACAAAATGAATGTCTTTTGTAAGTGATGGAGTGTTGACCCTGGTTTCTGTTTGCTGCTATGACAAATTAATAATCAATGTTTATTTACTTAATTATTTTATATTGCGGTAGTAGAGAAGAATGATTTCAAAGTTCATTAAGCTGAACATATAATCGGGACATGCGATAGAAATGAAACATCGATAACTATTCTCATGATCGAAAATCATTGTAAAGTTAATGAAAAATACTTAATGTCTTTTATATAAATTGCAAATATAACCAGATGAATGTGTGTAGTAAACGGTTGAAAATAAAAACAAATGGTCATTAATTGACCAATTTAACGGCTCACCAAAGATTCAAATCTTCATTGAGATTCGTATTTCTTAAAAATGATTTGAATCCTTTGGTTTTAGTTTCTAGACTAATTGAAGTTCAACTTGTAACGCTCTGCAAGATAAATGTGAAGGTAGTGTATATTTTGTTTTACCGAAACAAGTAACGAGGAATTTGCTGGATGTTTATGGGCATAAATCACTAAACACCCCCAGGGGGCATAAGAGAACGGAGGGCGCTAATGGAAAATCAATTCTTCCGCGCCGTTGCCGCATGTGTATGACCCATTTCTTTAATAACCAAATCGGGAGGCAATTCCACGGGTTTGCGTGTTTATTTGGACTTGGAGGAACCCAGGGATAATGCTGGGATTTTCAAGAACGTCACCGTTAAATTGCATGTACTTGCTATCTGTCTATGTTTAGTACGTTGAAATTGTATTCGTTTGTAAAGCACTCTTAGTTCCAAGGCGAGCATAGCATATTAGTTCAAAAATTCTAGATGAATATGGGTTGACTTGCGATGAGAAAATGAACACAAAAAGGGATTCTTGCAAATTCTGACCTCAATACAGTCACCAATTTAATTTGAACACAATTTTCAATATCTGATTCCTTCCTGAGAAATTGTAACTAAAATTGAATACATTGTGAAGCAAAGCATATATAGTCTCACATTCCCAGCGTTGTAGAATTCTTTATTCCTTTCAGAGGTGTTTTCATCAGGCCTGAACTCAGTTAATGCCCACAAAAGTTGATAAAAGAACTGTCTTACGCACTCAAAAAAATAGGAATTTTTTAAGATATATTAAATTTAGCAAACGCATAAAATTTCTACTTAGGCGAAATTGCTGTGTTTTATTAATCTATTAATTTATTTTTATGATTGTTTCTTTACATCCGAATTTCATGTTACCTGGTATCAATGCCTTTACCTCAGCCATAACTGTTAACTGGTAACTTATATAAAACTTCAAGATTTTAACCTTATTTTTTGCTTGGCATGAATTTTTTTTAATGCAGAAGATACATGTGAAAATAATGGTAGATTGAACAGTACCAACGTGGTCTTTATCAGCAACGACGGTTACAATTTTCAAGTAATTACATAAATAAATGTAACCTTGAAAGGCTAAAATTTAATTAATTAATCCAACTCCATAGAAATTGAGCAAATTTCATTAATTATTGTAGAATCATTTACGCACTTAATTTCAGAGCATTTAAAACCAATGCTATATATTATTTAAGTTTTTAAGCCAAATAATTGACTCCTTGGAACTATTCAAAATTAAAGGTAGTTCACATAAACCCAAAATAAACCTTACATTTTTCATATATTGCTATATAAAATAATACTATAACCCATAAGAAATTTTCGTCCTTATCTGAAATTAATTTGGAAGGGATGCTAATTAATTAATTTTCCAAAGAAAATGTCAGAGGTATTTTACAGACCTCTATTATGTACAAAATTTTCTTCCTTAGATTCCACTTTCGCGAACAAATGAGTGAATATTTCTGGCTTAATTGTAATTGTGTTTTTTTAGTAAACTGAATTTCGCATTTTTACACGATATAATGAAGAATTTTTTTAAAACTCTTAATGACTCATCGTGTTCTAGAGTAAAATCTCTCTTCATTTGTTTGAGAGGTGGATAACAGATGAATATTGCGTTTCGGTGGTTTCGTGTTCGAATCTTTCTGGAAAACAAGAATTCCCGTTATTCTGTCGCATTTATTCTGTGTCATTTGTTCATTCAGGAATTTTGTAATTATTTTATAATCCTTTGACAATCCGTTTAGAAAACAACAAGGCCCGTGTTAGCTCTGTGACTTTCACGGTGTAGCATTCCGGAATTATCATCAAAGAGCGGGGTTCAACGCGGGGCTAACAAAAGGACAGAAATACAAGAGTAGTCCCAGCAATGCCAACATTATAACTCCAACATTCATGTATGTGAACCCGCCTCTTTATGTACCCCAGATTTATTTGTTCTTCTTTCATTATGTACTATCCTCCTTCCTTTTTTTACATCGAGTATCAACTGACCACCCGACCTATTTTCTGTTTCCTTACTAACTAGTATAATTTCTTGTTGGTCATCCAACGTTCCGAGAATTATTATACTATAATTCTACCTCCATTGCTACAATGTGTCATATTTATAAACCACTTATTCCCTTTCGATTCATTTATATGATTCAAAAGAAAATCCTTTTCAAAATGAATTCTGTCCTCTCCTCTTCGAATTCAGTCACAAAAATCCTCACCCTCGGAAACATGCTCTGAGATAACGCTGAAACACATATTTTAGTCTCGACGACCTTAACGTCCAGGAGTTTTATTACAGACTTGGGCCTGTCTTCATGTCAGGGCACAGCGCCAGTTTTGTTGGAATGTATTGCGAATCGTGTTTACTGGCCGCTGTCCAGCGTGTTACATGGACCTCACTTAGATGATTCACTTTATCCACAAAACTAAAATATTCAGTAGTTGCCATGCAAAGGATTCAATTCTTTTCTTATGTTCATTATATTTTATAATCCAGAGAGGTTATGATTCGTCTGTTACGAGTAAAGTTTTTTACCTAGATGAACTTCTTTTTCACTTGAGAGAATCAAAATGAAGAATATGAAAATGGGATGTAATGCTTGAAAGCAAATATATATTATTTTGTACTAAGGCAACAGATGATTAGAATTTAATTAATTGTCGTAAACATAAACATGTTTATAATTTTATTTGTACCTTATTTCTATAAAGCCGTTGCATTGGCTTTGGGACATTCGAGTAGAGCTGAGTAGGCCCAGATAAGGTGCTAAGAGGATGGCGTGAAAAGTTGCACTGCTCTGGGAATAAAATGGAAAATAGCTGGAGATAGGCGCGTGGAAATGGTATCATCGAGTACACAGCGGCCATTTGTTTCGGAATTGAATAGCGCGTCTGTTCGTCGCCGGGGCGCCATGCTGCCTGTGGACCGTTAGCAGAATGGTTCCCTGGCGACGCAGTGAAGAGGAGTGGGGTGGGTGAGAGGGACAGAAACGACTCGGCCAAAGAACTTCAGCTGCCCCCTCTCGTCCAGCAATTTCTCGTTGGACCACTTGAAAGGGCCGGGCCACGAACGCTCAAGAGCGGCCAGCTAGCCTCCCGATGTCTCATTTCATTCCGCGCAATAAAAACACATCTAAAAAAATACACCAAGAAGAAAAACAATGGCGGCCCTCGCAGAAGCTTAACAAATTTCTGTTTAACTTTCTAACAGAACGTCTTTGAAATCAAAATACTTTTAAAGAATTAGATTTTTGAGGTGCTTTAATTGTCTGAAACACATTTTACTTATAACAATATTAATAATGAAATTCATGTATAAAAATAAATTTCCACGTAAGAAAGTAAAGAGAACAAGCTGTTACCATAGAAAAAATAAAAAATTAGTAATTGATAGGTAAACGGAAATGAGAATAAATAAATTCATTCTGAAATAAAGTAAATAGAAAAATTTAGTGCAAAGTAGTTATAACGTCGCGTTCCTTCCATTGGAACTGCTTCAGGTGTATGTTATTTTAAGCATGAAGCTAAAACATAAAAATCACATAGTTTTATTCAATTACGACGTTTTATCTTTTAATTTGCGATTTCTTCATCGGGTACAAATAAATTTATCCAGATTTTAAAATTTTGAAATATTTAATTAACACTAATCTTGATGAATAATAGAGGTTCAAATATCAAATTTTTCGTCATCGTCAGAGACGCTAAATTAATTTAATGTTACATTTATTATATTATGTGTCGAAGTATGCCTGATAATCCAATTCACTGTTGTAAACTGCATTTACTACACTTGTTTTCTTTATGGTGTGCTCGGACTCGTGCGAACAGTCCTTACATGTTATTACCTTTCTCCCTTATTGACATTCGGTTTTCTAGTGTTCGAAACGTTAGATTCTTTATACATTTTTTCATTCGTTCATACGTACAGTAACAAACCATCCCCTCTGCAGATTAATTCATAATTACATTTTACACTTTATTTGGAAAATATAGTGGAATAATAAAACAACAATAAATACTTCGTATAAACGTTTTTGGTTTTTAGTGACTAATTATTAATTAATCACAATACATATCATGATAAAGCATTCAGCAATTAACGATCACGTACATTTCCCCTGAAGATGATCATATGTAATCCAGGATCTTGCTGTTTCGCTTCGCAGATTTTACCGAGGATTCAATAACCTTTCCCTCAAATTCACACCAGTCCAGGCAATGTTCATTACGCCATTCCCTACAAACCTAATCCCTCACTCTCGGGATTTATGCTAATTGTGCATTGTCTTCCAAATAATAGACTCAAATACCGAACTCTGTAATTTAATCTGGTGTGAACGCATTGTAGTTCCCGGCGACAGAACACACAATATAATTTTCTACGATTAAAGGACTTAACAACTGTGTTTATTAAATCATTAACGCACTTACGTGGAGTTATTTGAAAATTAATTTCATTAATCTTAGATCTTATATTAAATTTTTTTTCCATATTTCTCTCTTTTTATTTAAACTGTTCTCGCTCTCCTTTCTGCATTTTTTGCGAATTAACATTTTCTAATTATTACCGTATAAGTTTCAATGAGAATTATAACTTCACAAAGCCAACATAACGTGAATTAAGTGCATTAAAACTGGAAGACACTTGATTGAAATTATATTTTTAGCGCTGTGATAATATGCAAAAGAAATGTTTCATTTTTACAGAAATGTAATTTAGAATAAAATTTGTTAGTATTATTGATAATATGCTATGGTTCAACGTGGAATAAAAATACAATTAAAACTAATTTCAGTAATATTAATCATTCATTATAATCACAACACGAAAGTATTTTCCATTATTTAGAAAATTAAAAGAGTTTATCCTTTCAAAATATTACCAGAATAATAAAGAAAAATATCTAAGAAAGGATTACCGAAGTTACATACTGACTAAGGCAAACAACATCATGTCTTACCGAATCACAAAGATATGGATGAAAATTTATTCAGAGCTATTGAAAGAAACCCCACAATATTTACACATTGATTTTTTAAATTCCGGATATGAGAAAAAGATTGAAAGTTAAAAATTTTGATTCTATTTTATATAAGTAAATAAATCATTTTGCTTAACATGTTGACGTAATATGCTTTTAATTTACTTGATGACTACGTTAATGTTGGGAAGTGATTTTATTCCATAATTCGTCCCAATTTTTAAACATAAATGAGTGAAATTGGATTTCACGAATCGTGTTAAGTTAAAATGGTTTCTTTAAGTGAACGTCTTACCTTCTCTTCACATTTAATATTTGGTGGGTGGTTAATTTTAATTTCTATTCAGTTTACTTGGTGGATTTTTCTTACTTCTGAATCCTATAATGTAATGCAGCAGAAAATTCTTTCTTATGAATTGACCTTTCCCAATTCTGCTTAATTCAGAACTCTTATAGAAATATTCATTTTCTCTTCCAAATGAAATGTGTTTTTTTCTTGACCGACGAACTAAATTTATCAGTTTCTCCTTTATGAAACACACAATTTTAGGACTTGAATGAAAAATTAATACAGTGTGTAAATGTGACATGGATACTTTGAATTAACCCAGGGACATAAACAGAACCTAGCGTTCATCTGATATGAATTTAAAGGTGTTAAATTTAAAAAAAATATGTATCATTATAAATATATAAAATTAAATGAAACAATTTATATGTTAAAATGTCGCCCAATATATGGACGTACGTCAAATAAATTTTAAGTGAACGTATTTGTATTATGAAATAAATTGGATATAACTAAATTTGTTATGAATAATTTCTTGAAACAAGTATTTTTTGGGGCGATTCTGATCTACTACAATGAAAAGTTTATTTAACAAGAAATTCAGGACGTTTCTGGGAATCGATAAATTTGCGGCCATATTTAATGTTATGCTCTATGTTCCTCTGATTATTTGGAATTACATATATGTTTGAATTATAGTATTCATACTTATTTTTTCTGTGTGGAATAACTTGTCATTATTTAGTAAATGCGAATAATTAATATTGAGTGATACGGGACTTATTATTTACGTTATGAAACACATTCATCCAAATAGTCAACTGCAACATGGCGTTTGAGTTTTCTAGCTTGGATTTCTCAGCAGCAGAACTCATTCACAAAACATTAAAATAAAGTAATTAAACCGAGGCTCAAAGTTACGTAATGTACGTGCTGATGAGGGGCAACAGTGGTATCAGAAAATTTATAGCATTCTATTTAATTCTTTTTTACGCGATCAACGAGTAATAATATGTCTCGTTTGGATGCGAATTTTCCAACACTGTTTCTGGAACATAATACGTTAATTTATTTTTTGACAACCATTGCGTTTTAACCTGTGAAAATGTTTTACAAGTTTTATTCTGAAGTTTGTCATATTGAGGAAATCAAATATTTAAGTCAATAATCTGTATTTGTATTACAGAAAATAAGGGTATAAAATATTATATCTGTGATTTATTTTTGTAGTATTCATAGAAAAATAAACACTTATGTAATGACAATTATTTAAGGTTTACAAGCGTTTTGTTCTGGGTTTTCTGTATCGTTGGCCATTACCATCTCTGTTTTGATAATTTGAAGAAATAGACCTATAAGTTTAAGAATTGTCTGGATTACATTTCACAGTATAAAGTTACACTTAATCATTATAATAATTTATATCCATGTATAATATTTTGAACGGAAAAGGGGTTATTTTTCTGTATGTATTTTTCATAAATACATGCTGCAATTTGGTGTTACTAATGTGATGCTAAAGTTATGCAGAAGGAACTGAATTTGATTTGGATCCGCTATGTGTTACTGTTGAGGAATAATGGAGGAGGCAGAGCGTATCTTGATCCACATTCCTCATTTTTCTTTCTGATTTGGAGCTGACACAAGTCGTTGAGAAGGAAGTGAGGTTCGTTCTTGCAGCTGCCCTTTAAGGAAAGGGTCGGAGCATCTGGTGGAGGGTTGGAAGCGACCCAAAATTCGTGGCGTCATAACCTGCAGCAGACGGGGGAAAAATTGCGAGCTCCCGCTACAATGAATTTGCCACGCCGCGCAACATGTTTTCGAGGCCATTTTACCTCTAATGAAATATCTACCGGTGCCAATGTAAGTTTGCGAATAAACCACCAATGGAGGGGGAGACAAAGTAACAGGAACAACTGGAAATAATGTCTCAGCTTCCACCAACCCCATATTAGTAACATCTTCATCAATTTCCTTGAAAATGAATGCTGAGACTCTAGGGACTATAATTCACGTTTCCTTCAACTTTTAAAATTATAATTTACACACTCGTTAATTACCAAGTAAGACTATATCTTGATATAACTTAAATAATTTTATTTCATTTCAAATAATGCTATAAATTTTTAATGAAACTTTCAGAATATTTTGGTGAATACGAAATTAAATTTTTTGCTGTGACGCTGCTAGGTAATCGCACTCTTTTTTTACAGATCTTTATTTTCACAATTCTTCTATTTTCCCGTGAACTTGTGGAACGGACATACAGACGTCATTGTGGTTAATGAACGTGATGTCAGTTCTTAAATTAATTTTTAGATTGGTGAACGGCCTGTGGCATTGCAATCATGTTCAGAGATTTGACGTATAATTACAAGTGTCCATATCTATTCTTACTGCGCAACGCTTCAGTTATTATACACATTTAATTTTCTTTCTTTATTTTCTCTCTTACCTGTTTCCCACACAATAATATTTTTCCGGAATATTTTATCTATTGGTTTTGATTGATGTACTAAAGTATCATTGATAAGGCTAACAATGAATTTTAATAATAATGCAATTATTACATAAGAAAAATTGTACAATTTTTTGTCGTATTTAAAATTAATTTTTCGTGTTGCAAATGGTAATAAATATAAGAAAATCGAATCTCTTTATAAAAAAAACAGTAGCCATATTAACGGAGTGGGTAAATTAATTCATAATACAGTATTCATAAAACAATTATTTATGTCTTTGGAATGATAGGCTATTTTATACAGCCAAAAGTTAACAGCGATTAACCGGATTAGAGAGTTCGTATCTATTTTAGCCGCACCTGTAATATAGGAGTTGTTATTATGGAGATTTTCTAGTATTAAACTTCAACCACAGTAGTACAATAAATAACATTTGTATTCTATTTTGCTTGCTATGTTTGTAAGACTTGCTACTTTTTAGCTGAATTCGTCACAAGAGAGCGCGCAGTCCTGTTTCTTCTATCTTTCCGGATGAGCGTTAACTTTCAGCGCCTCGGCCGTTTTCTGCCGTCGTTATTTCTCGGTACTATTTACAGATTGCATCTTAACTGGACAAAGAAAACAATCTCGGATGCACAATGAAGCAACTTATCAGACTCTAGCAGCGTATTGTCTGAGAGCGAGTCTTTTCTTGATTCTTTTGTTTGGTCGTCTTTTTTGCTTTCTTTCTGGGGGCTTTCTAGATTTTGAGAAAGCGAGGAAGGAGAGAGATGGGGTGGGTGGAAAGGCCACACAGGGTATTTCTTTCGTTAGTTGTTGTAGCTGCAGATGTTTTCACAGTGACATTCAACAGTTGTTTTGCCGACTCATGCGTTTATTCACTGTGCGTTAGTTTGTTTACAGTTCGGACTTTACAGTGTAAATAATTGCCGACTTGTCAGAAGGTGAATTTTAAAGACTGTTATTTTAATTAATAAATTGCTTGATTCTTATATTGAATATATGTTAAACATATATTCTTTGATAAAACAATTAATGACCTTTTACAGACTTTATCCTTTGAATTTAATTAGTAACAACGTTTCGGAAAATTTTTATTCCTTCTTAATATTTTCTTTATAAAACCTACACACATTTCTTGGTCCTGTGTCCATATCTGAAAATGTTAAATTTAACGTCTGTTATATTCATTTAACTTTAAAAATAGTCAAATATGGACACTGGACCTAAAAATGTATAGTTCTTCCAAATAACACCTGAAGAAGGTATAAAAATATGCCAAAACGTTGTTACTAATTAAATTTAAAGAATAAAGTCTGTGAATGGTCATTAATTGTTTTACTATACATAACAGCCGTTAAATTTAAACTTGTCAAATATCCTTTCCTTTGTATCGTTTCATTTGGGACAATCGTCTGTAAATTACGAGTTTCACGTAATCCAACTACTTTGCCTTTGATTGATTTTTGGACGTGGGAGCTATTTAATCATAAAAATACGGGAAAAACTGAAAATTCAACATAATAAAAAAGATAAGTTTTAAGAAATCACGGCTTGTAGCTCGACCACAAGGCTCTTCAGCCTTTACCTGTTGCTCTGATATGTAGTAAACATTTAAGGGGTGGAGTGAAAAGGCCGAAGTTTTAAAATGTCCTACAGAGGACCGGAGGAGAGAAGATTTGTGGATGTATTATTCATGGTTAGAAATTAATGTGTGGACAGTTTATGCAGAGAAGGAAGTTGATTAGCATAAGCATTTGATGTTTAACACGTTCACTGCCGATGACGCTTTAAACCGCCAAGTTCAGACTTTCTTCAGTGCCACTGACGCTTTTCAGCGTTTTCATTGCTGTTCTGCGCAGTAGAGTAAGATGGCACTTGCACTCGTTTTATATTACGTCAGCGGCAGTGAACGTTTCTGTGACGTCATCATCCGTTGCATTACGTCCGCTACTTTCCTAGGAAACCATACCTTAAGGGTTGAGAACGAAGAGTGGAGAGTCCGAAGTTTTACTTCGCTGTACAAGTACGACTCCCAGGTCTACTTTCTACGAAGAACAAGGAGTGCTACTTCTGTCACGTTGGATTTTATACTGTCCTTTATGTGACTTAAATCATTACTGTTTAGTATAAAAAATTATCCCATCTTAAATCAGCGTGCATAAACGAGAACTGTAAAGTGACTTGAGTGCTCGGAATCTTGCAAGGCGCAATTAGCAATTTTGTGAGACTTCCGCTTACATGAACTACGTCATTACTATAGCACGCTCCGATGGACGACCATTTTCGAGGTTAACTTCTTGAAGCTATCTTACCGTTAAGGAGTGGAAAAGACAGCGGAGACAGACTTCTACTTGGAATATCGTAATTTACTTCACTCAGAAGGAAGAACCTGTACTTTTCCTTGCGAAATGAGGGAGCTGGAGAGGGAGAGAGAAAGAGGCTTGCCTGCCACTCTCGACAATGTCAGCTTTAGCCCACGAGATAAATTTAGCATAGCGAAACTGTACAAGACGTTGATGATATTGCCCAACTTCTTAATAAGACAGCATCGTCAAAGTGGAGCATAGGGACAGGCAAGGAAGGGAAGAGAATAAATGGGTCCTTCATCCTCATCTTAATAAACGACACTGTGATGTGATACGAAAAGGAAAATTAGTTTGTGCAAGTTGTCCGCAGATCTATTGTGTGAGGAACTCACTCATCAAGCAGTTATAACGACCAGCAGACGAGTCTCAAGCAAAGAGCATGTCTTTGTTAGCAATAGGGAGCGGGAAAGGATACGCAAAGCAAGTCTGTCGCACTCTCTCTCACTCTCTCTCTCTCTGTCTGCATTAAATTATAGCTATTGCAGAGGAAAACACGGACGCTTTTCTGTTATTCAAAGCTGGCGCAGAATTAGCTCCGAAAAGCTCAGATTAAAAATGAATTCCCACAACAACAAATCTCATTAGGTGCTAGAAAGCAGAGTCGTGCATAATTTACAGACCAACCCCATTCCAACACACACATAGAGCCTTTTGTATTTTGTTGAGTGACGTGGCTAATTCCGTTCGAAAGATAACAAGTTTTACTTTCTGTTAGTACCGGAACGTTATGGCTAAAAGAGACCATTGAAATTGCAAAATCGTATAAGGTGTCTATCTATACAAGCTTATAGACCGATAGTGATATTGAGAATTTATTTCGATACTAAATGAAATTAAAATCAAACCAACAAAATTTACAATTATTAATTTCTACTTAATTTTAGAACTAATTTATAAAAGGAAATAATATACAGACAAAAAATAAATTAACGATAACACATCTCAGGCTT
Organism: Eucriotettix oculatus; assembly: GCA_034510155.1. Lineage (NCBI taxonomy): Eukaryota > Metazoa > Arthropoda > Insecta > Orthoptera > Tetrigidae > Eucriotettix > Eucriotettix oculatus. The sequence continues at coordinate 44,947,372 of CM067382.1, forward strand.
ATCTCCTTTCTCTCTCCATAAATTATGAATCTAAGAAACATATTTCTTTTCTTAATAATAAATCAATTTATGGACATAAATACTATTGTGAATGTTCAAATTTCTGACTTTGCGTCTGACCTTTGCTTCTGACTTTCACTTTAGCTTCTTTGATTTCTACATTTAAGAATATAATACTCCTCCCCCCCCTCTCTCTCTCTTCTTCGTATTTAGCTTGGTCATGCACTTTTTTTTTATAAATTATTCGTCACGACCCTCCTTCACAACTCATCATCTACAAAGCTACCTACATTAATCAATTTGAATAATTTTCCAGATCACTCCCATTACGAAGGCCAAATTTATATATTCTTCACAGAGGAAGGTAGTTTCGAAAGTGGGCAGGCTAAGATTTATGTCCCGTAATCCCATCAGTTAGCAGAAATTCCCACTTAATTATTTCCATGCCATATTCCACTGTTTTTTACAACGTAAAATTTCTACGCCATCATGGATTGCAAAAAATATTTTTTCAATCGTGCAGCTTTTGAATAATTCAGTACTAATGTTATATCTACTTTTTTCATAATTGAAGGTAAATATTTTAATGGTAGAATCCCTAACTGATATATTCCGAAAAAATCGCCCCATGAAATCAGTGTGTTTGGACTATGGGAATATAATAACTAAAGGATGGCCTCTTCTATTCAATAGGAACGCAATAACGTAATTAAATTTACTTTTTATAGTTTATACCAAATTTTCATTTGACACAATTATTCCCTGACTTCCGTTGACAAAGTATTACTTCAATGAGTATTCTGGGATAGAGATTTTATAATAAAATATATGTCACTGCCGCATGCGCTTCAAAAAGCACATCCAGTGATAGACGAAAAAATCTCGAACAGTCCAACAGGCAGATATTAGATAACTATTCAACTTCGATAAAATTTTAGTGTTATTCTATTAGTGTATAACTGCATACCAAATATGTTTACCAAAATTTTAGTACTAAAATTGTTCATTATGTTCTTTGAAAAGTCGTAAAAAAATTATTACCAAATTACGTCACTTCAGAAACTCTACTGAAGTGTCTGGTTCTAATACAGCCTAGAAATAGGAAAAGGATACAAAAATAAATTGGCTACGTATGTTTTTTTTATCGTTACTGTTTTCATAATGAATTGACGCCAGTGCGTGTGACGTGTTTGCTGTTTCTTACTTTCTCGGGACTGAGACAAAGTGGAAGAAAGTTCGTGTCGTTTGTGTGTGTTGATTTACCTGCGTGGCCCAACACCGTCAATATTTTGGCGCTAATGACGTTGTTTCCGTGATAAACGACGCCCGGTGTTTGGTGTCGTGTGTACATTGCGGAGGTAATGGCTGGACTAACGCCTTTCTATTTTACCCGCCAAGGTATGTACAGGGAATTGGTTCGGTCATTCTCCGTGCAGTTTTATAAAAACTTCACTGTTTGATCTTTCACTAATAAACTGGATCTCTGCAATAGATTTAATCCATTATTATTAAATAGATTGAGATAATATGTAAAAGCTCCAGAATGCCAGTACCGAAAAATGTTTTTATTCTTACAACTCGTAAATGTAAGCGCGTTTTTTGTTTCGCAATTTAAATTAAATATTAATATTTGTATTGTTCCACATCTTTGTTATTTAGTATAAAAAGGAGCATGTCAATGTCTGGAAGGGAATTTTAAGGACGAAATTAAACTCAAGTTAACCTATTTATTAAATTTACTTGATCTTACCTTCTATTTTATATTCGTAGACTTTGTACTCTTTAATATATATATAGACATCTTGCTGAATGTCCTGCAATCTGCTCGTTTGCCTGTCGAGACTGTCCTCTTGGGCAGACCATTCGTATTCTGCACAATAATATTTTTTGTCGTCTAGCAGTTTCATTTCTCATACTCTGTCACCAACACTTCTGATTATGGCAATATATTTCTGAGTCCCTGTCTCCTGTATTGGCCTAAGGATTATGCAGTCACCACCAGCCCAAAGGATCCAAAGTCTCTTAATCTGTCTCATATTTAAGAACAAATACATTATTTTAAAAGCCGGTTCTCGATGATTTGTCGTTTCCTGAAAAAATATTTCTAGTGAACATAAATAATATTGCTAATATGTTGTTTCAGGTAATTTTTTTCTAGCAATTTCTTGTGTAATTGTAACTGTACTGTTCTCAAAATCGTAATTCAACAGGTACAGATGATGTCGAGATATGGGAATATTTGGGTTAGTGTTTTCTTTAAATACAATTCACACTCGTAGGAAATCGACAAGAACAAAAACATAAAACACTTTTCCGAATTGTATTGATTATAAAGACAAGCTCTATGACTTGAAATTTAATGTTTTCTATTTCGACTATTATAGAGCTAGTAAAAATATGAAAAAAGGGACAACTTCATATTAAGATATACTCTATTACCATAACATCAAAGTTTATAGAATCTTGTCATGGTAAAGACTTATTTTAAAAATAAACGAATTTTACAAAATTAACAGAAGCGAAATAAAAACATAGTACCATAAATTTGGTGAAAATATTGGAATAATTATAGACGTCGCTACTGTATATAATATTATACGTATAAATGATTTATAAAATTCATTCAAAACATTAGAATATTTGAATAATTCCTAAATTTTAATTAGAATTATACTTTATAAAAAGTAATATAGTTTTATATGTGGAATTTGAATTAAAATTTCCATTTACAGTACATAAGAAATGTTGAAAAGTTGGTGAAATATTAACAAATTTTTGAAACGATCTCTCCTTTTTTGATCTGAAATAGTTTTCAGATTCTAAAAATGATTAAAAATAAGCATGCATCTTCGGTTACACATAACTTAAATAATCTGTTTCGTTACTATTAAAATGTTTTAAGGAAAATGAAATAGGAAACATAACATAAAAGCTGATTGTAGAGGAAATCTTTTTATGATTTGATATTGGAAAAGGGCTCCTAAGTTTTTACAAAGGACACATCTTGTGATTGGCCAGTGTAAACCCTTTTTTGATTTCCTGATAGGAAAAGCAAATATTTTTCCTCGGAGTTGGTACAGCAAAAGTATTTTTCCCTCTCTATATGGGGAAGAAATACTGAAGGGTTCCTCTGATGTCTTTGCTATCGCCAGCATCCTTATCAGATGGCTTCCTGTTCGACAAGCTTTCCGGCTTCCTTTTGCGACGCCCTTTCTCCTTGAAGTGACGGCGTGGTTTATTTTCCCTCTCCCACTCTCGTGGGAAATGCGAAAAGTGGCAAGACTAGGGCAGGCCAGGGCAGCGGAAGGCTGCTTCGGATGCGTAATATATCCCACAAAGCGAAACATCACGTAAACCTGTTTGCCGCCACCATTTGAAGACAAAGCCGAGAAATGTGAAATAGGTATACGTATGAATGAAAAATAAACTACAGTAAAAGCTTAACCCGAAATATAATTAAGATTTTTGGTGTTCAATGCGAGTAACTTTTTTGTTTTTAATAAGCAGTATGTTTATATTTAAACAATACACAACTTTGAATGTACCTCGTAATTTCGATCTAAATACGTCCAGTCTGGGTGAATAGTTTTCTGACTATTGATTACATTGAGAAAGTTCTTGGCGGGTAAAAATTCTTATAGTTATTAAACTGTTAGAAAGTTGTATGGCATGAACGTACTTTGGACGAATGAATATTTATTATAAAGATGAAGTAATTCTCTGTAACACTTTTAACTGAATAAAATATAGGAAGGTATAATTATAAAAAATAGTTTACTGTAAGCAAAAGTAAACCTTATTTTACGTTAAAAACGTCCTGTTCTTAGATTCTCTGTGTCAAAATAGGGTCTACGTATTTACTTACGTCTGAAGTTGACGTCGCACCTTGTCACCACTTTTAAAAGATCACTAGAATTTGTTCTTATATTCTGCAAAATAATCAACATTAAACTAACAAAAATTGAAAAATAAACTTTCAAGTATGTTGATTTCCTTAAACTATCCCTACTTAATTTAATCTTTCTATTGGTTTTCAAGTTTTCGAATCTCACTAGTACAGACGCTATCTTGCTTAATGTATCGATTGACTAATTCTTATAAACCGAATAATGTCATTGGTCTTAATGATAAAATATTTCATTTGGGATTTTTTGAAGGTAAACAAATACTAATAACTTTCCCAAGAACTGGCTGATTCAATATTTTGCTTAATATTAAAGGGCAATTAAACAGATGGGTTCAATAAATATTGGGTTTGTAAACAATTTGTTTTAGTATCGTGCATAATGATTCAAAGTTTATATGTTATTGAAACACGAGTTACATTTCTTCTTTGAAATACTGCTTCATTTCTAGAAAAAGCCCATTTATAAAGAAATTGGCTTGTATGTAATATAAATGGAAAAGATTCAATAACTGCTCATGGGCCCACAAATAATTCCTGAACGTTAGTCACACTGCAATCTAGCGCTTGGTTTTTTCCGGGAAAAATATAACATTGAGATAAAAGTCTGATATGGCGTCCAGAGTCGATTGTGCTTGTCCAGGAGAGGTCTTTTCTAATTGCCGACCATAAAACACCCCCGAGGTCCCGGAAAGTCACGCTAACGGGTCATTCACAGCACGCTCTAAATTGCTTTCCTTGGTCCAGACCAAGGGTCGAGGTGGCTTTCTCAAAAGCCACTCGCTTGTTCCGGAAACTTCCTGGAATAAATGTCGCAATTCTACCGGAACACGTCCAGTTTTCCCCCTTCCCGCCAAATAAGGGGGTTAAAATACGAGCCACTACATCCGAACGACGTCGAACGATTCGGGATGATCGCTTCCAAAAACAACTTGAAACAAAACGTTTATACAGCTGCGGACAAATTATGATTATCTTAAAAATTTTAAATACAGTTTCTCAAATCTGATATATTTCAACTTCACTTTTACCTCACTTTAAATTTATTCTACTAAATAGACTAAATATTACACAAGAAAGGGAGCAAAATTTTCAAAGCCCCAAAAATTCTTTGTCATACAGTACAACATTTCAGAAAATATATTAGAAAACAGCTCACAGTTTCCATACCCATCTTCCAATACATTCAGCAGAAATTCAGTCCAATTGAGGTTAGTTTAACCACCCGAAAACAACAGATGTAAATACGTAGTAATAATATATACGTAATCATAAAACGCTCTTTTCATTGCAGACTTCTGAGGAATTGTTTTATAATACGACTTTTAGCCTTAGTAAATAAAGGTTGTATGGAGGACTGTAAATTTTGGTTTCATTCCTGTATAAGTGACTGTAATCAGTTTTTATCTTGATAGCTTCTAATTGATATAAATAAATAAAATAAACATTTCTACCTACAGTGAATCATGTTAGATAACATTGGTGTATATCAAAATTTCATATCATCCATCCTACTTTCATGTAAATATTAGTTGTAGTGTTATCAAAGTAGATAACTGCTTGTAGTATTATTATACGCACTTAAAAAGGTAATTACTTTACTTGAACTACGAAATATTTCACAGAACTTATATATAATACTTGATACAAATTTTTATATTTCTCAATCTGTAGAATGTCAGCCAAAAATATTTACATAGCATAAAAGGTTTCATATATATTTTTTACGAAAGTTTTATCACCGCCATTGTGACGTCTTGAACTAAACTTTTTACTTTGATGAATTTTTCCAGGAAAGAGACGTTGTTACGACTCTATGATCTTATTCTTCCTGTAATATGTAACAATTACTAGAGGATATTTGATATTACAGAACCATTTTTAATGTTTAGCATTTATTTATATATTAAAAGTTTTTTTCTTTTCTAACCCTTTACTTGATTTAATATTTATTGAGTTTGGAACAAATTAGTATCTTCTACTTCTGGATGAATTTTTAAACTTATTTGTCTTTTATTTCTACTTAATTTATTTTTTGTTCAAGCATAATTAGAAAAAATTCAAAATAATCGCTTTTCTGAATTAATTTTTTTTGGCAATACTGTTGTACTCTGATATAAAAATGAGAACCATTTTCAATCATTGCCCTACTGTTAATTACTGACCTGCACCCTACTAATTTATTTTTAAATTAATTACCGTTTTATAAATAGCAAAAGCGTCTCTTATTTAGATAAAGTTTAATAATAAGCGCTGCGATTGAGGAAATATTAAATGAACAATACAGTACTTTTACGAGAAACAAAATACCTTTGGAGGGAAAAAAGCGGAGTCAAGCAAATTCCTCCCTCTCACCCTTCACCATCGCATTACACGTAATTAACAAACGACCTAAATCGCGCCCAGATTAATTGCTTTTGGCGGTTTGCTAGGTAGAAAGTGAAGAAAGAAAATGGCCATCAATTTTAGTCCGGGAAAGAAATTTTAATAGGTTGTTTTCTCGCATCGCAGTTTAACACCCCTACGGAAGCCGTAAAAGCCAGCGCCGGTGTTCTGCGGCATGTTAGCACAAAGTTAAGTTTTGTTTAGCTGAATTTTAACGACGTAGTTAAATCGAAACGCAAAGTTTAACTTCCGCTTATAGGTCCATCCGTTGCGTACCTCAGAAAAGAATTAAGAATGTTATCTAGAGGTACCTGTTGTATATTATCGTCGTTAATCCTGTGTTTCCCCTCCTCCCCATACCATCAGGATTGGAGGAAGTTGTTCATTACTTTTATGTGCAAAATTTGTCCGTAATCCTACCTTGCGAAGGGAATAAATTTCTGCCGTTACGTTATGACATTTTCATATGGCTTCAGGGGGTTAAAGTTTCAAAACCAATAGCTCCGTTACATAATTCATTCTTAAGTTCTCAAATACCGGTGATTAATTAAAGCTCGTAACTTTAATTGATATTAAAGTACGAAGCTAGTTTGACTTAGTTGTAGAGCAGTTTAACTGTTCATACGCAAACATGAAAGCTACACCAATAAAGAAATTTTTCACATGCTCAGTCAAACAAATTCTTTGAAAATATTAATCTATGAATATTTATTCACTCTATTTCCCACGTTGAAAATATGAATAAAACTATTTATTTAAAACTGACGTTTTTAAATTAAAATGAGGGAAATATGATAATTAAGAAATAGTTTTTTATTAATAACTATTTTCTCATTGTAACCATATAATATTAAGAGAACATTGCATAAAGTGAATACTAAGAAATAAAATAATCTTTGTCATTTCTTTGTGTTTGAGGTAACATTATCAATTTCTTACTTAGTCGACCGTTGACAAGGTCTACCAATTGGTAGAAGAAACGTTGTGAATTTCGAATAAGTACTGATATCTTGTCTGTTAATATTAAGATAATTTTATGTCATTCTAAGTTTTTATGTTGCGTTAGAATTTTATGGTAACATGAGATTGAGATCTTTTCTATTAATAGCCTCTTCCAACTATATAATTTAAGTCGCCATGTTCTTAATGATTGCCAATGGTAATGAATATATAGGTATCTCAAAAGGTGTCACGATCCACTAATTACATTGATATTAAGGCGTAGTTGCCAGTTTTCGATCAACCTCATGAAGCACACAAAAAAATTAAATATCAGCAATATATCAATGAAACTATGAGCGCTAAATTTTGATATAAGACAAATAAACTATGGTTGTAATCTGTTTCTGTATTTGAGCAAGTAATCTTAAAGTACAGTGCAAATAAAGCCATAATAACTGTATTATTAGTAAAACAGTATATTATATAGGGAAATAACTACGAAAATAATACATTTTTTGTTTCATTCATTTAGTAATTTATTGCGTCTGATTTTAACAAAGATTCAGTTTTGTAAGGTGATTAAAAAATTGTAGTCTCTAAATACGTAGGGGAAGACGAGGGAATTTGATGATTTCACGTGGAAGAGCTTTTACAAGATAAAGGTAACATGGGCAAGGCTTGATGGCACTGATACAGCTTCGTTCAGCCATTTAATGTGCTTCTCTAATCAAAACAATGTATTCAGATTAAATAGAGGCAGGGCATGCAAAGAGGACAAGCAGCTTCAACTAGACACAACAATCGGGATTGTGACGGAAAACGACTTTTTTTGTCTTCTTATTTTCTAACTACTTGAGCTTACTTTTGTGTTCCATTTTGAACATATCTAAACAATATATATGTATAAATAAGTAATAAATTCAATTAAATCAGAAAGTTTTAATCCTTCCGTTCCTCTTATTCATCGGTATATATATGGTATAAAATACTGTATATAGTTTTATTCCATTCGATAATGATTCCACATTGTTTACACTAAATCGTAATCGCGTGCCATTTAATACAACTTATGAAATATTAAACCTCAGCGTTGTTCATTTATATTATTGAATTCATTATAATGATCGCTTTTATCAGTCACGCAATTTAACAAAACCAAAATTATGTATTAATTTTTATTGGAAATTATATTCAATTTTAGAAGCTTTCGGCATATGCCGTAGTTATATACAAATTTAAACACATTGTAATTCAAACATTGCAAAATATACCTGGAATTTTTACAATCCATATTCTGTGGTATTCACTTCTAAGACTGGTCTGATGCAACCATTCGTGCTAATCTATCTTCATCAAACCTTTTCATTTCCGCATAGCTACCACATCCCACATCCTCCAAATATGCTTAGCGAATTCCATCCTTGGCCTCCCTCTTCTGTTTTTACCCCACTCACTTCCCTCAAATGCTATTTTTTAAAGGCCCTCATGTCTCAAAACGTGGCATATTAATCTGTCCCTTCTCTTTGTAAATTTTCAGCACTCCTAGAGCAACACATTTCAAAAGCTTCCATTCTTTTCCCTTTCCCCAACTCCTACCGTCCACGTTTCGCACCCATATAACGCCACACCCCATACGATAATTTTTAGAAACGATTACCTATTATTCACACTTATATTACCCGTAAGTAAATTCCTGTTTTTCACGAAAGCTTTCCTTGCCTGTGCTATTCTACATCCTTCATGTCTGCTATACTTCTACCATACTTAGTTATTACGTTTCCCAAGAAGCAGAATTTCTTAACTTCCGTCAAAATATACAGTATATATAGTAAATTTAAGACTGAAAACCTGTTATAACCATTTTTTTATTTTGTGTAATTTCCATACATATTCTGTAATGTTTCAAATAATTTGTGATTTACATTTGTAGATGACTGTGGCATATGTCGAAAGCTCCTAAAATTGAATAAAACTTCATATATAACTTTGGTTGCTAAAAATTGTGTGACTGATTAAAACCATCAAAATTAAAATCAGGCATTTACTATTTTTAAAATATTCAATGAAGTAATCTTTTCGAATTTTTATATTCGTTTTATGAAAGATGTTTCTAGAAATTTATTGAATTAATAATATTTGTATTTCCTTTGCACAATAAATTGAGTTCAGATATTGTCAATAAGTTCATTTTACTTTCAGTTAATATGAACAATATTTTTGTAAGGTATTTATCATGAGTAATGAAGGTCGGTAAATGGCAGAAGTATGAATAACAATAATAAATTATCAGTATCGTATTAATACTGAGCTACCGAATAATACTTGGAAAAGTATGAGTACAGGATGTTTTGGAAATAATATTAGATGAGAAATGTACCTAGAGAATTATTTTCAGTTTCGGTTGTTAACAATACTAAAAGTGATTTAAAACGCAGAAAAGAGGATAATGTGAGCAAAAATTATCGATATGTAGTTCGATTGAAATTAAATGATATTTGGGGTTTCAGCGTGTCATATTCATTGTCCCGAGTGGATTTCCTGTGGAGTTCAAAACCATGCAACACACTATGATGCTTTGGCCACGTTGCTTGTCCCGTCATTCATTTTAATGCGTTCCGATTGGTGAATTGAAGGTTACAACTCTCGCGGGAAATACAGCCAAGTGGCTTGCCATTTTAATCGTAACGTAGACAGGTTAAAATAAGTAAGTCAGGCGTCAAATTAAAATGAATGATACGACCAATAATCACTAAAAACAATTGTTGTAAATATTGAGTGAGTAATGCAGTTGTACTTCATGGTAATTTGCACATTGCTGACCCAAACGCTGTCTAACGGCGCACGTTCCACCTTTGCAACGCATTATGGCAACGATTTGGCCTGGTATGCACGATATAAACCCTTTGTAGGTTTCCGGAAGTATTTAAGGCCATGTTGGGGAGATTATCTACATCTACGCACATGTGGTTAGTATACTTAGGTACTGCAAATTTGGTGAAATCGACGTGGGTTCACTGTCACGTTCTTCATACCACTGTAACACGATTCTGGCAGCTTGACACGGAAGCTTATCCTATTGTAAGATGCCATCGTCGTCCGGAAATACATCAACAATATGAGGAATACGCTCTGACAACAGATCGCAGCCTTTTCTGATTTACAGAGCTTGGATCTTCTCATGATGAATAACGCCCAACATCTTGTGGCTTCACTTTCCTTCAGCCACTTTCCATAGATGCATACGATAATAGCACGTGAACAACCGATGAGCTTTGCTATTTCCGAGATGCTCGTTCCCACTCATAGCGTCATAACTGTATACTTTTCTGATGCCAGTGGATGTATGAATTTTGGCACATATCGCCGCTTGAATGAGTCCTCGTAGGCCCCAACTCTGATTATATACGTTTCTTAATACGTCTCAAGTTTGCAACACCTCAAAGCGGCCTTGAATCACGCCATAATTTTGTAACTCATCGCTGAACATAAGAGTCAAATAGGATGTTACATCGAAGCAGATTTGAGATCGCCATGATTCTCTCAAAGACACTTACATGTAGTTTTCTCTACAGTGGGAATCGCTCAAGGGTTTATTTATTCTTATTCGTGGAAATGAAACTAAAAATACGTAACATTATAAAGATCTTTTAACAGCATAAATTTATTATTATTCCTTATACTTTTAGATAAATTTATTCGATTGTCTGCTATAGACTGAACTTGTTCATTTTCCTGTATAGTGAATTATGAAAATAAAATTGTTTTATAACAGAACTATGTGACAAGTCTAAATGATTTGCTATACTTATTATATATATTTATCTGTTCCATATTAACCTTAGCTCTGTTTTCCAAGTAGCAGGGGTTATTAGAATGCAATATATACGAAATTACTATGCGGAAAGCGACGAAGCACTGGAAGCATATTTTCTGTGCTGGTCTAACATGTTTCATAAGGAAAATTCGGGGCTACGTTCTTGTTTCGTTGGTGCTTCGGAAAGATTGGTGGAGCTACTGAAACATAAATGAAGCTGCGACGAGGTGAATTCTGGGGGGCCGAAGAAAACGCGTGTAGCGTGAATCTTTAAACGTACTTGCAGGTTCTGTGAGACCATTTTCATGGTTGACTTGCAATGTGAATCCCAATACTAGAGAAAGCGCAGCACAGACGCTAAAATCTCAGAGCTCTGATTCCTTTACAAGGAAAATATCTTTGCTCATTATAATATCTCTATCTACGAGTTTTATCAGAAAGAAATTATTAATTTTATATTTCCTTTATTTCAAAATAGTAATAGATGTCATATGAATTGTCAACCCCTAAAGGTTTCATTTATAAAATAAAGCTAACTTCTTCACACAAAATCAAATAACCTATCTTCCATTCGGCAAAAAGTATTGTATGTCGGCATCAGTTTTCTAAGACCATCCCTGTAAAGTTATTGAATTTCTAGAGTTAATCACACGTTTCGGCCGTTGCGTTTCGCGTCCGTGACTCAATAAGCGACAGAATTCAGCAGTGAAGCACGAGTGCAACATAATTGGCGTGACCCTTGGGGCGGTATAAACCCTCGAGAGAGAACGCCGTGTCTCATTAATTAGATTGCTTCCGCTTTCGTCGTGTTTGCATGGCACCACATGCGTAAAGGACGCAGAAACTGCAGGACAAATCACCGGTCTCCAACCTGATGATGTATTCTACTGGTATACAAACAATTTATTTAAGCATATAAGTCAATCAGTTGCATTAAATGAAATCACTTATCATAAAAATAAAATAATATTAAGCTCAATTTTATGTAACTCTGAATTGATGGACATAATTGAAATAATCGTATGCCACCCAACTCAGGAAATTTTAATTTACACATCAGAAAATTATTCATAGTTCCTCTTTTAACTCCACATCACACGGTATTGTCTTTCTAATACACTTCACTAGATGGAGGAAGAGGAACTGTTTGTTGGCATAACCTGGATTTATTCGTAATTTTTTCACGTTAACTTTTAGTAATGAATTTTTTCTCACATAATGTTATCGAAATCGTTTTTTTAAGCGCGTACTACTTATAAGGATTACATAGATCTAAATCCATAAGGAAAAAGATAAACTTAAAATTAACACGTCAAGAATTTTCTTATACCTGAATAATTTCATTATATAGAGTATTATTGTGTTTCCAATTAAAATTTTGTTTCAACAGTGGTCCCGAAATTTTTTGAAAAATAAGTATATATCAAGGTCTATCTGAATCATACACAAAGTTTTGAGGAAAAAGTAAATAAAAAATAATGGCAAATTTGTCAGCAAAAAATTTAATTAAAATTTAGTTAATATAATTGTGACGTGTCGTCCATCCGGACTTCAACTGGTAACTAGATAATCAATTTTTTTAAATTGATATAATTTTTGGATACATAAAATCTAATTAAAAATAAAATGAGACGAGGCGAAGTTTAATTTCAATGATTATTAGGAGGAAAATTAAGTTCTGATACAATTGGAGCTATTTCAGTCGAGTTAGTTTATGTCACGTAGGTCCAGTTTGAACACTTTATGGGGGGTCAAGTAACCCCTAGCTATTACTCTGTCGATATACAGGGAGTATTTCTGATGTTCATCTTGTGACGCTATCGATGTCTATTTAATGTGTTGACCAAGAATGAAATAATGTACCGAGATAATGTAAATAAGTACCCGGTCCCCAGAATCAATAATAGACAGGGTAATTTCCCTCTTTCTCCTCGTGTCTTTCACATATTTATCAGTAGACCTATCACGTCTTTGGAAGACGAATAAATATTTGCTTGTTGAAAATTCTATTTCGATCTTCATTACTCACAGACGCTCGTCCTTTAGTCTATTGCAAGACACACAGCATCCCCGTCACTGGCAATAATTTAATCATTTACATATAGCATTGTATCTGAATTTCTAAATTTCAGGTAATATGACCTTATTTATAAAAAATGCTAAGGTAGAACTAATATAAAACTTCAATTCCATTCTGTAAGACAGGTTGAACAGGCTGAAGGTTACAAAAAATTGCTATAATATGAAAATGTTTGGATCAGTTCTTTAATCTGAAATAAGAGTATAGTATAAATATATAATATATTGTAAATTATCTCCTTTAAACAGCTATAAACAGACTAGACGACGCGTGCTAAGCCTTAATAATAATTATTTTCCACGCCTCTCTTGATCCGAAGAGATCTTGGCGGAAAGGAACGTTGTTCTCCTGTGTCCTCAATATACGCTGCTGACTCACACAGCCGGAAGAACATTATTACATTTTCTTGAATAATACACGTCTTTGACATTTTACGCTCCAAAAGATTTTAATCTCCTGCTTATGAAGACCTTTATGACGTGTAAGAGGCTAATTTATTGCGTCAGAGCAGCAAGAAGTAGAGGTTTCGTACTTGAAAATGCGGCGTATTCGAGCGAGATGTTTTCCACGACGCCCTGGAAAAGTCGGGAAACTTGAAGTAGGTGAACTAGAAAAGAAAGCATGTACATTCTAAGACATAAGATAAAGTATATTCATGTGAAATTTGAATATTAAAAGACGACTCTTAAATAACTCCACAGGTAATTTGTGTGTGTTCGAAAAATAAATAATCATAGTCCGTCTAGGAAAATTGCGCTATTCGATGAAAGTTTATTTAAATTTATATTTTGGTAAAATATAGTAAAAGAATGTTCCAATTTATCACACTTAAAACCACCTTAAGTTAATTAAATATGACTGGAAGCAGTGCGACGAAGTGCTCGACGCATCACCAAGATACAAGCAAGTTTAAATAAAATAATGTGTTTGATTATTTCAAAATTTTTTGAATACAGAAAAGAGACGTGATAGCATTTAAGTGTCAAACTATACAAACAAATAATTTTAAACATTAAAAAGACGAATGGTTATTGATGACATGAATAGTGCACAACAGAACTAAACGTCCAGATAAAACATTTATATCGTTCCTCTTTCATTTTCTTTATACATTGGAGGTGTAAGAAAATATTTAAGACTTTTAAAATCTTTATTTCGTGTGAAAATGCACCAAATTCTTTTGTTGAATTTTATCATACCTCGTTTTACATGTACTTCAAATAGTGAAAATAATTATTAATAGTTTCTTTAATACTTTAGTGTCGTTGAGATTAGAATGATTTTGAAATATCAGAATTGCGAGAAAAATAATGTAGTTCTGAGGCAACGGATTACCTTCACACGTTTGCTGATGTAGACATATATCTCTGGGAATGATCTACCAACTGTAAACAAAGAAATCTGTATATTGCTTTTATTTTTGACCTTGTAGGTTTTTCAGGAAATGTAAACGATGCTATGCTTTACTTCCCGATAATACTGACCTATTAGAAACGACTATTTTCGTCTGTTTCCCAAAGAATGAGCCAAGAACGTCCATAGCTTCTCGTGTTTGTATTACAAAGATACCACAAGATCTTAAAGAATATGTTTTCTGTCGCTTATCTTCCTATATGAAACGTGCCGAGTATTTTGAAGCTATTCATTTAAATCGTTTCGTGTTGCGGAGCAATTCTGCTAAAAGAAAGAGGAACATGTAGGTAACGTGCAGAATGTCTTTATTAGTTTCTAGCCCTTGAGTGAGCCTTCGCCTTGTAATTGAGTTTCTGCACGAAAGCTCTTTGAGTGAGAGAGGGACTTGGCGTTTCTTGCCAGCTTTAACCCTTTCCAAATTAACGACATATTTGGTAGGGGTCCTAAAAACTTGGGACGGAGGGCCACGTCTTCCTCTCGCATTCCTGGCCGAGGAAATGCCTTTAGCAGAGCCGCAAGAAGCCACCGAGCCCTCCGGGTCTCTAGGGAGACATTGCTCGTCGCTAATCACTCGGCACCGCTCCTGGGGACGAGGAAAAATCCGGGATTGGCCCACATTAAACGGGAAAGGAAGCCGGGATCTGCAGCAGTCACAGTGTTACAGAGGTTCGTCACTGAACAAGACGTAAGGCCGCTTGGTGAGTAAGAAACATTCAACTCGGCTCAAAGTTGAAAGTTCTTCAGCCGCGAAACAATAGGTCTTTAACATTCTTATGAACAACTCTTAGTAATGATTTATGAATCGACCACAATATGCACTACAGTAATTAAAAATATATAATTACAGTTTAAAAATCGTATTAGTCACCACTATACGTTTCATAAACCACGTCCCCGATCACGCCATTAATGTGTATTTTCAGGTGAATTATATTGAATTTTCCCAACTTTATGGCATATCTAAATGGTCTTTTGAATTATACGGAGGTTTTATTTGCTACTTTATAAAATATTTGTCGCTCTGATTTTTTTCAGTTCATTTCCCTCGAACAATAATTCCTTACGACAATGGGGTGTTCAGAATTGAAATTATTTGATCAATTATTGCCTATTTGTCATTTAAACGTTTTGTGAATTTAAGCGCTAGATAGTAATAAAAGTGTTCACAAACAGTAGATTGGTCAGCAATATCTACACGTGTTTCACAGGTATTTTTATTTTTCGATTGTTTATTGTGAAGTATTTCAATATAATCTTTTAATACTTTAGGATCTTATTTATTTTATCTCGAAACTTGTGCGTTATTTACTTATGAAGAATTTATTGACAAATATATTATTTAAAGTCTTAATATTACGGTTTCGGGGCCCCATGGCTATTAAAAAGTTCCGCCTTACCTCTCACACGAGATGCTTATTCTGTAGTCCGAAACCTCTATCAATGTTTAGAATAAATTCTCTAGCCATCTCTCTCTCTCTCTCTCTCTCTTCTCTTCTCTCTCTTTTCTCTCTTCTCTCTCTCTCTCTTTTCTCTCTTCTCTCTCTCTCTTTTCTCTCTTCTCTCTCTCTCTCTTTTCTCTCTTCTCTCTCATACATACACACATACATATATATGACTATAATATTACCTTTCTGAATTGTGTCTTAAGAGAAAGTTAAACCTGTGAGAAGGTCTCAACGGTCGTAGGAGAAATCTTCCTAGAGTGGCAAAGGGGATTACTTTCTCTAGTTTAAGCCAGCAGAGTTGTGTTTCTTCGTCAGCATTCTCCTACTACGGTCGCGACAAGGAGAAGGTAATGTTACGTCCCCACTGCTAATTCTTGCTAACTGATGCAGAATTTTTAGAATTAGCTCCGAATCATTTTTAGGCAATGCCAGTCTCCCTGTTAACACTTGGCTGACATTTCTCTCCCTTCCGCATTCCCCGCTCCCTATATTTCTAAAAGGGAGTTCCCACCTTGTGGATTGTCCTCGTTTAGCCTATCACCCACAATATGGCGGCTACTCTACTTTGTAATGGGATTAAAATACTTATTTTTGTTAAGTTACGTTTGAATTGCTTTATACTTTTCTTTCGTTTCTAAGGCCTATATTAATTCAAGCGTCTTTTGGACTGTACTCGTGCCTTGGCGTAGTCTAAGTAACACCATTAAATTTGTTGCTCGGCGTTCGCAGAGATGTATGCATAAAGAATATTGAGTAGTTTGATTGAACTTATTAAATTTTCCGCTGTTGTGATACGGAAACAGTGAAGCAGTTGCCAACTTTAACAAAATCATTAGGAAATCCCTTTTGTTTGGTGAAAATTTAAGAGTTTTAATTTAGTATGTGATATACAAGTGCGAACTTAATCTTTTTGCAAAAGATGGCTTCGTAGCGTAGCTTAAGAGCAAAATTCACTCAGTTTTGTTCGTTCGACTTTGTCGTAATATTTCTTGTGTTTACTTCACCGGCTGGAAAAGAGTTGCGTAACTCGGTTTCTTGGCCGCTCTGTTCCGTTCATTAAGCAAAGTTCGTCTGGGCTGGCACGTCATTATCCGCGGCGCCCGTAAAAGCGACGCTCGGCGTCGGCGTCTTAATCTGCGTCGACACCCCAGATGCCGCGCGCAATTTCCGCGTCCTTCCAATGTTTCTGAAAGGTTTACTTCTCGTAGCACCCCGCAGCTTTTAAGACTCGGCGCTATCATCCCTCGAGCACTTGCCACTGATGAAAACTCTGTCTCGACGGCCCCGATGCTATGACGAAGCCAGAACCAAACCCTTAATAAGGGGGCGCTTCCATCTATAAGACTCAATTTTGGGAGGGCGAACTGAAATCTGTAGGTTCCAAACCTAAACCGAGATTTTCTGTCTTTTAAGTTTTTTGAATAATCATAGGTGTGACTGACTAAATCTAATATATCCTTTTTCAGTCACCCTCTTTTATCGTCAATTTAATACATTTAATCACTCCACCTCGTCTGATATTTATTAATGCATTTATTTCATTTAAGTCTTCGATGAATGGTATTGGTGGTTTTTCAATTCTCTGGATTTTATCACTGTGAAACTATTTTCATCCCTCAAATACACTTTTAAAAAGTTCAACGTTTAGATATGGTCATATTAAAGAAATTTTTTACAATAATTAGTTACGAATTATTACCTGGAGATACGATCGTATACTTAACTATAGTTTATGTTAATAGTTTACTTCTGCGTATAAAATATTATGCGGAACATAACCAATTCTATTTACTAGTCAAACTTCAGTATTATTTCTTTCTTTCATATTTGAAATTAGTTCATTGCCCCATGAAATGACATGGATCAAGTTGGTATCCAAACTGTATTTACATATATTATTATTTCATTTTAAAACTCGAAATCAAGCAAATTTCTAGTATTCAAAAAAAGTATAAGTTAATATTTTTGCCTGGAAAGTATCAAGTTTTATTTTTAGCGGAGCTCTGGTTTAAATAATTCCAGAATTATTTGGTCCATTCTCTGTGAAGAAACCTTCAAATCGCCTTCTGAAACATGAGCCTGATTTTATTTATGAAAATTTCATTCATTTTAAGTATAGTTTTTATATTGAGAACACGTATTTTGTTTGAGGATTATTTTTCAAATTAGAGTTAAATAAAATAAGTAAAAGCAAACGCCCTAAATTTTTAGTATTTTAAATTTTTTCTGTACAATTTCTACTTTCTAAACATTGTCTACATATTTACGTGATACGTTTTTATTGTAACTAATAATTAGGGCTATTAATAACAATAATACTATATAATTACTAAAATTCCAATTTTTAAAACTTATAATGCTGAAATAATTAGCAGACAATTAACTGTGTGTGGGCAACTCTGCTTCCTGTCACTCGGCTACAATTTAATTAATTGATCAATTAAGGTAATTGAATATTTTTTCTGCCCTAGAATTCAATTCCATATACGAATTTAAGCAGTTTAATTGATTTTACTGTCAGAAAGAGAAGTCCTTTAAAGTTAAGTAGCTACATATATTAAATCAACTTCACAATGATTAAATTGAATAAACGTACGACAAATTTCCAGAAGAAGCTTTTATTTAATAAATTTAGGTTGTAGCTGTCCTTGTAGGCAGTTGTTTTCGTACATTTAGTCGTCTGTGTGTGCATAAAATTTTTAAATTTAACGTTAAGCAAATTACCTGATGACGTCCCAAATATGGTGCCAAAATGTTGCTTTAATTAAATAAAAACTTAGTCTGTAATTTGGTAGTATATTTATTAGATTTAGTTTGTACAATTGATGTCAGTCCGCTGTAATGAGCTAGGCTATTTTTTTTGCTTCCATATTAATGCAATAAACTTATTTTTAATATTTTAAACGCTCTGTAATATGTATTAGTATCATCGTACAATGTCGGTCTCTGCGCATTTATTCGCCCATAAAAAATAAGCCGGTTACATAGTCGGGTAGAAGCGCGTCCGTGTTCCCATACTGTATACACACCTCGGCTGATGAATTGTTTACGAGTAATAACCATAACAAAAACGACGAAGCGACCCGCTGTAATGGCGTCATCGCCGTAGGCCAAGTATCGGCCTGCCTATACGCTATTGTTAATATCGAGAGAAACAGGCTGTTCACTGCCGTTCATAATTTATACATTAGGTTTCTGAAGCACCTCCCATCCTTCAGCGCTTTTCAAAAATAAACTAAAATGAAAATTCTGTTAAGTCGTGTCCACAATCACTTAACGTTAAGTCCTCTTCAGATTATAAGTACAGCATTGGAAAATATTTAGAGACATTTGGCTCATTCAAGGGATTGAGTATAAAGTGCTTGTATGGTTGATTCAGACTGAAAAAATTATTTTTCAAAAACGTGAAGACGTTATTAAAAGGATACTTTTACTTCTGTAGTAAAAATAGTTTTGTGATTGAGAATATTAAGAAATAAATTTAACAAGAAGGTGTAAGTAGTCGAATTCTTAAAAATAATCATAAGGAATAGGTAGATATATATTCCATTTTCAATATTTAATAATATCAGGCACAAACCTTAAATTCCAAAAATAATAATTTAGTTTGGATGTTTGTTTATAAATATATAACATCGGAAATCAAAAGGTGCATAAATCCTTTATAATAATAGTTTAATCTCAATAAAAGACATAGCTTATATTGATTTGATAACCATCTTAACTTATATATATGTATATTAATATACTTTTTCTAATTTAGAAACTAATAACTACGGCTGAAGTAGCATATTATACGTTATTCATACGTAAAATTTCATTGCCCAGTATAAACTCCGTCTGTTATCGAAACCTCTTACTTCAATATATAAGGTTTTATATGAAGTAATTAGTATTTATATAGTAGAGGCGTCAATGGAAAGCTTGGTTCTTGCGTGTTTATGGGGAGGACGTGTGTGGGTGTGTGTGAGAGAGAGAGACAGAGGAACGGGGGAAGAACTAAATTGGATTGTAGGTATATGTATACAAGTAATACGTAATCTACATTACACTCGCATAAAAAAAATTATTACTACCCAATATCACATTGGGAATCAGGGATATCAATTTTTAAGGACCTTCCATTAAATTGTTATCGAATAAACCAGTACTTAGAGTTTAGAATTGAGTTGCAATATTACTTTTAGAAAACTACAGGCGTGTATTTCATGATCTTTTATTGTGAAGCATTTTTTACTGTTAAGGAGAATATCGTTACAGTTTTTATGGAAGCTGTGTGAAAACAAACACAACTTTTTTTTTACGTTTTTTGACCCAGGCATTGTCTACGAATGTACTGTTCCTGGTTTCCTCAAAATGATTTCACCATCGCCTGTTCCTCGGCTAAGTATGTTTGAATTAGAATATTTAATAAAGAGATACGATCAGGCAGATTTAGAACAAAATTTAAACTGAAACAGTTTTACATGAATAAAACTGAATGTTTAGTGATTCTGTATGAACAGCGAGTCCAAATTATTCCCTTTCTTTCCACAATTGTCGGTTCTTTCAAGAGCGAGAGTTCCGCGAAAAAAAACGTGACGTTTCAGGATGTGCACATCCCACGCAAGGACGGTCGCTATTCTTACTACTGCTAATTAAGGGATAAAGGGTGGTGGAGTCTCGTTAACAGTCCTACATTAACAGTCGGAGTGAACTCGGCTCCATTGGGACACACTAATTAGGAGAAAAACTTTAACGCAAAGAAAGAACGAATGTAGGGGAAAACCGAGATGTATTCTTTAGTTTTAATTTACGTACGATATTAATATCTTTTGACGGGAAACGGAGAATCAAGCTACATAATGAGGCTTTCATATTTTAACTGGAGACAGTGAAAAAGTCGACTTGACAATTAAAACTTCCCTGCTTCATAATTGTGGAACATTTTTGGGAGTATCTTGAGGAAAACGAAGCATTTAAAGGACAATAGCGTTTTAAATCGTAAGCTTTGCCCTGATTATATTTTATAAATCAAAAACAGAAGATACAACACACAACATTTTCGTTGTTATAATCCCCACCATATGAAAAAGCTAATAAATATAATTATTTAATTATTCATAATTATTAACATTATTATTCTCGTCTCTCTTTTTTATATAATATTTCTTTAAATACACAAGTTTTCTGTAAGTAAAAACTTAAGTACTAAGTACAATAAAACAAATTTGCAAGATCTCGTAAATTTAATTTTTAGTGAATTTCTTAATTGTGAAATTTTCATAAAATCTGTCTGTAATTAATCCCCTAATTATTCGACTTAGTTTAGTACGCGATGTTTAATTCTCTGAAACTGGCATATAAATAAGATGATATAATTTAAATAGAAAACAATCATATGCCATGACAAAAATCATAAAAAATCCTCTTCAGATTTAATAATTTGATGAATAGATGTTTTCCATATTTAAATAAATACAAGTTTTATTACTTTGAAAAGTCTGAGGATTCTATAATTTTTGACACTAATTGTTGTTTTGGTATTCAGTGGTCTAATACAACCGTCCATGCTAAATTATATTACGCAAGCCTTTTCGTTTCTACATAGCTAACACATTACCCCTAACTGCTTAGCGTATTTCATACTTGGTCTACCTCTTATGATCTCATTCTACTCACTTCCTTCTAATGCTAATTTTACAAGACCCTCATGTCTTAAAACGTGACCTATGAATCTATCCCTCCTCTTTATCAACGTCCTCCGTATTATTCACTCTTCCCCTTTTCTGCTTGGAAGTTCCTCGTTAGTGATTCTATCCAGCTATCTGATTTTCGGCATGCTCCTGTAGCACCTAATTTAAATGTCTGTTATTATTTTCCTTATTGCAACTCTTACCGTCGACGATATGCATCCATATAACGCCACACTCCTTACGAACATTTTTAGCAATTATTTCCTAATATTCACACGTATATTAGCCGTAGGCTTCCTTTCCTGTGCTATCCTACATCCTTTGTCTCTACTATACTAGTTATTATGCTGGCCTAATAGCAGAAAATGTTAACTTCCTTCAAAATATCCCTTCCCAATCTAACACCCTTTGTTATTTCAGTGTTTCCTATACTACACTCCATCACCTTGTTTTCCCTCTATGAATCCTTAAATTTAACTTTTTATCCAGGACCACGTATATGCCAAACCAATCAAAGAAACACTCTTATAATTTCTTAGCTTATTTATCTAGTTGGAGGATGGCAGTGTCTTATTTGAATTACTTATTTTTATCTTCTGATACGCACAAAACAGTATTATTACAATTCCTAAGGTTTTTTGTCAGTTGCGATATTTAAGATAACTTTTACAGTTTAAAATATGTAAAAAAGGCGGCTTAAATATTTTGACCCGTATATGAAATATGAAGAATTTAGAGACATCAGGATCATATCAATTTTGATGACTGATAATTCTTAATAATATAAAGGTAAATTTTACTATATAAAGAGAAGAATCGGTATACTATATTAACTGCGATTTATAAATTTTGTGAATTGGAAGAAATCAAAACAGTAAAGAAATGATACATATCCATTAACACGCATAAAATAACGCATTCTTCATGGTTTATTTCTTTTAATAAACAGTCGAGTGCATGTAAATGGTAAATGATCAATGGCTACTGAGTATGTCATGATGGCTGTTAAGCTCGTTTAAAACATCATTAGGCTGGAAGTGGTGGGAATTTCACGAGCATGAAAGGCATCTCTCTCCGAGTTTGACACAGCCGTGGTCTACAATCTAAAACTGCAACTGAGAGGAGGGGAGGACCCACTAAACTTTGTTGACAGCCATATGCAATTAGTGTCAACTCTGCAACACGCTTAAAGAGTGACTAATGTTGTCCACATCTCGACCATAAACTTTCATAACTGACTGATAAAATAAGTCAAGTTTGATTTTTGCTTTCATTCAGTAAAGGCAATGCCCACAACACCCATGATGACTGAGAAATACCGTCGGGAAAAAATTACAATATATCGTAAGCGTAAATTATTGAAGTATATAAATATTATAGTATGAGGTACTAAATTTAGTGTATCGTAACAACGATAAAGTTAAGGGCAATTCCTATATTTAATGTTTTTTATAGAATTCCTTAAAGTGTTTAAAATGAACTTAATGCAAAAAAATAGTACGTGCAGTTAAAATCATTTTAAATCTCAATATGAAGAACTCGGGATATAACGGGATACTCTATTTATTTTTGGATGGATAGTGCTTAAGTTAAGAAAAGGGGTTGGAAAATGACCATCGGTCAAGGAAGAAATTCTGGAAGTTGACTTGACCAAGTTCTTCCTCCACCTTGTGAATGGACTCTTGTTTTGGCGTCTTACAGCTGTGACTTTATAATTTTTTCAGTTTTTCGATAGAAGGTAATCATCAAAACTTCTCGCTTTCAAATATTTATTGGAATATATTCGTAAAGTAGATGTGTATAGTTGCATATACGTTGAGTTACATATTAGGTTTAAATCTGCTTGTATTAAGGCTGGGTGAAAAACCTCAAACTAAAAATTGCATGCGGGGCGTGACGGGATACTATTGTATAAGGCAAAACGGAATGTGCTCCTCCAGGAAAAACAAAATAACCTGACAGCCTCCTCTTATAGGAATGACTTACAGAATGCCATGCCAAAAAAATATAAATAAAGAAAGAAAACACAAAGTGTTGAGATTTTTCTTAATTTAATGGGATGGGATGTGGTAGCTATGTAGAAATAAAAATACTTGCGCAGGATAGATTAGCATGTAGGGTTGTATCAGACCAGTCTAAGGACAGAAGACCACAACAACAACTAGTACTATACGTAATCAGAAATAATAAAGCAACTAATGATAAATAATAAAGTAATAATAAGTAATAATGGTGTGGTTAATAACATTTTTATTTGCTTATGAGCGGAAATGTGAGAAGTTACGAATATGCCAATAAAGAATAAACGTTATCGCTTTCGTAAATATATTTTTTAAGGTAAAATTGACAACGCTCGGATAAATTTTAATTCAAAATTAGCACCACTAACGGTGTGTACCCTGAATAATCGCTACAACATGAATTTGGAAATGAACCTGTAAATAATAATCACCTCTGTTTAATCCACTGTTTGGTAAACAGATTATATTGTGCTTATTTGGAAATTGGATATTTGTCCGTATCGGATGTAATAAAGACAAATTAATCGCACCCGCTCAAATTATCTAGTGCATTATTCAGCACGTATAACATGTGACGTCTATTACCTGTGCACATGACGGAAGACAATGGATCATCATTGATGATCTGAAGTAGACTGTGATTCGCTTTGATTTCAAATTTGGATTTTGTTCGCTCTTGTGTTATGTTTTCCTGTTTTGTACGTTGTCAAATAATTGGAAATGGGTTGATTGCGGATGATGTTCCACAGAAGGCGTCTAAAGGTGAGCATCTGTCGTAACAAGCCGAACAGTAAATTGTGCTTTGTGGGCAATTAATCCAGCGAATGGAGCTTACAACACACGGCATGTATCATGTCACGTTGACTTGCTAATTATATAGCTGTCGCGTCTGATAAATAGGGGATTGTTGCGTGTCTCCGTGAGACAAGAGGACCGTTTCAACGACCTCGGTAAAAAAGGCCTTTTAAAGTGAGAAGAGAAATGTAACCACCAAGTGAGCTGTTTCTCGTTATTTGTGGGTTTCTCCGGCGGCACTCGATGTTCGTCTTTACAAGACTCACCCGGTTGGTCAACCTTGAAGAATTTATAAACATTTTACACCAGAATTATTTACGTTTATTAAAATTATTATAGTCCACGATTACAAGTGACAAGTCCATACAATAGCAAACTAGAAATTAACTTCAGGCTGATTCGCGTTCCTTAGTCAAAACCTTAATATATTTACTTAATGTATATACTCACGGTTATATTCCATTTATATGTAATAAAATAATGAAAGAATTAAAGTAATACCATTAAGTGTTGTATGACTACAAATACAAAAAAAATTATCATCTCTGCCCACGTAGGAGTAAGGAAGGATATCGCATTTAGCGGGGAAGTTTGTCGCCTCTGGTGGCGGATATTGTAACGAAACAAAAATATATGCAGAGACGAGTCATAAACGGAAGATATTGATGAAAATACATTGTTTGGGAATCCTATAACAGTGAATATTAATTAACAATCAATTCAATAAAAACCTTTGATAGCGTGTCGATTTGAGTTGGTTAATTCAAACTTGTTTAATAAATTTGTGAAAATTAATGTAAAATTTACTCATTTTGTAACACATTAATTAATTTTATTGCAATTAAAAACAAGTATTAACCCTGATAAAAAGTTATAAATTTTATTTTGGAATCGCGACATATTCTGTCGTCATCGGCGTTCTGTGTATAAAAGTGGAGAGTGAAACCTTGTTCTACGAAAACCCGCCTTTCAATATTTCTAAATAGTACCAGTATAGTTTGCTGGAACAAATAATCACCCCAGCCTCATATCTAGAGATTCACCTAAAACAAACCCGCAGCCTAATCTCACTTGTCCAACAACTCTAGAAACGCGTCACCCAAAGATTTAATCTTATTTTATGCTTGCGATCCAGAGCTGTCTCCTGTCATCTAAATCTACTGTGAATACGCCCAATAGTAGGCTAAAGCCACATCATTTCTACTGTATACCAACCAAATTACCTTAAATTTAAATGCTTTGGAACGAAGAATTTTACGATTCTGTATTTCACCCATCTATCAACTTATATATTTTCACTCTATCCACCAACGTGTTTCTCACCTGCGTACATCCTATTTAAAATTAAGTCCAAAAAGTCCTATTCTTCTTCCATCATCCTATCAACCTTTTAGGAACCCTTAGTTCAAATATATGTGCCCTATAAGTCCTCATCGATAATATAAAACAAAAATAATTACAACACCTGAATTTCCCTGAATACTATAACCGCCTCATCCCAGACGAGCTGAAATTATATCCCAAACTTAAATATTCCATTTCCTCCTTCGAGGAAAAACAAAGTTGTAATTACAAATAATCACCGTAAAAAATGTTAACAATAATAATACTATCTGCGCCCTTCAGTTGTCTATAAAAATATTTAATAAATTATATCCAAAATTACATGCTAAGGAGGGCTTCAA
Organism: Eucriotettix oculatus; assembly: GCA_034510155.1. Lineage (NCBI taxonomy): Eukaryota > Metazoa > Arthropoda > Insecta > Orthoptera > Tetrigidae > Eucriotettix > Eucriotettix oculatus. The sequence goes on from CM067382.1 coordinate 44,973,531, forward strand.
GCCCCGTAGCGGAAAATCACTCAGGTCATTGGAGAACAATGAAAATAAATAATATAATGCCATAATGTGATTAGTTCAGGATCCAGAAACATTGGCACAGTTTCCAAAGGAACATAGAATTTAAAATTCAGTACTGATGTTCTCTAAAATAAAGGTTCTAACAAAATACAGAACATCTTATAGCGCCGGATAGGCCATATAATTATTGTTTTCTAATAGAATTTTTATTTCTTCTTAATTATTTTACAATTTAATTAATGTTATGAAGAGAATTTTACGAACGGAACAGAAGGTGATTTAGTGTGACTACAAAGGAAACGTCTTTGCCTAAGACGGTGAAGTGTGTCGTCTCGGGAGATCAAATGGCGGATATTGTAATGTAGCTTACCTCATTTGAAACAAAAATATGTGGACAGACACGAGTCTTAATTGGCAGAGATTGATGGAAATACCTTGGCTTGGCAGCCTAGAACAGTGGTTATAGAATAACAATCACTTTACTTAGGGTATAAACGTGTATTGATCTGCGAGATATAAATATTACTTCAGTAAGAACAAGAAAATTGTTTTATTTACAGCAGAAATTTATACGTTACAGAATTATTAACCCCTTTTGTCAATCATGATGCGTTCGTTTGAATCTCGGCGGTGTTTTTTCATGTTAACACTAAGCTATGAAACAGAGATTTTTCCAACGGAATGTCTGCCTCTTTACTACAGCTTTTCCTCGTTTCCCTCTATATCCACACTTTTTTTTTCACTCCCTCACATAGCAGCAAGCAGAGGATAACAAATCAGCGCCTGTAGCAAGCCGGAGGAATTAGGCATCATTCTGTGGAGTCCATTAGTTGCTGGTAATAGCAGGTCCCGTCTTCGCTTTTATATTCTTCCGCTCTGGCAGCGAGTGCCTGCTGAATTATGCAGCTTGCCATTACAGCCTTTGCAGAGTAAGCGATAAGCCAGCCAGTCCTTCGCATCTCTGCAAACCCTCGTTCCGATTGCTGGGTCCTCGCAGTTACTTATACTGGACCGCGCTACATCACGCAGTCACTTTGTTACTAAATATAAGCTACCAGAAGTGAAACATGCGTAGATGAGTATACTGCATTCCTCTAACTCTCATTCAGGAGTCTAAATAAATTCACCTCTTCCAAACATTGAAATTTTGACCATGATAAAAGGCGGAGAACCGATTAATAGCAAATGAATTTTGGTTCATATTTTACGATTTGAATCTCCAATAATTTGGATTATTTTAATTTTATTATATTTATTCATTGTTTCTTGTATTCATTAAAAATGTTTTAAAGCACGTATATGAACATTAACCAGAATGCATTTCCTAAATTTGTACTGGATGAACGTCAGAATTTGTATAGGTAACCCCATTAACGCGGAGTTTTCTGAATAATATAAATTAATGTTTTGTAATATTTGGCTTAACCGTTGTGTTTATTAAGTTATTATTTATTACCTTCCTAAAGACAGAAAAAAATTGCAAAATAATAAACATCATAATTGAGCATTTGTATTATTTCAGATTTTCATAACTTAGTGGAGATAAATTATATACTTTATTGAACGTATCGCATAGTTACTTTTCTTGGAATAGCTATCCTGTAGCATTATTTTATATTACCTTTCTCCTTTGAAGATTGATTTTTCGAAGCAATAATTTTTCAATTAATTTACTTATATGAACAAAGAATGGTTAAAGTTATAATCATTATTATAGCATACAGATCTTGGGTAAAAAGGGTAGCTTAGATGGTTAGAGCACTTGTGTGTCTAGCAATGGTCCCTGACTCGATTAACGGTTGTATAAAGTTTTTTTTCTATCACATTTCGTTAAGAAGTTTGCTTATTTAAATTCTGTAACACACAAAAGTATGCGATTTTTTAAGTTAAGTGTAGAATACAATCCATGACTAATCATGTCAGTACTAAAACGTGCTTATTATTTTTGTTTTAGGTAGAGATCCATGAGGAAGTTTTCTCGAAATTTTCATCGTCCAGTTTAATATCGCAGGATCAACAGGTAAGAGCATATTATGATAATAATCTGATTTTTTATGCCTAGCGGTCAAAACTCTTATTGAATTTGTGGTAAAATAAGTTATACGAATAATGAGAGTAAAAAAATTGTATGATATTGAATTCACATGAAGTTGCGTTTTGTATAAAAAATTATAATTTTACTCCTCGACCTCAGAAACGGAACAATTTAGGTGATTTGGTACTTACCAGGGTCGCGCTTTGCCTTGTATTTGTCTAGATGAGGTCATCCCATCCATATAGCTTTGGTTTTCACTTTACTTCTCGACCATTTCGCGTTTTATTTTTATTTCGCAGCCCGCTCCCGGGGAGTATAAAGACCTCCGCAGCAAATGAGAACAAATGGCCGGGTCTCATTCATTATTTTCGAGGCCCCGGTCATGTTTATTTCATTCCGGCTGTAAGCAACACAAATAGGAGGCTGGGGGAAGAGGCCTGCTCGTTACTAAATCAAAGCGTTTGTGGTGTCGTGGCCCATAGCTCGGGCAGTAAAATTTCAGAGCTCTCTTAACACCTCGGCCAGCTGATAACGCCGATCCATTCTGCGCTGACCTGTTGAAGTTCGTATCTCCCATCGCACAAACAAACGACTTTCTCTTATAACGCACAAACATCTAAAATGACAATAACTCTTGAAACAATGTCACATTCCCACGGAATCAGGATTAAAAAACAGAAAGAAAACTCGTTTAGAGAATATCCTAAGGACACTGATCTAACCTACATTTTATCAGCGTTACATGAAATAGGAAATAAATCTTAAAATTACTATATAGATTTTTGAATATATTTTTAAAAATAAACTTAAAAAGATCCCGTTCTTCTCCACCCCCCCGGGGCAGAACCGGATAGGATATTTTGTATATACAATTAGTGCAATAAAATAAAATATAATTTAAGTATAATCTAAATCCCCTTTTGTGTTTTCTTGCTTATAATTAGTTACGTACGGTTGATCGCTTTATTAATTTTTTCCTTTCTCAAAAAGACTTTTTCTCCAACTACAGAGTCTTTGCTAACATTTTCCTTTTTTATCGTCCCTTTTCTTTCATAAAATATTACTTTTGGGTCCAGTATCCAGTTTTTCCTTGAGGAAAACCTAATATTTTGCTTTATACAGAAGTATCCTGTTCCGCTAATCTCAGTTCAAGGTTTTTCACCGAACGTTGATACAAGTAGATTTAAACCTTATATGTAACTTATATGCAGTTAAAGGAGCCTAGTTTACTAATGTATGCCGCGAGGAGTTTTGTGAATTACCTTCTGTCGAAATGCTACAAAAATTATTATGTCACTGATGTAAGACGCCAAAACAAGAGTTCATTCACAAGGAGTCAGCGAGAATTTCCTTCAACGGCTAAAATGTTCCCCTCATTTATTAACATCATGAAATATCAAGTAAAAAAAGGATATCTTTTTCTGTACCCCCAGACTTCCCATTTTATTTTCATGTGCTTCTGTATGCTAATTTAAATATTCCTGATTGAAACGAAGTTGTTTTAATGTATCTTTACAAAGTTTATATGCTTGCGGTTTCTAATGTGTTCTGCAGAAAGGAATTTCATATTTATTAATTTCCCTTGCATAATTAATAATTTAGTCAAATAAGCTAAATAAAATACTTATTTAGTTTTTGAAAATTATTTTCCATCATAAAAACACAATGTCTGTTTTCATAGTATATATTTTCTTGGAATAGTAACTCATTACAGTTTTGAGCCATATCTTTAACGTGAGTTGTCTCTATAAGAATATTACAGAAACAAATCAACCCTGATTTGACCGTATAAAGATTGTGATCGTATAATTTTTCTGAAACCGTAAAACACGGTCAATAAATCAATAACACTCCTCGGGTGTGAATAAATTCCCAAGCGCATTCTTTACAAAACGTCATTTTCAGTTGGCAATTTGACAATCATCTCGTAGTTCAATATCAAGTCGTAAAGACTTAAAATAGATCGAGACTTTGTTTGGATTAAAGGTACTTATCAGATTTTTAACATATTTATTCATACTGATGAAAATAGAAGAATTTTAATGTGCGATTTAAATGTATTTCGAGAGGAAAATTTATATTACTTTATCAAGATATGTAATTTTTTATAACATTAGCTCAATTTTACTATAAGACCTTAATGGTCATCCCCTAAATAACTTTCTAAAAGAAATTCTTATTAATATTAATTTTATGATATGGTCATTAATATTCTATTGTGGAAAATTCATAAACAATTTTCTGTGGCATTTCTGTGTGGGCAATTTTTAAGGGTTAGTAAACTTTTCACTTCTTTAAACTTCCTTTCGTTTAAATGAGATAGATAAAATCTGGAACATTTTGAGAGTCGCATTTGCCTCGATATGAGGTTGATTAAGGAGGAGTGACATCCACGGTTCCAACAGATAAGCGGACTGTGTAAATATTGGGATATATCTTTGTATTGACAAAAGCGTGATTGAAGAACTGCAATGAAGTTTCGAAAGGGGAAATTGTTAGATTGATTGATAGATAACGTTTCTCTCGGTATTAAAAAAATATTATCGGGTGCTGAAACCTTTATAAATCGTGCAGCAACGTTGTTCGGTAGTGGTCGAGAGCTCCATCCAATTATTTAACTTGTACATTCAATTATTTTATATCGGTTGTGATTTATTATTTAATTTCTAATTGTTTTGACAAATACACAAATTGTTTCAATATATTCTAAAACTTAACTAACTCGTTTGATTTTACTACCATAGAACGTCATAATAGTATATTTATTCAATATTAAATCAAATTTCATGGTCTATATTTCAATGCTATTCAACTTTCAAAGTGATTAATTTTTTAATTAAAATTGTATACTTTCTTTTTGATCTTCCTAAAAATTATTTTTTGTAATTTTGAGGAGTGTACAACAAATTTATTAAAAGTATGGTTCAATGAAAATGATAGTTAATTCCTTAAAATTATTTAAGTTCTCACTGAAATCTACATAATTATACTTTATATGTAATCATGAATAATTTACATTTTTTATTCTGATAATGCTATAAATAAAGCTTACATTTACATTTTATTAATTCAGTCCACCGCAAGGAACGGATAGTTTAGTTTTATATTACACCCCAATTTATTTTTAGTATAATTGTGTAGTGAAGTCCTTGAAAGTAAATTTCAATTATTCCTTTAATAATCCTCCACAGTAGTCGTAAATTTTCTAAATTTAATTGAAATTTGGGCAAGTTTTGTGATACATACAGGTGTGGTGAATTACAACAGCTTTGAAAAATTTTCATATAGTTTTGGCATGAATGTGGTCTGTCGCCCATGGTGATGAACTTGTACATAGAACAGACGACGAAGAAAGTTAAAAAGGAACATGTAATTATGCTTCAAGGAGAGGGAATGAAAACCCTAAGGTTTGCCGATGATATTGTAGTATAAGGGAAGTCTGAAGAAGAATTGGAAAACATAATAAATGGCATGAACGTGGAATGGAGAAATAGCACAACATGAGAATTAATAGAGGGAAAACGAAGGTTATGGGGTTTAGTACGGAAAACAGTGGAGTAACGAACGGTGTTAAATTGGGAAGGGATATTTTGAAGGAACTTAAATTCTGCTACTTGGGAAACGTAATAGCTAGGGATGGTAGAATTAAAGTAGACATAAAGGGTAGGATAGCGCAGGCAAGAAAGGCTTGCACAAAAAAATAGGAATTTACTTACGGTCAATATTTACATTTGACACCCATATTAATTAGAATTACGGAGTAGTGGTTCAGTTTCGCAATTCCTTTATAAAAATGATACATTATAACTGTTTACAGTAACACTATCGTATAAGTAGGCTGTTTATGATGAACCTACAAAGTAAAAGGACATGCACATGGAACAATAAATAACCCTTGAAACTTATAGACGTTGGCAGTTGTAAGCCATTACGTACGAAATGTAATCCCTATATCCCCCTTGACATTTCTTTTAATTTTTCTCTTGTATTCTGCTGCGTCCCACATGGCGCGGAAGTTTGCGTTTGTGACGCATATATTGAAATTTTTCTGATCCACGGTGCGGTGGATGAGGGAAGGGGAGGGAGTTCTGAGTCTCAGCACTTCTTGCTGCAAAAGGAGGCGGGACGCTCCACAATATTCAGACGTCGTTTATCACTCGCCTTCTCCTACTACCCCCTGAGGAATGATCAATGCCCTCTTTGTGGCGCCACGAGAGGTCACGAGTTACGCCCCTCTTCTGACAAACTCGGCGATCTTTCATCCGTCAGCTTCTCAAAACTTCATTACGGTGTCACGCAAGAAAGCTACCTTACCTACCTCTTCGACGGCTGACTCGCCTGTTTCCGATAGCGTAAAGCAGGTGGCGTGGCGCAGAGATTCCTTTATTTCCTGGGGAAGGTATATCACATCCGCAAATAATGCTTCCCCGCAAATACATAAGATTCGCTCCTTTTACAGTATATATCAATTTCGTACTGTACGTCATGCGACACACCGTTCAAGATTGATGTACTAAGAATAGAATATAAACAAAAGCCAAAATTTTCTTTATACTGAGTTTCAAAATTTCAGTAGGAAATTGAAATTTATAAGAAATGGTGATATTATTCTTCTAGAAATGATTTTTAGTAATGGGCTGATGTGAAAAAATATTATACCAAGCAGGAAAAGGAATGGAATTGATTGTTGAAATTTGGGAAATTTATTTCACAAGGAAAATAATGCTGTGAAGAAATTACAGAAAACTTTATAAATCAGTAAGAACATAGTTTCTAATTTCGAACAATTGGAAAAGTATTTGTTTCCATGAGAAAGAGGAAGTAATTTGTTTTAGAAACAGGCTTCCTCACGGTCATCCATTTTATTACCTGTCCTCTATAATGGTTTACGAAGGGATTATTGCTAGACGTATTTAATTATGTCAATCTTGAAATAGAGACAGACTAAAAAGTCGAGGCTTGTTTCAATTTGGCCAAACTGAAGTATGTGTGGAGTTCGGACGTACGAGTCGGCTTTACAACAACTTGTATTGTGACCGACTGTAAAAAAAAAGTACATTGCAAATATTTTATGAGAGAGGGATCGCGAAAGTTTGTGTCTGCTGATTATGAAAAAGTATTATGTCAAATAAATATTTGTTCGAAGTTGATGAATTGAATGTGGAAGTATTGAATCCCATTATATTGATGAAATGAGAACCAGAAAGTTAACCATGAGTAAAGCATGGTTACAATTTGGATGAATATAAATAATGTTCGAAACCTGTTTTAAAGCTCAAATATTGGAGTTAACGATGGGAAATCTTACATTAAAGATTGATGTAGCGAAATTTCAGAAACGTAAAATTTTTATATAGTAAATTGTTGCATTAGAATTATGAGGTTTGCCACTTTAGGTTGACTAAGCAAGGAACGAGGTTGGCGCTCAGCAAGCTATTATTCCTCTCTTCGTAGCTTACATATTAATATTCAGGCAACACAACATATATGTGGTTAAGAAATATTTGATAACAAACCAAATTTATTTCATTAAGTGATTTTGAAAGACTGCTTTTCGTCTGACGTCAACACTGACGTGTAAAGGGGTAACCAAAGTCATCCTTGAAATGCTAAATTTTGTACACGGGTCAATGCAAATAGTGTTAGCATAACGGTAGTAACCCAGGTATTATATTCAGAGTTATATACTGTCACGTGAGGATTAGTAAATTATATTCAAATTATTTCACAGCTCATGTTAATCGAAATTTATTTAGAGGGAGATGGTTACAATATCAATTCATTAATTAAAGAATTATAATTGATAATAGCACTAAATTTTCTGAAATTTCTTTTAAAGGTTCATTTTTAAAAGTTTTTCAAAGGAAATAGAAATGCTTCAATATAATTACTGAAATACCTACTTGTGCGGACAGTCATTTTATTGGCAGCGTTGTGAGTTAACAAATTTTTTTAACGTAGAATAAAATAAATGTATTTCTCATTTTCCACGGCATGAGTTGTAAATAAAAGCTTAGTATTGTCCGTACTTTTCAATTCAGGTACATCTATAGAGTTCCAATAAGAATAAGAGAAAACAAGCTTTCTCAACGATCGATTTTTGTACCTATTAAGTACTTTATCGTTGAAATAGGAACGTAATTAAATAGTAAGGAATACCAAACAAATGAACAAAAGTCATTGAATTATACGGATGCAAATGGCGAAGGTAAAAGTTTTAATTAATTCCACGTTGTTAAGTGTAGAAAGGAATTAAGGAAACTGCAATGTATCACTTGGACTTTAATTTATCCATAGCCATTCTATATCTTCTTTATATATTCTATATATATATATATATATATATATATTCTTTAGTTTTATTACAATAAAATTGTAATAGAATTAGATGTTATTTACACCACAATAATTTAAAGAATATAAACTCTATAAAACAAGTATTTTTAACGGGAACCGGTTGTTAATTTACTTACTTGATTGACCGCACAACTGCAGCGTGACACATGGCACTATTTACGCAGTATAAAAAACTTAATTTCTCAAGGAGGTTGAAGTATAAAAAATAATAGGAAAATTGTTTCAAAATTATAATCTAGCACTTTTTCATAGGTTCAATTAAGCATATGAGGCCAAGTTAAAGCGAAAGGCGTTAAATTATTATTATTTGAAATTTGTGTATTTAAATATTATTAATTCATTATTTTAACGAAATCTGTGTTTTGTATTAAAACCCATAATTATAGTTAATTGCGATTTCAGGCGTTATGTTCAAATAATAGCATGTACAATTCTCACGTCTCTCCAAAATTCATTAACTGTAGCTAGGAATGAATATGACAAAAAATAGTTCTCAGATTCTGTTTTTTAATATTGTCAATTTATAGTGGATTTATCTTAATAATTATTTTTTCAAAACTGAATATGAGTTAATACATAAATTGTGCTTTAAACAATTGATTTTATCAGGAAAATTGATCAATTTATGAAAGTGTTCTTTTTCAGCCATATTTCTGTCAACATCCTTCTGTTTATAATACTATTTTACATCTTGCAGCTGTATTACTAGTTGCTTATTGTATTTCTATGTCCCGGCTCGACCTTTTCAATTCACTTCCTATGCTATTAAAGGGGTGTTGCCTGTTTCAGAATCACCCTCATGTAGCCTGTGAACCACGAAAAAAAGATGCGATTGTAAATAAGTCACGTATCCCAAAATTTATTTTCTAATCTTTTTCTTATATTTAATACGTAGTTTCACTTGCAACGAAATAAACTACTATACTACCAAATGAATAAAGTTTACATGACTTTTCACAAATATTGAATGCTTGAATGAAGTAACACAAATCGACGCACTATACAAATAAAACTTTTTTACCCTTAGTGAAGTGGTTGTTATTTAACGTTCACTGTTACAGTCTTCCATCAATCTCTGCCGTCTATGACTAGTCCCTCTCCATATATTTTTGTTTCGAAATACAATATTGCCATCCAATCTCCAGAGACTATACGCCTCTCCGTCAAAGGTGATATCTTTTCTTCCTCCTTCTTAGGAAAAGATGTGTTTCCTTTATAGCCATACTACATGTTGGTGGTTTTAAATAAAATATATTAAACGAAAAACCTTAAACTCTTTGCATTACATAATAGCTGGAATAATAATGAAATGCCGTGCACTATAAAAATAATGATTCTAAAATATTATAGATGAAATCAAGAACGCCTAGGGAAACACTAATCCCAGATAACTGTTCATAGGTTTCTTTCTATAAGTGATTAAGGAAAAATGAAGTGAGATTAAGTTGCACGTAAATTTGAAAGTGCTAACCATATTTTATATTTACGAAAAGAATTTATCAATAAATTTAATGTGGGGATCGATGGAAGTAACCGGAGAGTTTTAAAAAAATTATTGTTATATTAAGGACGGTCAAAATTGAGTTCGTGGTATTCGTGGCCTAAATTCATATATTTTAAATTAATTTTTCGGGTTTCGTTATGATTGGCGGTGATGCTTGAATGCAGTGACACGCGCGTGATTGATTGGCCCATGCCTTGGCCAACTTGTCAACACGCAAAGCACACAGACGCGGACCCAGACCATACAATTATCCTTTTCCCGAGGACGAAGTGAATAAAAAGGAACGGTGCAACGGAACGCGAGGTCACATTATAACATCCCCGAAACTTTTGCGCCACATTTTACATTCAAAACTTTGTAATGGTTTCCCGTCAGCGTAAAAGGCGTGAATGTGTTGCCAAGGAAATGGAATGTTACTCGTGTTTATATTTGCGGGAGTAAATGTTTCTCTGCTCAAGGTTCCAAACTAAATTTAGCCATTCCATTTTGTGTCTTTTTAAAGAAACGAAGCTGTTTGTGTTTTCGGATTATAAACGACCATTTAACTAAACCAACAACAGTATTTAATCATAATGAATCGGCTCAAGTTTATTGATTTTAGGCAACGTCTGCTGCCATAAGACATGGAAACTATTATTGGGAAATAGTCATAATATGTTACGAGCAACGTAATATAAGACTTTCAGAATGTAATTATATATATGACTCGAACCTGTAGGAGTAAAAATGCAAAATAAATTCAAATTATTGTATAAAATAATAATACAGTCAAAACAGAGATAAAGTAATGTGAATAATTAAAAACGCATATCAAAACCTTTTTAGATACTTTTTTTGGCACGTGTAGATAGAGTATAGGCCTAAAAATATGTGAATAATTAGATATATAACGTAACGATTCTGCAAATGATTTCTTCAGGAACTGTAAAAATACGTCTTTTGCAGAAACCACGCAAATATGAACGCATTTTATTATTTTAATTAATTAATCGTAATTTTTTTCTCCTTTTAACGATTTTCAACAATTTTTTTAAAATCATGTTTCCGTGGTTTATTAATTGCATAGAAATGATAAATTTGGAACATAACCTTCTTAATGTTGCAGTTGTATGATATTTGTATAGGAAAAATAATTAAGACAAGGAACAAAATATTTTTTCAATGTTATTTTTCAATTAATGACCAAATTCCGTGGCACCAGTTGAACTATTGACATATTTAAAATGTAGAGTACACTAAAAGGGGAAGTTATTAACATTTTAACGTAAAAATTTACCTTTGACGCTGTATTCTGTCGGTTGAAAAAAAAATACTGGGTAAATATCTTAACGGAACAAAATAATTGTTAACTTTGATGAAAGATCACAAATTTTTCTTGATATTTAGTAAACGAAATTGTGAAAGATAGCTTCCGTTACTATAATAGGTTTCAATAATGCATCAATATTCATCCTATATCTATTCAAAATAAATGTTACACAAGGATAATGGATTCTCTAAAATATTTAATCGTGCAACAAATGTTTTATTTTGGATTAAACCAATTTTATGACAAACATGAAAGTAATGGAGATAATTATGAAAAATTGCGCATAAGAGGAGAAAGGTCAAGTTCATAATTACTGAAATAAAGTGACAATATATCAACATATAATTTCACTCTATCTAATTAAAGTTGTATCCAAGTGAAACTCCAAAGGAATTTTAATAATTCAAATATGTGATAATTGTGTTTCTCGCTAAAGGATGTAATTCATTTCGCAGAGTAAAGGCTAATTATTCTGTCAGCTTTAGATCCGGGCGTCAAAGCTTTCGTGAAGGGAGACTACTGCCCCCTTTTTTACTCCCAACAGGCATCAATATAATTAGCACTTAATTAATGAGGGAGACGTCTTCTCCTCCGAGTGTTTTATTAGCTGATTTGGTAAATGAGCTTAAAACGAAGTAACTGGATTCAAGATTCTGAAGTAAAATAAAAAACGAAAATAAAGGAATACTCCACAAAGAAACGACGTAAGAATACTGTAAAATGTGCTTTGCGTCTTGAATGGCTTTCAAAATTATTTCAGTATTGCAGCCTTTTACCTGACACTGATTCTATGAAAAGAATTCGAAGAAATTAATTGGACTTATGTTTTAATGAGAGCCAAAAAATTCTAAAATAATGTCTTTTATTCAGGAAATATAATTAGAAAGCTTCGGCTTTTCGTAATTTAAAGGGCATGAAGAGCGTGTATTTGTCATTCATTAAATCTTTTGTGAATGAACTGAGAAAGTTTATTCATTTGGAAAATTTCCGTGCTGAAGAATTTCCTACATTTAAACTGTCTGATGCATCCCAAGTACTCATTTTAAGTTGTATAAGAATGCAATAAAAATATTCGAAACTCACTTTCAGTTAATCTGACAATTAAATTTAACCAAATGAATCTTAATGAAGTTCAAGCGCATTTCTTGTAATTGGTACACTACGGATATATATTAAAATGAGTGTGATATAATCGTTCGAATTTGTTTGACGACTAAGTAAGGTATCCTATTGAGAAGACATTCTAACAATGAAGGGTATCTGGGTGAAATAAAATAGGCATAGAAGCCCTGTTATAATAAATAGTAACAAATCATAGTCATAAGTATCGTCTGGGAGAAACGATGAGCCCACGTCATCTAGTTGATTTCCTGGTTGAAATCTCGATGCCTCTATGTTCTCTGCTTCATCGAAATGATGTCTTGTATAAATACTAAAATAAATTTATAAGTCCATTCCAAAAATTTATGATGGACTTCAGACTTCCATAGGTCACCGATTAATCGTCCTATAAAAAAAGTCTCTTCAAGCTGATAATTTAGTCAACCAATTATGGTTGACTTCCGTGTTCAGAGACAAGGATCCCCGTAGCAAATTTCGAGCTGACGCAACAATGGAACCGTGCAATTGTTTTTCCAGTAAGACGCGGGGAAATCCTGTAAGACGTTATAATGCGCCTCTACCGTCCAGATCGACATACATTTGATATATTTTGCTGTCGAATATTCGACAATCTAATTTTAATTTTAAATAATATTGTACGTATTTAAATTGGCAGATCTATAATTTCATTCTATCGATAGAAGTACTGAACTGAATTGCGTATATAGAGACTCTATTCCATATGTATTGGAATTTGAATTGATGACGATTATATTAAAATACTTCTAAAAATATTATGGAACTTATTTCAAAATTTTTCTTTCTTTATTTCATACGTTTATTATTTCTTTTAAATATACAATTTTCTTTTAAGTTATTTATTAGAATTTTTTAACCAATAGATGAACTAATATTTATAGAAAACTCGATAGTTTTTCGGTCAAATATAGCATCTCCATTCATGAATGTCACATTATATTTCTCCAATATTCTCCTATTTTTATAATGCGTTTATTTGTGCCATATTTATTCATAACAAATATATAAAATGGTTGTTTTCTTGGCTGATTTTAATCTGGTGATTTATAATATAAAACTATACAAAAGTAGTTATGAATGGACTACTGACTTGTCTTTAAAACAAACTGAAGTACACTTGTCAGTCATAATATATTCGGCGTTATTCACATTTCTTTACATTTTGGTGAACGGCGGAAGAAACATAGACACATTCATATAATGAAACTAAACTACTGAACCTTTGGCTCGCTACCTCGAATGCTGATGGAATGATCCGCGCAGCAGTTCATCGAGGTCGGTCTACTGCTTAAGTATTCATACGGAGGAAAGTAGGCCAATGGTGATTAGGAACTCAATTCAGCTGTAAATCCGGACATGCAACATTAAATTAGGGTTGGTTGCATCCATTATTCATCAGTGGCGGGCCGAGGTACGCTGTCATTACCACGGAGGTTCCGCCGCGGAACATCTTGTATCAGGCGGCTATCTGGGCGAACCCTCCACGCCGACAATCAATCTTCATTAACCACACTCCCACGCAACCACGAGGCTGTTGCTGCGGCACCAGACAAGCCAGCCAGTCACAACAACGAGCCCAAGACGAGAAGCCAGGCACCTCGTCAAATTGCTGCCGCGCGTGCTTCGTCATCACCCAAAATCACCGGCTTGGCTTGCGAGTATCTGTGAAATCATCGTTACTCCTGAAGTTCCTTCTCTTGTGTCTTATACTTCATAGTGATTCATTGTGAGCTGTAACAGAAATACGTAAATATTAATGAAATGACAAAATATTGTGATAACGCTAGTATTCAAAGAAATAAAGTGGTCTGGTGGAAGATACTTGGATTCTATCACCAAGGACTGTCAAAAATAAGAAGAATGAAATGCTAGTAAAAGAACAATTGAAGCTCCATAACATGATTACCGTGGTTGGAATACGAGTGCAAGTACCGTTTATTGAGTAGCCTTATCTTGAAATAGGGATGAAAACTTTAATTAATCTATAATTATATAAAAATAAAACATATGCAAGAATAGAAGAATGTTTTCAAAGTTCAAACGGATATGTACTATTTATATTAGTAATGTATTTTTCAATTATTATAAAGTTGAAATTACCAGTGAGATTATTTGGTTTTGGTTTTCCTGAGAACGCAATTCACAGAGTCTTGGATGTATTAATGAAAGAAATAGAACTTCAGTTCAAGAAAAACAGTTATTTGAAAAGTATAGAAAGAATTAATAATCAGGAAGATGGATGAAACTCTCCAAACGTTTTATAACGGATAATTTGCGTAGAAATAATTAAATATTTTATATGAACATTTTGTTTGAGGTTGTAGAGATACCACTAGTGCAAAACATGAAGTTGACGTGAGCGTTTTACCTTACGTTCTTGAATACTAGGTGCATAAGAGACATATAAGTTACAGAATTAACGAATATTGTCTGTAAAACTTTTGTACTAAGCATGACGACTGATGGATACAACTATAGCTGATAATTTTTATCATAACTTCATGCTTATCAAGTTCACGGCTACTTTTAGCAATATTTGGTAAGACTGAGATCATCATCAAAATTTTTATGAATCTGCAGGTCCTTAGTGGCTTTTCTTCCATTGCCGCCTCTCTTTAGCTCTTCTTTTCATTCTTTCGTAGCCATCTTCCTCCCTCAGGACAGCGATCTTTTTGTTATTCTTATTCCCCTCTTCGGCTTCCCATTTATTATTCCTTCCAGTATATTCTTTATTAAACATCTTTCTCTATTACGCGTTGTATCCAGTTCTTCTTTCTGTTTATAACATTCTCCAATCACATTATTTCTTCTCCAACTCTCTTGAAAACCTTCTCCTTTACCATCTTATCTGGCCACTTAATGTTCTACGCCTCAAAAGCAGTAAACTTCACTAGGTCTCTTTTCAACATGGTCCATATCTATAAACCCTATTAAAGCACTCACCAAAATAAACCATATCACCAGTTTTTACTTAGTATTAAGTCCATTTTTCTTGCTAGTATCTGGGATTATTGTAAAAGCAGTCGTCGCCATAACTATACTTGTTTTTATCACTATTTTCTCTTCAATACTTTGGTACCATCGACACTTACTGCTTTTTCCTCCTGTTTTTTCTATTACGCTTCTTGTTGAACCTGAGACCATATTCTGTTATTATTTCATCCAGGTGTTTAAACATTTCTTCAAGATCTCTATCATTTTCTGTAAAAAGTGTAATGACATTTGCAAATATTAGACGGAATTCCTTCTTTCCTCCACTTTGATAGCGTCAATGAATATTATTATACTATAATAAAATAATGATTTATTAATTGATAATGCGAACAATTAACGTCTGTAATTAGGTATAAACGACCCATATAACGGACTTGGACAAAAAAAATCGAAAACATTTTGAACATAAAGTAGACGTTTTGATCATCCATTGTGGTCCTTGTCAATATTATTGACCACAATGGATGATCAAAAGGTCTACTATATGTTACAAACTTTAGTGTATATGTCTGTTATATTGGTCGATAATTCTTCATGTGTGTTCAATGGTTATTTTTAATTGTAATTTGATAATTTATTAAATCCGGTAAATATTTTAATCCTGTCTATATTCATCGTCGTATTTCTTGCTGATCCATTTACTTTTGTTAATCTGAATATTAAAATTTAATAGATTCTCATTAAATTATCTGGGTTTAATATTACAAATAGGATTAGGATTAATAAAAGAACAATACTTTATTTTTATTATTTGCATATATATTTATTTATTTGAATTACCGGTAAACAATTTTACATTTGTCAAAATGGGGTTGTGCATAGGCTACGAAGACTAGCATTCTGAATTTGCCTAAACGTAAATCAAGATGAGCGAAGTGCAAGTAAAGGATGGACTGAGCTCTGGGAACGTGCGTGGACTGGACAACTAAGGTGAACCCTACCTTTCCCTTCCCTTTCATCATTCTCTTTTCCCCAACTTGCCCACCGTTCCCTACCAGGCTATTTTGCACCCTCTCTCTCCCGCATCTCTCCATCTTTATCTCTCACGCTCTGCCTCTATCACTCTCTCTTTCTCATTTCCTCCCTCGCCCCCCTCCCCCTCTATCAACCAACAGTGGACGACGCCGGCGGAATGAATAGCGCGATTACCCGGCCCTAATCTTGTTCACAAATAGTTTCTTCAAACAGGTCGTGCCTTGAAATCCTTCCCTGTTCTGTCCCTTACAAACTGGAGAAACCAAATCTAACTGCATCCGGCAAGGTAATAACACGACATAGTGATTTACATGTAGATGAGAGACATAAATTTACGAACAAAATCATATTATGTAATGTAGAAATTAATCAAAATATATAAACTACTCTTCTTCTTCTAAATACAATCACATTTACAAAACTAGGTTGCAGATAGTTTCCCGACTGGCGTATTAATTGCTATTAGTAGTATTATTTTAAAAGGTTAACTCTAAAAAAATCAAAATATTCAAATAATGTAAAACGAAATGAAACTACAGAATTTCATGTAAAGTAATTTAATCGTTCAATTTTTAAACTAACGTAATTTTGAATTTATTGAATCTAAACTAACTTCATGCATATTTGTAGAATAATACATCCATTTTAGTTCACGAAACACAATCACAATGCGTAATAGTGATGAATAGAGATGAAAATAGTTAAGTATGCAAAAATACTTATAATTTTACCGTCATCTTAAATGATTATAAATATTTTAATATTTTTATTTGATTCTGTAAATTATAGAAGTCAGTCACTATTTTGAGAAACTAAAAAAAAATTTCAAGCATAAATTAAGTGATTTATATGAAGTATTGTTTCGGATTGAAAAAATTTATTTTTAATAATCGAAAATAACTATCCGGTTTTGCTCGTCACTTATCTAAGGACTTTATTTCTGGAAACCTACGTGTCATAAATGTGAGTTATCATTAACTCAACTAAAAATAACTACTTGTGCGTTTTAGTCACAGCGCTACTTTAGTGCAATTGGGCAGTATAACATTATAAATTATTTTGTATGAAGTGCGGAGCAAAACATGGACGGTAGGAGTTGCAGAAAGGAAAAGAAGAGAAGCTTTTGAAATGTGGCGCTATAGAAGAATGCTTAAAATAAGATGGGAGGATAGAATCACTAACGAGGAAGTTCTAAGCAGAATAAGAGAAAAGAGTACAATATGGAGGACACTTTGACCAAGAGAAGGGATAGATTAAATTATTAAAAATTATTAAATTAATAATCTTTTCGGACGAGGGAGTGAACGACATGAATTGCTAAATTTTATACCTGAGGAAGTCTCAAATGGGAGACGAAACGTCGCATTTATTATAATGAAATATTAATAAAATTATATACTAACTTATTGGCAGTCTTTTTATTTATTGTAATGTTTGGATAGATTAATAGGCCACGTTTTGAGACATGAGGTCTTGTAAAATTAGCATTAGAGGGAAGTGTGTGGCGTAATAACAGAAGAGGGCGGAAATTATGGAAAATGCTAAGCAGATTAGGGAAGATGTGGGATGTGATAGTTATGCAACACGAAATGGCTTACGCAGAATAAATTAGATAGGAGGATTTCATCAGACCAGTTTTAGGACTAAATAGCACAACAACAAATTATTCATAATAACAATTACAAAAGAGTTCAGTAATAATTCCCTCCCTGCATTGAAATAATTATTATACTGTTGGTGGGTGGGTAGTGCGAAGAGGAGGAGGTGTTAAAATAAAGAAACGTATGGAATGAAAGACGTTTTTATAGTGTTATTTTACAAATTGAAACTATTTGAAAATAATAAATATAAATGAGTAAAGAACAATATAAATTACATTCATATAAATCACAAATTATATGAAATGCTGTGTTTTTGTATTTAATATTAGAAATGTGTCATTTGTAGTTTTTCTCGTAGTTTCAGAAAATAGGTTATTTAACTGATGACGCATTCTGATAAAACTAATGTAACAATGAAAATTTATTCAGAAACTTATTGTATGTATTCGGTACTTAATTTCGGGACGTGTAAGGTAATTATTGTAAAGTAGGGTTTGCTTCGTATGACAAGATTTCCATCAACATTGTTGGTAAGGCCACAGCAGCTATTATCCTCTAAGGAAGCAAACAGTTGAATCCTCTGATGGAGGGAGTAGAAGGAAGTTACCAGTGCCTAAGCAGGATACATGCAACCCCCAGCTCACCACCACAAACCCCAAGCTACAACTCAAACACTGACAGAGGTCAGCTGCTGAGCTTTATCGCCTGCGATGGTGGCAATCCCGCGCTACACTGTCCACCAAAAAACTTCTCTCAACGCCATTTATACCAAAAGTTCTGAATAAACACTCCGTAATTTGTAGATTATTATAATTGCATTACAATAATATAAAGTATTACAAATTGAAGCAAAATTATTAATTATAATTCATCACAGTTTATCACTTACTAGTCCCTAAAACATTTATAGTTATTTAATATAATATACGTATTTAGTTTATTTGTAAAATTTTGTGCAAATGTTTATATTATTTCCATGCAACATAAGAAAACTGTTTTTTAAAAAATGATTTTCTAAAATTACTGGTCTTATGATTACATATAGTTCCATTGTTGAGAAAAACAAGTTACATATTTCACATTATTCAGAATCTTTGTGGTTGAATTGTCGCTGTCAATATATGTAATAAATATACTTGGATGTTTATTAAACACATAAATATATTGTTTAATTAAATTTTTAGTAAAAATATCCTTTGGCAATTCAAGTGCCTTATAGAGTATGACTTTACTTTCTCTTGAAGGCATTCATGCGATATGATTCAAAAACGTAACCGCTGCGTTGTCGCCTTTTTTAGCAGCGAACAACCTCAATTGTTCTCTCTGTTTCCTGGAGTGTTTTGTATAAACTGTGCTTTGTGCGGCTTTCCAAGAGAGGGCAGGAGGTGGATGGCCCTCGGGGGAGGATTTAAGAATGCTCCCACTCCGGCGAGCTTTTGTGCCGGCCGTGGCGTCGTATTTCGCATGAACAATGGCGGTGATCAGAGCACGGCCACTCTTGAGCCTATTCCGGTGTCGCGGTATTAAATAGAGGCTAATGAGTGCCCGTTCTCACCCTTCCTATTAATTAAGCCTCTTGTGCTGCTGGCTTGTCCGCAACATTCGCATCGTCACCGGGGGAGTCCTTCGTTTTCTGTCCTTCTACAGACTAGATCACCTCTCAATACGCGTTACGACTTTTACATAAAGGAAACACAAAAGAAGGAAAATTAGAATTTAATGTCTGGAATTGTGTGACTAATAGGAATAAATACATTGATCACTGTACCTAAAGGAATAAAGGGTAAATTATATTACTTCACAGTATCACCGTCCTCTTTTATTTTATAGTGTATGACCTTCCGAAGAGAACTACGGAATAATTATATTTTTTATACGAAAATAAGGTGAAATTAAAGAGGAAATGAACTAATTTAGGAGCTAGAAATAATTTTTCCCAAATATTCTAACCATGGAAATACCTAACAAACGTTTTAAATTGCCGATTTAAAAGTGAACTGTCTTGAACCTATTCGCGGTATTACATAGAGGCTAATCAGTGTCCGTAAATTATTAAAACATACCGTTATCAAGGTATTGATAATTGTAGTATTGAAAAAGAGAGACCTTGCAATCTGTATAGAAGTACGACGTTAATTTCGTTATCCTACAAGAGAATAGATGTGCTGTGGAAATTATCAAATTAAATAATGATTTGATTCTACGCAAGTTCAATTGTATCTGTATTGATTGACCTGCAACAGAAGGATTTGTGGAATATTCTAAATGTATTACATTGATGTTTATTATCTTCCTCCGGTAGTTTTGTACCCCGTTGTTAAATTTGTATTAGTACTGGGTTCAGTATGAACGTCAATTCGAAGCAAGGTGGGATATTATCGGTGTTTATGTGTAATGCAACGTGCTATTATCCGGTGATGTGATAAAACGCAAATGACATCAAATTATTGGAAACAATGGGGAAAACATTGATGTTTTTTCTCCATGGAGATATTGTGTTTCTAGGAATTAACGTGGACATGCACAATCTCAAATCATAATACATAATTGTTGTAAAATATTATCGTTTTCATCATTCATAGCCCTCTCTCTTTTGAGATTGAAAGATAATATTTAAGCTTTTACGACACCAATATTCTATTTATTATAAAAAGAAAATATCTATTTTAAAAATTTCAAAAAATGTAAAAAATAAATAAAAACAATTATTTTTTGGCTACATAAATAATATGCACAATAGTTATCTTTACTCAGGGTTTAGCGTGGAGGAACAGATTCTGCACAACATGATGGTTGCAAATCAGTTCGTCACTGTGCTTGCTTCACATCAGTAGGACGTCCTGCCTTCTTTATCAATTCGTAGCAAGGTGGTCTGATTCAGAGCCTCTCTGTGGATCCGTGATCGTAGAAAATCTCTGATTGGTTCATACTTATGCCACGCTTTTATTGGAGACCCGATCAGCAGCCGTTTATCCTTCACGTCACGTCAGCGTGGGGCAAATGGGGAGTTTTTTTCTAAGAACCCTTGCACCGCTAAGCAAAGGAGCGTATTACTTTCTCTGTGGTTTATTTTTCTATTTTGCTATCTTCCAATTTATTAAAATGTCTTATTCCGTGCAACCATAAGTGGCGCTACAATGTAATAAATGTTCCTGTAATCTATCTCTTTTAAAAATTGGAAACTAATTGACTAATGTATGTGTTTCATGAGGACTCCCGATATTCAAAATATTGAACATGATACTTCACAATCTATAACGATAAAGTTTATCGCACATTGTGTACCGAGAATTATTCATGTTTGAAGCAGTAATTATTTTTTATTTAATAACAGAAACACTTTATCGTTAAATACCATTTGATTATTTAACTTGACTGCAGTATTTATTTAAGTAGATAGTGCTTCGTTTCAGAAATGGGCACATATTCATATGCGTCCGTCCACGTACTCCTTTTGAGCAAGAATTTACTTAGGAAGGTAGTTTGACCAATTAACTCCACTCATATATTTTGTAATAATAAAATCCATAAATTGTTTGCCTCGAATGATTTTTAATATATTTTCCTGAAATACAGCCCTTTATTTTTAAAGATAATTGACGTCTAATCTCCATCCTTTATTGCTTTTATTGTCAAATATTTTTCTATGCTTTCTACTCCTTTTAAGTGGTATCCGCGGACGCTAGTTTCGTGCAATTGAGTTTAATATCTTAATTGCTGGACTGCGTAGTCGCGTTCCTGGTGGACAGAGATTGAGCTGGCGGCTGGTTCCTTTCCTTCCCGAAGCGATATTAGCTGACACATGGGCCTCCGAGCGCCATATATCACTTGTGCTACCCACTTGAACCGTACGGGCGGTGGCACGGTACAACCAGCCAAAAATATTATCAATTTCTTTCAAAAGCAGGGCACAGGGCTCAATTTTTCTTAATGTCAACAGATATTGTGACAGAAATTAACAGCCTCCGATGAATGCGAAAACGAATTATGTTCTTCTTGCTCTTGACATCACAGGTTTTAATTAAAGGACAACACAAACTGAATTATTTTCAGTCGATAATCGTTACTGTACTTGAATTTTCTCAATTGGTTAATGCTCCTTTAATTTCATTTTGTAAATTTTTGGTTCAGGATGTATATGACCTCCTGATTATTTCCTCAACAGAGAACTAACTGAACGAATAAATCAAATCTTATGTTATATTTCCTTTCCCTCCACTGTCTCGTGTCTTCCAGAAACGCCCTTACTTGATCTTGTGCTGTTGTGTTACAGGAACAATGCTGATTGTGGGCGCGGCTCTCTACCTCATCCTGCTATTTTTCTCCGCGTCGCACGCCAAGATCGGTGAGTGGAACTTCACAAAACAGCCTATATCAATCTTTAACCGGTCAATAGAGCTTTTTCTTAGCCTCTATTTAATTCTAAATAGAAAATTAATGTGATTGAGTAATAAATGACACCGGAGATTAAATTACGTTTCTTTTTCAAACAAGAATTGTAGAACGCAACTTGATAACTTTAATTTTAGTCATTTACACGTTAAAAATTAAAGGTAAATATACACAAAGAAAATGATTTAAGTTAAAGAAAATATTTCCGACTGCTTCAACGTGAGATTATTTCCCCCAGGTTACTGCATTTCAGTTTGGAAACTCGAAAGGAATTATGATAAGAAAAATTTCAACTTATCGGCGAAAAACTCCAAGGAAAAAACTTCCCATGATTTTCCAGAATAAAATTTCTGCCACACGGCTGTAAGTTAAGTGTGGTCCTTTCAACCATGTCGTATTCATCTGCCTCTCTCTCTCCACGGTCCTCCACGACTCTTTCTCCGTCGTTTATCAACCAAAAGTATCTCTCTGCCTCTTCTACAAATTGTTGTCTCGATATTCTCCCCTTTCCCTTTTTCTTGCCGTTCATGTAATTGGTGGAAATCTTGTCTGCATCACCATCCCAATCTATCAGTATCCTAATTGACTGAGCTTTTCTCTCCTCAGATAGATTTCCCGGAATTTTTAACTTGTAGATTATTCTTCGCTGGAAACTTTTCTTGGAATTCCTTGTGTCGCCTTTAACAGTCGTATTTTTAACACGTCATTTTACTTTAAAATAAGAAATAAAATAATAATTCAGGAAACTGGGAAGTGCACTACAGAACATTTAAAATCTAAATCTATTCTTTGTAAAGAGTGTTAGAGATTTAGATTAAATTTAGCAATGAATCCGTGGGATTGGTTAGCGTCGCAATGACTTCCTTCTTATGACATAAAAGTGAACTAGAATGAGGCTGTTTGTAGATTGGATCTGAGAAAAATATTCAATGCATTAAAAGAGATTAATTATGGCTCTCTGAGTGTTAAAATAAAATTAATAAGACTTTGAGTCTCATTGGAAGTAAAATAAAATAATAGAGGTTTATTATGGAACATAGCAAGAGTTGTGAGTACTTTAATAATTAAAAAAGTAATTATGCATGGAAGTAACTAGTTAATTGGTACAATATGTACACTAGACAAAACTCCTCGCGTTTATAACTATGCCTCGCTCTATGAATTTATGTAGGTGGTTCTTGTAAAGAAAATGAGGCCGGACAGACAGATCAGTTGAGCGACAAATACTTTTGAGTGTATGTGGTTCTCCAAGTCGCGTTAAAATTGGCAAGTAATACGGTATGTAAATGACGAAAAACTCGTTTTAATTAATAACACCGACTGTAAGAGTAGTAAACATGAGTGTGATAATAACAAGAGATCAGACCTCTGTTGTCTGAAAAGTTTCCAAGTGGGAGGCTGAAGAACAGTTCCAATACCATTTACTTTCTATGTACAATTCTATTCCTAATCAAATCAGGTGCCTTTATACGATAACGCGGTTCAACATTAACAGGTCACTCCGAATCCCTCCATATCGCCTCGATTCCGCGTTATTGTCATATTTAAATTGCTAATTGAACTGACGGTGTGTCAATATTGTGCGCGTGTCAGATACGAGTTGCGATGAAATACAGAAAAAGTGACAGATGAACTTCCTAGGAGCCAGGATTCGTCCAATGATATGCGCGTAAGGGATTTAAATGTCCATCAAATATAAAATATTGAATTAGGGAACTGGGAATCAACTTGGATTCATATCTGACAATCAGATAACCGAGATTCGAATCTTAGAATATAAACTCTGCATTACAGAATCTTGCAGTCCAGTTATTTTTTAAAGCGATTTTAGTCATTTATAAATGAATACTACGAAATAAAACTCCAAACAACAATGTTACACAGTATTACATTCATAAAATAGCCGAGTATTCCAACTTCCTAATGGCGTCTCAAACTAGAAAAGTAACGGGGAAATATGGATCACCAGTTGGAGATAGTAACGCACCGACCAGTTTCCTGAGAACTACTGTTTCACAGATAAAACATTAATAAAATGATTAAATTAACTAATGAAATTAGTACCCATCAAAATTTTAAATATTGAAAATTCTTAATTTTCTCACCATCCCTCAAAATATTTGTAATTGTTGAAATGTACTTTTATACTATTTATAAAGTACTTTTGTATTATTCTGGTAGTATTATTAACAATATTTACAAATTATTTTATGAATTAGAGAATTTGCTATTTTTTAATATGTTATGTAAAATATAAAATGCATTTATTTATAAAATCGCGGACTTCAGCAATCTATTAAGCGTTTTTTTATTTTGGAGGAGGAGGAGGAGGGGGCGAGGTAACAGATCACATTAAGTTGATCCAGAAACTGGCAACTGCCCTTAGCATGGGAAGGGAATTTGAAAGGGTGGATGCGGAAAACATAGGATACTACGCTTTTCACCTGAAACTACTTATCCCACGTCCTTTCGAATGATGGGATTGGACTTTGCTGTCAGGTCGCAGCATTCCCTTCTCTGTTCCTCGCCGCATTACTATTACCATTGAAATTTCACCGAGTTAAAAATAAACACAATATCTTTGAGTTGCAATATTGCTATAATATCCCTAAAGTTCTAGAAAATTTTTTGGAAAATATTTTTACCTGCTTTTAATAATTTTTTGAGTGCTTCTTTTGTATTTTGTCTTAGAACAATGGCTCTTTATCGTTTCTTAAAATATTATTGATATTAATGGGAAGTCGGATACAGGGAAAATAATTTACGAGTAGGGTGCAGAAGTTTGGAGAAGATACAAAAATTTAAGATGAGAACTATTAAATCAAACAAACGAATTTTTGAGGATGTTCTGACACGGTCTACTGTTGCACGACGGATGTTATGGAAGTTTGGGGTGTGCCTACTTAATATCACTATTTAAGGACATCTAATCACATATAGTGATTGTTTCATCGTTGGCAAATCAACGTAGCCTAATGTGCAGAGTTACTGAAGTCGAAAAATATATAATCATACTACTACATTTTTGACTTCACCTAAAAGTACTAGTTGAAATTTTCTTTCCTACTAGCTTTAAATTTTAATTGTAAAAATTTTCATCTGCTTACATTGCAATGGGACAGTGGACGTTTCTTAAGGTTGTATCGATGATCTGCCCATGTAGAAATATTATATCACGTTTGTATTTTAGTCAATTTGCGTTTTCATTCACTTATGTGATGTTTACTATTTATATTTGTCCAAAATTTTAGTGTGTTTATTATATTATATTTATTATATTATATTGAAACTTGGTGTACAGCTACTGCAAATGATGTACCGTGGCCAGAGAGGAGGGAGGGCGTGAGCTCTTCTGAATTCATTTAGTCTGCAAACCCCTTTTTGAGTTGGCTGGTGAAAAAGAGAGAGAGCAAGCGGGAGAGGACTGCAGCAGGACGGAAGATATAATATTTTTTCATTTCTGGCTGCTACGTGCGTAGACTGAGAATATGACAGGTGCGCAATATTACTTCCACATCTTTCATTCTTGGCCGTGATGCGGGCGGCGGACAACTAATCGCCTTAAGACCCACCAGCCTATATATATAGAAAGCTTACGCCATCTATCAACAGCAATATCAGGCGTGGTTTCGTTTCTCATCAGCGGCTCGAATCCATTGCGGGGGGTTCTGGTGAAATTGTAATGAACCGCACGGAACGTACTGGAAGGTCGCAGGGTCAGGTAACGAGAGTGGCCATCATCTGAAGGCTATTCTAAATTACAATCAGAATCCCTTAACAACATATCTTAATTTTTAAGGTAATAAAACTCTGATTGCATATATATATATATATATATATATATATATATATTTGCAATGTAAGAGAATCGTAACGAAGAAAAAAGCACAACGTAAAATAAAAGGAGTCAGACCGTGATTTTCTGATGTATTCGTAGCGCTCACATGGCTTCTACTGAAAGTGGGCCAACATAAAAGAAGAAAAAACAGTGGAGTAGAGCTGCAATCTGAGGGAGATCAGTTTCGTATGTAGTCAGTTGCTTATGCAGCAAACGAGTGTTTCTCCAAATGTATGTAATGTTTCTAGTTTTTTAATGTTAAGATTAACTTCGAAAAACGTTGTATCAATGAAATGGAGCGATTACACTTTTTTATTTAGACGAAATTCTAAAGCTGCTGTCTGCGGGAACCGTATTTAAAAAAACTTAAAATGGGTATTAAGTTAAAATATTTAAAAAGTTGAGTATCCCATTTTAAGGGGAAATAAATTACGATATTATGAGTTTACCAAGTACAAATGAAAGAATTTTACAGCTCAATTAAGCAGTAGGTAGAGGTTATTGAAATATTACAGAATATTCTGTTTGCACGAGAAGAAAATTTAAAAAATATTGATAGTATCCCTTAATTTGAGATTCAGACTTTGGGAGCATAGTGAGCGAGCGCTTTACCGCCTGTTGTACATGTGATGGTAGTAGCTTGGTTTATTCAAGCTGTAATTTCCTGTCGACTAGCCATTAATGTTGCGCATGTTGCGTGACTGTTGATGGCAGTTGTTCAGGACTAGAAGAGGAAGGAGGGAGATGTGTTTTTAAACCTCAAAATAATTATACATAAATAAGTTTGCTTATGAACCACGTTAAGTTATTTTCCTTTCTTTCACGAGCCTTTTCTGTTTACGGAAACGGCCTTTTCTCTGGCTGTTTGATTAAAATTCGTGCATAAAATATCGGTAACAATCCCACAAGCTACGTGAAATAATTTTATTCACATTTTCTACAAATAAATTCGTAATAATTATAACTTAAGTTGTTCAAGAAACTATACTCATCACATGTTTGTAAGACAATACGTCTACTGAAGTATTCTGTATAGTTTTCACAATTAATATACATTTATCACTGGTTTCTCCATAATCAAAATCTTGGATTTATGGAAGTAATCTAAATGTTCTGCGTTATTAATTTAAAGTTCTAATACTAATTCCGCCGAATTGTATTCATGTCCCTTAACGATCTGGCGTGTTTAAAACTAGGTGCCAGCAGATGTCTGTAAACCATAAAACTTTTATATTTTCACTTTCACCTACTTATTCATTAAATGGCCACATAATTAGGGAGTATATGTACACCCAATTTATATACTTTTCAAAAATCATTTATCTGACGTTAAGTATAAAAAACAAAAATTACATACAACTTGACGTGAAAATTTTAACTAATACTTGTGTGCAAATATTAACGACGTCCACAATATGGACGAAAAGTCGTTGTTATGTTGTTGTTGTGGTATTCACTCCTACGACTGGTCGGATGCAACCCTCCATGCTATCTTACAGTATCTTGCGCAAACACATCCCACATTCCTCCCTCTTCTGTTCTTACTCCACACTTGCCTTTAATGCTAATTTTGCAAGACCCTCATGTCTTAAAGCGTGGCCTATTATCTATCCCTTCTATTGTTGAACGTCCTGCATGTTTTCCGCTCCTCCACTATTCTGTTTAGAACTTCCTCGTTAGTGGTTCTATCCACCCGTCCGATTTTCAGCATTCTTTTATAGGCTTCTATTATTTTCCTTTCTGCAACTCCTACCGTTATTATACTACGAAATTATTAATTAAAATGTTCACAAGAAACAGTTTTTTCCCCTTATGCATTGAAAATCAATGAAAATCACTTGAACATAGCTCTATCGCTGGGTTATTATAAAGAAAATTATTCAAAAATCTTTATTATATGTAAATCGGAAAAGTTAGTCTTCTTAAGTGTTGAGTATGAAGCGAAGGATAACTCAAAAGCATATCAAAAACCAAAAAATTAGCAAGTTTTTGTTATGTGATAAAATATGTAATTCTACAGAAGGTCTAGTTCACTAAACAAGCTTCAGTTTAAATTTTCTAAGCGCGTGGCATTGTTCCCCTGGTGCGACAGTAAACTCCGTATATGTATTATAGATGTTGTTACCTAGAAGATCCGGATAATTACTAAGATGAGGTAGCCGAGTATACTGGGTTCAGACGGTTTAAGGGTTAAATGATTAATTTTTTAAAAGAGAAAACTTCAAATTCGCTGAAGTCGAAATCGATTAACTTTTAATCCTGAGCAGATATGTATTACTAAACCAAAACAGGCTGAATTATTACGTTGTTGGCTCAGGTGTCTGTCGGTCAGGATTTTTTCATGTTGTAACTCACTTTTTTCTAAGAAATATTGTAATCTCAAAGCAATTGAGCTACTATTATCTATATGTTGTCAGGGCACTCTGTTCTGTATGTTTTTGTTTACCTACGTCCACATTTTTATAACCTCTCGGCGCTGTCAACATTAACTAAAACATTTTCTAAATAGTCACTTATTATAATATCAGACATTTACTCTATACGCGGAAAGAAGGAAAAGTAAATTATTTCACGCTTAAGTTGGCCATAATAAATACATCGTTGCATAATTTAAAACAGTAATTATTATGTATGCTGGACAGTTCAATGTTTTCACTTTACATCGTGTCACTAGTGCATTGGTGCAGAATTTTTGTTTGGGACAGCTAATCCGAAACTTCATTGTGGAGATATTTATTGAATTCATGATACATATGTTTATCAATTCATATGGCGAACAAATGGTTGTCCGTAAATTAATATGTGGAGGAAAATTAGTTTGGTTGAAGAATTGTGTATTTTATTTACGTTGTTCAGCCTTCTGAAACAAATGGCAGGTTTAATCTTAAGTTTACGCTTTGTAAGAATTTATCGAGTGAAAATGACGGCAGGCAATCGGCTCGCAGCTTCTGTACGCTTATAGCAGTCGAAACATGCAGCAGACAGATCTTTTGTACCTCTGAGACGTCTGATAGAGTTGTTTCAATTTCCAACTGGGCCCCTTGCTTTGTGCTCTGAAACGCTCGTCCCGAGTCTGTTTAATTAACTGTGAAATTGAGAAAAGTAAGTCTCCTAAAGCTGGAAACGTGGCTTCGAGGGATCGCCTCTCAAATATAGCTTTTCTTTTGTCTCACTCCTAATATCAATAAAACTTTTCGGTAATATGCGTGTATGTCACATATTAATCTAATGTATTGATCTTTTATTTATTCGTACGAGGATGACATTCATTTGTATGGATTCTAACACGAAGCGTTATGATGTTAGTACTAAGGACAAAATTTTTAATGTTCTCCCGAATACACCTTTCGTTTTTGCTAATGCATTGTATACATGAGTCAGCAGGACTTAAAATATTTTATTATAATTTACTTTTGTTTTTCCAGAACTAGGCGAACTAGCAACTTATTTTAATAATACCTCCTTAGATTTAGTGGTTTATTTCATGGACACGAGATCAGTAATCCTTCTTTGAAAATAGCAGAATAAAATTATTTCTTCCCTCATCCCGAACTGTTTCTTATGCCAGTCCGGAAATAACTACAGTTTTTGCTCTTTTCCTTTATTGAGCTGAATATTTCTTAGGCTCAACTTTGTACATGGTGTTGCCTATACTAAACTCTCTCAAAACTTTTAAGAGTTCTGCTTGACAAAATTTAGCATATCTCGCATAGATAAGAATCGGTAAGGAAATGTCCTTTGACGACCTGTAGTTTGAAATGTTTATGTCTCTCAGTGTTCGTCGTGTTTGTTTTCGTATCTTTGTATTGTTTTAATTTCATAATGCTTTCCACAATAAATGAAATGTTTCACCAGGGGGAAATAGTATAGTTCTTTCAGCAATGCGTCCTGCGACCTTTCTCATGTTAGTTGGCGAGAGCTTGTAGTATAACGTTGATGAGGTTGGGTCATATGTGAGCAATTCCTTGATCGAGGCAGCGGATTCCTGATGTTTTGCACAGTAGCAGGTGTTAGGGTGG
The DNA here is from genome assembly GCA_034510155.1 of Eucriotettix oculatus. Taxonomy (NCBI): domain Eukaryota; kingdom Metazoa; phylum Arthropoda; class Insecta; order Orthoptera; family Tetrigidae; genus Eucriotettix; species Eucriotettix oculatus. The sequence continues at coordinate 45,003,713 of CM067382.1, forward strand.
GCGGTTCTCACGGCTCAGGCAACAGCACTTAACGCGTTCCGCCCCAACCACCTTGCACCACGCACAGACACATACACACACACACATACACATACACACTGGTGATTTACATGCAAATTGAGTTACGCACAGAGAGCTGGGACATGACCCGTCCCATTGTATTTGCGACAGTTCGCGCCATTGTTAGTCGCAACAATTGCTACCCTCTGGAGATCAATACGCCGACTGCGCCGTGTTAACAATGGCGAGGCACGCACGTCACGCTACTCGACTTCACACCCGCACACACAAAATATATCATTCCGACTTGGATGACGATTACATCAAGTAAGCCTGAAGACGGAGGAACGAATTCTTTTTATTAAGCTGTAGTTAGTAACCCGATAGATTTTTGCTCAATTAGCTTTTAGTCACTGCAACATATAAAGTGATATTTCAAAATACGGATCATAATGAAATATACTTAAGAACTTATTAGACATGTCGTGTCCTATGAGAACAGTGCCAAGTACCTAGGCATGACTCCAGACGGGTTGAAAGAACACGTTAAAAAAATCGGAACTAAATATTAAATATAGAAATCACTACTGGCTAATTGTAAAAATTTCAAGCTTTCAATTTACAACCAAATATTGAAACCAATATGTCTCTATGGTATTCTATAAGGTTGTACAAGTGATACACATATCAAAATAAAGTGTTACGAAATATAGTGATTGAATGCTCCCTAGTAAATCAGAAACACAGATCTCTATAGGGATCTCCAAATTCTAACTATCCAGGAAGAAATAAAAAAGTATGCTGGAAAGCTGATATTGTGTAGTGTGTTAAAGCAGAGCACAGTGCGTGAGTGAAGAGAGACAAGAAAAAGCTGGAAGACAACATTGAATGGACTGTAGTCGATAAGTACATAGTGTAAGATTTGTCATAAGAAAATTAATGGTTACTTTGAAGACTAGTTTTAATGATAGGCACGCTTATACTACTATTAAAGAAATACATGCCGAGGAGCAGATTAACATGTTGATCCAATCGCCGTTATTGTCAGACCAAAGTTGAGATTTGATTCACGAAAGTATCGGCACAAATAATGTCAATATAAGTAAACAGTACAAAAAGGATGTTATGAACATTATATATAACAAAATTCTCCTGAAATTGGCTTTTGAAATTCTTGTGGCGTTATTTAAATATATTTATGATGTTATTAATAATCTTATGTGATATTTACATCCATAAATTTGTAAATACGATTCTTGTCTTGTGTCACTGCGCTGACCTATTAAAGAGGAAGAAAAGATTGAAGCTGATAACGGGACCGACTGAATGCTTTATGTCCATTTTTTAAATATCTTGCTCTTGATGCTGGGTAACTTATTAAGAATTTTCAATGGTCGCTGTGACCAGCTCTTTTATTACTTCTTTCCCAAGTTCTTGCTAAGCTGTCGTAACTGTCTCCAGTAATTTCAAAACTATTCGTCGCGACGCCACGGGGCGCTGCGGCTGTCCTACACGTGACACGTTCAACTGAGTCGAAGGTTTCACAGCGTAATTAGAAATCCCTTGCGCGCAATCCGTTGCGATATAAAAACGTATCTAGTTTTATGTATAGTCGACCTGCGATGGTCCGCAGCACTGCGTCACGTCTCACAGCTTTGATTTCGCCATTACCATGGTTGTCTTAGTCACAAAAACTATGCTTGAGACTGAAAGAGAATCGCTACAGTAACAAATCATGGCGTGGAATATAACAGCCGTCGACCAAGGACATAAATAGGGCTGTTATACCAATCAAGAACAATGTCTGAACCTCTGTTTTTGGAAGAGAAACAATAAACGGAAACGAAAAATTTAAATACAAAATAGAAAATTTAATTCAATACATCTGTGGACTTCATTAGTTCAGATTTTTAAAATATTTAAATAACCAATATGAAAACAAAAATTATTTTCCCTAGTTGCATCTCCAATGAACTTGATTTGTGTTCAACATAGAATCTTTTATGAAAATCATAATTGCATACACTAGGTAAACATTTGAAGGGTGTTAGGATAATTTCTTACAAAAACTATCAAAAATTCTACACATTGGTAAATTTCCTGTTTGAATAATAAACTAATAATTTTGTTGTCTACTATATCTCCCGCTTTTCAACACAATATCCTGCTATACGTTTTTATGAATTTATATACATATGTATGTGTGTGTGGTTTGTATGGTTAATGCGGAGTGTAGGGAATGTTGTAGGAGGCACTCACTTGGAGGGTGGAAGAGACGACGCAATTAAATCGACCGGGCGACGCCTGCCATTAATCTGACATTACATCGCTCTCGCACGAATCGGCTCGCTTAACGACATTCCTGGCGTACAGGTAGCAGACCAATTACGTTGATATATAGGTAGACGAGGACCCCTCCACAGGACACTAATAATTTCACATGTCACCAAAGGAGCCTCAAGACACACAAATAAATGTTTATCTCTCACCTTTCATATGCACGCTATTGGTAAAATGGCGATAAGCAATGCGTCTTTATGTCCGTTAATGGTTGATTTAACAGTGATAAAGTTAGTAAAGATATGAGTCACCACTGCAATGTGTATTATTATTACGTTGTATTTAAGGTGTCCGGCAAAAAAAAACTTTAAATAAATGTAGTAACATTGATATACGAATTAAAATTAAATACAATGCTCAGTGCAATAGCTTTCCACCGAAGTCCCTCATAGTTATGAGAAAGTGTGGAAACATGATGGAACTAGCAATCGCTGACGTCTTCTGTCGGAATAAAATTATATGAAATACAAATCATATTCCTAAATTAATTTTAATTGACTCAAAGATACTATTGTTATCAAGTTGGCAATAATTTTAATTGTAATAAAACTATTACACTGTTATACTAATTGGCATATATAACCAACGTAGTTTGCAATATCTGTATCTGATTGCAATTCTTGCTACATTGAGTAAACAAAAGGAATATGGTAAGTCAGGTGCCATTTGCACGTGCGGAAAAATAAGTAGTCCTGTATTATATGTGTAATACTTAATAAATAAAAATGGTAAATAATTAATTAAATATTTAACCTCTTTTGTTGTAAATATATGTTATTGTAACAATAAAGAACAAAATTAATTAATTTACATAAAATTTCAATTTATTGAGAAACATTGAAAACACTCGGCTTCATGATGTGGGACAGAATTAGAACAATTGCATTACAAATTCTGGGTATGTCTTTGGCTATTCAATGACTTAATTGCATCAGTTAAGGATGTTCCTCAATATCTGGGACTGTAGGTTTCTGATGCAGCTGGCATGGAGGGGATCCAGTTGGTAGACATCAGATGGCGCCCGCACACCCAGGCTATATGAGAAATACTTTCAGGTTGTCCAGTTAATGTCTCTTACATTCACTCTCTGCTGAAACGTTAAAACTGAACAACTGTACTCAATGCTCGTCCGTGTCCTCGAATATCTTTTCATTATTTTCTCCGAATATTTATATATTTCCTGACTAATAGTTTCCGTCCATGCGAACCCTTCTTCAGACCCTCTCAAGAATGACAGACAGACAACCAGTAGCCTAGCCGATTGCATGTCGTCCAACAACGTCCATCCACTCCAGCCCCGTTCAGTTCACCCGCACAAATTTGAATATTTTGTAATGAAATGTATTGCATAAATAGAATAAAAATGTTAAAGTCTTTGCATTAGGAAATTCTTCAGTAAGAGTTTTCCTGTATCTTTCCATTCTTTTTCACTTGAAACTCGTTACATTAATACAATGGAAGTTTCAGTGCACACCTCAATGATTCCATTATTCTCGACTTGTTAATACTAATATTTTTATACATTTTACCGTTTCATACATTTTGCTGCAACAGGGATTCTATTTTCTAATTAATTACAGTTCTGATGGTTGTTAGACAATGAACTGTTAACGACCCTATTATACCTTCATTAAGACCAATCCTATAGGACAACTTTCATCAGAATATCGAATAAAAATCTGAATCTCTCCTCAACAATAAACTTATAAATTTCTATAGCTGCTATGTCAAAGACATTTTAATTGCTTTGTAATTCTGTTGTCAGGTAGTACAGCAATTTTTACTTTTAATTAACATTTTACATTTCAAACTGAAATCCAAGAAAGATTAACTTCCTCGAGGTTTTTTTTGTCAAAAAACGCGTTTAATTGACTTAAACAACAGTAGACAGAAAAATAGTGTTTTTTTTCTTCCTGTGGATATTGTTAAGTTTTTCTCTGAATGATTATCCGCGGTTATATTGGTTGCCAATGTATCATTTTAAACAAAATTTAATAGTTTTCTTTTGGTTATTTTACTTTAGTTCTGTAAGTGATATACGCTATAGGTGCCATGAAAATTAAGGCATCATCAAAAGGAATTCTTGAATATCAACATCACTTTTTGCACGCTGTTTGGAAAATCGGCTATGGCTTTCAATCAATCTCAGTACCGTCAAACATAGCGGCGTTCAAAATAAAGGGACATGTTTATTTTTTCGAGGGCGTGTCACATATTTCTAATAATCAAAATTGAACAAAGTGTGTTTGTAGTCGCCAACGTTGACGTTATTTGAAGGTATTCGTAAAAGAGTTCCTACAGCATTATTTGAGCTGCCTCGGGGAAGCGAAAAACGACTCTCCGTCACGCAAGGGTTATATGAGTGATATGGACGTAACTGTTTCTTGTTCGGCGCCTTTATTTAAGGCAGTATCGAAACAACCTCGTTGTTTGATCTGGAGGGCCAATAACATGTCCCGGTACAGCTCTGCCTCTGTGGTTTGACAAGGACCAATCAGGAAGCAGCATTTGCATGTTACAGCGAGCCGCGCTCTTGATAACCTTTGTTAGTGGTGCGCTCGGAGGAGGAAATAGCAACCAATAATTAAAGTGGTCACTGCAACCCCCGTGAGCGATAAATCCTTTCCAACTTATCTAACACTATCTTCTTTTGTGACATAAAATGTACGACACGCTCGTCTGCATATTAATACGAGCAGAACGTGCTAAATGGCATGCGCTGTTTAAATATTTATTTTGTGTCAATAACGCTCATTGAACTCCGTTTCGTATTGAATATGCTCTATTCACGTATTCAATACGCTTAATTTTGGAAAGTGTTGCGTTGTTAGTGTAATGGAAGAAGCATACAACGTTTCGCACAGTTTAAACTGAATTAATTCTCTAAAGGCAAACTAAAATGCAAATTTTTAGCCTGAACATGAAAAATTGACGATGACCTACTTTATTCAGCTCAAATTTTGGAAAGCTGACGCCAAACTGAAAATTCCTTCTGAAAACAATCTCACCCACCTGAGTTATTAATTATTATTACAGATTGAACGTAGTAGACAAGCAATTTTACTTCACTATTTGGCAGCTACGCTCCACATTTCTGCATTCCACCATTCGATCGCCGGTTTCATGGAACTTTTTTATTCATCCGAGTAAAATTATGGCATTATTTATGTATTCTTAACATTTCTACTTCACACTGTAACAATAAAATGTGAAGTACGCTTAAATTATTTTATTAAATATACGTGCAAATCAAATATTTTCATACTAGTATAAAAGCGTTATGCAAGTTGTTTTGGAACATAAATCTTTTTATCAGGTTGTCATACCGAAATTCATAAACTGTGGTATGGTAAAATTATTTTAAATTTTCAGTTCTGAGCTCTACATAGCATCGGCTTTCCTCTCCAGTCCGGACCGAATTCATCGGCTGCTACTTCACAATCTAAAATGTCTGTTCCTTTTCTCTCCGTAGAACATTACTACTTAAGATATTAAGGTACGACAGCATAAAATCTGATACGTTACGAAGGTACCCGTATTTCTGGAGAAACGTTATAATGTCCAAAGCCGGCGAACTGAGTATCAATAAAATGATTGATTATAAAGTTTTATGTTAAAGGTTTTTTCCTTGACTTATTATTGGAAGTAAAGACTGTAATCTAAAGACTGATATTGGTTGATTCAACAAATTTAATAGAACAACTAAATAAAAAAGTTCCTATTACCCGAAGACTAAAGAGAATATGTCCCAGACTGACAGTGAAAACTGACACAAAAGAGTGACTGGAACATCAGAGGATATTCCTTCATCATGTGAAAATTGCTTGAAACCTAAAATTAACTTAATACTACATGTCTAAGTAGATTTTAGATCAAATTTAATAAAAATAATTAACGTTAAGTATTATAATCAGCTGGATTTCCCCGCAGCCATCATTTTAACATCGCTGAATCCCTCTGCATGCAAATATAGGGAACGTGCAAATGATTAACTGCTAATGGAGGCCGGTCTTTATTCATAACACATATTAATTTCTGTATGTACTTATAAATAGATTTTGGGGTTATGTTTACGAGGGAGAAAATATTATGTTTTCATATTGAAACGACGACAGAAGCAGCAGTAACTGGTACGGTAACAAATAAAACTGCCGGAGGAAATATTTATGGGAATTTATTCACGGTAGAGAAAGTTATGCGGAATGGGCTGCGACGGGATTTGTCGATCACGGAAGCTCGCAAGAATACGGCTGTTGGAATTCGTCGCATCGGTTTCTGGTTTCCAACCACGTTCAATCGACTGCATCAGTATGAACCCCGTGACTGTGCAAAGGGTTAATATAGCATATTTCATCGGGGGGGGGGGAGGGAGGGAGACGGATTGTGTTGGTCCAGCGACAGTCCAGAGTGTTCGGGGACAGTAAAGCGCTATCCGCAGACACAAGGAGCGCAGGTGAAACTACAAGTCCATTTCCCACGGCCCTTCAGAGCCGCAAGCTCCGGAAGGATGATTCTTTACGGTTCACGGTTGACCCTGCCATCACCACACCACAAGACTACGTAACTAATTTAAAATAACATAAAAATCAGTTCAATACAAGATTTTCTTATATTAAATAGTTGTGTGTCACATTTAGCCACTTCCTCTCACTTGTACTGTATTTATACTCACAAGTTTTCTTCTGCCTTTTGTCTTGCTTTTTGTTTCATTTCGTACATTTTATTCCCCTAATTACGTCATAAAAATATTTTAAGGTAATTATTAATTCATTCGGTCTGTTGGGCTCGTGTGCTTAATTGTATGCGTATTTACTCATTTGTACATACATTTAGAACTTGATAATTTACAGTACAATTATTTTCTCACTGTTTTATTGATGTGTAGGCACTACAAATAACGCGTTGGTAAATACGTCATGGTGCGCTTATGCACAATTCATATTTAGCCGGAGACATGGGAGCGTGGTTTTCCAACAACTGCCTCCACACGGATGACAAGGTACACCGTAATTACTACAATAAAAGTCGATCCCTTGAGAACGAAGGCCAGGAATGTCACCGTACAGGACCATGGTCCAATGGAGGCGCATAAAAGTATTGACCAACGGTGGTTAACGTGCTTGAGACGTCAGACTGACTTTGAATGCGAATCCACGAACATTATCTGGGTTCGAATGCTATTGAGGTCACCTCAAGTATTGGCGTGGAGCATCATCATTGGGAAGCCGATAATCCATGTTTCCGGTTAACGCGTCGGTTTGCAACTAATTAAACCACGGTTAATCCTGGAAAGAGAGAGAGGGCACATGTCCTCTTAGCATTAGCCTGCCAGTTAATCTTTATTGTATATTATAAATCATTTTATTTTCAATATCTTTACTTATTGGAACTATCTGGGGACCCGGCGTTGCCCATATATTTAATTATATTATCCCGGTACATTATTTAACCCTTGGTCTACGCAAGATTAAACCGGCATAGAAAACATCACAATATGAACCTCAAATATACTCTTCGTATATCGAGAGTCAAAACTACTCCCAGTACAATAGAAGAGCTAAAAATCTTTTCAGTACTCTAAGAGAGTGAAAATACTCCACTTAAGGAATGAATTTTTACTCCAATCGTATATTAAAGGTGATAATGTAACACAGCGACTCACATTACACCAAACTCGATAGTTTCCTTTTTTGTCATATAACTCATTTCCACCCCCACCCCTTACATGGAAAAGGGTGGAACTTATACGAATATAGTGTCGAGGAAAACACTATAAAAGTAATTGACCTCAAGAACACATCAAAAACACGAAACATTAAGTTTTTCTGTTGCGAAAGAAACGGTCCGTCCAACCAGTGGTTGTCGAAGAGGGAGAAAGAGAGCGTATGTTCTCTTCACGGTAAACCTTATAAGTCACAGTTGGTTTTGAACAGGTCCCGCTGTCTGTCTCATTCCGGTTAAACGTCATCCCATTGCAGGGATCATCACCATTCCTGGGTAAACAAACTGAGTAATAATTTCCCAAGAAGACGCAAGGTCTCAAATGTAATTAATGATCAATCAAAGTAACTTCTTACTTCTTTTATTTAATTTAACAGTAAATTTAATTTCCTCGCAATTATCATGCATGTAAATTATTTACGATAGTAATATTTCATTTATAAACTAATTTTTTTCTACAATTCTATTTTGGTTTTACTTTCCAACTTTTTTGTGAAAACTAAGATAACTTTTTTGGAAAATATTTATTTCTATGGGCTTTTTCGTAGAAATTTGTACTTAATCCCTTATTAATTACTGTTGATTTAGCGGGTGACGTATAATAGTTAAAATCATTATATTTTTCTGGTGATAAATTGATTTATTTATATATTTAGTGTCTTATTTTCATTGTTCGAAAATTTCTTTGTCGTTTCTTTCGTTTTTTAAAAACTGTCTCTTTTTCTGCCAATATTTAAGTAATGAATTAAAACATTTGTGTAGATTAATTATGTGTTACTCTTTACAAAATAATGTTTAATTTATCCACCGTTGGTCGGTAATTTGTTTCGTGGTATTCGGAGCCCATCTAATCAAGGGAGCTAACATTTTTGTAAATAAACACATTTAACGGAAATCTCTAGAAAAATATTCGACAGAAATATAAACATTCTGACAAGAAAATTTCAATTTAGGTGATAATAATTTTACTGTTAAAAGCAACTGCATCATTTTATGGACGATTAGAGTGAAGTTTCAGAGGTAAAGAATTTTTCTGGTCATAATTTTGGCTGAATGTAATGAAAATTCTTTGTCGGAACGATTGTGACTGTTTAGCAACGACAATAACGAATGGCAGTGTTAGAGCAGACTGCTACAGATCCATAACTTAGTGCAATTAGAGGGAGACAAGGCTTTGTAATGGATGGCTGCTGATATCTCGCATTGCCCACGCCGTTTCCTATCTGCCGTTGCACAGGCGCTGCAAATATTCCCTAAGAGCAGCCATTTCGTCATGGGCTGTGTCGGAAATAATCTCTACTACTTCCTGGAACTCTACTCACCAAAATCTGAAAACATAACATTACGAAAGAAGTATAAAGTAGGTAAATAGTTTCTTTAACTTTATTTTCAAATATGTAACTTTAAAGCCTTAATATGTGTTATAGAAGTGTTAAAATATAGACACTCTTAAATATGTTTTTATCGCAAGAACAAAGATTAGTGTTATTTAATTACACAAGTAATTCGTTAAGATATCAAAATAAATATCACACGGAAGCCAAAGCACAAATGGTGAAAACCTCATTGGATTATATCTGTGATATTTATAAGGTGTCACTCAAAAGTCTTTTCGTAAATAACGATTTCCTTTTTCGGCGAACATCGTCTCTTTCTACTATGGTCCTTAACAAGACCAGAATAGAGCTACTTCTTCTTTTCATCTTATCTCGAGCTCATCAGCCTGAAGCTAAAAGCCAGAGGCTAGACGTCAGGGTTCAGACAAATGTAACAAAAATTCTTTTTTTTTCTTCTTAATATTTTTTTTACATCGACTAAGAAACAGTCTGCTAATTATTAACCGTAAATGGGATATCAATTCATAGTGGCTGATAAAATCCATTATTACTTCTCTTAAAAAAAGGTGGAGAAATTACATATGTAACTGTCAGAAACTCCGAGGCACCCAACGAACTCGTAGAATTGTTTAAAATAAGAAATTCTTACAGTTTCACGAAAGTGAAATAAATTTTAATTGTGTTATATTAATGGCACACCAAAATTATTAATATTGTATCTATGACTTCATAAAGAGTTCCATTATAAATTGTATACCGTTGGATTAAACATAAATTATGCTAATAAGTTATAATTTGCATTCTACAAAACTGGCCTATTTTCATCAATACCTTGAAAATTAAAATCTCAGATGTTTAGATGGTGGTTGAATGTTGACAGGTGCAGCACTTTTTCTTCGAGGCATCAATTACCTCTACTGCAATGTGCAATGTATATTGTAAAACACAATTTAATATGCTTATTTGTATTATGTATGATTATTTTCCTACATCTCAAGTGCCAAATCATGTAAAACACATTTTAATTATTTATTGATACTGGTAACCTCTCGTTGTTGTCTGAGTGCAGGTCTAAAGGAAGCGGATGGTTGGAGAATAATCGTCAACACAAAAACATAATAGTTGGGGGAAATTTTGATTTGTGAAGCAAGGAACAATCGTCAGGATGTGGAGGGTGGTTTTCCCAGGTGTGAAAATAAAAATCAAACATTACGATAGTTATGTACTTATTAAAGAAACTTTACATGACGACGCAAGTGACTTGAAAAATTTGGAAAACTACGTAGCCTCCATTGTACATTTCGAAAATAGAAATACTAAAATGTCTTACTTGGAATTTGTTCAAATGTTCAGCACGTAATCGTTTTATTTAAATGCATTATTATCCTGACCGCTGAAGACTAGTTTTATGACGAAACATCGAAATATATTAACTTTAAGTTTACATGATTTGTGTTAATGGTTCTACGAAGAATCGCTAGCACAATACGTCGTAATTCAGTATCAGTTTCTACTTTATTCGAACAATTGCTACTGATCCAGAGGTTGTTACAACGCGGTGGTGATAAAAGCAGTAATAAGTACAATGGAGACTTTTCTAAGCGCCTTAATTTACATTGAGAATTCCTTTGAAAAATGTTACGCCTCGACAGAGGCCTATTGGAAGTCGATCTGCCGACGAGTGGGGAAGAAGTTTGCCTCCCCCGCCCCCGGGGGTGGTGGGTGTCGGGATGGGGCTGTGGGTTGCAGCGTGACGTCACACAGTGGCCTTTGGAATCGATTGGCCCGCCCCTACAGCTCGGTCACGCGAAACTAAGATTATTGTTGCTAGCGGTAACAAAGGTCGTCCCTATGTTTGCAGTTTCCCGTGTTAATTCTTTGAAACGACGTCTCTAATTTACTTCCCAATGGTCCAAGTGGCGTCGGGATCGACACGCATTACCCTCAGGAAAGAAAGGCGGAACGTAATGAAAGAAAGGCAGGGCATTGTTTTCCTATTCTGCGAGGGATTTGTAATGTGAAAACTGACAAAGAAACGCACATTTGTTTGGCGGTGTACAATGCGATCAAAGGTCACTTTTGTAACTATTGTAGATACTTTCAGAGGGCAAGTGAATAATTCTTTATGTACTTCTCGGAAACTGTAGCACAATGTTCATGAAAATTGATTGAAATTACGCTGATCGTTCGGTAATTGAAGTGATAAACCAAACACAAGATTAACTGAAACGAAATTACGGAATGTTTATTTCAATTTTGTAATCAAATTACGGGTATAAATTAGCCACGGTATTTTTTTGAAGTGTAGAACTGAATTATTTAATTAAGAAATGAGAAAAGAGTAATTATTACAGTCGCGACATTTTTAATATATTCTCTTACTATTACAAAAATTAATTTAATTCAATTTTATGTAAGTTATAAAATTATAACGAAATCTATCCTTGTTTAGTGCTTTTGAATTAATATTTCAAACATTTTCCGGATTACATGAACGATTGACGACACTTTTCATCTACAAATTGATTTTTTATATGATGTATAAAATGTACTATAAATGACCCCTGAAATTAAAAGACAATATTTGAAAACAAAATTGTCGTTGCACGATAAGGAAACCACAATTGATGTTTGTAAAAATTAACGTGAAAAATATATTTTTTAGAAACTATATAAGACAAAGAAGGAGACATTTGAAAGTTTTTTGTGCTGAAATTTATTAAGCATTATATGAGTGTTGCACGTTGACTTAAGTATTTTTATAATTTATACTACTACCACTACGCGTGTGAAAATTTAGTAATAAATACGTAAGACAATAAACAATAGACAAAATATAGGTATAACATAATTTAATAAAAATTTCATTCGCCAAATTTTGTTGAATCTGAATATATATTTAAAAAGTTCTTTTCAAAAACTCGGGCTTTTATGTAGGATAAAAACCTTACCAGTTATATGTCCCTTATCTAAGATCTATTCTATCCTAACTTTCATTTAGAAAATGTTCTCTCTTATTAACAGGTACCAAAGTGAAATAATAAAATCATTTTAATTTTCTGAGCTTATTTCAACACAATCTTTTTAGCTTCATAACATCAGATTTTTTATTAGTTTTAAATCAGTAACACGAGAATAATTTTATGAAAATCACCATCCAAACCCTCATGCAGCCTGTTACCCCCACCCCCCAAAAAATCACAACTTAAATTAGAGTATTGTCAGTATTCTTGATATTGAAAGTAATACCTCGGACTCGTCTTAGAAATGGTTAATATTAGAATCAACAATGCATTACTCTTAATTTTCAAAGTGGCATTGACGCACTTGAGATCTCTGACTTTTTATCTTTGGAATTAGCTGTCTCCCGCTCATCCAGATAACTTGTTTATGTACAATATATGTGATTTAACAAACTTTTCAATTCGTATTCTCTATAAATCGTCAATATTTCAATAATTAGAAAATGGAGCTTGTTTGAAGAAAAAAAAATATTTTAAATTTATTTAATGTCATTACTTCATTCCGTCCTTCTGTGTAGACTTCGTCAGGTAAATTTTTAAATGGATAAAAGTGTTTGAGATGTGAATAAATTTGTATCCTGAACTGCGTTATAATGAGGTCCACAAAATTGGACGAAACTTCGTAATTACATTAAATAAATATTAATTAATTTTTTGCTGACAAATTGCCTACATATTTTTATTTAATATACTTATGACCGATAACTGATTTTTGCATTTTTAGAAATATTTAGGTTTTAAACAGGCAGTAATCAAATCCACGTTCTTAAAATACCATTAACGAACAAAAATGCTTCAGTTGCTTCTTACTCATTTTAAACGTGATAAAAGAAGCTATAACTAGACATACGTAATTCAGATCGGTGTTTGGTTACTTTTCAGAAACTGAGTATATCCAGAAATATATTATCAATTTAAAAAAGCAGGTATTCATGTTGCTTTCCTTATATTTTATGGCTGTGAATGTTTTCTACTAGTTTATGGATCTTGTTTGTTATCTTTCTATGTAACACATTTGTTCCATTTTATATTAGATGAATGGATTTAATTGATACTCCCGGTTATAAGTTATGACTTACAAAATATAGTCAATATTTTAATTTGCCGTTTAATTAATTCTGACGTTGGCGATTAGCCTGTGTTCCGGCATCAAGAGTGCCACAGATTTGTTTTAACATAGTCACGATGCATACAAATTGAAGCGATTAACAACTCATCTGTCACGGATCAGGTTATGTAAAACGAAACAATATGTTGACGTCAAAGAGCAGAAGCTCAACCACCACGTGACGAAGCGTGCAATATAATCTGGAAGGGTCAAGTAATACTTTCATCAGGTTTCCTGAGGGTAAATGGGTAACACAACGTTTCTGGCAATTATATATTGGTTTTAGTGTCATTTGTGAAATTTTTTATTCAGTTTTAATGACTTCAGACGTGTGAAAAAGAAAATGTCATAAAGGATAACTTAGGTATCCAAAATATACCTGAAAGTAAACAAATACTTTAATTCTTATTCTTTATAAAAACAAATGAACATACATCATAAAAGAAAATGATCAATTTGCACCAATGGGTAATCTGTTTCTCCATTCTTAGAAGTTCATCAAGACAATGTCATAATATAATAATGAAGTATTATTACATATGAAATTTATTAACCGAATCGTCGAATATTTTATTCGTGGTCAAACAAAAATCTGATAATACTGATGTTCAGTGTTATGTAGTACAGTTTCTCAAATTATATTAAAACTATTGATCCACTCACTTGCAACACGGCAGCAGTTGAAAGTAATTTTGCTTTGCGTAACTCCGGAAAATGACGGATACGAGAAGCTTTCGATTTTCTCCTGAAACATAAGATTGTTATTAAAGAAGATGAGAGATCTTACGTAAATATTCACAAATGTAGAGGAAATAATTGCAATGTAAAATGCAATATTTACCATCAGAAAAAATTACGCAATCCAGGACACAGAACGCGTAGACAAAAAGCTGGCCAATAGCACCATCAAAGATTTTTGAGAAGTAGTGCGAACGTGGAAGAAAGAAACCCCCTGACTCGTAGAAAAAATTGATGATTCTTTAAGGAGGATAATGCTTTTTTCCAAATGCGTCATCAGTGAACCACGATCTATGATCATCTAAAACCGCAACTTTTCTAACCATTCCCAAACCTACAGTTATTTAGGTTATTTAAGATGGAATTGGAAATATAAGCAAGGATTCCAAGGGGAAATAGATTCCACTATGCCTTGCAGTATATATTTAAGGATAGAAGTGTTAGTAGGAATGTATATCGAATTACATATGACCTATAGTTACATATGAATTGGAAGGTTGGGTGATGAGAGCAAAGGCGGAAGGTTGACCGTTGAGACTGGAAGGAAAGATATTGAGAAATATTTTTTGGAACCGTGAGAGACGAAGAAGGTTGAATATCAATAAAAAAACTCAGAACGGGCGAAACTTTTCGGATAGATGAATATTGTTTTTAAAACCCGGAAAGGTAAGTTGACGTCGCCCTGTAATGTATGGACATTGCCAGATACTTGGAGTGTTAAGAAAGCCTCAAGAAGGAGATGAGGAAGTCGTAGAAAAATATAACTTGACTATATGGAGGAGTACCTGAAAACAGCCGAAATAAGAAATTGGAAAAGGAACAGTGTGGACAGAGTTGAACGGAGGCAGGTTATAAAGGAGGCCAGGGTTCTGAAAAGGCTGTAGCGCCGACCAAGAAGAAATATAAATTCGTTTAATTCAATACGTAAAAAACGCAACCAAAAACGGCAAATAAATGCATTGAGTAGTCGAATGTTTAAGTCAAGTGAAACCAACGTTGAATGCGGTAAATAAACAAGGTTATACGGTCTCGGTTAATTTCTTCTCATACTATGCTTACCTCAATACAACCATTGGCATACTGTTCTTTAAAAAGAACTGTGTACTATTTTCTGCAGATGACATATAATAACGGTGGTTGTTATTTGGACGATGAAAGACGTGGTACAGATCTGGAGCCTATTAACGCTCGCTTAGTCCCTCCTTAAAACAAAATTTCTTCGATAAAAGGGAAGAAAAGTTTTTAGGGGAATCCCTTCACACAAATTCTGTAGAGGTTGGTGTTAAAGAAGGAAGGTATTCACGTGCCAAGATCCACACAACTTGTAGCAACTTGTGGACGGAAGGCTCAGCCACTAAACGAGGCGTCTTGAATGGGGGGCCATAAGTTTCTTCCACTCCTTTCACACCTTGCTCGAGTCCGTCCCGGGCTTTCTGTGAATTATGCATCCCAGATTTTCTGCTTGTGAACTGGATGTGCGTGGTACTCTCCCTCTGAATGGTGGCAAATGGTGCGGAAGGGAAGTTTGCGGTACGCTGCCGCATGTGCGATGAATATTTCAAGCGGTGCCGTGAAATTTCTGCGTGGAGTCCGCTGACAGACAGCCTCGACGCCGACGCCGCTCGATACGGCGATGACGAAGTTGCTTCGCTCTGGTCAGCTCGCGCTTCCATTCAATCCCGCTCCTTCCAATTATTCTTCCCAGTGAACCACACACGACAAGTGAAACCCATCAACTATTAGTAAGTAAATATTATAATATGAATCAATTTACCTTACGCCTGTTACTTTTGATTCTTGTGTATTATTCGCAGTTCGACTTTGATTATCAACCATCATTTAGTTATTTTGTTTTTAAATCACGTTGTAAATTATTTTCTGCTGCGATCAGAAAAAAATTGTCTGAGGGCTCCATGGCGAGACGTCGTATAATGCACAATTCACAATTTCAAGACCACGCCTTGTGAAATTATCAATCTTTCATGTCTCTAAAATAAGGTATAGATTGTGACATTACACTCGCGTCACACGTGCACCGAACCCTCATTATCAGCTGTTTTATTTCTTCCTACGAACCTCGGATCCTTCTATCAGTCGCTACGATATTTCATGGGCTGTAACGTTCTGGCGTTGGAGCTCGAGGTACCCCGTGACGTAATAGGAATGTGATGGGGAGCGAGGTGAGGCGTGAGTGATCGGAAGAAGAAGAGTTCTTCTTGATTTGTTAATTTTTGGTATAGTTATCTTGTTCTCGATTATCCCTGGCCGACACGTGGCAAACCGAGAGGTCTGAAGAACTGAAATGGTTTCGTTACAATATAAATTTACATGTTCGTGTAGTTATTTTATCACCCAACCCAAACTGTTTCGGTACAAGTTTCTCTAACAAAATTGAAATGCTTAGAAGCAATGTCAAGCCGAAATCAGCAAAATGATCGTTATGAATGATACAAATTCTTTAAATAGAATTTACGATTCCTTCTTAGTGTGTATTATTTTGTAATTAAATTTTTATTCGATTGTTAATTTTTCAACATCCACAATACGTACATAAAACACGTTTAGCCTACAATGAGCGAGCAAAGAGCACACTTCATCTTTTAGTTTTCATTTAATAATTGTGAGTAATCGTCAATAAATTTTTCTATTATTGCAATATAAATATAATGTTTGTAAAATCTTGTTTTCTTTAAATATTTAGATTTAAAAAATATATATTTGTCCCTGAATAGGTTTGAAAGGACATGCTCTAAACTTTTTTATTTGATTGAAATTTATTTCTGACTACTTTGTTGTTTATTTCTTTCAATATAACTATATAACTATAAATCACATTGTATATTTTGTTTACTATAGCTTCAATAATTCCCATTCTGGAAATTTTCTTTAAACTTCTATTTTGCATATCAAGCTTTCTTCTTTGTCATTAACCTCTGTCAACTATTTCTTTCGTTACATTTCTTAGTGGTTTATTTGGTGGGCTATTTTTCAAACTATGCCCTAAAACCTTTCATAAAAAACTTTGTTTAAGTAAAACTAAGCCGGTTCCTCTTGGTTTCCTCGGATCCTTCTTGATTATTGCATTTAGCCTCATCTACGGTTCAAGCACGAACAAGAAGAATTAATATTTGCCCATTAACGTGTGCAAGGACTATTCGGCACGAACAGAAAATAATAATAGTGGAATGTTATTCTTAAATTCAAATTGGATAAAATACACAAGTACAAGTATGTGAAATAAACAAGAAAAGCGCATAATGAGTGTTGATAAAATAATTTTGTGTTATTTCTAACGTCAATATTAACATTACCAAGGATGCCCCGATGTTTATTTTCATACCGTGTCTGCGAGGCCTGTAGACTACAGCATTTTTCCAGTTAACTTACAGTAACTTATATTCATAACGTATGTCCTCTGTTTACTTTCTATAATTGATTTTAATCCGATTCATAACTTTTCATCTTTGTCGATTCCATTACTCACAAAAATTGTTCATGCAATGCACAATTGTAGACTAACACACTAAATATAAAATTTATTCATTTGCAGATACAGTTGGAATTGAAAGTAGCGTATATGGAGGATTAGTTAAGTTAATTGCGTTCAGGTCTTCCTTGCGAGTTGTATTACTTGTACATTCATCTTTATACACTGAAGATTAAGTCTTTATTTATATACTAAAAGTATTATTTGAAATATGCTTTTAACTGAAGCACTGATTTGGGAGTATCGTTGAAGTAGCTAACTCCTTCCGTAAAGACTGTCACATAAAAAGCTAATCGCTGGTCTGGCGTTATGGGCGGATGGTTTACATAGAAACCGCAACATTGCCTGGAGACTATAAAGCACCCCTCCCTCGTTCTCTCGAGTGCCCTTGTTACAGTTGGTACTTAAACGGCCGTAAAGTGCCATTGTTTGGGCAGAGAGCAATTCACGTACGATAAATTCCGATGCGTGTGTGCAAATTGATTGGTCCTGTATGGCCTATCGGTGGGCATTACACATAAAACGCGATGGCGTTCCTGGTATTGTTGTATTTCTATGATGAGAGTCAATAGAAACGGTCGAGTCTCAATATATTTGGGACGCGAGCTCCTCTTAAAGAGAAGCGACGCCTCACTCAACAAAACAACGTAACAAGAAAACAAGATGATAGTATGGAGAATCCAGCCAACAATAAGGTTTCAACATCTATTTGGACTGTTGAATATTGTCAAAGATTATTATTTAACAAGTGTTATTAAATATTCAAAAATAAAGTAATATGCCATTTCAAACATTAATATAATTCAAAACAATATTAAATGCACAAAAAATACTAAGATTCCGTCTATGATAAATTGAGAAACGATTCTTTATAACATTTAAAACGGAGAACAATATATCAGGGTTTTTGTCTTAGTAAGTGTCCCGTTGTTGACGGGTTAGGGTGATTAAATCTGTAGTTAAATACTGTAATATAGGATTGTTTTTGAAAGTATTTCACAGTCTTAATAGTTTAATTAGACTACTTACAAGAAATCGTGCAAAAAATTCTAGTTAAACTGTCCTAGTTTAAAAATTAAAGAGTAACTGAAACAATTTGAGTATACGAGACAGCGTCACCAGACTAGGCGTCAAACTACAAACACCAAGGATACGACTACAAAGAAAAAAAACATCTTTGTCCATAGACGGGGAGTCGTATCGTCCCTGGAGATCTGATGGAAGTATTGTATTTCGAAACAAAAAAATATATAGAGAGAGAGAGACGAGTCTTAAACGGAAAATATTGACGGAAAGCCTTTTTTTGGGCAGCCTATAACAGTGGATGTTGAATAACAATCACTTCACTATGGGT
The DNA here is from genome assembly GCA_034510155.1 of Eucriotettix oculatus. NCBI lineage: Eukaryota > Metazoa > Arthropoda > Insecta > Orthoptera > Tetrigidae > Eucriotettix > Eucriotettix oculatus. Next base: position 45,022,821 of record CM067382.1, read on the forward strand.
AAGAACGTTTGATTTGTATAGGGCATGAACTACGTTGGCTCATTCAAACTTATTTAATGTATTTGTGAAAAATTATGTAAACTTTATTAATTTGGTATCATAGTAGTTTATTTGGTTGCAAATGAAACCACATATTAGCCCTGAAGAAAATATTAGAAATTTTATTTGATACGTGACGTATTATGACGTCATCGGCGTTTTGTTTATAATTGCATCGAGTTGGTCTTAAACTGGTAATATAGCTGCGAGACATAAAAGATTGTGTTTTCGTTCCGCTCGTTGCTTTGAAAGAGTTGAAGCTATAGCTATCGCTTCTCCGGACTTCTAACTGTGGGAAGCATTGGATTTTATGTTGGATGTGTTCCGTTTAACAAAAGGTGCACTAACTGAATTAATGTTTATAGCTAGAACATTCTTCCATGGACATCCTGTATAATGTTCTATTATTTAAAATGAAATATTTTGTTTAATTGAACGCCGTTTTTAATGGCTTGATATGACGTCACCCGTCAGTGAGTTTTTTGGCTCGACTTCATCACAGCTTCGTATCCCTACCAGAATTTAATACTTAATACTTCCAATAAATTAATGTAAAATATTGACCTCTACCTTAAAGTAGTCATTTACCAAGTCTCCTTATAGACGCAATTCTGTTTGAAGAAAATTACTTTACTGATTTTCTAGAAACTGTATACGGAAATCCAGACTCTGACGAAATGCAGACAATTCTACTACTATAACTTTCGCTAATCCAGTAAGTGCTTGACCTTCTATCACACAGTTTCTTGTATTTATAACTATTAATATTGACCCATTTCATCGTCGTGCATCTACTGTTTAATCAATAATTTAAGACCAACCGTTCTACTATAGTTTATCAGAATATGTATTGAGTTTCACGCTATTAAAAACAATTCAGAAGAATATCTGCGTTATTCTTGCTGTTTCTGATTTGAACAGATGTTCCATATTTCCTGAAGGCGAACAGAGGTATTTACTGTTCTAATTAACTGGTGGAGCTGTAACTCCCACGTCATGATCTTAAAACCCCGCCCTTAACTAGGGATTGGTTTACAAATAGTGACGATAGTATTTTTTCTTTCTCCATGGCTCTACAGCCCATTTAGGGCCTGGGCCTACCGAGTCGACTGCGGACTATCATCTTGCATGGCACATTCCGAATATATATATATATATATATATATATACTTGCATTAACAAAGAAATTGTTCAGGTGTACGTGTTTTAGAACACGCCATCAGTAATCATCTTTCCAAAAATGGTCCCGTTATAACTCGTGTCGTTTATTTGAAATGAAGGAAATGTTTCACTAAATTTGAAATACTGGAATGAAGAAGTCTTTAGGTAACTTAAAATCTGTTAACAATGAAGGAAATTATTTTAATAGTTGTCAAGTGTTGTAATGATGAGTTCTGCAAATTCATTTTAAAAGTTTTATAGAATGAAGGAAAATCTTTTATTAAATTACAAGTATTTTAATGATAGTCTAAATTCATTTGAAAGCTTTATATAATAAAGGAAAATCTTTTACTAAATGATAAATATTTGAATGTTAAATATTATAAATATTTCAATAATTAAATATTATGATAAAATATTCGCAGCAAATTTACGTTATTAATATTTGGCACGTCACCGTTAATAATGCGGAAGGGGAGGAGCCAGGTCGTGACGTTACGTTTTCAGATTGGTATTCCCTTTTTGCCGCTTAATATTTAATTGGAGTAAGTAAAACTAAATATGAAAATATACTTATCTCCTTTATCCCGGTTTGCTAAGCGTTGGTTTCTCAGAGTCGCCAGTGGGCATGCACGAAGATCGCGACTCCTTCATCAATAAATTATCTTTTTATCAATAACAGAATTACATACAATCAAAATATTGACTCGCCTCCGAAAGACACTCATCTCCCACAGATGAACACTATCTCTTCTTACTACTGTTAATTATTCTACATGTAAACAACTGTTACACTGTTCATCCCTTCCCCTTTGAAACCTGTTTTGTCCTTCACTTTACTTTTATTTTTCTTTCAATTTATATATAAATTGCTCTTAAAACATGAAACGGAATAGCGGTACAACAGTAACCAAATATTAAATCCATCATTGTCGTTCCAGTTCAAAATAAATAGTGTAATAATTGGATAAGTTATATTTTGTGTTTCTATAAATAGTGTTGCATTTCATTAAGGTTATTGTTGGAAAGCTTTGCGTATACAATGTTATGAAAACCTCAATCAACCAATTTGGTATATGGTTGTTCGAAACGATTACGATTTCCTCGAAAGTTAATTTGCATGTAAATTGTCTCGTTAATTGAGACGCGTTTCACAATTAATCGATGGTTCACGCAACGAACATTTTCAAATAACTTCACTCACGTGTAATATTTTAATGAAGGTAATTGACTAGTTTATCTAAGGCTGGCCAATAAAAATCCTTTTGAGTGCTTATACTATAGGAAATCGATTTCTGGTAATTAATTTGGGCCAATGTATCACAGTTATTTGTTCTGGAGCAATCTGCTAATTTCGCCATCCAGTATAATCAGTTATGCGTGCTCGCTCGTTTTTTTTTCATGACTTGAATTACAACTTTAAGGGGAATATTAAATAAATTGGAAAAAAATGCTCATGCATTGTAATATATGAAAAATTTATGGTTCCGCGTTGTTTATTCGTAATACATTGTTAGGAAGCATTTGTGAATGACTCAAGGAAAATTATTCCTTACGTTTTAATTTAATTGCTATAATAGCAAAACATATTAGGCGAGTACAGCTAGAAAAAGATGATGGAAGAACAGAGCCGTCTTTATGGGTACAGATATTACATTCCAGAGTAGGAGATTAGTTTCTAACGAAGGTTTTGGATTGGGAACATTAATTAAGGCTGCTGTGCCAGGAGATTACAGACACCACTATTTCATTCCTTCAGAGATTACATCTTTGATTGCTTCCGCTTTCCAACATGTCGTTTCTCAAACCAAAATATGATGTAATTTGTAATATACGTATTATCTTACACTTCTTTCTGTAAGGGTTCAAAACTTAAATGAAGCCCCACTACTGAAACCTGAAAAGAAAACGATATTAATTACTTTGTCACGTTTATTTTAACTATAGTAAATATTTCGTTATTTACTCTATTTATTATATGCTAACTGGGAGCCCGGCGTTGCTTGGGTGCAGTATTTAATTCGACAGTAATCTCTTTGTCAACACCTGATTCAACAAAGAGCGAGAGCGTCAGAGATTTGAAGAAATAACTTTTCAAGCCTCCTACGCTATTAAAGCTGAAGGTATTACGTGGTCGAAAATGAGCTACTTTTAAGCGCGAAATAATGTTTAAATTTGGCTTACATTTTATAAATATAATAAAACTTTGTAGTTACCTAACAAATATGCATAAATGTTCTATAAGTGTTTCTGTAGATGACTGAGGGTTACTATGTAAAGAACCACCAAAGAGATTAACTACAAAGCTCAAAGTGATGAGAGTCCAGGCTGCCCTTCAACAAATTGCGTTCTTAAGCATCGTAAGTAAATAATTATCCAAAAGACAATTACAACTACAATATCCGTAAATACTGGACAACAAAAACAACTCAGCTGAACTAATATTAGGATTGCAGTCATTAAAAATATTTAAACGACATACTTAGTCAAAATTAATTATTCTGACAAGTAAATATAAATAAATAAACAATACTACCTTTTGTCAACAAAGTCTTTTGTATTTACGACGTTTTGTTCATATGTGTGGACTTCATTAATTTGGTTGAAATGGATGACATGTATGTGAAAGAGCATAATTCTGTGTTCATGCGTTCATTGAAAAACTAAATTAACTCATGGCGCCACTCACTCTAAAAATTATCTCTGATAATTACGTATACATATTAAATTGATACTTTTTCTTAGATTTTAATTATTAAAATTATTTTAAACAAAACCACGTTAAGATTAGATACAAACATTTATGGAGTATTGTAATAAATAATGCAGATAAAAAAGGACGACATATGAAGAAGATGTTATTGTGGATTATAGAAACGTTAATTCTGAATTAACCGTGTTTCCGTGGGTATTAATGTGGAAAAAGCTGTAACCTGCGATATAAAATATTGATCCGTATGAATATTTATGCAAATGTATGCTATTGATACGTGTTCACAAAATATCAACGGCTTACGGTAGAAAATTCAATACTCTATGATATTGTTTCTTAAATTGAGCTGATTGTCGTGGTTGAATTTATTCTCTAATAGATACTTAAGTATTTATGAACTTTTTCACTGGACTTTGAGAGTAATATTAACGAAGAGGTAAAAACTTTCACACTGTACTGTGTAATATTAATTGTTTCTATATGAAGTTGGTAACAAGGATTACTACGTACGGAGTTTTAAAGGGAAACGTAACTAAGCTTTTGAGCCTAGCTTAAGCAGCAGCTAGTTGAACGAACCATGTTAAACAATTACTTCGTTGAAGACGACAAAGCCCTTTGTCGAATGTTATAGTCCCGCTGTTTACGGTTATCAATAAATTCACTTTATAAAACACTCGAATTACTAAATATAAGAAATAAACAGAAAGAACGCTAATTAGTGGTATTAGTAGAGGAGGACGACAAGAATTGAAAATCATCTTTTATTCAGTTCCCCAAAAAACATTTATTGCCAATTCGTCACACTATAACGAAACAACAAAGTAATGGTATGTAAGATTTTATCCCATATTACTATTTAAAGTGTTAAATATCTAATAAGGTCGTAAATTTATTCTATTGAATTAACGTGAAAAAGAGACGTTAATTGAGTTACGGTATTAAATACATACACGAAATTAAAATTAATTATTATTAGTAAATATTCAACTTTTTTTTCATATTATTTAAAATTATAAGTATAGAAACAAACCTCTTCCTTAACTTTATACAATATTATTGAAATAAAAATGCAACATTAAAAATACAATGAAAATGAGCTTAATCAACGAGAGTAGAAAGAAAGCAATTTGTATTGAATGTTCTTTCTCTGCCATTATCATTCATGTGGAATAAAAGTGATTCGAGTACAATGAAATAAATATATAGAGGTATTTACTATTTAAAATCAAAAATTATTATATATAAATTAAAAATATTATTGCTTAACATTCATTAATTTCCAATACAATAAAATTAAATCCGTTATAATTTCCAACGTCAGTCTGTTTTTTTTATTAACCCTAAATACTTTATACAATTATTTATAATCATTACATATATTACAAACTAGAAATCTATTTTTGGGCTTCTTATAAAAGCAGAAATACAGAAACCCTCTTCGCGGAATTGGAAGACGAAGAAATTGGCAAAAGATTTCACACAGAGTAATTGCACCTTAAACCTGAATCTCAATAGTACAGAAAACCGAGGCCAGCGCCAACTGGTGTAGGTTTTATTACCCTGTCACACTCTTCAATTTCTTTAAGCCGCCTGGATTTGATGATATACCGCCAAAATTCCGTATGTAGTTGTGTTTTACAATTAAGTTACGGTAGGTGGAAAATAATAAGAGACGTTTTATCTTTGGACGACAGATGTTGGTTTAAATTGACGCGCCAGTTAAGGAAAATTGTAACGTTTACAAATAAGTAATTGGAATTTTATAACGCTGGATATTAATTATTTTATAAATGTTTGATAATGTAATGTACAAAGGGATACTTCCCAATAATGCATTGTAAGGACGCGATGGTATATAAAGCCATCCATTTGGATTTGATTGAATAGTATAATCACGAATTAATGATTCATAAGGTAGCGATAATTTTAATACCGAGATATTATTGTCTTTACTGACTACATGATCATGTCTTTCTTTGAATTTCAAGCTGGCAATTCATTGAGGCGAAATATTTAGATTAAATATTTTTTTTTAATCTTGGCAATCATTAATAATTTTAAACTTACAACGGGATTCTTTTATTAAGAATTATCTAGATTGAGAATTGGCGAAAGTTGGTCTTGAAGCACTTAACGACGCAAGCGATAAATGGCGCACGTGATGGTATCAATCACGTAACATAATCTCAGAAGAAGTGGTTTCACATTTACAAAGCGAAGTACATGTTCGACACTATCGTATCAGAACTGATCACGATTGCATAAAAGATGCATTGACTCGAAATATCTATCGACGATTAATGCGAAAAGGATGTTTCAAAGTGTCCGGATATTAGAGTGGGGAAGGAAGATTGAGATCAATGAATCATCCTCAACATTTCATTCCATAAACGAATCAGTCACAAACGGATTGGTAAGCTCTAGAGACGAATATGTAGCTGGGTAAGTACAGAATGAAATCCCTAGTTCCAAAAATTCACTCTAGGGGTTTTATAGGCTATGTTAGCCGGGGTAACGATGCCAATTTCAGTATTCACAAATGAGCAGCTCTGCCTTTATTTGCCGCCTGTTGTTTCACTTGTGAATCTGCCGCTATGATCAGGGATTGAACGTTGTATCGACTGTTCGGCGAGGTTTATGGAGGCACAAATCTCAGTAGCACGATGCCTAGGAGACGCGCGCGCGCCCATGTTTAGATCCTCGCGGCTCCCATTCGTTGGGATTTTCCGCGTGGCTCCGTTGACAGTGCCCATTACGCGGGGTTGTTCATAAGTCCCCGTTTTTCAGATCGGCTGTGAGCAATAACGCCTTCGAGTTTATCACCACTCATAACACCCTTTAGCGAAGGCGAGCCAGTTGCAAATAAAGCAGACAGCTTTACGTATCACGCAGGGGCTACGTCTGTGTTAGACTCGCTCAAGGAATATTTTATTGCTTTCTTCCGTGTGTAAACTTGAGGAAAAAACATGCGTTTCCAAACACTAAAAATAACACATTAAGCCGCGTTAGCAACGGTAGCGAGAAAATACGAGGTTTTTGCACGAATAAAGAAAATGTGGTCGACCCCTACAGAAACGTCTGAAACGAAATACATAGAATAAAATGAAAGGAACAATTACTTTAATGATCCGAGAACATTGGGAACTAATCCTTCAATCTGATATTATGGTATATGACACGTTTAATTGACAAATATGTTTCGCACACAATAAAATATTAGGTCCTTTTCTGCTCTGGTGCTCTTTTGAATATACGCACCCTGCCCATAGTCGTTAGAGAAATTCTAAACTTCTATTACTGCATTGATAAATAGTTATTTTCATATTCTGATCAATAATTCCTAAATTTCATTCAATTAATTTTATGCAACTCTATAAGTAAATATCAGTTTTATTTACTCGAGTTGCCGTCACGTATATAGATTATATTCCTTCTAGTAAGTTTCAGCAACAAATTTGCATTACAATGAATGAAAACAACTTTTAACTGTAGGTAAGATCACTTTCCTCAGTTTCTCAGTTCACGGCCAATTTTAGATGTAAGTTATTTGTTTGATTACATATTTGTAAAAATACGAGAATGTAAATTTTTTCAGAATAAATTTTACAGGACGTAATTTAAGGACTTCAGTGAAAAACGGATATTTTTATAAACTTATTAAATGTACATTTAATTATTTACACAATCACAAAAAATATTTTCAATGCAGTTTGCTGTGACCATAAATTATTAGAGACATCCTAAGCTAATTATAAATAAAGTAATTACATTAATCTGACTTAATAGTATAAATAAAATAGAACGACCAAAAATCAAATAAACGGGCCTAGACGGTGCGGCAGCGACGCAAAATTTTATATCTTAATTACTGAACTGAGGAGGTACCGAAAGCTGAGAATGAAACGTTTTAATTCAAAGTAAATTCTTATTTATGACTTAGCAATCTTTGTATTTTATCTATTCTTCGTTAATTTTTCTGATAATGTTGAGAGTTCTCCATCGTAATCTCTTAATTCATTTTATAACCTTTTAAGCGGGGCTTTATTGAAAACATTTCTTTTATTCTAAAATGTTCGTAAATTATTCGTCGCAATAATACAGTCAAAAATGAGGAAAAGTAAAATCTGTCTAGGTATAAATTTTTGAATAGATAGTGAAACAGTTAACAATTTATAAATAGAAAGACGAATATGTGAGAAAGTGAAACAATTAGGTGTATTTTGATAGCATGCCAAATAACATAACATTACACTTCATTTAATGTTCAGAAAAATTACCTATATTTTAATTGTTATATTGATCACCCGTTATTGAAAATAAACAGTACAGTACTGTGTATACATTTAGTACTTCATTGTATGGTGTGCTAATAAACCCCAGACCAGCTGAGCTACCCGAGTCGACTCCCCAACCCAGTGCGAGTCGCAATATTTTAAGATATGATCCTCATATGATTAATATTTAGATTTTCTAGTTTTTAAATATATTTTATCCATCTGTTCTTAAAATAAATCTCCAGAAAGTTAAACTTTTTATGTTTCATTGATGGAGTATTTAATTTCTTTCACTATTTGTAATTTGGATCATTTATCAAATTTATGCAATATTCAAATCTGGCGTATTATTTTAATTTATCTTTTTAATATATGATAAATTTAATACCCATTGATGTGATCCCTACTTCTTTGAGTTTCATTGGAATACAAGTGAAGAATGCCGGGAGGCCGAGGCAAATCGTGTGCGTGTGTGGTGTGAGGTTTGATTGGGTGGTCGGTCTGTGGATAGGCTTCGGAATTACCGGACCGCCAAGCATTCCTCCGCAACTGCGACGAATTCCTTCGCACCGGATTGAGTTTCCTTCGACGTCGACTCCCTAGCAAATTGATGGCCGAGGTCACTTCCAACTTGCTTGCGTCGAGCAGCAGGAATTTTCACTTAAATTGAACGACGGTCCTGCGCAATAGACGACCGGAAGGGCAACGAGAAATCTTAAAGAAATTTCACAGGCGCCCTTGAGCCGCTGTTTTCGAGTAATTAAACTTTGGAAAATCTGTGATGATACAACGTTTACTTGTGAGGTTATTGACACAATTGAGTAACAACTTTATCATTTTGGAGTCACAATTAAGGAATTTAATGCGAATCAGAACTAGGGTGACGTACTTATTCTTTCATATATTGATGCACATGTCTACCTACTATACAAAACTATTTTCAAAATAAAATTTTACAGTGACCAATACTGGATTTATACATATATATATATTAAAATATATGTTAAAATAATTATTTTTTCGTAATAAAATATTTGATGTACTTATTAGTTGTTTTAGATTACTATTACTATTTAACACAAAATGTATGTTCAATATATTTTATACAAAACCCGGATTATACCGACTAACAGCTCGTTATATATATATATATATATATACATCAAATATTTTATTACGAAAAAATAATTATTTTAACAGAAAAACAGCCATTTGGAATAAATATAATCCAATTTAATTATATTTAATAAACTATTATAAAACATTAAACAATTAAAGGTGAAAAAATATTAAATAAGGAACATTTTGTTGCATAAGCACACTTATTAAGTACGTATAAAAATCTCGATCTGACCTGAAATAAAACCCAGACAGTTTAATGGACTATCCCCATCCCAGTGCGAGCTTTCTCCATCCTGAGGCTAAGGCTCACCTACAATTTAGTTAATTACATTGTTCACGACCTAATTTTAGGACATCAATGAAGATTGAATATTAAGAGAATATTGTTCATAGTTGCAATGATAGTAGGATTAGACTTATACATAATTAAACCTTCTGTAAATAACAGCATAGTCTTCGTAAAGTTAGTTACGGTATTCCTTATTTAATAGTGAAGGGGTCAGATAGTCTCGAACCGGATAGTTGGAATTCTGCTGTAAACTATTCAAACAGTTAAGTGCTTCTAGTACTGTAAAACCAAAGCGAGATGTTTGATATTTAATTTTCCTTCATTTGAAGCAAATTTGATTTTATTGGAACTTAGTGATGTTATCATTTCCGAATTCTGTTCATCCTATGTGATAAAGTAGGACGTTTGATCACTCTGCATGAAATTAATTCTAACCTAGGAAATGAAATTAAGATTTGTAATTTTAAACAGACATCTCAAAACAGAATATTTGTATTGTTAATTAATTCATGATTGATATAAAATGTGATCCCTTGGAGACATGTTGATGGGTGCGTGGAAGCGTCTGTCTCTGAGGGCGGATGTTCGAGGAAGAGAGTCTGGTAATAAACAAGAGAGAGGAGGACAGAGAGTGGGCGAGGGAGAGAGTGCTGACAACCCCGCGCCTTAGCGCGTCAATCGCTGAGCCCTTCCTCTCTTCCCGAGGGACAGGGACTCAAGGCCTGGCAAATCCGGGAGAGATTTCCGCTACGCGGTTACACTATCGCCTCTGCTCTACAGAGACGCGGCCTTCCAAAGTGCCATCTATACATGCTGCACGGAAAACGTTACTCAAACATTTTATAACGTAAAAGTGAATGAACCTCACGAAGAGCTGAACCAAGAATGCCTCAAATGTATACATGACAAAAGCGGTGATTGGCATGCTGATTCCAAGGATGTCAAGCTTCACATTGTTAGGAACATATTTTGAAATTAATCTTGGTTGGTAGGGATAGGTAGTTTTACGACGAGAAAAAAGTAACATATTAGTGTGAGGAGGTAATTAAAAGGTGGAATAATGAAGTTAACGAAGATAGTTTGTACAAGTCTGGTCAATATTGGAAAACCTTGATACTTTTCGGATCGGTACCGAAAAAAATAGATGTAATCGTTAGAGAAAAAAGAGATACAAATTTGTAAAAGAAGGGTATGATCATTAGCAATAAAATCAGAACCAAATTAGCGAGTATTGCAATTTCTTAAACATGAGAATATTAGGTTTTATAACGCTTATTCTACAGTTAATGGTGGTATGGAGTCTGGCGTTATATGGGTGTAAAACGTAGGTGAAAGGAGTTGCGAAAAGGAAAAGAAATATGATTATTATTATTATTATTACTTAGCTGCTATTAGGCAAATACATATACAAAGAAAACACAAATACAATTACAAAACGTTTACACTAAGGAAGAATTTTGAAGTGTAGTTTTTTATCTAAAAAGGAAAAGAAAGGAGTCACACAAAAATCACTTCACAGCACTTCTCTATTATCACTTCACTGATTCTAAAAAAAATACTACTCACATTTTCTTAGCCTAATCCTAAACTGATTTACACTACCCGGAAAAGTCGTCAGTATTTCTGTAGGCAAGGAATTCCAATCGCGTATTGACCTATTTAAAATGAAAATTTTCCTACGTCTCTGCGTTGCCCTTTTTCTTTAATTTTGAACGAGTGGTCTATTTTAGAAATATAATTCGGCGCCGTAAGATGGTTTGTTATTTCTTTCTATCAATATGATAGAGAGCTTTCGAAAGTCAATACTATTAACAATTTTTTTCTAACGTTTGGTATATTTATTATGATATAGATATATCGAACGATCTATAGATTTATAAAGATATCTATATATCAAACGATCGTTAAAGCCAAATAATATAGAAATAACGGTTGTTCAATGAGACAAATATATCGATATATAAAACGATCAATTGATTACTAATTGTATACCGACGTTTTAATCGTTAGAACGCTCCATTACCAAGTCATTCATATTTTAGAAATTAATCTTACCATTGGTGAGGTACGGTAAAATTGTCTTTTTAAAGATATTACCATTGACGGCCAATCAGATTTGAAAGCACACCAATACGACCGTTGTATTTGTATGATTCACGTGGTTATAATTCACTTTCAAAGCTGAAGAGCCTTCCAGTGACGTAAAGATATAACCGTTTAAAATCCAATTAAATGCAAATTTCGAACCGCAAATCATTCCACAAATTCGAAATGTACGTATATACTATTCCATGAATATTCACGGACTGCTTTGTTGCGTATTCATGTTGCAGATTAATCACAGGCTTAGTACTAATACCAGAGGTTTAATTATTCAATACAACTTCTCCCCAGATAATACCCTTGTAGTTTGGAACAAGTCCTTCAAATAGATTTTTTCCATGAAGAAGTAATTAATGTAAATGTGTGTTAATTGCCCGAGCAATGCTAATTATATTTCGTAGTAACAAGTAGAATGGTCGTATGATTGAAAAAATGTCTGTGTTCATCCAGGGAATGTCACGAGACATTAATGCTAATTGTTTGCGTACTTGTCCACTACAATAACGAAGATCGTAGACAAACGCACGCTATCAGCAACGAGTTGAATTTACATGAACAATGCTAACGAGAGTTTCGTGATGTGCAAGCAAATTCTGCTTCGGTAGCGGCCAAAACGAACCACGATATACCATTTATAATGAAAGTTTTCCGGTCTTTACAGATAACACAGACCTTAAACGGAAATGAAGTCGTTGTTCCTAATAAATCACCGGATGAATAAAATTAAACTAGGCTGACGTTTTTATGAAAGAGACTATTAAAAACTACTCTGAAAAATTTAATGAATTGTCACGATATATCCATCTTCAAGAAATGTAGATATAACCAAATACAATAGTGACATTACATTTATTTAAAATTTTTATTAGATTTTCTATTCACTAATACCGTTTTTTCTTCACTTAGTCTCACACCAACCAAAATATCCTCAATTTACGTGGAATTAAAATTAAAGCTTTTATAAGAATCCAAATACTTTTACAGACTTTAATAATACACCATTCCATTCAATACAACATATTGCGTTTCTAAATTTGTAAAAGATGAAAACATTCTCACTCTGAATAATTATCACATTCATCTCTAGTGTTATAAAAGTCATAAATAAATTCTCTACAAGTAATATGTAATTTCAGTATCGAGTGAAACTTTATTAAGTTAGACAGTTCAGCTGAAAGAGAAATATATATATATATATATATATATATATATATATCCTTTTTACTTTTTGGCAAAATGAAAATAATATTGCTTTGCTTACTTTCTCACAGCTTAGGCAGGTTTTCTAGGGTTTCCCTTAATCTCTTTAGGTCATACACCGAGCAGGATCCTTAAACTATAGCCAAGCGCCCTTCCACATCCCCTTTGCTAAAGGCAGTTACTTGTTTCATGGTGAAACTGATGTAGCCTGTTACCCCTCCCTCCCAAAAAACTAAATGGTTTGCGCTGTACAGAGGATCAGTGTTGCTATGAATTAATTTATTTATTTTAATTTGTAATTTTCTGCAATATTTCTTTATAAATATTTTATGTATTAGAGAAGATTCGAAATGATCTTTCATATTTCTTCATGAATTTCAGTTGAGTATTTGTACTGTATTATTCCTTTATTATTTATAAAGAACTAATTAGTGTGATAAAATCCAGCAAATTTGAAAGTACAATACATTTTATTCACTATCATATATTATATTTCAATAAATGATGTATTTATGGACTCTGTATTGCAATTTCATGATTAATAATCTATTATTAGCACACTTTAAAAAAAAGTATAATCATTTATAGACGCTCAATAAGTACGGATTCTATAAGAGAAAAAAAAAGTAATATAATTTTGTATGTATTTCATATTTATATGTTATATCTACTTAAATCCTGACCTTTTTTAAAATTTTTATGAGCGCTAGATTTATTATGGAGTAACTCTGAAGTTTGAGATATAGTTCACCGTCTTCTACTGACAGGTTGATTGTTATATGAACACAGCGGCACTTCCTTCTCATTTAGACTCCATTTCCTTTTGAAAACAAGTTAGCGGAAACCGGAAAAGTCCCAATTGCTGGAAATTGTTGGGGAACGGTTCACTGGAATAATTTTCCTTAGTCGTTATGAGAATCTTTTTGATAACTTGTTGATCTACTAATTAAATTAAAATTTCTTAATGTCAATATTGATTAATATTGCTACTAAAAACAATATCCTTTTACTTTCAGGTCAGTTTTGGCACATTACGGACATTCACTATGACGCCCACTACTCTACCAGTGGTGACGTCAAGAAACGTAAGTACAACTGTCTTATATTAACTTTTACTCCTGGAGAAAGGAAATTGACTCCATCAAGTATAAAAATTTATATGGCAATTCTTGATGGAAAACAATTCGCCATTTTATTTAATCTCGAAAGCTCCAAAAAAATTATTTACTCTTTAATAGCAATATTATCTGAGCCGTTACTTGCAAATAAATTGAATCGCAACTAAATATCAAATGAGATAGATTTTGCCTGATTTTGCGAATAATTATTGCAAGTACAATGTCGAATGAAATATTTATCTTACATTTTCACAAATTTATAAATAGGTAAAACATTAATGTGTCCACTACTCTAAGTATTTAATAAAGTTCACTGCCACTAGTTGAACGTTGTAATACTGGAAAGAGACCGACACATCCACTTATTTGTATATTTGTTCCTTTTCCAATACGAAGTCAATTGTAACTATTTCTTAAAATATATCAATGTCATTATACAAGAGCTGTAAACTTCTTAGATGATATTAAGAAGAATATATTAAAATGGTTAAAAGCTTCTTCTATTATCATCCAGAATAATTTTAATAGATTATAAACTTTAATAAACATTGAGTACATATTATGATAAAATTAGCAGACCTGTTCATTGGCTTATGACCGTTAGTGATAATCCTTTAGTAAAATTAAGCTATTGGATAACTGGCTACAGAAAAATCTTATAATTCAAAGAATTAACATGACAAATTTTATTATATTGAAACATTTTTGAAATACTTGCTCTAATTAAGTTTTGCTAAAAACTTATAAATAATTTAAGATTTGGTTCAAATTTTTAAAGAAATTCATGATATGATTCTTAAAAAAACTTATTTTTCTAAGATGCTATTCTAACAACTTTATTGAGAATACCTTGGATGCTCAAATTTTTAAACCAATTACTAGTAATAAAATTATTATTTCTATGGGGTTGTGGAAAATTTTAACTAATTGCCGATCAAATATTATAGACAAACTTAACATTTTAGTCAAACACAGTGTTATATACAACATTACTTTTAAAAATAAATTGCAAAGCTTGTTGGATCGTTACATATTTTTTATACAATTGTATTACTAACATCTTATTCGTAGAACCTGTTTTCTTTTAATTTTAGATTTATAGAAATGATTATTTTCAACAAATTTCGTGCTACGTTTACTAGTACGTACTTATTTTTTATTAAAATTTATTTATGATTAATGATAGAAACTTCATTATTCAGCATAAATTTCATATATTAGTTACAGTAAATCTTTCATCAAATTTAATGCTGTTGAAAATACATTTACAAATGTGATGTCTTGGCACTGTTTCACAATAACTATTCTTATTTTTTATTGAGCTTAAACAAAGCCAAAATTGCGTCCGTTTACACTAGCAGACGCCAAGTCAAAGTTATATATATATATATATATATATATATATATATATATATATATATATATACCGTGGCAAATGCGTAATATGTTTACCAAGTTGGAAAGAGTGGATTTAAGCTGTGATGTTTGGCTGACAAACTTCATCACCATATTCATGCTTGTCACCGACTCGTCGTAGCTTAAATCCACCCTTACTCTATTGGGAAAACCCGTAAATCTTTCACGCAATCACTTTAGTTTAAATATTTTGCTTTTTCAAAATGTGTAACTGTATTACACTTTTGGCAGATATTGTATGTCAGGTCACATAGATATATTTTAATGTGAAATACGTTGATCGGTTTTCAGTGTCAATGCACACGATAATTAAATTGCAGCCGTAATTGACTGACTTAAAGGTTTGATGAAAGTTTTATGACTTTTAGCGTGACACTGACGTTTGCAATTAATTTAAATTCGTAAAAGTTCTATTTCCCTCCTTTTTGGAATCGTAGACGTGCCATTTTGATTCCAAGATTTCTTTATCGTTGTAGGACAAATAAAGTAGCACGATCCCATTCTAGAAAGGATTCCCAGAAACAAAACTGTTATCATTTTTACTGTTGAACTTTCCAGGAAGAGACCAATGCGGAAGAAATAAATATAAAAATCTGTCTACAACCCTAATATTTAAACTAGTGTTCTCAACACCATTCGCATTCTGCGAGGTCTTACTTAATATTAAATTCTATAAATTCGCATGGAATTATTTTTATGTATTGCATCCTGAGAACTGTCATTAGAAATATTCAAATTTCCGTTACATTCTGAACAATTAATTTTCAATACATAAACCTGATATTCTACATCGAACATATTGAATTTCAACGTGTTAACTTAGCCTAAACAATAATCAAATCGTTTTCCCTCAAGAATGGTATTCCTTTTCCTTTCAACCAAATAAATTACATATCTATACGCAGAAGTTTCCTCACACATCACTCTGTTTCAAATTTATTTTCTTTACACTGATGTGGAGGTGACTCTGGTTACTTAAAATTAAACACGAGACATTTAGATATATGTGAAATTAGAATAAACATATTTCATACAGCTTTTCTAAGGATATTCCTGGATTTTCAATTTTATCGTAAATAATATAGCACATTATATTTCTGGAAGACACACGTTGCAATATTATTACCCAATAATTAAATATTAGATACTGTGGAATTTTTTCAGTATATGACTGACAGTTCTACAGTTAGCATGACGTATAGGAATGAAAACATTAGGTTACAGTTTAAGAAAGCTTAAACGCAGCTTGATGAAGGAATGCTTCCAAAAACTAAATTAATACACTCATGATAATTAGGTGCTTTTCGAGCCTAATTAATTTTTGTTTCATGTAAATCCTTATTAACAAAAGAATTTCTAATATCTTCAATCACGTCTTTTACACATTTTCACATTTTTAAGTCCCATACCTAACATTATTTCTTAGTTTTACATCATCTTATTAATAATTTATTTTTCTCTCTCTCTTTACATCATTTTCAGTAGTAAAGAGTTTAAAGGATCTAGGCATTTTCCATCTAATTTACATTTATCAGATAAATATAATTGTTTAATTTTATTTCCTATAATTACAAAACAAGTGTTGAAAATTTTCATTTTTTAAAAATAGTACTACTCTAAGCATTGCTTTTCTACAAAGCTGGTATAAACTCAGATGTAACTCTATAAATTATAAAATAAATATCTTTCTTCGTGGATATCCCATAAAGCAATTTGTAAAATGTAATGAGACGTGAAACGCTTTATTACTACAGTTTGATGGTAACTGTATAGCTGTGGAGACATTCTCAACCATAATTATGTAAGTTTTAACCCAAGATGATTCAATATGTATCCTATTACGCAACAAATATGTAACTATTTTTTGATTAACCAAATATATTGTGCAATCTTTCCATATGATCTACAGTCGGTCAGTATTATTGTACAATAACATTGACTATAACAGTGAACGTCTAGGCGCCGCTTAAGTAAACCTGAACCGATGTGCAATGAGATAAAGATACACAACAGATTTGAAACAAATAAATTCTATTACGTGTGCGGCAAATTCTACTCGGTCTATATTTCTTGATATATTTCAAACTCTTGAAGTCTGCTTTCTTAATAAAGTCTTATGTGAGACATTTATATAAATTGTATGGTAATGTGTTGTGTTGTTCCGTAGACTGTTGGAGGACGGAGAACGGGCGAGTGGGCCTGAACCGCTCCCCTGGGAGGTATGGAGACTACGAATGTGACTCCCCCTGGGCTCTAGTGGAGTCTGCGGTCAGAGCAATGAGGAGCCAGCATGGCGACAACGTCGAATTTATTCTCTGGACAGGGTAGGTTTGGCTGCATTTTTCTTCCCTTACCGGTTGGCGATCCCTCAAAGTTGTTTTAGAGTTCAGACTACTGCAGCTCATAAAAGTTACACATCAGAACAAAACTTCATAATAGCATCTTTTATCAACAATGGAATCAGCGTGGAAAAATTCAGTCCCTCATGCCATTTTGTTGTTTACAGTACATTTGCCCTATATTCCTGTGGAGTTTGCGCAATCGCTTCATGTGTAAGTGAGAGAAAGGGAAGGAAAGAATTAATGCGTTAGATTGAATTAAAATTCATAACTGAGTTAAAAGTGGTGTTAGAAACAGATGGAATAATAACGAAAATACTATCTCCAACAGTACGAAAAGTCAACCAATACCCAGTGTTAGGTCCCAAGGGATTGCTAATTCATTTCTTTAAAGCCACTCGAATCAATTTCTGCTAACAGTATCGAACAGTTTTATTGGTAAAACAAAAAATATTTCTGAACTTACATTACGCGTGACACGAAACCCTGCGCTCTTTCCAAAACCGAGAGATGTTAACTCCATCAGAAGAAATTGGAAAAAAAAACTCCAGCAAGCCTCTCCAAGTGCTTGAGGAAGAAGTGGGGCAGGAAAAAAATTAGGACTTGCACGAGAAAGAGAAGAAGTGGTGCTGACATGACGTAGAGAGGGTGGAACGCTTCTGGAAGAGCAGAATGGCTCCGGAACGCGTGGGCGTGGGTGGGAGGGTGGCGAGTTCAGAAAAGAAAACTTTTCTAAGAGTTCAGTTCACGCAGTGCAGCTCTCCACATAGCACAAAAGTGGTTGACCAGGGCATTGTGTGCCGGCCCACACGAAAGCTTTCGCACACAATAGAAGAAATCGGCCGGACGAGATTTCCAGACCCGCACCCACCCCTTCTATTACACTTGGCCGCGGAGAAGGAAAGTTCTATTTTTGTATGTAAGTGAATTGGGATAGGTGTGGGGGGGGCAGAGGGGTTCCGTGGACGTTGCGATAACTACCACCCTCTCCTCCATTCTCACAGATTCATTTTTTTTGTGTCCAGGAATAGAAAAGATTGGATATTATTATTTTTACCTCTCTCACTCTCTGGTCTCTGGAGATCTCTCTCTTTTTTCCCCGAGGAGAGAGCATAGTTGAAGTGGAAGCGAAAGCCTCGAGTTCTGTATTGAGGGCGGAGAATTCAATTTATAGGCTGAATAGGCGACGTCAAAGAGGACTTTGCTGAACGCAGACACTCTAGAAAATTAACGCACGCTGTTGGTGTACACGTACGCTGATAGGATGGTGGTACAACGACACGTCCTGCTCTATAACTACGTTTTTTATTGTGACGAGTAACGTCACTCCTCGTCAATAACCGCTTCTGCTACACAATAGTTGGTTCTACTCGGCCCCAGGGGGTGAATGCTGGTGTCATACATATATTGTCAGGTGCACTGTGACACGCTCGATAAAGAAATTTACACGAGAGGGGCATCACTTAATAAACGATGCTTCCAAACCTTATGCACGCTCAAATCACTGTAAGATGTAACACGTGCTACGATACACCCAATTTCACTACTTGAAAGAGGGCGCGGAAGATAGATTGTGTTATACACATTCATAAAGTGTAATGTCTTAAAACAAACATCTCTCGAAATTTAAAATAAAGTAGTTTTCAAGTGTGGCTCCAACTGTGCGACATTGCATATATATATATATATATATATATATATGTGTGTGTGTGTGTGTGTGTGTGTGTGTGTAATGCATTGTCGTACAGTTGTAGCAATACTTAAAAATACTTTATTTTAAATATATATAATAAAATATATATGCCGTTCGGACACTATCTTCATAATTATTTTGGCGTGTTACTGTAAGCTAACCTCTCTCGATCCTTTTTACCTAACCACATGAATTATATATATTAGAGGGTTCAGCATTATTAATTATTGAATTTGATATATCAGATAATATTGTAACTTCATTCTGTGACAGTGTAATAATTGAGTAATACCTTAATGTTCCTTATTGTAACGAACTTGAATATCCTCTTTGACGTCTGAGGGCGACAACTTGATGGTAAAGATTTTATTGGTGTTTCCCCTCTTAGAAATACGAAGAATGTAGGTAATCAACAGGTGTTTTAACGATCTGGGGATTACTATTTTTCAATTTTAAGCATTGTGATGTTACTAATTATGTTGGGTCTATTATATTTAACTATAGGAAAATTTTAATAAACGCCACTTATACATATCAGCAGGTCATAAAATGATCATTAAATTTTGAACATTTATATTAGTATAAAAAGTAATTAAACAATTTCATAAAATTAATAATTAATATTCCCATGTTACTTAAGCAATTATACATGTAATTAATCTTGATAAGAAAGAAGAGTAGAGAGAGTTAATCTGGGAAGCAGTAACAACAAATTTTCGAGAGCCTGAGTCATATATATATATATATATTTGCTATGTGCATGTGTTCGTAATTCTTCTCCTCCTAATGGGTTTGACCGATTTTTATTGAATCTATGGGGTCACCTGAATAGTTCTTAGCTATAGTTTGATCCCGATTTTAATGATAAGGGGCGTAAAAATGTAAATTTCAAAAAATGTGACGATTAATCAGATGGTTTAATCATGTATTAACTAAGAGAGTGCTCTAGAAATGATACTGCAGTGGAATAACTAAATTACCGGGTAACCTCGAGCACCATATATATATATATATATATATATATATATATATATATATATTGTTTGTGTGTGAAAGCGACTGACAGCCACGCTCTCATAAATTTTATGTATTGCTGCTTCTCAAGTTGGCGACTTCTACTACGATTTTCTTAACGATAAAACCCAAACAAGGCTTATTAGGACCTAGACTTGATAGTGTCTGTAATCTATTCCTAAAACCTTCTGTCTCGTCTGTACAGCACCGTCTTAAAAATGTTTCTCAAACATTCCTTAACCGTATATCACATTATTTTCAATAAATTATTTCTGACTCACAATTTTCTTGTTTCTCGAAAGATAATTTACGATTAAAATAGAAATTATATTCATATAAGGTAATAAAAACTATAAACAAGTAATGAAGGTATATCACTATTCCAGAACTATCGCCTACTGAAGTACCAAGTTATGGAATTATAGCGAGTGCAGTCAAGTTCAAAATTGGCAATACACGTGAAACATAGTTTACTAAAAAATTTGATATATATTAGAACTTCAATGTGTTTTGATCATATACAACACTCGTGAAAGGGTTAATTTGGTTGGGTAATTAAAGAATCTTGACATAAAAATTTTCTTGGTGATAAGAGAGGTCTCATTCCCTTCAAGAACGTACTGCAGTCTACTCGAGACGTTGGCCTTCACTTAGTCTCAATTTAAGAGTGGCAAGGCAACATTAAGCCTAGGAACTACATGCGTAACATTTTACGAGTACTCGCAAGAGTCCGTACTTCCGGAAATATTCCTCTGTTACGTTGGCACTGGAAATTGCCCCCGCCGCTACGACAAACTTCTGCACAAGCAAAGGCTGTAACAGAACTTGGAATTGAGGGAGACAGCACGGGGGTTGTAACGTCTCTTAGCAGTGACACCAGTCGTTTCATAAAAGAATAAAACGATGGGGCAAGTGGATGACACGAGCGCGACACATTTCTATTCGGATTCTGTTATTTAAAATATTGTTTCTCATTAAGGCCATGAAGTGGTAGACGTGACAACCGTTAAGATACGTTAAGTTCAGCGAGGACAGCTAAAATATCTACGATAATTTAAAATCGTACAACACAGACGAAGAAATAAGGTGGAACAACTATTGGTTTGTTAACAATCGAAACAATGGAGGAAGTCTTGAATTGGATCAACAAATGCATTGAAGTACATAAATCAACTATGGTAACAAATGTTTAGAATACCAGAGTTTGAACCGTCTGTTTTTGAAGACCAACAGCAATCCAGTACTGTGATGTACTGTAACAGAAATTAGGGGCTCTTTCTTTGTCATGTCAAGTTAAATACCTATTAATGTTAATTTTATAAATCATCACAACAAATTTTGTACCAAATCTGAAAAAAAACGCAAGAAACAGAAGCACAAAATGAAAAGTATGCAGCAGTAAATATTTTAACGAATTATTAAATAACTAAGTAACACTCATACGCAGATAAAAAAATTATGGATCATTAAAATTATTTCAACTATATTCCTATAATGTTAAGCGAAGCAGTAATTAGTCAATGTTAGCTATTGTGGAAGGTAAATTAAAAATACTACCTGTTGTTATCTCAAATTTATGGACAAAATGTGCGTCGTCTGTAAGAATAGTCATTGAATTTATTTTTATATAATTTTTTGAAAATATCCGCAGAGTAGAATATTATTTAAAAATATTTTGCTGTCAACGAATATAAACTTTAAGTATGTTTGTAACTTGACTGAAAGGCGCTACTGACTTTACTTTATTACTAAAAATAATTGTAATTTAAATAACATGTAAAACTTAATATAGTACTTCCATTCCTTCTTCTAAAAATGTACGCAAGACTACTGGGTTAATATAACAGGCTGCGTCTTCAGTCTGTTTAATTTTGAATTTCTAACAGGGAGCAAAATTGTAGCAGTAATAACAGGAAGAGCGGACAATTTATGAATCAAAGTGATCGTAAGAAATCCTGAGGGAGGAAAGCTGACAGTAAGAAATAATATAATAATAAAAAATAGTGAATAACCACATTATAGAAATATAATGATTTACTGGCAATCAATCCACGAACACATCCAGCATAAAATCTTCTTTAATTTGATGATTCATAACTATAATGTCGATTTTATTTATTGGAAGCAATTTATATTAGCTGTTAAAAAAAACATCTGAAACTCGGAAGAATATAATATTTTATTTCGAAGTTTTGCTTTCGATGACGAATGTATTTATAATTTTGCAGAACTCAATGCTCGTATTATTGTATAGAAAAAATTTCATAATACTCTGAAATAGTTTCTCGTAATTACACACACACGTATTTCCCAATAAATTTTAAGACGAGTGCTGCCAGCAGAATACATGCACCTTCTTTAAACTTCACTGATAACTCTGACCTGAGATCAGATCGAAGGTAACACCTTTCACTCTGTCTTTTGTAGAGGGTGTTTCAACAGCAATTTATCAAGGTGGCACTTCTCGACGGATCAGAGTATTAATCAAAAGGTGTGCCTCTGATTAATGGTTTAAGACAAGAGTGTCCTCCATAGTCGCAATTGACAAAGGCTAAATAAACATTAGGACACTGTTGACAATAATTGTGATGAATGATTCCTTAACTCAGATAACGGCTAGTCTACGAGTTTTAAGTATCAGTTGGAATAAAAATTTTAGTTGTTGCAACATTTTCCATAATGCATCTAATATTACTATCGAATCGAAACTTTATATGTTTACAATAAATAAAAACAGCCAAAAAAGTCAGCATTAAATATACAACTATTTATTAACAAAAGCGACATTTTGAGACTTCTAAATAATATTTCCAATATTGTTACTAAATTCATACCCAATAAATTAACAAACATGTCAAAATTAGATTGAATAAAATCAGGTAATCCCACAATAATTTATTTGTTAAAGAGATTGACAGAAATTAACTTCATAATTTTACCTTATATAGCTAACATACAATGTAAACTAATTGACTTGTTTCAGAATTACGACGTAGATGTTATTTTTAAATCAATAAATAATTTAAATTTCGTTTAAAATATTAAAGACAAAATTAACTTTCTGGAAAGAAATAATGTTATCTACACAATTAATTGTTTATATTGTAACACATATCGGACAAACTAAAAGAGCTTTAAAAACGCTTATTAAGGAAGATAAAAAACGCCAAATTAGACATTCAAAGGTACACAGTTGTGTTCCAAACACATAAATGTTAATTACAATTTTGATTGGCAAAATGTGGAAATTTTAGACGAAGAAAATAATTACTTCTGGAGAATTATGAGTGAAATGTTGTGTATCAGGTGTAACCCTCAAGCAATCGATGTTAAAAATGACACGAATAATTTGAACATTATTTACGATACTCTTTAGTAGTTTAACGCTTTAATATTCTTCTCCATTGTTAAAATTTAACTGCCGAAAGCACTCATTGTTACAAATCATTTACAAATTAATTCATCACATGTAATTTCAATAATCTTTTCGACTGAGGGAGTCAAGGAGTAAATAGGTTGTTTTGCTAAACTATAAGTTTTTAACCAATTCAAAATTGTAACACAGAACAGAGAATTAATTTATTGTAAATATTATGTTTGTAGTAAGCCTGAAAAAGTCTCAAAATGGAGTTGAAACGTCACTTTTGTTAATAAATTGTTATATATTTAATGCTGACTTTTGGCCGTTTTTATTTATTGTAAATATTTAAGTCATAAAACTATGATGTTATATGATTACATCTCAGGAAAGTATCGTATATAAAAATCTAGCTTAATATCCGGCGTTTTTATATTAGACCGGAAAAGGAATACTTTCGACACTCATATGAGTTAATTTTGAAGAATAGTTTTCCCTTCTCATTTCCAATTATGTCGAGGATATCTAGACGTCAACTTGTCCGGTTTAGTAAATACCAAGAATTAATCTAAGGGATCCCAACAACCGTGGATTTGACGACAATATAATATTTTCCCATTATAACATTGACAATTTTCATTACTTCGTGTAAATTAGAGGAAAAGAGAAACAAGGAGAGGTATGGAGGGAGTGAGTGAGTGGGGAGAGGGATTCTGGGATGAATTACTTCATAAATGTATTCACGATAAAACATCTACAGATCATGTGGCGTTTCTCTCAACACCTTACCTGTCTTTTCTCACCAATAATACTAATGTTTATTACATACTGAAATTACTGTTGTCAATTTTTTCCATTCAATAAAACTAACATTATTTCAAGTTTATAAAGAAGTGTTATGACATAACGATATTTTACCTTTAATTATTTACAATGAAATATTTTAAATAATCCTCTTGGCTCATCTTGAATTTGAGTAGAACATTATATTTAAATCTAAAATAATTGGACAAAACATGGTTTGGGTTCAGTTCTATAATAAACAACACAAAAAATACTAACGTTGAAAAACATGCATTAGGAGCTCTTGTGTTTTCGACCGGGTGAGAGCAGGCATTGGCCACGACGTTTCGATGACGTTCACTGTCGTCGTTATCAAGTGATATCTGTCTGACTCTTATACACACATACAACGGGAAAACCTGCGATCTTTGTTAAAAAAAACATGTTTGAACTGCAGTGACTAGTATTGCTTTTACACTAATAAAACTTGGAATTTCTCAAGATATATCTTCACTACAGTCTGCATAAAGGCATTTCACATATTAAAAACAAAAATATATTTTAAAAACGGATAAGTAAAACCGTTGAATGAACAATCTAATCTCTACGTGTACTTATTTGACGGCTCTGAAATAGAAGTTATTGAATACGGTCTCCTGTGGTGCATTGCTTAGCGTCACTGACTCGCATCTCAGAGGTTCCGGGCCAGAAGAAAGATGAAGGAATGGATTTTGTGCTGCTAAATTTTATCTCATCATCGGCTGGAACTCACCATCTCAGTTTTGAACACATAATACGCAAGGTTCAAAGAAAGAAAATATTTAAATATCTTTGAAAAATTTGGGCTCGTGCCTGAGACATGGCAGCACACTAAGAGAATTTCGCCAAATGGTGTTTTTGTGCTGAAGCAATTATGTACTTCACAAGTTTAACCATTCGTTCTAGAAAAGGACAATTTCGTTGTTACAATCATAACTATCATAGGCTGTTCAATGTATTTTTCCCCTTCTATGCTGTTAAGGTTGGGTTTAGATCTTAGCTAAATTAAATTTAACACTAATTATATCAAGTAGTATTTTTAAAAGTATATTTCGCTTGATTATTTCCATTGTTTTCACAGTATTTTAAAATGCAATCTCCTTCTATTCCATATAGAGAAGCAGTACCATGGCAGTCCCAAACTTTGAATCGAGACCAATACCTTTTTGTGTTATGTCGTTACACCCATGACCCTTTCTGAAGTAGAAAACAATTTTTTGACTGTTTTGCATGCTTTACCTACGGGTCTTAGTTATTTCTTTCTTCTGCGGTGATTGTTCCTAGGTCGGAAGGAATATATGTATCGCGTTTTGTTGAAATTACTCCACGCGTTTAAATTAGTTTTCCGAACATCACGGTTACTTATTTTTATATATTAGAAATATGAAGCTCAGTAACATACGAAATAGATTACTAAAATATGAGAAATCGTTTGAGGTACGTTCCATTTTTTTAAATTTAGTTAATTCTCAATTAGTCTTTATAATACTCAGGAGGTTTCATACGATTAATCCCCTACACACTGTACCATTTTCAAGAAAAACCTCAATAGAAGACTATTAATTCTTCCAGTGGTCCCGAAAAACCAGTATTTTGGAATATGATGCAAATGACTCTGTAATAAAATTATAATGTAAAAAAAGGAGAGGGATCTCTATTCACAATGAGGATTCGCCTGATCCTCGCCGCAGCTCCTGTGCACATCTCAGGTTCTCTGTAAGGACTCGGGGCTTACGACTGACACAAAGGGGCAATTATATGGCAACACTGCACAAAGGCGCGACATTCAATAGGCTTTATGTGACGCGAGAACAATGGCTCAAACCGAATTTTATGCCCGTTACTGAGGAAGCAATGGATCCGTCTGCGTTGCCCCACCTCCAACACCTCAACCCTCAACATGAAACCAGAGATGTCGCTTTGTGACGACTTAGCGTCCGGTGCAATGCAACAAACTAAACTAAACATTACTTTACTTTACTTTACTTACCATACCATGCTTGGCACCACTTATTTTGTCTCTCGAGTACATTCGATTGGTTTTATGTTCATGTTTGCGACGAAGTGACCCGGGACAGATTGTTATCTTCGTGTTATCCATTACGATTTAATAAATTGTTTAGTCAACTTATTTGCACGATATACTTAGCTGAATTTGTTTATCAATTTGAATATTTATTACCATTTTTAATTAGTCATTTTCTAAGTATGATGAAATAATTCTAAATGTGACGCGGCAAGCTAGTAAGTGTATCATAAATCACATGTGAAATAATGTTCCTTGACATACTTGTACAGTGGGAATTTAAAAGAAAGTCAGAGTAATAAAAACAAGTTTCTATTTTTCCGTGAATAAATTTTCATTAGTCACCATTTTAAAAAGTAACTAAATGTAATGCCGCTGACATGTTATAAATACGTTCAGTTATATTTTTAAATATATTTAAACAGCGAAAATTAAAGATGTTCGTATAACATATTATTTTAGAGAATTACTTCCACTGTTTATGAAAAAGCAGCGTACAAGAATAGTTAATGTTACAAATACACGGCTTAAAGTAAACAAAAGAGTTTTTTATAAACACATCAGATGGAACTCAAACAAGTTTAGCATAAAAATAATTAAAAAGTTAAACGGTAATATAATTTTCGTATTAATTGTTGTCCCATATGGATAAAATATCGTTCTAATTGATTAATAGCAATCGAAAATAACATCTGCAAGGCTCCTATCTGCATCAAGTTTATTTCAATTCATTACGTCAACGTTCTTTACAAGTCCATTTCTATATCAAAAGTGACATACTTGTTCCCACTTCTTTACCTTGCCGGATTGTAATGAGATTTCCCGCGTTGGCGTTCGCTCCTTAATGAAATAAAGGATTAATTTAAAGCAAGCATAAAACTGGCATTCTAATTACAAACTTGCTGCAAGAGGTGGAGGGTTTTGCTGGTTCATAAGGACGCGAAGCTTGTTGTTCTCTCTTTCGCTTTATCTTGCCTACCTTTACAGGCGATCTAGGGGTAACTTTTTCTTTTCCTTTGTTTTCTTAGCGTTCATATTTTTCACAAAACTTGAGTAAAACTTACTTGTCACGTAATTTGAAATTACATTTGTTCTCTTCACTGTCATAAAATGAACTCATTTAATTTGAAAGAAAATAACTAATTAATATTTTAGTATAACTGCACGATATGAATATTTTATCTCTGTCATATATTATAATTAGGTGATATAATTAACTATTATACTTATTATACAAGATTGGCCCTCTTTACTGCTAAAAACATTCTCTCGTGTGGTCACGATGAAAGAATGATAGATATTTGCTAGCTGGATAGTTTCTTATGTTATACCTAGCTTCTCTGTGTCCGGAAAGCAAACTGAAATCAAAGGAATAAACAAGATAACAGTGAAAAAATTATAAATGGATTAACAATGGAACGAATAGAGATGTGAAATATATAGTTTATTTATTCTGAAGAAATTCGGATATCAATATTTTGTCCCGCAAATATACTATTATATTACATTTATTTCATTCAATTATTTTTGTGGATAATGAAGTAAGTTACAAATAATATTTTGAAATTTGTGTACAATATAAAATTAGAAATATTCAAGGAAATTGTCAAAAGTATCTTATTTTGTTAGATCAATTGTAAATATCTACGCATTTACAGTCTAGTTACGGAAGGTATGCATTGTGAATACTTTTTCTAATTTATAATTTTGGGTTATGTACAATATAAGTGATAAAACCTTTGTCAGACATGTAAAAGTTAAGCTCCTTTGTTTATCTTTTTACATAATGGTTTAGCTATTTGATTTATAAGTTGTAATTTCTTTGCCTGTGTTTAAATTTAAAGTGTAAAAATGAATGTGAGAAAAGTGAGTTGAAAATGAAATTCTGATGTATACCATTCTTTCATTTGTATATTTTCATCAACTAGAAATTTATAAAAAGATGGAACAGCCAATAAGCCAGTTTTTATATTATTCAACACAAAGTATACAAAGTTTCGTCCAACATTTTTGAACTTCTTCGGGTAAAAACATACTAAATCAAATGTCTTCTGACATTAAATTTTTAATGGATGCAAATTTGTATAAGGTCAGAAAGGAGAAAATTTAGATTCCTGGACTGCTTGCAGTGACAGTCACGGACGATGTGTTTGTTTTATTTAAAATTTATTTTTATATAATTCTTTCATTTGTTATTTTAGGTAGTTATTAGACTAATAGACAAAGTGCGTGGAAAACATGCAAGTATTGCAGTGAATGTATGAATTATTTTATAGGAGACAAAGCTGAAGGTGAACGGCGATTATTTTTAATTAAGGGCAATAATAAAGTCATTAGGAGCAGTGCTCTAGTGATGCCGCATTGTCGAGTGTTGACTGATTTATTTTGCGAGAAACTATCATGTAATGTCCATATAACTTAAGATAAGGAATTAAATTGAGAAATGAGATGCCACGGACTTGTGTGTAGTAGTGTTGTAATGCGTTTGCTCCAGGGACGGGTCTTCCCACAACAGCGCGCGGACTCCAGAACTCCAGCTTGCTGCTCTGGAGAACATCACAGCTCTCCTGAAACACTCCTTCAGCAGCCAGTTTGTGTTCCCTGTGCTGGGTCACGAGGATGCTTCCCTCAACTACGCCAATCTGTCTCACCTGTGGCGTTATTGGCTGCCAACCGAGGCCATCAGGACCTTCGACGCGGGTAAGAGCTCATATAATTTACATAGCACTAGTTTAATAGGATAAAAGTTAAATGAATTAAAGAAATCGCCTTTTTTATTACTTATTCAAAATAATTATTTATTCACGAATTATCGAGAATACAGTTCATGAAACCTCTCTTCAAGCAGATTTCGGTACCATATATCAAAGTACTGAAATAAGTAAAGTGAAACCTTATTGGTGGGAAAGAGATAGAGATCGTTACACTTTATAAATAGGATATTGAATAATTTATTATATATACTTAAACTTTTCTAGTTAGATTTATGACCGAAAATTGGGCAGTACATAGGGATCCAATGCGCTGGAAAACGGACTGGAGTTTTGTGTGGTTGGAGAACTAAGTGGGGAAATCTCTGTGAAGGAACGAAAAAGACTATACTTGGTGCACTGTACAAGGCTTACACGGACGAACCGGCCTGGTGAGATAATTGTCAAATAAAGGAAGGGGACTAAAGAACGGATGTGGGCCAATACTCCTTAGTAAACAGGGCATTATGGATCCAGGGATGGCTAACCTGCAATGGAACTAGAGACTTTCCTTAGGAATACAAAGGCATTTAAAAACAAGTTAGAAACACTGAAAAATTAGGTGTTAATTTTGTAAAAACAAAAACGTTAAATATTTTAAAAGTGTTGTAACTTTTTTCTTTTATTTTATCATTAAACTGCCACCAGGATAATGCCTATCTGTAGTTATAATAAATACGATACAACTGAAAGTACTCATTTAACTACCACTTTTATGAAAAGTAATAATTAATTACATAATTGTGCTCATATTAAGAAACATTAACTTTTCAAATTTACTGAAGGTATTCCAGTGAAATAAAACTAAGTGGTAGCTGAAACATAAAGTAACAATGAAGGCAGTAAATGAGCAGGACTCTCGCATGGCCGCTTCCTTTTCAGTTAATCCAATAGTAACAGGCGCTTCCCGTTAGTAACCAGATGTCTCAACTCCACCCACATCTCAGAGTCGCAGGACCATGGACGGCTTTTCGTTTCCACAGCATCTTGTGATGTATGCTGGATTAGAAGTTATTATCTAATTACTTCTGTACTATACTTAATCTATTATCGTCTCTCCAATGTCAAATCTCTTCTGCTTGCTCGCCTTTGTCCCTACACAACGGTCGCATCCAAGTTAGATTAACTTAATACTAATTACCTTTAAGTCAGAAATGGCTTTTATTTGTGGAACGATATTTGTTTTGTTCCATGACATGCAAAACAATAGTTAGGCCAGTGATTAGATATGGTGCAGAAACCTGGACTAAAAGGGTTTGCGAAAAATCTGAGGAAATTTGAACGCAAAATAACGAGAAGAATTTATGGACCTGTAATGGAGCATTGAGAGTGGAGAATAAAGTATAATGACGAAATTAATTAAATAAATAAGGGAGAAAGGCAGTAAAATTCATAAAATATTAACGGCTACATTGTTGGGATCGTGTGGAAATGATGCAAGGTGACAGAATACCAATAAGAAAGCAAGACTCTATTCGACTAGGAAAAGAGGAAGACCAAGGTTAAGATGGATGGACTGTGTAATGGAGAATTTGAAAATTATGAAGGTGGAAGAATCGGAGAGGAGATTAAAAATAGGGAAATGGAAGCATATTGTAAAGGAGGCCAAGGCTCACCAAGGGCTGTAGTGCCGTACATACAATACAATACATTTAT
Source organism: Eucriotettix oculatus (assembly GCA_034510155.1). Taxonomy (NCBI): domain Eukaryota; kingdom Metazoa; phylum Arthropoda; class Insecta; order Orthoptera; family Tetrigidae; genus Eucriotettix; species Eucriotettix oculatus. The sequence goes on from CM067382.1 coordinate 45,053,914, forward strand.
GTTCTGACAATAAACTAATATGTAATTTGACCGATTCAATAGCTGACACCTCATTCACCTTCTCTCATAAACTCTTCCTATATTTTTTACTCTTTTATCTGATATCCCCAACTACCCCAACATTCTGTGATAATTCACCGCTACTGAAACTCTAAAACAACAACAATAATAATATTAATAATAACCGTGTAAAATAATATAATGTACATTCCTTCATACACAACAGCTTTTCTCTCGCTTTTAAGTTGAATGTCACTAGACATTAAAATTTCCCCATGTATTCATGTTAATTATTTATACAAAGTATAAATACTGTATTGCTTGTCATACCAACTGTAATACCTTCTGATAAAAGGTCTCTTCATTTATAAAAAACAAAAATTGGATTAAAATGCACTCGAAGATCTTTGGTTCGATCATCTTTATAATGTGAATCTTTGGCGAGAATACCGCTAAGAGTTGAACATGAAATATGATCAAAAACGACGATCATTAATACTGAAGTGAGGGAACGGTGCACACACAAGTGTGATAATGAAGGGCTAGATTGAGTTTTAAGCTTTTAATCTTTCATCATGTCGCTTTTAATAGAGTCACGTGTAACAAAAAAACAACGACATTAGCTTATATTGAACGTAGCATGATGCACTGTAATATCTGCTCTATAAAGCAAAGTACAGTAATGAAGTCTTTTCAAATGTACTTCAAAATAAATAAGTTAATAAATCTGAATTGTTTATTGTCTGGTTGTTTATTGTTACATAATTGCTATTTTGACCCTCTGAAAACTACGGAATATTTGAACGACTTGTGAATTTTATTGAACAACGTTTACACGTAAATTTAAATACTGAACTTAAAAATAATTTCAGGAACTAATGATATCAGTTTTATTACTAATTTAAATATCCCGAGCATCTTAAATTGTTTATATGCGTTCAAAATAGGCTCAGTGCTCCTCACTAAACGAAATGCTGTGGGTAAAGGACCTTGTTACTCCATAATCCATTTCGGCGAAATTTCTGGCATCTTTGGAACGGTATGGCAATCACTCCTTCGACCCTGCGATGTATTTATTAGAGTTGGTGGTCGCAAAGTGTAAACATTTTTGCAAAGAAACATTTGTGGTGAGATATATAAATAATGGTTTTCTTTTCCCGTCTCATGTTTTGTGTTAATGCTTCAAAGCGTCACTTTCGTATACGAAAAATGTATGTTATAGTAAGTTGAACCCATCATGATCATACGCGTAATATCATTCTACATATATCAGTACATATATTTTTAATGTTTATATTAGTAATTTATTGTTTAGTCAAATCATCTAATTCTTTATTTTCATTGAATCTCAGGCGGATACTACTCGATTGAGATGAAGATGAATAAATTGCGACTCGTCTTGATGAACACGAATCTCTATACCGGTAAGCACGATAAAGAAGATCCTGAAGGACAATTTTCCTGGTTGGAGGCCACGTTGGAAAAATCACAAAAGAACAAGGAAACTGTAAGTAAATTTATTATTTCTAATAAAAGTAGGACGTAATTCAGAGAGTGCCACTGAACGAGTTTCATCCTTTGTTACTTGTAAAGTGACATTTTTCTTACCTTGATGCATACTTATACTACTTGATCATTTTACAACTTTAAAAAAGATGGTGGGAAAAACCACCGCTTCCACGTCACGTTAGAATTTTTTGAACTGTATTCGTTTTCTTTTACATAGGTATTTAATATGTTTAAAATGTTTCTATTTCCAGGTTTACATAGTTGGCCATATTCCTCCCGGAATGGACGACAGGTTGAGCGCCCCTCATAGGGCAGTTTTCCAGGAACGTTTCACCAACAGATATATGAAGCTCGTGCAAAAGTTCTCTGACAACATCGTGGGGCAATTCTTTGGTCATCTTCACTCCGACACGTTTCGAGTAGTTTATGATAACAACGGTGAGTTTAACGAATATATCTAATATACGATCTAATATAAAAACTAAAGGCTTCGAAAACTAAGACAGGTAACAATCCATTTAGAGAAAGATTTAGATTAATTGTGGTTGGCGTCTGAAAATGGGGTATGATACATTAATAGAAAATGGTTGTAATACCTTAAATTTAATACAACCTGTCAGAAAGTAAGTACACATTATTTTAAAATTATTAAGTGTTTTACAGCTCAAGCCCTGTCCATGTAGAATACTAAATTTGTGTGTGTGTACAAGATTGTTCAATGTTATTTATTTTGTTGTCAAAGTTATTGATTCAATCTGTATCCCATTTCACAAAAATAGGTATTTCATTTTCGGATGCGCTGTTATATTTACATAAAGAATAGTAAAGCCGCTATTTCGGAAGTATATTTCTTTTCATTTAACCCCTCAAGATCAGGTTTAAGTGGATTTTTCTGTTCAAATCATTTAGAAATGTTTATCATTTCAAAATAATTAAATAGATACGATAAATTTGAACTTTATTTCATAAATATTTGTTTTCGGTCATTTTATCGGATCAATGACTATTAATAGAAATTTTAATATGTAAGTGTCAATGTTTCTTGTTTTGCTATAAAGATTAATTATCACCAGAAAATTCATAAATACTGAAATATACGATATCCTCAAAGTGGCAATAATTCTTATACTTATTCTTCTTTAGGAAAGCCGGTGTCTTGGATGATGGTAGCTCCTTCCATTACACCTCGCCGATGGCATGGAGCTTCCAGTAATCCAGGCCTTCGCATTTATAATTACAACACAGACACAGGACAGGTAAATAGTGTTTCAGACATAAACATAACATGGTTAGTTACTCTATCCACCCATCCGATTTTCAGCATCCTTCTATGACGTCACATTCCGGAAGCTTCTATTCTTTCTGAACCTTCTACTCCATACGAACATTTTTACCAAAATATTTCCTAATATTCATATTTATATTATCAGTAAGTGCATTCCTCTTTTTGCGAAAGCCTGCCTTGCCATTGCTGTTCTACACTTTGTCTTACATATTTCTATCATTCCTAGTTACTACAGTTTCCAAGTAGCAGAATTACTTAACTTCCTTCAAAATACCCCTTCTTTCACTTTGTTATTCAATTATTTCCTATACTGCACTCCATGACATTGATTTTCCCTCTATTAATCATTTCGATCTCTTTCTCCAGGGCCACGTTCATTCCATTTATTATGGCTTCCAAGTATTCTTATGATTCCCCTAGTATCACTGTCATCTGCAAACCATAAGGTTTTTTTTAAAGGAAATAGTTCAATGTTATTGCTGACACTGCAGTCTGTCTTTAGTAAATATTCAACTAATCTAATGATTTCTATGGAAATCACTTGAAAAATTCTAGACGAGTTGTTTTTTGCCAGATTCTGGACTACGTGCAGTATTTTTTGGACCTGGAACGGGCAAACGCGAAAGATCAAGCTGTGTGGGCTGAGGAGTACAAGTTCAGCAGTTACTATGGAGTGTCTGAAATCACTCCCACTTCCATGGCTGACCTGGCGGTCGCATTCACAGACCCTGGCCGTCTCTACCTGGCTGAAAAGTGAGCAAACCACAAATATTCATTCTACACGTGTCCCGTAATACAGTACAAACGGATTATCCTTAATGGTTGAGACGATTGGGGATAATCAAAAATAGCGGACAAATTAAAGTGCATATATACAAGCCAGATACGAAATAAATAACGTTATTTTTTGACGCCATAAAACCCAATTTTGTGTTTCAGTCCAATTTTTTCATTATAAAGCTTCTAAATTTCGGAACTTAGCATTTTGTAGTTCAAACATTTCTATTGTGTGTTTATGTATGAAGATATTGTATCTTTAACTATACTAATATTTTAATGCCGTAATATCGAAGGACTGGTCACAATTGTGTAGAAATACATTGATTAGATATTTTCTAGCAGAAAACCTTAAATACTATTTTAGACGAAAGACAGCAATGGAAAATTTTCGACGGGACCCAGGACTCGAACACAGGACCTCACGGTCGGCATTTTTCCATTCTTATCTTTCTTTTAAATTAGGAATACGCTTTACCTGAGCTTCAATTGAAGCATTTCTATTTTATTAAACTGAAATACTTTTCCACACAATTGAACTATCCTACTACCTATTGAATTAATAACATCTGAAAAATATAGCTCAGTGACGGACAGGATCGTGGTATTCCTTTAACAGAAGTCTTCTTCCGCTCACTACTACAGATTGACCCCGATGATTGCTGCTGTTGAGCCGCAAAGCTGTTAGACCCCATGTGGATAATCCAGAGTCTACTATACACTTAAATTAGTTTATTATAATTTTATATTATATTAAATTAAAAATTAGTTGAATAGTTTGAGCATTTATATTTCTTGCCAATAAATAAAGTAATACGCGGAATAAAATAATCCAGAATGTTTATATCAATTGCGTAAACTTGTTATGATAATTTGAGTCGAAAATAGTGAAATGCCAGTTTTATTAATAATAAATATTGATTTGAAGCTCGCACGCAGACGTCTGATATGACGTTATTCATCGTCACTAAGTTACGTTCACACTCTACGTAAGGTTTCACCTCCTCTGTAGCCTCAGCACCCTGAACAGTATTATATTGAATATGCTTTTATGAAAAATTACTGTAAAATGTATGGAATATAATCAACTGTTGAAGAATGAATTTAATATGAACAGACGACTGTGAGTTTATAACTATTGAATGCATTTAATGAGATTTAAAACTTTTATATAAGTAAAGGCAATTTATGCTGTGCGCTCTCAACGTTATGTACCGCGGCTGAAACAACTGCACTGTGAATTATAAGGTTTTTCATTATGCGTTCCTATATATTCTTCTAATTCCTTCATGCAAATTTGGTTATTGTAGTGCTCTGCTGAGAGAGAGAAGGTTTCCGTTCATTTTCCCCCATTTCAGGCAGATATGAAACGTGAAGCAATGTTGAGTTATTGCAAGGTGTGATTCGCCGTTGCAGGTACAACCGAGCCATCTCAGTGCGTCGCGACATCTCGTCTTGCGACAGTGCCTGCGCCCACGCGCACTTCTGCGCCGCGACGCGCCTGGACTACGAGGAATTCCGCGGATGCCTGGACACCGCGGCCAGCTCCCTCACGTCCGCCGCCGCCGGCGCCATGGCGACGCCCGGCGTCGTGCTCGCGCTCGTGGCCGCCGCGGCCGTCGTCGCGCTGCAGACCGACTCCTGACGCTACAGGCGCGTGGCGGGCGGCTAGAGGCTCTCAGCTCAACCCTGCTCAACCAAGGCCTTCTCTAATTCGGGATCAAGTAGCGTTGCCCTCGCACGAGAAGCTTCACGCCGAACGCGAGGAAGAGAGAAACCAAAAGGATGAACATTCAACTCAAATAATTAATTCGTTGTTGCTGGACTCTGTGTGTTTATTTTTGTTACTTGTATTTCCAAATGTGATAATAATCTACGTGAGTTTTACGAAATGAGACCAAAAATATCTATATTGGAGTAGCTAAGAAATTATATACTTGTTTGTAAAGGGTAACGTTAACAGCTGCTGAATTTTATACGTATAGGAAACGGTAATAGAGAATTACGACTGAGGGTGTTACGTAGACTAAGGATAAATTCTTTTACTCCGCGTTTCTTACCACCAGACTAAGCGGACAATTTCTAGTGTCTGATGATGGTCAACCCCACTCCTTAACTCCCTAAAAAACCACAAGAAGCATAACTCCGTAAAAGTTTACCGGTGATAAAGTGTTATTTTTTCAAATTTACCTTTTTATTTACTACCAGTAGCATTTGAAACGACAGGGGAGAAGGACAAAGTAACATGAAAAACATTTTCGTCTATAAGATATCGGCAAACAAATAAATATTCATAATGATGTTAATATTGACTGTGAGTGTTTATGTAACCATTACATGCGGCCAACAAATTATATACTGTGTATTTTGCTTTAAATATATATTGCTTATTAATAAATGTTTCATTTGTTACAAGCTGTTGAATTTGATTTTGTGTGTAATACGATAATACTGTAGATGAAAACTGTACTGAGAAAACAGACTAATAATGCAGAATTGTATTTTACAAACTTCAATTCTGCAAACTGTTCATACTAGTGTAGAAACTTGTAGTTTATATTTAATTTTACGTCTAGTTATTTTACTGAATTTGATTACTTTTAAGACCTTTGCATGTAATATATCCATCAGTGATGAAACATACACCGTATTCAAAATTATACGAGTGACTTATATTAAGGTACATTATTTTCTAATTGCTAATATAATAATAACGATCTAACAGATTTCTTAAGCTACATAAAAATCCAATTTATGTATTCATAATTTTGACTATACACTAATAATTTGAGCATTTGCATATATTGCATGCACGAGGTGATCGTAAAAGTATACGAACTAAATGCATCTGTCACGTTTAATTTATTCTGTTTCCAACTTCAAGACAGCTGTATCTTTCTACTATACAGATTGTAAACCATATTTAACATCTTGAAACTAAATCCCGAATTTTCTACTCCAAATTTTTAATTTTTCTGACAAGGTGTTTGAGCACTTTACAGAAGAACTGCCTAATGCTTCTCTATGAATCCGTTAATAACTTTAAGGATATATCGAATAATAATATATCACTTAACATCTGCTTATCAAAGTAATTATATATAATTAAGCTATAGCGCAATTCTCAGACGTACCAAGTTTAATGTTTTGTCTTCACAAGTTGAGACATGCAATTTACCTGACGTTGGATGCTGTCCAATCCAAAACGTTAAATATTTGGATCTCTTTTCTGTTTTCAAAATTAACGTCTAACTTTATACATGAAACGCAATAACCTGAAGAAATACATAGATTGAAGTCCTAAATGTGAGTGTGAAACGTCTTAGCAATAAAATAAAAATTATCTTTGAATTTGAGATTAATTTAATTGCTAAAATCCAAACCTGATGTTAAAAGCGTTTACGTTTCCGCAGGAAGGATTTTAGAGAGTCTAAATAATAAAACTTCTACACAGATTAATTCAGAATAACGGTTTTTATCTGAATATCCTATTGTTTATACTAGTGTAGAACTTTATAAACAATATGTGGGTTAATAGAATTGTGTATATATATAAAAATTATTAAACATCCTTTATAAATATAAGGTCATCAGATACAAATTGTTTGATGTCCTGAATATTAAAGGAAATATTTTAAACAGGATTAAACGTTTATATTTACGCGGGATGAATTTTATGAATGGCAGCTCTTCTCAGAAGATTTTGAAGAAAGAGGACGATGCAGAAACAGTTTTAATTATTTTTACCTGGAATATTTTCAAAAGAAGTTATTAATTAAATATACGCTCTTTAAAATATATTTAAAGAATTTTTTTGTAATTGAAAATCTTTTAATGATTTATACTTCTTTTGTATTAATCAATATCTCATAACAATCACAGAATTTTTTTATGAAGCTTCTTTGACAAAATTAGTACTGTTTTCTCAGAGTTCCTTAAGTTGTAATTCGACGCGAAGTTTTGTTTCTCGACCGTTCTGAAATTTGAAAGGACTTTTGTACCGACGTCGAGTTCGGCAATAAAACTCTTATCTCCTTTTCGCAACTCGAAGCAAGGGCAGTAAAAATATTGGCACTGGGCACGCAAAGAACCAACAAGAAGAATAATAGTGAGAGGCAAACGAAGGGGTCAGTAAGTGCTGTGCTTCTGCAGAGAGAGACTCACAGAGGCACGAGAATAAGAGGGAAGTGCGCAAATACGCCCCCACGTCACCGTAACATCGCTTTACATTAAGCGGAGAATGTAATGAACCGTTATGAGAAATGTTCATTTGAAAATAAGAGACTGGAGTGATTTACCTGGAAACATCCCCAAATCTTTATACTTGAAGTGAGCGTGGAATAAAGGAACTTCTGTAGTTCCACATTATAGTGAATTTCTTAGCTAATTAATACTCTCTACGAAGTAATTAATAACAATACACATTTATTTTCGTACTAGGCACTAGACAAAGAAAAATAACTATTAAACCCACAATGATTCTACTATATAATACATGCTACATTTATTAGGGCATTGAAGTTAATTGACCTCAGTATAATTTTCATTTTTCGCAATGCCTGATTGCGTTATTCATAAGGGACGTTTCAATATTACGAAACCATTCTTCATAACAGGAATAGAAACCACCACTTCTAGAATAAACAAGTGTCTCATGTAAACTTTTAAAGCAATTTTTATAGATTTGTAACTATCAATATCCATGAAATCAGTCCTAGTGAACATATTTTGTGTGTTCATAAAAAAATGTATAATTTTCACTGAATTATATTGATAATGCCAATTAAATTAATTACATACATTAAACCAAAACTAATAATTAACTGTATAAAAAATTCTGTCTTCTAAAAGAGTAGGATTGAAGTACATCTACGTTTCGATTACTTGTTCACTCGTCAGCTTGCGACCAAAGTCAACGAATCGCTGATTCTCCTCTGTTAGAAGCTCGAGAATAGTTTATAATAACAATACATAATGAAAAACATTAATATTTGTTAATTACTAACTACAATAGTATATATATTTATCGTTTTAATGAATTTATAACCTATATTACTATAAGTTCGTTTAAAAAGCAATTAATTGTAGTAATTGTCAAAACTAGTTGTTAATGTTCATGAAAAATTTTAAATTAGGCTCTGAGGTGACAACATTTCCAAGTTAATATAATGTTATGACAGAAATTTTAAAGATAAATTAATTTACTTGTACTGACTTATGGGTAATGTATATGAAACATTACGTTAGATACGTTGGCCTATTAAAATTACCCATATCACGCTTGTAAGGTTGTACAGATTTCATGTCATTTTCAGTCTCAAATAAAATAACTATATAAAATTTTTAATTTACTTCCACTCGATAATTGTGCCATAGTTATAACAGAATAAAACGCTGTTTTGGGAGAACTATAAGATAGAAACGCATTCCGTTCATTATGGAGGAATTTTCAAAATAGAAAGTAAAAATATATAAAACAAGCGTGTGGTCTTTGAAGCAATAGACGCGGAACTATTTAATTGGAAGGTAAACATTTAGAAATATTTGTAGCACACCTATAAATATATATTATTTAACTTCCTCACTTATAGTTGAAAACATGAATAACCTCTAATCGCGATGTAGTATAAAATACCTAGAATTCTCTATTTCGTAAACAGTTTTTTATAATGTAGAATATATGTTGAAGAAGATTTTCCGTTGCGTTTGTGCAAAATCTCCGAACTCCTCTTCCCTGAGAAAGTTTCGCGAACTCCCGGATCCGGTAATAGTCCTGGGAGCATCACGTGGGGTCGTCAAACAACAAACAGAATTACGGAGTCTGGAGGTGTAGGCTGTTAAATAACGAGCCGTAACGCGCAGTATGTTTTTTTTCTCTCGCTGCAAGTCACCTGTAGCTTAAAATATGGCCGGGCGTCTGTCGTCGATCCGCTAACTAGACGCCGTCGAAAGCTGCAGGCCATGTAATCCTGCTAACGAGAATGAATAATTGATGGCCGGTTTCTGCAGCACAGCCGCTGATCCCTGCTCAAGAATTATTTACGGAATTTGCCTCGTTTAATTGTGCCGCAGCTCTGATACGCCTTCTGCTTTCAAACTCTTCTTGTAAATCATCAGAAATTTTCTACTTAACCGTCTCAGTCCTTTCTGCTTAAATTAGATAACTTAAAATTATTTGTTCCAGAAATTATGTATGTGGGTTTTATGAATTTTACGTCTGTTTTTAAAATTTTATTAAGTGTATATATGTAATCAAAACAATCACGCATATTTACTCTTAAATTGAACTTTATTAAAGTCATTATTAATTTGACTTGTGAACCTTCTTCCTTAATTGCAGGTAAATTAATTTGAAGCAAACACCTATTTAATCATAATACGATTGATGTAATGTCCTCATTGCATCTATTGTCGTAATGAAAAACAAACAGGTCCTTCATATTTTGTTAATATATAATTTGTAAGTTTTCGAGTACACCGATTACCCCATATTTATAGAATAACATGTTTCTAATATAATAATTACTGGCTAGATGAATCAGAAAAAATTTATAGTAGTGTTTAAGAGAAATTAAAATTTCATCACCAAGATTTGATTGTATTATTTACGACGTTTCGTTCCAGGTAATAACAATAGGAGACCTTGAAAAGGCCCGCCTATTACGGGCGGGACATTGTAGTTTAGACAATAAAGCAATGATCCAGTTATTTTATTTTATATACATTTTTCTCTTGCCATTAATAATTACTTAATATATATTAAGGAAATGAGCCCTTTGTGCTCCTTTTTTAGCAGTACACATGGGGGTGGAAACGAATCCTTAACCGATGAGTTGAGGATAGGCAACCCTTGGTGCCGTAAAGCTTCCTATCATTGAGCGGTGCGGCTGCGAAAAGTAGGCAATGACCAGAAAAATTAATATAATGGTCAATATGTCAGAATAATTTTAATATTAATTGTTTACTTCAAAGGTAACATTTACATTCAAAATAATACAACTATAGAAGCACTACGTTTTGTTCTTTAAAATTATTTTCATAATATCTTTGGTTATAGTTGCCATTGAAACAAAATAATGGGTTTTAAATGTTATTCATAATTTATTTTGATCATATTAAATTATATTTTGACCCATGTAACTGAATATTCTGGTATTACATTAAATCGAAAATTTTAATATCAATGATTAATATCACAAAATGTTACTAATATTATCTCATTTTCTCCAATTACGTTTCATATTCTGACTGTACCTGTCGGTAACTTAATTTTATAACTCATGGAATTATTCACTAAGTGTGAATGTCGAGCTATAGGAGTGTTCGTATTCCATTGTCTAAGACTCGTTTATTTGCTATTTCTCGTCTCTAGTACGATCTGTTTTCCTGTATTTCTCTGTGCCTCGTTTTCTACATCCGTTTTGCTTGCGATGCCAGACCAAACGTCGTAATGAATTCATCAGTTCCACTTCACACGGGCCTCGTACTTCAATTTCACTAGGTTTTCGAGTGTCCTTGTTCATTGTAACAGTGTAAATAAATATTAGGAAGTGCTATTATCATGAAATTCTGATCGCTTAACTGAGATACGAGATTTACGTGATAAGAAAAGATAATAGTGGAGAAATATGATGGTGTTATGTCAATTTGAAAGACTTAACTTTTTGAAACCAATTGATGTATTATCGTTCAATGTTCTTTGTGGCAATGAAGCTCCTTGTAACAGTGCCGCGGACGAACCTCCTAGTCATAAATAAATCGTGCGTTGTCTCTGGAAAGGAGTTGGAGTCATCCCTTTATACGAGGCCGTTGACATAATGTTGTTAAGGCATTGGACCTGTGTGAAGACCCTCGAGGAAGAAGAGTTCTCTTGTTTCAACAGAGCTCCCTCCGGGACGCACCTGCGCAAAGTGGCAGCAGCGTCGCTGTTTGCTCATTAACGTTGTACAGAGAGAACACACTGCCAAGCGCGGTGCTGCCAGCAATCAATATTTTGCCATATTTACACGCTCTTCAATTCGTGTGCCACCCCCGCCCTCTCAGCTATTCATATCGTCCGCGCAGTTAGCGCACGATACTTCAATATTTCCTCCTGAAGGGGATTCCCAGCCATCCGCATCATGTAAAATGTTTCCCATTTAATTTAACACATTCTCGCCTTGAAGTAATAATTTGAGAAGTCGGCCACAGTACATGAAAACAAATAATACTGATCTTAAACATAATGAATTATAAATTGACTAAAAGGTTGCCTTTAAATACATCATATGATAATACTTAACCTAAATGCTTAAGTTGGTAATGAACTTAAGTGACTAAATTACAGTTTCTCGGATGTTAAATTTCCGTTACTGTATTAAGTTATCGGATTTCACAATTGCGATTTCACTTTGACTTCAGTAACTGCAACGTCTCAACTAGTAACTTACTCCGCTAACTTCGGAGCCACCAAGTTTCAATGTCGCTTCCTAACGAGCGAGGTTCGACGCATAGGTCAGTAGTTGAGTTATTATTCATCTCCATACATCGGCTCAAAAAATATTTGTAACAATTATGGACATAAATAGATAGTTTTGTCTGTTTCTACATTAGTAGTCTAATAATTTTCTTTTATTTTCTTTACAAGGAAACGTGTGGAGTTTGGAGTTAAGACTACGAAATCTTAATCGAAGATCATCTTTTCGCCTAGGGAGACTTCCAGCAGGTGAGAAAGGAAGGATTAAATTATTTTGCTCTTTTTTCCTTTTCTCCTTTTATTTTGTGTTTCAGGTATCTTCATACTGGAATTTACTTAGAAGGCCTCAGTTTCCAAGTGGAGGAGCATAAGAAATAAAGCGAGTCATCTGCAGAATAATTTCTGTGAATTATGTAAAAATAAAAAAGTAAAACTAGTTCCTCACCCATTTTCCTCCACAGCTTCTCCAAGAGCTGAAGCACATTAGATCGAGATAATGCGGATTTTCCCTCCTTTTCAATCGACATAGTCTAATCATCATCATTATGAAAGAAAGAAGCGTTTCAGTGATTCAAGTTAATCAAAGTATGTCACGTATTAGGAGTATTTAGATTAATTTGTTATCTTTTGTCTGAAACGATTATCAGGGTAAAGACAACTGCGCATTGGAAAAAATTGGGGTAAAGTCTTGTTTACAGTAACAACCGAGATTTTAGGAAAAGTTATTTTTAATTTTAGATATAAGACTGTCGAAACATTTGTAAGTTCCCCATGAAATTGTAACTGAACAAAAATTGGCCAATTTAAATATTTAACTACACGTATGATGGTTTTCTCCTTTACGTGAATTTCGTTGGTAGCAATTCACACGGAATATGAAGATTAAATACAAATTAAATGGTGCGTAGTGAATAGTTGATTGGGATTGTTGGTTTTATAGGCTTATTTAGTTCTGAAAAATCCTTACAGATTATGTCTAAACGTCGTAATCGTCAGAATCTGCGAGTTTCAGTGATGTGTACAGGTCCTTCCATTGACTTCATTTTAACTTTTAAAATCTTAATTATAATTATTTATGAGCTTAATTGAATGTAAAGCACGCAACAGGATCAGAGTGCTGAGATTCTAAGGGCACGTTACTTCAGATTCAACGAGATTCAATGATAGGTACAAGTCCTTCAACTGACATAATCCATAAAATCCAAATTACAGTTATTTATGAGCTTAATTTAATGTAATGCCTGTAACATGATCTAATGCCTTAGATCCTAAAGGCACTAATAATCAGATTTGACGAGTTTCAGTGATGTCTACGGGTCCTTTTATTGACAACATTTTAATTCGTAAAATCCGAATTATAGATATAATTATTATAGTTTGAACCGGACACAATATAAAAGAAACAAAATAGTTTTGAACTGCCAAAACACGAGGGAATGCACAAACAAAATACTATTTTTTTCTGAGGTGATGTAAGCAATTATTTTCTGGACCACTTGGCTTGGATTGACCCTCTGATAAAATATTCGGTGCTCTCGGTAAAGCGATTTCAAGCCGTCCAGTCCAGATAAATTGTTATATCATGGTTGAAGACTTGATTACGTCCCGTCGCAGCACAGTGCGTGGATACAGGTCTGAAGCGAACACCACGCTCGACAAGAAGCGTAAACAATGGTAGGTAGACACACGCAACTCAAAGGGGTAAGAGGCATTTCGCACGCACTTTGCTCATTACAAGTGATCGTCGTGCTCGGCCTAATTAAGGGAGCAATCAACGAGGATTGACAAGGCACACGAACAGGGAATCGATACAATTTTCATGTAGAAGAACGTAAAACGTTACGCAAGAAAAGGCCTTGTACAAAATAGGTAAAATAATAGTTCTTCTTGAAAGAGACATTAAAACTCAATTTGTTAAGAAATAAATTAAATATACCATTATAAAACTGCATTTTCAGTTTCTTGTTGTTTTGTCCAAATTAGACTACTTTAAGCAGTTCTATGATAAGTTTCGTTTCTTTTGCCACAATGCATTCCACATAAATGTCAAATTGTTACAAACGACTTCTCATACTTTGGATTGCCAAACTTAAATTAAGACATCTTCTGGTACCTGCTGTTCCCTAAATAAAATTCATGTGGAGGATATATTTGACATAGATAATATTGCACAGTTCAAACCAATTCTGCAGGTCCAAATTAAGTGTTAAATTACTATAACTCTGGTACTGTTTTATTCTTTCAGGAGTACTGACATCTTAACAGACAATGGTTAGTTATAGATTATGAGTACTATGTACTGCCACCAGGCTTACACCCAATTGTAGACTATCAACAAATAATATACAATATTGGTGTCATTTTAAAATTATTCAAAGTTTTATCTATACTAGGGCATTAAATTTTACTAAAACTTTAGAACGAATGAAATCAGACTCGGCACATGAAAAGTTAAATTTTCAAAATAAAACAAGTCAACGGTAGCTAAATGTTAATAACAAATATATTCATGGTAGCAAGAAGTGTAACATACCGTCGCTCAGATTATAACAGCTCCATTACGACAGTACAGCTTATTTTACGCAACGGATAAGAATTCGCATTTAGAAACAACTTCCTTCTCCACGAAGCCACAACGAGAACCAGAGTAAAAGTATAAACTGCATTATGGCCATTTATCTGACAGATATGCAACTATACACAAACAAAAAATTTACATTAAAATATAAGTATCAGTTATATGCAGGTGTGTTCTAAGCCAGTAACATGTAAGGAATCCAAATATTCAAGTTAATGAAGAAGATGCAAAAATTACGTTTAGTTATTGACGTCCTAATTTCCACCATCCTTGAGATATTATAATGAAATTTATTATCCAGAAGCACGTTAGCTGAGTGGTCATCGACATGTGCCAGTGATCGCAACGTTCTGGGTACTAACCCAACCTTTGATCTGTATTTTTTCTTTATTTAAGTTTAAAGTCTGAATCACAGTTCTTCTTCCGACCAATTTGATGGGGTCAGGTTAAGGTGTTGTGTTGGCTATGATCGTTGAGGCTTAGAATTCCGCAGACGATCGTTACCATTGTGGGGTACGAAACCCGTCAATATCCTTCTTTTTTTCATTACCAACTACTGTAGCAGAATTCTAGTACGTTCGAGACTATAACACCAACATACACTTAAGGGGAAAATACTGGACAAGCTGAATTTTTAATAGCAATGGCAAATATATTACGATATCGATGAAGTTCATGGCACCAAATGCTGTCAAGTCTCGTAGCCGAGCTTGTTAAGTCCTGAACTGTCGTTCAGGCGTCATGGGTTCAAATCCTGACAAAGTATCTGTTTTTAGTAAAGTATAAGACCTGTACAGTGTCTCAATGTATGCGCGGCAGCCCCGGCGACGCCATTCATCTGCTTGCTCAAGTACCAGAATAACTTAGGTGCAGCATTCATGTTTTAATTTATACAAGTCCTCATTAATAGCCTTCTTCAGCCATTTTAATGGAGCCAGTCTGCATGAATCACGGTGGCCGAGTGGTCATCGTCGTGGACTAGTGACCACGGGTTTCTGGGTTCAATCCTGGCCCGTATCGTCTGTTTTTACTTTTATTTTTATAAATACATTCAAGAATGCAACCTCCTTGCTCCTTCTGCTATCCTATTATTATTATGGCAAATTTTGTTGGCAATGAAAACTTTTTAGTGTGTCTAACCTCTTTGCTCTTTCTACTATCCTATTATACCAGCAGCGAATATAGCCATTTGCTGGCAAGAAAGGATTTGTGGAGCGGTTTGATGACTCTTATGTAACAGGGGTGCATACTAGTAATGGAGGTTTTACTGACAATATTGGTTCGTTTCCCAGCTTTTAAAATGTGTAATCTACCAGGGGAGCATAACAGTAATGGAGGTATTACAGTCTTCCGAGATCGGCTCCACTTGCTAGAGCAGTTTTTATTTAAATAATCGAAGACTTGGACATATTTCGTACGTGGTTCGAACATTCTTAACTCAGCGACTTAAGTGAAATGTTCGTTACCCCAGAAAATTAATTAAAATTACGTTTTTATTTATATACGTCATCATTGCTACCGTTCTTGAGATGTTATAATGGAACGAGTTACCCAGAACCACGGTGGCTTAGTGGTCATCGTTGCCGTTTGGTGTTCACAACGTTCTGGCTACAAACCCAAGCTTTGACATGTATTTTTATATTTATTTAAGTTTAAAGTCTTAATCACAGTTCTTCTTCAGATCAATTTGATGTAAACATGTTATTGTGTTGTCTTGGCTTTGATCGTTGAGGCATAGAATTCCGCTGTGGATCGTTAAGATTTTGGGGTACGAAACCCGCCATTGTCTTTCATTTTTCCATTACTAACTACTGTAGCAGAGTCCTAGTGCGTTCCAGACTATAACACCACCATACACTCAAGGGGAAAACACTGGACAAGTTGAATATTTTATAACAACGACAAATGCATTACGATGTTAATGACGTTCATGGCACCAGATGCTGTCGAGTCTCGTAGCCGAGCTTGTTAAGTCCTGAACTGTCGTTCCGGAGTCATGGGGTCAAATCCTGACAAAGTTTCTTATTTTTAGTCCAGTAAAACACCTGTAGAGTGTCTCAATGTTTACGTCGGCAGCCCCGGCGACGCCATTCATCTGCTTGCTCAAGTGCTAGAATAACTTAGGTGCAGCATTAAAGTTTTAATTTATACCAGTCCACATTAATAGCTTAACTTAGCCATTTTATTGCCTCCAGTGTACACGAAACACGTTGGCTGAGTGGTCATCGTCATGTGCCAGTGATCGCAACGTTCTGGGTACTAACCCAACCTTTGATCTGTATTTTTTTCTTTATTTAAGTTTAAAGTCTGAATCACAGTTCTTCTTCGGAACAATTTGATGGGGTCAGGTTAAGGTGTTATGTTGGCTATGATCGTTGAGGCTTAGAATTCCGGATACGATCGTTACCATTCTGGGGTACGAAACCCGTCAATATCCTTCTTTTTTTCATTACCAACTACTGTAGCAGAATTCTAGTACGTTCGAGACTATAACACCAACATACACTTAAGGGGAAAATACTGGACAAGCTGAATTTTTAATAGCAATGGCAAATATATTACGATATCGATGAAGTTCATGGCACCAAATGCTGTCAAGTCTCGTAGCCGAGCTTGTTAAGTCCTGAACTGTCGTTCAGGCGTCATGGGTTCAAATCCTGACAAAGTATCTGTTTTTATTAAAGTATAAGACCTGTACAGTGTCTCAATGTATGCGCGGCAGCCCCGGCGACGCCATTCATCTGCTTGCTCAAGTACCAGAATAACTTAGGTGCAGCATTCATGTTTTAATTTATGCAAGTCCTCATTAATAGCCTTCTTCAGCCATTTTAATGGAGCCAGTCTGCATGAATCACGGTGGCCGAGTGGTCATCGTAGTGGACTAGTGATCACTGGTTTCTGGGTTCAATCCTGGCCTGTATCGTCTGTTTTTACTTTTATTTTTATAAATACATTCAAGAATGCAACCTCCTTGCTCCTTCTGCTATCCTATTATTATTATGGCAAATTTTGGTGGCAATGAAAACTTTTTAGAGTGTCTAACCTCTTTGCTCTTTCTACTATCCTATTATACCAGCAGCGAATTTAGCCATTTGCTGGCAAGAAAGGATTTGTGGAGCGGTTTGATGACTCTTATGTAACAGGGGTGCATACTAGTAATGGAGGTTTTACTGACAATATTGGTTCGTTTCCCAGCTTTTAAAATGTGTAATCTACCAGGGGAGCATAACAGTAATGGAGGTTTTACTGACAATATTGGTTCGTTTCCCAGCTTTTAAAATGTGTAATCTACCAGGGGAGCATAACAGTAATGGAGGTATTACAGTCTTCCGAGATCGGCTCCACTTGCTAGAGCAGTTTTTATTTAAATAATCGAAGACTTGGACATATTTCGTACGTGGTTCGAACATTCTTAACTCAGCGACTTAAGTGAAATGTTCGTTACCCCAGAAAATTAATTAAAATTACGTTTTTATTTATAGACGTCATCATTGCTACCGTTCTTGAGATGTTATAACGGAACGAGTTACCCAGAACCACTGTGGCTTAGTGGTCATCGTTGCCGTTTGGTGTTCACAACGTTCTGGCTACAAACCCAACCTTTGACATGTATTTTTATATTTATTTAAGTTTAAAGTCTTAATCACAGTTCTTCTTCAGATCAATTTGATGTAAACATGTTATTGTGTTGTCTTGGCTTTGATCGTTGAGGCATAGAATTCCGCTGTGGATCGTTAAGATTTTGGGGTACGAAACCCGCCATTGTCTTCCATTTTTCCATTACTAACTACTGTAGCAGAGTCCTAGTGCGTTCCAGACTATAACACCACCATACACTCAAGGGGAAAACACTGGACAAGTTGAATATTTTATAACAACGACAAATGCATTACGATGTTAATGACGTTCATGGCACCAGATGCTGTCGAGTCTCGTAGCCGAGCTTGTTAAGTCCTGAACTGTCGTTCCGGAGTCATGGGGTCAAATCCTGACAAAGTTTCTTATTTTTAGTCCAGTAAAACACCTGTACAGTGCCTCAATGTATGCGTCGGCAGCCCCGGCGACGCCATTCATCTGCTTGCTCAAGTACCAGAATAACTTAGGTGCAGCATTCATGTTTTAATTTATGCAAGTCCTCATTAATAGCCTTCTTCAGCTATTTTAATGGAGCCAGTCTGCATGAATCACGGTGGCCGAGTGGTCATCGTCGTGGACTAGGGATCACTGGTTTCTGGGTTCAATCCTGGCCTGTATCGTCTGTTTTTACTTTTATTTTTATAAATACATTCAAGAATGCAACCTCCTTGCTCCTTCTGCTATCCTATTATTATTATGGCAAATTTTGTTGGCAATGAAAACTTTTTAGAGTGTCTAACCTCTTTGCTCTTTCTACTATCCTATTATACCAGCAGCGAATATAGCCATTTGCTGGCAAGAAAATTTGTGGAGCGGTTTGACGATTCTTTTGTAACAGGGGAGCATACTAGTAATGGAGGTTTTACTGACACTATTGGTTGGTTAGTTTTTGAACAATTTATTATTCGCCACTTCCGTTGTTGAAGAAATGAATATTTTGGGATAGGGCTACGAGATATATATTCACAGACCGGTGAACAGTGTTTTAGTCGAGACTAATTAATACATGAGTTAAATAGACTGTTAAATATTGCAATGAATGATCGTGTGTGTTATTGTATCTCATAATCCTTCAGAAACGTAAAAATATCATGACAAAATGTTTTTATAATAGCCATTGGAAAACAGGGTACTAATATTATTATTATTATTATTGTATGCCAATAAGTTCAGGTTATAGTTAAATTAAGTAGCATTTGAATCTCTCAAGTTTCTTAGAAGTTTGTATAACTATTACAGGTTATAGTTTATTTAAATAGCTTTTGAATCTGTTATGTTTCTTAGAAGTTTGTACATCATTACAGACCAACTATTGTTATTTTATAACTTCCAATAGTAGTGGGGTTTTTTAAAATTTCTCTTTAATGGAAATGGCGTCACCGCATTAAATATAGGACATTACATAATAGCCTCTATGTCGACGTGTATTTTTAAAAATTTGTTTTTGGATGTACCAATCTGCCCACACTATAGGCCTACAGGTTTTTGAAGGTTATTCATTGCATCAATTTTAGGCGAATACTACCCTACAATCTTAATCTGTAGCTCTAAATTAATCCTTTTTTCTGAATCCCATCAATCTTCCCCTTCCTATACTATTATATAAAAGTGACTACAATGAGAATTACCTTGTAGTAGCCACTTTTAAGGTAAATAAAAGTGTAATTTATTTTTAAAATGACCACTTTTCGTTATATTTTCAGAACTATGTAAAAGTTAATTTAATTATCATATTCCGTTACTATTGAAAAATAAATTTTGATAGCACAATAAATTTCAATTGCTTCATAAATTTTGCTTGCAATATGTAAATTAAGCACTGAATATTTATTATAATTACAAGAAAGTGATATAAATATGCATAATATTCAAAAACAAATGACAGCCGTGATTCCAGTACTTACGATGAAAATACGACGTGCCCTATCACCTGGATTTATGACTACCCCAAATCTGACTCTAACAAACTGAAGCGGCCGACAGGACTAAGACTGGTCATTTAATGGGTATTATTTGGACTTTATTCGGGACGTAGTAGTTTAATGAAGGCCATGCCAGGCCAGGCCAGGCCAGGCTTGGCTCAAATCCAATCCCCCATGGCTGGAAGAGAGGACACCCGCATCGTAAACCGCGGTGCCTGTCCCACACGAAAAAGAGAACTTCGGCCGTCTACTGTCAGTCCCCGGGACTTCAAAACCCAATGGGGAGAGTTGGAATCACTGCGAGGCGAGTAGGGGTGGAAAAATGTTGGCCAGTCAGAGAGCCTGGAGGAATAACGGAATTGCGTACAGGAGAGCTAAATGCAAACGACAAAAAAGGAACTTCACCTAATTAAATATTGAGATTATAAAACTCCCGCGAAAGTTTCATTTCTAAAAAAAGGAATACATATTTTCTGTTAAATCACGTCGCAAAAGTAATTCAGAAAGTGGATCTTACTAAACGGCAACTACGTGTTACGTTTCGTTTTTTAAATTTTTTATATAAGTTCATAATTTTCAGAATCTTGCAACTGAATATTTAATATTATGTGTCAAATTATGAGTTGGGGGTGTAACTTTAAAATCAACATATTACAAGATTTGACGAAATATTTAGGCCAAGAAGCGTTGCCAAGCTGTGTACTGCGAGGAGTGGAAGCGATATAACATTTGCTAGGTGGACACAAAACACCCTCCACGCGTTCAAGTCATGTGACAACGAAACTAAAACAGGCTACAGGAATGAGTTTTTGCACTGATGCCGTTCTATGGAACAGTGAATGAAAAAGCCAATAAGTGTCAGTGAATAAACTAAAACTTTTTAAAAATACTTATTGTTAAATACCTGAAGTCTTTCACCACAGAAAATTTAATGTTCAATTAATGTCACACCAATTTCCGTCTTTTGCTCTTTCACTCGAAAATGAGATTCGAGTACCAACCTGAAAGTGATGCAGGTACCTTCACAAAATAAAGTGTTAGTGAATTTGTAGTTAATAAATTAAAATTAGACAAAATTGAATGATTGATGGCAACGGCTTTTAATAATGACCCACCCTATACTATACTATAAAAGGACCAAGTCATGAAATTCAATCACAATATTCATTTAATTACGGAAAATAAGTATTCCTGTCTTGGTTGAGCTGTTTTTAGATTCCGTTTTAGCTTTATTTGACGAGCTCCGGTATTAATCGCTTGGTCCACAGCTATACATTCCCAGAGACAGGGACACGTATTTTATTTGAGGCATCAAGAGTCCACTTCGGCCATGGAAGAGGATGTGTACAGTTTCACAGAATGCTGAACCAGTGGGGCGAGGCGATACTGAGTTAATTACAAGCTTCACCGTTAGCTACCAGAGAACGTTCCCTTTCCCTATATTGAAGCCGGTTAACTGTATTTATGTTTCATTTAGCCGCTCCTCTCCGTGGCTTCGGTGTGCGCACTGAGACGCGTAAACGTAATTGAAATGCAACATTCAGTCTAGGCAATTAGGACGGAGATCATTTCCTTATTAGGGTCGAGGTTCTCGCTCCTGCTACGTTTTGTCTAATGCATTTTACGTTCAGGCTTGCCTCCAACGTATACTACTGAGAAAAGCTCAATCTATAGAGCTCAAAGGATTTAGTTACTGAAAGTCAAATTGTATTCAAAGACGAATTTCAATATTTTTTTCATTTCAAAGTAGTTTTCCTACATTACCACCCGCGATATGATCAGATTTCTATATTCAATAAACATTGGTAACGATTTCACTTTAATTATTACGCGCAGTAAGTTTTCAAATTACGGACATACATCACATTTAGTATAATGCTATAAGATAAAATAAGATAAAAAGGAAAAATTACCTCACCACAGTTTAAGTTACGGTTGTATGATGACTAAATGAATTTGAAATTCACTGAGTAAATAACCATATTAGGAAGATTAAATTTAATAGGAAAAATCACGATGTTGAGTTCATAACATTGAAATCTCCGTTAGTGGATTAATAAATTAAATATATTTGGCCACAATGTTTGAGTGTTGAGTAGAATTTTAATCTAAAATATATTGTTTTATTAATTATCTTGAAGAGGTTCCAATGATAGGAATACAACGTCCTGATTTTTATTATTAAATTTAATTTTCTAACACTTGTGATAAATGTAACTTTTTTTAAGTTTTAAGACTTCCGTTCACGAGTTCTCAAAATAAAAACAATAATTTTTAAAAAAAATTGATAATAGTACAGTTTTTAACGCTGTATTCATAAATTTATATTGTTAACAAATAATTACTTTATTCGTTGTAAATATTGTAGATGCTTTGAAAATCTAACATATGACTTTTGTGATTAGTACCTTACCGCTTCCAATACAATTCACATTTTTAATTATGCTTTCGAGAGTATACCTGTTTCCAAATATAAACTTTTCCTTATCAATCGTAAAAAAATTACTTTTTATTCATTATTTTCAGTATTTTTACTTTTTTCGCCTCATACCCACTTAGCATTTTTAGCATAATTTTCGCTACCGTATTCTGTATTATTTTTGCGAGTTGTCAGAAAAATAATGTTATAATATTTTCAGGGAATCGTGATGAGTGCGAACTGCCAATGTTAAAGGGATGTTGTTAAGGGGAAGGAGTGGGAAGGAGCGAACAAGCTCTCGGCTTTAACCTCTCCGTGAGATGGAGCAGTTGATAACAGGCTCCTTATGTCTGCAGTGGAAATGTCGCAACACTCCTCCACTCCACCCCTATGAATACGTGAGGGATTATGTTTCGTAACATGGAAAGTGATACTCCCACAAAAAGAATTTCTGATTTCACAGAATAAGAAACAAGCAAGAATACTTTCTTACATCGCAAACTGTAAATCCGGTTTCAACAACTCTATATTTATATTATATTTTATATTCATGCGTAAATAACCCTTCTCAAATTTTAACCTCTTATATTATTTTTGTTTCATTTTTCAGATCTCATTCATTCTGAATTCGATTACACTACCCATTTATCCTGCGTATTGTTACCCGCATTCATAAACTCTCATGAAACATAATTCAACTTAAATTTTTCGTTTACCTCGTACACTACTAAAAATTAAACTGTTTTTAAATTAAATTTTTTCATAAACCACGTCTTTTGGCGGAAGCATTAAGCAGCCAACCCTATAATTGGCGATTTTTCACTTTCGTGCCTCTATAGTCATACTGGATGCGTCTCATCGAATTGATGCGACTCTCGGGAACTTCTCCATGGCTTCAACCTTTACCACATGAAATATGTGTCAATTTCTTTTACCCGACCCCAGGATCTCTTTTCCGTAAAAATTTCATTTCCTTTTCGAATCGCGCCGTTGGAACATGTTAGGAGGTAGATTTACCTGGCTCTTGGTAATTTGTGAAAGCAGCTGAACAGAGAAGGTCTGTGGCTGCTCCGCCTGCACGTGCGTTATTTGTAGCCTGCACACGTACAAACGCAAACACACACAATCCCACGGGCTAAACCTCACTGGGTCATCAATAACATGCCTGGTTCACTTTAGATAATCGGAGATTTTATTAATTGGTTGTATAGCCAATAAACAAACGGCTTTCATACATTATATAAAATGACCAATATATACCTCCAAATGTTGTTTGATATACAAGAACCAGTTTTTCAAACGAAGAGCTGTTGCCAACTAAGAAGTATGTTCCATGTCGGAGGAAGGAAGCAAATACTAAACACCAAAGACCTTTCGACGTGGCTGACATTTTACACGCTTCAAAAGGTTAAGAAAGTCTACTGCCGACGGTGTTATCGAGATCGCCTGGTGTATTGTTACAGAAACTGATACATACAACATTGAAATTGCAACCGAATCTCGTATAGAAACTTTCAAAAATTTGTAAACAGGTTTTTAATGCACTTAATGAAGAAACTTGTAAAAATGAATGAAGTTATTCTTCTAATGTAAAGAGTATAATTATAAAAATTAGTAAGTCTGTTCATAAATTTAAAAAAATTACTTATTAATGATATGAACCCCCGACGGTTCCTCCACCATTTGATGGGCTTTATCAAGTGAATATTACTGATGAAAATAGAACAAGGCTAGTTTATTTCGTATTTTCAATGATATTTTTCAATAGAGTTCATCTGAAAAAAAATTTAATCAACAATTTAAGTGATGATAATTTTTGTCGTTTTAGATTCTCAATTCGTATTTATGTTATCTGTACGATTTACCATGACCTTATCATACTTCCTTTCTCTCTATCACGTTTTGTCCATAGAGTCTCGAAGGTACTATTTGTGAAGTGGAAATTGCGATAGATTAAAAATTACTATGCATTTGTATGGCACTTGATCATGATTATCCCTTCCTAGATGATTCAATTTTAAAGATCAACTATTTCTCGAAAAAAAATGTCGAGCCGTTTTTGAGTATTACTTACATTACAATGTATAAAACTAGATCTCGTCAGGTTGCGAAGTCCAAAGAAATATACCCACTAACGAAACAACAGATTTCTAACGTTTATATAACTTTCCTGATTTCTCATATTCTAACAATTACTGAGGTTTATAGTCTAAAAATGATTTGAATGTCGAAACAATTAAACGCGGCATATGAATCTGGAAAATCAATAATTGACCATTTCAGGTTTTCTTTAACATACTATTTTCCTTTAATAAATATAACAATCCCCAATTTCCTTTAGAAGAAAAGTAAACCATTTAAAATAGGATTAAATATCGGGAAAATTATTTTTAACAAGACTATACACTGAAAAATTGGACTACAATGCAGAGTGTACGAAAAACGCGAGGCTAGAGAATTCATGTTGAATGTTTGGTTTTCCTTTGTCCACAAACCTCTAAGCCGTCTGTCTTTCTGACAGGTCGTCAAGCCTCATTCACTCAAGTAGAATCGTAACACGCAAAGACATTTCGCTTGGGGCGATGGTCATGCAAAATTTACACAAACGTTAACACGATGGCCACACCTTCTTATGGAAATGTCTAACGTAAATAATGTGACACATTTATTTACTTGTTCCAGATGTCCAGGAAAAGTTCACTGATTGCTGTATTTATATTTTAGGAATTTATCATATTTTCTAAGATAAATCATATTATGACACAGACTTTGATAACCAAAACTGTACAATTGAATTAATTATTCAAAAAATATTTCCCAAAGATATGTAACTTGTAAACCATTATTATTATGAGATGACATTTGGTGTTCCCCAGGTTATATTTTAATTTGGTAATTATAAATGTAAATATGTAACGTTTTCCGGAGAATGAAATGTACTTAGATCAACTTCAGTATCCATCGTGTCATTTCCAATTTGTATTAAAATTAAAGTATGCAACTTTATCTCATATTTTATTAATTACTAAATTATTTCAATATACCATGATAATTAATTAAAGATTCAATGAACAAATTTATAATACAGGCAGTATAAATATATTCACACGGTCGTTTGTCTTAAAATTACAATAAATGTGACGTTCGAATAAGTCCAATGCAGTGAATACAAAGAAAAATAATTTATTGAAAGAAAACACGTTTCCATAAAGTAAGGCCCTTTATCCTGTGATATGAAGGAACTCAAATTAATTTTAAATAAGTGTGCAGCAACACAAGACCCCCACCACTAACTCTTTTCATTCCGTTGGCTGTTTATTTAATGCTGCGAATTCCCCATTCGTGCATGAGCATTAGCAGTAATACAACAAACCTACAAACAACGGCTCTAAAACAAATATAAATACAAAGCTTGTCGTGTAATGAAACTAAAATTACTACCCTGGTCTTAATCAACACAAAAAAAACGACGGCTGGGTTTGTCCTCGCTTTGAAATTAATTTTTGAAGTTAACGCGGGAACTGTGCTAAATTAAAGTTTAATTACTTGTTGGTAAAAGTAATGCCACTTTATCTATTTAAATTATTAAATAGGCCTGTCGTAAGCATTTATTACGATTAGGATTATTATTATGAAAATAAAATAAAATACTTGTAACTAGTATTTTCAATCAATTCAACAGGTTAGTTACTGTTTTTCTTATCAGATTATTTAAAGCCGTAAACAGGATAATTGAAATCATTCAGTTTTATAATTATTTATAATTATATTATCATTAAAGTTTCAGCACGTATTTATATTTAAGTCAACTAAGCTTTTTTTATAAAAGAGTTGCCATAGTTACAGCTCATAAATGAAATGTAATAACTATATATGAATCAATTGTCATTCAATTATTGAAATATTACTGAAACATGTGTATGTATTTGACATACAAAAAGAAAAATATAAAGATATCACCTACAATTATTTTTACTTGTTTTAAGTTTTGACAAAGAACTACTTTCAGATCAAATTTCACAAATACTCAATTTTCTAGTTTATGGTCAGTAATTTTGAAATTGATTATAGCAGACAAAAAATATTTGTTTAACAATGAAATTTATTTTCAAACTAGTACTTAGTCACCTTATAATTATATCACAGTTTCACATTACGCGTACTGTAAAATATTTCATAGCAGCCTTTATTATTAATGTTTAATTGTTAATATAAATATTCAAGTGATACAGGAGATTTGTATTTCAGAATTATTTTACTAATTGAATTCGCACGAATACAAATAGTCCTAAAATTAATGTGCAATTTTGTTGTTTTCAAGGCTAATATTCTACACTTCACGGAAAAAATTTAAAATAATGAATTTAATGCATATTTACATTTTTACAAGCTTATTTTCTAATTAATGTATGCCATATTTTCCAGGCAAGTATTCTACATTCCATGGAAAAGAAGTTAAAAGATTAATCAATTCATATTGAATTAATATAATGTATTATTTTGAGGAATTAGAATTTCCCTATTGAAACATGCAGTTTTAATTACTGATAAGAGCACTTGATAACTAATGTATGAAAAACTACATAGGGTCGAGGTCTCTGTTATTGACTAATCGAAATGACGTCAGACTGGCTCCTGACGAAGCCACACGTGCAATCGGCAAATTCATCAGACAGGTTCGCTGACGCATCTATGAATTAATCCGTGACAATTTCTCACGTTAAGCCAGATCGCCATTCCACTGAATAGCTCGTGCATAAATTGAAATCAAGGCTTACAACAGTGCATCAATACGTAAGTAGGCATTTAAACAAACATTAACTTAGAGAAACACGGCAAAATACTAGTGGATGCAAAGTAGTGATATTAAATGACGAGATATTTATTGCTCTTAGAAACATTATTGAAATTTTAAGGCAGTCTGTTATACGAAAGTGGTAAGAGTAATTATAACGGAAATCTTTAAATATAAAATTCTGGTGTGCATGTGTTCATAACGTTTCTCGCACTAAACGGCTTGAAGATAATTGTGTAGCATAGGTACTTATCAGCAAAGTTTTCAAACCCTATTAGATGCTGAAATATTCTACCCTTCATCATATGCTACCCCATTTGCTCCGTTAGAAGATAAATAGTTAAAATAAATGACAGAAGTGAAATTTACACGCACCTGCTGCTAGAAAATATCGGAAAGTACCGATATGGAAATTTTGTTGTTTGAGAAGGGGAGATAACCACCATGTGGTGCAGGAAACAATATTACTCAGTGTTCTGCTTCCAAACTTTCGGTGGGTTGAGCCCAACCAAAAAATACTTTTTAAAACTGACTTAGAAAACTGTACTGAAGTTGGTATTGTAACAAAACTGAATGGGAACCTGAGTGAAATATGACAATTGAACAATAACAAGTTCATATAATAATTTGATTTAATTGTTTTGTTGCGCTAATGGAGATTTTAACACATACTAACAAACTACCACTGCTAAAATATGGGTAAGTAACAATCAAAATTCAAGTCTGCAAGCCATCTAAGACATACGAGCATTTTTCAAACGAAGAGGATAATTAATATATTTTCAAATAATTTTCGAGATAAATTTCTTTGAGAGTAATATTTACATTTTAAAAATACGAAAATTTTTTAATTAGATGAAAACAATTAGCAGATAAATAAACTTCCAATAAACAGACAAAAAAGTGTTAAAATGAATACAACTGTTCTTCACACTTTATTTATTCTGTCCGCTGCTTTAGGCGATGTGTCGTTCTTTAAGCACTCACAATAATTAATAATTATATGTAAAATATTAATTTAATCTGACTTAATAATATAATAAAAAACAAAGAATAGCCAAAAGTCAGAGAATGAAGATTTTAACTTCATTTAAACGTTTCGTACTCAGATTTCTGGGCCTCTTCAGATCATTGATTATAATCTCATAAACGTTTGTGTTGCTGCCTCAACATCCGGGCCCTAAATGAGAGAAAACAATTGGGGCAGTAAAACGATTTTAATTAGATTTTAATGACTGAACTGGAAAGGTCCAGAAATCTGGGGACGAAACATTTAAATTCTAATTAAATTTTTCTATTTCTGATGTTTGGCCATTTTTATTATTATTGATTATTAATAATGACTGCAGACTTTGTTTATTTATTGTCACACCTGTGATTGTCTTTATTACCTACTGTATTATTTGATAATTCGATCTTGAGCTAAAGAGAATACTGATTTAACGTTTGAGCACAAACACATGCGGTCAGCATTGGTAGAGGAGTTTAAGCCGTTTGTTCCCCCGTGTCAGCATTGGGCACGAGTGTGTTTGTCTGCCATTAACTACCCACTAGTTTGTTAGGTAACAAAGTGAGACCCGAACAGCAGTCGGCATAAGCGAATCATCCCCAAAACTTCATTACGATCCTACAACACCCGCGTCAAACCACCAGCGACGTCCATGTCTATGTCCCACGTTACACGTCTACAAACAGTCCTAACAAAGTAAAACGAAAGTATTGTTACCTTTGAGTACAAGGTAATAGACATGACCAAGTAAAAGGATAAAATATAGGAACAATGTTCGTTTATTAAAATTATTATCAAAAAATTGTGTTAATTGTGGTGTTGTTATACGTATTCTATATTTTAGAATGAGTTTGTACGCATGCGTATATGCTATTTTATTCTCTCTAAAGGTTTGTTATCAGTTTCAATTTAAACATTTTATAAATCACATTTACAATTTCATAACAATTCAATAAATATAACGTTTATTTACAGATGAATATAAACGTAGATATATATTGTCAGAAGTTCCGGTTTTGTAAATTAAAAATGATAATTAGTACTTTTATTATTTAATGTGCGATGATAATAAGATAACAAACTGGTTAATACATAAAGATAAAAATTATATGTAGAAAATAACTTACATCTGCAGTTTCGTCTTCATCCTCATTTTTGAAATTTCTATCGTCTGTAATAGGAATCGAAGTTAAATATAAAAAGAAGTTTCACATTTC
Source organism: Eucriotettix oculatus (assembly GCA_034510155.1). Lineage (NCBI taxonomy): Eukaryota > Metazoa > Arthropoda > Insecta > Orthoptera > Tetrigidae > Eucriotettix > Eucriotettix oculatus. The sequence goes on from CM067382.1 coordinate 45,083,516, forward strand.
AGTCGGAAATAAGTTATAAAATGAATATCACACAACATTATATTGGTTTACAAATCATTCTGCAATTATTATTAGCGATTCTCAATAACCTTCCGAAAGCACTAAGAATTGCAGATGTGTTGTCTAAATGAAACGTAAACGTTGTGTGCTATATATTTTATCATTTATTTATTGCTCTAATTTGTTTACTTCTTTTTCAGTTATAATTTTTTAACACAAACAGTTTATACTCGTCAATATTTTACACTAGTTTAATTGCCATTTTATGATAATTTTATGCCATAAAGCAACTGCATCTCAAAGTTCGTTGATCTAATGCCATGAGACATTTATAAAATTTATGATTTTATTTCTTTATCATTTTGAATTATAAATTCTTCGATATATTTTAAAAGTAGATGAATTTTTATAGAGCTTACTTGTAACTAAATTTTGTAAGATCATAGGACATTTTAAAATATGGAATGACATGTCTTAAAATATGAAACATGAAATAAAGTAAACTCTGAAGAAAAGATAATCCTTCACAAATATGGTTGTAATTCGTTCATAAGTATTAATGATTTGAAGAAACTTAGAAGGATTGAGCTAGCTGTGACGCGTTACACGTCTACTGCAGAGTTTGAAGGGGCGTTATTCTAAGAATAATTCTTTCAATGAAGATATTGTTTATCGAGGGAGGTTTTTAAAGGAATATTATTTCTGGAAATAGGGAAAAATCTGTCCACTCTTTATTTGTAATTTGTCAATTCAATTTATCACGCGTAAAAAGAGTATTTTATTGTCCGTTGGCCGTTGATAAAGTGTTAAGTTTCACGTATCAGTTGCAAAAATAAAGTGAGAGGATGGAAGAGCTCGTGGAAGATATTACTTTCCCGGGGTATATAACTGATTATTTGCTCTATTAATCCTTTTCCACGCTGCCGCTGTTCTGTTAGATTATTTTCGCCTCAAAAATTTAAAAATCCACTACTATGATATTATTTTTGGCAACGGTCCTATTATTTCGTTTGATTTTTATTTCGAAATAGTTCAGTTTTGCTATGAAATTTTAATTGAATACTCAAACAATGGAGCTTTTTTCCACATGTTGGGATATAAATGCTAAAATATTCTATTATATACGAATGAAACAGTTATTTACGCATAAATCCCGGTAATAGAGGGAATTGTGGAAGAAAATGTGCAATAAATATTGTACTTCAATAACAATGGGATTTGTTGAAAGGTTTTATTTCATTTATGAGTAATAATTTAAAATATTTAATTACTATGTGATTGGGATACTATTATTTTAACTGTAATACATTTAATGTAATGAATGCAAGTACAATAAACATTCCGATAGAAGTTTATTCAGGCACGCTTAAAAGAGGGATGTTATGTCCTACTGAACTCGTAAATTAATAAATTCCATCTTTCGAGCTAAAAGATTTTTGATGTAAGGGAATGTTGCAGAAGAGATTTATTGGACGCAAATAAACTAAAACGTAATGTTTAATGTAGAATAGTTCAGAGAAAAAAATACAAAATATTATTAATTTCCGCTCCTTTCTTTTCTCCCATCGAAGGTATTACTATAGAGAAAACAGTTGTAAGCTATGTTCACCATGTATATGTTCCTGAGACTGAAAACAAATTTAAAATTTAAGACTTATCCAGAGTTGTGTGGCCACAAAGTGACTAGCGGCAGTACCGATATAATTATGCTTACAAAACATTTAGACAAATTTATAATGATGTAGAGAATGAAGATAATTTAAATTATTCATCTTAAAACGTTCACTTATTACTAAACATTGACTGGAACAGAATCATTCGTTTAATTTTGATAATGCTCTTACACTACATAAGTAAATAGAAGGCTAATTTTCGAAATGTTACATATCGCCCCATCTGAGAACCTGCAGCCATATATCAGGAGTTGAAGGTTTAATTGCAGAAACGTGGACTTGAGTTCGAGTCTCACTCAATGCAACCATGCAACCACGGCTGTTTAAATTGTACTGGACCTCCGAGTGGAGGCTGTCTTTCGCAGTGCGAGCCGTTGTTAATATAAAACGCGACACTTCTCAACTAAATATATTTTATATGACTGTTTATTAAATTGTCCTTGTTAGTTTCATCTTTTGTTAAACTTTGCTGTGAACTGTCTTTCTACTTATTACTTTAGTCCGTTTTAAATATTGAAAATGACTGCAAATTTTAGTCGAAACGTCTATTTAGTATCAAATTTTAAATTTATGTTCAAAACGTTTGTAATTGTCTGCTAAACGGTCGTTAATTTTTATCTAATTTATAATTTATTGCTTTATAAGACCATAATTTTTATTTTTAATCTAAGAAAATTATTTTAAAATGCTCGCCTTTCAATTTTATGCCTTTCGGAAGTAACTTCAACACTTTCCAGTTTTGACATTAACATCAATAAATTTGATCTAAAGTTTGTGTTGCGGCAAGTGGTAAACTATGAGTCTGTATAATGTATACATTTATCTTAGTATGGAATTATCCTTGACGTGAAAAGATAAATAACGCGACCTTGTGTCTTTGATTTTTGGTCCGCTTACCACTGTGTTGTCTTCATTACATTTATTGCAAATATTACGCCGACAGATAATTTCTGACGAAATAATTATAATTTCGATGTTATAAAATACACATTTCTGGATGAGAATTGTTCCCAATGACAACTGAACCATTGAGTTCCTCATTTGTTCGTCCGAGTTCCGCGAACTCACCTGCCGATCGGGAGTACTTGAAAATCTACGCGATTCTCAGATTTGCATAGAACAAGCCGCAACGTTAAGAGCCTTAATTAAATCCTGACCGAAGCGTGGAGAGACTCGTGACAAATAATGAAACCGTCATTCGGGCAATACAGCCTTCCTACAAAACACGGATTTTTACGCCAACACATATGTTGTAGCTATGCTTACATTTTATTTTCAACCACCCCACAATAATACTGACACTAATTTTGTTAAATACTTATTTTTCAATATATCATTTTTTAAATGCACTTAAAATGCTTAAATTGATACATTATACGTACAAGTATATATTAATTTTAAAACATATTCAGTAAATTTTTAAATCAAATACAAATTTATTAAATAACATTTCGACGTATTAATGCAAGTCAATGCAGTAAACTGAGGACTATTTGAGTTCGTTTATGATAAATTTTGACTTACCCTCAACAGCCCCCCCTTGACGCGGTACGGTAAAGAAAATCTTTTTAAACGAAAAATAAAGACAAGCATAACTCAAAATTAAATAGGATCTATATTTAGAATAATATTTTTAATAATATTTATATATTTTATGACCATAATGACAGTTTTGAAGGGTGGATAATCCGATGTGACGGTCATTTCAAAAGTTATCTATTCATATATTAGCACTGTAAAATATTTTCTCACTATTTTTTGCAAAAGTAATATCTTCTAAATATTAAAAATCATTATACGATGGCGTTTGATTTTATGCAATATTCCATAAATAAAATTGAGTCTTTTATGAACCCGCTACATTTGAAATTAGAATATTTTTACAAGTAACAAGAGCAAGCTCCGATTTTATCCAAGCTATATCACACATATTTGAAATAAAGATATAAACGATTCCGAGGATTGAATCTGTAATATTCCTGTAAAGGAGAAGCTCTATAAGTATAATTCGTCTTTGAACTATTAGTCTATGTATTCGGTATTAGGTTAAACTAAATTAGATTTACATAAATTTGGTTAATGTGGCCTTACATTTCTAAGTGAAACACACGGTGTGGAAGTCGGGGACAAGAACGACGAATCAAGTAGAGAAGGGCGTATCACGTAGTCCAATTACGTGAGATTACGGGCCGCAAAATAAGGCAATGAATCATTGCAAAACACATACGCTTCCGCTTACATTAGCTGAAATCAGACTTTGGGATCTCTAACTGATATTCACTGTCGCGCATTGCGGCCATATCCATTTGTTTAATAATTGATTCCCTGTCGCGAACTGGTTTTCAATACCTAACGGTGAGCCAGCATATCACGATTGTCGAAACAAAGCTTAATAAGTAGTGATTTATTACGCAGATTAAATTTCAGTGGATGTCATATTGAGAAGTGGAAAGCAAAAATATTACTCTCAAGGAAATATCGAAGTTCAACTTCAACTCAAAAATCACAATTGCTTTCCCACCATTATTTCGTTAAAATATTGCTGTAAAAGAAACACTTTCCTTAAGTGCCTTTTCGATAAAAAGTCAGTGAGAAAGAAGCAATTGTTTATAATATTTACATTAATGAACTGTTAAATTATTGCTTTAATGAGAGATTTCCATTTAATGAATTACGGCGATGAATGGCTCCTTGACTATGGAATAATTAAAATTATCAAAAATGTAGCATAGGGTTAGAAGAATATAGCAAAAGAGAAATTTTTATTAAATGTGAAAACCCACTGCAGGATAATATTTAATGACATTTAACTGTTGTTACGTTAGTAACTATTTAGACAGTACAAAAACTATTATCTATATATTTCGTACTACTTTTGTGTACCATAAACAAATACAATTTATCTGACATTTAAATAAATATTAAATGAGTAATAACAACCTCTTTGTCAGATTGTCTTTTATATAAATAATCAACTTGACTACATTTCGTCTGTCATTTGAGATTCTTCAGGTTTAAATATTTAACTGTTCATGGACCTCACTCCTTCGGCCAAAGGATCAATGGAGTGAGGTTCATTAACAGCTAAATGTTTATATCTGAAGAATTATTTATTTCAATAAAATAAAAACTGACAAAGAGACTGTTAAAACTCATTTTCAACACCATTTCACACCATGAAGTGCCAACTTAATATTAACTGTAAACAAATGTTATGAAAGACCTGTATATACATAAAAAAATACGTGAAGGCTGAATTCAGCTTGGATATTATAAAATATTGCATTTGTGTTCAACAATATTTTGAACCTTTACACTGGGACTATAACATTAATAATTGTGCATAGCATAAAATATGCAATTAATAATTTTACAAATTACATGAATACCTATTTATTTTTTCCGGCAAATTTGCATATTGTAAATTAAGTTGCGACATTTTTTTCGCTATTAAATTCCTGTATTAAGTTTAAAAACAGGAAAGTGTATTTTTGTTACTACCTCTTACGCACCCGAAAGAAAATAATACACTACCACACATCTAAATTATAAATTATTATGAAAAATACTCAAGACTTTTTTTTCTGATCATACGATATATATTTAGTTTGCGGTAACAATTACGTATTTATAACTGCAATTAATTTAAATTAATTTTAATTATAGATAGGGAATTCGTTTTAGATAATTCATAATCTTAAATGTATTAAATTTTAATTTTTCCGTACAAGAGTTCTGTTTATATTGTAGCTATATACTACTCATGGGTGCAGTGTAGTTGGGTGATGCGGGCGAGTGAAGGGAATAATGGGAGGGTGTGGGGGTGTTCGAAAGGGTTGGGAGAAGGTGGGCGGAAGGTAGGGCACATCTGCAGCAGAGCATCGAAAAGTTTCCTGGATACATCAATCAATCACTGCCTCACGCGATGTCGCGTGACCTATTCGAAGGGAGGATGGAGGATGGTGTGCCAGGAAAGACGCGGGGAGGTCGACTATGATTACAATGCCACCACCCATCCCATCAACACAAAGTCTTCGCAATTACACGCGCCGCTTGTAATATGCCTTATAAAATATCACGGAACAATGAGCCGATTATATATGCTTGATAACATGCGGTGTACAACGATTTTGATGCACTCTTTATAACTATAAAATAATATTCTCATATAAGCTTATATTCAGCAGTAATGATATTTTATTGGTCTGGAATAGATTTCTACGTTTAAATAAACTATTTATAATATTGAATAAAGTAATACAAAAATACGAAATCTTTGTACTGCCCAAGTTTTGACAATAATATAACCACCCACCCCAGATGAGATGAAAATCGAAGCCGAAAACTGTGCCGTTTGGATTGATTTTTCCAGTAAATCTGAACGATTAACCTCCTGTACACAAATAATGTTAAATATAATATGAATATCTTCATTTCTCCATACGAGACAGATCTCCATTCCAAATCCCATCCTGGAGAATCCCTCTGGCCTCGTCCTTGAGTAACAACGAATAATAATAATGAAAGTTTGTATAGCATTCTTTATGGTTACTGAAAATATAAAAATAATGTAAAATCTAGAAAATGTAATTATGAATTAGTGGAAGATGACCAAGAAACAAGAGGAGCAACTAAGAATTAAATACTGAATATAAATCATGATTTAACATAATTTACGATTATCAAATATTAACCCGTTGTCGTTATTATTTGAATAGACATTAAAGCAAACTGCATTCGCTATATATGAGGCAATCCGATCGATGTCGTATGAACATTAACATAGCATTTGGGTGGTTATGAGAAAGATGGGGTCTGGGCTCTCAGGCCGGGGAGAGTTCTCGCGATGTTTACAGGACTTAATGACCCGGAGGCATTTGTGTGCTCCTTGCTACCGTTATGCAAACGATGGCGAAGAGAAGAAGCACTGCGAGCTCGTTCCACTCTGGATGAGCTGTATCGCTGAAATACTCTGCCGCAAGTACGTACATCAATATGCAAAACGCGGAACCATATCTCCGAAGCGAAGAGAAACAAACAGCTCTTAGTCCGTTCAATACTGGCATTCAATAAGGACGCGGATTCAGATTATTGTTTGAGAAATCCTTTTACCAACCATAATAATAAATATTCTGCGGTGGATTGACAAGTCTCAATAAAAAATCAAATAACATGCTGTTTCTGAAGCACTTTGTTCTTAAAATAATTTACATTCGAATTAATATCTGATTCCGTAAGTTTATATTTCTCTTTGTTCGTTCAGAACATTTTTCAAACTATATATAATACTGACTTACTCTATAGATTATCTCTTCATTTGCTCCCACGTAAAAATGTAGGTAACGTAACTGAAAAGTCACATGAGAGCGGATTATGGGTAGTAAGAGTGCATGTGTTTCTTTCGATACTCAAATTATGCGCTTTTAGCATTGCAATAGACAACAGGCACAAGCAATCATTGCCCTGTATAGAATAACCTTCTTTATGCTACAGAATAAAACAGTTGGCAGTTTTCGTTCCTTTTCTCCTCGAAGAAAATATTTACTTTTATAATTTATATACTTTGATTCAGTTTAATTTTCCTGGATGGATTCTGTTGTACAACTTTATTACATCTATCACCATACCGCCAAAAGTAGTTACCAGGATTAAACATATCCAAATCCTACTTTTAAATACCCTTCGAGTTCACTTCCGGACAAGAGTCAAAAAACAGCGTAAACCTAACTACAATTTTGTAATCAAATCTTCATTGCAGGATACTATTTACCCTTCGATATGAGGGGCACAAGTACCTCATTTCGCAAGAATACTCATTTGATTTGTTCGCCATTTCTTCAGAAGTAACATCTTTAACAACTTGATCCCGCTGTACTGACCTTCGTGTCGGTAAGCTTGACCGACAGGAATTCAGAAAAATGGACACAGTATATATACTATTTATAGTGTTTTTCTTTTATTACAAACGATTTAAAAATCTTTCAGACGTTTGATGAATAATAAAAGAGGCAGTAAATATTTAAAAGTGACTCTAATTAACCATTACTCAACAAACGAGGCAATCGTCCCTCACGGTGCTTATAGCTTCCCTCAAAATATTCTGTACTGCTCAATAAGTTCATGACTAAAATATTAGAAACAATATGAAATACTATCAATGTAGTGTTTCTTCAGAAAAAAAACCTTAATAATCATAAACAGAAATAGTAATGGCCTTGAGTCCTGTTATCCCCAGGATATGATATGATTGTACCACAACGCCCACTTCAATTCAAAAAATTAATTTTTCCACTGAAAAGCCTTGTACATACCTGCAAATCTTGCACAGCCACTCACCGCCTATCTGAGAGTATGAACAAACTTTAAACACAAATCATGTTTAAAATGTCCCGGAAATATATCCGTATTATCATTTTCTCAAGGCTGCAACTGCAGATAACAGTTTTAATTGGTAGTAGTGTAAAATAAGGTGTCTACAATCAACTGATCTTGAGAAATAAAAAAATTACTAAAACGATGTCAGGTTCGCCGAAGAAAATGGTAAAATAAACGAGAAACAACAAAATATTACACTAGAGTAATACGTAAACACGAATCGTATCTACGGTAAATAATTTTGTGTAGCTTATTTCATTGATGTAAACAAATGAAAAATTAATTGAAAATACAATAAAAAATTGAGTTCTACAAGTATGCAACTTAATGCTATTCATATACGCCACTAAAATTAACGGTGAAGAAATTTCAGCAATGTGGTCTCGTAATTTTATCTCGTTGTTGTTGTGGTAGTCAGTCCTCAGACTGGTCTGATGCAACCCTCCATGCTAACGTAACTTGCGCGAGCCTTTACATTTCCTTATAACTAGAACAAACCACATCCTCCCAAATCTGCTTAGCGCATTCTATTCTTGGCCTCCCTATTATGTTCTTACCTCACACACTTCCCTCTAATGCTCTCGTGTCTTATCTCAACGGGTTAATACCAAAGTGGAATATTCCGCAAATATATTTACTCACCTACGATACAAAATGAACAGAACCCGGAATTCAATATGTGTTAAGCCTTATTTTTAATCCACTACCAACCATAGGACGAAGCTAAAATTTGAGTTTGACATCCAGAATCATGTAAATGGCGTATTGTGTTACTCCTAACTTACAAAGCTTGACAGTAAATTTTATGTACAATATAAGACAGAGAAAGTGGCTGGTGTTGTGGGCATTGAAGATGGGACAGAAAGCAGACAAAAACGCAAGATAACTTATAATCAAAGCTTAGTACTGTGGCACTATTAACAAATTAGGACCGAGGGTTATGCAGTGTCGGTAATACACGTGTTGTGCAGAAAAGGTTCTGTGAGCTTATTTATTGCAAGGAATATGAGAATTGGAGTTTCCCTGGATCGATTGGTCCGCCTAGCGCTGCGGCAATACACGTGCACGATACAATTACCTTTAGCTGGCAAATTGGTCATGGTAATGTGACCCAGCGCGACTATGCGTTGAGTGTGTAGCGAGTTGATGAGATTTGTTACCAGGAAAGGTAATGTCAGAGCAGCAGGCAGTACAGCTGAACCTGCGCTATATTGTCCTTGAAATTGCGATTTTGGTTTTGTGCACAATTACAATGAATAATAGTCATTCTTAAGTACTCTACCACTAATAGTATTTAAGATACAAATATATGAAAACAAATCGCACTAAATAATTAAACGGTTACCACATTGTGTCGAAACCAAACCAACTATTGAAAAGGTAAATAAATTGATTTTATAAACCACTTATGATTTAACTTAGCTTCAGTTGTTTCCGTTGTTCTTCCCAAATAAATCTTCTTCACACTAACTACGACTGTCATAATATCCTTGACGCTCGTTTCTTTGAGGACGAGGAAATAATTCAAACTCGCATATCTGTAAATAATAAAATACGCAATATTCTAGGAAACTATTAAAACTTTAGGAAAGTTTACTCCTATTAACGCTATACTTTTTTCACAACTTCACATAGTCTACTAAATAATAGATTTTATTGGGTGCTCACAAGTACCTACAACGTTTTCATTAAGTCTATAGCTGTCAGAATAAGATTGTGAAAAATTAGACATACTTAGCTAAACATTTATATTTCATCTCAAGATTTTTCAAATCTTTTAGTGTCTTAAAGGTCAATATCGATACCTAATACTATGGTTATAACTTGAAAAAGTTAAAGGAAGTGAAATTCTTCAATTAAAGCTCATTGATGGTTAACAGTTAATTTAGAAGAATACAACAATGGAAACATGTCGATCGGACCAAGGACACGAACCCCGGACCTTCTGCATTTTTAAAGGCGAGCACTCTACCACTAAACTAATCCGAGTCGACGTTCAAAAATCGATTTGGTCCGATTAACATTTTTCCATTCATCTCTTTCTTGAAAAAGTTATTTATCAAGGAAAACAAAATGACATATAAATGCGACCTAAAAATTATTTACATCAGTATTTATTAAGACGGTATAACGTGATTTTTCAAATCAGAAAATCAGCGCGTATATCACAATATAAGGAAACGAAAGTAAGCGCGGTGATTATGAAAAATCAGTGGGATTACATTTGAAACAGGTAAATGAAATTAGTATATTTTTGGCTAACAAAAGTTGAATATACTGCATACTGAACACTTTATTATCTTGTATTTAGTCTGAACCAGTGTCGTGAGTATTATTGTTCCTTAAGATTAAAAAATACTCATTGTACCTTAAGATATGCATTCTGTATGCCTTGAGTTAAAATTATTTTTTAACATTTGAGTTTAAAAATGACATTTTAACACATTATTGTTCATTTTAGAACCCTATGCCCATTTATTGTCTAACTTTTCTGGTTGATAAATTAGCAGTTATGCTTTTTAGTGGTCTAATTTCACTGTTCATACTCGTAAGTATGCGAATTCCCACAACTGCTTTGGTTACACATCACTATTAGGAAAAAATTTTCACACAAAAATCTGATATTATTGTGTGCTGTGACATGTTACGCCGTCCTTTTGGAGGAAAGTATTTTTATTTCACCTTTTGAAATATCCTAAAAACCGAACATGCATATTGATACTGTTGTATATTCTCAACCTATTTTTTAATCATGCAATTTGTCAAGCATTAAATATCACAGCTATTACAGCATTTCTCTAACATTTCAACATGATTTATTTTAAAAAATCTTAATCAAAGCATATATCCACACTGCTTTCAAGGATATTGATTCATAGATGAAATTAAAATATTTAAATTAATAATCTCCGCTAAATTCAGATATTTTTATAAATTAGCCGCGTGGCCTCTGGTTTATAATGAGGCGTTAAATATAAAACAAAAGGTGGTCCATTTTGATGAAGTCTTTACAATAGGCTATAAGCATAGTGTGGACACACTTACTCTAAAAATACTTATAAACTGGAAGTTAGACAGCTTGTATTATTCCTGTAGGCAAAGTAAAGTTTCTCTACCTCTATGGAGCGATAAACTTTCGTAACAACTTGAGATTCAGTGTCTTAATTTTATTAAAGAACTGGAAAATGAAAATCAAATTTCCTTGTTTGCAAATTTTCTATATAGGTATAATTATGGATTTATATTGAAGATAAATAATATTTCTTGAAATCTATATTAAATTTCTCATTACAAAAAAATATAATACACGAAAAAATATATTGTCTTGACTCCAACAAGTGATTATACTTTTCTATGGAAATAATACTACGGAGATGGAATTTGGATGCTGCTGATTTATATATTTAACTAAATATTTAATTAATTCACATTCGAAGATTATTATAGGGAACATTGTGAACACAGAACCAAATAATCCTTCAACCAGGAAAATTATTAAGTTTACTCAAATCATCAGTGAATTTTATTTTTAACTGTGATTGTATTGCCTTCAGCACTTTTACCTCGTTTAATAAAGTTAAGGGTATTCCTTAGCTTATTTCGGATTATTATTTAAAGTAACAGTTGGGATAATTTTTTTGTGATTATTATTTCAACCATTTGCTTTCCTTCATTTCAAAGAACAAAATGTGATACATCCGCATTTTGAGTTGTACTTTAGTGACCATATTACGACTTCTACTATTCAACATGGTAAACAGCAAATGATATTGGACGTGAAGAAAGGCCTTGAACTCATTAACGCGGCCACACATCCTCTTGATCAACTGCTACTTTACTTTGTGAACAACCTTTGAAACTAAATATTTTCTGTCGTTGTTGAGAATCAAGGATTCCACTTAACCTCAGCTTCTTTCGCCATGTTAACAGTAAGCTTTCGATGGTTAATGCGGTGAAAGGCGACACGATGCTCATTGGAATGCCCACGTATGTTATTGAAAAGTTCGCTGGTTGTTTTCCGAGCTGTGCTTTCAGCGGTCCGAGGGTTATTGACTGTTAGAGGGAAAGAAAAAACCGGCCTACAAAGGCGCTATGGCATCAGATGTGCCAAGAGAAGGCGTCGATTGCTGTTGGCCTTTGTTCTGCGGTAGTGGTACGCCAACAGGACGACAGAAGTGTTCTCAGGCAGCTCCTGTTCGCTGGAACTTCTTATCACCTTACCCCTGCTACAAAAAAAGTACAGCATGACGGCTCCAAATATATTCGAAGACGAAAAAGTTTCTTGAACTACCTCAAACAACAAGCAATTTGGTTAATTTATTTTGGTCGTCTGTGTTAATTTATTTGAGAATGAAATTGAGAAATTATTGTTCTTTCGAAATTATTGCAATGACCAACAATTGTATATATAAATTGTCTTAGTAAAGTGATTTTTATCTTTATCAGAGCATTTTATGTCTTTTGAGAAGATTTGCTTCTACAATAATCTTCTTCACAAGGTCGAAAGGCTTACAAAATGTGAAGTGTTATGTAATTTTATTTATACATTCAAGTTGGTTACAAGATTACTTACTGAATAAAAAGCAATATGTTTCAGTTAATGAAGAACATTTTGATATGAAATGAGTTAATTTTGGGGTTCCACAAAATATTTTTTTTGACATAAGGGTGATTCAGTAACTGGCAACTTCCCGGGATATAGTTTATAATTTAAGGATCCTATCCACTGTTCACCTGAAAGAGAAAACCTGCATCAGATATGTCATAATAGTGTCATGCCCTCCAAATGACGGGAGAGGAGTTTGCTGTGAGATTGCAAAATTCGCTTCCCCATGTCTTGACCAGTTTAGGAGGCAGATGGCCGACTGATGCCACATGCGCAAGGCTATTTTTTTATAACAGCTACAAGACGGAGATTCTGAAACATTCATCGGAAGGTCATTGAAAAGGGAGATGTGGAAGGTCAAGTATTGATCGAAAATTTCAAGTAAGTTGAAGTTATTATTGATTGTTAGTTAAAATTTAATAGGTATGCAGTGTATGCTTGAAAGAAATTTGCAAAGAAGGCAAGAGTTGTTGGCAGGCTAATAATTTAAGAATACCGCATTTATGGTAATTGTATTTCCTCACGAACGATTTTATAATTTTAGTTGTTCAATATGTAGAAACGTATTGATAAATTCTATGTGTATTAAATACGGGATTGAAAGAAATTAGAGTAGTAAGATTTAGATTATGATAAATAAATTTTAAGTTTAAAATGTTAAGGACCAAATTCTGTATGATATGATAGTCCTTATTCATATAATTTCTAAGAGTCAGTTACTTATTTATTTATAAAAAAGTATAATATATGCTCATTAATAATACCACGAGTAGGGAAAATTTGTTAATGATCATTTTATTCTAAGACGTAGAAAAAACTCGTTATTTTATAGAGTGATAGTGTTGTATTATCAGTTATTAATATCAATTAATAATACGAACAGTATAAGTCCATTTTTTAATTATCGGCAGAGATTATATATAGTTATTTTAATTCACTAAATAAATTGGTCAAATAAAATTTTTAATTATTTAATTATATTTAAACTAAATTCAACAAATAAATACATAATATCCTTGCACGTATTTATTATATATATTAATTATTTTGGACTTACGGTAAATAATAGTTTATGTAAATATATTAAATTTGAAGTAAATAATAATTTTACTGTGTTCAATATAGAATTGATAAATTAATTTCTGTAGAGTAGGAGGGACTAATCAGATTTTGTGCGTACGGCAAAAACATATTCCGTTATTAAAATTATTATGTTTATAATATTTGAGAGAAAGAAAGGTTTATATAATTTCCTTTAATGTATTACTTAAACGAAACGACTGTTTTATTTTACAGCTAACGAATAACTAATGGCATTATCGTGCTTTGAATATATTCTGATAGAATATTTAAAGTGATGAGACAAAAAATACAATTTATGTATAATAATTTTACTTTTGCAATCATTCTCATACTTTTGAATATTTCAATATCTGAGAATCAATATTTTATATCTTGATTTAATTTAAAATGGTTGACAGAAAGAAAAACGATTTATCAGTGACTTTTACTATCTCTAAATCACTCTTAACGACTTTTCTTTACTTTGCACAACCCTATGCCATTCGTAAAAGCAATTCAAAGGTTTATCATATTTTATTTTTAATCTTGAACACAGAATCCCCAGTTTGCGTTATGTTCCGAAACATAAAAGATTCAATTTAGCTTTGGAGATTTATACAGTGGCGGTACCCGAAAACTAGAAGAGATGTGTTAGGGGCGCGTTTCGAAGTCATTGACTGTTTCGTGGGTGGAAGGAAGCGGAAGGCTGGTTCGGTAAACAAGAGTTGGCGAAGACGGATGGGTACATTCTTGCTTCCTTGTGCTTCTGCGTTGCTCCGTTATCGCAGAATTCTTTGCCACAAGCGAGAGACGCTCGATATTACAACTCCACACTAATGCACACCGATATTTGCCTACTTTCTTCTTTCTCCTAAATAATAGTATCCCAATAATTTTAGTGGCATGCCACAAAGAATATTTTGATCAACGAGCTTGTTTTCAATTTCTGAAAACTGTAAATAGAGATCTACACGAATAAATGACTAAATATTGAGAATCTTATTTAAATTTTTTCTATATTATTTAATTATACGATTAAAACAGTACTGGTAAACGGTTTTTCAAACGAATAAAATCTTTTACAGTCATATTATTCTTATAATCTGCTTTAATAATGAAATCCTGATTCCTGTTCTGTAATTAAGTTCTTATTTATTCATTTAAATGCTGAGCTATATTAGTCTTCATCTTCCAGATTTATATAGCCAATGATCTGAATTTTATGTTTTTTGAGTTGTGCACGAAATATTTTATTCTTGTTATTTGTTTACTGCCCGGAATTTTTGAGAAAACGTTTCCAATTTTATCCAAATATTTTTATACTTATTAAATACGTAATTTTACATTTTCCTTCAGAAAAAATCTACTCAGTTTTGATACTATTCCTGTCATGAGATTTCAACATCAATTGTTCATAGTTTGCATATTTTAATATATGTAATATTAATTTTGTAAAATTTAATGAAGAACGTAGATTAATTTATATTCATTTTATATGATTAATTGATTATACACGAATACAATTTTTAATATAACAATTATGAATAAGTAAAGGTATGATTTATTAAATCATAAATTGTCGGACGAAGCTCAAAGCTAGAAATTGACAAATCTGGTTCACAATTTTTTACTAAATAACGTTTTTTGATATCACACAAATCTGACATTGCATTCTATTTTTAATAGTTGTAATTTATACCTACGTACAATCTAGGTATTATTTGTTGAAATACCAACTTCTAATATGCTACATTAAAATTCTATTGTTTCTGATCATAGGACAAGTCTGTAGGATAATTCCATGGATATCGTAACGATGGGAATTCTACTTTAATAGTACCGCACGCGGTCACATATGAGAAGGTTCAAAGGCAGTATGGTGGAGGTTGTCATCCGTTACCAGTAAATATAAATATTTTTTTTTTGCTGAGAAATGTCACTTTACAGAGCTTGTTCCTTTCGTAATAAATTTACGAGCACGGCGTTGCCAGATTATGATTTGTTCGTGCCGCGGGCCTCTCGGCATTTGTCCTCATCTGGCAACGTCGCCGCGATCCTTTGAGAGCCGCGCTGCTTCTTTGTTAACATGTTCCTGGGGGCAAGCAACGTTGGCTTATAGCTCACAAGAAATATAAGGATTGTTCTCCTTAAAGGGGACGGATGTAGTTTTGTGATCAAAGTAAAGTTAATACATAAAAAGTTTAGGAAATACATTGATTGGTTAAATTTAACCGTGTTTACTTTTCAAAATTTAGGAAAAATTTTGTTTCAAAGCTCTTTAACACCAAGAATTTCTTAAATACAAAATCAAAATAATTTCCATTTACATGTAACGATGAGATGCGTAGTATTGTCAGGGAATTAAAGATATATCATTCACTAACAAAAATTGGTTAAATATAGCAAAAATTAAATAAATTCCTTACTTTTTTAAAAATTTGTAATTTGAATAATTTTGTCTTTTTCAGATATTTTATGCAGTGTAATATCTGGCTAAAATAACATAAGCTTGTTTCTTAAAATAATTATAGCTCTAATTACACATAATTTTCAGGTAGGCAAAACAATCTGTATCTATGAATTAGTGCTCCTATTCACCTGCTTCTGTAACATTTAAGATGTATTATCAACTTAGTTATTTATACTATAGTCAAAAATTTTGTTTCTAATGTTGGTAGCCATACACAATATCATATTTCACGCAGCTCTGGTAATTACGTGTCCGTTTAAAATGATTACGCAAAGAAGAAATGTCAGTGTCAAAATGAATGACATTTTTTTGTATTATTGTATTATTATTATCATGTGGCCAAAGCATTAATTTACGTAAGATATTGCATAAATGCTTGGGGCTATCACACTTGAGCAATAAATTATGGAGATCGACAGTGTTCAACGTTGGTCAACAAATGACTAAATCACCAGAATATCCACACAATCTTCATATCAAGAGAGAAATTAAAAGATTTAAGTCGTTTTATATCATAAAAACGTTTATTTTCGCAAAAAAAGTGCTCCCCTAAATTCCCATGTGCTACAGGTAGATTTAATTACTTTCTAAAAGCTCAGGAAACAAAATAATAAGTGTAAACTGAAACTTTTAAATAATATTGATGTTCGTAATCAAAGTGTCAACGCCAGATTTTCAGAACTTTGATTGTAAGAGGCGAGAAAATAAAATTAGGAGTTAGGACATGAATTTTGTAAACCTATTTAAGAAAGAATTGTAAGCTATTGATATTGATTTTACTTAACTGTTGAAGAATTACGACAAAATCAAGCAACAATAGAACTATAAAAATCCTGAAAATAATTGTGACACTGAAATTACTTTAATCATAGGTATATCAGAAAAATTATATCAATAAAATGACTTACAGCCATACATTTCTCTGGAAAATTAATTTACATATTTTAAATTTTTACGCTTTTTGTTACATATTGACAAATATAGTTGTACAGCGACCCTGCCACAATCCAAATAAAAATTATGTAATGAAACTCTGTTACTATTTTATAAGTTATTTATAAAATTATATATTGTTAGGAAATGTTGATAAATTTCCCAATTTATTAATATATGCTTCTGGTCAATTTTTGGTTTTGTGCATAATGCCATAATTATACGCAGTTTTATTGATTTAGTTTTGCTGACAGGAACAGATTATATATTTTAAATTGTACTTAAACATGTTAATGACTAATTGTTATGAATACTCACATAACACGTCGTTCACAATAAGACACACCAAATCATATTTGGATCATATATTGTTATACTTTGTCAATATTTTATTCATCTATAAATATATTTAAGGTATAGGGGTTTATCTTTTTTACGATATACAGCATGACAATTTCGGTCTCGACCCACATGCTACATGCACACCATAATGTTCATCTTAAATTTTTTAATTCTCTAAATTTCACCTGGTGAGGTTCCAAATTAAATAACGAAACATCGTGTAGTGTAGTGAACTAATTTTAATAAATTTTATATATGTTCTGTCTTACTATTTATTTATAAATAATAAAAGAAAAAGCGAAAATTTTAACATTTTCCAATCAATCACTTCGTGCCAATCAATCATCTATTTCTCTCTACGCTCGTTTGACATGCGCACCAAAATGTTCAACCTCTTAAAATTTTTCAGTGTTTAAATTTCACCAGCAGACGTTCCAAATTAAGGATCTAAACGTCGTGTTAGACGAACTAATGTTAATAAATTTTATATATGATCTAATTTATGGCCTGTTTTAGTAGTCAGTAACAAAAATATAACATAGTAGAACGGAACATTGGTACATATATAGTTTTTTATTTAGTGTAGACAATTAGTGGAGTTGTCTATGGATTTACACCATCAACTCAAAGCCATATTTGCGACGTGTATCATTAAGAAACTTTAATTTAGAATAAAACAGTTTTATAACTCACCTCACTTATTCAGCTTTTACAAGACCTAGCCTTTGCATAAACCTAGCTTAGTTTTGAAGTTTACTTACAATGCCATTAAAACAATACTTTTAACAGTTTTACATAATTATGGCTGCTTAATCCCCGAAAGACATGGATTAGTGAATGAAGTAGGGTGTTGGAAATTATCGTACTCGTCCACAGATATAAGAGTATGCGATACTTGGCCAATAGAAGCAGGAAACGTGTTACGGAGGCCTTTAAATTCGTGGTAAATGAACCTTGTAAAGTATATTGATGTTCACAATCAAAGTGTGAATGGAACTCTCACGTTACGCCTTACTGGAAGCTAGGCGGTTTGTTCATCTGTTCTGATGATATTCACAGTGGTCGATCACTTTTTTCTGAATAGGAAGCAGTATTAGTTGGAATTTCTGTATTTCTAGGACTGGCCCATCGTAACTACAAGAGACCTATGTTGAAATTATGAGCTTTACTCCAACTACAAATAGAAGTTTCCTAAAAAAAATTAGAAGTGGTTTTTCGCTGCCAAAATTTATTTTTCGTGCGTTCTACGTACGTTATGATTTCAACTTCATATTGTCTAAGACCGTGAAATATTCAAATCATATTTTAATGTCGTTTGACGTAGCACTTCAGAGGCCTTGGCTGAGTACTTATCGCACGAGAATAGGACCGATGCAGGTCAAGTGAGGAATGCTCGCATTCTAAGACGACGGCGACCCGGAAGCTCCTGCACGTCCAGCCACCAGCTGCTCGAGGAAGGTAATAAATCCGCCAGCTCGTTTTACCAGCAGAGACTAGATTTATGCACTCGAATAAAGCGGGATATCAGCAGCCACTATCTGGCCCACATGCTCCCTCTCTCCTTACATTCGTAGCTCGTAGCTGTAATTACCGAGTTGGCAGCATTGTATAACACTTGCTGCAGTCGGCGTAGCTTGAAATACTGACGCCATTCCTCACCACAGCAGTCGAGGATTAGCAAGCAACACGCATGGCTTGGCAATCGACGATATATCACGCACTTTGCGTCTTTCTCCGTTGATTTATTTCGGCGTCAGAAGCGACAGAGGCGTTTGCAGAAGGGGCTGCTGAGAGATATTGATGTGGGATTAGAAGACGAGATGCTCACTCAAAAACCGTTCACCGCTAATTAATCAGCCTTTAAATGAACATCCCTCCAATGTCTCACAGGCTTAAAGGAGACAGAAGGGCTCATGCCTACTGCCAAATTAAGTACTTTTAAATTCTTTCAATGAAGATTGACAAATGCAAAACACGATAACCGGCATTGCCCACTGGAGACGAAAAAATGTGTAACTGAATTATTAGACGAAATACCGACGTATAACTTAAGCAGTTGAGCCCCTCTCTTGTGACGTGTTTCTCTAATAAATCATATAATTGCACAATATCAATTTTTAGCTTGGTTTAAGAGATAATGAAAAAGTTTTTATTTTTAATATTGTTGGTAATTAAGGGATGGAATTAAGTGGCTGGAAAAGCATTAGTCAAGGATTGAAAATAATTAACTAATTTATTCTATGTCTTTGAGATTACCACTCACATAAGTCACGTGCACACGTGATTTTTACGGAAGAGTACTCATTATACACATTAGAGTCTTTCAATAATTGCAAAAAGTTGGGGGCGCTATCTTTGAGTAATATGTATTCTTTTTGCCGAATAGGTCCTTAATAAAAACTTCAACTACCTGCCCCCGGCTCCGTGGGCCTTAATAGAATCGTCCCGTCTTTTTGGGACGTTCACCCTTGCTGCCCTCCTACACCTCGCTCACGAGTTACATCTTTGTTCAACGCCAGAGCGCGATACCCGTGCAACCTCGTAGCGACTGTATACACAACGTCCGATAGGAGTTGTAAAGGAGAGACACTGATGGATCTCTTGTACCGTCCATTTGTACCATGCACTTTTAAAAGCATGCAGAATTAATGACATACAATACAGGTAAATGACAATGTAGATAGACACCTCTACTTTGGAGTTGAAAATGGTGACATTTAGAAATAAAATCCAAAAGGACCGCGATTAGCATGAAATTTCGTTTTCACAGATGTTGAGCTTCCATAGGCATGGTGTGAGAGGGTGGTGAGAACGGGAAAATGGTACAAAATGGTACGTTAGTGTCGAATAACGATATCCAGTTTCATTCGTCCATATGAAGTGGTGTTATACATTCTGGTTGTCATATGGTAATCCCTACTTTTTAAGCGACTGGATGAGAAGGGCTTATTTAAAATATTAACTTTAAATTAATTAATTTTAAGTCTAATAAAGATAGTATTAAGTAAACGTCCGGTAACGCTGGTAAATCAGCTAATTAGCCTACAGTAATAGTTAAAATGATCTAGTAAGACACACTAATTATTAATTAAGAATTACAAAATTGTAACGAAATAAAAATTCAACGTTCAGCGTACAATCATTTTACAGCGCTGTCTAACTGATAAATTTCTTGTTAGAAGTCATTATAGGCTGTGATTTTCTTCATAATAATTCTCTTTCGTTTAAGAATGTTTTTAAACAGAAAATGATCTACCCATAATTTTCGTTGAATAAGTAAAATAGATTAACGAAAGCTGTGCTAATCTTTCCACGCTGCTTTTTTTATTTAAATTCATCCCTCTCCTTTGATAATGCTACCGGACAGCCGAGAGAAAATAAATGCTTCGTCTTCTTCAACATGAAACGTTTATAAATTACCCTCTGCTGGTGAACATGGAAATTCTTATAATCGCTGCTGTGCCATGCATTCTGCCCGCGGAGCTTGCGTTTTTTCTTTTTTTTTACTTTGAAGTGGTTCTTGACGTTGATTGATCGCCGCATTTAACACAGAAACATTAGCAGTGGCTTCGTTTGTGGGCCACGGGGTTTTCTGTGACGGCAAAGACCTTGTTACTCAACTTCAAACGGAAGCAGGGTGAGGGTAAATAATGTAAAGTATTTGCTCTTTACATTTCTAGAAACGAAATTACAACGCAGTTCAGCCATTAAATAAAATTAATGACACACAGAAACAAAGCGGGTGAAGATAGGTATTAATTATTTTTGTAATAAACTAATAAAAAATTTATTAACTCATAATTATTTAGAATTATTTTAATAACATTTCGTTTTATGTGTGTTTCACCACACAAAGGCCTAAGTTATTTTATTCTTCTGGTACTAAAGCTACTATAACTATATTAAATGCCATTTAGAAGTATAAATTAATTTCCAAAAGATAATTGAAAATTTTCTAACGAAATTTGTTTGCATTCGGTAACAGTTATGATTTTCCTGATTCTTCGTAGTTTTGATTTAATATGGGAAAATTTTCTAACCTATCGTCTTTAACAGATTTCAGTAAACGGCATATAAGTGGGTCCAAATCAGTAACAAGTAACTATGAAATTATTTCTGTTTAGAAGTTATATTACAAATTCCATCCATCTGATTTTCAGCATTCTCCTACAGGACCATATTTCAAAATATTCTATTCCTTTCCTGTCTGTAACTCCTATCATCCACGTTTTTCCGCTTATAGCGCCACACTTCATAATTATTATTATTAATGATTTACTAATATTCAACCGTAAATAAATTCCTCTTTTTTGCGAAAGCCTTCCTTGCCTGTGCTATCCTACTCTTTATGTCTACTTCCTTAACTTTCTTCAAAATATTCCTTTTCAATCAAACACCCTTTGTTATTCCTCTGTTTCCCGTACTAAACACCATCAGCTTGATTTTTCCTCTATTAATCCTCATGCTGTACTCTTCCTCCAGGATCACGTTCAAGCCATTTATTATGTTTTCCAAGTCTTCTTCTGACTCCCCTAATTCCACAATATTATCAGCAAACCTTAGGGTTTTTTTCTTCTCATAGAAGTTTGATTCCTTTTCCATAATTATAAATTAATTTATTATATTTTTATTTATATATTATGGAGATGAATATTCTCTTTCAGTACTTTTTTATATCACAGCTTAATTCTGTGAATATATACTCGAAACTAAAATCCGTCAGTGATAAGAAATTAGGTATTTTTCCGTCCGATCTTCTCCACAGTTGGGTGAACCTAGTAAACAGATTTGTTCTCACATGTGTTGAGTGATCGCTTAGAAGAATACTTTCAATTATTTTTATAATTTTGACACTCGCCACATTGTACTTAACGTTGTCTACCTGACAGTTGGCGTAAAATAATTAGATTCGCTGAACAAACACATTTTGTTGGTGATTCTTATAATTTTAATATTAATAAAACGGAGGCTCTGTAATGTCCGTTTGACACTTACGGCTGTTTCCAAGTAACTTTGCGTGAGCGGAGATTATGAAGCTGAGCTCTGCAACATCAGCCCCGACGTCTAACACGAGCTCCATTTCGCGGCTGCTCCTTCCACAACGTAACAGTATCGGAGTCATCAATTTCCCCGAAGCACAGCGCATATGGAGTTCCTCGAATGGGTGGGCAAGAGCGTGAACTATGAATGAAACATTGCAAAGTTCCGGGATTGGTTGGCGGGACACATTCACGATCAATTTTTTTCCCCACCTCAAGTCGTTACATTAAGACACTATGAATTTCTGGAATCTTCTGATAACATTTCGATGAATGCAATAAATTTTAATGTTATGAATTACTTAAAAATAAAATTAATTTCTCTAATTTAAATACTTTTCAAAGGAAATATACATTCCATTCTAATATTACGTAAGACGTGAGATTTTTCCATATACTAAATCGTGCTTTTACGCGTTCAGGACGATTATTTCAGTTACGAATATAAAGCAAAATCATAAATACACTTCAACGCAAGGATAATAGCTGTTACGAGAACAACGTTATAACAGTTTTTAAAAGAAATATTTCGTTTGCCTATTTTGATATAATCAATTTCTCTTTGTCTTGCACATTAGCTCACACAACGAAAGCAAACGATAATCATTCCGATTTTAAATTATTCAATGTGTTTCTCTTAAATGTGTGTATGCATATATATATATATATATATATATATATATGCTTTTAAAGCCAGTGTTGAAGAATGAATCACTTGGTTTAAAAAAGCCTCCAATTTTAACATAATTTACAGTCAGACGAGGAGTGGGATATACGTAAAGAAATACGATTGGTTCATAGATAGAACGACAGGACACCATGTAGAGGCCCTAAAGACGTGGACAGATTCTGAACCATTTGCTTTTATGACGTATTCTATTTTCTCAACCGAGTACCAATGGAAACAACAATAAATCTCGAGCGAGTCACTCGTTAATACGAAGAACAGACAAAAGGCAACCGGGACAGGTGTCAACATCACCAGGTCTTTCTGGGGGCAATCGACTCCGGAAGCTTAGAGAATAACACAATTTATATTTGAGCAAATAACATAGATAGACTGGATTTATGTGAAATTACCTACATTCATGCCATCCAGATGAAATAGATCTTATCCAAAGTAATCTCAAAGTATCTGTAGGAGTAATTATTAAAATTTGTCTGAAAGATTTTTTTAAACAGACTATTCTAAGTACTTTATAGGGAAAATATTTTCTCTAAAATTATTTGGCAGTGGCTGATTATTTCAAAGAATTCGAAAATTGTCTATAAAGATTTTTGGCCGAGTCTGGGATTTCGTGTTTATAACAAGGAGTAGCTCGTTCCGGTGATTCCAGAGCTAATTCCAACATCCTGGAAGTTGTAGACCTATATGCCCAATAAATTCTCTAGATTAATATATTTAACGTCAGTTGAGTTGAGAGAGATTCCTAGTTGAATTAAATTATTTTAATATTTTATTAATTAACCAAGGCATTAGATTAATTATTAAATAATAAAAATTATTTAAATTTATAATTAACTATAATTTAATTTAATTATGCTTTATACCATTATAATATTAACCGTAGTATAATTTTGGTTGATATAAATTGAAATGGCCTAAGTCCGAGGCTCTTCCCAATTTACTGGTGTATATTTTAATGCGAATCCTATTTTTTTTGCTGGAGTATAAAATAATTCAGAAATATATAAATCTCGTTCCTTTCCTGATGGAGTAATTTGGTGTTAAGCAGTGGAAATAATTCCGTGTAGGTTATTCTGTCCACTAACTTGATCTATAAACACTATAATTATTACTTGAGCTAATTTCTGACTGAAGTTATTGGCTGCTTGTTGGCGCTGTAAAAATAATGGCGTTACACATGTACGATAGTGACGCAATTTAACACCTCTTTCGTTCGTTTGTTTCGGTTGCCGAATGCCATATTGAATTCCGTGAAGCGGGTTTATTTGTCACAATGGCTCCGGCGAGACGGGCTTCGGGTCGCGTCGGGTCAGGTAGGTAGACGATGAACACACTCTGACAAATTTCCCCACGGATCGTGGTGCGTACATGCGTCGTTAGCTTCCTCTCACGGATTACGTGATCCTTCCCACCTCGCCTCATTACGACGGCATTGTGGCCCGAACACAAAGATTCCTGCATGAAAAGATACGTCTTGCTAATTCCCCTGGAGAGTTCGTCGTTATGCTGCCGATTGTTCTCTAGGGAAGCGAATGTGCGGCTTCCAATGCAATTGCGTACATGCGTAATCTGTAAGGAATTGAACATAGATCAATAATATATTCTTCTGACTCCAGAAAACACGAATTTTGTGAAATTTGCTTCACTTCTGGTATGTTTTATTATTTGACGGTAAAGTCATATAAACCATTACCGTCATGGAGACGCGTCCGTACTTGAATTTCTGTGAGAACAGCTAATTGACTTGGCTGTGACCCTGCATAATAGCGATTCTTACACATTAAATCAGTCATGGTCTTATGATTGTTCAAAATTCTGAGTGGGGCCTGAATTAAATGCTTTAATAGTTTTAATTAGTTTTGGTACTTACTAATTGTTAAATAAAGTCGTTGAACTGCTTAGGAACAGTCCACAGCATCATTTACTGATTTATACTTTTTTATCATTATTTATTCTAGCATATTATCTGGTGGAATTAGATACATCGCATACATTTATATTGAAATAGAGGTGATTTTTTAATGAACTGAATGATTCTTTTTCATATGCTGAGGAGTGCATGATCGAGATGATATTATGATTTTGCAGTATTTGGTTTATTTCTCTTCTGTATTTCCACATTATGCAAGTCTCGATGATGTGTGTTATGGTGATCGGGGTGTCGCACCAATCGCAGATTGACGGGAAGGGGAACGGATTCGGAACTATTGTTCTGAGTCCTTAGCTTTCCACGTTTCAACATGACTCGTTATAAAGCTTTATGCTCCTCTTACGCATCTTCTCTACAACCATGCGGTTAATCAAAAATGTCTGAGGTACTATATTGGTAGCGATTTATGTCAGAACACCAGTCTTAAATAAAGGAAAAAAATTGTTTTTAAAACGGACTATGAAATAAGTCCTCCAGGGAAATATGAATGCGCATTGTACGGTTAGTTGGAGGGCGAGGGAGACGAGGAAGCCAAGCCAGCAAGCACTTTACGGTTGTCTGAGTTATGAGGCCAGGTAGGTCCGTGGCTTACCAGAGTGCAGGGGAACCGACTGGCAGTCTGCGTGTTTTACCCAAGATACAGCACTTCGGCGCCTTCCAAGTTTCCTTAACTAAGTTGCCCACACTAACAAAACTGCTGCTGCTGCTGCTCCTTACGCAGAAACTCTGCACTACCGCCCTCTCTCGAAATACGTCCAGATTAATCGGCCCGTGTTTGCCGAGGTTTGTAGCTGCCCTACGTCCCTAGGGGAACAAACCCGTTCGTTCCACCCTCCCCTTTCCGGCAGATCCAGATGATTTCCTCCGATTCGAGAAGCAGCTCAAGGCACATGGGAGGTAATTAACGCTGTTTTCGCTATATTGTAAAGAGAAACTATCCATAAAGAGAATTTGACATAAGAGCAGTAGAGAAAGGAAAATTTGCACAGTGGGCTTGTTATTCAGATAGGCTTAGCAGTAACTAACATTTACTTTATCGTTTACAGAAAAAATTTTATATTCATGACACCAAAGAACACTATCATAATCCCAACAATTTAATATACGATATACACGACTAACGAAATAATGGGATCGGTTTTCAGAATATCTTTGAATATTTATAAAAAGTGAAGTATGCATCACATAGAACACACCTTGACAGTTGCTTCAACTACAAATGACGTATAAGATAATCCCCGACAGCAATTTACATTTTCTACAGATTTATATTTTAGATTTATTGTTGTTTTCATTCGCCGTCGGTTGAGGAAATAGGATACGAGTTGAATTACATCAATTAACAAATAATTAGAAGAACAAACTAAAATTAACAGTTAACTACAAAATATCTTCAAATACGTAACTATAATAAACAAGATATAGTATAAAATAGTTTCAAACACGACACACACACGAAAAACGCAAACACACTCTGACAAGCACAAACTTAGAGCTGAAAGACGAGAAATCTGACCTTCCGTAGTAGCTCCTGGCAATACACGAAAAAGTCAAACAAAATAGGGGAAAGGCTATACAGAAACTTTTTAAGTTATGTAATAAGAAATTTTACAAAGCAACACATTCAACACTGTTACAAGAAAATTAATTTCAACTATTAGAGAAACGATCAAGAAACTCCGGTACAGAGTAAAACGCACAATTTAATAAAATATTTTATATGGCTCTGGAAACTGTTCTAATTATATATTTTTAAAATCTGGAGACAATTATCCCGGTTTGTTAAAGAGCAAGGTGATGCTTGTTCGACCTTAGAGCTGAGCGACGTCTAGTCAGGTATTCGTGAAATTCGCCATTAGTTTGAAAAACATTTATGTTACGCTCTACAAAATTTAAGAATTCATAAATCTAAACGCTAGATAAGTAATTATTTGTAAATTTTTCAAGAAAGGCTCGTAAGTTGATCTAATATTCGCACTATGAACTTTTCTAACGTGAATTAGCTAAACATTTGTCTATGGGTCTGTTACTATCATCAGCCATAAACTGAACTAACATAGTCTGATCTAGGTTGACGTTAAACCAGCCATTTAGAACGTCCAAAGTGCTGTTCACTTTCTTATTCCAGAAGATAATTTATATATAGAATAAAAATAAAAAGCAAACGAATTGATCCTTAAGGAACTCCAAATCGTATAAGTTCAGTTGGCCATCTTCAGTTTCTGTTATTATTTGCTGTTTCCGGTCATTATAAGTTACGAATTTCTCAGTATGCTATAATATGCTTACTATTTTAGTAATATTTACTGATATACCGTGTCTAAAACCTTAGACAGATCAGTAAATATTTCCACTACCGTCAGTCTTTCATTCAATGAATTCTGGATGTTTTAAATAAAGTCGTGCAGTGCGCTATTCGTCATATTTTAAAACTCAGCAGCAAAGATAATACATTGATTACACGACCATATTCCAGTTGTCAGCCCCTGCTAAATATTATTCAAACTTCCTCGTGCACGATAGGATATGTAGGCTACCCTTCGACAATTGATGGATAGTCTTTCACTGCCCACGCATGGGAACTTATAATTTAATATACCAAGTTATCACAAGTTTCTTTCAAGCGTAGAAGCAACTGCTTTGAATTTCACATTCATGGGTTTTCAAAAAAAACAAAATATACTAAGAGAAAATTCATAACACGTGTTTGATTATGATCTGTTCGGATTCTCATTTAGATTAAGAACAATGGGTGTCCTTTAATTCTAAGACATAATTTATAATACGTCCCTTATGGTTTTACATTCGGTTCGCATTTGCTTTCTTTTGGTCATTAGGTTATTTTAAACGTGGTTAAGCCAATTCTACTTAACAATTATCAATCTTATTTATTCTTCTTGATCTCGTAATAGAATGACTCACTTTGCTTCTTACGAGCATAATGAAAGGTTTTTTTTATTTTATGTCACATTACCACCGAGTAGTAGTACCACTAAGTAGTTAAGTTTTTATGAACTTCATGCTTAAATTATATTCTCAAGAGCTCCCCTATATTAACAGTTTCATTATTTTAAAAACTGTTTGGTCTAAGACAAGAGCAACTTCAATATTATACAGTATATATTTGAGAAACTAAATCTGGTTATTAATGAATAACATGTGTTCAGTTTTATTAAAATTTAAAACTAAATTTTATACATATGTCATACTAGAAAACTAATTGAACTTGAATAGTATTTCTATCGGGAAGTCTGAGAGGGATTTTCTCTACAACCGTTCTTGTTCTGAATTTTGATAACTTAATCTGGACAGTTCCGAAATGGATTAGTTGATTTGACCAGCCGATTGAATTATTACTGAAAAATTCTTTGATATCTATTATCTTTTCCTAAATGAGATCAATTTGAGAATTATTAGAAACAAATCTGAAGAAATCGAACTAAAAACTGATTTATCTCAAGTGGGAAATATATATCATTTGGGCTATTTGATTATATAAATTACACTGTGTAAAAAACTCATTATTGCAAAGTAGACATTTATAGTGTCAGTGTCAGTAAAATTTTGTACTTTAACAAAAAAATACAATCTCTTTTGTCCGTAAGAATTTTTCGCATTCAACTTCACTCTTAGTTACTGATACTAATTCTATATTTTTCCAACATAAATTTTACCAAACATTTTTAAAACGAAATACGCATTATTTTTCTTGAGTCTCTTTTTCGAATACAGGAACATGTTTTGCGTCCATGAGCACCTTGACAAGGTGGAGTGGGTTGAAACATCCCGAAACTGCTAAACTACTGCGAGAATTTAGTTAACCACTGCGTTCACATTTAAATATGGATCAAACTTGCTGCGGGCCGGAAGCTTTGAAAATTCATCTCCCGTGCTGGGTGCACTTAGTTTGTCGCTTGCCCTCATGTCGAATTCATGGTGTCGCAAATGCAGAGACGTCAAGCCACAGCGAACCTTCCCGACGGATAGGGAAAAGTCGTCAGGTGAAGCTTCCAAACTTGGCATTCGACACTTGAGCTATGCGATTTAGGTTTTATCATTTACAGTGGCATATTATGAGGTCTTTTATGTGTGTTTAAAAATCTCTTACAAACCGGTAGTGAAATATCTCTGTGGGCTAAGGTTAATTTCCCTGAGTGGTGTTTATTTAACTATCCCGTGACTTGCGATACGATATATAATATATTACTTCTCTGTTATTCATTGTTAAAAACAGTAGAGTAATATTATAATAAATAAAAAGACGGTCAATAAGTCAGCTATTATGTGAAATTATGTGGTAACATCATGTTTTGCATGATGAAGTCTCAAGAGGGAGACGAAACACCGTATTTGTATTAATTAAATAGTAATAAAATTATATGCTGACTTATTGGCCGTCTTTTTATTTATTGTAAACTTAAAGACATAAAACTATGTTTAATATAATAATAATAATTGAGAACTGATACAATTTTAAGTGAAACACATCTGAAATAAAATATGTGAACATAAAACAGCATTTTTACGTATTTATTAAAAAGGAGAATGTAACAGTGGCTTCCTCTATCACATTTAACAAATTCTGATAGAGGAAGCCACTGTTACGTTCTCTTTTTAATAAATACGGAAACACGCTGTTTGTGTTTACATATTTTATTTCGGAAGCGTTACATTTAAAATAGTATGAGTTCACAATTATTATTATACATAACAGCGTTACGTTTATATTAATTATAAAAATAGAAACAAATACTTGGAAATTATACTTCATCGTTGAATTTAGAGGAAAAACTGCCGAAAATTTAACCGATCTTGATTTAAATTGTACTCATGTGCTCTTCCGAGAAATAGGAAAGAATGTTACATTGTTCAGCTCTAGACTTACAGAATAACAATCACTGCAACCTTTCAGAACACTCCTTAATTAACAATATTAATGTTAAGCATGTAAAATGTAGTCTTCCCGGTTGCTGGACTAGCAGGCGCCTACTCTACACACTGGAGCGTTCTATCAAATTATTTCTGAAAACAACAGTTATTTGTGGGTGGTAATGTATATTATTACTGGAATTCAGAGTTCAGAATTAATATATCAACATTAATATATCGAAATGAAAGTAAAGTTTGTTGATTTCCTGAGAAATGGGTAGATGCTATTCATGATTTTTAACACAAATAGATATATTTTCCCTATATGAAAATTCTTTAAATATTAGTACTTTTGAGTTGATTTGTTTGAACAAATATTTACACCCTCATAAAAATGAGTTTGTTTATAGCTTGAAGTACCTTACAAGTCTAGATGAAAGTAATGAAGTGGCATGCCACTCGGAATATACCCCCTAGAGTTAATCAAGCGAGCGTGTTGTGGCCAACTAGTTAATTACAGAACTGAAACCTCGGTGGAGGGCAAAGTCAAGGTTTCTGTAGGATTCTGTGCCCTGCTATCAGCATAGGAATTCATTTGGATATTTCCTTATAAAGCATGTTTGCATTCGGTTTTCAGTAATTAAAATAAGTATTGGTTGTTTATTTAACATAGTAATATTTCATAACCTGCAGCTAAGCGTATTATCACAAATAACTATTGAATGCAGTTTACTTATGGGATTCTTTTGAGAATTTCACGGCAGGAATTGTATTTTAACAATAATGGATTGATATTTCCAAACTATCTGGATTATGATTTGTATTAGACCGGTACAATATTTAATTCGACTATAATGTGCTGATTTACGACCAATTACACACAAATCTTTTATTTAATTAAACCAACATTTTGGTTGAAGCTGCCCTTGTAGGTAGTTACTATTTTATTATTATACATTTGGTTTTTTTTGTTTCCTAATATTTAAAAATAAATATTGAAATAAATTTCCCGAGGAAGTTCCAAAAATGGTTACGATACGTCAGTTTATTTAAATAAAAGATTTGTAATATTATGTTATTACTGCGTAAACTTTTCCGCATACAGACACCACCTATTTATGAGCAAATTATATGATTCTAATTTTTTCTGTCGAAGAAGAAATGTATATTTCCATAATTATCTAACAGCTTGGGGGGTACATTAGGTACTGGGTTTAAATTTTAAACGCATCGGTCAATTGCCTGAAATGAATTGAATACCCCACACTAAAAATGAATAAAAACAGCTTTTGGAAACTTATTCTTCTTTTAATTTAGGAATTATATACTTAAAAGAAACGTATAAACTCAAAATAAAGAATAGATTTTTTGAATGCAAATATTCATGTGAGAGTTCAAAGTCGACCTTTCTCGTGGACCCTTCCATGTTTGCGAAAGGGGAGAGGACCAATTACGAGGACCTTTAATGCCTATACGTATTTGTAGAGCGTTGAGGCTGGAAGGCCCATTGAGTTTTACGCTACCGATAAAATCATTCGGCGGTTAATGCGACGTCCCTGTAACACCTCAGTGGAACGGCCAGATTCAATCACTCGGTGGGTGGGAGGGAGGGGAGGCGTGTAGCCTAACCGTTTTAAAAAAACTAATAGCTGGCTAAAAGGAAATTCCAGAAATAAAACGAGCGGAACAGCAAAGCTATTCAGTCCGGTATGGCTTCTCTGTTCTCTGTGTTCCTGTGCATGTGTATCTGGCCGCTCCATTTACGACAAATTGTTGCTTTTGTTCGTGAGCATAATGCACCCACAGAACTACCTCTCTGCGCAAATAATTTTGAAGTGTTAACGGTAGTGGTGAACCAGGTTCGTTTTACCAAATGAAATATAAAAGAATGTTTTTTCGTAAGGAATAGCATTTTCTTCGACATAATAAAAATTGTAGAGTAATGAACGCTGAGTTTAACCATATAACTCATATTTTATTAAAAACATGTACGTGTGTTTGTATACTCTTTATACAGATTTAAATGTGTGATAAAAATTCACAATATTGATACATATATTCATAAAAACTCTACGTAAAACACTGGGGAAGGAACGGGGTGGAGAAAACCTTTGAAAGGAATTTTAGTTAATAATACGCAAACGAGCCAGAACTCAAAGGACTGTGCATGAGACGGACGTAATGTAGCCATATTTAATTCCACGATATGGCGCACATTTGTTTACAGTGTACTACTGTCACAGTTGATCAGTTATATCCTGAAAAAATGTATATTTACTTGTTATACAAAACCACCTTTTAAATGACATATTTCAAAGTCGACTGTTGCCCAATTATATTTTACAATATAAAGTTTAAGAAGTTATTTTCCAATGAAATACTATATTTCGAATAATTAATTCTTGTGGCAGAAAAAGGCCGATAATCTATACGATATTAATAAAAGAATATTTACAACAATTATGTCTACATATCCAAATCACAACTTTTTTACATTATGTAAAAGACTGTTTATCTTCAATATTATTTTTGACATCATTATTAATATCTGACATAAATACTATTTGACAATGTTATATATAAATGATCCACCTACCACCACAAATGTCCATCACAAAACCGAATTAATATTCGCAAAGAGCGTAAAAGTTATAAAATCTCACAGAAATGTCTTCAAAACGTGAACCTCGGCGTCTCACGTTTTACGTTAAACTGGTTAATTCGACATGAAATATGGTCTACTTATTATAATTTCAGGTTACTCCGTTTTCCCTATAGTATACAGTAATTCCCTCTGATCATAATTCCATTGAACTGCATTTAAAATTAAGACTTAAATTTTCAATTATTGTCACACTTTTTAGTGGTTTTGGACCAGTGTGCGCTGGTTAGGTTGATATAAATATTTTGTCGGGATTGATAATCGTGAAAAGATCATTGTTCACGAAGAGACGACTCGATGCCTATTAAAAGACTTGTTATCCAAGAGAATAGTGTCGAATGAAACACTGTACTGGTCTAATACAAAAAAGTACTCGGACAACGACGGGTGCCCAGCTACTATCAATCTAGGGTTTTTCAATAAGAACGAGTCGATGTTGAAATAGAATAAAACAAGCTGTGTGCTAGGTATTAACAAAATTCTTTTGTTACTTGAAAGAGCATACACGGGCCTTTCAAATATTCGTTAATATCTGACACTCAGCTTCCTTTATTCCACTTGAACATCGACCCACCCGTTTTGAAAGACCGTATAGAAAGCGACCGACAAGGTATTACGCCATTAAAAATGAAGTCTGAAAGAATGACAAAGTTAAGTTACAATAGACAATAAAGCAACGTTAACAAAATGTACCACAATAATCCTAAATTACAATAAATGATCGGTAGTTGTCTCAAAATTCTCCGATTGCCCTAAGCAGAGGGAAATACCCATAGAGACCCGGATAATATCACAACAGGTGAGAAAGTTAAACAAAATTAAATGAGTATACAGCATATTGAAAACATTTCAATTAGTATTGTGTGTGTTAGCCTATCCAAAGCGTAAAGTATATGTTCGTCAAAATGCACAGCAAATTAAAAATAATTCAATTTTAAGTCGTTAAATTACAACTTATATATTTACAAGATCATTAAATATTACTGTAATTTTATTGGGTCCATGTTATGTCAACTTGTAAATATGTTTTGCCTGGCTGAATGTTGGCTTGGAGCCACTCCTTTCTGTTGCCATGCCGTTGACATTTTCATGTAACCCTCTAGCAGCGAGCATTGTCACTGGTACTGCATCATTCCGGTTGTGACTGCCTTTTTTGCCATTGCTCTATGGATTCATTAGTCTTAATCCAAACTCCGGCATCTCTGACTTTCGCTGTGTTTTGCATACTCTGCCGCCGCTTCTCGCTCCCCGCATTTCCTTACACATCTGGTGTAACGTTTCTCCTGTAGTGTAGAGTCTTCTTATCTTTACGTTTCTACAACGTTACAAACCGCAAAAAAGTTAATTTCTCACAAAGTCTGAACATATAACAAACTAATAGTGTTAGTTTTGCTCTTTGTTAAATTAATTTAAAAAAGCTTCCTTAATCAAATTACTGCAATGTGGTCAGCCTAATCTCTGGCTCTAGATATGCTCCACAAAACCTTTGTTAAGGAGAATCGAAGAAGATTTTTTCTCTAAAGATATTTAAATGGAATCAATGTTCACAAAAATATGGAGTTAATTGATAAGTAATAAATACGATTTCTGGAAAATTGTAATGGAAGTATTACTTTAGTAGAAAATGAAAACAAGTGACTAAATCCTTCCCAAAGACTAACAGTGAATTAATAAATTATACAAAAATGAAAATAAATAGGAAAAATCGTCTTAATTTGATCCTTTACACTCACGTGTTAATACAGACAGTAAAGTTGACATCATACAGATTATAAAATGATGGTTATTATGCTCTGTAAAAAATATAGACTCGTTAAAACTGCATTAAACCTAAACGAGAGCTTCTCTGGTTGTTATATCTGGGTGTTTCGTAAAATATATTATATTTATGGTGACTATAAATGTGAAAATATTACTGAAGAATGGTAATTATATGTACAGATTGACAAAGCCACAAACTTAGTTTGTAGATCGACATCTCAACCAAATTAATAGAATCATTAATTTTACTTGATGTTATAGACAGTGTTCCGATTGAAATTTCATTCCGATAATTAGCTATTTGTGGAAATTATAAATGTTTTGTCATATAATTTCTTTCAAACTATCTTGGAGAAAGGTAACGAAGAGTTGTTTATGCTTCCCATGTACTATAATTGAATATATCTTAGTATAAATCTAAAAACTGAATATTTTTAATAAAACGTTATAAACACTGACAGAATTTCGGTAATCTATATTAATAATTTCTAAAAAAGCGAAATAATCTACCTGGTGTGAATAGACACTTTTAAAGGACTCACTCCGAATATCCGTGCACATTTCGTAATGTCGAAATAGCAAGCTTTGTAACGCAGACGGTTCCAAAAAAGTATCGTTATCTAGTACGAGTTGAAATAAATACAGAAAAAACAAAAACAGGAACAAAAGGAAGGATACGGTGGCAGGTGTGAGTCGCGAATATAAATGGGTGTTATCTGAGTTCCATTAGGCTCTCCCTTAACGAGATGTGAATACGAAGTGATGCATGGAGTCGTAATCCGGGTGACTTCGACGCGTTGATCCTGCCTGATTCACACGCAGACTATCGCCCCTCGGATTCCAAATACACTCCCTAATACCGGCTCCACGCTAGATCCTTAAGGACTTATTGCTGAAATTTTCAAAGCAACTGCAGCACAATGCAAATTCCTTGTAAATGGTAGACTATACATTTAATCGATACCGTGACGCTATTTTTCCTTCTAACCAAATGAAATATAGAAATCTGGATTTAAATCTCTCATTGTATACACTTCAGCTATTATAATATTACTCATTTAATATTTATTCCTTTTAAGATACTCTTACATTAAATATGAGCTATGTACACATTGTTCCAGTTTCTGTGTAATGAAATATTGCCACTATTTTTGTAACTAATAATTTTCAAAAATTAAAAGACATCCAAATAAAAAAACGAATATTCTTTTCTTTTTGTAATTTAATGAGATGAAATTAAATAAGGTTTACAGATTAACAGATCTAATAACTTCTAATTTAAAATTCATTAACAATTGAAAATAAGATTTTATTTATCATCGTGTATATAAAATAAGAATAAACGATACGTATATCAGACATTTACAAAAAATATTGAAAACTTTTAAGCTTAAACGATAGACGTTTCGACCCTAAATTGTGGTCTTTGTCAATATTTGTAACCAACTTGTAATTTTTTTTAAATTTATATGTTACTAACAGACGTTAATTGTTCTTATATCGTCTGTTGGTCAGAATTATTGACAGGGACCACAATTGATGGTAAAAACGTTTAAATTTCTTCCAAATTTCGAGTTATTGTGTGATATACGTTAATTCGTAACTTATATATATATATATATATATATATATCTTATTCACAAACGTGAATTCGGTATGTACAGTAATTATTGTACAGATATTACTCATAATTCGTAAAAAATTATTAAAAGTATAATTTTACACCTGAATATAGTTTTTTTACCAATTAGGAATAATGGCACAATTATATAAAAAATATATTGTTACTTCATATTATCTGATGTGGTAACGCGTGACTACAGCAGCGAACAAAAGAACCCCAAAAACTTACAGTCGATACATGGGTAAAACCATCGCGTCAAGCAGAATATTGACAGTCACGTATTTGATGTTCGAAGTAGAATTGTTGGATATACTTATTTAGCAAAAAAGAGAAGGAGTTGTTAAGCGTTGTTTACACCCATCTTCGGTGTGTTAAGACGCATCCAATAATTCCCGATTAGACAAACATTTTATGTTCCAATTCTGAGCACACATATGGCTGTACATGAGCCACGAGCCGACAGCTATATGGACTAACAACGAACTGGAAAGTGGGAAGAGATTCGAAAAAGGTGGACTGACATCCAGCTACATTTTGCACGCAATAACGACAGCCAACTCTCCGAAAACAAAATATCTAATCTCTGTTATACAAAGCCACAGGTGATTGCGATTAGTCCGAATCCTTTTGCATAAAAATTCACTGAACCCGAGCAAATAATTTGGAAATATTTTTGTTAAAGTTATATTAGTATATAAATACAATTGTAAAATTCAACTTAACTCAATTTTTTTAATAAATTTTATTTACAAATTTTACAGTTATTTTTTAACCATAATATCAAACTCGAGATACTAAAATTATTTTACAGTATGATTGAACTTAATTCATTACGGCCCTTTTCAATGTACGAATATTGAATAGGGATATTACCATATAAGGCACTGTCAATTTACAAACAACGGCAATATTTTTGAAGAATTGTAAAACTCTCACTAAAGCTGCAATTCCGTACACAATGTTTGCTTTCATAGCATAACACGCTTCATGGAAAAAACATTTCTGCTACAAATATTTTAGTATATTTGGTGATTAACTTAGCCATATTATTATTAAATGAATCTTGATTGGATATGGGTCACTAAACGACCACAATTTGAATGGTGAGACAGCGATGGCTGCATAAAGCAGTCGGAACCTTAAAAAATAGAGAAAAAACAGAGAGCAGAATGTAAATACAGTAAAATTTGTAACAAAGGTTACACTATACGAAATACAAAGGTGCCCGCACTTTTACTGTTGTATGAAAGTGGAAGCTTATTTCTTTATGTATTAACCATGTTCCTTAGCTGTTGCCACTGGGCACAGCCTCTTTCCGTAAGGGCTCCGTGAGCTTTCCGGCAGATTACACGGCTTTTGTTAGGCAAGTTAATTAGAAAACGGTAAGTGGGTAACTAGAGTTTTGTGCTACCCCCGGAGGAAGCAGTTGCATTCCAGGGGCAGCTTTATGACGGGGCGAGTGGCCTCGTTAAAACGAGCGGGCGCCGCGGCGCCGTAAAATCCCGGGGCGCAGCCAGCTGTAAACAACAGCCTGTCACCTGCCACTCTGGCTCCTCTTAATTACTACTGCACCTCACCTGGGTAGGTGCCCGGAATCCACTGCTCAAGTCGCCCGGCCTGATACAACATTACTTTCATTCAGTATTCAGAATCCGGCTCTCTCATAGATACACACACAATATTTTTTTATATATAAAACTTTTATCGAATTGATTTTCAGTTGGTTACAATAATGATACAGTATATACATTAAATAGTCAACACAATATTAAAATAATGCATATAATTAACATGTCGGCATGTAGGGTCGATTAATCCATTGATTAACCTACTTTAGAAGAGTGGGTTCGGTTTATTTTTTTTGTGAGTACCTGAGAGGCGTACGACGTGGGTGGGGGTGCGTTGACAGGCAGTGAACTGATTTTTGAAGGTATATGGGGATGTGGTCTGCAGACATGATGGTAAGGTGGGTTATGGAATGCCTGAATGCTCAGGGGAAAGGATGAGGTCAATTGGGAGTTTTGTTTTGAGGCGACGGAAGCGTGGAGGTGGAAGAGGATTGCTATGGAATTACTGAATCGTGAGGTTTGGGTGGTTGAGGGCACTTTTTTTGGAGATTACAGAGTTTACTTTGGGAAGTTTGATGTTATGGTGTATGAGGGAATTTCTAAGGTACAAGGGAGAGTTTGTAATGGTGCGTAGGATTATATTTTGTTTGGTTTGAATTTGGCTGAATGGATTTTGGCTGTTGTTCCCCATATGGACGAGGCATAGGGCCAGGTGGGTTGTATTATGGAGAGGTATAGGAAGTAAAAGGGAACTTTCTGTTTAGGAGGGGTATAGGGTTCTGAATTTTTGGTTGATTTTAGAGAGGAGAAGATTAATATGACGTTTCCAGGAAAGTTTTGAATCAAAAATGATTCCGAGGTAGGTGGTTTCTGTTTTTGTAGGGATTAATGAATAGTATAGATTGAGGTGGATTTTTGGAGGAGGGTTTTTTGTTAGTGTCAATGGAATGGTTATTGATTGATGGGGTTAACACTGATTCGCCATTATTTTGGACCATTACACACAATGATTGTTCGCCCAAACTTGGTCTGTTCCATTGCACATAAATTCTTCAACAAAATAATATTTGTTTTTGAACACACCCAGTGCAATTTCAACATACCGTAAAGGTCAAGTTAATATTATTAAAATTATTTAAATGATTTATCCTGAAGGTTGGTGAATTATTTTGGATGTTATAGGGGCGAACAGTTGTTACTACGAAGAAAATAAAGTTATGTGAGTAATATAAGCCCACTTATTAGACGGTGACAAATCTCTGACGGAAAAGTAATTAATTTATAATACTTTAAATTTATAACGACAAAACACATTAGTTTTTATAAATACTTAACATTCACATTATAATGAAGTAAATTAAATTTAAACAAATAACTATTCGAAAACACATTTTGTGATACAACCACTCGCATTACTATACCATATTCATTAGTTATAATTAATTAACTCCACATGTGCCTTTATGTTATGAACAGCTCAATTTCATTCCGCTATCTCTAAATGGTCTTCTGCTGAAAATAGTAACCTATCTTCATCCTCAGGAAACACATCTCTTTCCTAGACTGCAGTTTGTTGACCTCACATTCCAATTCAGCTCTAATATTATTATTTATAGACTAGCTTTATCAGCTCTTTGAATTGGTTCATAGAAGTTTTGTTTTTCTTAATGTTTATTACACTAACAGCAGAATACTGCCTAAATGAATTACCATATTTTTCAAAGCTTTCATTGAATCTGCGTTTAACAAATGTATATTTCATATATTAGATATTCATTAACGATAATCGATCAATCCCTAGAGCTCTAGCATCAAATAAAATAAACAATGTTTGGATTCTGAAATTAGCTTCGATAAGTAAATAAATAAATTAATTAAAATTATGGAATAATTGAGGGTAAAACGTTGGTAGCATTGTGGAAATAATTACAGTTATGGTAATTATAATTGACATCTACTAACGAAAAATATTAATATCTTTCAGGTCCATATTACACATTCTTCATCGCAGAGTAGATTCCTTGAGAAAGGAACTATGATAAGAAGTATCTCCAGTTAGACGTCACTACTGCTGCTAGAGTGAAAAAAAATTCAGAACTTTGAAACAAACATCGTTGCTACTTTAAATTGCAGTTTATTTCCATATATTATGGAATTTATGGGATTCCGGTAAAATTATGTTCAAAATAATACGCAATTAATTTGCGTTAAAAATGTCTACGATAAATATTTCCATTTATACCTACAATTGTACGAGTTGTAGAATATATATCTCTCCCTTTCAGAGAAAGAGCAGTGAGTTTATTCTGCGTTCCCGGAGTAAAAGCTACCTCTGAATGCTTTGAACGTCACGCAAGTCCTCACTGACTCTATGTTGACCCTATTCCTTTGTCGTAACCCTATCCAAAACCACATTTAGCTCAAGAGAGCCACTCCTATGTCCCTAAGTGTATAGTCGACATGCGTTTTAGAATGCTTGAAACTTTAAGTTATGGCTATACTATACTAATATAAGGAGTAATATGGCCTCAGAACGTTATCTAATATTAAATATGAAACTCAAGTAAGGCCATTTCATTTACTACATCACAATTTAAAAATACTGCACGCTAATTTGTCTGTGCAAGTATTGATTAATAAATTTTTAATATTGAATAGTTGCAAGAAATGCTAATTCCTCGTGATTCTTTGTGGTGATTTAAAATAACCTCCTTCAATAGGGGACATACAACCCGATTAATCATATCAAGAATTTTTAGGTCAAGTAATCACCAAATAAAATAATTAATATGCAATATAAAGAAACGACAATTCTTCAGCCGGTCGCTGATCGTCAGATTTCTGCTCTTTAGTCTATCAATAAGTATCCGGTTTACTCTGAAAATGAAAGCATATAAAAATATACAAATATGAAAGGTTTGCTTGTCGAAAACAAGTAGTCGTCGCTTTATTATTCCCTCTCCCTATGATTCAGCATTTATTTACTTGAAAAATGCTACTTGTTATTACATTTCTTAGAAATTAATTTTCTGTAACATGAAAGACTTATTGAATAATTTCATGGGGAAACTTAATAACATAGGGTTACCACGATGGTGATGTGACTTTACTTGCGAACTTCTCTTTTTTCTTTGACTGATATTTTCTATATCGATTATAATAGTTAATAACTGTTACCGTGCCAACTCGAAAGAGATTTAGTCTAGTTTATAGACTAGAGACCTGCTTGAATCAGTCTGCTGGAAAGAAACCGGTAAAAATAGTCACGTTAGTGCTACTGTTCATATTTAAGGCTACAGCAATAGCGGTGAAATAACGGAAATGCTACTTTCAAACGCCTCGCCTGTAATATTAGGTACAGGGGAAAATATTCGAACGACCCCCGACCCCCCGACCCCCCCCCCCCAAGTCCTTTCTTTTACGATCTGCATCAGTTGAAATTGAATTTTTCCTCTCTGCTTCACTCAATGAATGGATGGGCTTCAAACGTATACACGCATAGAAGACAACAGGGACAAAACTGCATTTAGTGGGAACGAAGCGATATGGTTTTTCTCGTTGCTGAAATATTCACCATTGATAACAACCGTGTTTCACAGGAAAGGCAATATTGAATGTCTTTTTCCTCCTCGTAAACGTTTATTGATGTGACAGCAGCTTCCAAACAAAGATTTGACATACGAGCACGTCGTCGCTCTAGAATTTTATTTGCATTCTGACAGTGTCGCTTAGTTAGAGGGAGAGTCTGCAATAAATCTCTCCTGACGTCATACGTAGACACTGACACAAAATCGTCATGCACGTACTCGTATACGTACCTAAATAAAATTTAAATCTGTGTCTGAAAGCAGGACAACTAAAATATTTGCAGATAAGAATCAGGAAACTCTAAGACCCTGGTGGCTACTACTGAAATTTTGAATAGATACACTGTCAGAATCTAAAAGTACTTATGACATTTATATTAACTATGAAACAAGTATTATACTCGAATATACATTTAGTGCAGAGGAATAATTCCTATTAAATTCATCGTTCAATATATAATACTTCCACAACTAGACGAAAAGATAGTCAGAAACAGGCGGAGTGGCTGCGGAATTTCCATAATAAGGTTGGCGCCGCGAAGTCGTTGAGGTTCGTGCCTGGAAACAAAGTATGAGGATTAAGGGCAGTCAGCCACTAGAGCACGATGACAGACGAGAAAGGCAGTTCACGACTCAATTTGGAAGGATCAGCAGGTAAAAAGGGAGAGAGAGAATATATACAGATATAATAATTCACTAAAAGACGAGAAGGAAGGATATATTAAGACAGATAAATTAGTTATTTGAAAAAAAAAAGAATTGCTGTGAGAAGTGGAAAAATGAAAAATGAAAGAAAAATGCAATACAGCAAAAAATTCTACCATCTTAGCTACAATTTTTTGCAAAGAAACTATTGTCTTCGTAAAGAAGAAAACCTGGTTTTCCTCGACGCCAAACAGTGCTTAAGTCACTGTATTCCGCTTGCTTAAGTTCACACCTCTGCCTACACGTTCTTTACCAATTAAGGACGCGTTCCCAGAATTCACCTGGTTAAGCCCCAGCCATCGAGCTCAAAACAAAAAGAGGTTCGTTTTTCATTTCAACTTATAAATTGAAATTTCTGCTACAGGCTTTGTTTATTTCACTACAGATATGACCCTGACAGCTAATTGTGTCTCATCTAAATAAATACCTCGAGTTTAGCCATTATAATTTTTTAGATATTAAATCGTCCTAAATTTTTCATTATTTTAGAGGACCTTGTGATAATTTGAATTTATAATTAAGTATATTGTAATATTAGTAAATAAATTTATTTCTTAATACCTAAACAATCACTCCATTGAATACAGTTTCGTGTTTATATTTAAGAAAGTAAACACTTGTAGCACCTGACGGTAGCACATGGGTTTTGGTGACGTACATGTAAACCAAGTTCTAAATAATGCAAGAAAAACCTTTTTTTAAAAGTGTTGAAATATTCCTGATACTCTTGATTATTTTTAATTTTTCATTCAAGTTCTGCCATGAATGCGACGGGTGGTCAGATGTCTTGCTTTGTGCTATATGTTAACGAATTGTACCGACATTTTTCAGTGTTTTATTATTTAAGGGCTTTCAATAAGGGCGGATAGATGTTGAAATGGAATAAAAAAGATATGTGAGTAGTACTAAATAAATTCTTTTTTATTTGAAAGACCCGTGTACGCCATTCATAGTAAAACATAATTTTTTTAATACCTCTCACACAGCTTGTTTCATTCCATTTCAACATCGACCCGCTCTTATTTTAAATCCCTGTGTATTAATTATTGTTGATAATACGTAATGGGTGTAGTACATTCATAGCATTGTTTATTACTAATTAGCTGTTATTAGACATTTTCCAGTTGTAAAATTTGTACTTTGATGTTTTCACGTTTCTAATAAAATAAATATTCATACATTTACCAAATGAGTGGAGAAAATAAATCCTTAAAACATAGCGAACGTCGGAATAACAACCACAATGTTTTGCTCTAATGTCCTTTTATAAAAATATATAATTTACCCATGTTTATATTAATGATATAAATGAAGAGAGATATATTATGAAAAAAATATTTTTAATATTGATTAATTTACTGCTTATAAGTAAAAAAATGATGCGTTAAACTTTGTCTTCGAATATTAAGCCGAGAAGACGTAAATGTCAAGTAAATGTAACACAGGAGTTTCTGATTTGGAGTCGTTTTGTGTTTTGATTGTCATCCACAACTTTACTATGTTTGCAAGTTTACTACGCTGGTGTTCATTACACGAGAAAAGGACACATTGCTTATGTTCCTTTTTTGGCATGAAACACGAAACTCGAGCTATACACAACGATAGTTCCGTTTGTACGACTCCTCTCCTCTATTTTGAAAATTATATTATAAACAGTTTTTACTTGAACAGTGAAGTGCTACCGATGTCTACGAATCACAGCTTTCAGTCAAATCTCGGCTAAAAAAATTATTAGCATCGTCGCTAGTGTCAAATTTCATGTATCATGGTACTTTCCCAGTTCTCTTTGCCAAGTTATTGCCACTATTTTCAGAAAAACGGAAAAAAAGATTGATAGAGGAACAGTTATCTTGTGTTAAGCTGAAACTATGATTTCAGGTCCAACATTTGTGAAGAATGCACTTAAATTCAGGTCCGCATTTTTGTCCATAATACATACAATATCTTGATAAAATTTATAGTGTTAGATTTTACAGTCCGATATTTCTTCTAATTAAATCCTAATTCCCAGTTAATACTACATGCATACATAAAACAAAAAGCTGATCCTTAAATAATTTCCTGGCGTAAACGTGTAAATTATACAGAAGACAATATTGTGACAATGAATCAATCCGTTCGCAAATTAAATCTCTTCCGATTCAACAAACAATCAATAATTAATTTTAGGTTGAAATAGCATTTGCTTGTCATTTGTTAATTGACACGTAAATCAACAAATAATCGCGAGCTCAAACTACACATGTGACTGAGAGGAGAGCAATGTTAAATTATTTCCATTTGCCCCTAAATGTGTCGTGTACTAAATCATCGATTATCGCAAAACCACTTCCTCTTCAAAATATTGACATACGATGAATGTCGACTGCACAAGGTGTGACTTAGTGTTTGATAAAGCGCACAACTGATATTTCGCAAATGTCTGTTTAGTTAGATCAAATAACGTGTAATATCGACCTGCTGCAATGAATCTACACATATCAATTACTAACGAATGGCAACAACAAAGCTTCCCATGTCTCCAGCGCTCAGAGCACAAAGCTCTGTCTCGAATAGCTAATTCGTCATTTCTTGGTGGTAACATACCAATGGTTCTAACGGTTAGTAGATCAGACTTTTCCTCTAATGCATTTTTTAAAAGTTCAAATAATAAATAATCCAAGTATGATACCAAGATTGACACCCACGTGTTGTATATAGTGACAACGTATTGTAATTAGCAAGTAATTATTAAAGCATTTGGACTAAATTTTCCCTCCACTTTCCATATTTTGAATTA
Source organism: Eucriotettix oculatus (assembly GCA_034510155.1). Classification (NCBI taxonomy): domain Eukaryota; kingdom Metazoa; phylum Arthropoda; class Insecta; order Orthoptera; family Tetrigidae; genus Eucriotettix; species Eucriotettix oculatus. The sequence goes on from CM067382.1 coordinate 45,128,189, forward strand.
TGATTACCAAGACAAGTTAGTATATTAACGTGAAAGAAGATAAATTCCAAAGAAAGCAGCCTGAACCACAAAAAAGGGGGATGCAGGATTTTAAATGCATAATATTTACAAAAGAAACTTTTTATCATTTGAAGAACATTAGAGAATAAAATAACCCCTCGGGATTTGAACAAAAAACGTAGAGTTCCAATACTATGAACTGTGTAGGCGAATAATATATTTCTTAGGGAACAGTAATTTTATAAGATGTCTTCTCCTGAAATAAAATAAATATTTGGTTCAAACTACTTGGATATTTAATTTATTACAACATTAGCATAGTACCCTGAGTTTCTCTGGTGCTTTAATTTTTAGCCATATTGAATATAGTTATATAAACCTCACGCAATGACTCTGAAAAGACGGTTTTTTGCACATTTCTTCCCTTCATATCATCATTGAAGGATAAACAATTAACCCCTTCATACCCATACTTCATATTGAACGGGATGGAAACACATCATTTACTTTTACTTCAATATTGCATGTCCTTCGGTGACGTAACTAACAACATCAAACACAGACAATATTGGCCCTAAAAAGTATTTTTTTTTACATAAATATCTGTCTTGCGTGTTTTAAAATGACACCTCTTCCACTAGAGATGATAGTTGTGTGCACGCCGACAATGTTTGTTCCCGGAAACTATAAATAAAACGTAACACCTTTCTCCCCTGGTTTCAATTTGAAACATGGGTACACATTCTCATACATGAATACTGGCACACACATTCAATAAAAATTTATTGGTGATTTAGTATTTATTAGCAGAGAAACTGAATGTTCTCAAAAGTACTGCTACAGATACTTAAAGCTAAACTCTGAAAATATAGGTAGAAGAACTAGGTGCGGACATATTGGATTATAGTGAGGATGACACTAGCAGCGACATACTCGTCACAATACACATCACGTAATTAATGGTAATTGAAGTTACACATAGTTGTGATATAAACATCACGGAGATTCATAACCTCATGGAACTAGTTGTAATTGATTTTAAGATCCTATAGGCGATAGTAAAAGACAGGAATTTGCTACGAGGCGTAACGTAATTTTCACGAGATTACAATCCTTATCGGACAGTTCCCGTTGGGTTTCTGAGGCTGAGTGAATGCTGTGTGGGCGAGTCGTTTCGGACCCAAGCGATGTCATGACTGTGTTACACACCGCCATACACGCCAATCGCGTCCACTAACACGGGCTTCACAATGTCAACGAGGGGTGGAGAACCGTTGCCAAACAGTTGGCCTTGATTACATCGCATAATACCAACCCACAGCAGAAAAAGAGGATACATAAATTATTGACGAGCCAAGATAATCGCCTTTTTCACGGCTAATTTCCTACGAAATCACATACTTATTGCCTATTATAAATCTTTGACTAGAGGGAATAATTGTGACACAGAATGCCACATCAACCAATTTGGTCCCTAATGCAATATGAATATATTAAGCTATATTAACAATAGTGTATTAATAAAACTTAATTATTATCATAAATTCCTTTTTAACAATCATATTTAATATAAGAATATTCTTACATTGTAATATTTGCTTGCGTTAGAAGTCTTAAATATCTACATAATCGTCTATAGAGAAAAAATAATGATCACTGATCAATATGACAGTCATTAAATGAATAATTTATTTTCACTAGTTAAAATTAGGTCGTGTTATTAAATTAATAGTCATAATAGTTGCTGTATATTAACACCGTAGATTAGTATGATGCTGTGAATATTGACATTACGTCAATTTACACTTTGAAACGTTTCAAGGGATCATATAAACTAAAAGAAGCGTCTACTACTTCTTCACGGATTAATTGAAATGATCAATCAATAAAATATAATATTTCCTGTACTTTTGTTTGATTCCTTCAAATTGATTACATTTATTTCCACTGTAGGTATTAGGCCATTCAAATATAAGCGAGTCTTTTACTTAGGCGAATTAGAAAGCGTGTCGGAGATAGAGGAAGCATCAGAAAAAGTAAAGGGAAAAGTGACAGCTTGACCGGTTTCATACGTTGTCCTCACAACGAGCAAAAGAGTGGTACATTTGTCGGTTGCGCATCGCTTCATAATAAAGTTTTTAACGAATGAAGGCGTTAAACTAGCCGAAATTCGGGACCGAGTACGTGCACAGTTCAGGGAGAATGCGCTTTCATAGCAACGACTGAAATTATAGTGTGCCGAGTTCAAAGAACGGCGTGAAAAAATAGAAAATATCGGTCACAGTAAACGTTCCCGCTCCAGCGTTACGCCTGACAATTTTCGCGAGCTCATTGAAAGAGATCGTCGCTTCACTGTTGCAGAAATCAAAAAGGAAACGGGAATCAGTACTGGAAGTGTATACACCGTCATCTGAGGCCACCTCGCATTTGGAAAAATTTAGGCGAGATGAGTTCCACGCCCTTACCAAGAAAACATAAATGCGAGAGTTGAACTTTATCAGACTCTTCTTTCTCATTTTCAAAATGAAGGGTAGACTTTTTTGTAGCGCATTGTGACGTATGATGAAATTTTTTTTCACCACTACACTCCTGAGTCGAAAGGAGTAAAGAGCTGGGAAGATAACAGTATCAACTGTTTTTGGGAACACTAAAGGAGTTTTAGTCGTTGATTTTCTTCATGATCGTCGCATAATAAACGATGCCTACTGCTGTGATCTTCTTGACCAGTTATCCGATGCATATTGGTCAGAAATGCGACGTCAGCCCATCAAAAACGTCCAGCCCCATAATGACAATTCAAGACGTCACACTGCAACTCTAAACAACCCAAAAATTGGCTGAAATACATTGGGCAAAACTTGACCACCCTCCATACTGCCCTGACCTTTCCCTATGTGATTTTTATATGCTTCGGGCTCTCAAAGAAGCACTTGAAGGACAGCGTTCTGCGAACGATCAACAGGTTGAACAGTTTGTGCGCTATGTTGGATACCCGCTCGAACTCAATCTTCAAAAATATTTGATGAGAAAAATGCATTAATAAGGAGGGGAACTATGGAAAAAAATAATTATGAAGAATGTTATCTTCTTAGATATAAAATAAAATTTCTTTTACAAAAGGCTCGTTTCTATTAGAATGACCCTTGTTCATTTCTACTATAATATTCTCTGTATAGAAAGACGATGTATCTTTAAGCTCTTTGCGACTTTTCTATTCTTGTCAACAAAAAGAGTTTAATGAACTCCATATCATCAATCAGACTTATTCATAATAATTATGTATATGTTAAAAATAACTTCTTAATTACGAACTCAACTGTAAAATTTAAATTATATAAATTACTTCTTCATTTCGTATAGCATCTATATTTCTAATAATCTCATTATTTACTTGTATTTCCATACGTATATTTGTAAAACTATAACGTCGTTTGCCTTGATTTCCACTATATTGTCTGTGGGCGTCTTGTTAGGTCGAAAACCCGAGCTGGCCAGTCAATACACAAGACACCAGTTCCCTCAGGATAAACAGCCACCACAGGGTGGAAGTCGAAGCCACCTAGCAAACCCCCAATCCGAGGTCTGTCCCCGTAGGGCAAAACAAATTTTCTGGGCGGGGACCGCAAATCCCAATTCCAAGGGACGAAAGAAAGAAAGAAGTCAATCGCCACCAACCATCGTGACTCGAGCAAATGTAATTATTTTTTTCTTTGTATCTGACTCATTGAAAATCAGGGAAATACTTTACTAGCATTACTGAATATTTCCTAGCCCTTCTCAAGTCCTGCTTGTCATGAATGTACTATAAGAGAAACAATTCTTATTCTATCAAAGCAATCAAATGCAACTGGCCATTATTTTTGAACACATAACCATATATTTACTCCTTCAAAAAGAATGACATACGACCTGTTTAAAACAGAGAATTGTATATCCATGAAACCTGAAGTTTTAATAATATTATTTTCGATTGTAATGTCATTAACAGTCCAAACAATTTTCCAGATTAATGAACATACCAAATTACCAAACAAAATTAAGGAAATGGTATGTAATTTGCAAATGTGAGGCATTAAAACTAAAGAATTCTCTAGATTTTATTGCAGTGAAACGTCTGTCTTAACCGAGAATTTTTCCGAACAAAACTTTCTCTGCATTTCACAAATCGGCTGGCGTCTCGATGTAGCTGATGAGGATTTCACAGAGTGGAATGGGATCAAACCATAAAGTAAAACGAATTCTAGTAATAATAAAATAGCGTTGAATGTATTATTTACAGTTTACTAATAACAGATTAAAGTACATCAGATTATTTTCGTATCTATAACTTATCGCAGAAGTGAAATGAAAAATTGTTATGTGGAAACGTGGGGTTCAATGTTCTTCCAGAGAAATCATGTCAGAAGAAACACGCGAAGGAGCAATATGAAGTACAAATTATATTATAATGTCTATTGGTACTATAACAAAGATAGCAGATTACGATAAAACAAGGATTTACAATTTTTTTCTGCAATGGAAGAATTATAAAATTATTCGTTCTATGTTACTCCTTCAGCAGCTTTGCTTTGCATTAATATTAAGGCTTTATAATTGAAAGGATAACATCAAAGGCAACGTTCCAAATTATTTGATGAACACTTAAAAATCTAAATACACTAAAAAGATTGACTGAGCAGAAGGTAAATGTTTTGATGCTTGCGACTCTTAATTGGTTTAAGGTAAATAGAGAGAAAAGGAAAGAACTTTCGCAGAAGAGGCAATCTTGCGTGTGATAATTAACTGCATTCCAGGAATAGTACTTTTAGATCCGTGCTTGAAGGGAAATGGTTGCCGAGGACCAGCAGAGATCTCGCTGGTATTTAAATGCTGTTGGCCCGTCCGGTGAGGCCCATCTTGCGCTCCACGTGGCGTGTAATTGCCTTAGCAGTCGAGCTGACGTCGTTACAATGGGAAACCTCGAGCATGGCTAAAAGGAAGCCACAGGCCTTTCAGTCTGCTCTTTTCAATAGCTGCGTCTAGGATTTGAAGAACGGTTGCATCCGCCTTTACTTTGCTAAAGAGATGAATAAAACGCTCTAAATGTACACACAGTACGCAAATAAAGAAATAAATTACATAGCCACGATACTCAGCAGTTCAGTTCCGTAATAAACTCCAAATTTATATTGACATAAGTAGTAACCATGAAATTGACCTTTTTATTCAGATTAGAAATTTTCCGTTTCAAAAATGAAATAATATCTATGAATAATCAACATTGTACGAAAACAAACAAAATTTAAAGGAAACCAATGTATGCGTGCTCTTCATGCTCACTACAAGTGAAACTTCAAAGACACACTCAATAATTGAAAATTTTGTAACGATATTTATAAATTAATTGCATTTCCAAACATAACTTCACATCTGAAATTTAGGAAGATCACACACTTGTATTTTTTAGAGGTTTATGTCATATATTCTAGCAATAATACATACCCGTATAAAAAATACATTAATTCGGAAGAGTTCTTAATTACATATCTAAGCTATCCCTTTCCCTGAAAAATCTATGGTTTGTAATTTGGTAGATAAGGCAGTCAAGTTATCTCATCAGTAGTACCATAAAAATAACCTTGACTAAATTGTTAATATCCTTGTAATATATTATTAACCGTTACATTTAATTTATAAATATATTAAAATTAGATGGATAAATATGCAGAACGAAATTAGCAATTTATTTGTTAAAAGATATGATGAAAAATTAATTTTTATAGTTAATCTTATTTCAGAAAAATACAATATAAACTTTGACAATTACAGTATTTGTATTATTTCTTCCATAATTTAAACTTATTTAATGTATTTAAAAGAATATTAACATTTTAGACCAACATAACATCTATGCAACATTGATTGTTTATACTGTGAATCGTGCTTCGTCGGGCAGAAAAACACCAAAATTACAATTTAAGGTTCAAAACTAATCAGTATGATATTTTTATTATTGTACAATAATTAAAATATAAATTTTGATTCCTTATAAACATAAATTATTGTCATTATTCATAGTAAAGACAATATTCCCGTTATTGACTTCAAAACGCAACTATGCGCTCATCAACTGTCATTTAGGCTGCAATGGGTGCACAACAAGCAACTTCGAAAAGTTTTTCTTTCTTCTTTTCTTTGTACATTCATACTAATTTGACACTAATATTATAGCTATGAAGTCTGTTGCCTTTGGGTTTTTTATATTTTTAAAAATGTTTACATTCATTCTAATATGTTACCAAATAGAAACGATGACTCGTGCTAGGTTTAATATGTACCAAATTTATTTTTATGACAATTTGTACTATTCAAAAACATCTATATTTAGAAACATGATTGCATCCAGTTTTAATTTAGTAAGAAGTAATGTGCAACGTCATTTATGCTTTCTCTTGCAGTATACAGAATTAATGTGACCGTATACATAAGACCAATTGTCTGTAACGTAATTATTTTTCTTCATTGTAAATGATAAAATAATTATATCCACGATAGTTGTTTCATGGGATATAAATATATTTCCTAGTTCAATTATCGATAGTATGAAGTCGTTAATTACTTTTTTCGATTTTAACTTTGAAAATTTGATTATTTATCAATTTTCATGTATTTAAACTTTTTCATTTCTTTATTCAGAGGTTACCTGGAATAGACATTTTTGAAGATTATTATCTCCAGTATAATCACGCAAATTACACTTAAACGTATGGAAAACACGCACTCACTCGTCACCTTTGATGGCTATTAATACTGAAACTCTACTCACAGAATAGTCTGTATAAGAAATATTTTTTGTAATCTAACACATTTCACTTTGAAAACTATTATCAAGGAATCGTACAACAATAAGTACGAAAATGGTAAATAAAAAAAATATTTTAGAACATTTTTTGTTATATTTATTTTGATACATGGCAGGAACCGTATCAAGGAATTTAATCGCAAAATAGGCTTATGAGTATTTAAGATATTACTGTTGAGTATGGATATCAGGTTTAAAACGTTTTATAAGCTTGGAATTAAATATTACCCTAAAGTTGAATGCAATAGTTTTCGCTGTGGATAGGGAAAATCTCATAGAAACTTGGTGACTTAAGGATTTCTCTTGACGCTTGAGAGAGATTCGTTTATTCGGCGAGGGTTGTTTGATAGAGCAGCTATTTTCTGCAGATGCTGACCGTGGAACGAATGACTCAGGGTTGGACATCAGCCGCATCCTCTATGTCGTCGTAATTTGGTTTATATCACCAATCTATCCACAACATCCCCGATAAGCACGGTCTGCACCTTTCTTTGTTCAGTTGGTTTACACAATGACTTGTTTTCTTCAACTACTTTAACATGCTTCTCAACGCTCCGCGTTGATTAGTCATTTATATATTACAATCTTTTATTGGACGGGAAAAATGAACTAATGTGACAAGGGTCTCTGGTCCATTTTAATTATTTTATAATAAACTGTTTATGGCCTGGTGACGTACAGACGCTACTACAGTGACGCTATTAAGGGCCCCTTTTATCAATTATTTTGTCCCTGCACACCCCCATCTCTATGTTTGTTGAGGAATATCTTTAACACAATGGAGAAATTCACTATTCAGCTAATCGGTCAGATACCTATTTGTCATTTTTGGACATTTTACCAATGAATCTCAGTCTCAGCCCTCATCCACTTGTTGAAAGGAATGAATTCAGTCTCAACTGATAACGGCAGTATCACTGCTCATATCATTATTACTAGGAATCACAATTTCTTATAAAGATATAGTAGATACAACGATCTTTGGTACACGTCAAAGAACATTCTCTTTTATACCGCAATTGAAGTAAAAGTTAACTTATTTTCTTATAATTAAAGCAATCGCCCATTTTTATTAAATACATATTTCGTTTTCCTTTTTTAAATTTAAATTCTAGTCACGGTAGGTGATAATTTTTCGCGATGCAGTAGCTAGACAGTTGTGGACCGTGCCTTTACGATGTAGGGCGTAAAATATTGATTTCTAGTAATGAGTGTCATTAAATATGAACGTAGTTTCCGACGTTAATTAAAATTCAGGTCTAATTGAGTATTGGAAGTGGAAATGTACATTCCCTGCGGTCTATTGAATAGCTTTATAATTGCAGCTCTATTTTAGGTACCACTTTGTCACTGTCTACTAACTTAACTGCTTTAATAACGAATTTAAGGATCAAATACGTGTAGCAAGGTGGAGACGACACTCCATACTTTTGTAATTACTTGTTAATGAAATGATTATCTTTATGCGTTGTGAAATGATTTCCTAGCGTTACAGTTAGTTGGAAATGTACAAGAATCTGTTAGGATATTTAGTACTCTATCAACAAGTTTTATTAAAATTATGACCCTTGTATATTTCTGTAATCTTGCCAGAAGTTACCAATTAATCGAACGAGTTGAATTTTGTGGTCCTCTAACATTATTTTTGACAAGCTCGTCTTTTACAAGTATTTACAGCACTCAAGCACATTCTGCGTCATAAGCGTACTTAACCCAATAAGACAATACTGTAGCTATATAATTTATTTAGAGTTATAAATAATGCTTACAATAAAGGATTAAAGGTGCATATTTGGCAAGAAATTAAATTACGATTGTTGGAGGCAAGAGAAAATTGTTTTTAAAAGGGCCTGCAGAGAAGCGTATTTTTATATTGTTGTTATTATTCTTTTGGTTCTCCAGCCGGGATGTAGCCTTAACCGCCTCATTCAATACGTTGTTGTGAATTAAAATTAATCAAACAAAATACTTTATCATTCAAATCATTTTCTTTCATGCAATACTTATCTTTGCATAGCTAATAACGTAAAGGCTAGATACGCTAATGCATCTTTCTGTTTTCTTATTTATTTTTAGAATGCATGCCATTTACAAATACTAAACTTTGCGATTACTTGCGTCATATTTTACACGTCAACAAACTTCGTTTTAGAAGACCACAAATAGGCATATATTAAAAATTAAAACTTATTCCTAACTTGTTACAATATGATAAAGCAATAATATTGCTTGATAACAGTTTCTGAGTTAGAAATTCGAATAATATTTACAGTAAATTTCTTCAAATTTAGCGTAAAATTGAGTTACTCTATTTGCGCCAAAGTGTCTACCGCAATCAAATAATTTAATGTGAACGTTACATTTCTACGGAACGGGAGTTACTACGGACGAATGGAATAATTTATTATTTACGCAGCTCTTTGCAGGAAGATGCTCTTGAAATATCATTATAAGGAATTCCCTACAAAGGCGTCCACTAGGGAAATCAAAATGCAAAAACGAGAGAAAATGGACTATTTTCGTTGTTCTCCCTCGACCAAAAGTTGTATTTTATTTATCGAGCGATTTACGAAAGCTTAACAAGTCAGCGATGCATCTCTCAATTTCTATTAGTCTTGAGATGGTTGATACAACACTTCACAACCTTCTGCGCTTTATTGATTTTTTAGTCAAGCAAGACATTACCTCTGATTTACAACTACAAACTTAAATATCTATAATAAAATATAAATTCAATGAGTTAAAACAGCCTCTTCGTCAGTTTTTATTTTATTAAATATTTAACTATGCTACGTTTCGTTTCCGACAAAGAGGATGTTTTAACTCACTTAATGTATATTCTGTGAGATAAACTATTTATTTATAATGTAAATTATAATGAAATAATTCACATTTTAAATCACTTCAAATCACTATATAATTATCGTTTATTTCCGTTTAAGAATGATTTGAAGTGGCAGACAAAAAATAGAGGGAACAATTAAGTTACTTATAAGCCTTCAAAGTGAAACGAAAAAATATTTCTGAAATCAAAATCATTTAAAGAACAAGGTAAAATGAAATTAATGAGGAAGTGTTTCCAGGTTCAAAAATATATAACAATTCATCAGCGAAACGATTACATGAAGTGGTAAATTCATAAATTGTTTGAAGTAATGAATATAATTATAGAAATGCAAAATACTTTTAGTAATATTCCTTGGTTTTAAGCAAATATCAGGAATGGCTGCTCGTTTTAACTGGATAAACAGAAAAACGGTTAAACATAATGCGGTAAACGTTTTATATTTCTGTTTTAACCTAACATAGGAAGTATTGTTTGCCAAATTTCAAGGGAAGGAGAAGAGTGCTAGAGGAAAGTCAAAAATATTAAATTACTGGTAACGAATAACTGCAGTTTTTTTACAAATGTCATTGGTACTTTATATATTTAAGAGAGTAAATACAGATACGCACAGTTAGTTCTTAGTAAATCAGAATCTTTACCACTTTTAGGTTGAGGCGAACAAATTGGAATATGGTTGTTTTTCAATTTATTTTTAATATTTTTGTATTTTATTATGCTTCTCGAAGTTAAATTACATTGTAATACAAAACGAAATTGAATGCTCTTCATTTGGAAACGACGACTTCATGTGAAACAGTGCTGGTTTAGTTTGTAGACTGGAATATACCTAACCCGATACAGGTTATTTTAAAAGGATACGTAATCACAGTGATGGATAATTTAGAAATTAGTAGATAACTGCAAATGTGGAAAACGGTGTGCGCCCTTCAACGAAAGCGCCGGTCATTTTTGAACCGGACACAATATAAATTAAACAAAATTAGGAAATACACCACAAAATATCTATTTTTTATTAGATGGCACGGATTGAACCAAAAGCCTTGTACGAGTAAGAACGTTGAAGGGAGGAACGCCGTGTTGAGCCAGCTTCACTGCAGGACCAAACGACTGAGCGGGAAGCATAAAGCAGAAAAAGTAAGGATAAATTCCTTGTTATAATCTGGAATTGTTTGAATTACCGTAGAATAAGATAAACGATATTCAATTAAATATCGGACAGTAAACGTTTATTTCGATAAATTAGACATATATTTTTACAGGAAAAATATTTTTGCCTCTTTATGATATTTGCGACCTATTGTATTTAGGTGCGTATATTTTAATGTGTATGTTCCATATAGGGCAATTTAAAATACGCGGTACGTATGTTAGGATCTATGAATAATACTGCGGTGTAAGACGCCTCTAAGACACTCGGGTTGGAAATGAAATGGTATAATATTAAAATGAAATGCGAAAAGACGAATTTAGTGTCAAATAAATAGTTTTCTCGTTTGTTATTGATATAGTTTTACTCTTTCTCGACCCGTAGGGATGATGTTAGAGGATTAAATAATGCGCAAACCACCAACATCGGTGTTGAGTCCGTAATTTTTGGGTCGCTAAATTGAATGCTGACATCAAGATAGTCAGATACGGAGATATAAAGATACGGAGAAATAAGAAGCGAAAAAGTCATCTAAGAAGTCCCATATTAATGTCGAATCCGTCGGTTCTGATTATGTCCCTAAAGCCTTTTATGTGGAACAATTAATAAAGTATTCTAAATAATGAAGAGATTACTTAGTTAATAATTGTTTTAGCGGTCTCGTATAAATAAATACTCGGACAATCCCGATCGCCCATATAATTGTTTCGTCATATTTGTAACATGGGTTTGATTTCACAAAGAGTACAAAATATTTTAAGATTTTATTAATTCATTGCAATAAATAATAAACTATTTATTATTTCTAACAACTTGAAGGGTTGGCTATGCAATTCATTTATACCAATTACATTCACTATTTAAGCTATTATCGTCTTATCAGAAGTCTATTTCCATTTAGAAATTTCACGGTGAGCGGAAACAGCTAAATTAGCTTCAGTCGACGTTCAGTCTAGCTCAGATTACATTAAAATATAGCTTTGTAGATTCCTCCCTCCCGTGGTTCCTTATGTTTTTCGTGCCCGGTGACCATATTCTCTAGCGTCGCCTGTCCTTTACTATTCCAACATGCCGACACCTTATCCTTATCGCCTGAAGCTACGAACACAAGCAAGCTTCAGTGGTAAACGTTACTGTTGTTCCACACGCACCAACACTTCGACCAACCATCCGTCCTGCCTACTATGAAGTGGGTCACGATAACCATGAAATATATATCAAAGCTGCATATGTGAATATTCCAAATATATGCATCATGAATTTATTAATTATTGCCATTACTAGCTGTCATTTTAATGTGATTAATTTAATATTCATTATAAAACTATATATATAATAGACTATTATTTTAAGACAATGAAGCCTGACAACCGTTCAGTCTGCCCCAGTTTCCGTAAAAATTCTCCTTTGAATATTTCATTAAATAATAAAACTTATGGCTGATATTATGTGACTAACATGATTATTTTCATTGTTTTCCAGCGCCTGTAGAGCTCTAGATAATTCTTCATTACCTACTTAATATACAAAAACATTTAGAACGGTTGCGATGGTTACCACGGCCGAGTCCTTTGTACTCAGAGTCTCCTGCGCCCTCGAGACACAGACACAGCCACTCCGCTTCTCCGTGATAATTAAAAGACACATTCTTTCTGCCGACGCAGACATTAATTAATTCGTAATATTTCCTGGACTGGCTCCCCTTTCCTTTTGCGCAAAGCCCGTATTTCATGTGGCCAGGGTTCGCCCGACCAAACACCGCACAGAAGCCGTTCGTGGTCTGGCTTCTGCCCAATTATGCATCGTTAATTATTACCGGCGAGGATCGACGTAAGACAGTTTTCCCCCCAGCCCTTAGTCTTCGTCGTCTGGAATCAGAAGGGCTTGTAGAGCAAGCACAGAAACCAAATTAATATCGTGCCACGACCTGAGCCATTAAAGATAATTAAAAACAGTGATGCTGAAGATTAACAAAAAATAGTGTCCAAGTTAGTAAAACTTTGTTTATTGTAAATTATTTTTGCCGATTGATTTGTAGTCCATTTTACTTGTTACTGTTTAGTCACATATACAGTTATGGTTTTATGTTATTCTTAGATATATACCTAATATTAAAATATTTGTTAATATATTTATTTTTAATATTAATACTTTGATATTATTAAGAGTTAAAATTTTAAGTTTCGGCTTCTATCTGGATCATATTATCAATTTAATTTGATACGCAGTGGTCTATCCTGTTTCCTGCAATTTGTGAGATTCTTTATCATTTATTTCTGTCCCGCTGTTACTCACCCAAGGTATTCTTATCGGCTCCTAAATAGCTGTACGTTGCAACTACTCAACCAAATCGCTATCTTTTGGTTTCTAATTTTCTAACCAAAAACAAACTCCTTACGGAAATAAATGAAAACAATTAATTACCCTCACGAGTTATTGGGAAATGTAAGAGAGTAATGACAAACAACACAACTTTTTTTTAGTTTTGTTACGAAAAATTGTTTTAAAAATTTTCTCCATTCCCTAAATTTTTAGTTATGAAAAATTGTATTGCTAATTTACAATTTAAAATATACATTAGAAAGGGAATTTAACAACAAATTAGCTCTCGAAAAGCATTATGATAAAGAAGAAAAAAGTGTTACATGTATTTGGAATGAAATTTAATTGCCTTCTTCCATACAGTTTTCATGTCATTTAAAACTTTCGTAAGAAAGTCACATTCCACGCAATATATATTATGATGTAAAAGATTTCAGAGCTACTTTACTAAAATGTAAATGATTCTTGAAGTACAATATCCAGAAAAGTACTAAAAATTTCCATTCCAACAGAAAATGTAAATTTTAACGAACATAGAAATCATAAAGACATAAAAACATGTACAAATCTTTAATGAATTACGACGGAGTAAAACAAGGGAATTGGAACTCGAAAATGGAAAAGAGCCATAAATTCCCAGATTCTCATCTCCATGATTTTATTAGGCGACAGTAGCATCAAGTTACATTTTTAAAGGGAGAACTTTCTAAAATACACTATGCAGAAGAGTTTCTAGCTTTTTCGGTGAACCGAGAAGTACCAAGTTTATGCAATCACTTTATTCAAATTTACATCTGAAATTGACGATATCACATTTTCCGAAGTTGAAGCAGAAGCAAGGAAGGCACCACCAGGCGAGGGATCGGAATAATTTCAGCGTTAGGGAACTGCGAGGCTAGGTTTTAAGCTGGTCGATTAACGAAGACCTTTAATCCCTCTCGTAGTTTCCTCGTGAATAATCTGAGCCAAGTTCGACATCGCCTCCCTCACCCCACAGCGCTGCCTTCCTAAATGCCAGAGGGTGTGAGGGAGACGAGGGATTAAAATACTTGTAACGAAATTGCCTGTTACAACTCTGGACGGATCACCCGGGTTATTAATGGAGATGAATTAGAGGGGGTCACGGAAGGTGGCCCGTTAAACAACCCTACTGAATTATTAGCTTTAATTCGCGTATTACCCCCATTAGTGTAGAAAAAATTATTCTATTTTTTAACTCGCTTTTAATTTAAATATGTCACATATCTGGTTCTTTTCGGCCAAATATTTAAATGTTGGGCAAAATTACTAATGCTAAAATTACAAAAGTTTCCTACTGGTCTCGAGGAATAAAAGCGACAATGACCATAGCTAATGCTTTCCTAAATTTATAGCTTCATTTTACTGTCAACGTTACAACTAATGCAGCAGAATTGATTACTAATAAAACTAAAATTTATTATTAAGATTGGCCGTGCAAAAAGAAACTTGACCAATATAAATTCTAATATTCATAAGTAACCTAATCTAGACGACATATTAAAGTTTGTGTTACGTTATTAGCGGCATAACATGAAAACATTCTGATTATAATATCTCGCGTCCACGGTACGTGCTTTCATAAATCTGTTTTTACGCCCACCCCCCAGAAGCTAATATTGCTTTATGGAGCGACCCTGGAGAATGAAACAGTGGCCTACTTCTCCGTTATAGTCGCCATCAAAGTCGTTAAGAAGGCTGAGGTGCAGTTTTATGTGCCTCTAGCTTATGCTCTACGTTGACGCTTCAACGGAATTATTTTCCTTTAACGAAACAAAAGGATTGTTCATATAGTCCATATATGCAAATTATTAATTAATAAATTTAGTTAATTAATACAAGATATATGGTGATTATAAAAAATCTTCCTCTGTCTTCAGAAAAATGAAATTTTATTCCAGAAACTTGTTCCAATTGTGAATAATTTATATTTAGACATTTTGGAATTCTTTTAAAGTGAGTAGATAGATTCCTACAAAAACATATTTCTCTCAATTATATTATTTTAGTTGTTCTTCCTAATGAAACCATTCTGCCAACATGCTGTGGTGTAGTGGTCAGAGTCGAAGTATCAAAGTACAGAGGCATACGAGGACAAAAATACGGAAGGTGTCATTTAAGATTACAGTCTAGCATTCGTTCCGGTAGGCCAAAGCCCTAAATGGGCTGTAGAGCCAAGAAGAAAGAAATAATTAAATCTTGTAATTCCGAGAACATTTAATAAGAGTTATACACAATTTATGTAATAATAATAAGGCATTCTATTTATAAAATTCTAGGTTTTATATGATTTTTCATATCTCGAAAAGAGAACCCAACATGAGATTTGACCTCCAATACGGAGGACAGAAACAAAGACGGTAATGCACCCCTATCAATCTACTTACTAATTCGCAGAGGAGATGAAGGAACGGACAGGCTTTAACCATTTGAGGGGAAAAAATAAGATTAATTGTTATGGAAAGTGTGAAGTGGACAGTAAGAACTATATAATATGTACATTCTACTGAACGATATATTGAATAGGCAGGGTAAGATGAGGGTTTGGTGACCGTCATTAACGTAGCAGTCAACGTTTTGTCCCAATTTTCAGGACCTCTTCAGTTGAAATCTTATTGGAACTTTGTTTCTGCTGCCACATCAATTACCAAAATTGTGATAATTTTGATTAATGAACTGAAGAGATCCCGGAAAGTGAGGATGAAACGTGTTAAGTCACGCAGTATTATTCTACTTAATAGGTCTCAAGATTCAGTCAGGAGGAAATAATCAACCCAGAAAACGCAGTGCCAGAGCTATTGAGAATAACTCAAAGTAAACGTAAACAGTAAACATTACTCAGAGCGTGACCAAAAAAAAGTTAGAATTTTAATTTAAAAATCGGTAATTTAAAAATTCCAGTTAATTTGTAAATTATTTCAAAATTTTATGCTGTATATGTTTAATTATCAGAAATCCTAAATAACAAAAAAATTCAATTACAGAATCAACCAAACATTGAGATAAATCTCCGTTAAAGATCTGTCTGCATTTTTCCTATAAGTTCAATTAAATGATCAAATAAATTAGATTTTTCTCATCTCATCTAAAATACTCGAGAGCATATACTCACAAAATTTTAATGCTATTTTAACGAAACCGTTATCTTCTTATTGTTACACAGGATTCAATCCTCCAATAGAAAATGATATAAACTTCAATCTAGCGATGACTTTTACTTTTTAGAGATATGAAAGGAACGTACACAAGCCACCCATCAACAAAAAAATTACAATGATATTTGTAATATAACAATTGTCTTATGTATAGGCGGTAGCATAACACACCTATAATCTTTTTTATAGTTATAGAATCGATTAACCACATTATGGGTGAAATTCAGGAACCAACTTTTTTTATATTTTTCTGAGAATATTACATTTGATGCAAACACATCATTTCAGTTTCGGGACACTAAGCAGAGTTATATCGACGAATAATGACGAATAAGTACAAACCCAATTACGGCTAAATACTGAACCTCATATACAGTGGCGAAAATAGGATAAGAATAAATAATTTTTAAGTAGTATTACTTAAGCTTTAAACTTAATGACGACCATAAAACAGCTCGAGGTGACATGAAAATTCGTTGAGTAATATATAAAGTTCGTCCCAAGTTCGTAGCATATCTCTTCATTGAGTGGCTTTGGAGTGCCGTGGATAAACAGACCATCAACTCTCGCGATATGAATTGTGGTGAACCTGGCAGGACCCTTCTGAAGAGATTAATTGCTGACCGCCATCAGCAACCACAAAGTGTAAAGTGTAAAAGGATCTCATTCAGGACGGGAAGTTATGAACCGGGTCCACTTACAGAGACTACTCAACTGGATGTGTCTATATTTCAACCGAAATATCGTAAATGTGGATGAAATGTATTGCAATATTTCAATGACTAATAAATTGGCCATTATGAATTACTTGGAGAGATTCATATAGAAGTACTAACTATTAAATATGTTTAAACAGCAATATATAGTTAACTTTAGTATAGTAGTATTAATTATAATGAACAAAATAATTAAATTAATCGGACTTAATATTATAAACGAAATACAAATAATGGCCAAAAGTCAGAAATAAAAGTATTTAATTTGAATAAAGATGTTTCGTCCCAATTTTCGGGACCTCTTCAGTCGAAATCTTATTGGAACTTTGTTTCTGCTGCCACATCAATTACCAAAATTGCGATAATTTGGATTAATGAAATGAAGAGATCCTGGAAAGTGAGGATGAAACGAGTTAATTCAAATTAAATTATTCTATTTCTGACTTTTGGCCATTCTTGTATTTTATTTATTATTATGGTTGGAAAAAGTCTTCCGATTGATTGTAAGAACTTTTTTAATTCTAAATCAATAATAACGCAAGTAATTCATTTTATAAATTTAAATTTCTGCTTTTTTATTTTTATAGTAAATAATTAGAAATTATTTTAAATATTAGGGACCAAGTTGGGATGAACTATAAGTAGAGTAACATTACTAGAATGGTTAAATATCCAAGAGAGATAATTTTGATATGAGGGACACAAACGTTCACATCACTGCATTAAATTTTTAACAGGTTTAAAAGAATAAAATTTGAAATAATTTTTAAATCTTTGACTAAAATCAAATTTTTTACTCTTTTGTGTATTTTAAAAGCATATTTTATGAGCAACTATAAAACTATAAAAATTCTACTCCCAACAGAGACAAGTGCCTAAATTCAAAATACTCTACAAATGGAAAATGTTAATCAAAACTGAATTTATACGGAAATGTATGAAGTGTGATATTGGATCAAGTTAAAATTCAGGAATGTATTTAAGCAGTAATGGGGTAAGGCAGCTCAAGTAAGTTAATCACAATAATGTAAAAAATATTTAAGTAATTATAAATGTGTTATATTGTCATAATATTTACTTTGATAACTGAATAAAATACTCATTAGTTTTTGAGCAGTGCTTGACAAAGACCAACCGTCAACCTACTACGCAACATCAATTGTTAATTAATTAACAATATTTTAGTTCGTAATAAAGATCATTACAACTTAATATCCGACGTTAAAAATACATGCTTTTTATCGTTCTAATACGATAAAAGTACTTAAGACAAAGATTTTGATACCATAATGTATGAAGACTGCGGTAAGGGATGAAAGTGAACTATATTTCATAAATTTTCTTTTCCTCGCAAAATATCAAATTGATTGGAATGATTCGAACGCCGTTCACATTGATACTGATCGAGTTTGGAAATGCTTCTTCCCTTCAGAGTAAGATGCATCTTTAAACAGATAATTATTTTGGTAGCCTTATAACATAGTGTAAGGCGAGTTCTACCGCAGCCAGAATTACTGAGCAGAGTAAACACGACCAGCAGTGACCGCCATGTTGTGTAGAAGGCAATTATGGATGTGTCATTAACAGAGTCAACATGGGTGCGGTCTCAATTACAGAACCCGACCGCCTTACCTGGCAACTTGCACTTCGCAACCGAAAAAAGAAAACTTTTGCCCCGCCTTTAGGTGATAGCTGCATGCGATTAATTGAAATGCGGCCTATTCCTAATTATACTTGAATTTACTGCTACCCATCTGCTAATTGTATCAGAGGAGCATGGGTCAGATTAGCTAATCGACATAATCAACTAAATAGGAACATCACAAGTAACATCACAATTCTAGTTATAGTGTCTTTAGACATTTAGATAATCCCTAAATTTAGAACACTGGTATATCATGCACTGCAGTCAATAAAAAAAATCATAATTTTGTTACTTTGTAGCACTCACATTCAAGCGACTTAAACAGGGGTAGACTACATCTAAGAAATATAAGAAAAGGACCCGATTTTAAAATTGATAAAATTCCAAGCCTATCGCCAAAATTAATAGTTTTTTATCATTCTGTCAAACTATTAGTTAATTTTAAATCATCGACAAAACTAGGGAGACGAAACGATTCTTAATTAATTTACTCCATTTATGACTTTTGGTTATTATTTGTATTTTATTTATAACATGTTGGAGACCCGGCGTTGCTCCGGTATCTATTATTGGTCAACACATGATTAAACCGGCATCAAAAAGGTCACCTTATAAACCTCATATATGCTCCCAGTATTTCGTAAGATTTAAAAATACTCCTGGTTCAAAAGTAGGCCTAAAATACTCTAACAAAATAAAAATGCACCCCCGCACCCTTTAAGGGAAGAATTTTTATTTAAATAGCATATTAAAAGTCATAACGTAACACATCGACTCGTATTACGCCGGTTTACACACCAAGCCCGATAGTTTACTTGTTATTTTCATATGATTCATTTCCACCCCCATCCCTCACATGCTGGAAGGGGTTGAAACTATGCACAAATATTGTCGGGAAACACTATGAAAGTTATGGACCTTAGAAATTTTTTTTATTCACATGAGCCCTTATTAAATTGTAGGCGAGTAAATTTAAAATGTTGTAAACGTGAATTGCGAATAAATAGTATACGTTTCTCTTAAAAAACTGACTTGAAACTGTTGACATTTATAAATACCCCCGCATCGTTGGAAGGAATATAAAAATCATAATTGTGAATTCATATAAACATTTTAGAATAGTTAATAACTTACCTCCACGCCCGCAAAAAAGATAAATGTGAAATATTGCAATGTCAATTACAAAGTTACTCTCATACTATGTTTCAGTCGATGAAATGAAGTGAAAATATTTTTCTTTGAGGACGTTGGGGTAAATTACTAATTATTTCTATTTTATGTTAAACAAAGTCCTTGCTTCTCTAGAAAACCAACATTATTAAATTCCCTCGATTTAATGAAATAGAAAACATGTGTGGAAATATTTATTCAAGAGGTAATATAAATAAATTTCTCAGATTAATTGTTTACGTTGAAACGAGGTAGGAAGAAAACTTTAGAATTGTGAAAAATTAATCCGTTGATATTAAGCATTGCGCTTAAAAATCTAGAGAGAGAAAATACGAAGCCTTCTCATGATATTCACTTCCAAGCATAGCATCACAGCCTCAGGTGAACTCAGAAGCAGAGAAAAGAAAACATGGTTGAATGATCTCGGGAGATACTTGCTCTACCAAGTAACGAGATCAAAAAGTTCGAGTTACTCTTCGGAAATCGTGCAGTTCCCTTTGCTCTGACATCGGTAAGCAGAATAAAGAAAGGAAAGCTCCTCCCCTTCCCCAAACCTCCTTTAGGCATCGATTACAATTTCTATAAACAGATTCTCTCGGTTGCTACAGATAAATCTTTGACAACCCCCAACTCCTAATAAGTGTCAACCGATAATACTAAAAGTACTCATTACCTGAGTTTTTATATGAAACTGATTACGTAGCCTGAAATGTATGCCAGCAAAAGCCAAAGACGAAGTGAAACATTGTCGTACATAATTTTGTAAGGAATCTCTCACATAAGCCCCCAGTGACATACTTTCATAATAAATAATTTATTAACATTCATTGAAGTAACTTCGACAGAAAATTCTATATTTTTATTTATGTGCATTTAAAGTAGTATGATCCGAATATGCGTAGCAATTTAAACAAAACTTCGTATGCGAGTGATATACAATTTAAGAAAGAAATGGGAGTAAAACCCTAATGACCTGTAGATATGGATGTAGTGAAAGGGTAAAATTTAAAAATAAGTTAGTGGGGAATAAACAGTTTTCGGGGTTGCTTAGAGGATCTGTGGAACTCTCGATACTGGACGAGTTCAAGTTCAGACCATTCAACGAGCAGGAGGAAGTGAGAAGGGATTAATTATAAAATGTGAAAAATGACCGACATTGAATTATTTGTGTGCTGCTGAGATGAGAACTGACATTCATCAACGTAGTGAAATTAAAGAATGCAAAAACACATTATATGAGGATACATGTAAAATAAAATTGTCCGAAATTATCCAAATTAGCGTTGGCTTTATAGATTTGTGTCTTACGTGACATTTCTGATGCTGGTTATGATGTGCGACAGATTATTATCAAATAAATAATTAAAATGACGGACAGATGTTTATTGAATTAAATCATTTTCCTCTTTAATAATAGACGGATGAATAAATAATTCCCATGCAATGAACTAGTAAATATAAAACTGTAGTGTTTTTTATTGCAAGCTTTAGTAATCAAAATAGAGTGCCTTATTTTGACATTAATTTTGTAGACATTGAAGTATTTAACTGTCAATTTTAAAAGTAATTATTTTATTTTATTATTTCTAATTTTAAGCACTGATTATTGTGTGATGTGTGGTGTTTTATTACATAACTGACTCCTCAATAAATTAAAAAGGAGAATCCTTCAATATGAGCATATTAATCTCTTTTATTTTAATATATATATATATATATATATATTACAATAAATAAACAAAGTGAATGTGGTATTCACTCAATTTTCCCGAGTATATCTGTAACGTTTCAAGTAGCCTCGTCAAGTGACGATGACAGGGATGGACTTTTAAAGAGATTGTCTCTCCGAGCATTGTGACCTCTGCACTGTAAACACGCTTCAAACTGTCAGTGCTATGCTGGCATTTTATTGTGATATAACGATGAAATATGAAGCGTATGGGAGCCTCATCCCATTAGCAAGAAAATACACTCTGGAATCTATGTAGCGCAAGGCTATTTTCAGTTACGCGTGCATTCATATCCGCTTCCAGTTACTAATTAATGAGTTGCACATCAATCACTTACACAACAAACTCGCATGTAGTTTCACGTTTGGTCCTGTAGCACAAGTACAGTGCTGTTTGTTTTAATCGTGCAAAGGAAAGAAATAGTCAATTTGAAATGTTTCACTTTTTAAAATAATATTGAAACATCAAATGATTTTTTGGATTCCCGATACTCTACAATCAAATACAAGTAATTCATAACTTTCAGTTTCATTACTGCATTATGAAAACAATATGACTGAGTGATAAAAGAAAGCTTACGACTTTATAGGTTGTTACATTTGTGACTATAAATTGTGAGAACACTTGTTTTTCAATGTCTTTCATATCTATTATTATTTTTATGGAAGTATTAAATAGATTAAATAAATTACTTCAGGCGAATAAAATATTTAAAACCGAAGAATTTTGGTAGTTTTTGTTTAAAAACTACTGGCGCCCTAAAATATTTCATTCTCGAGATCTTCGAGGTTGTCAGAGGCTGAGATAAAGAAAGGCAAATTAGAAAATAGTATTGATTGGAATCTATAAAATATAGTTGTTACTGATTGTAATACAAAATAAAAAATGACATTTTAACATTGATATTAAGCTTTGTGAGAATTTTATTTTATGAAATTACACCGAAAGAAATTTAAAGATCCAGTCAATATTTCCGTACTACAAAAATGATAAAAGTAATCAGCAGATCTTAAATAATACAAATAACGTAAATTCCGAAAGCTTGTACTTTAAAGTTAATAAATTTTACCATTTTCGTTTGTTGAGTGAATCACTAAATTTTCAGAAAAAAATTCTATGCGTGGTATTGTCTGACAAAGTTGTAAAGCAAGACCTCCGAAATAGTTCAATTGTTTCGATGCTCTCTAACAAAAGTCGTGTGGATAAAAAAAGACAGTTCTTTCTCCTTGTCGAAGCAGGACTTCAGTGGCGCCTAGGGAGATTTCCAGTACGGCCGAGAAAACTTATTTCCATGGCATCGACGCTAATTTCTTTCTTTTGTCTCTAGAATTCAATAGGGAACCTTACAAGAGCAAAGTATTATAAAACATTTCTTTACAGGGGCAGCTTTGTGTAATTAGCGATTCCATTATCAGAAATTCGTCTTCCCTGCCATCTCCCTCTCAGTCCGATCCAATGCTTTTGTTCTTTAGAGTTTAATCTTTCTCTACAAATAAAAATGTCTTTGTAACTTCAATGTATGAGTTACAAAATTTTAAAGAATCAATCGATAAATATAATTTATATATAATCAAAGAAAAATAGTTTAATGCCAATATAAAGTTATTACTAAGGGTGTTGTATATTTTTGAACTAGAAAATATTCTAGAGAGAAATGTTCAGAGTTCTAAAATGGAAGTTTCGTTACAGACAGAAAAAAAAGCATTATCTAGAGATTGTTCCAAATAATGACAAACTTTGGCATAAACTAATCCATGTTCCGTCATGGGTTGAGTCTATAAAATTATTTCCACTGTAGAAAGTTTGAGAAAATTGTAAACGAATAAACGGAATGTTCCTTCCCCGACGTGCTTATGTAATTAAAAGGATGTTTCGTTGGACACTTGAGTGCTGCAGTCTAGTGGCGCACAGTAATTTTCTTTACTGAGCACATTCATTACGCCATTATGTACTTTAATTATGAAAACTTTCGCTGCTGCCTTCCGAAACCCCAGGCGAAAGAGCTTCGAGTCTTCATTAAATTTCGAAACTTTGGGGTAAGGGCAAGCTATTAACAAGAATGAGACATTCGTGTAGCGTTTTACTTTCTCACTGAAAATGTGCTGAATTACGCACGTGAGTGGAAAAGAGGATAGATAGTACCACTGGTCCAAGATTCAACGAAACCACTCATTTTTTTCTTAAGTCAACTGAAGTGTACATTACTTTTTAAAAATATAAAAATTATACTCAGAAGCTTTTAGTCAACAATAGTTGTCATTATGAGCAACAGAAAAGACTCAATAGACTGCAAAGATTGTTATATTGGTCACACTAACCGCAAGTTTCAAACAAGAATTGAAGAACATTCCTCAAACAACCAATCTGTGCTAACTAAACATGTATATTTAAATATACGCAGGATTGATTGGAATAATGTTAAAGTTTTAGATGTAGAAAGTAATTATTATTCTTGACTGATGAGCAAAATGCTTCACATAAAATCAAATGTTATGTCTTCAAATGTAAAAACAGATACACAAAATTTAAATTCAATATAAGACACGTAATTATTGTGATTTACTTGTACATTCTGGGAGCTTTGAAATTTAAATCATGTAGTTTTAAAATATTCCGTTAAAACGTTGTGAGCTTTGCAAACTGTTTCCTTGCTATTTTCCCCCTCATTTCAGCCCCGGACGTTACAGCAGCAACTTAAATTTTTTGTGAAGTACCTACCACGTTCCAAGGTTATATATTTGTATTCAACTATGTATATTTAATTACATTAAAAGTAAGCAAAGATTATAATTTCAAAATTTCCTCGTCTGTCATTACACGAGTAGGGCAGCGCATGTACTCGTGGTAGGCTGCATCCCTAGGCACTAGGGGCATTCCTCTGAGACATGGGCGGGACCAGAGACGTTTGTTTTCTCCCTCAACACGTTGAGAGTTTGGCCAGCTGCTTCTTCCCACTCTAAGTGCTCGCCATATCGCCAGCAAGCGTGGACCAGACACACACGAGAACAAACATGGTGTCTGTCTTTCATGTAGCCATAAGAATAAGGTCATGTGATAAACATATAAGACTTTATTACTGCACAATCGAAATGAAGTGTTTGACTTTGAAAAACGATTGGACCGTAGAAACCGAATGATAGTTAGTACAACAAGTTCATAAAACTTAAATCGTGGTAGATGATTCTGGAAGTTCAGTTTAAAGTCATGATGGATTAAAAATTCTATTGTGAAAAGAGGAGAATATAGATAGATTTATCACAAAACAATTACAGAAATACTATGAATTGAAACTCTGTGTGGGAAGTAGTTCAAATTCTTTTTATTTAGTGGATCACGTGCAGTCCTTTTCAAGTCGGCATTCTACTGGAAGAATTGTAACCATAAAGTTTCATGAGGCCGCAATCTGCGGTCGAGCTGTCTCTGTCGTGCGGTCGACGTACCCTTACTTTGGCACACTTCACCAGTCTCTGCGAAATCTCCTGATTCGTGATTGCCTTGAAAATCCTGAAGAGTTCAAGTGCAAATAGTAAAACAAGGAATGTTCGGAATACCGTAATTTTTCACGTGTTGCCGTCGTAATGAGCAATTGAAAAGATTGAAATAGACATCAGACTGCAGTTATTCAGATGCGAAATCA
This sequence comes from Eucriotettix oculatus, assembly GCA_034510155.1. Classification (NCBI taxonomy): domain Eukaryota; kingdom Metazoa; phylum Arthropoda; class Insecta; order Orthoptera; family Tetrigidae; genus Eucriotettix; species Eucriotettix oculatus. Next base: position 45,153,418 of record CM067382.1, read on the forward strand.
GTAGTGTCCTATACAAGTCGGTTTTCATCCAGTGTAGAAGAAATTTCCACATACGACATCATCCGCAGAAATAATCTCGCCAAGAGCGCAAATCAGAAGGACGTGATGAACTAGTTCATGTAACTTATGTTCATAAATTGGCTATTTTTATATTTACCTTACTGTTTTACTTGTGTATTTGGAGACTATGAAAGTATTTTGAGAAATATATTTTCTTCGTAAACTAGGATTGTGTGTCTATATTGTAAAGAAATATTTGATTATTTACAAGATCTTTCGAATATCCAGTTATATTATACATAAAATTTATTCTAGTAATTTTACTCCGCCGCACTCTGAAAATTAACAGCCTAACGATTTTTCCTTTCATCAATGGCAAAATTTTGTGGAAATGTAAAAAAATAAATATAGCTTAATGTATTTATCGCAGCCGCCTCGGTAGGCCTAGGCCCACAAGAGGGCTGTTGAGCCATTGGAAGAAGAAGAATGTATTTATGTTTTAATTTTGTTTACTATGTTTACAAGTAATATAATAGACCGATTAAGAGTATAAATACTCATAATAACAGAAAACTAATTTGCATTCGGTTCTTTGACCATTTATATGTTGATGATAATGAATAATAAGAAATCCCTTCGTTGGTCACGGTTTTAAGAAGCTATTTATTTCAAATGTGCAGCTTTTGGCAGTTAAAACTTTTAACCAGACGCCTGTTAAGCAACACAAATATTTTAAAAGTTACGGATAATAGTGTTAAAATTGAACTTTTTTTAATTACTAGGATGAATATGGCAGTATAAGCTGCCGAAAGGTACCATTTTTTAAGTAAATAGATTATTAAAACCGACAAAAGAGGTTTTTAATTATCCATTGTCAGAAAATTAAATTTTAAATATAGAAGTCAAGGTCGTTCTTTAAATTTTGGATTTAACAAGATTGTTTCGCAATTACTTACCTTTTCAGTCTTATTATCGTGTCTTGTGAAAAAGATACATTAGAAATTATATATATTTTCCTATAAACTACAAATGGTATCTAAATATTGTAACTGCAATAACGAATTGACAGTTTGTTCAAACAATGATTTACTCTTTAGCTTGTAATTATAGATAAATTTATTATTATCAAGCATGTTTGTAAATAAATGGGAAATTAGTCCTCTTTATATAGAAAATGTGACAGAAATATTTTCAACGTAAACTAAATTGAAGTCCGAGTTGCTGTAATATAAGTAATTATAATTTGATAACACACAACGACTTGTACAAGTTATTGATAAATAAAACGGAATGCGTATTTTTTTACAATTTATCACACTCTTGGTAGTGAAATTAATATCAATGAAATATTTGTTGCTTTTTAAGTGAAAAATACTTTCAATTTCACAAGACAGATATACTTAACACAATTCTTGTGATTTTCTAAACCACGCCATTTTCTCGAGAAATGATCCATACATCTAAAAATGATACATTTTAAGAATATTATCACATTTAATGCACAATACATTAATTATATATTTTTATATAAATCTCTGTTCACTTGTAATTGGTCGTGACATTGAAGTATGACTAAATAAATAATATCAGACACAGGTATGTCAATCATTAGTTCCTACACAAACATATGCTTCATTAAGCTTTGTTTTGACATGCTAACACGCAATGTTATCTTAAATCGCACATTTCATAATGGATAACCACTCATGAGGCAGTCGTCATGTCAAGCTGAGATGAATTATTTATCGCAGTAATTTATCAGATACCGGATTCCTCTAACTTAATGCAATTAAGCTGCAGTTACTATTAACTAACCAAAGTGGAAAATTATCGATTGAGCAAACGAAAAAACATGATATTTATATCAGCTGATTTCTTTTTGCGACGCAGCCAATTACGACGCATCAGGTCACAAGTATTTGTTGAAATTAAACAACAACCAGTATTTCAATCAGAATTTTTTCATTCAGGTGTAACACAGGCCTCACCGCGTTGAAAGTTAAGTTAATAAACGTACAAAAATGTAAAAATTTTAATGAAAGTTTTAGGTGCTTAAATGTACCGTATTTTCTTTATATGGAACAGGTGGAACATGGAATGTTTTAGAGTGAACGACGGACTAAATAATAAACATTATTATCCAAAACAACTAAAGATTTATATACCACATTTTGCTCGGAAAATAGGCACTTACGGAATCTACTCTTTACTATATAAAGAACCCCTTATATACACAAATTCAGTAACAATTTTAAACCTTGTAACGATTTTCAATTGAATATTTTCTCTAGTTGTGTGTCCATATTAATAATTTTAAAATGCGTTTAACGAGATGTAAATTATTTTTACATTAGTCATGAGCTAAATTTTACAGATGTGTACGTGACTCTGATTCTGTACTTATTATTTTAAAGCCTTCCTACCATTGCTAAGATCAATAAATTCTCAAATGAAAAATATATGATGGGCGGTACCATAATTACGAAGTGATTAGTGACACGATAAAAACGTTTCTTTACACGCACATGGATGAGTGCTATATTTACATTAAGGTTTCTTCCCCAATCATCTACAGAATAAGAATACAAATTAAGATTGCATGGATCAAGTATTTTCATTTTCTCGTGATTATATATTAATATAAAACCCTTATATTCTATGTTTTAACGAATTCTCGTTTCCTTCGCTTTAACTCACTCTTAGGACATTGCCCTGATGGGTGGACGCATTCTTTAAGAAAAGTAATACTTTCTGAAGGTGTGCCAACAATAAGGTTAATAGCGTGTCACAGAAGCTCATTCGCGACTTAATGCTTACAGAAAGAGTGTCATGCCAGCTGTTCCCACACCCACACCACTAGTTCGGAGGAAAAGTAATGTTTTGTCTTTCCACAGTCTATTCGTTATATTTATTGTTAGATTTCACTCCAAAGTGTTTCCTTCCTGCTCCTTACACTGTGTAATATTGACTGTAAATTAGACATAATCTAAAACTATACATCAGTGTCTTACCTCAACTATCCGATTCTTCCCTGATTATCTCAGGCGTCCCTATCCCCATGCTACCGAACTTTCCTGACTTTACAACCCTTCGAGATAATCCTTACATATCATTTCCTTTCCACGTTCCAAACCAGTATCGGTGCCAAAAATCAGATTCTACAAATTAGAGAACTGGAAGGATCTCCTCATTTCTTATTAACGGCTCCCTGGTGATCTAGATCATCTGAACACGTTAAAATATGACATAAATAAAGGTTTGTATTTATTAATGGTGTGAAGAAACATCACTGTAAATTGTAGTAAAAATATTTTTTTAAACTTATCTTTCGTTTTAATATGTTTTCTTCCTGGTTTTATATTATAATCACTGTGTATAGTACTACTGGCTTCTTAATTATTATTCTCATAATGAATTACACGCCAATTCCGTAATTTATGTTTTCTAAATAAATCTAATTTACAGCTCAATAGCATAACCTAGTTCAATATTGAGGTTTCATAACTTATTTTGCACCGTTTCGATTGAATTTAATCAACTAGGCTCCGTTTAGAACGGAGATTGCATAAGAGGGTATGATTAATATCAGTGTCGAGGTTAGTGAGTAACAGAAAGAAACAAAATAGATGAACGCTTCCAAGTTTTAGACAGGAAGACAGGAGCAAATCTATAGCTGGCACAGACTTGATAAATTCAGAAGGGTGGTTCATCATTTAAAGCGCTTTTGAGACTTGATTGCGCTGACCTTCCACTTCCTATGCCTCTTCGGCAAACAAATCACACCGTGCGAGGGAAAGTCACCGGCTGGCAGTTAAAACACAATGGCCGATGATTAATTCCGTGTGGTCAGCTGCGGCTATGGACCACAATGGAACCCTGCTAGAGCTGTCAGCACTCTCGATCCTTTAGCCAGTTCACAGCCAACGCAGTAAAAAGTCGTTTGTTCAGTCCTCTCCGCTCTCTCCTCCCCACACCACTCACGAGTATGGTCCACTAGAAAAATTGACTAATTTATTTTTCGCTCTTAAAACGAATACCTCAAAATTTCAAATATATTTCAGTTAATTAAAACTTAATATTTGAACTCTTAATCCGGCACTTAATCATCCCGATTACGCTTTATGCTGGGTAGTTATTTTAACCCATCTTTTCCTTCTCGTACACTCATGAATTCGGGTCACTGAGTTTTTGGTCTATCCACCTCCACCACTCTGATCCGTAACAACCTCAACCCTCCACTCCATTGTCCGTGCGTTGTTTCAAAATAAATGAAACCCACTTCACGCCATTTTGTTTTGGTGGCCGCTCCCAAATTTCGACAGAATACTATCGGAGGAATGTTTAATTTTGTTTCGATTTTCGTTATTCAAGTTAATGAAAGCCTAATGCACATGAAGGTGAAAGACGGTATAATTCAAGCAAACACGCCACAAGAACTCAATTTTCAATCAATTGTTTGCATATTACACGTGAACCTCTTTTTCATCTCCGGTATTTTACCACGACGAGATTTTTAATTAACTAAAATATTGGAAATGAGAAGAACCGTAATTTTTTATGTTACAGAAAGAAAATTAAGTCGTGTTTCAAGTGCATATATGTACTATATATAAGTATATTTATTTATATTCAAAACTAGCTCCCTATAATAGTACCATATTAATTTTAATACATATTTTATCTAACAACAACTGCAAACTGTTTCTGTTGGCCTAAACACAAACAATCTTCTATTACGGTGGATTAAATCGGGCACTGGCTTGTACGGAAAAGTATCGAATTACATAATAAATTAATTTTAATTATACTTATTTAAGGATTAATTGAATTTGTTTTTGATTAAGTAGACCAATTAACCTTATATGGATTTTTATTCAATAAAAAATAAAATAGAAATTTAATTTTTCGGCTAGTCTGCTATTTTTAACTAGTAAAATGAAACAAAAATAAAACAATTAAATTACTTAATAATACAATAATCAAACTTTAGACAAAATACAGTTATAAAATTTTTAATAAACACAATTATTATAAGGCCCAATGATAATCTACCTGTCCGTGTGTATTGTGTCTCCAAATGTCTAGCAAAAAATGATATAATTTATTCAGGTTGTAGAATTCTGCATTCTAACGCATCTAAAATCCAAATCATGATAAGCGGTTATTTTTACTGCTGGTTAAATTAATGGTCCGTAAATTTAATGTGTATATTGTATGTTCAAAGACGTTCATGAAGAAACTGAAAGTAAAGAAAGTTAATAGAAAAATTTATAATTTCAGATTATCTTACATAATTGTCAATGAAACAGCAGACAGGTTATTAGAATCAATTATTGAATTAGTTCTGGCTCTTCAGACATCAGACTGTTTGATTTTTTTATCATTAGTTTCGAACATTCTTCATTGTTGGTCATATTTTTCTTTTGTTAAATCATCCAAAATTTATTTTACGTTAAAAATTTCAACGGTGAAAATATGTGACAACGTGAATAGTAACAACAGAATAGTCGAAGTTATTTTCTTCTCTCGGCTGACTTAAATAATAAAGATTCTGGTTGCTTTTCATGAAGACTTTGCATATAATACCTTGGCTGGCCTTCCAAGTAAAGACGGTACAATGGATCCAGCAGAACAATAACTGAGCTCTGGAATTATGTATTCCTATAATTCTGCATTGTTCATCCACGGGCACATTAACCTGACAAATATTAGTGCCTGGGATGTTTTGTAAAATGGCTCATTTGTTGTCTGGTGATCATTGTACGCCGCCACACGACCAGCATATTTTACGAGACAAATATTTGAGCAGACTAACTGATCGGTACTCTAAGAGGTGACTGCTGCCATTAAACAGGCATGGAACATTTTATGCAGCAGCTTGCCCGGAACTGGATCGATGGCCGGAAAAAGGTGTTTTGTTTACTGGACAAAAGCTAACATGAAAAACGGCGTATCATAAATTCCCTTTGCTGCCGGCTTGCATTATTTATGCACGCGATATTTTGCGGTCAGAAATTAATCTGGGCAACGATAGACCCACCTCCCCTATTAAAGGAGGCAACATAAACTGTAAATAATTATTCTATAATATAAAAATAGTATTCAGTTATGAATTTACAATACAATATAATTAGTATATTAGTATACCATTTACTTATGAGTGAAATTAATTTTCAAGGATCGTTATGAGAGGACTAAACAAATGAAAGGTCTTTTTCATTATTCGTATCTGTGAGTTACACTCATTTCCGTAGAAAAATGAATGCTTAAAGTCGTATCATGACATATTGGGTGAAGTTCGTGGAGAAATTTTACAAAATGTATGTAAAGAAAAAAATAGTTGGTTTCTGTAGAAAATTTCTAAGCAGTAACCAGGGCTCATAAAACATTCGCTACACGACAAAAGAAAGCTTTAAGATGTTCAGACCTGGAGAATATGGTCCTCGAAAACATTCACAGGTTTAAATGTGCGTTTTTTATAAATATTCTGCCCACGAGTTGTACACATTAAATGAATGACAAGGTAAGTAAATGGGGTTTGAGGAAAGGAGAACAACGCAGCTAAAGGTAAACTATAGTTTAAGGATGCAAGGAAGACCTACACAAATAATCATCAATGAGTAGGGAACTCAGCACATGTCTAGATGTTCTAAATTTCCCACGTCTTTCCTCTGAATGGAGACAGGATTATCAAAATTCCCGACTACATGCCTGGATCAGGTTTGACATCAGCTCTCGGACTGTTCCAGTAAAAACGGCACGAAAATGTTAGTGTTAGGACGAAGTCCGCTTAAACCTCTGAAAAGTGACATTGATTTTTCGACTTTGGGAAACTTAATTCAATCCAGAGACAGTAAGGTAATTTTCTCCGTTGCACTTGCTTTCCCGAACCTACTCTATTTGTGGCAGTCATTTTTATAAGCTAATAAAACTGTTGATTAAGCATAGTTGTAATACATTTAAATTTAGTATTGAATCCATAGTCCTCGGTAGAGAAAATAAGATACGTCAAATATACGATTACAAGAATGAATAAAATTTTACAATTAGGAAGTTCTAAACAGAAAATTGCAGTACTTTAAAATATTTCAACATTTACACGTTTAAAACACTTGAACAATGTATTCAGGCCTGAAATATTATTTGAATGTTTTAATTACACATCATTGAGGACCGTTGTTTCGTTTATTACTCTTATGAGCTGCATTCAATTTCACCCAATAATTTATTTTATACACTTCCTGTAACTATCTACGGAATTCTACAATTAGTGGGGGGATTTTAAAATTAGCTATATCACGCTAAATTAGATACGTAATTAATATTTATGTATTTATTTAAGAAAAGTTTTATTGCATCTGACAATGTTTTTTAATAACAGATTTAAATTTTTCTGCCATACTTCTAAGCAATTGCATATTTTGTTAATTCTTATTTTCTTTCTTGTTAAGGACGCAGAAGGTTGGCATTAGGTAGGCATTGTTACAGGGGAACAGAAACTCCCTCTCTTTTAGCGAACGAGAGAATCAAAAATCTCGTCAAGTTTATGGTTTAGCTCTGTGACTCGATTTATGAATGCTATAAATGCGCTGCCACGCGAAACTAATCGTCAAATCACGGAAGTACGACAACGGTAGTTGAAAATTTAATGTGAGGAGAGAGATCGTCCATGAATGTTGCAGAGCGGTCGGCTGTCATTACGACAAATTTGGTTTCATCGTGGCGTCGAATTCATCAGTACGGAGCAACTCTTACTAAAAATTCTCTTAAAAAATGTGGATGATTTCACTCAATAGTCTCCCACTGCAATCGGTGCAAGATGTTAGAAGTGAAATGATACTCAGAGATACGATCTACTCAGTGTATTAGTTTAATTAGCGAGTACTTTATATCAGAATAGATCCTCTTAATATAAGTTGTTTATTCTGATATGTATACAACTACATAATTTGTATATTTTAAACTAATTTAAATCTTTGCGATTGAGTTGTCACACAAAAGAATAAATATGAGAAAATTATTTTCAAAAACATTTTCAGTTAATAATTTTTTCAAAAAAAAATTATTTTCGCTTGAAAATGGTCATAAATTAATATTTAATTTTCCAATAACCGTTCACAGCAAGATATAGGCATCAAAATAGAAATATAGGGAAATACTGCATAATATGCTTAACTTACACATAGAACATGCGATGAAGAAAGTTAAAACAGTATATGGGCAAGGAGAAAAAATAAAATCCCTACGGTTTGCCGTTGATATTGTAGTATTAGAGGAATTAGAAGAAGACTTCTTCTTCGTTGGCTCAACAGCCCATTAAGGGCCACGACCTACCGGGTCGACTGCGGACTGTCATATTGTAAGACACATTTCGAATTTGGAGTGATACGTGGTGAACGTATCGATTTTGCAGTAGTCTTAATCCCAGTCTCCATGATGATGACAGCACAAACATTCAAGCCCATGCCAGGATTAGAAGCCGGGAGCTCTGGCTAACCACTTCACCACAGGTCGTCGGCCAGAAGAAGACTTGGACACCATAATAAATAGCATGTACGTGGTCCTGGAGAAAGTTCAGTATGAGGATTAGTAAAGGAAAAACCATGTAATGAAGTGTTGTATGTTAAATAGAGGAATAACAAATGGTGTTAGATTCGGAAGGGATATTTTGAGGGAAGTTAAGGAATTCTGCTACTAGGGAAGCGTAATAACTAGGGAAGGTAGAAGTATAATAGACATAAAGAGCAGGATAGAATACGCAAGGAAGGCTTTCGCGAAAAAGAGGAATTTACTTACGGGAAATATAATTGTGATTATTAGGAAATCATTACTAAAAATGTTCGTACGGAGTGTGGGGTTATATGGGTTATATTAATTATAGGAAAAGGTATTTAGAACTACCCGAGATGGCTATTTTAGTTCCTCCCCCATTGTTTGTCAATGACTGGAGCATAAAATCTTGAATCTTGGTGTGGCCATTGTCCATTGTCGCGGAGTTGAGTTGGTGCAGAGTCCAAACAATGAATCTGTGTACTGGCGTAATTTGTTGTATAATTTACACGAGCGTTATTCTTCTCACTTATTTAAAGTTTCCCTCTTTCTCGTATTTAAAACAAATGTTTTGGGCGTCATTTAGGAGGAATAGTCACATTTCACGAAAGAGTTGCACGACTCCTGTGGACGAGAACCGGGAATATGGGAGGTGCAATGATTAAATACAAGGCGGTGTTTGTATGACTTTGGTGGCAGTCGCGAGCGACGTTTCTATTCAGGCAGCTGTCGCCACGAAGACAGAGTGTTAGCATTCACGACGACGCGACGTCGACGACGACGCGGCACGTCGGACATGGAGGCGTGCCGGGACGGGCTAATGTTGCGCAGCAGCGGTCGGTACACATTAAAAACCTGGCTCCAGCTCCGAGGGTTAATGTGGCCGTCCATTAGGCAGGATAAGCTCCGCCACTGCTGGTCTCTCCCGCACAAAAAATATAATTATTTACAGATGCTGCTTCGTAATTTTAATTCATTTAGTTGCGCAAAGAGGTAAGAGAAGGGATGAATAATATTTGTGGAAATAAACGTAAAAGAGGCATTGCTGCACAGGCTGCGTTTATTCACCCCGCTAGGAAAGTTAATTATAACTTGTGTATGACAAACAGGACGGAATACAATTACGCCTCTGCACAAAACGATGCGAAAATTGTTTGTCTTGTTATTGGAAAAGAGCCCTCTGCGACGACATTAACAAGAAATTATAAATCAACCGAATACCAGTAAACCATTGGTCAAAGTCATAAACCTTTTTACGTTTTATAATATGTATTGAATAAATTTCACGTGATCTATTTATAATATTAGCCCTACTAAACTTTTTAACATTTTATTGCATGAGGTCTCTGAGTCTGTCAAGTGGAAAAATACAAACTTTTCAACAGCCGAAAGCCTGTGTAAATAAGCAAATGTAATGGAGACTATATGTTGAAACTTCAGATGATTAGCTTTAATGTAAAACGTAGAATATAAATTCATTAAATATTTAACAAACAAAGATCAATGTTGTATTTATGATTAACGTAGACGTTAGAGGTTAAAAATCCCATTGTAATGTTCGTTTTGCCGGCTAACAGATTGTGTTCTATCTATGTCTATGATGATGAGAGAAAATTAGAATCTCGGTGAAGATATGATGACGAGCGGTTATATGAAAAAGTTTCATGTAATTTATTTTTGATTGTGAAAGGTTGAAACAAATACATATTATATCTTTATCACAAAGGTACGTAATTATTATTTGAATATAAATCTGTATTAACGCTTTGGAATTCGGCGAGAATGAAACATTGTTATAATAGTATTATTGATTTCGATATAAGGATAAAGTTATGTGCAGCGGACATTATATATTGTCGATGCGATCAGGATAAATCATTAATATAAGTTAGCGTCATGTTAAGGGTCTCTTGCTTCTGTTTAATAAGTATCAAGCTAGCTGCGGAATATCTATCTGTCCAGGAAAACTAAAACAGCTGGGGCTAAAGACAACTCGTGATTGGTTCTCAACTAGTGACGTCACAGTCGGTTAAAGTGTATAGTGTGAAGGGAAAATCCTGATGTATGCGTTTGGGGAATCGAATTCCCCGTCATTTAATGTTATTAATACATATTAATATATACTGGAATTAAACATTAGTTCATATTTCACATCGAAAAACGTTAAGAACTATCGAAATATATTTACAAATGATGCGGATCTGGATCTGCGGAACGTTTATCCGACGTACAACACCTGGGTCCTCCCATGATAGTTATGCATTTGGTTTTCTGTGTTTATTTCATTGATATTGATATTCTACTAAACTATCCATTCCTTGTGAACATTTCCTGTGTCCAAACATTGATATATATATATATATATGTGTGTGTGTGTGTGTTATGATAAAATGTCAGTGTCAAATCCAACATGATAAGGGTTAAAAAGTGTATTCAACAATACTGATATGGATTCCGAGATAGTTTTTGAATTCGCGTTTGATTTATCGCGACCAAGTGGAGGGTGTGTGATAAATATCAATAAGACGGCGCACACTGCATGTCTCAGGACTGGCACAATTGTTAAGGGTGACAGCAGGGAATCCTCGGCTATCGGGTGTCGCTTGTATCTATCTGTCCAATATCGGAATCCGATGACGGCCGCCCGCCCAAGATGAAGGGCGTCCTTATCTCCGACCCTTCCTTTCCCAAAGCGACGCCTCAAACCTAGAGGGAACTGCGATTGTCTTGGTGGCCTTCAGTGCCACGGATCGAAGGCGGGGTTTCCTGCCATTTCGGAGAACGCGGTTTGCCTCGCTGCCTCGCGTAAACATCCTTAACTGCGAGTGAGACTGCTACGACAAAATCCACATTCAGAAAATGATCTAAGCGTATTTAACGTTCAAACAAACTTTGAAAATAACCAGAAAATTCTTGTTGCTACCATTTATTTTTTCTTAGATAAACGTAAAATATTACAAATCGATTTGAATTTCAGTTATATACCTGTCCCAATTTTTTAATATTTTTAATTACATTATCCTGCGTGTAAATTACTTCTGAAATTTTCTTTATGTCTCTGACTTAATCATAAAATATTTATCTTAATATCTGTGGACCTTGTCTTTTAGACACTACCTCTCATAGCTCGATCCTTACAGAAGTGTGAGGATGCTACTAAGGGCTACTTGTAGATATTCCTTATTCTTCCTCAGATTTAGAATTAACGGGCCCATAAGCCTAGACTCCTCAGTATTTCTCCCATTGGAACAGTCAACCAAACCTGGGAAAACCATGGAGATGTAAAAGCTGCGTCCTCGCAGTAAGCCGCACTCTTCGTAAAGATCTCGATCTACCTCAAGTGCGTTCCTGTAGAATGCTATTTAAGTAGACACATAGCCTCTATGGATGCCTCTATAGTAGCCTGTTTGTCAAATAAAAAATAAAGTTTCAGCTATTATTATATGTAGCCAATAAAAGAATGAGGTTTCGCGAGTCAAATTATGAAGTATATTAAGGATTATCGAAAATAATCGTTGAAACGTAATTTTTTATAGATGGGTACTTATTTATAATCCGTTTTTTATGTGCATATTGAAATCAGTAAATCTTCTTTCGAGGCGGTACTCATCAATGAACGTAACCGAAATTAATAATATGAATACTTGCATTAATATAAATTATGTGATAATCTTATAGATAATAAATCCATTAAATATTTTTTTAAACGCAAATATTTCTTAATATTTAATTAAACAGTTTTGTTTTGTAATACAAGTAATGGATACGTTTGGAATAACAAAAGCGAATATAAATAATATGGTAAGTCAACTAGTATTTGAATACAGTTCCAGATTGCTAAAAAGACCACAACAAATTTATATGAGACATAAAGAAAATTATAGTCTACCAAAAACGCGTGAAGAATAGAAAAATATATATTGTTATAAACAATTACATACATTATTTGTAATCGATGTGAGCATGGAAAATAATAAAACATGTATTCCAGTCTTACAAATATTGTTTTACTCTAACTTGATAAATATATAGCTAAGTTTGTTATGCATTAAATGATATAATATTAAATAAACTAAATTAAAAATAAATTATATAGCCTTACCCAATTTATAGAAAGGAAAAATTTTTTAAAAATTCTACTATTACTAAATACAAATACATACTTCAAATAATCGTCATAGAATTTTTAGGAAAATAATAATTTGAAAAGGTCTCTAATGCATATGTTTTATTATAATACATATGTAGGCAGATGGTCAAAAATTTACAAAATTTAAAATTAATAAACAACCTTGGAGACATTTAATAAATTATTTGGTTTTCTCATATTGCAAATTGATGGCTGAGAAGTACCATTGGGGTTTGTGATACAAAAATAATAAAAGCCAATCGTAATAAATTTTAAAACACCTTAAATGAAATTGTTTAAATATATTCATTTACTTACTTGTACTGATTTTCATTAATCATAGGCACAATAGAAAGAAAGATATCTTAATTCTCGATATTTAATGTTATACATAAATTAAAATACATAGTTAATAAACTACGATTTATAAATATATATTTATATATAATTTCAAATAATGGTTTCTTATGATATAAATTGTCATTTTTTAAAGAAGAAAACAAAATGTTTTAAAGTTACTAGTTGGTGATATAAAACAGACCAATGTAATTGAGACATAAAGTTGGATAATGCGGGATGATATATTATGGCGACAAAGTGTTTCTCCTCCCACTCCTCGGATGATCCCACTTCTCACGGAGAAGTAAAATATTTGGCAAAAGACGCAGCTTCTCGAAAGTTATCTGTCGACGGCGTTTAGCAGTTTTCCAGCCGTCTGCTTATTTCCTTGGGAGCAAGTGTCTGAGGCGCGATAAACATTTTGTTACACTCGGGGGAGCAAATTATTCACGGCCGGCTGTCCCCGCCGCCCTTCCTTCCGTCCCTGGAAAAGTTGCGGAGAAAGGAGCCTGTACTTAGTACGAAACAACGCCAGAGTTTCGCAAATAATATATCCCTCCGGAAGGCGATAAAAAGGGAACATTTACCACGTTCCTGCTGTGCTGGAAATGCAGACGCAGCACACCTTTCTCGCCTCAGCAATTCTCTTCCTAAAATCGCTCTCAAGCACCCAACACGTCATCCAATCCCATAATTACGGCGCCATCCACAGTTCTGCTACGAGGAAGTAAAGCGGTGGGAGGAGACGGCCTAAATTATACGCGTTTCCTTAGGAAGTCAGTATAAGATTCATATACTACTATTTCTGAGGAAATTGTATGGACTAATTATTCGTGTCACTTATAGCATAGTGATATCAATGATAAAAGGTATTATAGAAATCCAGCAAATGGATATAGGAAGGTGATTAGAAGTACAACGGTTTCCTTTTTGAACTGAAATAATTTATTATAAAATGCAGTATTGACGTAAATATAGATAATGAAATATAACCCACAATTCGAGAAAATTTATTTAGACTTGTAATCTGTGGTGTAACAAAATATATTCATACTTCAAAGATAAATAAAATAAGGTTCGGTCCGTAACTTTATTCAATTTCTCGATATCGAATGCGAAAATGATAACGATTTACAAACAAGAATGGTAGACAAGAAGTGAGACGAGTGGTCACAATTTTCAACGACACCTTGTAAGGGGAAATATTGTTTTACGAGAGCTGACCTTATTCAATATTCTATCGACGGATTAAGGTTACAATGATGGATTTCACTGGTAAAATAAGGTAAATTGGGAAAGTATGGTAAAAAATCAGCAATGAAGTTCAAAGCAAATGAGTAAGACAAAATATAAAAAAATATACTGGAGATATTATGAGAAGAAGGCAATTCTAAACGGTGTGCAGCTTAGAAATGTACGTGTTTTACCGGATAAACATCTAGAAACTAAATTTTATAGATACTTAGTTTCCTATGAGAAAGTATTAAATACGTCATTTGAGAAAATGAGGAATTTTGCAAATTAAAAAAAGAATTTTTGGGCTACGTAGCTGATCTACACAGTTTCTTCTGTGATACGATTCAGATACAGTACAACAGATATCGGCAGATACTAGATTTAGATATTAGTTATTTAAACTACAATTACACATGTTTACTACACAGTAAACAATATTTGATGCAGTCTATAAACACCATTCTTAATATTATAAGAAGATAGTTCAAATTTTGATGCAACCCTTCATAGTTCAAATAACGATTAATTAATACAATGTTCAACGCTGTATTAAGGTAAATATTTTCAATAATACATTCTGTAGAATGGCATGACAAATAATAGAATGGTGACTTTTAAATTGATATAGTATCTTACGTCTAATGTTATTTATTGTAATTCCTATAGCATATGACAGCGAATATATCAGTTGACAGGATAGTCAGTAATATATCATTTTTGAAAAACTCGTGACTTAACCGATATATATTTTCTCAATAAAAATAACTCAGTTTCCTTTGCCCTTTATCCCACATGTAATCCCATGAACATGATTGAATCGAAATATGCCATACGTAATAAATTTGTAAATTTAATATTTTAATAACCTGATTCAATTATTCTACAAAGATTTCTGGCTGGATACGTCTGTTTAATACATAATTTAATCATCTTTTAAATTCTATTCATTGTATACATTACATTTTTTCCCTCTACTTGAATCATATTCTTCTGCATCTACACGCTTAAAAAAGGAATTGATTCAATGAAATTGTGTTATGTATTTTGTCATATTTTAATCAGTCCCCTTAGAGAAATCTAATTTATAACAACTGAACATATGATTGACAATTTGTACTGGACTTCATCTGTTTTTAATTAATACTCTTGTGTTGCGTACGTTATAGGCAGAATTCATTAACTTTGTCAGTAAATTTATATGAATTCAGAACAGTAGTATATCTGTATTACGGCGACCCTTTTTGTTTTCTGTAGCCACACCAGTTTTTTATTATACTTGTCCGATAAGTCAAAACATTAACAAAATACACTCTTATCTCGAATATTCCTTCCTAAACCCAAATTGAGTTTGGGTAAAGTAATAGTGTTAGCAACAAAATTAAAACCAACTGCCCACTTCACTTAGCATAACTATTTATTATACGGAGTCTATTTGTTGTATGGAGTTTTACGCCTCTAGGGCCATAATCATCTTTACTATAAGGGTCCTTTTATATATTAAAGTCATATTGTTATTTAAATTCTTTAAGATCTGATTGTATACTATGATGAAATATTTTTAATAACTCATAAAAAGCCCTCTGTAATTCACTTATTAAGAGGAGAAACTGCATTTTGAACCTATTGTTAATGGTTGCACTGACAAGTTCTATCTACTTCACATTTCACTACATGGCTTGAGAGACCAACTTATCGTGTCCATTCCTTATTCCTTTAAAATTTAATATTATTTTCACAGATAATGCTAGAAAACATTCAACAACTATTTCATAGCCGTCAGACCTAAATTTTATTGAAAGCATTTCTTCTGTTGTCTTATAGTTTTTAATATCTGTGGATATATTAGTTTAAAATTAATATCATTAACTTTTATACCGTAAATATCTTTTTTTCCGTACGTAAGTAAATAGCTGTTATAGCCTATTAATATTTCAAGTACTGATAAAAATACATATTTAACACATTTTACTTTCCAAAGTTGTTCATCAGGATTTTTTAACTTATTTTGATAATAGACTGTTTAGTTCTATTAGTTCTCATTCAAAATTGATTTTATTTTCTGTATTGGCAACTATTTACGATTTATGTTATTTTCTACTTTTATCAACACTATTATGGTTTTATAATATTTTTTATGAATATTTAAATATGCCTTTGAACAATTTCTGGAAATTAAAAAAGGTCGTGTATAAGTATATCTGGTTTGCATTTATTCCAAAATAGAATTAAGAAAGCTGTCAAAGTAGACCTACATGTTATAAAGTACTGATGAATATTAGACTGAAACTAACTTGATATTTCTGGGCTTTTAAATACCTAAGAGCCTTCCTTCACTTCATCGGTAATGCGGAACGCTCGTTTTCCATGGGCTCAATAAAATTCGGAGCAATTTAATCGTAAGTCCTTGCCCTCCGCCTTCTGAAGGTTGTACCTGACAAAGAGTAGCAGAGGCGAATAAACGTGGAATTACTTTTCCCCCTCTTCGGCGGCGGAAACAATGGGTCCAAAGCTGCTTAGGGTAAGTGCACTCGAGAGAAACCCAGAATCGACTCGGCGCATTCTATGTGTTGTGAACACTTATCTGCTCAAATAGACACTCACCTCACTTCATAGCTCCGCGCCCCACAGGATCACAAATTCCCATAGGATGATAGACGAAAAGTTGACATTGTCGCCATAATACGTCTTCGTATATATATACTGACAGTCGTCAACATGGACAAAATTTACATGTAAAACTAAACACAGCAAAATTATATGAAATAACTACCACAAAACGTGTCACTAAATTAGAATCAGTCAAGAAAGCATAATCGTACATACCTTAAATTAAAATATTTAGTACTGAAACAAAGTTTTAAATATGTAATGGAAACATGAAAACGTAGGCAAGGAATATTGTAATGATACCTTATTATAGGGCTGTTTGAATATAGTCGGATGCAGGAATGCTTGGAAGGACGACTCGTTACTCCATTTCTGAGAACTAGGAAACATTTCGTCGTGTAGGGGATAACAGCAAGAAACATATTCTGACCCTACCCAAGGTTTTTTTCTTTTTTTTATCTTGATAGTGGTTCGAATGGTAATTATATTTCTTAGTTCTGGAAGAGGTTTACGCATTTTTGAAATGATACCGCAGGATGGCACAAGTTCCAGACCGTTCAGAAGCCAATATAATCCACTGACAGAGACCATCACTGTTCTCAAAATACATGCGTTGGGTACTCATATAACGAATTTTACTACTTTTTAGTCTTACACATAATTGTCTAAATGTCACAATTCTCCAGTAAATAATATTATCCAGAAAAATAAATCTTTCAAGTCTAAATTATATTTTATCATATAGTCATCTTATCATTTACTGTACCTCATATAAATGGGACATATTACTGCTATCATTCATGGATAAGTGAATGCTACACTTTGTCTGTAAAATTATTCAAATTTTCTATAAAGTTGTACAATCGATGCTGAAATAATTTTTAAACTTACTAAAACATGTCTATAAAATGTTGGTATGACCAGGCAGTGGAAGCGGTCTTTATAAATAAAAAAATGTTGGTACTAGAGAAACGTGTGATTTTAATTTACAATATCCTGTTTAACAGACTAATGGAAGCATACAAATAAATAATCTGAAACATTCATTGACCAACTTTATATACTTAAAATAAATGACAACTGAAAGTTTCTATAAAATCAATAAAAAATAATCAAAGCAAAGAAATATAATGGATTAAATTCCTTGACCGGTCGGTGGCATTGCGGAATTGTAAAATAAGTGCAACAAATTAATGGCCATCTATAATAGTTTTGCGATCTATTTATTTGAGGGGATTGCATGGAACGTTGTGATATACGTTTTCCAACCTAAACATTATAAAAGTCCACTACATGTTCATTCCGAATAACTATATATGGCAAGTTGAAACGTAGGAAATTATCTGGATTAGTCTAATAATGACGTGGTCGAATGACTAAATTATATATACATGGCAAATATGAGCTACAATACCAACCACCTTTGATCCACAATCACGAGCTGTCTAGGAATTATATTCCCAAAAATCAAATTTACTCGTACTTAACATTACATTGTAGTGACCAAAATCTAAGACGTTAATGATGCTACTATTATTTATTATTTGGGTTATTAGTAAATTAGTATTATGACGCTTGATTATTTATTTTTTCGTAAAACTTTTTCCATTTTTGACATATTTTGTATTGACGTACGTTTTTCGAGGATTCCATAAAATATTTAATATCTTGAGTTAATACTGGATATAAAAGTATAGAAATTTATCGTTTTTATTTTTCATACTCCGACACATGCTAAAATGCAAAAAGATTATATTTACAAAGGTAATGCTTATTTGTAATTATACTACGGTACAACTGTACCAATTTTTGACAATAGTTAAATGTTAAATAATTACTTTAAATATATGTTGATTGAATTTTATAAATGAAAGTACTTCAAATATTTAGTGAAACTGCATCAATTCGTAAAATCATAATTTAGTGTCAAAAGTACTATATAAATCATTGACTTTAATGCACACTTTGTTATATTACCCATTATTCATATTTGTATTTCATATCTATAACATTAACTTTCAAAAATATGCATACAATAATAGAGAAGAGAAAATGTTTAAAAACAGGCGTATGGCAGAACATACTTTAATTATAAATAATAATTAGTTTTATAACTCTTAACTGTAACAATTTAAAATAACTTGCTAATAATTTGTCATTTATAAAATAGTTATTTTTCAATAAAATTTTCATAACCAGGATTGTACTTGAATAAAACATTGCAGTTCTATAATCTTATTTATGGTTAAGGATGTCTAACGGTAATAGTAAGTCACGGTTTGTAGTAGTTACAATGATCTGAGCATGATGTTGTAGTTTAGAAGCGGCAAAAGATTGAGGTTGACAGATTTAATGGGCTACTTTTTGGACTCTGATGAGAAGTGTTTTTCTCGCGTCCTTGTTTTCCCCTTGGTTTTGTTGTGTGTCCAGAGCTGCATAATTTTAGCGGCTATACGTGCCTCGAATGCTGGCCAGACTCAGTTAACGTGATATGGGAGATGAGAAATTTCTCGTGTCGCCGCACTCACCCTTACAGATGTCACAGCAGAAGAATGGCGCCTATTTTCCCGCGGGACTTGGCTTCTGCGGGTACGACCCTGGGTGTGGGTGTGTGGGATGAGGGTAAAGAGAGGGTTTGGGGGATGCCACGGGAAAAACAAACGAGAGGCTCCCTCGATATAATTCAGTTTATACATGGCGGAACGGGGCCACTTTGTTTACGTCAGAGATTTCGTTAGCCTTGAGGACGAGCTCGGGAATTATGAGGATGGTGTGTCTGTGGTGGTGAGCTCTCCCTTTCCTAACGTGATTTTCAAGGATGGCATGAGAGCAAAGTTCTACCGACTGTGTTTTCTGGAGAAGGTGAGCGACGCTAAATATTTAAAATGAATTTCCAATCAAATAAAAATATGTAAATTCGCGATTCATTTAAATATAAGGTTTGTAAATTATTAGTATTCTATAAACATACTTTTATTTCCTTTATTTCGTAACTGATGAAAGTGATCTGAGAAATATTAATTTCAAGATGAATGAAGGAATGTGACAATATGAAAATAAAATAAATGAGTAAAAGTGGAGCAAACGGACCACAGAATGAAAGAAAGAAATAGAAATCCTGCACTTATAACGGAAGAATATACTACGATCGTTGCAGGCCTGTGGAAGCAGATACCTTGCTTTCGCTCGGGCAGCGACCCGCAATACAGGAAGGGCACAAGGAATCATAATCTACAAATTCTTAAACAAATTAAATTTATGTATTAAATATTGAGTTAAGATTGGAATTTTTTCAATACGTATGGAATATGGTATTGTATGGGAGGTAAGATTTCAAATTTGTTACACACTTTTTAAATGTGATGGTTGTTGAGAAGCTAGCTCATATTGAGTGTACACGATTTGTCACACACGTCTATAACATTTAATGTATAGTAACTTCCAATACACGAATATCAGTATTATAAATTAAATAATCATAATTTCTATATACTATGGTGTAAAACCCTTGGTTTTCAGTGGTCACAAAATTTAATAAAAACCAGAATTATATTTTAATTTAGATAGTAAATTTTCAATCAAAATTACAATTTATTTTAATTTTTATTAAATTTTGTAACTTATTAAATCCAAGGGTTCCCATCATCTTACACCCAGATTACAATTATATAATAAACAAAACAATTATGGACACAGAGTTTTTTGATAACTTTATTTAAATTTAACTTATCTTACTTTCACATTTACTCCACAAATTTTGTATAAAGTTCAGTGTATCGATTGAGTTACATTTGAATGAAAGGTAAATAAAAATATGTACGTTTTTATGCTATTTTATTTCGTGGGCTCCGTACTCAAAATCTGATCATTCCTGATCTTGGTATTTCGAATTACAAAACTTTACTGTTTTCATAAAAAAAAATTGTTATCTTCTGCTTCCTTCGAAATTTTCAAACACCTATCAGTACGGCTCTAAACCGATCATCACATTATCTTGCCTTACTCCTTCTGGTTCGCCAAAGCTTTCAGGTAATTCCTAGATACTGCTTCGCTCATATGTCCTGTGTTTTAGAGTAGAGTGTTGTCTACAGGACACTTACTCTGTACAGAAGGACAAAGGTTCCGTTCGGACAGGGAAGGTCCAGTGTGACACATTTATAAGCTACTTATGCGGACGCGACTCGCCTGTAATATTCAGCGTTGCACAGAAAATGTGGCCCTTGATACTCCACTCCAAGTGGGTGGGAAGGCAGTTTGTAAGCTCGAGTTTAACTTGCACATTGTGTACACATGGGCCAACAGTTTGCCTCTACGCAACAACAGCACCTAACAAACAAACTACACCTTTAAGCATTGTCAGGAATTTCCATACCGGAGTAAACAAAAGCAGAAGCCACTGCCTACGCATGCCGCGGAGGAATGAGATCCACATTCTAAGATCGTATCTAATAACCATACTCCACAAATATACTTAGTTATCATGAGCAGATAATTCTTCAATCGACAAAGTCTTTCGTCCTAGTAACATTGAAATCAAATTAGAACGCCAGTTCACGAAAGAAAAATATCTAACACGATTAAAATGTTAAGGAAATCATTTTAAGTAAATTAGCAGGAAGAATACTATTTTGGAAATACACGATTTCTACGTACAAGACAAATAAAATGTCTTAAATAAACTTCCATCAATATGAAAAGTTTCTTGAAGTATGATATGTCAGCCACCTATAGCAGGCAGATGACTCTCCTTTTGAGTTTGAGTAAAAAAATACCTCTAATTATTACTGGGTTTCTGAACTGAGGTAGGGAATACACTAAAATATTTAGTAATCCGTTTGATGTATACGTATGATTCATCATTACTAAATTATATAATGTCCTGATTAGAATGGATACATTCATATATTTGAATTAAACAACGATTCATTAAACGTGTTTGTCAATATGAATTTAGTGTTTGGACAATTATTTCTTGTAAGTAATTATCACGAGAAGCGATGAGTCAGGATAATATATTTACGTGAATTAATGACAATTATTATAAGAAGTCATAAAACTATTTAAATCAATTATTAACTATAGCAAATTTATAGACAATTCTTAATTCAATTAATAATTTGGAGCAACGTTCCTACTTCATTTTCGATTATAACAGTCAGCGTAATTGAAACAGTCCTCTAAATCTTACTTTCCAAAGTTATTAATTAAGTAAATGATTATATTTAAAAGAAATTAAATTATTATACCTGATGACGTCCCAGGTGAGCACAAAACATCGTGATTTATAAAATAAATAGGTTAGCTTTCTGACTCAATACCATTTATTAATATGTAACTGAAATGTATCGGTCAGAGACCATTCTAGACGTACACTAACGTTGTTAGGGATGTTAGCCATTAAATAAGAAAAATAATTATTCCTGAACAACAAACCAAATAGTAACATCGTTTAATTATTTACGTTGAAAGAACATTCTACGCCTAGTCACTTTTATGCGATATTAAAATCCAATAAATCGTATTCGTGCTTTGCTTAAAATTTGTAGTATTTCTGGAAACACTAGTTGCGACTTAACGAAAGAACACTTTACTATTGTACAAGTAATATTTAATTCATACTTCTCAAGGGATTAATATTATTATTTTTATTATATACTATATTCTTAACTATTTTCAGTTTCATCATTAATGCTTAGATTAACAGTTCCTACGTCAAAAATTTCATTCATAAAAACGTATGTTCTATAACAAAAAGAATATTCAAAACAGAGAATTCTTTACTGCGACCAATGTGAAAGCCCTTGAGGCAGACTCGGTTTCGCAACATTCAAATTTTGCGTGCTTCAATGACAATATATTCAGAACGCAGAAACCGTCTCATCCACTTTAATAACCTCTGTTCCTATATATAATTCGTCTTGTGCATATCAAGGCATTTTATGCAACCCATTTGAATTTCAAAGCGTGCATTTTATTAGCCAGAACATGATTTAGGAGTATTTCGATTGCACGCAACAAACTTCGTGCAAAAAAACAACATATGAAACTCGCACAGTTCCTGACGTGGGCTAAGCTTGAAAGGATAAGAAACCATAACGATAAAATCTTATGGTAGCCATTAGCTTCGTTTGTAATATCAAAAAATGTCTTAATTACACATATGTTTGCATATAATTTCTTATATCGTTCCAAAATATTTTAAACAGTTCATAACTCTCCATACGATTCCCATAGCAGTAACACTTAACGAGATTGTAGGTATTCGGGAAAATTCACAACTCGTTGTTTTCCAGCTCTACCAACTTATTTTTTTATAGAATGGCGTGAAAAAGGAAAACCTGAAATTAATATTTAATAATAACCAAATTAATATAAAAGTGCGTAGATCTAATTTCTTACCTGAAGGATTAATTCTAATATTATAAATTTAACATTAATGAATTAATTATTATATATAACATATTTATTACAATAGGTCTCTTCTTTGTCGATTAATATTATCTATCACTTTCTGAAGTCCCAAATTAGGGGTGAAAGCAATTCGTTATGTAATAATAGAACTCAATAATAAATTAAATTTACATTTCTTGACTTATTGCATAAATCTGATTTAAGTACAACTGAATTGATAGCACATTTTAATATTAAGAACCAATCCTAATCTCTGAACTACGAGGAATTTTACCTCTATAATTATGAGAATATGTTCCAAAGAAATACGAAACAGTGTCGTTTATATAAATTGAAAGCTCGGAATTCCTATTACTATACACAGCAATTTTCGTTAATTATTTTCAAAATTGATATAATCATCAATAGTACTTCATTTCAAAGCTTTTTATCTAATTCTTTACCATTTTAAAAGTTCTTATAGTGCTCATGTATTTGAAATACCTTCCCTTCAGATCAATGTTAGAAGTTATTGTTTTCTCTTATTGTATTTTACTGAATTTTGTTAATTCTCGAGTGAACAAGACTGGTCTCTGTCTGACTAGACATCTATCACTACAGAAAGCAGCCAACAATGAACAAAGCGGGCACATTTTTCAATTATTAGGAAAATCTTTGAAATGATCAAATTTACCAACAATAGCGTAAAAGTAAAAATTTACCAGATTTACCGAACCAACCTCGTATGGCTGACACTTATAATTGCGCGGCATCATAACCAGAATATTAATAGTAAAATTTGAATAGATTTTTCGATATTTACGGGTGAAAGAAATGTTTCTCATTTAATCTTGATTAATTAATTGCATTGTGATCAGAAAATAAATTCGAAGAGTCACTACTTTCCTCTTTCGTCAATGAATTGTCTGGGATAATATTCACCATAAAGAGGACACGTCTTCAGAGAATCCTTGAGGGTTTAAACACGCAGTCTAATCTTGTCGATCGCAATGTCACCGACGCCTCGGCGCTTCAAAGGCGTCACTCGGAGACGCCGACGCGAAAAAGAAACAAATGAATCGAATAACGAAACAGGAGGGGCACGCTTTCTTGTTAATTCCTAGAGCCTTTATCTGCTAATGCGAGTCCCTAACGACTCTTCTGTATTTACGACTTGTTTACTGATAAAAAGTCCAGCCGGCGCTAACGTTTCTCGGGCACGCCAACTTTAATTGGATCGTGCTCATTATCTGCGGATCTCGCAGCACAGATTTGGCGCAGGTCGCTCGCTTCTATTGAGTTATGGTTAGCGATTATGAGGGCCACGTAACGAACGCCGCACTTGCTCTCAAAGAAATTAACGCCGCCGCCACCGCCACCACCCACACGTCATTATCTTCTACTTCCCTGGTTGTCAGTGACGCGACTCTGGTGTGGCAATCTCAGATCTTGGATTTTCAGGTTCAGCGCGTAGCACTAAGATTCGTAAGTCAGTAAGATCCTGGTACATTGACGCTGAAAGAATTATACAGGGAATACAGTCTCATTCAGCAGCTATTGTAACATTTTAAAGTCCTTAAACACAAAATGGTTTGATAATGAAACCGATTTATTCGGAGACTGATGCCAAGTTTCATTAAATTCTAAAACGTAAGGTTTATTGTTTTCATTGCTACGAACGTTCCTTAAAGTCTATACTACACCGTGAAAAAAAGTGTGGAAAAGAAGAATCTTAATTTCGTCCAAATAATTACGAGATATCTCTCGGTAATTTTAAATTCCTGCTTTTGAATCCCGTAAGACATATTTACATTTAAGAAAATGAGGGTCTCATTTTAATTATTCCGCCATTCTGGATCGGGGATGCAGAGTAAATATTTGCCAAGCGAATTGCCGACTAATTCTTAATCTGTTATTTAAAACCATTAAATCATTTTACATGTAGTATTACTATCTACTATATACATACATAATAAGTATAAAATAATACAGATTAAAAATTACGTTAAAAGCAGTGGAAAGTAGAGCTTCAAAAATAATTAATTGTTTAATAATTATTTCAGCAGCATAATTAATATTATGAAGTTGTTATGAATATAAATTGTTTTTGATAAAAACTATCAATGTACTACTAAGTTGTATTTCAGTTTTACCCCTTAAGTATCATAAAATTGTATGTGTAACAGACGTAGAATATCAGAGCTTATAAAGGCCCACATATTTCGAATAAATACAGCTCTGTATGGAATTTCTTAAAATGAAAAAGATGTACAGAAATTAAGGCTGTTCCGTCCCCCTGAAAGATGTCTTATATTCGGAAGACGGGAAATGATATTTTTTGTGGCTAAGAGACGGAGTAGCGCGGTTAGTTTTTAACCAGCATATGGAAGCAAACGGTAGAGGATGGTACTACCTGTTCTGAGGCCGTAATGCGATTAACCGATTCTAGGGTCCGTAAATCGCCTTCGAGCCTTACATTGTACAGCCGACTGCGTTTAATTGAATCACCTGCTCTTCCCTGAGCCGCTTTGCCTACGAGATAATTGGACATTAATATTTAAGAGGGGCCACAAGACTCACGCGCCCGATCAAACCTAAATAACGTACGAGACTGTCACACTTTCCAGAATTGCAGATGAGGAGATTGTGGCACCTTGATGAAGAATCACCCAGTAGATTAGAAATAATAGCGTGTCTGAGAACAAAATTAACATCGTCCTTCTACTTGTCAATATGCAATAGTCACTAATAGTTCATTCAAATACGGACTGAATACAAATTTAAATTAGTAATTCTTGTTTAGTCTCCTGCCTTCAGGCATTGATATTCGGTATATAGATTTTTAAATATTTCAGTAATGATACCACTATCCACTTTTTCCTCTTACACCTCATGCAATTTGTGTCTAAGGCTAATTAGTTTATATTTATGCAGAATAACTCCTGTCTGCTTGAATGTATGACTTACTCTGCTTCCATCTACATTCTTTTCCCTTTCTCCTGACAACATTTACAGAAATCTGCCTTATTTACATATAAGATTAATTATATTTTTACATTTTTTTCCTTTCAAAACCTAAATTTAATCCTGTCATTCTTTCAACATCGAGGGAAATTGTCGACATGATGGAAATTGTTATTTTTTAACCCTCCGCCGTCACAGAAATAATATGTAATTACTGCCTGATATTTACGTTCCCGCTCTGTTAATACACGGACTCGTTTTGTTGTTTATCGTTTCCGAACAATCGCATAAGCCGCGTAAAAGTTGAGCTTCCCTTGTTACTGCGATGGCTTGTGGACAGAACGATATTTATTTTACGGCCATAATTGACAGAATAGATTGGTGGAATAATTCATGTACACATTTCAGTATCTACCAATTGTGGGACTTCATATTAACTTAGGCGGGAAATGAAATTATAAGAAAATATTACCAGCGCGAAAATCATTGCGTTCTTTGATGCAAATACTTTTAAATCATACGCCATAATTGCGATACGTACTCACTGTCCGTTATTTGCATTCAGTAAAGGGTGCCAATTTTTTCTGGCTGCGCGTTTACATTGATAAGCACAGAACAAAAACTCGTAAATGACGAATCCGTCTATTGAATTTTGTACATGGTTCAATACCATATCTTTTTGAGTGTAAATAATGATATTGGTCCAAAGTGGATCTATGTAACACTATTTAAAGCGGAAAGTACATCCGCTGACTACATAGTGATGATATTTCAACAATTGTTTACAGAAATAAATATAGGGACCGAGAAGCCTTTTTGAAGTAACCGTAAGCACTTGTTAAACTTACTGAAAGAGAACAATCCAATTCCTGCATCATTTTTTAAAGAGCATTAAATTCTCCGATTCAGTTTTGAAAGCAGCAGCTGGAGAAAGGGCTATAGCCTCCATTTGTCATATTGTTTTCTAGACGCTATAGGTTATTCCTCTTATGTTCAATTCCATTCAAAAATCATTACAGTGATTTTAAGGACCAAAAAGGTCTATAACTAAGATTTTAAATTAAGTTTACGTTAAACAACAAAGTGAGTCACCGTGAGAAGTAGCTATTTATTAGAACATGCTAAACTGTATACATTAAGTGAATATTTATAACTACTATTTGACTCCGATTAAAACGATTATTGACTGTAGAATGTTATACAAATTATAACATTACGGCCTCAATCGTCGCTCGAGGTGGTCCTTGAGTTATGTTTATTATAACTTGGATAAATGACCAGATATAAGACTATATTATAAACTTGTGAATTATTATTTCTGTTTAAGAACCGTGAAGTATTATTATTAAGCATTCCATCTATCGGCCAAATGACTCGATTGATGCTATTCGCATTCCATCCCATACAAACCACAGTACAAAAATTCTGCCCCCATAAAAGAACACTCACCCCGCAGCTGTCCATGCTCTTTTGGAATTCGTTGTGGAAGCAAATTATTTCAAATTTTTGTAATTATAAATTTTATTAGTGAAAATTTATTAAAAGTTATATGTTGTAACTAATGACCTAGATGTCAAAATGACTTTAAACTTTAAATAAAATAAAAATAAACTCACAGTAACGCTTCTGCAAGACAAATCCTCCCTCTCTAATAACAATGATTGCTTTTAATTTGAATATCCACGCATATTTACCAACGAGTAAAGCTCACGTTCATATCTAGGTGTAACAGTTAATTTTAATTATTTGATTATTGTGTAGATAGTTTATGTTTTATTATGTTTATACGGGTCTGTTAATGTAAGGAAAACGGTGAGGATGAAGGAATATCCTCGCTAGTTGCTACACCCTTCCTGCAAATTAATCATGCATTTTTAGGATTTAGTATTGTTGTCACTCCTATAAAACCATAAACCGTAAATAGTTTATTAATTTATATATTTCAGTGGTTATAATATTAGAACACTAATATTTTGTCTCAATATGTTACTGAGTCTAATTCTCCCTCTATACAACAAAGAAAAATTTAGTCATGCATTCTTCTTGTAAAAATCGAAAAAAACCTAAGGTCCGTTTGTGTGCTTTTGCACACGAGAAATTTGTATTACAACGGTTTACGTTGCATAAAACATATGGATAAATTAATATCGCTAGAATCTAAGCAATTATTTTATGATATGAATTGTTTATATCAGACAGGTGCATAAAAATCTAAATGCAATCGTGTCGATGTTTTCGTCTTTCGATAGACTAGAAACAGTATACGTCCTCATGAAGTTGTAATGTTTGGCTCGGACCACTGACTTGTTTATTCGTCTTTGGAGCAACACAAATCAAACCCGCGTACACACGCTTTGCGGACGGACCTATATTTCATCCTCCCTGCAACGGAATAAACATTCATTGCATGACGCACATTGATGTGGCATTGATTCATTCCTCTTAATTAGTGGTTCCACCCCTTCCCCGTCTAGTGACACACACACACACGTACACTAATTGGCTCAGCCACCGCACACAAGTACGCTCTTCATAAATTCACATCCACTGTGTGCCAATAGTATAGTGCTCCAGGTTATTGTTCTCCTCCTCGAACCGTTAACTATAAAAAATTTCGAGCTGTAAACAATACATGCAACCAACTGAAACAATATCACTTCATATTGTAGCGAAAACGCGGTAGCCAATCAGTGGGTCCTCCGACAGGAGTAGCTGTAAAACTTGTACACAAAACATCCTCAGATTTGATTTCATTGTAATGTGATCCTGCAGCGCGCTCTATACTGTGACAATGTGTTCATAAACAATTCCTACAGATACGTTCAGTAATTTTCATCCAGTAGCTGAGCATTGCATTAAGATACGTGAGATATACTTTGATTTGCATAGTTTTTATATTACAAATAAAACAGAATACGTGATTAAATGTCAATTATATTAAGTATTACATAAAATTTTTATATCATAAAGCTTCAGTTTCTACACATTCAATATAAAATAATCAGTTCAGCTTGACACATTATATTTTTAATTATCAAGACATACTTAGTCGTGAAGACATGTTTGTAATGAGAAAGAATGAGTATTATGATAAATAAAAATACAGCCAAAAAGTCAGCATATACATTTATCACTATTTATTAAAAAGCGGCGTTTCGTCTCCATTTTGAGACTTCCCCAGGCGTAAAATTTAGCAATACATCATATTTACTTCTTGACTCCCTCAGCCGAAAAGATTATTGAATTTACATGTGAATAATTCAGTGTTCCGCATGGACCATCTTCATATTCTTCACATGTAAATTCTTTTCGCTATTCGAAGAGTTCAACATAAAATAACAATGTAATGAACTAAAGTATGTGGAAAATATTTTGGATTGCGAAGTGTCCTTTTGTGTCGATGAACGGAAGTGCAAACAAAGGGAACCAGGGCCTTTTTCTCGGACAATACAGGCCCTTGTCTAAATGTAAGACTGATTCACCCCTGTCAGCCTGAAGCTTAGCACAACTTATTTCATATATATGTTAAGGTCAAAGTAGTGACCAAGAGGAGATATTAAAATTTGGGTAGATGTCTCGATACCCCCGGTCTAAGTTGTGATCTGCTAGTCAGACTACAGATCAAACGTATTGCACTCTTCCGTCCCGGCACAGTTTTAACCAGAAGAAGACGATCACATTCTGCGCCTCTCAGATGAATTCCAACAGAATCAGACTGTCATAGCCGGTATAAGTGCTTTAACATTGCAAACAATTTCACGCTGCCAGTCTAGATTGCCAAAGGCTTCCACATTGTTTATCTCCCAGGTGACCCTAATTTTAAGAATCAATTAAATTCCGTATAAACTTTGAGTTCTCTACCAAATTTAAATTAAGTTTAATAAAACCTTTTGTTGAAGAAATGTTAGATTTTGATTTAAATTCATTTCTTTCATTATTATTTATTTTTCTTTAAAATAAAATTTTCTTAGTAATTAAATTAAATATTACGAATTATCGCCCAACCGTGGAACATAATTAATTAAATATTACAAGAAGCTCCATTATCTTCTTTCAGGAATTCAGACCTTGCAAATTATTCTTCCTTTTTAAATTTGTTTTACATTTTTAAATTAAATAAATCCATCGTAAGTTGAAACCAGCGCTGTCAAAATGAGAGAAATCTGCTGATATTATATTTTATCTTTAAGAGTTCGTTCAAAAACATGAAATATTTGCATTAGGTTACGAGTACATATTTTGCTTTAACATCCAGTATTTTGCACTGATGTTCTTCACGAAATATTACGAATCATGCGGTAGGATTTTCGTTAATATATAATATATAATCAAATTGAAGTAGCATGTTTTAAACACACTTTTAAACATACATAATACAAAATTACGTTAGATGCAAGAACATAGCATTACATAGTGAAAGCAGAATGACTAAAATTTTATGCATTGTAAAATTAGATTATGTTTATGGTAATTTATTAAGTCAATTTGAGGTATTTATTATTTCTAAATAACTTAGCTTCACATAATTCTTAAAATGTCAGTGAACTGCCTTCCCACACAAAAGATTAAAATTATTTTCCTTGTTACCGGTGGAAATGTTTATTTTGACACGAATATCACTCACCACTAGATATTTACTTCAGTTACAATTCCTTCTCTTGAGCGACTGAATTGTAGTTTCACAGAAACGTGTAAGATTTATTAAAAAAAGTTTTACTTAAGATTAGCTCTGAAACTTCAATTGTCTTTCCTTTCGAACTTAATCTCTTAAGTTTTCTTTTTGAAACATAAATTTCTCCTGACGTTAAGTTGTAAAATATTCCTTAGCAAGGCTACAGATATTGAAATAAACTTTTATCTCTTTTCACTTTATAAATTTTCACGCTCGATTTGTTGTATTGTGGATATATGCGTACCAAACTGATTTGTAGCTTGCGGGGCCATCAAAATATACCCCCATTTTGGTTGCAGTCTCTACGGCTCTCTCACTTGGTAGGTCCCCGCCTCGAGGGCTCCGGTGGCTGACCACTCCTCCAGAAAGGGTAATTCCACCCCTGCCCACCAACGAGAGGCACATTAATTTTAATTAAGAGGGCCCAAGCTGACAGTCGCTGTGGGCATTATTTTACGCACTGGCATATAGCTACTAGCTCCTCGCAGTGATTTATATCACTCAAGAACCACGGCCCACTATATATCCAGTTTAACAGAGCAACCAACCCTTCCTTCCGCGGCTATCCGATCTCTCACTCTCGCCCTCCCTGTTATGAAATTAAACTAGTTGCATAAAAGCGTGCCAAGTGGTATGACTAAAAGCACACCCGAGGGTAGAGACCAAATGCAGTGCTTCAGAACTAACTTTGCTACAAAGCTAATTCTGTTCTTATTAGACTTATTAGACTGCGTAACTCGGTCAAACCATAACAGGAATTGAACAATCCATAACGAATAAGAAAACGTAGAACGCCAATACTGTAAATGAGAGATCAAAAAAAGTTCGTTAGAAAATAAAATAATTTTTTTATTAATTCTGCAATTTTGTCAAAAAAAATCAGAAAATATTTTAAAGAAATCAAACGGAGAAATCAGGAAGGAAAGTGATTATTTGCGCAATTAAACATTTTAAGAATCTTACTACAACTACAGCATTAGAACTTTACCAAATTTGTTTTCCAATCTCTAAATTTATATTACGAATGGATAGTGAATGTTGACAACATTTAATAAGTGTCGTCTCGTGCGGGATTTCTTACACTTACACTTAAAATCCTTCTAAAAGTAAACCTATGTTAGAAAACGAGCAATAATTATGAATTATATATTACACATCAAATTTTAATCTATTGATAATTATAACTAATATGCTTATAGGAAACAAATATTATTGTATATCATATTTAAAAATTGTAACTATGTATTGTATTTTTTTAATTCAATATTTCTGCTTAATTTTTATCTTAATTTTGATCAAGAATACAATTAAATTTTAGCAAAGCTCCTTTTTTAATAATGACTTGAACAAGAGTTTATTTTTCGGCTCAAAAACAGGGTTTAAATAATTATAGTAAATAGATCAAACATAAAATAGTTCCATGTACATCTGAAAATAATTTATTTTAATCTTAGAACCAGGAAATTAAATCAACTCAATCGAAACCTAATTGGAGACAAATTAATGCTTATACGAAGAAACAGTGCCACTTTTTTTTCTGTACACACATTATGGTCCACTGAGCCGAGATGAATGTCAGACTGTCAACTTACATGAAACATGAAATAGTTTGGAGTGACAGTGTTCATTTTTTGTATTTAGTCTTATTCGTGGTTTCCTTTATCCACGCTCGTGCTGGAATTCGAACCAGAGACCACTGTGTTGCGATGCAATAACACCGACCACTGCAGGTCGCCACGCAATCCGAAACATTATTTAATAATTTTAAACCCATTAAAGGAAGGAGAGACTAGCTTAAAATATTTTATGAGGCGAGAATCAGTTTGATACTTCCTGCGATACAAATAAGTCAAACATGCATTGAGCTTTTAACGTTTTAAGTCCTTTTTGAATGGTAAAATTATGAACAGAAACGTTCTGCAATACTGTTGTACCAATACACTGAAATTGAATTTTTTTATTACGAAGGAGAGACAGAGGTTCTTGAATAAACGAATGTGTTCTGCATCAGTTATCAATTTTATTAGAAATCAATTTACCAATTTATGCCTCTATCAATAGTGTGGAAAGTCTGAAACTTGCTGTAAAAGAAGAATCTTACTAAAGAATAATGTGGTTTTAATGAGTGCAATTCCAGGAAACGTGGAGCGTAATTCGTGAATTCACGAAAAGGCGTATATCAGCTAGTAGTGAATTCTGAAGATTTTCTGTAAGTTACGAACGCAGGTAATAACAGGCAGACAAGATTACGGGACTAAGATGGATGAGGTTGACCCTCTAACGAGCATCCCGGCCCAGTGAGCCGTGGACCAGAGATAGAGTCCCTCCACCTGAATTACGCCACTTGGCTTTATTGTTTGCGAATTTCATTTTCAGTCAAGCAAGTAAATATACAGCCATAAGGCGAGGTCAAAGTGATTTACTGCGCCTTTTTAATGGTTCAACACTTTGGACTATTAAAAGAATCGGAATGAAATAAAGCCGCGTATTTCATGCCTGTCAAGAACCGATGTCGCAAAATACCTTCTTTCCTGTTCTCACAACGACTAGTTCTAAAATCGTGTTTCATACAAATTTGTATTTAAGAAAAATTAATCTAAAGATCTTGTAATAATTTTTACACTTTAACAATGTGAACAGATAATCCTTTATATAGTCAATAATAGTCTCTATGAATTTTTGTGTTACATGTTAAGCATTTAATTTATGTCTGTTACCTAATTAAAAAAGACACTGAAAACAAGGCAAATTCACTACAAACGTTTCTCCACTTATCGCTGTCCGTCTTAAGTACAAATATTCAGTTGTTGAAAGAACCGTTGTACGGTCAGTTTATCTTGTTCTCAGTGAATGTAAATTTGTCAAACTGTACTTATATACTTATAAAAATGGTATTATATGTTCAATTAAGACTCACTCTCTCCTACTCACAAATACACCCGTCACTTATGTTAGATGTTATAAATAATACATGTATTACACTTTGTGGATACCGATTAAGAGCCCTCCATTATACAATAAGAGTTCATTGTAATATAAATTGTATTAATATACTTATCACAGGGCCTTTAGACATCGATTAGGAAGGGGGGAGGGGTTGAGGCTACATGAGATTAGGGTGATCCTTAAATATGTAACTCCCATTTAATCTCATATGGAGGGAATGCCAGATTATTCTTTCGAGATTTTATAGATTAAGCGGCATCGACTGAAACGAATAATACGATAATAGATATAAAATTATAATGTTGAGATATAATTCAGAACGACATTCAAGTTTTAAACTTTACTAAATGTAAGGTTACGTAATTGATTTCATTGAGCACTAAATTATATTCGTTGTATCGATACAACAAAATAGTAGCAAAATTATCAACGGTCACAATCGAATGAAATAGATTTCATAAGTGACATTTACTTTGTTTCTGTATATCGCATTTGTCAAAGATCAAGGTAAAGAATATTTTGAATTTACGACTTCCGTAAATAAGTTTAATATTTTTACTTGATGTTTATACCTGAATGTATTGCTTTTGTTCCACTTTATGATTTCTTTTCATCACATTCAAATCGTCGAGTTCTATTATATATACTTATCTGTTTATTATACTAATAGGTGATTCGAAATTAAGCAACTGATAAGTAGTTTGGAAGAATCTAACTGAACGATTCGTTGTATATGATGTATTTTTTTCTAAAACGTCCAAATAATTGGACTTATTTTGGAGAAAATATGTGGAGGCGGAGTCATTGTCCACCACGAAGATCGCAACCTTTTTCAGTCACCGGTAACTACGCTGAAAGATGATATATTAGACTTACGATTGCAGTCTTCCTCCAATTCACGGTGAAGGAAAACAGTGAAGGGCGAAGGGCGAGGTGCTGGTAATTAAGCTGGAAGGGCAGCATCGGGCTCGGCAGTTCTGACTTATTGCTTCGAAAGGAGAGAGCCAGAGTTTCGCCCTAATTATAGCACACGCACGTACGTAATTTACACTGTTCCTGAGCAAGCAGTTTGCGAACAATAACAACATTCCAATTAACAAGTAGGCGGAGCAATTGGAAGGTTTAAGCCCGTCGAAATGCAAGTTCCATGACACAGGGCAAGTTGTAATATATGACCAGTATTTACATTGACGAACAAGGGGCTCTAGACATCAACAGTCTTGTATGATAACCTGTAAATATTATGCTGGTTTACTCTCAATTAGTAACGTATCTAGCTTTTACATTTTGTCTCAAAAAGAATATAACCACCATTTAGTGCTTAACTTTTAACAATAATTGAGGAAAAATTAACTGGTGTTCTGGTAGAATTAACTGCAAAAATAATAAGTAAGTAGGGAACTCTAAATCACTGAAACATTGTTCAGTGTTCGAGAATAAGAATCATATAATAAATAATAAATATAATTATGTCAAAACTAATCAACATTAAATAAACTATAAATATAAATTTGTCATATTTAAAGACAATACTTTGAACATATTTCGTTCTCTTCAAAACTCATTACATTTAAATAAAGGAAGAAAACAATGTACTCGATATTGAAGCCTTTCTTAATTTTATTCATATAAAACTTTCATCGCACAGATTTTCAGTCATATTGAAGCTTATTGTAGTGTAACACATATTTGTGCAGAAGTCAGTATAAGTTCTCATTACTTTGTTAATCCTTTATATTTTATCAATTAGTCTAAAACATTACTTGCCATTCTAAGACAGGATAGTTATTGAAATTAATGAAACTACAGTTTGATTACATTAATAGTTTGAATAACTATTTTGTTCATAAAATATTTTTCTGATTGCATCATTTTCGTTAATATGTAATTGATAACTCAAAAATATAATTTTATTTATATATTTTAAATTATTACTGCTTTTCGACATTCAACAGGAATTATTGGAAATTTCATATTCGTACTACTATTAACCACTAACCTATTATATGTAACAAATGTATGTGTTATTGCAGGGAACGACATTACCTCATCTCATCGAATACGAACAAGCCCAGTATTATTTCTAAAATAAAGAATCACTCATTTTCGCGAGAATTGAATTTGGGAAGGAAAGTGGTTAGTATTTTAATTTAATATATTTTTTCTACTTGGAAATTTAATCAAACAGAATATTTTTAAATTATCTTTGTTTAATTCAATAAAGGATAATGAGTTAAATGTTAGGATCTGAATCCTGCCGTCTACTAAGAGGCTTATAGGTTCTCAGATGGGGAACGTTGTTGTTAGCCCGAGTTTTGGGGTTGGCTGTTGCTTATAATAGATATGAATATAATTTAATTTAAATGTAATCAACGTATTTTCTAACTTTACTACTACATACAGATTTAAATATTCTAACGGTACAAGAAGTCATCCATAAAAGACTATCAAACATCACAAAGTCAAACCCATTACTAGACAAATTTCTAGAACAGGTGATCAATAAGAGATGATATCATTTGACATCTTTCTGATAAAGTTATTTGATACTAATACAATCAGTAGCCATGAGCATTCTGACTCAGAGAATTTTTAAATATTCTGAATGTTAAATAAATTATGATTAAAAAACTATTCGTTTTATAATCGACTTTACCTCAATCACAGATAATATTTACATATTTATTCGTCAATGAAAATTATTAGGATCATGTAATTATTTGATTTTGTGAGCTGGGCACGTTTCTTGGAAGGAATAGTCAGTAGCGAAACATTATTTATTTCGCAGTGTTTTTAAGTATAATTACAAATTGTAGCGCGATTGTTATATTTCGAAAGCACCAATTGTATCTCCCCTACAGAATATAACACATCAGTTCGGAGGTTGAAAGTATAACCTGACAGCTGCATATTTTATCTACTATTCACTGCACTGATTGGAATGTCGTCAGTCACAATCACAAAAATCGGAATTCAGAACAGGATTGTTTTATAAGACTGATGAACTTGAAGTTGTTAAATCAATTATAAGGATTCCAACGTTCAAGATTTAGTAGTACGTTTATGGTGCAAACTAAGAGCCTACAGAAAATTTCAGTGAGCTTTATAATTATCAACTTCTCTAAAGGTCGAATTACAATCAATGTAGAGCGGACCAACAACCAACCCCAAAACTCGGGCTTAATTAAATTATATTAAAATACTAACCACTTTCCTTCCCTAATTCATTCTCATCAGTGATTATTTACTTGAACAATAATATTGGGCTTGTTCGTATTCGATGTGATGTATTAGTCCTCTTACTTTGTTAATTACTGGACATTTTATAAATTTTGTGTTCGCTGTTGTTTTCCAGTACGCTGCTCTGATGCTTGTGCATACCGATGTTGTGATCAAGGCTACAAAAATAGTGAGCGCAACATCTCCTAATTAACCGTCGCTTGTATATCGACAAACAACAAGTCGATAGCAATGATACCGTGTCGCATTATTACCTCGCTCTGTTGGCTTGTTGGTCCGGGATTTGCACGGAACGCAATGGGAATATCTCCATCTTTAAAGTGGATAAAAATGAGAATCACAATTCAATACATTTTACTTTAATGCAATAAACAAAGCAATCATATTATTATGCACCTTCTTCAATTCAGCATACATATAAACATACATATATATGAGAAAAAATTAATATATATATCATCTTACAAGAAACTAGTTAAAATATTATTTTAAATATAATTTTCTATTTCTTCATTACATTTAATTATTGAAAACTATAATATAAATAGATACATATAGTAAATTTCCTTTTCACACTCTGACTTAAATAATATATTTTTAAAAATTTTGAGTGGTTGTTGAAAGTGAAGAAATCTACAATCCTATTAGTTGATATTTACAAGGAAATGTAGTAAATAAAATTACAAGTTAATAAAATATGAATCTCAACTGAATATTGATAAGAAATTTAATAGAAATGAAAACTTTAGACAGAAAAAAAGTTATCTGCCGTAATTTCTGTTTAATTTGTATGATATATGGAATTTAAGATTAATTATTTTTAATAGTAGAAAATGTTTTTCCCAAGTTTAATCACATAAGTGAAATAGTAAAATCCAAATAAAAGTTAGTGTTATGAATGGTCAATGAAATAATATTTATGCTGTAGTGTCCAGTTTTTTAATTGTAAAATGTATAAAAATTGATAATGAAAATGATAAAGATTGTAAATAATTGATATTAAAGATTAATAACTTCACTAAATTGAAAACAGCATTTTTATCAAGTAACATAAACAGAAGAAAAAGACAAATAATTTAAATGTTTTTATAAATCACTGAAATTAAAAGTTAAAATATGATCCTTTTAATAAAAAAAGCTTCTTCCATTCTACTTTAATCACTTGAATGGCAAGAAATGAGGTGCTGAAAAGTTCAGTAGGTACATCAGAAACATCATGTTGAGGTTGTAGAGCTCGACCATTGAGTACTGAGCAAGAAACCTCTCGTGAGAATTCATTGGCGAGGCACATAGCTCCTCGAAGGAGGCCAAGTACTACGGGGGAGGATGCTTTCGCAATTACCAGAGTAATCCTGTAAGCGCAGCAATCAACACAAGTGCAACAAACACATCCAGACTAAAGCTCCAACGAGTTTTCTCCCTCTTACACAGCAAATATGTACCATCTTATTGAAATACATGTAATAGATAAACAGATTCAAGCCAAACAAAATATTTCACCACATCGTCCATTCAGAAATTAGTAGAGATATCCTTTAAAGATTGTTAATTAGGAGATCACATTCCTTGTAAATTAAAGGGATAATAAGACCAAACTTTTATATCAAGCGATTGTATATAATGTCGAAATGAACATCTGAGTGTATAACAACAAGAGATACGACCTTAGAACAAACTAACCATAAAAGCAGAGTGAATTAATTCATAAAATTTATACGTTTAAATGCGAGATTATCATCTTTCTCAAATAGTTCTTAAAGTGAAACAATATTTGAAACAGACTTCCTGTTTTGATACTAAATAAATTTATAAACTTTAAACATTTAAAATTCGTAAGGAATAATGGGAGTATTTTACCATTGAACCGAAAACGGTAAGATTCTAAGAACTGACAAACATCGGCTCTCACTTTATGAAATAAATATCCACTATTCACTGATAAACAATTTAATTGTATTCTTCCAATCATTAATAATTATAGTAGGTACATATCTGATGATAAGCAGTATTTAACAACTAGATTGACGCATACGTAAATGAGTATGAACAAAGATTATTATTTCTGTTTAAAGAACCGTGAAATATTTTTGAAATTGATGTATATAATATAAATTAGTATGTCCGTCTGATCCTGCAAATCTTTCTTTTTCTAATGTTTGTCATTCACTGTTTGAAAGGTTAATTCTTCTGTAGTACTACATCATTTGTATTTAGTTTTTATTAAAAATAATTTAATTTGTTCTTACGTTTTAGTTACATCTTTAACTACTCCATTTTATATAATTTCTCACTTACTTTTTTTCGTATATTTTGTACTTCCTGTACAATTCTCAGAGGACTAATGGAATCAGCAAATAAGTCTAAAATATAATAATGATAAAAATAAATAAAGTTATAAAGTGTCTATTATACATTACTTCTAATCAATGGCCGCAAATTAATTTGTAAAATATTGATTAGTTTAGGCATCCTTAAACTATATAGACTGATATTCAATTGTTTATTTCACTTCAATATATTATTCCATACAACAGATTTTTAAAAACCAACTGTCGATTAGAATCAAATGTCTGTACATCGTTCGCTCTTTCGCAGAATTGCGTGTATTTTCTTTTTCTTTTTTGTTCAAATGTATGGCCTATACTACTTATTCGCGAGGTTATGAAGTTGTTTTCAAAGAGTCCCCTTCAGGAATGTAATAACACTTTTGTAATGATAACCATGTAGTTTATCATTATTTGTCTTTCCCATGGGACCCTTACATTACCATTAGTTTTATTGAAGATGACAGATATAGCCGAAGTCTGAGATAACATTGGCTGAACCAATGTTTGCTACACAACTACGGAATGAAAGTTAGACCAATCCTATATGAGCATCATAAGGTCTCTGCAAATTAACTCCATTGTTATCTGCAGGACACACATATGCGTGTGTGTAAGCAAGAAGCCTCTAAACCACCAAATCTAATTAATCTCGTAGGCTATCTCTATGGTCATTACATTTGTGCGTATCACCGAGATTAAACCTCTAACCCCCGTCAACTTAATTGTGAGTGACCATAACAGTGTTACGAAGAAAATCCGTTAACGATATAATTAATCAAGCCAAAATACCACTGTTAATTTCTTGTATTCTCCACGAGAGTTAATACATATTGTATGTCTACATATAGTAAAGTCGTCGAATAATATTTTGTGTTTTCAAAAAACTTAATCCTTCGTCACATACAACCGGTCTTTTTCGTGAAGAAAAAACATTATTTATGCAAATAGCTATAAAGTGCAGAAAACTCTAAACTATAATTTATTTGATAACAACCACGTACAAATTCAGAGTATGAAGTAGAAAACTCCCAACAAAAGTATCTCATTCCATATTTTATTTTTATATTTCACTAAAATAATTAGTATAAGTCACATTGCCGACATTACCTGCGATGTATAATTCTTTAACTTAACACTGCTTTATCTTATATTCTTATCAGGAAATCGAAAAGAAACATTCACGTGAAAGTTGAGTTTATCGAATATTAATTCCGTTTATTCATTAATGTAATCCTACGCTGAAAATGTACATTGAGCATGCCTTTTGGCGAAATGAATAGATAAATATTTAAGAGCGGCAAGTGTGCCGACACTGATGGAGATTTTCCCTTCAAAACAGATAAGAGCCGTTCAAATTAGAATGCATCTAAATTCAATTCGGATATACTTTCAAATGCTCATACGAGAATCAATGACACATTGAAGCTTGTAAAAAGGTGTGAATATTACTATTTAAAACTTAAACACGGACATACCGTTTCATTACCATTTTCGTTTCATCAAACCATTATATACGTACATATATATTGTATTAACTACTCCATAATCTTGCCTTTAAATAAGACGATTCCAATCAACACTAACATTCATAAAAACACGATGATCACAGGTCGAGTTTGTAAATGATCCATTCTGATAATTTAAGATCTGCAATATTCATATTTATCTTGTAGTTATACTTGAATAATTTAATTGTCTCAAAAGTAATAAAATTCAGATACCAAAACAAGTAAACTACGATGTATATACCCGTCTATTTTTATATTAGAGTATTTATGATTATTTTTCAAAATATAAATATAATTTAAATGTCAAGACTCTTTTATCAAATTTCAATACAAAATAACAAAAATAGAGGTTTAATTTTTATTACTGAGTATTATGGATGACACTAAACTCCAATAAGAAATATATTAAATGTTTTATAGACTCAAATGAAGAACGTTTCACGAGTCTTAACCACTGTAGTTAAATATAAATCATCATAAACGGTTACAAATAGTAACAATAACTATTTAGTTGACAAATTATATTATATCTTAAAACGTTTCAAGAAATCAGTTAGGTGTTTGACTATATCATGAAGGAATAAATAACGTAATAATATATTAATCCAGAAATTATTTTAAATTATAAGTATCAAGAAGAGTGTTCTATTTTTATCTTAAATTCCCAATGAAAATTATATCATCTCATAGCTTCAAACATAAATAGTATAATCTTTTGGAATTTCGTTATACAATATACCGCCGGGACGTAATGCTGAATTTACATGTCTGCTGAAATGATAATTGATTTAAATGTAAAGCGAAACTTTGGAAGACTCGTAGGACGGTATCTTGTGAGATATCACCGGAAGTTTGCAAAGCCAGCTGAGTTGGCGGTTCGAATTATCATGATTGCATAGCACTCTGCAGCTAACTGCTTTCTAACCTAAATTTACGATCTCTCTGGTTTAATTCAAAGACGTTATATGAAATAAGAGTGTGGACAATCAATGAAAATACTTCGCCTGCTCTTCATTTCACTGCGAAACATCCCTCACTTAAAATCAAATAAAATTTATAATTTACATTTTGAAAATAAAGAAGATATGACAAATTAAATCTCGTGGATAGGTGGAAGGATTTAAAAAGTTTCAGTCTTCTTGGCATAGCGCTATCGTCCAGGAAGTAGACTTCTTGATTATTTTGATGCACACAAAGTCTGGTTCCGTATTTATAACAGTAATTTGGTATAATAACCCGCACTGACTCAATATTAATATCGTTTCGTAAATAGAAAAAAAAATTACAAAAGAGATATTAGTATAGTCGTTTGATAGAGAAGAAGAATACAAAAATTTCTTTCAGTCTGTTATTGTAACAGATACCTAATGCCAAATAAGCCAATATTCCTAAAACAGGCATTCAAAATACTCATATTTTTACTGATAACTCAGGTAAAAAACATTTTTTTAGCCGGGGGGCCTAACAGTTTCAAAATCGCGATCACCAGGATTACAAAACGGAATTACTTTTTGTTAGAGAAGTGAGCGACCGAGGGCAACGATTTCCTACTCCATTCTGTACTCTCAGCTTTTTAGAGCGGGGGAAGTAACGGGAAATGAGTAGATAGGAGAGAATTATATCCTGGCTGACACCGCACGAGTTCAGAACTGCATATGCCTGCCACAAACGGAGATGGACACTCGGATTTCGTTATTTAACGCCAACTAAATGTAGAGAGCGAGCAAAATTAAAAGAAATAATCTGATCACAGTTACCAAAGCACTGAGCACTTTTGGCGTTTTATAATGTGTTAGCTAGATGAAAATAGAATTACGTAGATTCGTCAAGTGTTCATAGTTTGATATATCCCTAAAAATCTTATTTTTTATATTATTAATATCTTTTTTGCTCACAACATAATACTCATTTACTATAAAAGTCAGTGAATACAATTTCTTTCAACTCTATGAATAAACAGAATTGTTATTCTATGTGCTCCTAAAAATATCGTGAATTTATTAGAAGATTTTCATTCAGTTTAAGGCATGAAATATAGTATTCTGTATTCATCGTCGTCATTTTTCATGATACATTTGAGCTACTATTATCCGCTATTTAAATGAGAGGTTATCCAAATTAATTTATAAATTAATAAATCGTGTGTAGGTCGTCAAATCGCATCCTGGGCAGGCAATACTTAAAAATAATTTAATATCATTTAGTTTTTTGTTTACATTAAAATGTGCCAGGCAATGTCAGAGCTGAAAGGACACATCCGATGATGTCCATAATTTGAACTCAAGCTCGATTAGCGTAATTGATAAGTCTTTCACGTCGTCCATTTCGTACAAATAAGGGGGGCGATTTTACATGTCGTTCGGGCAGGTATACGTCACCCTGAACCTCATATGATAATTAAACAGCGGCGTGCTGGAGTTGACGCCATAAATCACTCGAAGCCTTAATTAAAGACCAAGCGCACGGAACGTTCACATCCGTCAAAGGGCTGGCTGGCTAGCTATCTGGGCCTCCTACCCAGACCCAGTCCAACACCCACACCCGGCCAATTGAGCCGTCAGACGCCTAACTGTTGCGCTCTGCGGTTTAACCACCGCGGAGGGGAAAGTCTTGGATAACAATCTTCCCGTGTAGAAGGGGAAGCAACACGTTATACTTATTCAGACCAAATCTCACGACCGTTCGGACTACTATTGTCATCATAGATTTATTGAACCACACTACTGAATCCTACATCCACGTACATACTCCAGGTTAAATATTCGAAATTATATAGATATTTAATAATACATTTAACTTCCACAGCTGTAACGTTAGTAAAATATATATAATTGTAATAAATATTCAAGTATAAAAGTACAGAGAAACTCCCTATAGTGAATACATATTTATTTTTGAGGTTGGCTATTACGGATTCTGGTTTGTAATATTTGTGTATATGTATCCGATGAAAACAATAGAAAATAAGTTTGTATCAATTAATGTCTTTAAATATCCAGTTACGATAACTTAGTGATTTACGAATCATATTTCATTTCTGCT
The DNA here is from genome assembly GCA_034510155.1 of Eucriotettix oculatus. Taxonomy (NCBI): domain Eukaryota; kingdom Metazoa; phylum Arthropoda; class Insecta; order Orthoptera; family Tetrigidae; genus Eucriotettix; species Eucriotettix oculatus. Next base: position 45,197,368 of record CM067382.1, read on the forward strand.
TGAAGATATATGCAGTAAAATGCCCACAGTACTTTTGTGCTGTCATGCATTCAACTGAGGTCTTCCTTAGGTTTCATGAACAATAAAACACAATAGTCTGAATCACGAATTAATTTAATTATATACAAACGGAGTTCCATACATAGTTATCGTCTGAAGTCAAGATTCGGGTCTTTTTTTATTATTAAATTTTGAAAACCACTTTTTAAACCCAGTAATATTTTTTTATATTTGATGAAGCTAACAAATTTGAAGTAGATAAAGGTTTATGAGCCCAAAGAGATGAAAATAGCTGAATAGTGGAAAGAGGTGGTCGAAGGTGTGGCTAGTTACACACGTACAAAGAAAAAAGAGAAACCCCGGGAAGTTCCAACTGCCCGAAACACCGACTACGCCGCCAAAATAACTAATTGAACAAGGAGTTTATTACATAACGTATGTGTTTACAAGCACGGCAATATTTGGAAATAAGGTATGAAAATCATTAATGTGGTCACTGCTTCAGGACTAACATCGCTGTGTTTTAAGAGTTTCCTGGTTTATTATTATTAAATATTTTCAATCGCTTCAACTCTAAAGTTATTAGCGATCATTTACAGCATAACAGCTTTGGCATAAACTGTAAATAAACGAAAGAGCATTTAGATTAATTACTTTCAGTATCTACATACCCGATTTAATTTGTGAGCACTTACAATTAATAGGTTCTAATAAATACTTACAATATCTTTTATTAAAAAAGCAAATACGCCAATTATATATAAAACCTCAGATAGTTGATTTTAAGGAGACTATTCATAATTTTGCTTATTTTGAGTGGAAAAGTAGAGTTTAATAAATCCAAATGAAAATATTCCATAGATTTATTCATATCCTATGGACTTTAAATATTGAGTGATTTAATTTGCAGTATACTCACTTAAAGGGATTCAAGCTGAACAGATTAGTGAATTATTACATTAAGTAAATTAAGTACCAGTAAATCCCTAATTCTACCGTGGTTTATGAACAAAATATTAGCAACTTAATGCTATATATATGTATACAGAATAATTAAAATTGATGCACTTGAAAAGGTTTTTTATTATAAAGTACACTATGTTTAAAATGCATAAAACGAATGCTTTCAAACAAAAAATTTTATTCGGCACTCTCCTTAGTTTTTAATCTAGGTGAATTGCATGTTAATATTTTGAAGTGCTTGGTTGTAAACATGTAAAAATGGCTCGATATTAAAGGATTAAACTTTATCGTACAATTAACAAAATGAACTAAATTAATTTAAAATAGTGAAATTTCGTAATTAATTGCAGGAGACATTACTTGTCATGAAAATGAGATATTTCAAGTACTAATAAACTATTATAATTAGCTATCAAACTTATGCTATTTTCTAAGCTCTTTTGAAAAATAAGTGGCCCATGCATTTTATGATATGCACTTGATGACTTTTTAAAGAAATAAATTACTCATATCTAAACAAACAATTTATAAAACACGTTATATGAAACATTTGATACGTGTAGGTCATATGGAAGTGGAAAAAAAATAGGAAATTTAAAAACTTATACGTCATATAAAAAATAAATACGTTTCATGGTTTCATTTGATTCAAGGGACAGAATACAAATAATGAAATAGTGTATCATAAAATTCGAAACACCGATCTAAGTCTAGAGTGACGCATAATTGGACCTTTACATTCCCTTTTTTGTAAATAACCATCATTTGAAGGCAATATATTCTAAGATATATATCAGTATAAAAAATTATCCTCTAGAAGTAATAAGTTTTTTATAATTATATGTTCAAAATGCAAATTTAACTAATCCCTCTTCCTGTATCTAAGTATTACTCAATTTCCAAAAACACCTCCATTTTTCGGTGAAGAAGTAAGAAATTTAATAATTTATTTCAATATTTTTCGTCATCCAATCTTAGTGTGACTTCAGTTCTTCAGAATTATGCAAAATATGTGTTTAGATATTTAGAAAATTCTTGCAATTTGTCGCTATGTTGTGCAAGATATGTTGGTAATATTTTGGCATGCATCCCTATAATAGAGGAGATCGCTAAAATTGGGGACGAAGCGTATTCTAATTAAAGTATTACATTTCTGACTTGTGGTCATTCTTGTCATTCTTCTTATAATACAAAGTAAGACAATTTAATTAATTTATTTCTAAAGCTTCTATATTCGTGGATCACAGAGTATCGACATTTCCTGCTCTATATGCCGACGAAAAACTGCGAGGAATATTATTCTACTTAATAATTACGGTCCAAGTTGTTATGAGGAACAGAACTAAAAAAATTCATGACATAATTCCATGTAATAAATTTTTTTATATTAATTTAGACGACTGAACACGACCATTCGTTGAAATGACCATCGATAAGAAGCGATCCCTAGGGTACAATAATAACATTTCATTTGTGTGGTTTGAATCGTCTATACCTTTTTCAGTGAATTATATTTGTTCAGTTGAAAGGACTTACTCGGACCACATGTCGTAGCAGAAGACAGATCCTGACAAAGGGGTAGTCCCTTGAATGATTCATAATTAGCAGACCGAATGAGAGGCTACAAAGGGCGTCTGTCATTTGCGTATCTACATGCATATGCACGAAATGTCCGGCACTGCTTGTTTTATCTCCGCCGCCTAAATTATAAAATGCACCGAGGCGCGTAGGAGCAAACACTCGACTCGCGATCCACCACACAAACAGAATGTGGGATCCAGCACGCAACACGTGCCTACATCTGCTACTGTGCATGTGGGGAAACAAAGCAGGCGCTCTAAACACAAGGGAATAATTCAGCCAACGTGTGCAATACAGTAACACTGTATGCAGACTCTACTGTAAGATCCAGCAATCTCGTGACAAGTACAGCTACTACTCAGTCCTGGACGTCGTAGCTCTCATTAACAATATCAAGAAGTTGACAGTTGTTAACCTAACTTTGGTCATATTTAAGGATATCTTCCACAGATCCTTTTCACATTCTTTGAACTGAATTTTGAACTCCGGTGTAATTCGTTCCCTTTGTACGATTGGTTTTCACACACTTATTATATATAAACTACTACATGGGAAAGTACTTATTGCAATGACTAAATTAGAAGTTTTGAGCAGTCCAGGGAGAGTGGACAAGTAACTAAAAAGTAATACAATTTTAAATCAGAAAACTTACTATCGATGATTTATAATAGACCTGACAAATAAATTAAAATAAATTTTAATTTGAACATAATTGTGAATGGGATAAATATGTTAACTTTTCAAATTGATTCATTTAAATAATCATGTTATTTTTCAAATTTAGAAAAGTATATTATTTAAAAGCAGCTATATTACAAACGACATTAGCAAATAATATTTTATTAAATAAATTGTGAAGTGAACTACAATGTCTCAAACTATGAAAAATAGGATGTTAATAGAAATAAAGTGGCTGAAAATAGACTAAACATGTGAACTTCTCATCCCTGATTTGATTCCACAAATCTTTCACTCTCAAATATACTAACTTTATTTAAAACCTGGACATGGATATAAAGTCGATTCTTCTACGTATGTCTCTACAGTCCATAGAGCGCCTAGGCCTACCGGGTCACTGCGGACATCATGAATGACACATTCTGAATTTGAAATGATTTTGTAATCAGCTCATCGATTCTCCAGCAGTATAAAGTCGCGTATCAAATAAAATATTATTACAGAAAAGTGTGACTGATTGATTATTTTCATTTAAATAATATTTATAAAGTTGTGTAATGTTATTTTCATATACAAAATATATTTTGTCTTTCTGTTGACATATTAAAAACAGCTTATAAACTTTTTTCTACTCTGATGAATAATATACAAATCCCAATATAAAAAATTACTAATTATAAAATATTTCATTCAAATACTAATACGTTTTTAAATAATAACATTGTGATTGTATCTGTTGGGCGCAAAAGCGACTAAAATACACAACTGACAAAAAGGTGGTGTATGAAGTAATAAGTGCATTATCTCTTTTAAAGACGGCATAATTTCCTAAGGCGGCAAAGGGTAGTTTACTCCCCTTGTTGAGACATAGCAGCTAATCCCATTACTACACGCCACTCTGCTCTGGAGCCTGTGTAAAGCTGCCTCCGCGGTAATAGGGACAGTCCCTGGAGAATCCGTCTCTACCTAAAAAAAAAGGAATCACCACCACAAGCCGATGCGCCTGTACACAAAAATTACTCTTAAATTCAAACATACACTTGCTTTATATAGTGTATAAATACTGTGTGTGTACATCAATATTTCCACCTTAAAAAGAGAAATAATTTGACTTGCATAATTTTAAAAATTTGTAAATGGTAGATGGGAAATTAAGATATTCTTAAAGTTATTCATTTCTTCATGGAAACCCCATTATGATCAACCGTTCTTAAAATGGAAAAACGTCATGGACCAAGAAATATATGTCGCTTATTAGAAAATTCGTCATCAATATCAGTTAATTAAATTCGATATGAAGATCGTCTAATCAAAACCATTTGGAAAGCTGAATGCTCTATTCACGGTCACAAAATAAATTTATCTTTATCACGTATAAACGACGACGCGCCGATCCAAATCAAAGTACAGTTTTGGAAATTTTATAACATGCTTTTTCAGGTAACAGGCTACAGAAAAGGGGGATGCGGAAGGGAGAGGAAGGTTGACTAGGGCTCTTTTCCGCTGGCCTTCGTGTTCATATCACGCTATACTAATTTTTATTTGGGGCCTTAAAAAAGATATTGTCCTCGTTCTGCCACTGTCTAATAATATTACATATAACTATATATATATATATTGAACAAATATAAAAATGTTAGTACCTTCAATTTTCTGTATGAATACGTGTAATTATTTGCAATACATTATTAAAATTGCGACGCTCCTTTACGGACACCGTGTGTGTTACGTTACCGAGATTATATTGGTCCATATTAAGGTACCGGAAGTATTTTCGTCTCTCCTATGGTGCCGAAATGTTAAACGTCCAGTTAGTCCTTATTAATGGTACTTTGAGTTTTAATTCCGATTGTTTGTAATTAATATTCCGTTCCCATATTTTGCGTAGGGTGAATGAGAATGTAAATATTCTTAAAAGTGACGCTTTCGATGCCATTCAGCTCAAGAAATTAGTCAAATTTAATAGTTTACTGGGAGAACATAAATATTGCCCGGGAAAAACGACCGCTATTGTGCTCCCCTGCCATTATACTTCCTTCTCGGTAGATTGGTCATGCTGGCTAGACTCGGAGCTCTTCGGATTTACTTTGAAGGGGAATTAAATATTTAAATATAATGACAATTATTAACCTATATCTCAAAGTTACAACTGGTGTTTCAAAGCGTAACTGGTATGTGAATTTTTTTGGAAACACATGGTTAGCAGACTAAAACTATTATCATTCACTTAAGGATTTGATATGGGCAAAATATTGTATCTAAATTCATTACACTGGTGTTTTGTAGTTCGCGAAAACACTACTTCAAAATAACTATTCCGAAAAATGAACTGCGCATATAGCTAACTTATAGTGAGGTTCAGAACTACATTCCAATGAGGTAATTATGAAATTTAGCATTTAATAATGTCAGTTTGATTTGATATTTTAATTATATTTACGTATTCTTTGCATAAAAATATTCAGGTTAACGTGTGTTCACTGTATTCATATAATTATACATCTGATGTTTTATATCCTTATTGACGCTATCCTTGAACGTGGTTGAATCCCTGTGGATGTTAATTACTTTGTTTAACATTAAAACACAAGCTTATTTTTATTCTAATATCTATTTTATTACGATAATCTCTTAGTCTTCTTCTTTTCTTCTTATTCTTCTTTGTTGGCTCTGCAGTCCACTAAGGGCCTTGGCCTACCAGGACGACTGCGAACTGTATCCTGCATGACACATTCCGAATTTGGAGTGATACGTGGTCAAGGTATCGAATTGCCATCAGTACGATAAGCTCATAGCAAATTATAATTTGCGAATAGTATAGAGTTACTTTTTTTCAGTTCTTATTCCATTCCAAGTAGAGAGCCCAATAAAAGTGGTTGATTTTAAGGATACACGACGGCGTTATTACCTCACAAGTTTCTAGTAATTTTTGCAGCTGCTCCAGCAGAGGAAAACTAGCGCCGTCGATCCGATTAATAATCCACATCTGTTTAATTCCTCCCGGGATTAAAGCAATGTGTAAATATTTGAGATTCTCTAAGCTCAAAAAAATGAACATTTTGTTTGTAATACGCCTGTCAGTATAAATTCATTATTAACAACCGAGCCTCCAAACAGCTACATGTTTTATAATTTCATGATCTCGAGTCAATAAATGAGTTTATTCTCAAAGTAACATAATTGGCACTGACAGTTGTAATATGAATCGATGGGTTGGATTAGCGAGGTTTTTATGGAAATTACTTTAAATTATCAATATTGGAGCTGGTGTTCTTCATCCGTAATTACATACTGATTATCTATAAATAGAATATTTCCCTGTTTTATTTTAAAATAGAAGACAGCATGGTTGCTTACGTTTCAAATATTACTTCACTTAGAATGAGTATTACAAATATCAGTTCTTTCAAATATGAAAGTAAATCCTAAGACCTTTCCACTTTATGATTTTGTCTTATTTTTAATGTTTATGAAATTTTTCGCTGTGATGTAATAAGTCAGGTTTGGTGACATAATAGGGGTTTTCTTGTTCCCATCTCAATTGTGTATTTATTAAAATATCAGCCCAATTTCACTTTTACCAAGTATAGGTTGTGGCGTATGTAATTGACATTAACAGACATAAATGTAGACAAGTAATGAGATTGGCATTTTTATCAGCTTATACCCCGGTATAATGATAATAAACATAAATATAAAATGAAAAATGAGGACAAAGCAAATGACGATTCGCTCACATCTGAAGCCTGGAGTTTATGATTTGGCGTTGTCGGCTCATGCCCTGGATATTTCCTGGAGAACATTTTTTGCTGGTTGACATCACGCAACTCTTTATATTCGACCCCGTACATCTCTTCAGGTTCACAGCCTCAAACTAAGCGCGGTTTCTTGAGGGGTGAAGTGTTCAGATCTCTCGTTTCTCGTCCATTATGGTATAACAGCAATGAATGTTGGAGTATCAACTAGCCATCACCTCAGCTCAGTACGAACTTTCAAATAAATTATCTAGTTATACGATTTCCTGAGTCAGACATTTTTCCTCCTCCTTTTCTTCGTTTCTCTCTTTCTCTTTCTAGACATCGATTTTTAATTAATTATTAATTAATCATATACCTGACTACAGAAGGAAACATAATATTCTTTAAAAATTTACTAGTTACTGATTACTGTCAACATACTAGAAAGTTTGATGAAATATTTGAACCGAGGGGACGGATGAAGGAAAAGTTTGCTTTTAGCTGCTGATGGACGTGATGCATGTAAGGAGCAAATGAGCTCGCTAAGTGTGTTGCGGCCGGAAGCTGTCAGGCGGTGGCAGGGACTTGTTGACCGCCATTAGCTATGTTCACAAGTAACAGAAAGAAGGGATTTCCCTCTACCACGCCGTATAAATAATTGCCCCCTCCCCTCCAACTTCCTCCGCAAGATCGTAGCGAAGCTCTATATTGTATCAAAAAATAGTGCCACGATAAATTCACGAAATAATATTTAACTTCTTCAGAGCAGCAAAAGAAGACAAAATGTTACACAAATTGAATTACTAGACTGTTTATTATAGCCAATCTGTTTATTTGTTAACTAAAAACTTATTCATATAATTTTACATCCCAAATTTCTTCGTCGAATCAGTTGATAAAGTTTTTAGTCATATATCTGTGAAATATAATAATCTATTCACTGCACTTTAACGTAACTTACTGTAAAAGAATTGAGAAAAAATTTCATAATTATCTTCATATACTTACTGGATAACAATAAAATAATGGTTATTTACCTGAATTTATAAAACGTATTTAAATATTCAAGTACTTTATATATTCGGCAGTTGATTTGATAACGGTTTTATTTATGTTATTTATATACATTCATTTAAGAGCAAGTAATAGAAAATACTTTACATCCAACATATGGTTTTCTTCCTTTAATTTTATACAGTTTTTTAACTCTTCCTATTATGTGATTATCATATTTACTCTCAAATTTAATTAAAATTGAATCGTTACGCACTTTCATTTCTAGTTCTACTTCCACTTCAAGATAACTTTGTAAAATTAATATCACATTTTCATAAAACATATCAATCCTTTCGTAAAAAAATTATTATTTCAAATAAAATCGATTTATGAATAATATATAGGCTTGTTCCAATAATTTTTTATGTAACGCTAATGCAGAAACGTATCCTTGTGAATGATGAATGTCAATTCTCTGAGGCAAATTATTTCATGTGTGAGTCATGTTTCTTGTCACTGTCAAAGCTTTGAAGTTTCTGCACCGAGAGCAAATAAAGTGACCTTGAAATTGTTACCCGAAGGCGAATGACGAAAAGACCAGTAGAAACAGAGGCGCGGCAGTCCATCTTGTCAACAGCCCATTTGGACATGGAGCGTGTGTCTGCCCCTTTTGGCGTCGCTTCCATTACCGAGTAATGTTTGCCTTGTCGACTTGCCAGGCCCATTACAGAACCCTTCAACCCTCCCCGCTACCCACGCAGTGTTCCGTCGCCCTCAAGGGAGGAGGTCATCAGCTCTGCTTCCGAACCCCGAATATGAGTCTAGTTTTATCTTATCACAGGAGAAAACTACCAATCACTATGTTAACCGATTTCAAGAAAACAAATCTAAACAAATTAACGGCTTAAGTTTATGAGTCGAGTTTCTGTCTTCCAAGACGTTTGAAGCAGAATAGAAAAATGAATTATACATATCTCTATTTACTCACTACTTTCTACTCTTTTGATCAATCTTGATAAACGAATAATCTCACTGAATTCATCATTATCTGTGCAAAAAATGTGAAACTGAATTCTTCCATCCTGCAGTGATTAAATAATTTTTTTGGGCGTAGTTCATTTAAACCTAAAACAATGTTTTATTTTCAGACATTTTCTGCAACTTCCCATAACTAGATAAATTGTAAATGTCTGAGTTTAATATGTCCTGTAAAAATACTTTATCATAAAACATTAATTACATATTTTTATTAGATATTTGCAGTTTTCAGTTTCTGCTGATCTTGTCTTTTACCTTCCGGTAACAATTCCAAGTTTAATGTTGTTTGCTCTCGGCGTAGAAAGTTCAAATCTTTGACAGCGACTATTAATGCACTGTATTGTAATCCGCTTGATTATATCTTGATAATATATTTTTAACAAAGAATATTCTCAAATACTGTGAAGTTGAAAACATGTTCGGTTACTCCATGAAATAGGAATATTATTCTGTGACAAGATTGAATGCAAGCACCCCAGCTGAAACATATATTGTTGATAATAATTTTACAGGCCGAAAATTTAGAGTGGCCACAGATCGTCTACCACATGTTTAAAAAATTTGGCACTTATCGGACTATAACGTATATTTTGCTACCCAGATACCGATACGAGTTGACGTACTAGGTACTCAAAGTATTCCTTTGATAAAGTTTTAATTGTTATTAATTTTTTCTTTCAATAATCTGGATAAGGCATAGAATTTAATTATTTAAAAATCGTCTGTTTTGCACCCGTCTACAGCAGATTGAATCTGTAACTCTGTAACGTTTGTGTACTTTTCGTGTTTTTATGAGATTTTTAGTGTATGCAAATGAATATCCTTACATACATTTAATATATGAACGGTATTTTACTCATTGTTTTTTTTATCTTGGAAAACTCCACAAAACGTTTTAAACTATCCTATATCCTAGTTCAGAATTGTTGTGTTGTCATTAATGGGAAGTGTATAAACCTAAATACAAGTTGTCTTGTTATTTTTTGTATTTGAACTGGTATCGCTTGCAGCAAACGCTGGAACTACGCCAGTGGACGTCGTAAACAATGTAACTGTATGACAAAGTAAAGCCTCAAGTCCGCGGACAAAGAGGAACGACGTTGCTAGAGGGCGAAGCCTGCCTCGTCCTCGAAATCTGACCCCGAATGTTGGATAATGATTACCAGCACTGGACAGAAAGGACCACGTTATTATACTGCGTGTCGCCATAGCTTATCAAACTTCAGATCCATTCTTAACATGTCACCTAGGTATTCGACTATATTGAAATTTGATCCATGAAGATATCTTCGCCTTAATTATTTTGCCTAATGATAATGAGGAAACGATGAAGTGACGAAAGTCCATATTTCCAAGACCTGAATCACTAGAATCTTATGAGCAACATATTCTCACTTCGACGCTAAAAACTAAACTAATTTGTTGCTCGGATTGTGTGCCTAATACCCACAATGTATATACATAACCTCTACAGAAGGCATTCGGCTGTAATTAGAATTGAAGATCAAGAAAAGAAAGCAGAAATCAAGAAAGAACTAAGACAAGGATACAGTCTGTCTCCCATGCTGTTTAACTTATATATCGAACAGGCGACGAAGAAAATATGGAAAATGAATCATACTGCAAGGAGAAGAAATAAAAACCCTACGCTTTACCGATGATGTTGTAGTATCAGGGAAGTTAGTAGAAGACTTGGAAACCGTAATAAATGGAATGAACGGGGTACTGGAGAAAGAGTTCAACATGAGGATTAATAGAAGGAAAACCAAGGGAATGGAGTGTAGTATGGGAAACAGTAGAATAACAAAGGGTGTTAGATTGGGAAATGATATATTGATGAAACTTAGGAAGCGTATTAACTAGGGATGGTAGAAGTATAGGCGACATAAAGGGTAGGATAGCACAAGCAAGATAGGTTTTCTCGAAAAAGAGGAATTTACTTACGGGTAATAAAGTCTGAATATTAGGAAATCGTTGCTAAAAATGTTCGTATGGAGTGTTGCGTTATATGGATGCGAAACGTGGACGGTAGGAGTTGCAGAAAGGAAAAGAATAGAAATATTTGAAATATGGTCCTACTGGAGAATGCTGAAAATCAGATGGGTGGATAGAATCACTAACTAGGAATTTATAAACAGAATAGGGGAAGAGCGTACAATATGGAGGACGTTGACCAAAAGAAGGTATAGATTAATAGGCCACATTTTAAGACACGAGGGTCTTGTAAAATGAGCATTAGAGGGAAGTGCGTGGGGTAAGAACAGAAGAAGGAGACTGAGGATGGAAAAACTAAACGGGTTAGGAAGGATGTGGGTTGTGCTAGTTATGCAAAATGAAATGGCTTGCACAAGATAGCTTCTATCAGACCAGTCTTGGGGCGAATACCACAACAACAACCCAAAATGTAGTCTACACGGAGACCTCAGGTACTTTGCGCTACCTAGTGGATGTTATGGTCATACGTTTCTAGAAATTTGAAATGTATAAAATTAGCCATTACAAACAGGTCAAGAGTTCGTTAATGTTTGATTTGATTTATTCATTCCTGTAATGCTCTATTTCCAAAATATTGTCGTAATAGACGTCAATTAAATACATATAATTAATAAAATAAAAAGCATGAGACGATCTTGTAATTATATGGACGAGAAAATTTCATGGATAACAACTTAAATTTAATTCATAAATATGAGAGAGGAATTATTTTCCCAATTTATATTTTACATTACAAATATTAGATAATTATTTCAAAGTCTTTAATTTAAAAGCGCTGCGTTAAACAGACAAAAATTGTGACATCTTTCCTTTCGCGAAAATTTCTTTACGGTTTTTAGTTGAGACCAAGCAGTGAAAGTCTTTTGCCAGGCATCGTTTAATGTGGGTTTAATAGCGTATTTTTTAAATTGGGTTATTATGTTGGCCGTGGTTGACATTTACGTCAGGCATATCCTTTACCGGCGCTGCTGTATCTCCGAATTTCTTTTCTTGAGTATAATACAGCGGGGCGGAATAATATGGCCGACGGCTTTATTCATGTATGGCTGAATATAGCACGGGACGAAAATTCAATTTCACATAATGTATGTCATAAAAAAGGAGTCGGTGATGATGGTGGTGAGAGTTTCCGGAAAAGGAGAAGCCTGCTAGACCGGGCGATGAGATTATGGGTGTAAAGAAAAAAACAGGGTTAAGACGATGTTCTTCGCTCAGGCAACCGGAGCACTGAGACTGGAAGTAAATTGAGCGTCTAATTATCTAGTTATACCTGTAGTACTTAGACGGCTATATCATCTGTTTCCAAGTGAACAGATTTTATGCTTTAACTTTCAAAGATACTCAGCTTTCATAAAAACAAATGCGCATAACTTTACAGATCTTTAATTTATTTAATGCCTCACCTCAAAATACATAATGAAAACAGACAAAGTTATATCGTAGCTTGATGAAAGTGAAATAATGATATGAAATAAACTTTATCTAGACACCTCCATTAAATGTAAGTAACTGCCAGCACCATAGGAGAAAACATTTTTGTTTAAAATTGAATTTTTCAGATTAATTAATCAAACGACTGGCTGATTGGCATTCTAGAAGTACACACTTCAGAATCGAAATAATTTTTATTCTTTACAATCTGTTCGGCTGAAGACTAAATTATTAAGAGCAATTATAAGGAAAATAGTCGGTAATAGTAACATAAATAACAAATGAAATATAATGTTGCTCTGAAATTTAATTTGATGCATTTCCAGTAATCAAAATTTCGCTAGAGAAAAATATTCTATTAAATGTAAAAATTAAATAAACTATATACTTTACTGGGCTTAAATTGAGTATTCCCACTAACTTAGTTTAGAATTAAATAAACATTAAATCAAAAAAGGAATCTATTCGTAATAAACATGCGTTTGTAAGCCAAAATTGTTGTGGACCAACCGGACGAAAAAGATCGTCAGAGAAGCATTAGCCGTACGCCCGAGGTCAACGACCGCCCACAACGAGACGAGAAGCTTCGTTTGCCACAAAACCAATCCGGACGCAACATAAAAGCTTATAGAGAGGTATATTTCAATAACTAAATATAGAGAGAATCATCAGAGTGTAACTTTTGCAAATAAAAAAATCAAGGTTCTGGTAACGAATGTCACACACAGAGAAACAATACAAATTGGCCAACTGCAAATGAAATACTGTTCACATACAAAAACATACAGTGATTAAAATGGTATGGGAAGAATATTCAGACCGACAGTGGCATAGCTTGAAATAACTATGATGTTCATAAAATGTGATTACAGCTAAATTGTAATTACCAGCTGTGGAAATTTACGACTCAATGAAGTATGATTGTTTTCTTACAAATTTTGGAACCACAAAATATCGCCTATTTTTGTATTTATCATAGTGTGATGAAGTAGGGACGTGTTTGTAAATCACTCCAACGATGCCACAACGTATTCGTACTCACAGTCGCCGCAACAAGATATACTCCCAATAAGAGAGAGCTATAAAGGAAACATAAGTATTTATTAGAATTATGGGGACTCCAAAATTACCCACCTCTAAAAACCGCCCTACACAATTCTGCTCCCAATTCAACACCATCATTACCATAATAAAAGGTTTTAATATACGATCGCTAATAACTTTTTGTTGTTGATGCGACTTTAAATAAACCTAAAACCAGTATTTATCATTTAAGAGAAAAAAAGAGAACAGGGATCGCAAGTAAGGACACTTTGGAACGGACAAAGTGTTGTTTCACACTGCTACATCGCAAACGAATGTATCTTATAATCTAAGTACAACCACAACAATTTCAACAAAGAAGAATGAAATTTGACATTCGGAATGTCAGGAAGCTTATCGAAGTATAAAGTCGTACGCCGATGATGTATATAAAGTTACATGAGCATGTGAAACACGCACAGGGATTCTTAAATTCACCGTCCAAAAATATATCAAACAAAATTTAAGCAAGTAAACTTAAAATACAGTGACGTAATTAGCTGAATATTATTTATGATTAGAGAGAAAAACCAGGAAGCGTAGATTTATTAATATAAGTAAAACAAACTGATAGCATGATAGTCCACTGACAGTTGGAGAAAGTGATCGATAGGTTAATTCTGTTTAATTTGGCAAAGGAATATTTCAAACTCGTCAAATTAAATGAGTCGGGTCCTCGTCGACTTCGACCGCTGCACAGAGTAGGAAGTTTCAGAGTCCCATGCGATAACCCATAAAACATCGAAAACATGTAACGCCACTTAACTTTTCCACAAGTACTTGAAACTTTGAAGTAATTTCTTTGAAGGCCGAAGCCCCGCTGCGACACCTGGGCCAGGCGCCTGGCTATTGAGAAGTGCTGTTTAATTATTTGACCGACGTTGTTTGCTACGCGAGACCTAACATTTGCGGAGACAATGTTTGCCTCAGGAAACTGCCAAAAGCCTTCTCGAAGGCAGTAAGTTCGTCGTACTAGTTGCGAAAATTGAGGGATAAACTAGTCACAAAATATGCATTTAAACGTCTTCACAATGTCAGATTCGAATTAAACATCTAACTTATTACTAGATAAAAATTTCTAAAAATAAATTTTCAATAACTATATTGCATAAGAGGTTCACAGATATCGGGTTATAAAAATTCTAAAAATATCTGAGATCTGCTTTTATAGTTATATATCAATACTACGTCTTAATTTACTGTTAAACATTAATTATATAACTTATATATCTTATTTGTTGTATTGCATTCCTATATATATATACATATATATATATAATTTTATCTCTAATGTGATAGCAAACGTACAACGCCAGCTCAGTTTAACGAAGGAATGTCGTATTGAACATTCTAAGCAATAAAAGTAAGATGATACAAATTTGTTTCTCAAACCTTTGCATACCATAGTCTATCTGGACGTTTTGGGAACAGTTAGCGTGCAAAAAGCTTGAGCGTAATATTTTATTTAACCCAGTACAAAAAATATTTTTATTTTAGTCTGACTTAATGACAGAGAATCGCAGCTATTCTGAAGAATAGACGCCAAGTTCTGAAAACGCTATTTTTCGTCCTATACAGACATTAAAATCAGCGTAGGGACTGAAGATTTTTAAAATATCCTACCAACGGAGGCAAAAGATATAAGAAATTATAAATTAGAGGATGGGTTGCATTAGTAAGTGATAAGAGTTGGAACAACTTTAAAAATATGATATCGGATATGAAATTCAGAGAACAGAAATAATGTCAATATATTGGGAAAACGTAGACTCAGATATAGGTACATAGCGGAACTGATAACCGATCGAAATATTTTCATTAAACCCCAGCCGACACGATACAGTATAATTAATAACTTATAACGGTTAATGTTTAAAACAACGAACACAGAAATTTAATCCACAATCCCTGGAAAATGAATTTTAAACATGATTGATAAAATTATATTTTCAATTCTACGTGTTTCTTTTTAATTATTTTTTATTTTATTACTTTGTTGTTATAAATTATTAAAATCTGACCGTGATTACAAATTGTTAAAACGAAATTATAAAGATAAATGTAAAACAGAAAGACAAACACTAATTAGTTCAATATTTATTTTGTCAACACACAAAACTGTCGCATGTATATAATACTACGAACAAGTTATTTCTCTGGAGAAACAATAAATTGTATTTCAGGCTTTGTAATGAATTGAGGTCTTCTTGGAAAAAATACTCATAACGTAGCCTATTTCAAGGATTAATTAATAACATCGTATTGACAAAAATGGTTCCTTCAACTAATAAGGTATTGGCGATGCTCTTAAGTTTTTCTCTTATGGAAACTCACTAAACCAAAATAAAATTAATTATATTACATCACTTTTTTATATTTCTGAATTTTAAGTTTTTAAATTCTTATTTATAATGTAAATTTTTGTTACAATTGACTCATAAAAACGACAAAATTGATATTCTAGGTCTTTGATATTTTTCGTTTATTTATAAAAATCGTGTATATTCTTCCATTCCCATAAACATTTCTAAAATCAATTTCGTTGTCAGGTAATACTAAGACCCTGATATCTAGAGACAAATGCATTTTCAAACAACTTATGACTCGTTCTATGCACATTGTGTATTACGTCTAAAAAATTTACTGAACATTTTTTAAGTTTAGATCCGATATCCATGAATGTTAAACATTGTTGTTGTTAGTTCCTAGAAGACGTGGCAGATATACGACAAATAATCTTCCCGAACTTTGGTATCTGTTTGTATAAACCCTCAACTAACAAACCAAGAAATATATCGCTGTAGAGATTTCTGTCGGGATCCAGGGGAATGGGGCGGGGTATACAGAATCAGATAAGGAGAGACTTTTTCCTTCGTTTCCGATCTATGTATTTCCATTGAATTCGGCCTGCCCTTGTCATAAATAATAAGTAAACATTCAAGAAAGCTTCCTCCTCCTTAAGTTAGGAGATTTATTCACGGGCTCAGGCGTACGCACCAGAAACGCGAGGCCTAAATCAATACTGAGGATAAAAATATATGGTTTCAATTTAAAATGGCTCCTCAAATAATCTCAGACGATTTCACTCGTAGAATATTTCATTACAGACATACTACCCCTTTCTCATTTCCCGTGGATAATTATTCCAAGTTAAAATATCTGCATGTTCTGAAATGTCACATGAACGAAATTTGAAACAAATCATGTAGTAAGCATCTGATAGTTTGGTTTCTTTGTTTCAATATTTATATTTATCACTATAGAAAAAATTATTGGCCATACTGTGCGGGAATATCAATGTAAGTTACATTCATAACCTGTATGAAACTATAAAAAGTTATTGAACAACTGTATCCTCAATGAATCAAGGTGGATGTCGTTTTCAAAATTGAATTTTACTTCACAAATTAACTTATGCGTATTAAGCTTGTATAGTAATATGTATAGAAAAACACCATTCATTCTTGAAAGAAACCGTCTTTGCTAATAAATTTTATCCTTTTATATAAATTTCCCCGTTAAAATAGTCAATTGAATCTATATTTCACCGAAGTCTAATCATTTGAGCCGACCTCCTGTGGTGTAGTGCCTCACAACCCAGAGGTCCCGGGTTCGAATCCTAGCATGGGCTTGGATGTTTATGTTGTCATGGTCGACAAGACCGGGATTAAGACTGTTGGAGGGTCGATACGCTGACCACGTGTCACTCCAAATTCGGAATGTGTCATGCAAGATGACAGTCCGCAGTCGACTCGGTAGGCCCTCAATGGGCTGTAGAGCCATGGAGAAAAAATAAATAAATAATTTGAAAAATGTTTTTTAAGGTAATCAAAATTAAAAAATTAAAGGCATGGATGTTGTGTGTGCGTTTTCAAGTTGTGAAACTAATATTAAACGAGTTCCCCCTACCGTTGTCGCTAATAGCCATTAGCCACTTAAAATAAAGAGAAAAAACATAAGAATAAATAAATTATACCGTGTATGGTGAAATTTTTCTAAGTCCCATTTCAATTTCAAACTCTGTCAACGTAAATTGCTATGATTTTCTCAAATATCTGAGAAACATTTTCAGTATTTAGCGTATTAAGTTTAATTCATTCAAATAAGTAAATATGATAGTAAACGTACAAATAATGAAACTTTTTTACCGAAGACGAAAGATATTTAATTATACACGATTCTTAATTTCACAGAATAAGAACGAAAAATTTGTTTCGTTTATGGTTTTTGTTACCACCTAACGTTCTTAGAAAAATTTTACTACTATTAGAATCATCACTGTGCAGAGTCCTGACACGGAGCGAATAATTGTTTGAAATAATTACCTTTATTCAACGTAATAGTTTCAATAACTAAAATGAATTTTATGCACCTGTCGTAATATTAAAACTATTGCCTAGTTTCGCATTGAAACTCCTTATTGGGGATGTTTCATTCTTGCTGTTCACGACTGCTATTGTAAAATATCATTGCTTGTTATAATTTAACAATCATAATGTGCATTGCGCTGCTGTTCTGATGAATTAAAGTTTTCCTACGAGGAAATGTAAATGCAGAGGAGCGTAACACCATAGCACTGCTAAAGGTGGGGTCGGCGAGCCGGGAGTAAGTGAATGGAACACTGCCCCGGAGATAATTTCATTTCCAGGCGAAAGCTGTTCTGGTGTTGGCCTTCCAGTTGCAGCAAAGTGAGAGCATGTGGGAAAGCGAAGCCCTCTGGAACCACTCGCACTGCCTGCAAGTAATTCGGTTCCTAACGTTTGTTCAGGTGCCCCGTGTTTTGGTAAGGAATCAAAGAACTTCGTATGATCTCTCTGAATTCCGCTCTGGTTGTTCTACTATTGTTTATTGAAACAAAAATTCTTCCAGAATATACTACTCCAGTGATGAAAATAAAATGAGTACGCAAAGGTTGGGATTCATAATAAATTGAAATAATGGGATTAAAAATAATTTGAAGCTAGGTTTAACTCCACTTACCTATCAGCAATCAGCGTCTGTAATGAAAAATGAACACAAATAAATATTTTTAATTGAATGAGAAAATCAATGAAAAGTCATTCAAACCATTGAAAAATTACTTTTATCACAATATTTAATATATTTTACGCTTCCGTGCCAAAATAAATTCATTTACAACTGCACTCATAGAATTAAATTTTTTTAAATAAATTATAGGCGAAAGAAACTATCAGAACTTATTATTTCATCATTTCCTAAATTAATTTTCACCAATCCTCGATGTATATACAAGCATGTCTTTTAAATGTATAAATTGGGATTTTAAATACATGACAGATTCCTAAGGACTAAATTAGTACCAGGTTAATTGTACATTCGGTTACTATTAAATTCACTTATACAATTAGAGATCGAATTAATTTCTTCAAAGATTAATAATACTTCCATTACTTTTTTTCACTTATTTTGCATAAACACGTCTAAAAATAAACATAAAAAGCCAGTAAGTCAGAATGTTTGTTTCTCAAAAATTTATTTACGTTTCGTTCACAATTTCGGGACTTTTTCAGTTAAGTACATATTTCGATCGTAACCGTCACTGGGACGCAATCCAGCATTCAAACTTTTCTATTGTTGTATAACTAATATTTAATTCATATTTATTTGCCATTCATTTAACTGCAGTAGAAATTTAATTGCGTTGTCGTAACCTTGAGAAGTCCAACCATTGTGGACGAAACGTTGTATATGACGTGATGAATAATTTGAAAGCATCTGACTTATTGGCTGTTTGATGTTTATTTTTATAAATGTCAGACTTAAATAATAATTTCATACTTTTATATTCCGTCATGCATACAAGTAAAAAAAAATTAAATGAAAACTACAGTTCTTAGACGGAAGCGACATTCAATTGCTTTAACAGTACATAAGAATCAAATAAACTAAACATTTTCATAATTGTAACACATAATGTCTACTAAACAACACGCATTGAAATATTATATTTTGGTAAAATAGTACAGTGAAAACTGACAGCAGTTTCAGAGAAATAGGGGAAATAACGTAAATTAAATATATCTATAGATCTTGTGGAAGTGTATAAATGCTGATTATTGTTAACATAGTAGATAATATTATTAAAGTTATCATGATTTGTTATGTCAATTTTCTTAAACCAGAAGATTCAATATTTTCATATTGCTACCAGATCACGTCTCCTCCTCCTCCTCCCCGCCTTTCTTTGAACCATTATTAGTAAACATAATTAAAGTTTCCTTCAAGGTATAAGAGCAAACCTATAGATTATTCAACATACGTGTTCGTTTTACGACAAAAACGACAGTCACTAATCTATTGTAGGGTAATGATTCAGATGAAATATTATAAAAATTATTTCATTTAAGCCCGCTGATTGGTCATATATTGGTGATATATTTCGTACGGAGTGATTTTTTTATTGCAGGAAATCCGGTTTTATCATTGCTTTTCTCTTCGAAGACACTTCTGAAGCGAAGTCTTAAAATAAAAAGCGACCGTAACAGCTGGTTTGAAACTGAACTTTCCGAAGTTATCTTGGGCCTAGAGTCGGTCCAAACGAAGTTTTCCTAGTGTTGGTGAGAATCATCGGCAAGTAAGGATGACGAAGTTAAGATTTGGCCTGCAGACGGAATGGCAATGGTGCTCTGAGTGACGGGCACAATTACACGGAGAAGTGCGTCCCAGGGTAATGGGTTGTTGTCTTGTGACAGCTGACACATGCATGCGTCGCGTGCGTAATGGCCGGCCAACTGCGGCTATCTGTCACCCTTGTTTACGCCCATTTACTGCTGTATCTCACAGGCGACCAACCCCTCCACTCCACTCAGGGACCGAACCCTTACTTCATTTAGTTTCAAAAATCTTTCATTGCTTGATGACATGTACAAAGACGTGAATTTTGGTTTCTCCAATAAAGCCATAGCCTCAAATGAAACATTCAGGGAAGGGTTACAAAAGCATAGACACATTTCTGAAATTAACGTAGAAGTTTGATGAAAAACCGAAAAATCAGTAGATACAGAGAAACTATGCCGAAAGTTAGGAAGACTCATTTTGCTTGAGATTTTAAGGAGGAGGTTCGTAGAAGAACGGAGAGAGAAGCAGATGACCGCGTGGCTGGAAGAACCGGATGTTGCTTCAAGTCCTATAGCAGAAATCAGATTCTGGTAAGCCGCCAGACGTTTTTTTTTCTGGGAGTGTTGCGCCGATAAATTTTTTTATCAAAATTTCTTCTTTAGGATTTCCATACTAAAACGTGGTAACCTGGGAGAAAGAGGATCGTGTTGAGCATCCAGCAATGTTTTCGTTAACTTAAACCATCTTCTTTGTATATAGCTTCTTCTGAATAAAATGTATAAATATTAAAAATTTAATTCTTATTTAATTAAATGTAATAACTGGTGTGCCACACAATATTATCTTGTCTTGAGAACTGAAAAACATACAAGCTCAAAAAGCTGTCATAGACTAAAAGATATTTATTTGCTCGATACGAAGCAAAACGAATGAGGGCTCAAATTTCAGATAGAGCTATTTTGAATGCTAGTAAAATGACCTGGCAGATATTTATTTTTCCTGGAGGTTGTTGTACCCGTCAATATTGTTGTATCTAACTGACTGGAACACGGAAAACGACGCATTGAGACTTGAGATGAAGAAAGTTGGTCATTTAAGAGTTTACAGTGGAGAGCACAGAAAAAATAGATTAATATGAAAAAGAGTTTTTTGTACACTAAAAACGGATATAGTTTTCACATCGTAAAGTTGTTCAATGCGAAAAGATGCACTCGGAGACAATGCCGTCTATTTGGTCTTCTATGTGGGAAACAGTGATACACAACAACGAAAATATCAAGTAAATTCTAATTATGTTGTTAATAAACTTTCTGCGACTCATTAAATGTCCTTATAAACCTTTATGAAATAGAGTATTCAAATTATCCAAAGTCGTGTGATATATTTTAACTGTATACTAATTTAAATGCTTTTGTTCAATAATATTTAATTATTTCAAATGATTAATTTATTCTGGTATTTAATTTATCCTGAAATTTTTAAATATAAATTTTGTGCGATCATTTCTTAAAATTCTCAATTAAACTGACGATTATATTTAATATAAAATCTGTGCAACCCATTAATTTATTACAAGTAAACCTTGTCCTAAATGTTGTAAATGGAATGAGAGCTGCGTGTATGAGAATTCGGGTATTACTGTAGACATACATATTCTCTAATCAAATTCATATTGCACGTAAAGAGGTGTTGTAGTTGAGAATAACTTTAATTTTATCATAATAAACTAAAAATGAACCATGTAGAATAACAACATAAAGAAGAGAAATGTTACACAGTTTAGAAATATTTCTTGCTACTAATAAAATTTATTTTCCACCAAGTGTCCTCAATTATGTTCAGTTAATATACCTAAATTTAACCTAATTTAAAATTTTTATAAACCTTACTAATGAATTTCAATAAACTTTTGTAATTAATTTTTTCATTAATGCGAAAGTTATATTTTTTCAAATCACTATAGATTAATTAGTTCAATTAGTTATTAAATCTAACATTCAACCGATTATAGATATTTAAAAAAATTATTGAAACTTCTACCGAAAAAAGGTTAAAAAATTTACCTTCATTTATTTCTATTCATTTCAACAATTTTCCTTTTAAGTAGAACTTACCATTTTCAATTCTATTTCTGACTTTTGGCCATTCATTGTATTTTATTATTAATTTAAGTATTTTATTTATTGTTACCATTTTTAGTTTAACACTCATTAAAATTTAGTTCCCGTATCTTTCATTTGAATAATAAATTATCTTTCTTCAAACAAGATATTTACCAACAAATAGTCATAAGATATACCAATATTCTTCCTTAGTTATATTTTTAATTAACCAAGAGTCTAAGAGACCTCTCGTAAAATAACGACCCTTTATTCATTCAAGGAAGTCAAGGACTCATATCTTCTTGGGGACAAGTCCTTCTCGAGCAATCGTTAATAATGGATGGCAGGTCAGGAGGCAAAAAGGGAAAAAAATCAGGCTTCTGTTGGAGACGAGGTCTGGTGGGAAGAAGAGCCACTCAAGAGCACGTGATGGAGTAAGAAGTCTCGAGGAAATGGTGCCGAAGTACGCCCATCGTTAGCAGGTACAATCACGAGCTACCAGCCTGCGTGAGCAACGTAATTAAAATGACGACTGCAATGTTGGAGAAAACCCTAAACATATATTCACTGAGTTATTCAAATGGTTATTAAAAGGGATTCCTTAGTAGAATAGACAATTTAATCGTAAGTATTATTTTTAATATTGTCCACAATTTACTATTCCACTTCAATTAACCGACCTACATTTTGTAGAAAATTCCACTTTCATCATATTTAAATTTAAAGAAACATTAATTACACTTCACTGGATGATTTATATGTTTTTGAAGGGAGGCATCAAACTCCATTTAAGTATAATTTTCATTGCTATAATTTTTTCAGTACTATAACAGTAATCCTTCGCTATTATAATTCACAGTTCCTTTTAGGATCTCCACTCCTCGTACTATTGTATCTCTTTGTCATTTATATGACTGATTGATTTCCAAATAGGTCCTTTTTACAGTGTTTTACAAGTGTTTCAAGATTAGGAAATGGAACAGTTACGTATATGTCCATCTGAGTTCATAGGATAATTTCTCTTTGTTGACCACTTTTGCAAGTCCCTGAAGTAATTACCTACTGGGCTGGAAATCCTCCTGAAAAAAATAACAAAGACAAACGAGTATCCGCCAAGTATATTAAACAAGACACCTGAAAATGCCAAGAACGTGATCGTTTCTGATGCCAGTTGCTGGTATATTGGTAAAATCTGCCAGTGCGATTTCGAATGTCGCGATATGTTGATATCAATTGAGAAGTTCATTATGCTCGATGAGCTTCTACCAACAATTTGTGACAAATGGGAAGAGCACAAAGACAAATTTGAGGTGAAGGAATTTAGAGACTTCTCTAATTAGAATTTGTAAGGAAGCATTTCACTTAGTGATTATATAAGTATACAATGATATATTATAATAGCTAAAACATGTATTTGTTGAATCCGACCACTTGTAATGGGATACAGAATGTCTAAGTTTACTTGGTTTGGGATCTTGCGAAAGCAATATTTCAGCAACGTTTTCGATAATTTTGTTATCTCAATTGAACCAAAAAATGATAAATGCAGCAGCTATATAGTTGAAAAGATGTTATTGTCGAAATTATGTTTCCCACCTAATATGTCTCCAGCTTGGGCGAGAAAAAGTAAAAACGTCTTATATAATAACAAAATAATTCATACATTACGTCATTATTACTTAAAGAGTTATAAAGACAGATGAACAGGGTGACATGTGGCTAGAACGAATTTATTCAGTGTCCTAACACACAATCTTTGAAATAACTGCTTAGGTCAAAATCAGGTATTTCTAGATTTAGATTCTCTCTGAAGTACCTGTCCGTTGGGATATTTATTAAATTGAGATAATTTTCCATATTGCGTAAAGATTTAATTTAATCTGGCAATTAAGAACAAGAGTAGAGAAGTAAAGAACGACCACGTAAGTGCTTGCATGACGTTCAGATAACTGCTGAATGACCGCACGCGTTTTTGCCTTGATCAGTGAATAGTGCATTTGACGGGATTTATCTGTGTGGTTAGCCAATTACCATTATTATCGATCTGTGCTGGATAATGGCATTTTAACACAGGCGGCTGGTCTCCAATGAGTGGCCACGACCTATTCAGCCGATGCTATCTTACTGCCCCGTTCTGTTCAGCCGACAGATTGTGCCATTGTGCGTCCATGACCCGAGGCTTTCATGTCATGAATGCGTCATGCCAGGGTGAAAAACATAATCACAATTATGTAAAACTAACATATAAATCACTATAAACAATAAGTCGTTTTAATACACCAATTAACGTATGCTTTCTTCTCGGTCGGAAATTAATTCTATTTAATAAGTAGTTCTATTCACCAAATGCAGAGATTTGGGGCTCATGAAGTTCGAAAGTTACATTAAAATGGTATGTATGGCAATTTTTTCATATTTACGAGTGTTTCCATTTCTTGGATGCCAGAACTGCAGAATATTATAAGTTAGAAGACAAAAAATTTTCAAAGTGAAAATAAAATTCGTGTTGTTTTTATTTCATCCAATAATTTAAACTTTGTCAATATTAAATACAAAACTAACATTTTATAAAAACTTAAATGTTTTAATATGGTATTATTTGACACCCTTTTAAAAAACAAAGCAATATACAAAATTACCTATTTAGATTGCAAAGAATGTGACAACGGCAAAACAAAACACCAGTTAATAACTCCTAAAAATGAAAACAAGTAAGTTTAACGTTAAAAATATTTCAGCACATTTATTTAAACAACCATAATTTTGATTGGAAAAATGTATAAGGTATAGAAAAAGAACAAATAGTTTTCAAGATTGGTGAGCAAAATGTTGCAATTAGATCTAATAATTCAGTTATTTCTTGCTGATTGATACTAATACTTTAAACAATATATCGTTCCTTGTTATAATAAATGTTGTTTACATTAAAAAATTTAAAACAATTCATTTTTAATTTTAAATTTCAACTTATATGCTCAACAACTTTGCGTGTATAACAGTCATTCGGTCCAATGTGTGAACATTAAGTACGATTAAAAATTATCTGATTAAATTTATGTGATAAATATTCATTAAAATGAAATTATTAATTTCGTGTATGTAAAACGTTTATCTTTTGATTATTATGAATTATTTAAACGTTTGCTTGAACTTGAAGTCGTTACGAAGAAAGGAGCGACACGTTGTGCTCTGTTCAGCACGCTCTAAGTGTTTATTCGAAATAAGATTTAATTCATCCTCCCTGTGACTAATAAAACATTTAGTGTACTTATTAACTAGTTTAAAGTATCATTACTTACATAAATTTCGGTATTATATCGCGCTTTAAAAATATGTTCTCCTTGGTCTTATTAGCCTGAAATAATGTGATTGTCCAGGCGTAACCTGTCAAGCGTGAAGTAATGATTAAATATAACATTTTATATGTTATGATACTTTGAAATTGTTTTTCGCAAGCGTCGTTATCGTTGCCGCTACACGCACACACTCGGCGGATAAGCATCTCGCTTGGCAGACTATGTGAGGGCATAATGTATAGTGTTGTATATCTTTAGGGTAAGACTTTTGAATGGTATAGGAAATCATACGGGACAAACGAAGTCAAAGAGCAGAAATGGACGTGGGACCTTTTTTGGCCTTAAATGGGGGAAGAAAGAAACATGTGATCGAAATATTAACAGGAAATTTAACTGAGCAGAGGACTAAAATACACCAAAAGTTTCATGGCAATCGATGAACGTTATAGGAAATCATAAGGGACATATATGAAGTCGTTGAGAAGATGATGGGCGTATGACTTTTTTTGGCCTGAAAGGGGGGAAGAACGGAAACTGAATCAAGTATAGATAATCAGCGCCAAACACAAAAATTGAACGACAATTGGATGAATGGTATAAGAAAACCTAATAGCAAGTCTTATACGTCGCAGTGTGTTTGTCCAACATTATAGATTGGTGTATATTCCGGCAAGAGTAAGATTATGGAAGGATCTTTAAACAAAATGACTAAGAAATACTGAAATGGTAAATTATATGTAATAATACTTTTTAAAGGATAAAAAAAGTAGATAATTCATACATCTCTTTGAATTATGAAGTTACAGTTATCATAGTTTAGTTTGACAGCGATAATAAACCGAATTAATTCCATTGCGCCATGTATATCATACTGGAGAAACAAGGAACATAATACGAAATTATTGGTCTAGCCTCGAAATTGCAACCACACTTTCAGAAACAAATCACCCCAAAAACATTGCGCTGAAGAGGAAAGGGGAATGGGTAGCCAGAACACATAAACCTAGTTGTGTATTCATTCCATTAGATTGTGGCGAATGAAGAGTCTCATTGATGCTGACGGATACCTCATAGCTGGATCGTTCAATTACCATAAATCTCCGACGCAAATTCCAACAGGTTAGATTGCCGCTGGCAGTAGACACAAACACCGACGTTTATAGTGTCGCTGATGTAATGCTGAAAAATTGGAACGCAATATGTAAACCAGCTTCCGGAGATTGACAGTTTGTTATTCATTCGTCACAAGTAATCATTTATAATTTAACCATTTCAAAATTCGGAAACATTTTAATTTGAGTGTTAATTTATTGTAATAACATGCAACGTCTAAAAGTTAAATTTTATGATTTAGTCTGCAGCATGTTATTATCGAACATATCCAACCGCATCTAGGATATCATCTATTGAACGCTTATAATTATTAATATAATTAATGTAGTTACGATTCCTATTTTTAGAATTCAATTTGCAAGGATAATGTTTGTGTAAGATAATACAGTGCCATGTTAAGTTGGCCTTTAGGTATATGTGGATTCTGTGAATGATTGGAGCATTTGTATCCATTTATAATTCAAGGAAAAATTAATTGAACTGTCCCTTGTTCTTACCACTGTAATTTTTCTAATGTTATAAGACCATAAAACTACGGAATTACTTTTATGATCTATTGGCATTTCGATTCAGCCTTGAGTTTTATTCAAGTTATTCATTATATCATTTACACACGAAAATCTCGGAGTAGATCATAATTGTACTCCTTGTCTCTTAGTTTCTATTTCTTGTTATTCTCTGGTATTTTCCAATCTTTGATTAACGTTCTTTCTATTAAAACTTCGCGTCATCTAATTATTCATAAATTCTTTATACATAATTGCGTATTTATTTTATAAATATATCAGCTCTTCATTTTCTCAATATTACACATAAGCATAATAAAAGGTTTTCCCCGCTTATTTTATTTATACTCAATGGCCTTATGTCTTCGTAGCATCATGGTTGTGTCATTCCTCAAAGTAATGCTTATCCAATATTTCCTGGCAAGGCGCGCACACGCATCTTAAATCTATGCAATTCAAATTGCACGAATGTCGCGATTCTTTTGTGGCAAGGTCTCCAGCGCTGGAGCAGGATTGAATCTTTTGTCGATGGACGTATGCCCATATTTCCTTTCCGCAAAATTTAAATATTATTTCTCCCTTCTCTACACACCCTGAAGGAATTTCGCCATTTGCATCTTCAAGATTCCGCCGCTTTTGAAGCTCGCCTTTGTGAGTTCTTGTTTAACATGTCGCACGTCTTCACAGAAACAGTTCCAACGTTCGCTCGCAGAAATATATTAGCAAATATTTCCAGAGTTCACGATTCATTTATTAACTTTTAAATGAGCGTAATTTGGCGAAATGCAGCAGACGCTCTAACATTTCAAACTTTCCAAATTTTACAGGACAGAATATTGTAATGAACTAAAGGCGGTTAAATATTTTAGTGCGAACGGTTCTTTTGTGTGCCCGATTGTTTGTTATCGGACAAAAGGGATGAGGACCTTCGTGATGAACACTGATGAAGGCCTGTGATAAATATAAGACTGATTTATTTACCTCTGTTAGCTTGAACCGTCCACAACTATTTTGAAATATCTGCTACTACAAATAACTAAAAACATGAGAACACAGTTCGTTCGCCTTTGACTGTAATTATGAAAAAATCAACCTATAGAGTTTATATAAAAGTTGATTGGCTATTAAAAACGGGCGGAGGAAACATCAGATCAATAGGAGGAGAGATGGAAAGAAGTTTCGGGAAGATACATTATAAAATTGCGGGTCACGAGTGACATCAGAGCTGAGCTGTTGAGTTCTGAGTCGCGATCGAGGAGATGTTAAAAATTTGGGTAGACAATGTCGGTCAAAGTCGTGAAATGCTGGTGAGACGCAGCAGGATGAACTTCATACTGCCATTCCGTCCCGACACAGTTTCAAACAGAAGCAAACATTTACAGCCAGCACCTAAGAAAGCAGCTGCAGCCTATTGACATCGTTGATTTAACATTTCAAACAAATTTACATTGCCACTTATAATTGCTAAAGACTTAACTTCTGCATGGTTAAACCTACATGTAACCCTGATTTTACGAGTAAATTAAATACCATATAAATTTTGAATGCTCCACCGTTTTCATTGTATTCATTGGTGTTTCATTAGTCTCATTATTCACATGCCCTTTTGTTGAATAATTGTTCCATTTCGATTTAAAATTCATTTTTCATTAATATTTACTTTCCTTTAAAACATAATTTCCTAAAAAATAAAATATTACAAATGGCTTTCACAAAGGGCAATTTTAGATTAATTTCTTTCATTATTATTAATTTTCTTATTCAATAGTTTCCTTAATAATAATAAAATAATTAATTAAATATTATAAAAGTTTTGATAAAATAATAATTACATAATTATTAATATATATTTATTAATTAATTATTTGATAAATACGATTAAGGTTTTATAAATCAAGAAGGGTTTTAATTTTGTATAAAGCCGCATGATCAATTTCAGTATTACTTTATTTCAACCAAACGTTTTGTAAAAATTCACTTCAAATATTTTCCACTGCATTTTCACTAATAAAATATTATGTACTATTGTGTTGGTAACATTTAAAATTTTTATTAATGATTATTTAGATGATAATGGCTTTATATGGCAATATCTGTGAAAGAGGTAAATTTTTAAGTTTTTCTCTGGTTTTTACATGGATTGTTAATGTATCTTAATCGTTGTATTCAAAGGACATTTACTGTGAATTATATAGGAAATCAATATATCAAATGGGAATGATTACGAAATTAAATTATTGTAATTAACAAAATAAACGGAACATTAAAAAAGTTTGACATAGTGGCGTTGTATAATTCCACAGGAAAATATTCAAACTGAATAATTCGCATTTTTCTTCCCAGTTAGCATATTTTTTTCAATCTTTTTATACGCCTGGATGAATAATATTGAACGTCTCCCACCTTTACAGTGTTGTGATTTTCATTTTTTCGCAAAACAGAAAGGCGTCCTCAGGGGTAATCATTCCACCCCAGATGATGAAGTGAAGCGAGCTGTCACACCGTGGATAAGACAAAAATAATAAGCCTTCCCTTCAGACAAGCAAACGTGTACGTCAGTCTGACGCTGTTCAACTAAACCAACGGACTTACGCACCATATAAACTGGTACAGTTTTATAAAATTCTAGTAGCCATAAATTTCTAGTACAAAAAATGAGAACGATAAATAAAATAAAAATAAGTGTCTGAATCAGACGTAAAATAATTTCAATTTTCTTAATACATTAAAAGACGTAAAGAAAATTAAAACTTATGCAGATTTTAATACGTAAACAAATGATAAGATACTGACTTAATGTAATGATATCTTGACAAATTAAATTTAAATAAATGATATACATAATTTTGTATACATTTATAAATACCATTTCGTCCATACCAACGATCTGATGTAATATTTATCTGAATTGTGTACTTTCGATACCATTTCTATTTTCATATTTGTGTATACTGTAACTCATTATATATGCATGTAATGTAAGTTTTATTTGCTCTATTTCAGCAACAAAGGACTAATGTAAATAAATATGAACTCGTTTTTCAACATTTTCTTTGACAGTTTTGCATAATTTCTGCCATCGGACTATTTGCCCATTTTAAAATTACATTCATACATAAAACAAATCCAATAATTACACGGGAACCAAATCACACAAGAATTGAACATACGAAGAAGTCAGTAAGGACAATGGTAACTGGTTTCGAAGGTTTTCCATGTTTTAAAGACCTTTCTCATAGTTAATGTGTCTACTCCAAATTTTTAATTACGTATTGTCAGGTACATGCCTTGCAGACATTCTTCCCTGTAAGGAATGTAAACCATGCGTCTTGTTTAGTTAAAAATAGGTCATAACCTCAGGTTTTATAAAGTTTCAAAATGATGTTTATTTTTATAGTGTTATAAAAATAGCCCAGAAAATTGCCCCGTAAGACAACATTATAAAATATATTTTGCAGTCATAAATTTGCAAGTAAATTTTAAATCGTGATAATCCATTTTGAGTGTGATTGGATGAATAATTTAGCCTCTCGCGAGTTTTCTTAAGTCATATATGTACTTCATTTTCGTTACTTCCGAAAGTATTTTTCAATGCAATTATTCAATTGCGGTTAGTAATAGCTACATTATGAATGTACTTCACAAGGTCTTACATATTTTGTATCTCAGGAGCGTTCTGTAGTATTGTTGATGAAAGGTAACCAACCTCTGTTCCCGTCCCTCGTTTTAGTAAATTTCACTCTGGTCGGGACGCGATTGTTTCGGTACGATTCCATTGTTGAAAACTCCCCCTAATTTTATCACATTGTCCGGCGCTTGCCCACTTAAGCGTCAATAATAATTTATTTCTATAGAAGCAGCGCAATTAATCCGCAGATTTACAACTAAACGTTGCGAACGGTTCGACTGTTTGTGTTTACCTTTTGTCCGGTTCCCGGGATTACACATTCTTTGTTGACGAAGCATTGTTTCCTGCACATGGCATTAATTAGTCTGTTAATTGCTACTCGCATTATAACACACGCGACTAGCTATATAGATATCGATTTCTCCTCGAAGCCGGCGTACGCTCCGACAAGATTTGCCACTAATTAATCAACAGATCTCGCTAGGATTAAAAATAACTTCATACTCGTAATTTCAGCGTGTACCCTACGTGCAACGAGTCAACGACAGTAAATCGCTGTTCATCCCCAAATTAATTAGGCCTTCAATATAACAACAATAATTTTATTTAATAGCCTAAACAATACATGCTTTAGGAATTAATGCTTTGCTTCATATCACGACTGAGCCGTATGATGAATCGATTATTTGATCGGATGGAAAGGAAAGTTTTCGGAGGAGAAGCACAATACGATCAACTTAAATGTTCCTAAGCTACAGAGCAACAATCGCGTTTCTCATTACAGCACGCGCTTAAGTTTTGATGACGATCTGTTACGGAACAAAACCGTGGCTAGAAAAAAGTGGCAAGATGTCGGGTGGTTTATGGTTCGGCCCTGCGGAGATCTCGGACAAGGGAAGGCTCTCGAGCTACACGCATAAATTTACGTTTGCTTCGCCGACACTCTCGCCCCTCCACTCCTCTACTCCCCTACCTTGGACTAAAATGAAGTAAAAGTTACACAGCCATTCAAATTTACCTACAACTGAAATGTATTTCAATGCTTTCTACAAAACAAACGGCAGCAATGTATTCAATTGTCTATAAATCTTTTACGGATTTTTTAAAAAAACATGGTTGTAATTTAGATTCCATTTTTTAGACTTGAACAATTTCGTACATTTAATTGTAAGACTCATTATACAGATAAAAGATCGCGGTCGATTAAGTACATTTGGCGGACAAGTATTAGTTAACAGTACCACAGGAAATAATATCAAAAATCGTGTCCTATTCATTACGAGGCGAAAACTGTTATCGGTTATTTATTAACTTTATTGATATATCTACTTACTCAGGAAGAATTATTAATTACATGTCAAATCACCAATTTAAGAAACTATGTCGATAAGTCGATAAAATTATCTCATCATTGCTATCATAAATTTACTCTGGATAAAATTGTAAATATTCTTAATTCTTATGCCTTTCAATTTATTCACAAATATATTAAGATTATATATTCTATTATACTAATATTAAGTACAAAATTAATAGCTTACCTGTCAAATTACCA
The DNA here is from genome assembly GCA_034510155.1 of Eucriotettix oculatus. Classification (NCBI taxonomy): domain Eukaryota; kingdom Metazoa; phylum Arthropoda; class Insecta; order Orthoptera; family Tetrigidae; genus Eucriotettix; species Eucriotettix oculatus. The sequence goes on from CM067382.1 coordinate 45,229,649, forward strand.
AGTAACAAATTTGTATACATAGTTCTTCCCTTTTTTGAAAAAAATCAGTACAGTAGTATTATCGTGTAAGAATTATGGCATCCGGGTTACCTTCAAAACTTGTAATAACTTAAATTTCGTTAAAATATGAAATGCATAATAACGATATACCAAATTATATGTTTAAATTGCAATTCTTGTTCAATGCGTTAAACCAAACGCTTATTAATTACGCATATTAATGAGTATAAAATAATTAATAATATAATACAATAATTGTTTAATTTTGTCAAAACATTTATATTTAGTAACCATCAGATTGATCGGAAAAATGTAAAAAAAATGAGATGTAGAATGCAATGCCTTATCTAGACTGATGAATGAGATGCTTTACGTCACATCAAACAAATCGGTTATTAATGTTTTTTTATTTATTTATGTATATATAAAAACTTGTTATGAATATTGAAAATTATACCAGCAATCTTTGTGTTTTGTTTACGTTTTGTAGTTTTAACTGTCGTTTCGACATCCCCGCTTGTTCGACACGAATTTCTTGTAACTGTAAGTAATATTCACTTTATGAGTAATTTTATTACACATATTGTATTGTAAATATGTAATTTGTATTTTTATACTTAAAACACCAGATGAGGTCCCTTACTAAGAGACGAAACGTCGTGTAATGAGCTGATGTCAACAAATTTAATAATTCTACTCACTTATACGCCTTTTTACCATTTATTATTTGGTTTTGTACCTCCATACTACTGGCCCCTGGCCTTTTTGTAAACCTTATTTAATTGTTAAAGATTTGTATGGTAAGTGATTTTTTGATTTGATACTATATGATGTACTATATTTGATTTCATTGTTTTTCCCTATAAGTAGATAACTTTATATTGATCAAATAATCATCCAACAAAAAAGAATTTTGAAAAAGTAGTACATGTGCAGTAAGTTATATAGCCATCTGTAATCAACACTAGTTCATAAGCACAGACATTACAGATTAATTTCAAAATTGTAAAAATGATATTTCAACAATTGAGGAAACCGTTAATAAGAAGAACGATAGAATATCAAGAGAACAATTCTGTTAACTGGAAGTTGTAGTCATATTGGATTAGAGCGTAGGCACTCGAAAGATTTATCTGGAACCCACTAAATTTCGCACTGGACTGTCTAATAACGGGCACGATCAATCTACGTTAAATTTCGAATTAAGCTTATCAAATCATAATTCACGGTGGCAGCAGCACAATTCAATGAGGCGTAATGTGGGGTCGACGATGTGATATATGGTTCGCCGCCGTCCGCTACCTGCGCACCGTCGCTCGACGTTACGATCAAATACAGACTTTGGGAAATCGTTAATTCCCTGATAGCTACACCAAGTCAATACAGTCCCCCCTTTTTCCCACCTTGCTTTAATAAACTCGCATCAACAGCGCCATCACGTCCGAATCTCAAATGAAAATCTGCATTCGACACGTAGCACGGAGATAAATGTCTCTATTTGCAACATATTGCGACACAAAAAAGCAACATAAAAACAACCGGTGATGCTTATGAAGCACGTTGTATTTGGGAACGGTAGTTAATAAAAATGAACGAAACGCACATTCGCAAAAATTGGACAATGGAAACCTCGATTAACGACACAGAACATAAAAAGGGTTCGAAAATATGGATAAAAGAAACACCGTAAAACAGATTGAAATGCAAATTACAAAATTGGGAATGGAAACCACTTGGCATTTCATAAAAGGGTATAATATCACAAATATTTAACTAAAATGTGTGTGACCATATTATGAAACGCATGTTTCTACTTACGTGTGTCACGTACTTAAATTGTATTCAATTTTACGTGCTTCCTAGGTTTTGTCTGGATTACAGCTTTTCCAGATTTAATGACCGCACGTCCAGTCAAGTTCAGAGTAGAATCGATTTCGCGATTGGGTTGAGGATGTGAAAAATGCGTTTCCGTGAGAATAAAAAGGGTTTATGTATTTTAAAAAGTAATATTACACTTTGTTTTACTGATCATAAAATAAGCTCAGAATTTAACATAGGCAATTAAATGAACTAATACTGATATAAACGGTGGAGTTTTATAATATAACTTGAAAACAATGCAGCATTTCCTTTTATAGTTGATATAAAATAAAATTTTATGTTTATAAATAATATAAAAAGAATGGCCAAAAGTTATAAATAGAATAATTTGAATTGAGAAGCTTCCTCCCCAACCTTTGGTACCTCGTGAGTTCATCAATTAAAATTACCACAACTTCTACCTTAAATGTTTCAGTATTAACATTAAATTCCAATAATATTTTAATTAATGAACTGAAGAGATCCCGAAAGTTGAAGACATCTTAATTCAAGTTAAATTCATCTATTTCTGACTTTTCACCATTCTTTGTATTTTATTTATAATATCAGAAAATATTAATTTAGTTACGTTATTTACAAATTTTATGTTGTTGATAATCTCAACATAATAGTTATTAACGTCTGTAACTTTAATTTAATGTTTAAATGAGGCCAGAAACAGACACAAAATTAGTAAAACATAACCAACTATATGTTAAAAACATCTACATGTATCGGTCCTGATCTGGATCCTCTTCAGGTTGAACTAAATAACAAATATTTAGTTAAAAACTGAATCGGGGACCAGACCAGGACCAAAACATGTAGTTGTTTTTAAATCATAGTTGGTTATATTTTAGTAATTTTTTGTCTGTTATTGGCCTCATTTAATCATTAATCACAATTGACAGAAAAAAAACATTTTTAACAAAATACCAAAATAAATGTAATACCAAGGGATAATATAGAGATTTCATATAAATAAATGTGTAACGAAAATAAGGCTGCGAAAAATTACCAAAACAGGTTCAAATAAGTCATAAACAAAGCTTTACGTCCTTCGTCACATTTTAAGCAAGACTTTTACGGTATTAATTAAGTAAAGTCTGTGAGCTTTTAGAGAAATATGAACATTTTTAATTAGACTGATTTCAATTATTGAGTTAATAATGTAAGTATTTTGTTAATTGATTAGGAAAGCGATCTTTGAGACCAGTCCATCAATTTGTTCGATCAGAAAGGGCAACAATAGAAACGATTTGCCTTTGGGTTTAATAATTGCTACTGCTTCCCAATGTAAACACAGGCCATTAGCGAAGTGTTGGTGTTCAAATAATCCCCTCTTCCGCAAGCCAAGAACAAGAGTTAAGTGCGTATTTGTTTTAATCCCGCCTTTGGTCTTGCTCAGCGTGTTTATCCGAGTGCGGTTTAAAAGCTACTCCGAAACTCGTGTAACACATATCGTCGACCAGCTTCGCCTCTGATACGTATTTTTCTTTGCTCACATACGCGAACCAGCACGATAACACCAGTGCAAGCACATACAAGCAGAAACAAACACTCAACCGAGCTGGTACTGGAAAAAAAATTACCGGACTAGAGAGGTTTACCTTGAAACAACATTGTCTCAGTTAAACTCATTACGTAAAAAAAGTCAAAAGATGAACAGCGGCTCTCAATTCGTATAACAACACTTCACACAACGAAGATCACTACACGAATTTCGCAGAACTAGGAACTTCATGTAAACACGTAAATTATTAGTAATCGATTTGTGGAGAGAAAAATTATAATGTTCATAGAGATATAAAACGTGATGCGATCAATTATCCAAAAATATATTATACATCATTTTAAATGCACTAGTATCAATAATGAAGATAGAAGTGTATCGCAATCATCATCACGCAATAAATATCCCCCGGTTTCGTTGTCTCTTTAAATCTAAAGTATTTTCTTTTGTAACTAACACACAATTTTCACTCATTTCACCATTGTAACTTGGGTGCAAGGATATCTCGCACCAGGAATAGTGATGAGTGTACCTGAGTTGAAGTATAAAATAATAATAACAATGTATTTCTTCTCTCTTCTCAGAAGGCGCTACAACGATTTATTTCATAGCTTTCCAACTTTTTCTATTCATAGTCTTCTCCGTCTAATTCTTGATGTTCATCTTCTTAAGATCTTTCAAAACATCATCCCTCCATCTATCTTTTGGTCTTCCTCTTGTTTTTAATGTCAACGGGTTCAATTGGTAAACTTTCTTCACCAGCCTATCATCATTCATTGTATATACGTGACCCAACCAGCTTATTCTGGAGGCTTTGATTTGATTTTTTATGTTATTCGATTTTATTAACATATCCAATTCATGGTTATATCTTTGTCACCAGGTTTTTTCTGTTAGCCTAATGGGTCCGTATATCCTTCTCAGAATATTTCTTTCCGAAACCATTAGTTTTTGAAGTTCTACCTTATTGAGGGTCCATGTTTCTGCGGCATATATCACTATAGGCCTTATTGAGGTTTTATAAAGTCATATTTTTGCAGATTTGGAGAGTAATTTGGTTTTATATAAATCTTCATTTTCAAAGTATGCTCTATTTCCTGCAGCAATTCTTTCTTAATTTCCTCTTCCATCTTATTACTTCCATTTACCACTGAGCCTAGATACTTATAGGATTTTACTTCTTTATAATTCTCGCCGTCTATAGTTATACTTGGGGTAATAACACCTTTTTTACATCTTAAGAACATTGTTTTGTTGATGTTAATTATTAGGCCATATTCGAGGGAAATTATTTTGAGTTCAAGAAGAGTATCTTTTAATGCTTTATACGTTCTTGTTGTTATCAATAGATCATTTGCATAAGCTATGCATTGTCTTAAACGTGTGGTAATATTTCCTTTGAATTCCATTCTTCTCACAATTACATCTATGACTATATTAAATAAGGGGATCGCCTTGTTTGACACCGGAGGTTATTTAAAACTCTTCACTCAGCTGATTGTTAATTTTAACTCTTACTTGGCTGTTGGTTAGTGTTTGCGCAATGATATCCCTTAATTTGGCTAGAACTTTATAAAATTGAAGGCATTACATAATTTTGTCTCTGTGTATTGAGTCAAACGCTTGTCTATTATCAATAAGCATATTAAATAACTCTATTCCGTGTTCAAACAATGTATGTAGTATTAATTAATATTTTAGAGGATAGATTACTTTAGGGGAACCAAAATATTAGATAGCATAGTATCTCCATAATATCAGTACCCTTCTTACGTACTGATTCCAGACGAGCCGAATCAAGAAAATGTAGCATTAAGAGTTGAAAGTGGAAGTGAAGGCTTATGAAAAAATTCCTAGCCCAGTCCATGGCAAGGAGACAGCCAAATAGAATCTCGGCCATCAGATGGAGGGTATGTAAGGGGAAAGCAAACGGAGTCATTATTTGTAAGATTAGAACATTTTTCATTCATTCATGAGTTTAATGTCAATCAATTGACTTTGGTAGACAGAGCCGGAAAACGCTGGGCTATGGTTCGGAGTTGGGATTTGAAACGGAAGGCTCATAATAATTTCTCGAACAATTGATAACTTTTATTACAATAGACGATCAAAGGACTGCAATTCGAATACTTTATAGGCCACACGACCACCAAGCTCAGTTCAATAACGGATACAGAAGGAACAGAACGTGTGTACGTCAGCATCCGTAACCTGAAAAATTTGCCAATTTGTCTTATTATTTATTTTCTTCTTTGATCGACCTACGTAATAATCGCACAAAATTATCCGAAGTAAATTTGAATTTCAAACCAAATTTATAGCAAAGATAATAAAGAATTTCAATTTTTGTTTCAATACAATATATTTTAATTAGTCGAATTAAATGTGAATTTGGTTAAGTCAAAATTATGAGCCCAATTGAAAAATATTTGGCATCGCTCACTACGAAAACTTATTTACTATTAATTCACGAATCCGATCACAAACATACTATTGAGATGGATGTCCTCTAAAAATAATTATTTAACCTGTCAAAATTAATACATTCCAATTTGATTTTGTAGACTCAGAACAAAAAAAAATAATATTAATATTAATATATATATATATATATATATTCTTTCTGCGTTTTTGTGTGTGCAACCCATAATTTACAATCTAACGAAATATAAATTTATGTTGTGAGTGGGAGTATAGTTAGTAATATAGAGACGAAGTCATTCATTTCAATTAAGACAGTAAAATGGTTTGCTAAATTAGACACACTAGCGACAGAACTGCCATAAATATGTAAGGCATGAACGCTTAAAATAGCTATTACTCACATACTGCCAGTTAAAGTAGGCTAATCAATGTTACAAGCAAAAATTCAAGTTTTGTAATGTAATTTGTATAAAATTTGGAGTTCATTGTTTCAGTAACAAAAGAGAATCTGTAGTTTGTGTCAATAAATTTCTTCTGCTTGTAATATTTACGTTTGAATGCGTAGGCTTTTCCGGTGGATGAGCTAAATAAAAAGTTCTCGGGTTTTCACCCGGGTTATATCATTTGTAAAATACAACGTTTCCATAGCCAACTCCGGTTACCTGAGAGCACCTCAGGTTACCTGAAGACGATGGCGTAGTTATCTATCGAAACGTTGTATTTTACAAATGATATAACCCGGGTGAAAACCCGAGAACATTTTATTCAATATTTAAGTTATTTATAAGTTTATTAGGCTCCAAAGGTGGACGTCAATTTTTAAGATTTACTTGGTTATGAATTTATTAAGCCCTATGTTCGGCGTTATTTGTGATTTCTTACTAATTATGCTTCTTTGATAGAAGCCGTTTGTAATATTTAAATTACTTTATATACATTTTGGGGAGGAAATTACGTTTTAAACAAAAGTAAATATTAATGAAAAATGAATTTAAATAAAAATGTAGCAATTGTTCAACAAATGAGTGTGTGAATATTGAGACTTCTGAAACAAACAAATTAATAAAATGAAAACGGCAGATCATTCAAAGTTTATAAGGAATTTAATTGACTCGTAAAATCGTGGTTCCATGTGGAATTAACCATTTAGAAGGTAAGTCTTTGGGAATGAGGATTGGCAAGGTAAAACTGTTTGGAATGTTAAATCAACGATACCAAAAGGCTGCATCTGCTTTCTTAGGTACTGGCTGAAACTGCCTGCTTTTGGTTGAAACTGTGTCGGAATTGCCTACCCAAGTTTTTAATATCTCCTCGATTGCAACTAAGAACTCAATAAGTCCAACTCAGCTCTCACTCGTGTCCCTCAATTTTATAATTTCGTAATAGCCAATCAGCTTTAAGTTTAAATAACTTCCATTGTTTAGATATTTACAGCCAATGCGATAATTTCAGCAGCCGGGTGCTAGTAACTGTGTTTCCAGCTAGTTGTAGTAGCAGATAAATCAAATTATTCCGCCAAGCTTCAAACTAACAGGGGTCAATAAGTCTTACATGTAGACACGGGCCGTCATTGTTCGAGAAAAAGGCCCCTGTCCTTTTTGTTCGCACTTAGGTTAACCAACACAAAAGAATACTTCCCAATCCTAAATATTCTCAGAGTCCATTAAGAATTTAAAAAATTTCAAATTATATTTCGGGTCAGAGCTACGTAATTAGATGAACTTGTGGCAGATGAATGTTAATGAAAATTTATTGAAAATCAGTATATTCAACATGTCTGGACTAATGTCGATAATTAATGCTAAAAATGTGATGAATTATTTATCAAAGCATTACAGTTTATTGTTGTGGACCATATTATTTTAACTTTCTAAAAATATGTTAACAAGGAGATAATACTTTAGTTTCACATAAAAGAAAAGATAACAAATTTGAGATATAAAATTTAATGGATTATTTCCTAAACTTGGTAGAAAATGCGTCAAAACCAGATGATATTTTTGATTTTTGCAGCATTGGTTTGTCAGGAAATTGAGCTCAAATATGAATTTGGCACAAAGAAAGTTTGAAATTTGAACAATATAGATAGAGGGGACAGACAGAGTAGTACTGGAGGTATGCTGTAACCAGTGAGGATGAGTCAGTGGGAGCTGGAAATATTTCTGGAGAATCAATGGAAAATAGTGAACATTGAGAGAGAAATTGATATTCGAGTAAAGATATTCTAATTTTAATTACGCTTATTTGTACCAGAGGCATATTTTAACAAACTGTGTTCCTGCATCTTTACTTGCATAGAGAATCTGCTGTATCCACCCACCAAAATATAGAAAATTGCCTTTCAGGTCGATATCCCAGGCGTAAACGTAAAGATGGTTAAAATTCGGAATCATATCAGGCAACCGGTTTACGAGCCCAAGATAAGTTAAAATTTGATTGTAGACGTTGGTGTTGTAAAGTACTACTATTCTGTTCAATAATTTTCAAACTAATTAACATAAACCTGTAAATTCTCCCTTCAGTTTCTTTTTATAATTACATAACATTTAATGAAAACATGTAATATTTAGCCGAAAATTTAAAATACTAAAGATAGAAGGCTTTCCCGGTGAATATAATTAATAAACAAAACAAGTGGCACTGAACTAAATGCTACCAAAATCAAAGAGTTAAAACTAGTAAGAAAAGTTATGGATCAAAGAAATTGCAACCTCATCTCGATCAAGGTGAAATAGGAAAGACTTTGGGCTGCTAATAGGGCGATTCATCTATTGGGTCTCAAATTTCTAGACGAGAAAATATGTTACAAGGCTGTAGTATATGCTCGTTATTTGCAATTAATATATGTAGCTCGTAATAACAAAAATTAAATCGATTAATAAGGCGTCTTATGAAACATATTGCAAGTCATATGCCTTGTTTTCTTTATAGTTTCTACCATACTTTTTTTTTTTGCATACGGTTCCAAGGCACCAGTCTACTTGGCTTTATATGAACATCTCGTCCTAATTTTAAATACATTTGGTGAACAAATGGCCCTGAATTTCCAAGTCCTCGTTAATTTGGTGTTTTATCAAATATTTTCCGGAGATTTTTATTTTAGGACTCATCTTCGGGACCTACTTCGAGAGTCTGCATGTGTCACGCATGTAATGTCGGTAAATGCTAAGCAGCTCCGCGACCTGAATGTCGAAGCAACTTGCAGACAAAAAGGACTGCTGATCAGACCTTGTCTCCGTGCCTCGAATGCCTTTCCTAATCAGCCCTGTCAAGTTATAACTATTCACACCACTTCGCACGCTTCTCGTCAGTAATTAAATAAAAGAATTTTCATTGCAGTTACAGAAATAATTTCAGTAATGAAACGTATAATTCGAAGTTAAAGTTCTTTAACTTAACGTGTAATAGAATTTGCTGAGACATTGGTCCAGAAGCACAACGTAAATTATTAACCAAAGTTTTATATTTACAAAAACTATTATACTTACGCCCTACAAAATGTTTTATGTAATAAATAATGCTACCTTTAAAATATAAAAGCTCTAATTTCATTTACAAGTGGCAAAAGAAAGCAATTTTACCCACACTGTCCATTTTTATTCATCAAAAATATTTTCATAAGTATCATGGTTGACTCGACAGTATTATTAACGTTTAACGAAATGATAGCACAGCACCTAAAATCTAAAATAGTCTTCAAAAGAGGCGCGGAGACACTAATGATCAACGGCTGAAATCAATTAAACATTTACACGTATGCCATGATAATGTGTCTAAGGTGTCAAATCACACCAACTTGAGGTGGCTGATGGCACCTTCGCAACTTGGGAGGCTCTAAGTAAAGCCCCAATTACTGTAGTAATGGACTTGTTACTTGGAAACTCAGCTCCTGAGAGGGCTTACATGGCTTCCCTCGAGAGATTGTTTATTCTCCGCCCTTGAAATTACCTGGCTGAAATAAAATTCGAACTCAACTTCACCTTTCTCACACCAATGCCTGAATCTTTCCATTGAAACATAAGGTCGTGAAGATTTAGAGAAATTTTTTCATGTTTCTAAGTAACGTAAATATACAAAATCTCCAGCGTTATGGTATGTACAATATTATAATATACAATTCCTAAACATATCAATTATTTCTGTCACAATTTCGGTATTTAACATACGCAAGCAGGACTGTTTTTCCCCTTAGCATACAGGATTAATTCTTTACAGTGTGCATTTTGAACTCCTTTAAGGTAACCGAAAAAATTGTAACGCATTTAAACTACTCTCTTAGTGAAACTGGATTTCTTACATTTACTTAAGGGACCTGGAGAAATTTTGACTTGGTTAAGGTACCGTGAGTCAACACCCTGGTCAATTTGAAGCAAACATACCATCGGTATATTTCTATGTGCACCCATCAATTAAGTCACACATTCACCAAGAGATTAATGTCGAATTAATTCATTTTCGTGGCTAATATAAATAAATATCCAGGCATCGCCTGGTTCCATGATGGTTTCAATTATAAAATTTAAATTACGGAGAAATAAAAAAGAATATTTTCTCAATGAGTATTTTTAAGAAAAAACCGCTCCGTTCATTTATCAATCTGGAAATAAGTAGAGATTAACATATTTTTCCTATGGGCTTTATAAAAATATACTATTAGTAAAATTACGTGATAAGCCTAGCTTCAACTGCAGAGAATAATGTAAAACTATTAAAAAAAACTACCGAATGACTCCATTGAAGAGATTTATTTACGCTTCAGACTTATCAGGATTAACGTTAAGGTATAAGTAAGAATTTATTATTTTCATAAGCAATTTGAGACAAATAATTTATTTTCATTCATAATATAACTATTTTTTGTATACTCGAGCTCTTATAATTTTACTCTACCTTCAGAACCAAACGTAAAATGGTGATACTTAAAAGTTATAAATTTCCAAATATTATATACTGAATAAATACTGTAAACACCCATTACTACTGCTTTTCTCGTTTAAAGTGCACTTTACAAAAAATGAACTTAGTATTAGTGATAATTAAAAAACTAATAAGTTATTAAATTTTCCTTTTTACTTCCCAACTCTAAAAGTCACTCAATTTGAAAAGAAACAATGGCCCCTTCGTTCTTATATAAATATTTTCCTCCAACACTGGTCGGCTCTCTTGTTGTGTGTAGCTTTTCAGAAATTACAAATATTTGTTCGCATGTCTGAACCGGTGTAAATGATTGATGGCACGCTATTTACTGGGCGGAATTTGGCGACCAGAGGTATTTGAAACATTCAAAAACTAAATAGTGGCATTGTTCGAGCTTCGGTAGCACAAAACTCTAGACTACACACACAGGGCAATTGTAATGCGACAAACACCACGGCGTTCAGGCAAAATACGCATAACTGTTTATCTATTTACATATAATTAGTTGCTACGATGCGAAATTACGTACAATGTCATCCAATGCTTGTCCGTACGTTTAGGTTGAGATGCATTACAATCCTGCAGGGAATTATTGTATATTGTTTTAATACAGTACAGCTAGTATGAAACTGCATGTTATCAAAAAGTTAATCTGCGGCATAGTAAACAGCGCCATCAAACAAAAACTATGGGTTGGTATACTCATGGTTTCACATCGCATTTCGCAACATATTATACGATTAATTTAATAATTTGTCTTTTTAAGGAGTATGTTTTTTATAAGCATCAATAATTCGGCACAACTTAAATTAATAATTACATGTTTAGTCGTAAATTTTTCCCAACATTCTCTTTACGGATTGATTCATCATAAATAAAATAACTTAGACATGAGTTTAAAATCAATACATCGAATGTTTCCCAACAACCATCCAAAGATTTTTTCATCTAGTTGCTCTACACGTTTCTTTTTATACTATCGAAAGTGAAGGAGTCGGGTAGTAATTAAATCTGTAATCGATAAAAATTCATTAATTGTCGTAATCATTGTTGATTGGCCTAATTGTTCCCCAACGCGTCGCTCGCAGTCACGAGAATTTTCAAGGTTGGTACTACATACACAAAACCTCTGCGCACTTTCGTTTTGATAGGAATCTGTGCATTAAAGGTCACTCCGAGTCCAGAATCTACCTATCTGACGTAAATTTTCCACAAAAGTAACAATCTCGGAAGAAATGATTCAAAATTTACCTTCAAAAAACATTACTCAATATTTTACTTTCAAACCACAAATTACAGTTCGCAATATATATGACATTAGAATTGAAGATCAAGAAAGGAAATCAGAAATCAAGAAAAGAGTTAGACAAGGATGTAGTCTACGTTTAGCCGATGATATTGTAGAATTAGGAAACTTGGAAACAATAATAAATGGCATGAACGTGGTCCTGGAGAAAGAGGGGTAAACCAGGGTAATGGAGTGTAGTATGGTGAATAGAAGAATAAAAAAGGGTTTTAGACTTTGCAAGGATATTTTGAAGCATAATAACGAGGGATGGTATACGTATAGTAGACATAAAGAGTAGGATAGCACAGGAAAGGGAGGCTTTTGCAAAAAAGGAGGAATTTACTTACGGGTAATATAAGTGTCAATAATAGGAAATAATTTCTAAAAATGATCGTATGGAGTGTGGCGTTATATGGGTACAAAACGTTGACGGTAGGAGTTGCAGAGTGGAAAATAATAGAAGCCTTTGAAATGTGGTATTATATGAGGATGCTGAAAATCAGATGGGTGAATTGAATCACTAACGAGGAGCTTCTAAATAGAATAGGGGAAGAGCGAACAATATGGATGAAGTTGACAGAGAGAAGTGATATATTAATGGGCCACTTTTTAAGACATGTGGTCATGTAAAATTAGCAATAGAGGGAAGTGTGTGGGGTAAGAACAGAAGAGGTGGGCCGATGATAGAATACGCTAAGCAGATTAGGTAGGAGGTGGGATGTGATAGCTATGCAGAAATGAACAGGCTTGCGCAAGATAGGTTAGCATGGAGTGTTGCATCAGACCAGTCTTATGACTGAATACCACAACAACAACATAGATAATAATTACAATTCGTGAGTAGCGAGATTTGTTTTCTTATTTCAACGTCAACAAAGATACCAACAGAACGATCGATTTATTACACAACTTGGGTATGTTATATTTCTGTTCAATATTAAATGCCTCAGGTTCTATTATGAGTTCGGTAAATTATTTTAGACATTCACTTACGCTGCAACATAATGCATTGCATTCAAATGATTGTAGTTTTCATCATTTGTTCCTTCATCAATAGTTTAATTGCTCCTTAGTAATTTTATGGAAGAAATAAGAACTCTTGCGTTCCTATTCGTGATCTCAACTCTTTACGGATCTTCTTGTTCCAGCAGTAAATTAGTTTAATGGTCAAAAGTGAAGCTAAAAGGTTTACAGGTTGATATTGAGCCTGGTAATGGTTGCCCTTGGCAGTATATAACGGTATTTCGTACTATCTTCATTTATAGAAATATAGTGGCCAATGAAGGTGGCTGCGGATGGTGGGAGGCTGGTATCCCGCTTAACGTGTCAGTGGCGTATACTATAATGGATGAAAAACAGACGAGAGCTGCCGCAAAATCTAATTAGGTGGCGGTGCAATATTGGTTTACATACAGCGCTGAATAAAACAGCCCCGACACATATTGGAGCCACTCACCCTTTCCCACCCCCAGTCTGCCAGTCCAACCGGAAGCTCACTGAACATGCAAACATATGGTCAATATTCCTTTCCAATATTAAAACAGTCGGTCACGCATGGCTAGCGGTTAACTAACGTCGGAAGGACTTCAAGGAATCACATTATTCCGAAGAATGTACAGAGTCACGTTAGAATATTTCCAGTTTTGATCCTAATATTTCCTGTAAAATTTAACAATTCTATCTACATCACTGGTACTATTCTCTTTAAAAGCATGAATTCGTGCATTACCAGATATCTAAAAATATTACATTTATATTTTTGCAAAATTAACGTAACAAAATTTGTTATTAGAACAATATTACAAGTATTCGTGCGATAAAACCCGCGGCGGCAACACACAGGTTCATTTCTATTAATTATAACTCTGATGCTATGAACTTTACTTTATTTATCGTTATTCCAATTAAGTACATTTTGAACAGAAAAGAATAATAGTTTATTAACTTTTTATTTAGTACATCTGTTATAAAAGCAAATAATTGAACAAGAAATTCAGTAATACTGCAATGAACCGAGTGAAATGGTTGTTAAATGACTTTATAAGGGAATACGGATAAATTAGTTTCGTGATATAAAAAAATTGTTTGTAATAAATCTGAGAAAGATGTTATACGAAAGACGATTTCTGAAAATCAGATGGGTGGATCGAGTAACTAATCAGGAATTTCTAAGAAGAATAGGGGAAGAGAGAACAATTTGGAGGACTATGACCAATAAAAGAGATAAATTAATAGGCCACGTTCATGGTTTTAGGATTTGCAAATGAAACGATGTGAGTACAGAAGTATTTTCATTATGACTATTTACACAACAAAAATCTCAATGTTTATCAAATCATCTATTTGGGAAATAAAATCTAACTATTCCTTGTGGTATTAAATTAATTACCCGTTATTTTATTTTTAATAGATAATAATGTTTATATATATTTGTGTAATCGAATACCCCTTATTTTATCAGCAATGGTATTCAGTTGCGTGTATTTTAAACTCTTTGGTTGGCATGCGGTCGGATGTTTTAGACCGAAGTGATTTAATCAAAGTCCCGTAATGGCCTTTTACAGTGCGCTGTTGGCAGAGCATTGGAAATACACCATTCCTCGTTTCCACTATACTAACGAAATGACGCAAATTAAAACGAAATACTGTTGAGGGATACAGTCATTTATACTTCGTACATCATGCGTTTAGTATCACGATCATTACAGATTTCCTAGTTATATTCATTAAATTAGAAAATAATATGTTTCTATGAATGAATCATTAACTACAATACTATCATTACAACGATGTAATTCATGGCGTAATCTGACAAAGTTACTATTGAACAGATAACCCAGTCTTTTTTCATCTGTGTAACGTATGCATTGTAGCAGAAAGATATATTTCTTTTTCTCTGGATTGGAAACTCTCTCTCAATTGAGAGCTTGGGTACTGGTGTCTGCACATCAGTAACTAATCCTTCTTTAGTCCAAAATTGTGAGGAATTAAGTGTCAATATTTTTATTTTAACATTTTTTCTCACATGGGACCAAATAATGAATTATTTTTAAAATTAGTGCTGTCTAAACCGTAAATTTTAGTATAATCATTTTAAAACAAATAAAAACGTAATAATTCTGTCTCCTTGCACGTAAGAGAAAATTACTTGGTGGCATGTTATGGCTCAAGAAAATGATATTAAGCATAGCTCGCAACTTATATTGGTTTTCAAGAAAGGATGGCGTTATCGCATCATAGTTCTTGATATAGTACTTCCTATTCACACTTGAATAATAGTCAGTAGGAACATGCTTTCTTTTTCGACGATAAGTTCTGGATGTTTAAATACACTGTGGTTGCATAAAGATAGATAGATGAAGATAAAAATGAAAAGATTTCTTGTTTTTTAATTAAAGAAACCACTTCAACATCTTCAAATATTTTAGACTGCACCAGGCAGAAGACTCGAGAGTTTCAACGCACACTTACCCCGGGAAATTTTTCCTCTTAATATAACAATTTGAAGAATTATATTAACTAAATTATTACGTTCTTCTGTTTTTGAAACCAGTTTTAAGTATTACTTACCTTGTGAATCCGCGAATGCTACCCCGCAGAATTTCTGAAAAATAAATTACGTGATAAGTTCTCGTAAAGCAAGTAGCAAGAAATATACAAGTTAATAATAATTATATATCACTGAGAAATATCCACATGAAAAGAAATAGTCTTGTCCTTAAAGATATTTATAGAACGTTATTAATGTTACCGAGAGAAGATATTCCGCGAGTAGATAAAAACAGAACAACGTTAACTTGCCTCTTTCGTTTTATTAAAATGGAAATTACATCATTTTTAAGGATAAAATGCGGGGCTGTCTGGGGATTAATAAGACAGAAAAAGTGTGTGCTCGACTCTGGTTTCCAGTATTATGTACGCGGAAGACAGCACCCTGCAATCTTACAAAATGGATGGTTCTATGTGAGAAAGACGCAGAGGCTTACAACCAGCTTAACACAACCCAGTAAATGCCTCACATTACATAAAATGTTAACTGTCACTATTTCCTGTTTTTCGCTACTTAAGTATGAAAGGATCAGAATACTTGAAGATTTCAATACGTGCTGACTATAGAATGGTTTATTCAAGTTTGTGAATTCTTGACTAGACATAATCCTATGTGTTCAGCGATTCGTAAATTTTTCTGATAAGTGGTCCATAAATTTTATTTTCGTCTTATGGTGTGTGATCCTTTGCAAATATTATAGTTATGTACTTTATATTACGTTATTTTAATACTTTTAACTATAATCTAAATATGCTTTATTTATTTACTAATATACAAAAAACTAATTAACCTAATAAAGAAAATCGGAAAAAAATCTATCACTGATTTAACCAATTATAACAATCCACTGTATATACAAATAATGAAAAGTAAGTGTTTCAGCCACAAATAATATTAATAATTTAACATTTGTTATAACATTCTTTTTGTTAGTTTTTTATTTTACTTCAAAGATGTAATATACTACGTTTCGTCTCTAATTTGAGACTTCTTCGGGTATAATAATTTAGCCGTTCTTGGATCTCACTCCATGACCCCTTACTCCATAATTTCGGTCGAAGAAGTATACATACACACAAACACCTCAAGTTTGCATTTTTGATCTACAAGATTACGTTGCACTTGCTTACTCGAAAATTGAAATAACTTTTTAGGAAAAACATTTCTTAATTGTTTGCAAAACAAACTACGTTAATCCTTATTTTAAAATGTATCTCAGACCTTAAAGTATACCAGTCAACGTAAAGATAATAAAAAAATCAAATACTATACACCTGCCAGTATGGGAATACGGAATGCATATGTCTGAGCAATGTTAGAAGAAGTTATACGGAAAACTCACGCTAAAATCTCATTACTTGAGGCGCGTGATTCCGCTCTGAGAGACTGTTCTGTTGTGAGAATGTGCGCCGAGATAAGGAACATTCCCTTCACAAATATACATACCAAAATTCCTGAGAATGTATGCTGAAACAAGACCTAATGAAATGTTACTTGTTTTACTTGTATGTCTCTACTTAATCTTGGAGAAAGGGGATCGTAAAACTAAACATTTACTCTATTCAGAACCCACCGCTTTGCATTCATTTGAAACATTTATTCAGAGTGTTCATGTCAGATGTTTAACAAACTACGCAGAAGAAATACGAAACTGATTTTCAAATTTAAAAACAAAATAATAATACACGGAAAATATTTAAAGAACAAGTATATGTCATTTACATTAGAAGTAATGCGTTTAATATTGCACTAAAGCTTCAAGAGAAAGTTGTGCTAACATGTTTTATGGGCGCAGAACTTTATATATGGAGTGGATATGATAAAATATATTTTTAGAATATGAATCACCTATGGTATATAATTACACTAAATAAAAAACTCCTGTAGAAGGTTCAGAAACGGCCAAATCCGTCTAATATGTATTACATATATTATTATTATTGATTTAATTTAATTCGTTGGTAATTCATTTGAAAATATTTTGTGAAATACTATTGACTTTATTTTCTTATCCTTTTCAGGGTTCGATATGTGACTATTCAATTGGATTTTTTATGTTAATTATATCACTTCGTTTTAGAATATTTTCAATAATTTTGTGGTAAAAAAGAATACTTATTTTAATTGTATCACTTATTTTTGGTTAAATATATGGGTTAAATATATGAAAACCCGTTCCTTTTTTAATGATAAAATACATCAAATGAATATACTCGTTTTCCCTAACTTTCTGTATCTCCGTCTAGTGTATAGGGAACTTTCGTTCCTGTAACGATCTGGTAGCGTGTTAACCTTTTGTATAATTACGAAATTTACACACCAGTAACTTTGATTATGGAGCACAAAAAGCAGCCATGAGGCGACCCATCATTCGCTATATTTGTCCAACGTTTTCGAACAATTGTAGAAAACACTAATATGGAGTTTCTGTAAATGTAGCAAAGCAAATCGCAATTAAAAGCGTAATTTTAACAAAGAATTCTCAGGATTATAACCGGATGAAAACATTTTAAAACACGAAGGCCTACAATTGAGAGTACAGAAAATTAGTTATAGATAGTAGAACATTAAATGTTAGTTAGGAACATATTTATAAGGCAATTATTTGTTACAGACGGTAATATTTTGTGAATAGATGTAAGACAACGAATGAGCATTGACGTATTTTGCCACATTTGTTCGCGATCTTGCAACTTTAAATACACTGTAGTTGCATAAAGATAGATAGATGAAGATAAAAATGAAAAGATTTCTTGTTTTTTAATTAAAGAAACCACTTCAACATCTTCAAATATTACTAACTGCTAAACTTCGACTGGTTTAAATGTTACCCATAGCCTACATTACGGATTGTAAAAGAAATTGAGGTGTCATTTATTGTAAACCGTAAACATTATAAAATTTAATTTTTGTTATTGTGCTATTTTTATCATTTTACTCTTTCAAAGATGGCTAATGTTACGCCTACTTACTTCAAATAGAATACTACGCAACTGACTGTCGCTGCACAAATATTATACGTACCCTAGTTAATTTTTCAGGAGGCTGTATATCCAAAACCAGTGCTATGAAAAAAACGATGGAATACTCTAAATCAATTAAATTATATTGCAGTTTAACGCAGATTTCAGGTAAGCTAACCGTGGATATGATTGTTTCCAGGAAGCGCTAGTATTCCCAGTAGCAATGGAATTAAAAAACAAACGATTGTAATACTCTAACGCAATTTAAATATATTGTAATTTAATTATAAACATTTTTACTGCCAAGAGATGCGGTAAGCTGACACTGGATGTGATTGTTTAACTGGAACAATTCGTGTGGAACTGACACGTTTTGCGGCTACTATTAGTAATTGAACGACTGCACGTGGCTATATATTTGTCTGATATTAATTATAATTTCGTGGTTACAATTGATATAAAATTAATAAAAAACGGAAGACAAACGTTGTAATGTTGAAATATCCCACACCTGTAAAATGTCCAAATAATTCGAAAAGGTTTATGTAATTAAAGTTAAACTATTACAGTAAATTTATAAAATAATATCGTGCAGCTAAAAGCACGGTTTTTAATTAATAATATTTCAATTCCTGATACATAATTAAATACGCTTTTCTGTGGTATACCCAATAAAGTTAATGTTATGCTATATTTTTCATAGTTAAGCTCATATTTCACTATTAATACCCTCCCTACACGTGTCTTTGTTTCATTTCTATAATAACTATCTCTCTACGATATTACGTATAGGAATAAACACGAAAGATACAAAAGCCAGGAGTATTGCATAATTGATTATTGTCAGTTCATTAATTGAAGAAAATTATTGACAAATTAAACGAAAGGCTTTTAATTACAATTATTACCTTCAATTTGAATATAACTACCCACAATTTTTTACGGACGCAAAATATATTAAAATAATTTTAGATTCATTTTCAATTTAATATTCCATACTTTATATCTTTATGAGATAATTATGTGATTACATTTTAGGCTTTCATTTATTCTTACTTACACGCTGGTTGTTTTTCCCTCTATACCTCATCTCCGAACATGTTGCTTATTAACCACTATGCGATGAATATTTCTCCATATTACAATTTAAAGCCACGTTTATATTTGAGATCACATTACATAAATCATCGTTTTCTCTGATACTTTATGATTATCCACATTTACGTGAATTCACTGCTATGTCGAACATCATAAAGATCATTATATATCAATTACAAATTAATTGAGCTGTCAAAATTTTTATTTATTCGTTCCATTTTCATTGTGAAATGGTTTAGTTTGCTTAAGTGCAGCAAATAATTCCCAAAATCGGTATATACTTCAATATTAATTAATCCTATTGTTTTTCCCACTGCGATCCTGAATTATAGAAGTTTTCATCTTAAAATGAGATATTTTCGGACTATAATTGTATATCGAAGTACCTATTTATTTTAGTCTACAGCTCATGGAAAACATTTCTATTGCAAAGATCTACTTTTGTCATTGGTTTTTGGAATATGATTGCGTATTCCTTCCCTATTCTGACATTTAATGTTATATGAATCAACTAGATGAGTACTCGAAGTTGATCGAGAAACGAAAATATTCCAATACCTTAGTAGAATCAAAAATATTCCTGCTAACTTGAAAGTCACAAATAAACACCGGTAAGAAAGGAAAAAATACTCCCGGTCCCAGGACCATGAATGAGTCAGTTCCGGAACGTTAATATAGCCAAGGTACTCCCGGTACGGTATGACAGTGCATTAAGTGCGTCAGAAATACTCTAGGTACCTTTGAAGAGAAAAATACTCGTAGGGTCTTTACAAAGTCAAAAGTAGTTCTGATACCCTGAGTGTTTCTTTTTAATTTACTGAAGAGAAGATATTACAGTTGGTATATCAAGCAATATAGTATGTATACTTCTTATAAATAATTAACATGAATGCATTAATAAATTGTAATTCTATTTAAAAGCGAAAAGAAAGACAGTTATATTAGCAGGGATGTATATTATTTTCTTTTACACGGTTATTATTATTATCGTTTGAGTGAGTGAAAAATATTCATTACCCCCCACCATTATAATTCCTAGGGGTGAACCACTGAAAGTTATTGTAACTAAAGAAGCATTTATGAAAAGTTCAGTATAAATAATAGGCGTAATAAGTTTATTTTATTAATTAGTAAATATAAATTATAATATGTGTTTATATTTATTTTTTATCTCCCATTGGACCCACATTAATGTTATATTGGTTTGTCAGGTCACATCAATACATCAGTTACCTAATAAAAAAATAGAATTTTTGAGTTATAATAATATTTTGATCCTTTATTGTGTTTTAAAATAACTTCAGAGTATGTTTCAGATATAAGACTATATTAAACTGGAAGCCAGCTGAATATAAGTGGTATACCGAAATTGAAATGTGGTAACAGATTTTATTTTATGAACTTTTTATTACTTGCCAAGGACTTGATAATTTTTATTCATTAACGTTTAAATAGAAAATGTTAACCCACATCTAAAATATGGAGACATAATTAAATTAGTGTCTCTTACTAATCTAGTGGATCTGAGAAGAGGCCGGTCAAAACCTGATTAATTAGTTAATTACTTAGCAATATCTCCTGAGAGGTCTGCCTTGGGTCCTCCAATGGACATCAGCACTCGAGACTTATACTTGAAATTAATTCACTGTGTATTGTCTTAATTAGTTAATACATCATTTATTTGTTGTCAGTATTATAAAGAACAAAAGCAAACATTTTTCACTGCAAATTCAACTGCTTTCATTTTTAAAAAATAATTAAACTCCATGCAAATATTTTATAGATTATATACAATTATAAAGCTTTTAAAATGAAACCTACTTACAAAAATCTTTAGTTAGAATAAAAAATCGGAGAATTTTTTTTATTAGACTCTTCTTTCGGTTTTCTATTCGAACACCAAGTAAGCTACTGCACAAAAAAAATTTACATTGTGTGGCCACTGTGAATTGGTAATTAATGTATAATATAGGTAAGTTGCATTACGAATTTAATTGAGATGCATATCTGTGGTAGACATTTTCGGCTATTAACCTTCAATCTCTTCAAGCATTTTCTAAAACAAAATATTACAGCCTCATTTTATCATTTACCCTTGTGTTGTTATTTCTAATCATAATCCAAACAATACGTGAACTTAAATACTAGGAAAGTTATTGACACATTTATTGCCTACGTTAATTACTGTTTCCAAATAAATGTTTCCAATTTAAGCGTTGACATTTTAATGAGAATGAAGTAACATCAGAAGATCTCTGACATTCAGAAAAAATATACTTTATTGAATTCATAGGCAGAAATACTTACCGGCGAAACCATTTATGTGCTCTGTCACATATTCTAAGCTTCCCTGTTGAATATTCATTGAATGTATCATTGTGAATTTTTAAATGTAATTATCTATACATCAAGCTTTAGTAAAACAAATCCTATTCCTTCTTAAAACTTTCAGAGAAAATGTTTTCTTGTGATACATTTTATGAATAAAATAATTAAATTTATAATAATATTGAATAGAACTAAAATCAGACAAACTATTCCTAAATTTTGTTTCCATAAAAGAAAGGAATTCCAAATTAGCATCATAAAAATTGTGAAACAAAATATTGATAAATTCCCGTTTCCACACATTTATGTTATTGTGTTATAATTGTAATTATCAAAGGAGGTTATGAAACTAATATCATATTAACACTAAAGACTAAATAAAATAATGTGTTATAAAATCGTTCTTTTCTGGAAGGTTAAATGTTGCAAAACGTCACATTAATAAAGAAACTCAAAACAATGTACAACATAATAAATGACTGCATTGGAGATGATGATACAAAATCATGCAAATAATATTTATTTTTGCCATAAATACTCTTTGAAAACAAACCTAAATCTGGAAGGATTACATTTGAAATGATAAAAATTTAATTGGTTCCCTTGTAAATAATTTCATTTTGCAATTCTAAGTAAATTTAAACGAACGCGATGAAAGAATAAAATTATTTGAAATAAATTAAAATATTTGTCAGCATTTTATTCGTATTCTGAAATATCATAGTATTGGTTCAGATGTTTTCATAATTTTCTATATGATACATTTTTCATCTAAAAAGTGTCCTGATGTATCTAACAACGCTGCCTTTGAGCTATGGTAACATTTTCGTTTAAATACATGCTTTATGACTGGGTGTATCATGTTCCTCCAACTACGACTAATTCTCTTCATGGATATTTATAAACATATTACGCCTTAGCGAGTTCGGAAGGAAAATAATAAAGGAAACGTCGAGAGAGGAGAGTCCTGGAGAAAATTTTTGTTAATGCTTTTCTAGAGTTCACGCCTCTTTCCTTTCCTCTCATCTTACTGCAGCTCACTGAAAGGAGCTAAATACTCAGAGGAGTGGCTGTATGTTACGGTCGTTTCCGTTCCAAGGTTTAACGCAAAACAACCGCGCCAAAAACCAACGAGTGTGGCAGAGACGGAAATTTGTAGCGGACCGAGAACCACCACGAGCTTCTTACTCTTAAAATTAAATTTCGCCCTCTTTCCCCACCGAAAACTCACCCCTTACTTTTCTGTATGAATAATGTATTATAAGAGAAAATTATTGAACAACGGGGAAATAAATCCCCGCACAATGTGGCAAGTAGCCAGAGGTAATCTTTTAGCGATTCACGGCGGTCTGGGGTGGAGGGTTTGGCATGCAGGGGAAGGAAC
The DNA here is from genome assembly GCA_034510155.1 of Eucriotettix oculatus. Classification (NCBI taxonomy): domain Eukaryota; kingdom Metazoa; phylum Arthropoda; class Insecta; order Orthoptera; family Tetrigidae; genus Eucriotettix; species Eucriotettix oculatus. Next base: position 45,252,974 of record CM067382.1, read on the forward strand.
AATTTGCAGTGATCTCTTTGCCTCTCCCGCACACGAACGAATTAACGACATTTCGATCGGCCCCATGATGACGTCACGTGTTAACTACACTTTATTAGCACGCCGAGACCTTGCTCCAGTTAAGGCCATACCGTGATTGAAAATAAAAGATTACAGAATGGCCAACCATGTCAGAGGAGAACCTTTCAACGCAAAGCTCAGCTTTCGATACACAGCCGTAATTACAAATAAAAAGTTATTATATTTACCACACTACAATTTAGTATTAATATATTTAAATATCAATGAATTATAACACAGCAACAGAAATATTTCAGAGTACATAAAAGTAAATGTGTAAAATAATAATGTAATATTGCTCAGAGACACGAATTTATGATGATATTGATGGCATTTAAAGTCTCTAATCAAATATTCCTTAAATAAATCTACAAATCAGTCCACTGAAACCATTTCTAATATGCATTAGGTCTAATCATTTAAAATGCACTATTGAAACCCCCATATATCGAAATTATCAATCACCGTATTGAAATATACATATATCTTCATCAAGATATTTACTCCGGAAAGTTTATAGAACTTGCTGATAAGTAGAACGAAGTTCAAAGTAACAACTACATATTGAATCTAATAGAAAGTATTTCATCGACTAAGACCAGCCCATTTCTGCGTTACTATTTTCATTTAGAGATTCCTCTACGAATATTTAACATATTTGATTGAAAGGTAAAGGACGATACAGTTTTTTATCGGGGAACCCAATAATTTGCCACGATTTTCAAAAGAAACCAATCTAAGAAAATTACTTCGTTATGAAGCTTCTTGAGAAGTAATGGATTGAACGTGTTGCGTTTGTAAAGAATTAAACATTTATGCTTACTTTTTCTGCTCTAATTGGAATAACTTGAATGTATTTTCAGTTTCCTAAAGAAATGGCTGATGAGCATTGACTCGACTAAAAACTGGGAGAGGGCTGTTCATAAAGAGTACTTAGGAGGGGAAAAACTCATATTATCCCGTTGGAGAGGAACGGCGACAGCTAAAGGCATTAAGAAAAGCGACATGTAGACAGTCATTAATGCATCGTCAGCTGAATAATGAATGATACTGAGGGTGGGCCTTCTGTGAAAAGATTTGCTCTGCGGGATCGGAAAATAAAAGTCAACCCCACGTTAAAGTAATTATGCGATTTGTGAAGGAAGTTTCGTTGAATGGATTGTACCTTCTTGTTATTAAATTATACAGGCGAAGTGAAAGGCGAGAAACATCTTTCCATTAGCTTTATGAATTCTTTCTGACGACTTACACAATTTCTTTTGCGCCTCACCTCCCCTTATTATCACCCTTTTTTAGAGACGTAGACCAAACAGTTTCCTAATGATGCAGTAATTTATAATGTAATAACGAAGCACCAATTTCATATTATAATTAAGTTTAAAATCGGGCACTGGATTCTGTTTGTATGAGTATTCATAACGAAATTTGACGTGTTTCTCTACCGGTAGTGGAAAGACAATATTTCTTCGGTAAACTATCTATCTCGTGTTTATATTTGTTCTTTGTTTTGAGGCTTGGAAGGCATGAGCTTCGGATTTCAGTTGCAACATTACCTTAATTTCAGTGATTCCTACAGAATAATGTTCATGACAAAATTCGACACGAATATGACTATACATATTTATAAGTACCAGAGGTCCCACTTGCGTTTGAATAAAAATTAACAAAATTATTTATTTTTGAGCTCAGAAATATTAAATTCCCAGGGGTAGTTCAGTTATATTTTCCTAATTTCACTAGTTCTGTCTACTCGTACATTTTGCAATTTTGTTTAACCACAACACAACACTATTCTCATTGCTGTCCGGTGTGGTAGCAACTTGTCTGAGAATGCACTTTTCTTCGTTTCCGAATCTCCCAATAAACTAAACATTTAATTATCATTACGGTCTCATTGCCATTTTGACAGCAATTTGTCTGCGACCTGACCACATCCTCCAGCGGCGTCTCGTCGGGAACTCCCAACCTTTTAGGAACTCCGTAAATCTTCCCGATGTCAAAAGTTTTCGCCGATTGGACCTTTTGGTGACTTGTCTCATTAGGCAACCACTAACAATTTCTGGGTCAGCTTGCTTACTACAGACCCGATTTCATGTTACAATATATAATCAATTTTAACAGTAAACATTGTTCACGGCTTATTCCCTTCCATTTCAAAGTTAAATAACTAATATTACGGTTAACACGACTATCGCTCTAGAGACTGAGAGATAATTATACCTATTGATTCCGGGAAACTATGAAAAATCTGTTCCCGACGCACTAATAGAATATAGAATACATTTATTTGTAAATTAAAAGATGAATGGATCGGAAAATTGGCCAGAGAAAATAAAATGGAACTGTAAGTCTGACATTGCTATTATTTTTGGATAGTAGATATATGAACAAAGTAGCAAACCTTTGTTCTGAGTTGATGAGAGAGTAAAAAAGGGACGACGTAGAAATAGCCAACGGTAGGTAATAATGCACCACAAGAGAAAATACGGTATTAAGAAGACGAATATAAGAATTCTTACAGCCGGAAAAATGGTTCTATCAAAGTAAAATTTGATGCATTTGGTGCTAGCGAGGAAAGTTCTCATTGTCGGCGTCTAGGACATCCGAGGCTCGCTTCCTTAGCGCTGGAAGTGGTAACTCAAGCTAGTAGATAGCGGGGCTTCAGCTTGTCCGCCATTTTCATAAATAAGTTATGAGCACTGTGTGCGGCTCGCAGATTGTTCTGTGTCCTGCAGGGCTAGCAAAGGGGCGGGGTAATGCATTGTTGGCGACTCGAGGGCTTGATAAACTCTGTCCTGCAGACCTCCGGGAGGAGAGATATGTGTGCCGACATTCAGCGCCTCCTACTATATCAGTAGAGGCGAATAATTCATTGCAGGTTTTCTCCAGACACATGCCCAACAACGACTCGATCATTTAGCACCTAAGAAATTATAAAAACTGTTCCGAAATATGTTTAGCGATGGAGGTACCAGAATTAATTTTCAAAAAAATTAAAACCTACATTAATAACTCTAATAAGAAATACTGCCTTATGATTTATATACGTTCACTTTCAACTCGGGGTATGAAGTAAACTGAGAGATACGGCTAATATTAGAGTAGTTGTCTCTAGGACAATAGTGACTAAAAGTCAATCAAATATTAGATTTACCATTTATATTTTCTTAATTGTAACTTATATCCTTTACTAACTGTTCCAAGTGAACGGATTGTAAATTAGCAGTATAGACAACAAAAAAATCATCGACAGGCAGCGATAAATAACCTTAAATAGACTCCAGCTTAAAAGTGGACAAGGGGATCGTGTAGATGATCGGTAGCGGACAATGCATTAAATGCCTGTTGCTGGAAAATAAATCGGCTTCGTTGAGCGTTATGAAGAAATGAAAATAGTAAGGTCCGTGTGCTTGGGCAAGAGTTTACCGTAGCACAATAACCACGGTTTTAATCAGTTCCAAGTGGATAGAAGACTTTATAAAGTTGAATAGTAGACAAGGTCCAGTCGTCAGCGATAGTGGAAAGAGGAGTTGTTAAATATTGAAGTTACATATGAGGTCAGCGTTTCAGTAATGGTTATTAATAATACGTTCTTAGTAAATAATCTTTTTTGAATAAAATTTCAGTGTTTTTGCTTTTTAAATTTCATATAAATATCACATATGTCTTTAAATTAAAGTTTTATGTTATGAAAATTGTTCATAAATAAAAATTGCTATCTAAATATACCCTAGTACTTTTCCATATGATCTTTTAATCTTAACAATGAAATTTGTGTTCAATAGTTGGAATTTATTATACCTATAGAATAATACACTAGTTTCTTCTCAGTCATAGCGTACTTTTCCAATTTTTATTGTACATTTTAACCATAATTTGACAATACATTCATTCAATTTCTGTTTATACCACGCCAGTTGTGCTAACATCACAAATGTTTCGATGACACACATCGCACTTTTCATGTATTTTTTTATTGTCACGCGAGGAAATGAGCGTAGTCTGTAGCGTTTTAATAGCAAATATCGCAGACGGACATGGCGTCATTACTCATACGCACGTGTCGCAGTTGCAAGCAGCGCTGACACTAATTACGTAGAGGGCCGTCAACTGTTGCAATCCACCATTTTAGATTGTACGGTTGTCAAGTGACCTGCCAGATGTGATAAGCCTTTCGTGTTATCTGACACGTACACGCCTCGCTCCATTACAGCTCCTCAAAACACTGATGGGAAACCCTGAAGCGGCGTACTTCTAGAAATGTCTTGTCAACAGCGAAGAAACCACTCAACCGATCCACAAATACGGGACGAACACAATAGAATACTTGATTAAAAATAGTGGCCTCATGCAAATGTAGTCCTCTAAAAGACAACGAACACTGAAATTCATATGACGTCTATTCTCTCTTGGTGTTCGGTCTCCTACAATACGCTGCTCTACTCAAACATTCTGCGTCATATTACATCTTATCCATCAATTTTACAGCACACCTTTACTACATGGGAAGCAAAATTATATTCTATCAAATTTATATATTACTTTTATGTCTCTGTTTGAAGCAGCGGGTTCCACAATATTTCTATTATTATTATTTCATTTTTTCAATGTAATGTAATCTAAATTCTAAATGAATGACCATACTAGTAGATTTTTCCGTTGCATCGAATGTATTACTACGTAATAATAGCACTCTTCAATTTATCGTTTAATTATTATAATAAATAAATGGTATCTACATAATTGGACTAATGACTGTATAGCACCTACGAATAAATAAATTATTATACATCGGTACTGAATTTGTAGCGATATGCGTGTACAGTTTGTTCAGGGGTAGATTCACTTCCCTTCAGTATTTAACCCTCGAAGTGAGCTTTCTGATGGGGAGCGGCGCTGCCTAATCGAGTAGCTACTAACCATTTCTCTCTCACAAGACATTAACGTCGCTACGTGTACAATGGCGGCGAGCGGCGGCATCGACTCTCATTACGACGTCGACGAGGAATGCATGCACCCCGCCCGCACGCCCTCTTAATCCACTTTGCACAGTGTAGCACTGGAGATGACCCCTTCCCACTTCGCGTCATTGGAGTCGCATAATTGAATTGCTGAAACACAATACCCGAAGACAACCATTTCCTGGGCGCATGTAGCATAACTTGTTGCAGAGACATTGAAGCAGACGAATACAGAATTGGAGAGAGGACGGAGACAAAGCGAGAGAGGAATCCAGAATGGTCACTTAAACAAATGCTAGGAAATTAGACATGATTGTGGATGATCTTACTACCAGAGTTCAACTGAATGTTAGAATTAAACTAACCAAATACGTTTATGATCTAAGTAAATTCTTCATTACAAATAAGTGTAAATGTAGTCAGTTTTATGTCATCAAATGAGAATTCGATGTTGAATTAATACAAAAAAATTGAGAATGAAAATAACTAAAGAACAATAACTAAAAGCATATAAACGTGATTAAATCTGAAATTACTTTAACAGAAGATTGGAAAGAGAAATATGCTGGTAAATTAATGTCTTTTTAGAAAAAATTGCTACTCATTTCTAGATCACCGGTACATTAAAGAAGCAGGGAAATATTATGAAAATGATTAAACGTTTTAATGGTTACATAAATCAATGAGAAACGCTCGAATTATTTGCAACGACAAATGTGAATGTTCATGAAACAATGATATTGATTCGTAATTTATCTTTACCTCTTCTATATTCATGTACGTGGCACAACTTTATCGTATCCCGGACGAGTGAAACTTTAGTCAAAGCCCCGTGGTTTACAAGTCATCATTTCTGTGGACCTATCGTCTCGTGTATCCACCCTTTGATGAGCTTCGGTCGCCTGGTTTCATTTGTTTTATCTCGAATTTTACGAGCATCACAATGACGCCGCGGTATTCAAAATTTCTAGCACCAATCGATACGTAACACTGTGAAACGTTATATTTAACCCGTATTTAGTATTTTATTTTTCTTGACATAGGTTTTAGGCAAAATATTAAAAGCCTCCGTGGACTACGTGACCGATACTGATATATAACCCCAGGCAAGAAGCTTAGAATAAGCGTTAAAAGAATGCCTCAAATTTCTCAAATAAATGAGGTAGCAGGTAGGTTTCATGTGACCAATCAGTGTGTTACGCCAAAAAAATAATGCGATACCTAAACCAGGTGTCGTGCGAAAACATCTACCAAATTAACCAAAGGAAGCTGAATCTTCTATAATGGCCACCGCTGGATGAGGAAGTTGATTTTCATTTTCGATGAACGAAAGTATTTTTGAGGAAAATTGTTTGTAAAATTGAGGAAGGAATAAATGAAGAATTTTAGTTGAGAAACAATCGATTGGTACGAAGAGGAAGAGAGGTGAGGAGTAATAGAGACTTGAAAGAGATAAATGTAACAGTAAACTAAGGAAGAGAACCACATAAAACTACAAACCACTGTAAAACTGTTATAAAATTTAAATGTCTTGTTGGCCAAGTAAGAGAGAAATTCACAAATTATGTGTAGGTATATATTGTCCCATCAGGTGTTTTCATAAAAAATTACAGGAGAAAGGGAGACTCAGTTTTCTGAAAGGCATATATCTGACTCACTTAATTTAATTATTTAATAACTGCATTATTTATTTATATGAAGCGTATAAATTGTTCATCATTTCCTTTTCTCCGTATATTTTGTACAAGTAACAGAATAACGCAATATAACAAATAATAAAATGGACTGATATCAAATAATTAAATTAATTATAGAGCTTTATTGACCAGTCCTCATATACACCTCGTAGGTGTGTAAGATGATAAGATGAATATGTCCGGAAGGTAACGAAAGCTCCTTTTAAATTACTGTTGAACAATTTGTGAAACAATTTCAAATCTCTTACATGCGAACTGTTTGGTAAAGACCTATACTAATACAACAATTTTATGTTTAAAAATACAGCCAACTGCTTCAAGATCCCATACAATTGACCTTCAAAACTAAAATAACAATCATATATTTGTAAACTACGGAATCATTCACAAATATTAAAAAAACACAAATTTAATTTCCTTTGCAATTTATAAAAAAAACTCCACTGAACATGAAATACTCCGTGTAATCGGCTACAATGAGGGTGTCCTAAAACAGACAACTCTTCTTAAATAGCATAGAAAGGTTCTTATTGTAAATGTAATTGTGAGAAGGAATAGTTTTCATGACTTTTAATTACAGCCGACAGACAGACAATTGGAAAGAGAAGATCGGCAAGTTAAGCGCAAACGGACACTTCTGTGTCGCTGGGAAAACGTTTGACGGGGTCGGCAGAGGACTGCTGACAGTAATGCAAATTCCCCGCTGTCCGAGGACATTAATTGCGCTCCAACTGCCGATTATATCCAGGGTCTGGACTGGGACAGGGAAAGGGAACATTGATCCGCAGCGCAGTTCGTCTCCCTAGGGAAAAGACCCGTAAAACACTGCGCCGGGCGTCAAGTGAGATGCAATATGCACGAAACACATTAGCTCCCTTATCGCTTCGGTACGAGCCATGATTGTTTCAAAAAATATGTGTATATATCAGGGAGGGGTAGCAATTTCCACAAGCGTACAAATTACAACGCGATATAGTGACAACCAGAACAATCGTATTTGGGCGTGACCTCAAATAGAGATTTATTTTTATTCACAAGAGCAGACTGAGCATTAAATTCGTAGTTTAGGAAACAACGAATATCACTGATTCGAGTGGAACTAACAATGATTGATTGACATACCCAAAGAAGAATTAAAAAACTTGTATAAGGTTACAGAACAGAGAAAGAGCTCGTGGTAGTTTTCTTAAAATTTAGGAACGAAAACTCTTGTAAGGATTAATGTTAATAAATTAAACAAATTTTTTCTGAATTATAGGCTGATTTACTATGTATTAAAAGTAATTTATGTTATAAAAACACAGGTTTTTCATCAATAACTGAAAGAAATTCTGATTTAAGTAGATAAATGCGCAAATGTTCAATTTCGTATGCTCTTCGGTTCAGTTCTGTCCGTTGCCTGTCATTGCTACCAGCATATAATTTCATTAATCAGAGCTAATGACTATTAGATGCTAACGTACTGTTTAAACGATCAATCAAAGAGAACATTCCACATAAATTTTGCAAATTAGGGTTGGTTTAATGTACGACATTTAAAAATTGTTTGGTGTGACATTCAAACAGATATAAATATTGCTTTTTAGTGAACTGCGAAATACTTTGACACACAATTAACGTTCAGCTATAGAATTGTGTTGATGGAATGTTTCAGTCTTTAGGCAAATTCTTCACCCACGTGTATTAAACCAATTTACTTCAGTAAGATAGATAAGAATTTTGGAAATATTTTTAATATACTTGTTTTGACTTATATACCATTATATTTATTTCATTATGCGACAGATAAAATTAAAATTTTGTTGATTGGACTGAAAATTTTGAATTTAACTCTATGTAATTATTTCCATCTATTATGAAAATATAAATTTCTTAAATTTGTTTGCGTAATTATATATATATATATATATAATATTTAAAAGGTTTTAATTCATAGCTTCCTTAGATGTTTGAAGTACTTACCGAATACTGAAAAGAAATCAGGAGCAGTCTGCAATACGACAGCAAATAAAGCCGAGGGAAAATGGATAGGAAGACGGAAGGAGCGATCGTAAAACGGCGCTTGATTGGATAACAAGGAGCTAGGAAATGAGGTCGCTCTACGGAAAACATAGCGAACAATAGAAGATCGAAAAATATGTAATAAGGTCGACGGAAGCAAAGTTGTTTGCTTGGCCAGACAAAAGAAAAGTAAAGCAGAAAAAGAACATTAATTTTATAAGTATTTAATTTCTTAGAGTAATTTGTCAGGGTGTAGTACAAGAATATATACGATTTGTAAATATGGTAACAAGGTTTAGTTTTATCCTATCCCAGGTTAATACTTAGCTTCTATTCCTGTAGCATCCATGAGATAATGAGTTGATTAAACGTATGAAAAATAGTTTTTAAGATTTACTGATCCTGTTTTTAAAATGGGTGAACAGGGGAGATAATTTATATGAAATTGTTGATATTTGACGTAGCAAATATTTGGTTCATACAATTTAAATAAGTACACGTAAGAAGTCATATAAAGGACAAAAAGAACAAATGATAACATATGTTATAGCTGAATATAATATGTTATCTATAGATTTTGTAGTATTTGACATTTAGTGTTTTTATTAGCAGACGAGCGCTATCTGCTTTTGGAAATTGCTGCTTGAGGTGTTCGCTCGCTGGGTCAGATATTTCTGGGATCTCAAGGTATGGCAAGCGAAATTAATTACGGCGGTACGTACACCTGGAGGCGCAGGTGGTGTCCTTCCCCAAGGTAGTTTCGAGCTATTGCCAACATTCGCATCGCTGAGCTTCACCTCACGCTCCGCTATGTAGTTTATGAAGTCACCAGAGCGTTCTGCCAACTGTAAAAATTGAAATGTGCAGTCCTGTGGCGATATGTATCTGCAATCAGTTCGACATTATAAAGCTGTGATCGTTGTCCGGTACCACGAGGAAAAAACGTAATAGTAGGCGAAATATTCACGCGTGCATCTCGTGACCATGATAGAAGTCAAACTTTTGAATTCAATCTAATCCTACAGGGAATGGATAATTTACTGTTAAAAATTCAAACCTCAATTGTCTGTAATTAAGTATAATAAATTTTCAAAACTACAACCAAATTTCGACTGTAACCGTCGCTGAACACAACAAAAATTTATCCACATTATATGATAGTTTTTTCATTAAAAAATTTACGTGATGAAATTTGCAAAAATGCACGAAACTTCGTAATTATATTAACTAATCAATTAAATATTTTTCTGGTAAATTTGGCTGTATTTTTAATTTAATTTCCTGTTAACGTGAGTGGTATCAATAATTTATAATAAGGCTGTTACAAATTTATTCATCATAAACATGAATAAGTTTTTATTAACATGTACTGTACTTGGATTTAAATTCAACAAAACTCATTTTCAGAGTGAATTGTATACTGTTGACAAATTTCTGAGGTGTAATTGGAAACAATAATAGTGAGGAAATGTATTATACAGATTAACGAAGGTAGTGTGAAGTGTAAGCTAATGATTGATAATAAAGTATCAGGAAAATAAAGTTTTTTTCACGTTAATATCGGTACTTAATTTAACAGCACTTATATATTCATTAATTCAAATTATTTTTACTTTCGCATAGTTCCGATTCTGGGCCTAAGAGAGGCAAATTATATGAGTTTATTGATATTTTTATATTTTTTATAATTTTTACTGTTTATATTATTTATTGAAAAATATTATAGTATATTTTATCAAATGTCCGCTCATAATAATTTCTCTTATAGAAGTATCAGATTTCGAATTTCATAATTTATTTGCACGATCTGTTTCACAAGAGTCTTGTGCCTGTAATCCAAATACGGACACCAACTTCTAATAAACGTTGTGCTAGTGAAATCATATGACAGATTTAACTGGGTACATTTAAAATGATCGTGTTTGTGAGCCAGTAGCAATGGTACTATAAAGAGGTTTTGCTGTAAAATGAGAGGCTTTAGCCCGATGAAAATGTCCTTTACAACAACTTCGTCACTAAATGTGAGCACCTGGATGTCATGGCGTTTCTGGAGTGTGCTAATCCGCACAGATAGCACAGAGCAATTCAAGTAGATTCGCTGGGGAGGAGATTATGTTCCAACTGCTCGTTATATCTCATCCCGAAGGTGCTCAATGGGATTAACATCAAGCGAACACTGCGGCCATGAAAGCAAACTCGACTTATGTGTCTCGCAGAACCAGAGAAATGACACTGCCTTACCAGCAGAATTGTCACATGCGCAAAACTAGCTAATTCCCTGATGCCTCCATAATACTACGGGTTTCAGCTTCTTAAGGTCAAGGAGAAGCTTTGTATACTTTTCTGGTATTTACAAAGCAATGAATGTGATGATAACATAATAAGATAGAAATATATATGGGAGCGTTGACCGAAGAAATGGTGTACTCTTATTTATTAGGAGTAAAATGTGTAAAACAATAAAGGAGAAAATAACTCATTTAATAAATTATCAACATGGAATATCTCTCAACCATCGCTATAGGATAACTTGTATATTATCTTTATATATAAAATTCCTTTGACTTGAGGCACGAGGTTAGTGATCCAGGAATGGCTCAATGTTGGACAAACAGAAGCATGGCTGGAACAGCTGTAATGGTTGTGTATATGTTGCACGGCTGAAAGCAAGAGAAACTACAGCCGTGTCTTTAATTTCCTGCGTACATGCAACGCTTAATTCATAACAATATGATGGCAGACTCTAGGGATTTCTTCCATATAAGTAACATGAGATGTTCAGCTAATGTAGGTTAATCAAACGGATTAACCTACCCTCACGCGACCATGCTAATTATATACCATATTTTATTTTCATGATTTTTTATATTGTATATACTGTATCGATATTGGCCTAACTGATAATCTGTAAGATAATAGTTTATATATATAACATGAGCAAGTTTATAGCGTCGTAGCTTGGAATTTTTGACATTTCGATTTGATCACTAAGTTCTGATATATTCCCTGTATTGTAATTGCTTGCATTGGAAATAATATTTTGAGAAAATGTGATAAATTCATTGCTTGAATTATGATTTATACAAATGCTCATTGGGTGACATTCCATCTAGCCTCATAAATAATTATTATATTTTCAGCGTTCATTTGTGCAATTTTGATAATCAGAGGTGTGAAAAGATAAATTTTCAAAAAAGTTACGAACTTACTGATGGTTTAAATACATATTGACAAAGAGATTACAGTCGAATTAAATACTGTAGTGGGCTAATATACATTAATTATCGGGCAACGCCGGGAAGCCAGCTATTGAAAACACAAAATTATTGAATGTTGCAAAATATAAGCGAACTACGCCAAACATTACTGTCGATATAAATATAAATAACATCACGTCATTAAATATCGGAAACGTCGAAGAATATATTGAATGAAATGATTCACCGTTGCTTTATTATAATTGTTTTTGATCAATCATTAGTAAAATATTCAACACACAAGCTAAATAATTGAGATACAGTATTATTCTGGCAGCAGCAGTTTTCTCTTTAATTGTATTTCATTGGCTGCATATTGACTTCTCTGTCTCACATTTCTGAGTACAGTTAAAACACTAAGGAAAAAATACTTCTACCTCTGAACACAATATTACATAACTAGAAAATGTAAAAATAAAATACAAAGGAAACAAGTTCGCATTACGTTAGCGGCCACACAAGAGTTCTCATTAAATCTTCTATTCCAGAAAGTCATATCCACAATACTCCCATTTTTAATATCAGAGATCCTGAATTACATAAACTTATGGAGCAGAAAGCAACGTAATTGCGACCGATCATTTTAAGGGTTTGTACAAGAGTTGTCCGCTCATCGCTGTCTCCATAACATTATGTGCTCACAAATACAAGCACACCCACGCCTAGAGAAAATCTTGCGGGTTAGTCGGTCTGGTTACTTAACAAAAGAAGGCACTCGAACATGTTGTTTCCATTGTTACTGTGCAACAAAGGAAGCGGGGGTGGATAATGCGTCCAATTTGCGACGACGTTGCCGGGACAGCTGATAGCATCTGCCGCGTCTCGTAGCGTCGCGACGGTAATGAGGTCCTCACTTATCGTAATGATCGATATCTCTCAAATTGAGTCGGCACCAGAGAGCACAGTGGAGTGGGGATTAACTCCTGTAATAGAGACGTCGGAGGCGGCGAATTTAAATCCTTGGCACGCCTTGACGGATGGTTTGCATTAATATCGTTTGTCAAGAACGCGGCCATATAATCGAGGCCAGAAAATTGCTTCCCGAGGAAGATATTACCTCTGTACGCATCACCCGAGTGATCAACAAATGTTAATATACAAGTTTTAATCAAAATAAGTCACTTGACTCATATTCGCCACATACACCTCTAAATTATATTGAAAGTGATTCAGTTCAGCGTTATATGGAAGTTGAACCTGTAGTTTTGCAAATTGAAAAGAAACGTTTGATATTTTTCTACTTTAGGAAATTTCAATTTTAAAAATACGAAAACGCAATAACGATTTGGACTAGGTTGTGAAACATAAACTGTAAACATACATGTAACACAGAAATAAAAATCTTTGTTACTAAATCTTAAATAAACAATTACTATTGGTCGTTTACACAAAACGAACATATATGTAGCAAGTATATTCCAATGAAAATTTGATATTACGTATCATGATTGACATAGAAACTGGCCCAAAAAAGGGTAAATCTAAACAAATTCGTCTCACACAATCATTAATTTACTTAAACTGAATATAAAGCATTATGTCGAGCTCCCCCCCCCCCTTTAAATTGTTCATTAACGTAAAAGATCAATTTTGTATCCGCAAGAAGCAGACTGTCCCGCAATACATACAACTGTCCATGGATTTCAAGGGTCTCCGAATTCTGAATCATGCTTCATTATTATTTTATTGATCTGTAAGCGCAAATCTGAGAATAAAGTTAATGCAATCTAGTTGTAATATGTGAAATTAATATCTTGCCACCAAATATGCAGAATTCAAATCCAAAACTGATAATGAACCTCATATTACAATTAATACTACAAAAATAATTACAAACCATTACAATTATACATACATTAATAAACTGATTACATAGACCCCTGGCCTAATTTGAAGGAATTTAATGTACCTCAAAATACTGTGAAATGTTATGATATTTTTACTTTGTAATTCATCGTAATTTCCACGATTATTTATATCTAACGAGCATTATTTTCCTGTATCATTTCAACGAAAAATAACATATTATGGCAATTTCTCCCGTTTTTTAGGAATTCAGAACATAAGACATACAATTTGTTTTAGTTCCGTTTCGTAAATAATCCAAAAAAAATGTATGTTGGCATATTAATTAACACTTAGCATGACCTGTAATTTATAGGTCCGGTCAGAATTAATTAACTATTTCGCGGTAAAGTACGATATATTTATTTCTCTCCTGCTCTCCCAAACTGAAAACAAAAACTCGTTAACTGCTAAATAACGGCGGAACCTTGGCGACATTTTACACGCACTTCCAGCTTAATGACTGGCATAAATCGCGACTGTAATTTTTTCCTCTTGGCTACACCTCCCACGCTGTTCACTCCTCACCCCGATATTATTATAACCGGTCGGGTGGAGCAGCATTGTCCACGTAATCCGTCCTAGTCCCTTCGGCAAGGTGAGGTGAAAGGGGCTGAACTTCCCACCCCCTAAGTTTTCATAACCCCTCTGAAGAGAGAGGGTAGGCTACTTTGCAGAGCTCTGGTAAAGTTGCGATTTACTGCCACACTAAATCACACACGTGTAGCTGGTTTAAAGCGCACTAAATCAACCAGAAGTGCGTTTAACAAGAGTATCTGCAAAGTACAGACCCCCACGTCTCCAAAGGTCACACTACGAATATTACAGATTTATTACATCTGTCTGCGGATTCATCAAGGCTATTTTTCCACGCAACTTCGACCGTGAGACATAAGCATCAATATTACATTCATTTAAGGTAAAATGATAAAATATTACATTATAAGGTTGAAAAATACTATATTATTTTCGTTATTGTACATATAATTTTTTTTAGAAATTATTGAGCCATATATTCGTATAACACAAACTATAAAACATAATGATTATCACCATTGTTATTAAGCGAGATTTGAAAATATAATTTCACCTAATAATGAAATAATAAAATATTTATAAACATAATTATAACGCAAGCCCGAGAAATACTTCATATTTAAAATCATAATTTCATATTTCAACGAATGTTTTGACAAATAAACACACACACACACATATATATATATATATATATATATATATATATATATAATTTTGGATTTATATTCGCTATCTTTATGTAAACATTTTAATTAAATTGTAGCTCATTTCTTCCTAATTGCAATGAAATAAAATTTTCTTCCAGCCTAGTTACAAGAAATTGAAGCTTACTTGTGTTTCAAAAGTGAAGTGACGTAAAATTTTAGGAGCAGAATTCTGCTAAACATGTTCTTTAGTCAAAATGGGGAATAAATATTCAAATGGAAGTTTATAAAGTAGCGAGCTGAACAGTATCCTTGAATTTAATCTTGGGCTTCAACGAATAATCCTTAGTATAAATTATGTAATTATAATTGCTAAAAACAGTCAATATAACTTTTGAATCGTGTCTTCAAAACGGAATACTATCAAACTATACATTAAGCTTGTTCAAGTTAATTGGTAGCCGCCAAATATAATAAACTAACAAAGAGATAATTGAGTATCAATAATGAAAAGTATTTGAAGACTGTCGACGATAAAAATTTATAATTTCTTTGCGTTCTACCTTTAATCGAACAACTTATTTCAATAGTTTTCATATACAAGTACATTGATTATTAGTTTGATTTCCTTTCTGCTGTTGAATTGTTTTTCATTCACTTGTTGTATAAATTTACCTATAAATAAGTATCTGATGATTGTCGAATATTTTCCATTTATTTTGTTAATATATTATTACTTCCTAAATATATCTCTCCTCTTCTTGCTCCTATGAGGTCTGCAGCAAGTTTTTCGTATGTCCACAGGTTGAAGACACTCCCTTGGGGTGGCCGTAAATAAAGCCTCGAAACTTCCAAGGAAAAGTGATACCACTTCACCTGGCAAATGTCTGCACACGTCATATCAGCAACCATATAAACTTTTTAAAAGACGTGGAGTTACCGGGAACGTGGAGCAAATATTTTATATAACTGTCACTGCTTCTGGAAAGTTTCTTCTAATTCTATCACCAACAATTTTCTTCCGTCTCACTTATATACCACAGAACACGTCACCCCTTCATTTATTAACCTTTAACGAAAGCTGCTTCGCAAAGTAACAGAAATAAATCGGGAGATCTGCTCATGAATTCATCGGTTCATTTTAAGTGAAAAAACGTTAAATTAGTAAACTTTATTTTAAAAGAATACACAACACAGTGCTGCTAATTATTAATTTTATCTAAGCAATTATCTGTTGTAATAGCTTAACTATCATCAGTATAGTGTATAATTGTCAATTACTGGTTTGGAAAAACGCTGTACTTCGTATTGTCCCACTTACTTTATTCTAGAAATATACCGTTCTCGCAGTTTATTAAGAAGCGATTTATAATTCCTGATCCAATGTTTCAGAAATTTGATGTGTAAATTCCTTCTCTATGCATAATTGATTTCGGATAATGACGGCTACTTGTATCTGGAGAGCTCAGAACATGAAAGAAGTGAGCGGCAATTTTTCTCTTTCTAGCCGGCCGAAACATTTATCACGAACCGTGGATCATCCCGAGCATCATCAAGGAGAACAATGTCGTTTGTCTTGCTGAGAGCTGTTCAGTTGTTAGTCTCTTGTTGTGACGGCGGAACGATAAATCGAGTCCTGTCGAAGAGGCAGAACAACCAACCACGCGAAGAAGAAATTCTTATACACTCAATAATGTGCCAACATCTTCAATTCCTGTGCTTATACGTCACTAACCAGATTCACGCTATATATAATAACAGTCGTCATTTCATCATTTCATCACTTAAACTTCGGTGAAATATAAAGAAAGACAATAAAAAAATTGTCCGTAAATACACTGTCAACGCAGCTGTTTGTTGGAAAAGAATAATAATGCACCAGACTCGAAAACAACCAAGTTGCTTAAGATTCGGGCGTTTGAAAACGAAAAATTAAATAATTTCTATTCTCACTTATCCAGTTCCTTATAATCAATTGTAGTACTGAGCTTTACTTGTTTACATTTCAATTTCTTTTACTAAAAATTAATTAAAAATGTTAATTTATCGAGTTATTAATTACCTACTGTTACTTCATTAGAAAATTTCTACAAAATAAGTCAATACTTGGACCCATTCAAATATGTTCCATCATGGCCACCATGTGAATTAGCTTGTCACTCTAAAATGAGGGAGTTATTCTAAGTTTCAATAGTTTCTCAACTTATTAAACGAGTTTAACATTCTCAATATTCTTTGATTTCATATATTCAGATAGTGAGTTCAATTAACATTTTATAAATCATTTTATAAACAATACCACGGAAATAGATTGTATCTAAGTTAATTCTTATTGATTCTAAAACCAAGTTGTTTTCAGTAAAAGACTAATTATACCTGTGTACTTAAAAAGTCTTCAATGCTCAGTCAGATTTATTTTCTTCGCCACGGCACTGTTTGCTCCAGAGAATGCCTCAGAGCTGAGGGAGGTAGGCAACTTTTCTTTGGTGATTTTTAATATTTATGTGGGTCGATTGTGCTGACAAAATGTTTTCATGAAGTGCGCGCTGAAGAAGTGAGCTGTGGGGACGATGTATTACGCCATTACACGGGGAGAGGGAAGTCGTTACCAGAGTGAGGGCGTGTTTGCAGCGTCGGTAATTTATACGATTGTCACTGGAGCACAGTTGCCGCATTCTTTAGCAGAGATGAAGAGCTGGTGGCCTCGCTGCCAGTCTATTTGTAAGAGGCGTCAGGTGCATTTGTCATTCGCCCCAATAGTCTTGCCTAATATTTTAAGAGATTCAGCTCTGTCGCCTGACAGACGAGGACTTTCCTCTATATTAACTCAGCTTCCTTGGTTGACTTCCGACTTGGAAACAATCAGGAATATAAATATGCAGACACCAAGTCGTCACTATGTTTAAAAATGAAAATGAAGATAGAAAATTTTTAACTATGAATGTTTAGGTATATAATTAGATAACTCGCAAAGATTTACACGTCACTCTTGACAGTATTATAAGCGTAATGGGGTGTTTAGTAATTATTAGTAATTTTAGAAACAAGATTTCATGGGTACAAACATCGTTAACAACCTTTCATACCAATTATGACATTACTAATACAATACTAGCCTGGCTTGAATATCAGAAGAAAAGTCATAAACACTCAGAGAGGTGTTTATTATAACTTCCAAAATAAATCCAACCAAATTCTAATTGATCCTAACCCCAGTCGTTTTCACTAAAAGACTAATAACTGTGTGCTTTGACGGGGGAGTCTTGGCAACCCTTGACTGCCTTTTTCTACCTTCCTCATCCCCCCCTTTTAATTCCCTTTCCTGTAGCCTGTTGTTATCACCCTAATGTAGCAAGTTACCGAAGAAACAAAAAATTATATATGAAAGTGTGTAAAACAAATTGTGATAAATGTAGGAAAATTAATGGTTCAAATACAAAATTGCTCTTTTATAAATACTAAATGTGGCTTATATATCATATTCAATATTTTATTAAAGTATAAATCATTAGCAGCATCTTTCTGCATAAAATACGCAATTGAAATTGAATTTAGTTTCACAAGTGATATTATTTTAATGTTTCAAATGGATACTTCAATCAGTTTAATACTTATGAAACCGAGTACCTCAACGATAAAAATTTAATGAAATATGTACTTATATGTATACTAATTTTACCGTAAGATTTAAAAGGTGTTACAAGATTTCCTGTGCAAAGAATAATTTTCCCATAAAAGTAACTCGTAAGATAATAAATAACATGAAAAATTAATATAACAGTAAAATCGGTAATGAGTAGTCAGCTAAATTATTTATAGTATATCCCACTCAGGAAATTTTCTAGCTATGAATAATATTGTAACGCTATATGTGCAAAAGATTAAATGGAAAAAATGACACAATAACATGAGATGTCGACATCAGTAAACGTTAGTGCTGTTTTTATAGTTTAACAATATGGACAAAATATCTGACCGTTAAAGTAATTTATAACTTACATTTTAAGTATTTATATGATAAAATTATAAAATAAAGGTTGCATCTAGAAGTAAGTCAATTTGGAAAAGGTTACTAAACAAACATTGACAGTTTGTGTGAAGTCTTGGACCTTTGCGACCTGTTGCTTGTTTCGTCAGTCGTCTGTCATATTGAGCTGCCTCTACTATTTGGAATGGAGACGGATATTGCGTTCCTCGAATCACCACTATAACCCTACAAATTCTCCTCTTGTGACCAGTGTCTGAACTACCAACTACATGTACTCGCCAATGTAATTTTCAAAGTGGTACTTTAAAGTGGCACTCCGGAATTTAATACATCAAAGTTTTATTTAAATTAAGAGAAGATACGCTTTAAGTGATGCACACGGTACTTCTAATATTTTTTCATAAATCTAATTCAATTTTATTTTTTTGGCAATAAATTTCAATAACTTCTAAAATTCAATTTAAAATGTCCATCTGATATATTAAAGAAAAAATTAAATAATATTCAAGAATTTATTAAAATTATAAATATATATTATGTAAAATTTGTAAATTATACTGCCTGTATAGTTTTAGTACCAAATCAATTAAAGTCTTGTATTGTATTGGTTTGAGGTTGAGTCGTAAGACAGAAGAAGATTTTCAGGGGCGTTGTCTCAATTGGAAGAGCAGTAGAAACTATCGACAGTTTTTGCGATAATAGCTTCGTCGAAGGATGGAGACTTCGGTCGTTATCTGAGCCACCTTGTCAATAATGCTAGGCTCCGACAATTTGAGGCTTATGCACCAACGAACCCAATTAATCTAATTCTGTAATTAAGTAAAAAATATATTTGAAAAATAAAAATAGACTTCGGCATCAGAAAAATTTTACGTCCGATAGTTTTGTTAAACTATGTTACGAGTAATATTTTTGGTTTAATGAAGTGACTGATAAAAATAAGGGAAAAAATTATTATGATATTAAAATTTTGTTTAAGTAGAAGACGTACAGGATAGTTTCTAAAAATAGCCATCTTAAGATAAGATGGTATTTCATTTTGGAAAGTTGAGAAAAAGATTCATCAACTACTTATGTTTTTAATAAACTTATTTTTCAATTTAAATATTTTTAATATACTTGTAACACTGTATTTAATCTACCCAGTTCAGTCAAGTGGTAGTTTCGGAAACATTTGCTCATCGATTTCGACGAACATTTTCAAGATTTGAATCCTAAATTTTCAGAATACCCTGGCCAATTTTTATGAATTTAATCCTTCTGTATCCAAGCTGTTCAAATTATTTATTATAATTTTTTACGAGATGTTAGTCGAAAAAATAGTTAAAATCATATTTTCCCAGATGTACAGCATCTTTTTGTCTATTTTTAGATTCGACTTAGACCAAGATAAAATTAAAAAGCTACTTTGAAGGCTGAGGTAAACGTATGATTGGTTTCTTAAGTACCAGTTCTTCGACGTTAATATGTTTCAGTAAATATTCCAGATAAAAAACATGAACTTCCAGACCCTGGAAATAATGCTGGAATCTGGACGTTCTGCTACCTTCCTGCAACCGTGATTTAATTGAATCTCTTCACGGCAGGGAGCGCGCGCATCATTAATTCAGGGGGAATCACCGCGCAGCCAGACATAGTGTAATCGATCCTTAATATTTAATAGGGGGCATCCATGCTACAGAGAGGGTGCCGGGAGGGGGCGGGCTGAAACCGCTTCTTTAATCTAGAGCAATTGTTGCTCTTTTTCGTCTAGAAAATTAATTTAGAAATCGTTTACGTGCACATTCTTGCCTGAACACCTGCACGTTCACGAAGCTTAGTGTCCTATTTGCATAAAAACGTGATATCGAACTAAAAAGCATATGTATTATCAGTGAACAGTAATAAGATATTAATTAGACAATTTTAATAGGTAAATAATATATTCAATTGCGAAAATAATTTTTACAGCTCACAAAACTATGACGGTCACTAGTATATAAAATAATTTGTTAACAGATATTGGCGATACAGAGTCTAAAGGAGTTGGTTTGAGGTATATTGAAGGATGTTACAGATAGGGTAATAAAATCCATTCATACTGACGCCTACCGGGGTTCTCTGAAGCGGTGTTATACCGTTGGAATTTTATTTTTCAATGGGCCAGCGCTTGTACTCTCCCAACTATCTCATATTTGCTAGATACTTTATTATCTAAGTGATTCTCTACTATTCCTAATTGTAATACGACATTTTATTGTATTATTTTTATCAACGGGGACACTTTAAAAAATATAAAAATAGGAAATCTTTGTTTATTGAGCAGTTAAATATAAACGAAAGTTTTTAATTTTAAGTGTGAATTGATAAAATATATTTTAGTTTCGTGATAGTCTGAAAGCATATTCTTGGAACATTATTTGAAGGTAAAATTTTAATAGATGAAATATCCCTTTTCAAGTTACTGAATGAATTTCTGTCTGTGGCGTGAGACGAGTAGACAATTGGCCATGTTGGCTCCAGTGAACCCTCTTGACCCGGTTGGGGCGTCCGAGTAAGGGCTATCCTGGCCACTTGCCAGCCACTTCGTAGCTGATTTATTGCAAACTTGTTCAATAATTTCCTCAACCTCTACATTATTCATACACGGAAAGAAAGGGCTCCTACCGCGCCCGGGAAGCTGGGTTTAATTTTAAAAGCGGGGGAATCCACGTAGCTTCTTCCGCTAAGAACATTTTTTTTCTTCTCCTTCTGAGGTGGGGGTTGGGAAGGGATTTTCCGTGCTAAACTAAGCCTTCTACCTTTTACGCTACCGCACACTCCGCAGCCTCACATTCATAATTACACCACGGGCCTTCTTCACAAAAGGGTAGCTGCATTTTAAATTAAAACACCTCCATCGAACACAAAAGACGGCGAGTGTTCTGCTTCAATTCAATAGTGCTCCGTGTAGTAGCCTTCTTCCTTAGATTTAAACTTATATTTGAGAACAAGTATTCTTTCAAAAGTTATTCTGTTTAGGAAACTGGCCATTACAAGCTGGTGAATTCTACTGTACATAGGGCTCTGATTTTGACCTTCGAGACATAATAAATCTTTAAAATAACATCGAATATTAAGGATATGTTTTAAAAATATCAAATACGAGAACAGTTTAAATAGACGATTATTTCGTAATTAAAAATTATTTACCCAAGTTGTCTTCTTCTCTCCTTTCCAACGTATTCAGTTTAACTTTTATCTATGTTTTGGCTCTAATTAACTTAACTAATACTTATATTCTCGTATCACCAGTTTATGTATCTACACAATTTCCAGAACTTCAAATTCATTTGTCGATATTGTTCCACAGTTTTTTCTAGTTGTCCTAAGTTAGACCTGTGATTACTTTTTATACAACTATATCTAGTCATACACGTATTCTTACTTATCGTTACTTTAAATATGAATTAGGGAAATTATATTATATAAAAATTTCTGTAAATTCTTTTTTCAGCAACGGTTTGGAGTATATGATTAAATAATTATCTTGTATGTTCTAAAAAGGTTAACATTTAGACTAATTTTTTTTCCTGTGCCAAAGCCTGAGATCCGTTGCTGCTTGCTGAAAAAATTTGCTTTCTTCATTTTTATAGTTACAGTATATTTACGAAACTTTTATTCATTTCGCTACGTAAAATGCTACATATATCATTGATAGCGTCAGTAAAAAAAATTAACGAGATGGTTCAGGAGTATCTAATCAGGTTATTGTTAAGAATTAGTGAAACAAACATAACGTTACTTAATCTTCTAAGTAATTTATTGATAGCGAAATGCGTTTACTTATAATTGCGCCAGAGAATAGTTGTATTTGCAGAGCAATGCTCTTTCTGACATTCGTGTCTCACAACATAATGAATTCTCCCGGTACACGCTTAAAACTCGGATAATGAGAAATTTAATGGGCTCGCTCATCCTCTTTAATCCCGCTCTTATTCCCACCCTCTTTACTTCAAAGGCCCATTTAGATTTTAATGAGATATAACTTAATTAGTAGAAATATTCCATAGTATAGCTAAGATTTTAATTGCTCAGTTCCTATATAAAGCGCGTAAGAACACTTGGGACCTCCTTGGCGATAATCGCCTGACAGCAACCTCCGAATTAGGTAGTTTCTTTAAAGTGTACCATTATTATCATATTCAAGCTAACTCTAAAATGTGTCACATCATTTTGTTAATCCTTTCTTCAGACAATCATTAAAGAAATGTGGGCAAAAATACTAATTCCTCGCCCCACCTCATCTTCAAAACAATTCTTTGTTTTCTGCAAACAATCTCAGGCTTAGGCACAGGAAAAAAAATTAGTTGGGAATTACATAAACTTACGTTAAGCTGCATTTATTTATAAAGGTCAGCAAAATTACAAGTAAACTGGCAATTAATATTAAAGTTGAAATAGGTAGTTACATTCTAAAGATCGAGACTGAATTTTCTTTAGATCAAAACCACTTTTATTAATTTTAGTACCCGTTACAAGGTAATTTATTCATCAGTGACGCCAGGTGTCATTTTGTTGAATATATGAGCTGGAAAAAGCATTTACTTAGCTTGAATAAATTTTTAATTCAGAAATTTAGTAATTTATCCATCGGATAAGAGTGGAAAATATATATTATTTCTCTCCATTACTATTAAATAGAATATTACAAAGAAAATTTTACAATTATCAGACAACTCACATAAAAAATTCTGTAGAACCTCTAAAACATAATAATTACTGTCGAATACTAAAACATAGTGCAGTTAATATTGTACTTGTGTAAATGCAAGTGTTTACAGGAAGTCTTCCGGAATTATGTTATAATTAAATAAAAATACAGCCAAAAATGTTAGAAAACAAATTTAATTTAGATTTACTTATTATAAATACATCGTTTCATCCATCTTTGCGGAATTCTTCAGATAACTAGACAAAATAATTGTAAATTCAATATTAATTTTGAATACATAAAAATTTTGTTAACAGAGGATTTGCATCAACTCTGCTAACATTTAATGATTTTGCGAACTTAAGTCTCAACTCACTCTATTTTACTTCATTACATTATATAGTTCATGTTTTAAACAAAATTTTATGCATTCAAAATTAACATCGATTTTATAAATTGTGTATCTATTTATCTGAAGAAGTCAATAAAGATTGATGAAAATTTGTAATTATAATAACTAAATATTGATTCATTTTTTCTGCTGACATATATGTCCGTAGTTTTATTTATTTTACTTAATGTCAGAAAATTGATATTTAATTTTGCTATAAATTTTTATTGTCTACTTAAAGAAGACGGAAACTGTAGTGATAATATTCCAGATATTCTTACCTAAAATAACATGTTGGCTCGGTAGTACAGAGCATCAATTCATAGTAGATAAGACAAAAGAGTAATGATTTTGATTCAAAGTAGAAGCTTTCTAAACATTACCATGAATGGGCGTTTCGGTGGGTCGTTTTTTTTGACGTTGTAATTTTGGAAACTAAATCAAGTATAAAATGAGGGACCCACCATTCATAAATTCAGTGACCAAGGAAATGACAGAGAGCGAGAGATTAATTTAGTTCAGTTAGCGAAATTGTGAGATTAAGTAATATTAAACATCTACACCAACAAACGGAGAATCAGCGGAAAAAAATCTCTCCTTAATCACAAATCTGAATAATGTTAATTATGCATTTGGTTACTTGAGATCTAAAGGTTTGCCAGTCATATGTTCATCTTTTAGTTATGCTCTCTTTTCTAATTTTCTCACAACTATTCGGTTCTGTACTGCAATTAAAGTACACTGATATCTAATGTTATTATTTTATATTAATATTATACATGTAATTGAGACAAGTGTTCTTGCAAAAATAATGTTATTTAGAAACCAAAATTTATTTCACTTCATTTATATCATAAATAAAAATCGATTATAAATTTATTTAAATATATTGACACGCTGTTTTACTCTGCGGTATGCTCAACTCATCCTTATTAGAATATTTCCGAAATATTCATATTACAAATAGGTTTAGTAAGAAAACGATTATACTTTTCTTTGGTTTTATCTTGATACTCTAAATTCCCTGTGTTAAGGAATGGTGCTCTTTTCAACTCCAATTTTAAAATTATTTTTATAATCATGATTTTAACCATACACTCTATAAACTATTTGTATTCTTTTTTAATAACTTACTTTCTGTCATCCCCCATTTATAATTTGCCGAGTCACGTTAAAATGTTCAATTCTTGTCTGTATGCTTTCTACCAATTTATTTAAATTCCTATAATATTTATAACTGAACGTACGATTTAGATGTTTTTTTAGAATATTATCAACTTGATGATTTTTAGTGTGCTGCTAACATATAATATCGGATTTACTTTAAATACATTGATATCTTTCAATTTTTACTTAATTTATCGAATTAAAATTAATCAATATACTAAGGGACATATCCCAATTGTATTTATTCAAATGTTAACTTGACTGTTCCTTTATATTACATATTTGTTAATCAATAATGTTTATCAACAGGCTATGTTCCAGCTCGCTTGAGTTATTCACACCAGCTGCGAGGTCCTCTCAATTGATTCTTGGCTCTGTCCTCCCAAACCCAGAGACAAATGTTTTCTTTCTGCCCTGCCCCGATTACCACACTCGTAAATATCGTCCTCCTATCGAAGCGTCGCTGAAGGGAATAATCTCCTCCAGCCACACCACGCCCTTACTAGTTGATGACATTCCACACAAAATAAGACATCAGGAAGGGTACAGAATATTTATAAAATGACATTAACAAAAATTGATAGATGTCTAAAAATACCCAACTCATAATTATAAGTGCAGGATGATAAATAAATATTTAGGGATGAATGGAAATTAAAATTCTGCGAATTGGGAATGCTCATCAGATATTTATAGAAAATTATGAACACTAAAATACTTTATATTGATAGAAATATAATAGCTAAAACTTCAAGACACTTGGCCGCGTTAAATTACTATTAATCTGAGTTAGGTTGATAAATAATATAAATGTAGAGAACAGTAATATGACCCTAGGGTTGACGCGACTACAAATTCAATAAAAAAATAATAATATAAGCAAAAATTAAAGATGTGAAGGCATTAAATGAAACACGGTAAAGAATAACTGACTTCAATGTCAAATAAATGTTGATTTAAAAGATTATTTCAGCAAAGATGTTTCATACACGAGGATAATAAATTTTTTCAATAGGGGCCATATTATGTATGATAAGCTGAGTTCGTGTGGAACTGAACAAGGACTTAAAATGGTTGAACGACCAATGAAACAAGTTGCCCATTAAAAAGCACGAATATTCATTATGTCTGTATAATTTTAAGAATAGAAATGCATAAAATTCATGGGTAAATCCCGACTCAAGAGTTCTACGAGCTGATGTCGGTAATGTCCCAGGAATCGCGATAGTGAGAAATGTTGTGCGGGAGTGAGAACTCCGGAGGCGGAAGTTGCAGAAGCAGCAGCAGCGACCAAGGGAAGGCTGTAAAAGACGACGAAACCGCACTTCACTAAGGGAGCCTCTAAACGACTGAGGTCCTCTTTATAGCGCCATCAAGGCCCAGACTCGGCAGGCGTAAAGCCCTCCTTGATGACTCAAGTAGCTACAACACCTGTGCTTAATAGAACGTGCTCCCCAGGTTTATTAGTACGTCATAAACAGCAACGGAGGTGCTAGCGCGGATAAGTAACACACACACAGGGGGGCGTGACGTCGTAAACAGAGATTAGAACACGAACGATCTTGGAAACGCATTGTAATCAATTAGGGTGCTCGATGAAGGTAGTAAGGAAGGAGGATGCCTTGAACACGCGTAAACAACAATACATAAGAAAAACGAAAGAAGGAGCCAAATGCAATAGTTTGACACGTTATTCCTGTTCCACGAATCAACAAGTCTTCATTTCTTTCTGATTATTTTTCAAAGCGGGGTATATAAACTTTCCATAATGGTCAGCAGCTCCCGAATTATTGACGCCCATAGGGAAAAGAGATATAAAAACAAAGGGTGATTCAATGGACAAAAGATGGCAACAAGAAACAATAACATAAATTTCTCTTAAGTCTCATACGATATTTAATTCACTTTTCTCACTGATAGACCGTGTTTTCTATAGATATAACCATATTCAGACCTTCTATTTAGGTTATTTTGTTTTCTAATTTACTCAAAAACTAATTAATAAACTTGGGTGGCCACTCCAATTTCCATAAACATTAAAAATAATAATTGAAAGAAAGTTACGACGCGGAGACAATGTAAAAGATAATAAAATCAACTGTAATTATATCTGGACACCTCATATTCTTTGCAGCGTTTTGGAACTTCATCAATCCCAACAACAAACCGACTAATTTTTGTTCGGAATCAGTTTTAGTCTGATTAGGTAACAAGATATTTATTCCAGAAACTGTTCAATTTGATTTTAAAATTCAATATCTCAAATGGACAAAATTTCTAAAACGCCAGTCGTGTTCATGAAAATTTTTATAATAAATAGATTAATAAATATGTATTTAATAATGAGACATTCCATTTCGTAAACTTGGCTTATGAAAAATAAAATAGAGGGCAAGAAAAGTAGAATATGAAATATTTGTGATCTAAAGAGATTATCTCAGGCCAGAGCAAGATAAAGAACCAAAAATTAACAGCCTGATGACGCACAAACGTATTTACGTCATTAATTTACTAGAGGAATATAAAACAACTTTCTAAAAAGTTTATTAATATTTTAGTATTCTATTTTCATTTATTAGCCGTTGCAGATGATTAATTTTATATGTTTCATATATTAGTCCTTATTTCATCTTCAGAAGCCAGATATACTTAAAGTGGATTTACTGATTCAGTTTCACAATGGATCTATTACAAGTTTCTCCGTATGAAGGTTTTTCAATGGTTTCTTTCATAATTTGCCGGGTGAATACATTCGGTGTGAAGATAATATAATATAATTAATTATTGTTCTAATACGTTTGGTTAATTAATTTCACGCTTCAAATGAATTCTCTGTGATAAAATTTACAATTAATTTTATTTTATAAGAAGCCATATTTTTTTAAAAAAATTCTCGACTTATTACAACTAGGTACAAAGGGAAAAATACTATTTTTATAGACACAAAATTGCCGGAAAAGAAAAATGTTCACCACCTGATATCCAAAATTAGACAAAGTAAAGTGAAAAGTGTAAATCTGGCAAACGAGCTTTGAAATTGGAGACGGAGATTGTTGCTTCTTTTTCGGCCTGGTGACCTCGTTCTCTTCCCGACGGCGTTATGGGTCGTAAGGACGCCCCTATCGGGATATTTACGGCGGTGTTAGCGCCTCCCGTGACAGATACGCCAACTGTTGTGTGCGTTTTACTGCTGCTGATAGTGAGGCCTCCGTGGTCTTGAGAGAGAACCTGCACTACCATTCCCCAGAAAGAGTCACACAACTTCGTCCGGAGATCAGATAGTCAACCGGGTATTTCGTAAGCAACTAGGAAAACCTTCACAGAGGAAAGAAAACACAAAAGAGAAAACTAAATTAATATGAAAGTGGAATCTCAAACTCAATTTTCTCGATAAATAGCATTTCTGTAAGGAAACTTGAATTTAAATTATGACAGATAAGTCAAAGAACAAGCTCAAATAAATACTCATTCACAAAATATAAAAAAAAACATTCTAAGATTTTAAATCCCAAAATATATCATGTTAAATATCACATCCAAGAAAATTACTGAATTTTGATAAACGCAGTAGAATTAAAATGTTAACAATACAGTTAAAAATAAATTATTAATAAATTTTCAAGGCACTTTTTGCAACAATACGACATAATTGTATACTTTCGTGAATTTCCCAACGTGGGATTGCTAACGAGGGAATTTCGAATATTCCATACACTGGCCTTTCAAATAAAAAAAGAATTTATTAAAAACGTCACACACAACTTGTTTTATTCCATTCAATACCTACCCACCCTTATTGAAAACCCTATGTATTAATGAAGTCTGTAAAACATTTTTTTGTAAATGAACAATCGTGATTTATGATTGAAAAATATTTTATTTCATTCCTCTTTTTTAATTTTGATATTGAATCTGATATTTTAAAATTCATAGAATATATTTTAAGAAATTAGTTTCGTTAAAACAACTATTGCAATCGGATTTATTAAAGGCAAGGTAGAATTGTATTACCAGAATAAAGTTTCTGTTGTAAAATGAGAACCACTATACTATGCTCGTGTACATTTATCACTAGAAGCCAGTTATTAAAATACACACATTTTTTTGCATACATGTTATCGAAAGTTCGCTGTATCGCTCGCTATAGGTTTCGCGAATGTTGCTCAGCCATCATTGTCGTTTCGAATATTGCCTTTCGGAGCTGTTTACCCTCGCCGTGTGGTATCTCTAAAGCTTACATCCTGCCTTCAAATATCGTCTCTAGATATATTTGTCGTTTACGGAGGGACGGAAAAGTTACTCTAATTTAATGTGAAATAACTTGGGCGAAGTCTGTAAAAAATATCTTCCATCTACTACATATCAATCATTTTAAAGAAAACCATAGTGTACATAATATAGAAAAATATTTATATAAAAACTTATATTTTAATCGCTCACTCCTAACACAGTTTACGTAAACTTTATTGTGATTCACAAGGCAGTAATTACCATGATAGGGACTATTCCAGCGATAACTTGATAAAAAAATTGTAAAGAGCTAACATATAAGTATGGAACATCCCTTACAAAATTTATATTCTCTTCCTTAAATTTTCAACAAATTAAATTGAATCATGTAGTAAATAGGAACCCATAATTGCGTCGGTTCGAAAGTGGAAATTTTAAAACTTTTTTCATTGTTTCCTCATCACACCATGCTGGCGGTGAAATTAATTTCACACAACTCCCCATCTACTCGCTCCCCCACCTTCTCTCACCCGTCCTCGTGAGAATCTATCTTTAATAATCTCTCGCTTAACTGGCAAATTTAATTACATTTTTGAGTAAGCCCTAATCCTCCGCTGTATACCGACAGTGGGGAGGAGAGGCTCTTTCCGAATGCTCTAAAAAGTTTATTTTCCGTAAAGGTTCATTAAAATATTTCAGACGTATCTACCTCCAGTAAATTGTCTTCGATTTGCTTCCTAAAACACCTCTCAAAACGAAGGGCTAGTGGTTGCAGACGGATAATGCGTATAAATCACTCAATGGCATTGAATGAACACGCATATTACACTACAGTCCATTCCACTATTTAAATTTCTCGGAATTTTTTGATCGGATTGCTTTAGATTAAAATTTATTAAACTTCGACGTTAATAAAAAATAATATAAGAGAAAATAATTATGGAAAGAAACAACCAGTACAACAAATATTTATCATCTCATATTTAATAATCATAAATTTTTGACATAATCGGGCACTGACATCTGCAATAAAATCATAGACCTTACCCACATAAACCCAACAATATACAAGATCCAGTTCACGTGTCACAGTAAACTTTCAAACTGAAGTCTGGCCCCGATAATATCCTGTGAAAATAGTTACTTGTCTTGTCTTTTGAGATAACCTTCTCATATCTTAAAAATAATATAATTGGTATCGCAATCGTTTTTATTTCGTTTATATATAGAAGGCAGTATTTTTCCCTGTGACAGAGTTCATAAATTTAAAAACTGACCATCAGTTATAAAAAGATCATTTATAGTGTGTTCTTTTTGACCCGGAATTTTCCATTATGTTTTATTATATCTATTTTACATTAAATATTCTCTATAACTCTTAGGATAGATGTCTAGAACGAAAATTATATCCAACACATAAAATATTTAGGTATTTATGTTAACGTAAGAAAAATAGTGAATTACTAAATATTACTTATACCTGCAGTACTTCGTCAAATTTTAAAACTTATGGTTCATCTATATCATCACTAGATCTGTGAACACCGTAATGACGTCAACATATAATCTATCAATTAAACACCACGACCGTGATGACACCACCTTCTCCCCATCATAAACGGAATTGGAGGCAATGCTGTTTTTAAGTACCACTTGGACGATACATTAAAAATGTAGTTACATTCACTGGCTTTGAAATTTTACGTACTCTATGATTTCAAAACATGATATCCTAGACGTCAAAGATATAGATGGCCAAAAACATCTCCTACATATATAATGGTCGAGAAACATTTTCTTCGCTTTGTTCACTGGAAGACTTTTAGTGACTCTTGGACCGCAACCTTTAAATTTTTAATAAAAATCTACGGAAGGAAAAATACTTTCTCTCCTAACTCCTTGACCAAAGTGTTTATTAAAGCACACTCCACCTACACGAAAGAAGTGAAGAAGGGAGCGCATTATAGTTACCCCAGGGGAGCGTCTCAATTATTTAGCAGACAACGAACACTCCTCCAAAAATTCTTTGAGACCTGTCTTCAGTACCGTCGCATTCAAAGCTTCTCTGCGAAATTAAATTTGTTTGTTCTACGAGATATTGCTCTACCGTAATTTATTTTGAAAAGCTTTCTTTTGCTTATGGCCATACCTTCCTTCATACTTGGGTCACATTGTCCTAATTCGACATTAAAATTGAATTCTGCAATTGTGGCAGTATTGTCTGTTTTAACCACCTATCCTTCTTGATTAACGAAATGAATGCGCTCAGCAAATAAAATAGAATAGCCTAATTAAATATTGATTTTAACAAATATAAGCCAATTTTTATTTAATGCCCAATAAATTTAACTAAATGGAAATAAGTTATTTTATGCGATAGTTCAATTCCACATATATAATTTATTTTTACAAAATATAAGATATACGACACAAAAAACTCTCTGACTGTAACACTAGCCTGAACAAAGCATAAATCATCCTTTCAATACCTTATAAGCAACATCACTGAATCTAAGTAATTGTCTAACTTCAATTCTTTCTTTTTTGACTACTGAAACAGCAATTACACGTTACTTATAAGGCTGTTTAACATCGTACTTTAAATTTAGATGAGAAACATGAATGTATTTGGGTGTTCCATGGTTGCAAATCAAAATAAATATTGAACAAAGCATTTTCGATTACCGCTTTCGCGTAGTAGCTGATTATTGTTTCCATAACTAAATTACCGGATTGTTGTATAAAAATTAAAAATCAGACTTCCAAAAATTATCTGTATACTTAAACAACAGATTGAGCTGTATATATTTAACTAACAATTTTAACGAAGCCAATTAGTTTTATAAAAATTTTCGATTCATGGCAGGAAATTTTCACACAATATTGTACAATTACTATCCTTTCTGTACAAATTGAGTGAAAATAATTTAGGTTTATAAAAATCATGTGTATTTAACGTAATAATATATTCAATTCTATCATTAATGCTAGTCTCAAATTTAAATCTGATATTTTATTAATATCTAGAAACCCCATAAAATTAAAATTTGAATGATGTTCTAGCGAGGCTTTTGTAGTTTTATTGAATTCAAATGCATTTTCAAGAGCTCTTTTTTTATATTTTCAATATAAATTCTCTAACTAATTTAAATTTACATTCTTTTCCCTTCAGCGTTTCAAGCAATGGAGATCGGAAGCAACCTCCGCGCATATGAAAATTAACGTGTAACTTTTAGTTTATGTACTCAAGTAAGCTCACTAAAATCGACATTTATCTGAAAACTTAATATTGAAATAATTCAAATTACGTTCCGTTGTATGTTAAGTGAGGCAAGTTATGTGACACTTTGACATTTACTGCGGTTTTTGTTTAATTGAATTGCCTGCTCAACTGTTTGATCACCACAAATGTCACCGGTCACAATATATAGGTGTCACTGTTGTTTGTGAAGTATGTATTAACGCCGCCTGCCAAGTTAAATAAACTTACATAGAATGTTTTGTAGCTCCGGGGCCATATTTATTAACTATTGATGTGTATTTATCCCTCTGGTATGTATAAGTTAATTATACATAAATTCCGATGATGTTGCTACAGCAGACAGTGTATTTAATATTTACAAACATTATCGAAAAGAAAAGTGACCCTGGAAGAAGCTGCTGAAAGAGAAATTGAATGCGACAGATTATTCGTTTACATTTAGATTATTACTCTATCCGATTCCAGTCATTTTCAGACGCTTTTTCCAAAAAGAATTTTGTAGGGAAATTTGTTTCCCTTTAGGTACAACCGCTCAGAAAAGCGTACTTACGAGCATCACCCTTCGGGCAACGTACCAGGAAAAGAGAAAATCGGAAAAAGCTATTGTGTTTTCGAGGTGAAAGCGTTTGAGATATCTCGATCTAATTAAAAAGTTAATTTATGTCATCTTAGTTGTGCTTTCAAAGTTAATCCGGTCGTTAAAAGTTTTCTGGAGTCGGCCTCGTGTAGTTAACTGATGTGAGGGGAGTTGAGCAGGCGCTGATAGCATCTTCCTTTCCAATAAAAGCAGACGAAAGGAAAAGGAAGGCCCGCTGTTATATCGGAAAGCCCTCGGGTCTCGGCCTTCTTCTCTGTGCAGAGCATCTGCGTTAACTTGTTTTCTCTCTAAAATAGACTGCAGACAGCAAAATACCAAGAAACTTGTTAAATAGATGTGGACTGGATGGTACCTACGTCCAGAGAAAGCCTCCTATCTTAGACAAATCCAAATACCATTTCATATCTTCTTACATTGCAAAATATTTAATGAAGGATTAGTAGACTTGCCAATTTCAGCAGTATAAAATCATACCTAGGAAAGGACATCGTTTCTTGCCGAAGTCGCTTACGTTCACTAAACTTCCTTATCATTACTCTTCATCACATCCAACATCATTTGGTATAATCTTACATCTTGGATACAAATTTAATATTTCGTTGACAAACCAATTATCTTCAGATACATTCAACTATGTCATAAATAGTGTTTAGTAACGATTAACGTCTGTGTAGTTTAAATTAAGTTTAAAATAGACCAAAAAAGCATTGAAATTTATAAATAATTAAGTAATTTAATTTAAGCACGTTTTTGTCGGTATGGACCCTAATCAGGTAGACAATAAAGATATTAAATACAGCGACGGTGCTAGAAGCTTTCATGTCTTTACTGTAGACCTGATGAGTCCACATCAGACAGAAACATGCTGTTAAGTTAATTTAAATCGAATCGGATATGGAATATTCTAAATATATTTAACTATTTTGAAGTCGATGAAAAAATTATTGTAAATTATTTCAATAAGTTCAGAAAAATTATTTAGCCACGTCGAAAATGAATTTTCCAAAAAAGTCGACGTTTATAAAATCTCTAAGAACGATATATGGTAAGTGTAAGTCGAAAACAAACCAAACATTGTCAATTTTAACATTAAAATTTTGATTTACTCGAAATTTTGCATAGTGTTTTGATATATCAAATTTACTGATGAACAACCATCCATTGGGAGACCATGAACTTGCTTAAATATTTTACCCCTAAACGTTAAATAACCATTATGTAAAATTATTTTCATATAACTGAACATGTTTTTACTTTTATTTCAGTACGGTCTTTAAGTTTGTCCCTGTTGGAATTAATTAATTCAATGACAAGCTCTATTGGTAAATTTGTCTAAACGTGTTAATTTTTCATTACCTTTTAAGTCATCTATATATTCTATTAAGGTTTTTAATTTAAATACATTATTCAATAATTAAAATGTCACTTAATTTAAAAAATGTATTAAAGATTTGAAAAAATTGCGATCGTCGAAAATAACAACACATTAATATTATAATTATTTTCAATATATAAGATAAATTATTAAAAGGTTTTAGCATCGCAGGATGTATATCCTGGCGACAGAACAATCGTCTTAGAAAATGTTTTTAACTGATTATTTCATTGACTCTGTTAACGTTTTGACATAAGTGAAGAGAACAAGCGTCTTTTCATTGATAGAATATTTATAAAATCTTTGTCGTGAATCAATATAGGTTACTATTAAATCGACTTGTTTTTTGAAATTATATTAGAAATATCATATCCATATTTAATTTTTATTGTTATATATATATATATATATATATATATCAAAAGGAATGCTTGTGAATAAGGATAACGAAACCACATCAAGAGATAAAAAAACATGATCAGATGGAACATATAAATCATAAATATTTTTGATAAATTAATAGTTATTTTAGATAAGGAAATAAATTTTAAGAAAAGATTAACTTCTGAAAAGTAACACATTAAATAAAATAAAAACTGTTAATATAAAACATGACATTTCTCATCTATATAAATTTTCTTCGTTGCTTTAATCTTACGGTTATTATTTGATTTTCACTATCATTGTTTTTATTATAAATATTGACAAGGACCACAAGTATTGGTCGAAACGTCTATTTAGCGTAAAGTTTTAAAAACTTGGTCAAATGTTTATAATTGTCTGTTTATACGGGTGGTTAATTCTGATCTACCTGCTCTAACTTTGTTTCAAACAACAAATACTATGAATAAATTTTACATAAACGTCTCAACTTCAGAGGAAAGAAGAAATAAGGAAACTATATATATATATATATCGTTTCCTTATTTCTTCTGTATATATATATATATATATATATATGTGTGTGTGTGTGTGTGTGTGTGTGTGTGTGTGTGTGGAAAATCTACCAGGTAGAGGGTATAACCTATAAATCTTAAGAGTTCACCATTTTAATCGACTGTATTATTTTGATTTCAAGTCACGTTTATTACTTGCACCCTTGGAATAACGCAAATAATTTATAGCAAATTATATTAATTTTATCAAAATATTTAATTATTTAAAAATATAAATTTTTAATTATATTTATTATTCATTTGTAGATGTCTGTCAAATAGAATATCTGAGTTTTTGTATATTAACATTACGTTTAATTTTGTACATAAAGTAAAGGCTTCTTATTTACTGAAGAAGAAGAAATTTGAAATGTGCGTTAGGTAAGTAGCAATGCCGTAAAAGTAGAGGAAAAGAAGGGGTTATATTTGCAAATATTCCAGCTGTGTCCTTTGTTCTCCTCGTCGTTAACCGTCGCCAGGGCTTTTCTTACGGAACATCGCCTTTTCCATTTGCAGAAGATATTACGACAATTAATCGCGCGAGATTTTCTACTTTTTTCCGGAGGCGAGGTGTACATGGCGCATGAGCGAACATTACGAGTTTATCTCCCTTAGTAACGACGCAATTCGGCGGTGTTTTGTTGGCACCTTTTTCACGGCCAGGCCCAGCCACATTACCTTAGCGCTCTCTCTGCGTTAATGACTATTGTCCCGTTGTACAATTGTATTATTATTCCGTATTTTTCATTTCGTTGTTTTTTGTAACAATTTGCAGCCGAAAAAAAGAGCAACACCGGGAAAGGACGCGGTAGTGCTATCAAAGCCACGCTCGTAATGCAAATAGAGAAGGGGAATGACCGCACACAAAATTCAGTCTACATTCTCTTTTCTCCACCCACCCACACAAACACACGCATAGATAGAGAGAATGTTTTCAACTCTGTGACGACTCAAATGACTTAGAACTAAACTAAATGACGCACGAAATTACTTTTTTCTCTACACTCTTGCGTTAATACAGTTCA
This sequence comes from Eucriotettix oculatus, assembly GCA_034510155.1. Classification (NCBI taxonomy): domain Eukaryota; kingdom Metazoa; phylum Arthropoda; class Insecta; order Orthoptera; family Tetrigidae; genus Eucriotettix; species Eucriotettix oculatus. The sequence continues at coordinate 45,289,622 of CM067382.1, forward strand.
CGAGGCATGAAAATTAAGATTTTGAACCCGCTCAAAACTGGTGCGTCGCTTTGTACTTTATGAACTGATTACCACATCAGTGAACTTGGAATATTTTACCTATTCTAACCTTCGTTACTATTTTTATGCAGCTTTTTCCTGGAGAGACCGTAAACTAAAAATTATTATTGTGTATAATTTTTATTCTCTCATCAGCGTGAAAATTTCTTAATATTTATTATTTAAGTAGCAATTTTTTTATTTCTCACTCTTATATTTTCTACTTCGATTCTTTCCTTGTTAACAACTCGTCATTTTTAAAATGTTCAGACTTACGTTCATTAATTTTATTTTATTGCATATATATACTTAAATGAATTTAACATTGTACGTATTTATGTGTATTTTTCCTGTTTTCTCCACTATATATTTTTCCGGTTGGGTTCAGCAATTGTAGACATTACGCTTTGTGTGACATTGCTTCTGAAGTTACATCTATACAGCTGCGTTTTGTCTGTCGAAAAAAATTGGAAACTTTCTGCCCAACGAACCTGAATTAATATACATAAACAGTTCTTGGCTTCCCACCCGAGTTAAAGAAATCCAGGAGTTGTTTATCTAGATTATACTCCGGGAAAATCTTCACTTATTTAACGATGTAGTTAACTTCAATTTGAGACGATTTTGCTTATCAAACAGACGTAAAGACCATTTCACCAAAATTAACATAAACTATCGTCATATTCAAACATTTCTGATTTTCCTGCATTTATCATAAACTATAGAAAGATCATTTGGGAATCTCTGGTAAAAGTATTGATCGTGTATATGATCAAGGAGCAATCAGGTTATGGAACAACTTAAGTGAGAGCCAGAGTAACATCTGAACACAATTCTCTGATATTAGCAGTCCCTTCGACTTGTTTTTGTGCACTTAATAATAAGCATATATAAATTTACTAGCGATTGCGGCTGGACTGTTCGAGCGGACTCCGACCTGACTCAAAGTGGACTTCAGTAGAGCAGAAAATTTAAAGCAGTGCTATATTTAAAGATACGTTAACGAACCATAAGTACTAATAAAGCTACTTAAAATTGAAGGTCAGTGATCAGTTATAATTTTTTATTAATTCGTAATTAACTATCATACAACTTAGACATGTTGACTACTACGCTTTAATTGACACATTATTATTTTCTATTTATGTAAAATTAGTTACAAAAAATAGCTTGAATGGAAGGAACCGGCAGCGAACTGGATTTCTACTTTTTTCGTCCAGTCTATCGAGAACGTGCACAAAAGCCTTGCCAAATTGCTATTAGGCATGGGCGGTGAGGGACTTCTGGTCTTTGCAGGCGGCAATTATAACGCAGAACCGCCCCTCTGATGAACTCCGTAATTGTGTGTGTCTCGTGTAATTTCGCCCCCGACAACACACGAGAAATTCGCGAGCAGAAAACCAAGCCGTCGCTAAGCTCTCACAGTGGAAACTATCCACTAAGAGGATTTACCGGATTTATTCGGCGTCAATATTATTAAATTGCGTAAATTAATGAGAGAACCTAGTACTGCTTTACCACCCAGTGATTCGCAGATAATGAACGTCTTTGTCTTATTCGAGGTTTTGGTGAGTTCTACTTGCTTTTAGCTGTTTCGTTTGCTCCGAAGCCACTGACGCTTAGAGAATACTTTTAATGACAATAAATCTATAAAAACCTTCTTTAAAAGGAACTTCATATGAACGTAATATGCCATCCCATATCGTCTAAACTAACGAGGAAAATGAAGTCGTTATATATTTGTAGTTTTGTCGTGCAACACGTAAAAATCAAATCGAACATTCGAATATTCTGAGATCATGTTATGTAACGAAAATAGTTTTACTGAATGTTGCTCTAAGGTAAATTTAAACAAATGTAAGGAACCGACCTATGGTCACGAAGATTATAACTGCTGGAGAATCAATTAGCTGACCACATATTACTCCAAATTTGGAATTTGTCATGTAAGATGACAGCCCGCTGTCAACCCGGTAGGCCAAGACCCTAAATGAGCTGAAGATCCAAGGAAGAAAGAGGAACCGGTCTAGTACTAAGGCGCATAAAAACAAAAACAAATCATTCTATGTACATGTGTTAACACCAGCTATTCATGCATATGGATTCTACATATTCAAAATCATGACTTTTTATCTTCCGCCATTTTGTTTATAGACAGTAGTTTGATCTTGGGGTTTTAGACAGGAAGCATCAACGTTTCAAGCATACCTCTCCAATCGTTTTTTGCCTTTTTCGTAAAAGCGAGAAAATATGTTAGATGTCTGATGTTAGTGATTTATATGACAATAAAAAAATATTCATCTTAATTGGCCGGACAGACAGAAAGAAAAAGATTATTGAATATCCTTCATTTTGTTTGAATTTGTAGTAACAAGTTTTGAAACAACCAAAACCATTTCATTGAAATCAGTCTTATAATTTCCCTTTATAAAGGAAACGTAATAAAAGTTTGAGTCCGCCATTTCATCTGAATATGAAGGATGTCACCTATAGCTTCCGTATCTGTAAGACAGCCAAAATGCCGTTTCGTTTAAATTGCTCCGACTGTGTTCTTGTAAAAAGAAGAAAAATCAAGGTTTTGGATCATACGCTATTTTGTCTCAAGATAGAGGACGGTAGGTTACATTTGCGAATCTACATAAAACCCAAAAAGGTTTCATGGAAATCAATCCTACCATTTCCTTGAAAAATAAAAAACAAAAGAAATAAAGAACTTGAGTCCACCATTTTATATCAATATGACGGATGTTGGTAACCTATTACATTCTATACAACAACCTGAAAATATTTTTAACTGAAATAAAATATCAAAATCAAGGTTCAGAATCTCCCACCATTTTGAATAACAAAAAACAAGTATAATCTTCCAACTCTAAATAAGAACAAAAAACAGTTCATGGAAAGCTGTCCTATCATTCTTTGTAAAAACGAAACGAAATAAAAGGTTAAGACCGCCATTTTGTATAAACATGATGGATTGCGAACATTACGGAACAATATACCGACGAAAAAAGTTTAATTCATAACGACTTTGTCACTGTAAAAAGAAATAAAAAACAGTTTTGAATCGCCCGCCATTTTGTGAAGGATTGCAACCAAAAACGTTTCATTTAAAGGACCGTGTCCTTGTTAAACTAATTCAAAATGAAGGTTAAGAATCAGCAGCCATTTTATTTCAAGACGAGTTTAGCCATCCGTCTCTAATAGAAAAAAGGACATTATTGGAAAACGGTCCTTTCATACTTTTGTAAAAAGCAAACGAAAGAAAGGTTTTAATCCGTCATTGTGTCTTAACAAGGTTGATTTAAAAATGTTACAGATCTATATAACAGCCAAAAACGGTTTCATCTAAAACGACCATGTTCTTGTAAAAACAAATTCAAGATTTTGAAAAAAATCAAAATAAGGTTTAGAATTACCCGCCATTTTATCTCAAGACAAGTTAAATCTTGCGGCTTCAACAGGAACCAAACCCCGTTCTTATGAAATGCGAACGAAATAAAGGTTTGATTCCGTCATTTGGTCACAATATGAAGAATCGCTACCAAAAAAAAAAGTTGTATCTAATGCAACTGTTTCCTTATAAAAAGAAATCAAAATAAAGGTGTAGAATCACTCGATATTTTATCTCAAGACAAGTTAAATATTTAGGGTCTAATAGGAACCACAAACGTTCTTGAAAAGTGGTAAGATTAATCCTATGTAAAAAGCGAACGAAATAAAAGTTTGAGTCCACATTTAGTATAAATATGAACTATTGAAACAAAAAACATTCATCTAAAAGAAACAAAAATCTTTTATAATCAGCGGCATTTTATATCAAGGCGACTTTAATCTTCCGGCTCTAATAGGAACCAAAACAATTCTTGGAAAGCAGTACGATCATTACATTGTAAAATGCGAACGAAATTAAGTTTCGAGTCCGCCATTTTCTCTCAATATAAAGGATTGCAATCGAAAAATGTTTAATGAAAAACGACAGTGATGAAAAAGGTTTAGAATTACCTTCCATTTTATCTCAAGACTAGTTTAATATTCCGGCTCCAATAGGAACCAAAACCTTTCTTTAAAAGCAGTCCTTTAATTTACTTGTAAAAAGTAAACGAAATAAATATTTCAATCCACCATTTTGTCTGAACATTGTCGATGTAAAAATATTACGAATCTGTGACAACCGAAAAATTAATTTCATCTAGAACAACCCTTGAAAAAAGTAAAAAGAGAAAAGGTTTTGGATCGACCGCCATTTTCTCTCAAGTTGCCCGTTTTACCTTAAGTACAAGAAAAAAATTGATACAAATGGGTCCACCAATTTTCTTGAGAAAAGCGAACAAATTCATCCCCGTCAACATATCTGCAGAAACTTACGATTGCATCGGTTTCACGTGAAAAACGAATAAAATGTAAATACAACTATTATTCAAGCACGAACTGTAGTATGGAAAAATCTCATTATAAATGTTACGTTAATTATCGCTCATGACCTATACCTTCATTCCTCCCGATTTTTGTAAGCTTCACTTTAGAAGAATTGATTAATATATAAACATTGCAGGTTTCATTCCATAACTTTTTATATTATTTTTAACCACTGTATCAACAAAAGTTAAATTTGATTTCTGGTTATTTTCACTGACACTAACTGCAACTCTTTTGGTTTCCGAACAATATACGATAACCAGCCCCATTGGAACACTTTACTTAATGCTTAATTTAGTTGTATTTACGTTACATGGTTCTTATATTATTATTCCGTTCCATTCTCTTAGAGACTTAATATTATTGATGGAAAAAAATAAAGACAATGAATTAATTACGTGAAATTACATGTAAAATACTGGTTTGCCATTGACAGCATACGTCTACATTCCTTTGTTAATATGGGTCCAAAATGAAATAGCTGAACGCAGCAAATTTGTTTCACAAATTTGTTTCCACTTACCTTCACCGCTCACGTTGATTTTCCACGGAAGGGCTGGAATCAATCTTCAGGTAGCCGAGCATCGATTAATCTGCTTTCCCGCGTCGAAAATACCGAGGAACGAGCAAAAATAAGCGAAAATACACTAGAGAAATCACGTACGGGACATTTAAACGCGCGCCATATTGGATTGCGAAGTTATGCCAAAAATCTCTGAGGACGCATATCTTTGAGACAAAGAGAGAGTTCAAGACTTCGAACAGTAACCATAGAGAACGTCACGCGAACCAGAAAATGCACATTCCTTACGATCGAATTAAAGCTAATAAGGAAATGAATATTTTAATTAACTGAAACAATATTTAAATATATAAAAATGTATGTGTGTAACAGTAAATTCATTTGTGTGTGTCTGTTTATAAACTTACACACATGTAGCAATATTTGATCGCATGTTAGTTACGACTGGAAACGATGGTTGTAGGGGTAAGACACTCATATTACCCGCAAGAGGGGAGAGGGTGGGCGATGGAAAGGGTGGAATTTATTAAACATGCTACATTTCAATCGAATAATTTTCTTTTTCGAGAGGAGTGGGGGTGTATGATGGTTATTTTAAAATAATTCGATTTAACCGAGTTTTGTGACGAATCCAGACTTATGAATGTCGCTGAATTTATTTTTGGCATTCACCATATCGATTAGGTTGACGTTCATGGTTTGAAGATGAAGAAAGATGGGAAAATAGTCTGTAATTGTCCATATTAGATTCTAATCCAACGCTTTCTGTGTCGCAGACTCTCGATGCCGTTACGCCTCTTAATGATAAAAATATGAAAATTGTTCGAGAATTTGGACTCTTGGTTTTCCCTTAGTTGGATAATGACTTTAATCATTTAGTTAATTTCAATTTTACTCTCCATCGGCATTGCGCGGGGGAGTGAGAAGGCGTAAATTCCCCTAAAAGATTAGTGTTTAATCCATATTTTTCGGTGTAGTTGTGAAAAGTGGCGCTCCCGATTCCAGTTGAGTCATGCAGTATTAATATTTTATGCAAATGTATGTCGGGGTTTCTCACCACTATGATAACTCCCCTGCAATGTTGCTATACACAAATACTGTGAGGGCAACGCTATCGAAGTAATTCACCCCCGCCTCTCATTCAAAATTAACACTAAAATTAAATTACTCTACCCACTCCTTAACAGAAACGCACCAATCTCCCTTCCCCACTAAAAGACTCATTTACCTCTCCTTAATCCACCCTATACAGCCCTACGCATGTTCTATTTGGGAATCTACTGCCAACTCCAATTAAAATGAAATCCAAACCAAACAAAATAGAATCCTTAGAATCATATCCAAGTCCCCATGGTATCTTCGCAACTCGGTAATTCACAACTACATCCAACCATGATCTCCACCACAATTAAATCATCCATATCATATTTAATCAAAAATTCTGTTACCCACTGCAATGATACCACAGGCCTTTTCCGCGACAATCCACCTCCTCCTCCACATAACCGAAGACTAAAAAGAAAATTACCCATAGACTACATCCTTCCACTCTCTCATTCCGATATAACTTACCGTTAATTTCTCCCCTAGTAAGCTGGTACCTCGTTCACCTTCTCTCAAAAGCTCTTCCTATATTTTAACGCTTTTAGCTGATATCCCCCCAAATTCTGTTACAAAATTCACCACCGCTGAAAATCTAAACCAATATTAATAACCGTATCAACAATCTTATGTATTTTACATCACTCGGTCTTTTCTCTCGCTTTCAAATTGAATGTCACTGGACATTACAATTCTTTCAAGTATTCATGTCAATTATTCAAAAAGGGCGCTGCGGGAGTTTTCTCGCAGGCACTTCAGCCCAGAGTGACTGCGGGGCTCACCTGATCATGTCGGGAATGCCTCGCACTCTCTCTGGGTATTTTTTATCAAAGTTCTCATATGCCGAGACACCTTCATCTATTTTAGGAGGTATATGTACTGGGGTCAAAGACCTTGGGCATTTGGCAAGAGTTGTCCGCTAATCCCATCGGATCAGTCAGCCAACTGCCTCCTGAAACTGGTGAAGACACGCAGAAGGGAATGCTGCGACCCCACAGCAGACTCGTCTCCCGTCATTCGGAAGGGCGTGAGAATAGTACCCAATGTCCGACCTACCTGATGCAGGTTTTCTAGGGTTTTCCCTGCATCTCTTTAGGTGAAACACCGGGTAGGATCCTCAAACCATAGCCCGGGGGCCCTAGTTAACCCTTGGCTACCTTGCTCTACCTTCCGCATCACCCCTTTTCAATTCCCTTCCTATGCTATTAAAGGGGAGTTGCCTGTTTCAGGATCACCCTCATGTAGCCTGTTAATCCAAAAAAAGTCAATTATTTATTCGATGAATAAATAGTGAATTTCATGTCAAAACAACTGTATATAGGATGTCTTTCCAAGCATTTTCCTTCCTATTTCAGTAGAGTGATGTATTCTTTCCAAAAGTTAATAAGACAGCACCGTAAAATTGAATTGTGTTTACCAGGGCGCGGCGTCATAAATATCACCAGGAGCTCGAGACGCGATCGTTGGTGGCATCGTCGAAGATAATTATGTAGATGTGAGTGAGATTCCCTCCTCCCTTTTCCGCTCAGAATCAATTTTCGCGGGGCACCTCAATGCTCCTCATTCTTCATCGTCTTTCATCTGACTGCAATGTCGTAGGGGGCTTCTTTTTTCATTTTTCTTGAAAACACGTTGGCGCCCCTAGTGATACATCATACGGGTTCCATTCTTAAAGTCATACCTCGTCTCTGTCAAGCTAAATAAATTACTAACTTCATGATAACAGCATCTCGGAGACAACAAGTAAGCGGTTTTGGGTCTTCTCAAATAAGATTTATAGCTTAGCATGTTTGAGAGAGCAACTTTTACCATCGCAAAGTTTCGCAGTGAATAAGGAGAACGTCGAGGAGATGCAAAAAGTCCAATACGAGACAGTCGTTTGTATCATATTTTTTTCCGGAGAAAATATATAGCATTGAATTTGTTTTATGACCAATAACATGTACAGTATTTTTTATTTTTTTGAGTTTGAGGTAAAATTCCTCATAACCTCCATATTATTTTATATAATTCTATACAGATATAAAATTAAAAAATATATATACTTATATCAGTTTTTTGTTTTGATTTCTACGTTCTAAATAATTATTTATCCCGTACAGATGGGTTAATATATCTTTATATAATAATTAAATTTAAGTCTTGACATTTCGTGATTTGGTATTCCACTTTCCAAAGAATATCTACGATTATTTTGTAATTGCCGCTGTCTTTGTCCTAAAGGACAAGGATGACTAATTCTGAAAGGATGACTAATTCGACACTGGAGAATCCACTATTATCAGTTTGTGGTTGAAGGCAAACTAAAATTGAAAACATATTTCTGAACCACCTGAAACATCTTGCGTAAATTAGTATACCGGTCAATTAGTCAGAAACATCGTTCTTTTAATTGGAAACAGGAAAGTCTGAGATCATAAATTCGGCCATAATTTTAAAGGTATCTTTTAGTATACATGAGATCTTTATTAAATATTAGGTTTTTTAAGTAAGAAAACAATTTTATTGTTATTATTTTGATGTTTGTAAATAAAGATTATTTTTAATCATTTTATTATATGAACTATGGAACGGATAACTGTGGCCAACTGAAAGTTCCTGTGAAAAATAAATTATTTTGTATTCCAGTGACAATTACCATCTACCAACGGTCAGTTCAAGCAGAAACTACGTAATTGCAAGTTGAGGTCAGCGTTAGCTCGTTGAGGTTGACCACGTGAGGGTTGAATCACAATGAAAGCTGTAAGGCTCTTATCAGACCTCTCACGTCTCATAAAACTCCCTCTTTAATAGCCACCACCAAATAGATTTACGACGTCTTATCATATGCTGCGAAAACATTACTCTGCTCTTGTGAAAACATTACACTTTCATAGTCTTGGAAACGGAGTAAACCGAAACAAAGGAAACAGGGAATGGACGCCCATAGTGTTGAAATGTAAAACAATTTCATAATTATTTATTTATTTTCAGATATATATTTCGAAGGAATGAGGAGTGTATTTCAAAGAGTTCCCTTTTGGTGACTCAGTCATTACACTTCCTTCGCATATTGAACTGCAATATTAATGTATAATAAATAAAAAGACGGCTAATAAATCAGCATATAATTTTATTGCTAGGTAATTATTATAAATGCGACGTTTCGTCTCCCTTTCATCAGAGAAATTTAGTAATTCATGTCCTTCACTCCTTGACTCCCTCATCAGAAAAGATTATTAAATGTATTTAAATGACAGGAATTTGGTATCACGAACTACGTCCGAAGTGAAGGACATGATTTGCTAAATTTTGTGGCCGATGAAGTTTCGAAATGGAGACGAAACGTTGCATTTATATTAATTAAATAGCAATAAATTATATGCTGACTTATTGGTCGTCTTTATATTTATTGTAAAATTATAGTCAGAAAATTATGATTGAATATTAATGTATGCCATTCCCCATTTTATAATGGTTACTAACTACCACTCCCTCTTGGTTATTTTCAATGTCGATGGTAGCGTCTCAACTCTTCTCGAAATTAGTTCTATAGTTAATCGCAAATTAAGGTTCATCCAAATTATTTTACATTGTCATAAATAAATGTTAACTTTCATATTATTCACGTTGTTATAATAGCCCTTTATTTTAAAATGATATAGCCCCCTCTATTCGTTACATATTATTTGAGCAATAGCAGGGGACTCATTTAATTAACTAGCGGATGAGGCGGTAGGGGTAGGAAGAGAAATATTGTTACGAAATTTATTGAACTAATGAACTAAACTTTTAAGGATCCTGTACTGTCCGTTATCTGGTTTAGATATACTCTGCACCTTTCTAATTTTGCCTCAAATTTTGCTTCATACCTCATTACTTGAATGAATTGTCTTTTAATCTTATAAAAGTAGGATTATAATTAATTGTAAATTCATTCAGTTTATAATTTATAACAAACAATTTTGCAGAGATACATTTGAATGTCTCAGAAAAAAAGCGCCATTCGTTTACTCTTTTAAAGTACAGCAAAGATAGTTCTTAAAATATCACAGATCTTTATATTGCGATAATTTGATGTTGCTCGATTTGGATGAAAAGTTTTTATTGTTATTTAACGGAAAATGATAATCAACGAAAGTAAAATTTTACAATTCTTATAATCTGTTTAAATTAATGAGTTGTTTAAATGTGTTATCGCTGCGAATTTTGTGACGGATATTAACTACTAGACCATAAACCTATCATCACGATCGCAATGACGACTCGACTTTCTGAACAAAATGCTGATATGTCGTTCCTAGAAGGACCAGAATTCCGAGTCTGGCCCGAAGTTTTGTCCTGTCCGGCGGAATCGTCATCGCTCAACACATTGAAAAGAACGAGTTCTTCTCTGAATTTAAAAATGCCATTTGCCAGCAGGCAGTCTTTATCAAAGGACAGCGTCAGAATGGATGCAAGCAAAGGAAGCATTAAGACGGACAGCAGTGTTGCAATCCATGACTTGTACTACAGACCAGACAGAAATGTTTATACTTCAAGTTCCGACGAAGACGGGGGTGGCAGATATGTGCGGGAAAGTCGTCCGAAAAGTAGTAGAAACGCTACCAAGTCAAAGAAGGAGGTTAACGACTGTAAAGATAATCTACCAGAACCAGTTAAAAGTGCCACGTCCAATTTGGAATATAGATACAGTAAAACCAGCGATACTAAAAGGAAAAAACTAAGCAAAACAAAATCTGGTGCATCTGTTCATTCCGGCAAAGACAAGGGCTCGGGAAAATCGAAGAAAAAGAATGAGACTTCAACCGGTAAAACACACAATGAAAATCCTCAAGTCAATGGAACGTTGACCAAGCATAAGTCTGTAGGGGGAATGCCTCGAACAAAGCAAAATAATAAAATTAGCGATTTTGATTTAACTTGTGCAGAGCCACATGTGACTGACTCAGTGCACATGACAGCACAACTTTCTAATTCTCAAAGTCTAACTAATCCACCCAATCAAACAACAGATCTCGACTATCCTGTACCGTCAAAATTGTCACTCACAGATTCAGAAAGGGACATTTTTCGTACTGCTATGAGTAGTATGAAGAAATACGCAAGGAAGGAAAAGGCTGCCGCTAAAGCTCCTTCAATTAATCACAGCAAAACTACTGTGAACAGTACGATCAAAAAAGACCTCTCTCTAGAAATTAAGTCTTTGAACTTGAAACTAGCATCTTCTGATAATATGAATCCAGTAACTATGAGGAGCAAAATTTCAGCTACTATGAAATCTAACCCTCTTCACAAAACTGAGGTTCCTAAATTGAATCTGAATAAACCTGATAGAGAAATGCATGCAGAATCTAAGTCTAAATTGGGTCAAACTGTTCAAAGAACTGTAAGCAAGGTGAAGACGGGACAACAGTCAGGTAAAAAACTTTTAAATAAAGCTGACATTAAAACACCTTCTCATACTGCTTTAAACAAAAAGTCTGATGCAACACTGCTGAAAAAGGCAGCGCCTAAAGTTGCTTCAGTACAACTTTCACAAATTCATAACAAGAAAAGTGTATCAAAGTTATAATTGTTTATATGAAATAACGTGTGTTAAATATAAAAAATATGTAATATTCCTTAAATTATGATCATCCACTGCCCAAAATTTCAACAATGTACTGACCAAAATCAAGTAAAACTGAGGTCAATGCATAAATACACAAACTCAATTTGACTGAGTTTTTATTTAATAATTATTTTATAATAGTCCTCATAATCTTATTTTTAGATTCTGATGATAAAAATGAACACTACACTAAACTACCCTTATATAGGATGCCTCTTATGTTTTAGCAAATTTCATAAGAAAAATATAGCACATAATACTTTATTTATCTTCACAAATGAAACACACTTTTTGTTAATAACTGCATTCTAAAAAATGTGAACTGATATTGTTTAGACATAGTCTGGTGAATATTGTGCACTTAAGTCCTTAACTGTAAAATAATGTCATTAACTGTGAAATAATTGTTCCAAATCATACAAAACAATACACACACTTTGAATATAACAATAAATATTGTTGATTATATTTGTTTACTTAAGTGTAAGTTAAATATTGTCTGATATATTTTTTATATAAAATTTTTTATCAAATTGATTTTCAGTTGGTTACAATAATGATACAGTGTATACATTAAATAGTTAATACAAAATTAAAATAATGCATATAATTAACATGACAGCATGTGGGATAGGTTAACCCATTGATTAACCTACTTTAGCAGAATGGGTTTGGTTTATTTATTTATTTTTGTTAGTACCTGAGAGGCATGCAACGTGGGTGGGTGAGCGTTGACAGGCAGTGAACTGATTTTTGGAGGATATCTGAGGATGTGGTCTGCGGACATGATGGTACGGTTGGTTAGGGTGTACCTAAATGATCAGGGGGAAGTATGAGGTCAATTGGGAGTTTTCTTTTCAGGTGACAGGAGCGTGGAGGTTTGCTATGGAATTGCTGGATCATGGAGTTTGGGTGGTTGAGGGTGCTTTTGATTAGGTAGGTTATGGATTTGGAGATTACGGAGTTTACTTTGGGAAAGTTTGATGTTATGGTGGATGACAGAATTTCTAAGGTATCAGGGAGAGTTTGTAATGGTGCATAGGATTATGTTTTGTTTGGTTTGAATTTTGGCTGTTGTTCCCCAAATGGATGAGGCATAGGACCAGGTAGGTTGAATTATGGAAAGGTATAGGAGGCGTTTTGTGCTTATGGTAACAGGGGATTTTCTGTTTAGGAGGGGATATTGTCTAATATTAATATTTAAAAATTTTACCCTTACACCCACAGAATTTCTCATATTTATTATTTCATTAGCTCTGAATTCAAGTGACTTCATCATTCTCTCTCAAGTGGCGGGGCCAGCTAATCAAAGATAGTTGAAGCTTGGTTCTGGTGAATTTTTTGTCTTACTTTTCACACTAATTGGCTAATATTACTAACACAATTCTTCAAACTATTTGTATTACCCATTACTTAAGGGAAATTAATCCAGAAAATTTGTTTCCTACAGTTGCTCCCTTTCCCACTATTTATATAATTTCATCACCTCTAACAAGACAGACGGTCAGGAGGAGGCGCTGCGAGAGTTTCTCGTAGACGGTTCAGCCCAGAGTGACTACGGGGCTTACCTGATCATGTCGGTAATGCCTCGCACTCTCTCTGGGTATTTTTTATCAAAGTTCTCATATGCCGAGACACCTTCATCTATTTTAGGAGCTATATGTACTGGGGTCGAAGACCTTGGGCATATGGCAAGAGTTGTTCTCTAATCCCATTGGGTCAGTCGGCCAACTGCCTCCTGAAACTGGTGGAGACACGGAGAAGGGAATGCTGCGACCCCACAGCAGACTCGTCTCCCGTCATTCGGAAGGGCGTGAGAATAGTACCTAATGCCCGACCTACCTGATGCAGGTTTTCTAGGGTTTTCCCTGCATCTCTTTAGGTGAAACACCGGGTAGGATCCTTAAACCATAGCCCGGGGGCCCTAGTTAACCCTGGGCTACCTTGCTCTACCTTCCGCATCCCCCCTTTTTCAATTCCCTTCCTATGCTATTAAAGGGGAGTTGTCTGTTTCAGGATCACCCTCATGTAGCCTGTTACCCCCCCCCCCCCAAAAAAAAACAAGACATTAGGAAAAATGTTCAAAAATTTAATTTTAAAGTGTGTATCAATATTACAAAATAACTTAGTAGTGTAGTAAGTTTGGTGTTTAAATATCCAGTGATTATTTTCACTAAATTATTGCAATCAAATAGTTCAATAAGTCAAGCTAACAAACTATCGATGATGCAAAAATATAGTGATAAAAATGTTAACAATTCCATGGTAAATAAAATTATGATATTCTTTATTACCATAATGTTCAAGCTTCATTTTACTGCTTAGTAATATAAATCAAATGAACTTGGAACAAATCACAATAATGAAATTAATATTCTTTGAAATAAAAAAAACTTCCATGCATGTGTTCAGGGTAAAAAATAAAATATAAGAGAAATATTTCAATCAGATTCACAGTTTAAACACGTATATTTCATATATCAATCTAAAAATATTTCATACATATTGCACCAATACAATTTGAATCACCTACAATATAGGTGATTTACACAAGTCTAAGCCAGTAATTAATTAAAAGTCATAGGAACACACATGAGCATAAATCATTCCTAGGGAAAACCATAAACTAAATTAGGTTTATCATCTGGACCCAAGATTGAAACAAATAATACAATTATAAACAAACACATTACATATAAGATAAAATTATATAATTAAACCACATTCCTTTAATATATCTACATTAATTTGGATATGAAAGAGAGAAAACAGCTGTTGACTTGCCTAAAAATTAATGTACAAATATGTGAATTTTCGAGAGCCTAAGCTCTGTTTGTCAGACTGTGTTCGAACGCTCCAAGCAACTGGCTGCCATGCTGTTTGGACACAGTCTGAAGAAGGGAGCTTAGTCAACTGCTTTCTATCTCTCAGACATGCCCAATTCAATTTATATATTAATATTTTTAAAATGCAGGTAATGGAATACTATACATCATTGATGTAAAAATTAATGTAGAGTAAATGTTTGGAGAAAATTTGTTAGCTTTATTTCTTTGTCCCTTTCAATTATAAAGAAACTTGTATGAAAACAAGAATATATCCTTACAGTTCCAAGCCAAAAGTTTAACATACATGTATATGAACATATTATGAATGCTGAATGTCAAGCTACATGCTGCAAATTACTTAATGTAAGGAACCCTGTTAACCACAGAAAACATTTATCAAAACTTTAAATACAAAATAAATTACATTTTTAACCTGTTTAAAATATACAATTTTTAAAAACAAACTAACAGTCAGTGATAAACTGTAGGGTAATATAAGTATGGAAAAAGGAATTCAAACATTAAAATTTAAGACAGTCAAATGGCTACAAGGACTTTCAATTTTATAAATTACATCAATCAAAGTCTTGCATATTATAAATAATTTTTAAAACAATTCATAAATATTTATGAAGATATATGTAGTAAGGAAATATTTTTCAGGCTGCTTAGATAATATAAGTCTAATACCAGTCTTTTACAGAAAAAAGCACCTTTCAACAACATTAATGTAAAAACACACACACACATATATATATATATATATATATATATATATAAATATATATATGAGATAGGAAATGACATTGTCATGTTTAAAACAATTAATGGGGAAAGGACAGAGAGATAGAAAGAAGATGACTTACCTGAGGTTCATAGATTATCTCTCTGTCCTTTCCCCATTAATTATATATATATATATATATATATATATATATATATATATATATATATATTTCAACTGAGTTTGTTACAAATACAAAAACTGAGACATTAGTGTTAAATTAGTTTAATATTTTTAAGAACTGTTTGAATATATTTTGTAGTCTGTTGAAGTAAAAAAATTATGTTTGAAATTTAAATTATTTAGACAATTGTAAAATGTAATCAATTACATAAAACAAACAGGTGGCATTGTTCTGAACATATCCTCATAAAATGTGGTGTACAATTTCATGCCGTAATTAAATAAACAATATTTAAATTCAATAAACAATGTATTTAGCAGCAGCTGATAATTGGTGCACTGTTAAATGCAGATTTATATTTTTCAAACCCTCTGCCATTTTATTTCAAACAATGGGTATAAAATAGGAATGATTTTATTTGTATTGTTCGATTAGTACTTAAACCTATTTCAGTTAGTTGTGCCATTCTATCTAAAATGCTGCTCTACATAAAATTACAAGCACATCCCACATACAGAATTAACAAAGAGCACAAAAATATATACAATAATGAAAACCATTAATACAATTGCCAAATGATAGAAAGAGTTGAAATTTTATAACAATGCAAATAAAAATGTTCAACCCATAATAATTTCACAAACTGGAACCAAGAAATAAAAATGAGTATTGTTTCATATGAAATATATTTATATATTACTAATATTGGCAACTAAGTAGATCAATGGAGTATTGTACATAATGTTGTGTATCCCAACTCACATTTACTTATACATGATGTGTGTTATAAAACTCACCAGTTTGATTGAACAAACATGAGTTGTTTTACAATAAAGTTGTAGATCTACAAAAAAAGTAAGATGATTTGTAAGAGCTGGTTTCAGACTTTTCCAGAAAAAATAATTGAAAATGTTCAATACAATTTAATTAGTGTAATATTGTTTAGTTCCTACACAGAATAAAAGTCTTGTTAATCAATGATCTCACCCTTCAACCATATTAAAACTTAACAAGACCCAATGATTATCTGAGCATCAAGGAACATTTAAGAAATTACATTATATAGAAGAACATTATTTTGTAGGCAACTGGAAAGTAATTGCAGAAGATAACTCTAAATGTTGTGCTCGACCCAATTATAAATTAAATATCAGATATCACAAATAATATATTATTTATCAATTAGTTGTTATTCTCAGAAATACCACATTGAAACAAAAATAGACCTCCAAAATATGTCAATGGCAGTGAACAACTAAAATGAAATCTTAACTTTGTATACTTCTTCCCATATTTCTTTTTAAGATTATATTTACAACCAAGTCTATAAAAAATACTTATGTTCAATGAAAGCAATAACTCTAGCCATATATCACAAATACAAGTTTACTAATTATGCTAGTATTATCAAAATGTGATGTTATTGATAACTTCATAAAAATGGAGCTCTGAATATGACTGGAAGAAGCCTACTTAAAATATTATAATGAAATAAATAATCAGAAATGTACAAAAGTCTGTTTAACAGGTTAGATAAATTTCCAGAAAATATTTAAGTCGTTGGTAGACAATTGGAAAGTAAATGAAGAATTCAAACAATAGAGCACAACAGAACATTGGTAAAGAGAATAATAGTAACAAACCATCTATATTGAATGTAACTTTTAAACAAGTAATACAAAAAAATTAAAGCCAGGCATTTACAATGTTTGATACACAAGTTTCAAAACAATAAAGTCAATAATTATATGAATAGACTGACAAAAGCCAATAAAAGTGTTGAGATCTTTAACCATCTATAGAGGATTATTTTCTGTCCTAGATGAAAAATTTAGAAACATAAGAACCAATAAAAACCAATCTGTAATCCAATGAGAATAACTTGACCCAAGCATATGAAAGCACATGATAATTAAGTAAACTGAACCTTTTTAAAAAATAATAATTTAGTCTAAAATTTTACAATATTTTTATACATTTCAATTATTTTACACTTCACTGTCAATATAAAAATAGTTATTTGTACATAAGCATTCTATGCAAATAAATTTAATGGTCTCATTCACATGTTAAAAACAAGTTTTAAAACATAAAATTTGCAGAATGCTTTAATACACTGTAAAAGTGATCACAGATTTCTTATCTTACAACTAATAAAATAGTGAACTTATGATAATTGTACAAATTAGTGCCCAAACAGTATATAAAAAATTAATAGAATTATGTCACACACACATATATTAAATTTTGAACAAATTTGATTTACATCAAAAGAAAGTATAAATTAAATATTAGAGAATGTAATGGGACAAACAACCAGGTACTGTCTCAATATACATTGTAATAAATTTCAAAAACTATCATAAGCTCTTGAACCTTTGCTTACCGCTTTGAACACATCACTCATACCTAGCACACTTCCGGAGTTATCACTGAAATATAAAAGGCGATAGAATCCTGGTACTTGCAATGCACTGGGTGGGAATGTAATTCTTTTTAAAACAGAATTACTTTCTTGGATAAGAGAAGCTGTCACTCTAGGAGCATATGAGTAGCATATGAAATCATCCAAACTATCAAAACCATCCTGTAATCAAGGAGGATACATAATGACAATAATAAGTAAAATTATAAATTTATATAAAAACATTAAATGAAATTAATTATATTTAATATATAATTATCAGTTGTTTACTATACCAATTACAATAAAAAAAAGCATAACCTCTTTTACATAAGTAATTAATAGCTCAAGTGTTACATATAAAAACTAGTACAATGAAAATATTCATTTGTATGTTGGTATATTTTTTATTACAATACTATAATATGATATTATGTAACAAGACAATGTCATCAAGTACAGAAATTATATTTGCATACTTTGACAATGATAATACCTTATATAATGGTAATGTGAAATTCATGTGGTATTCCTACTAGAGTTTATTGGGTTGTGTGTATTTTATATTTTAAAATACTTTAAGTATTCTTACTTTATATACCCCAATCCAATCCCAGAAGGCTGGCTGCATATCAACTGTAAAAAGATATGATACAGTATTCTCCGCATCAATATTCCATTCTTTAACTGGATTAAATGTTACCACATCCTCTTCAACTTCAGAAAATACCTGCAATAAATATTTAAATTATAATATGCATGACTATTTGTAAAATCTAATATATTTTATATGATTTATTCAGAACATCATTACGAAGTAAAATAAATACTGATATAATGTTGCAGATGTACAGCTTAGGATAAAAAAGATAATACACAAAATATGGAAAAATTTTCACCATAAAAAAAGAGCTGAGCAAACAACTTAATATAATGTAAAGTACTTTTTTCATTAATATTACAATATTTTATAAATAACACATCAATATATGTTGGACATAAAAACTCTGAATCTTGCAAGAAATTACACAAACTGACTTTCAACTGAGATATCAAATTCTATATCAAAAATTAGGGTCAAATTATGCTAATGTAATCATGTACTCCTTGAACAATTAATGAAATGTACATGTTCTGCTTATTGGTTGATATTGTGATTTTGGGGACAAAAACTACTTTTGATCAAAATTACATGAACATTTTGCATCTGCTCCCTTAGACACCTTCCACCTAATAAACATTCTCATTCATCCATACAGCGTATATATTATGGTAAACATTATCTTTTCATATTCTTCCAGTATTAAAAAATTATTTGACTATAATACATGTATTTATTTTGTATTAAAATTTGTTTTCAACATGAGTCAAAAACTAAAGTTTGATAAATTTATAAATAAATTAAAAATATTTTGTAAATCACTTCCTGTGCATGTTCAATAAAACTTACTTTAATTACAAATTCAGCAATAACAGGTTTGTGGTCACTCTGCTTATACTGAGAAAAACTATTGTACGACAACTGCTTTACATTTAATTTTAAATCTTCATATGTATCAGGATTTACTTTGTAAAGAATTCGATCTGTCCAGGAAGGACGTCTCCTAAGGAAAGAAAGAAAAAGAAAGTTAAATTAAAAAGATACATGAATATCTAGCAAATTATGAATGCAATGTATGAAATAGGCTATATTAATAGTTTTTTTATAAATTGATGTAATAATATACTTTCACTAACAGTAACACTTAACGGTCTAAATTAAAGTTAATTTATTATGAAAATATCCTATAATTTGGCTGTAAAAATAGTTCATTAGAAGAATGTTTTAACTTTTTTATTATAGAGTACTTAATAACTTAAAAACAGTAAACAAAAAAATGGTTCCTTTTCAAACATAGAATATGAATTAAAGAAGATAAAAATTGTTTAGTCTCACTTCAGATCATATGAAGAAGAATGGAACTGGTATTTATATGTTGGTGGGAATGTTAGCTGCTGTTCTACAAGCTCACTGAAAGCTTCTCCACTGTTCATGACTTGTTGCAACTCATCCTTAGCTAAGAGTGCATTCAAGTTCCCTTTCTGCACCATCTCATCTATTTCTTTAGCAGAAAATCCAGGTACATCTACTAAACGAAAGTTCATGTCTCCTATCCAAAAGACATAGCTGAGGGAAAAATAATATGAATTTAATTAAAATAATAATTACTTTTTACTTTGTAAGAGTATTGCAACTGATAGCATATTTTATAAAATCATTATTCATCTTGAAAACATAAATGCATGTTTGAAAATAATGATTATTTTTTAAAAATATATTTAGTATAATATTCTAATTTAAAAATGTCAAATATTATAAACATGTTTAGTACAAAATTAAATATTAATGCAATTCAATTACAAATAATTCATTTTTTATAAGGTAATGAAGTTTTATTTTGAACTCACTCATGAAAAAGAATATTACTTGTTTCCCCTATTTGGTATGTGTGGCTCTTGATTATAGTGTTGTAATCAGCTATTCTGTCTTGGACCATTGAATCGTGTGGTGTTAGATGACAATTCACTAGGCACACTGAGCAGCCATAAATGGTCATCCGAATGCTAACTGCCCCTTTGTTGCCCTAAACATAATACCCTATTACAAGAAAGTAAGAACACCAATCATCTAGAACTTATAACAGGTCTGTCATACTTATGTTGTATATGACAATTAATACAAATAAGAATTTTTTAAAGAAATTAATATTTAACTTACCCACAATCCCCCAAATCCAGTTTTTGTGTACCGAGTGTCAATTTCTCTTAAATGCAATATATGCTTCCTAAGACAAAATAAATTAAGTAAAATTCCCTGCAACCGGACAGTCTTGACCTTAACATAGCCAAGAGACACCAACACATTTCTAAAACAAAATTGAAAATCTGTACATTTCATGTCATATTAGAATAATTTTTTTAAAGAGAAAGGATTTTAGATTAATAATTTTACAGTTGTTCTTTTCTTATTCACAATTACAGGCTAAGTAAAATATTCCTGTAACAGCAAGGATCATAAGATGAATCATGTAATTTATAGGTGAATTCTCAATTATGTTTTATAGTTACTCAATTGAATGTTTCTCCATGCAGTTAATTTTATGGTCTCACATTTTTTTAATGCATTTATGTAATTATTCATTCTACTTCTTCAAGTGAGACCAAATTGTAATATTATATATAAGCATTTACATCTAAACTTGAATGCAATAATTACCTATAAACAACTGTCCATGGGTCTCCAAGAATTGCATCCATGACTACATTGTGAGGTAGAGATTTGACTTCCTGAAGTCTGTAAGAAAGCTTCAATTATTAAATTGAATTTAATAATAAAAAATAAATACTTCAAGGACCTAAATTTTATGAAATAATATCAAAACCTACTTCCAAATTTATGCATTACTCATTAAAAATAAAAGTACTCAAAAGTTGTGTGAAACATGCTGACATTTTTATCAGGTATTGGTAAATTAAGTGTTAATATTCTATATTAAAGGGGTTTTTCAATAATCATTTTGGGAGCTTTCTATATCATAATTTTCTTTCTTAGCAGACAAATTTCTCAGTTTACTTTAAAATGAGAAATATGTGTAAAGGGAATCATTTACACACAACACCAAATTGAAAAAAAAGTAGCAAATTATTTGGCTATAATAAATTCAGCAATCATTCAAAATGTTAACGTTACAAATCTGACAGATTCCTATTTATTTCCCCTAGCTCATTAATAACATACATTAATTTATTATATATGTGGTATACATTGATTTGGAATGGAATTAATTAGGATTTCTATATTCTCCAATGAACGACAATTTAACAGAAGAGGAGGTAAATCCTTGCAACAGTTGGGAAATACTTAATTTCGAAGATTTTAAATATAAATTATTTGCATTTTGTGCATATGATAGGAATTAGGAGAACTGATAAGCCCTTAAATACCAAACCATTGAGAAACAGCTTATTAGTTTACAGTTCGATTCTATGGACCTAATTACACATAATATTCACTATTAACATTGTTTTAATTATCTAGTTTCAGTAATTTTAATGTATACTTAAAATGAGTTCAATGTTAAGCAAGGTTGCTTTGATATGATGGAAGTGTGCAAATTAGGTCAGCACTTTGTCCTTGTACCAGGACAGAATAATAATGATTAACATGTCAGTATACACAGATTCATTTAATATTTACACTCAGAACAATAAATTTTTGCAAACTTATTAGAAACTATTTAACTTTACCCTATGACATAGAAGTCTGGCAATTCACTATCTGGTGTTTTAGATTTCACAGATGAAATACCCAACATTTCTTTCACATCTTCTTCAGGGAAGCGTGTGGCAACATTCCACGTAACCATATAAAACCTGCATTAAAAAATCAATGAAACAATTTAAATATTCTGAAACTCTATGCAATATATTTAATTGCACATATAATATTTACACTGAAATAGTTGGAGACTGACAATCTATTTAATAGCTCAAATGAGTAAGATATAATTTTGTAATTTATAAACAAAAAATAAGCTTTATTTTCAATTAACCTATAAAAATAATAAGACTTCTTTTTGTCTGAATAAACGATTGCTTATAGTTTTACCTTAGTGTATCCATTATATTAAGCTATGATACGAACTGGCAAAATGTTGCATTACGATAATTACTACGAGGACAACCACTTAATTTTCTGGTATCTTATCATGTTTAAAATCAGATACCACCAGGTGTCACCAATGACAGTTCAGGTACAAGAACGTATTGTCATTCAAAGAATGTACACACACATGTGCCAAATAGATCCTTCCCTCGTTTTTTTACATCAAAGATACTCTTCCTCTACAAACTACAATCGATATATGAATATAATCGACATAATTAATCAAAATTATAAGCTAATAAAATATCAGTCTTCATCATATTACATTTAAATTTTCATCAAATAAATCTTTTGCACTGAAAAACAGATAATTTGAGTATAAGACCAAGTTTATAGATAAATGCATTTGCAGGTAACAGATACACCTTTAATGGTCATCGGCTGTAGTAAGTCGTCCATTATTCCATTTTATCCCAACATGTCAATTCTTCATAGAAGGATCACCATTTTTCTTGACATGTTTAAATTTTTAGCTGCGGACAATAAATTAAATTGGAAGGATCACATTAATACTCTCCTAAGAAAACTAAGCTCGGCAACCTTTGCTGTTAGAATTATATCAATTTGTAGTGTCCTAAACATAAGAAAATTAGTTTATTCTGCATACTTTAACTCTTTAATGACGTATGGTATAATGCATCAGGGAAGGACAAAGTTTTTAATCTTCAGAAAAAAGTCATCAAAATATTTTTACATCTTGCAGGGGGCTCTTCAAGAAAATGGGAGTACTTACTCTTATTTGCCAGTATATTCAATCACTGATGTTATTTGTTTAGTAACAGTCACTTATTCACAACAAACTCAGATGTGCATAACTTTGATATCAGAAATAAAAATAATTTACACAAGACAAGGGAAGTTTCTAACTATAATACAAAAGGGTGGTCATTATAATGCTATTAGCATATTTAATAAACTTTCTGCCTCCATTAAACAGTTAAAAATAAATACAAACAAATTCAAACATGAACTAATTAACTTAACCACTACTCTCTTGAAGAATTATTGGAGTTGAGTGTTTCTCAGTAAAGACCTTAACATATACATCATACATTGTTGCGACAATAGTATAAAATATTAGCAATATTTATCAATTTTATGTATCAGGTACACATTGTATATCTTGTCTCCTCTGTTGAACTTAAGCATATCTTATTGTAATTTGAACATAATCATTAGTTTTATTTAATAAATAAAAATAAAAGAGCAAGTTCGTCAAAACAATTTTTCTTTTAAACTCAGCTTTTATTTTATAAGACAAAATAAAATTACAATTTCATTTCCGATTTAAAATTTCATCCGGTGTACAAGTAAGGTTGCAAGTTTGGTATTGATGAATATCTAAACAGCTTTTATCGTCGAAATATATAATTGCCTCGGGGACTTTTTTCCGCAGGTATTTCTCCTGCGGGTCTCTCCTTTTGGAATGCCTCATATTCTCTCTCTCTCTTTTTTTTTCAAAATTCTCACATGCCGAGGCACCTACGTCTATTTTAGGAGGTGTATGTACTGGGGTCGAAGACCTTGGGAATACGGTAAGAATTGTCCGCTAATCCCAGTGAATTAGTCGGCCAACTGCCTCCTAAAACTTGTGGACACAGGGAAAAGGGAATGCTGCGACCCCACAGCAAACCGTCATTCGGTAGGGCGTGAGAATAGTTCCTAAACGTCCGACCAACCTGATGTAGGTTTTCTAGGTTTTCCCTGCATCTCTTTAGGTGAAACCTGGGTAGAATCCTTTTAGCCCGGGGACCGTAGTCAACCCTTGGCTACTTTCCTACATCTTGCACATCCCCCCTTTCAATTCGCTTCGTATGCTACTAAAGGGGAACGTCAAATAGCATGTGAGTTAAGAGATCAATCTGGTTTTATGAAGAATTTAGAGACAAGAGAAGCAATATTGACTTTGCGTCTAATTTTAAAAGACACAATAAGAAAAAACAGAGCGATGTAGATGGCATTTGTAGATTTAGAAAAAGCGTTTGATTATGTGAGCTGGAACACATTATTAAGGATTTTGAAGAACACGGGAATAAAATATCGAGAAAGGGGGCTTTTACATAACCTCTACAGCAGGCAGTCAGCTGTTATTAGAATTGAAGGTCAACAAAATAAATAATAAAACATACAATCATTTTAATTAAATATTAAATTAAAATTAAACCTTATAAGACTTTTCATTACAATATATATAACAGACGACGAAAAAATTAAAACGGAATATGGAAAAGGAATCCAACTCCTAAGAAAAGAAATAAGAACACTGCACTTTGCCGACGATATTGTAGTATTAGGCGAGTCAGAAGAAGACTTAGAAACTATAATAAATTACACGAACGTGGTTCTGGAGGGTTAATAGGGAGAAACCAAGGTAATGGAGTGTAGTATGGGAAACAGTGGAATAACAAAGGCCGTGAGATTGGGAAGGGATGTTTTGAAGGAATGTAAGGAACTACTTGGGAAGCTTAACTGGGGATGGTAGAAGTATAGTAGACATAAAGGGTAGGATAGCACAGCCAAGGAAGACTTTCGCGAAAAAGAATATGTGTGAATACTATGAAATCGTTGCTAAAAGTGTTCGTATGGAGCGTGGAATTATATGAGTGCGAAACGTGGACGATAGGAGTTGCGGAAATGTAAAATGAGCATTACAGCTAAGTGTGTGGAGTAAGAACAGAAGAGGGAGGCCAAGGATGGAACAGGCTAAGAAGATTAGGGAAGATGTGGTAGTTATACGGAAATGACAATGCTTGCGCACGATAGGGTTGCATCAGACCAGTCTTAGGACTGAATACCACAACTGCAACAACGATTCATTTTTAATGATAGAAATGTTTGGTGTTCATCTTCCGAAAATAACATTTTCAAATATAAAATAAAATCTGTAGTCGTTTAAAAATATAATAATAATAATGAATACCGTCTTATATTATCAACAAATTTCCGTCGTTTTATTGAAATAACCACCGTTTCTGTTGGCACTACTTTTCAAGATGGCGCCTGCCGAACAAAAGAACGAATACGCAAATTCCAACCTTTTCGTACTTACTGTATAGGAATACACACAGACTGCGTGGGTCATTATTTATTAAAACATTACATAATTATGTACAGTCTGATCTACAAATTAATTCCTTATTCTTAGCACCAAATTCCATTATGATTAGGCCTACTCAAATCGTATTCTTTTCTTGGTGGAAACTTATCATTAATAAATTGTACAATATGTTAATTAAAACCCTCCACACTGCAGTCTGAGTTATATAGTAGAAATCAATAACTCCTTGTGTTTTATTATTATATTATATATTTGCTAGTCTGATCTACAAATTATTTAAGTAAATTAGTAAGAAAAATATTCGACTTATTTTTAATAATGTCTAAGACAACTGAGCAAGTGATACACTTGTGGCGTAGTCGCGGGGAGTTTATTTTTTAAAATATTATAAATTTTGTGGTTTGGTTAACAAATATAGCATATTTAAAATTGATGATTGATAATTATGTGAGTGTTCTCAGTCGAGTACCTTTTTTTGTTTAGTACCATATTACAACTAACAATTTTTTAAAATTTGGATTTCTTGTTAACACGAGGTGTATTAATGTTTCTCCACAGGATAATAGCCTGACGA
The DNA here is from genome assembly GCA_034510155.1 of Eucriotettix oculatus. Classification (NCBI taxonomy): domain Eukaryota; kingdom Metazoa; phylum Arthropoda; class Insecta; order Orthoptera; family Tetrigidae; genus Eucriotettix; species Eucriotettix oculatus. The sequence goes on from CM067382.1 coordinate 45,315,774, forward strand.
AGGTTCTAAGAAGTACCGAAACGTTATTTATTTCTGAAAGTGATCGAAAATTTTTCTTACTCTTACAAAAATCAGACGTAAAAATACTAACGTTTCAATATTTAAGTAACTGCTAATTGCATTCATTTCAAGCCTGAAATGTCGCCTCTTATTGCAACAAATCGGAATATTGTAATTAAAAAACTTAGTAAAAGAAAAACCGAAGGCAATCCAGACAAAAAGTATGAAATGAACCGTTTTCCGACCTCATTGACCTGACGTTTTTCGATGGACAAATTATTGGAACTTTATTATTAATTACTAGTGTCACGCTCCAAACCAAATATTATTGCATGCCACTTTGAAAGTTATTCTGAAGACTGAAATGATAATAAGAGAAGGGCTAGAAACCGCTTTCCACTATTACCTGCCCCTGAGATTCTAATAATTGAGTCAAACAATTTAACAAAAACAATAAGTACTGCGTTCTTGTAGGAATTAGACGAATCGCAGCGATGGATTCCTTTCCTCGTTGATTCCATTTATATCTTTCCAGTATTAATGAGACGCTTATTTTTTCTCATAGGCTTGACTAAAATACACAATTCTTTAGCTAAGAATTCACCTCGTTACAATAGACCAGAGGACATAAATTACAACATAGTTTTCTGAATTTAAAATTTACAAATGATGGAGTCAAGAAGTAAATATGATGATTTGCTAAATTTGTAAATTTTGAACCATGTTTTTTTATATATATAAATTAAAAAATTGAAACATGGAATCCATCTTTAATTTCTTGTAATATAGTACGCCCGATGAAGTCACAAAATGGAGACTAACGTCGCTTTTGAATAAATAGTGATACATTTATATGCTGTATTATTTAGAAACGACCATTGAATTAGAATATAACCTTTTTTATTATTAAATTTAGGCAAATCAAACAAACCTCAGGAAGGAAGATATCGAAATGGGACCCATTAAAAATTCGTGATTTAATCCCTAAACTTTCATTGAAATCCGTTGAACAAACGTCTCGGGACGGATACTTGAATTTTATTTATTGGTCTAGATTTTATTCATATTCAGGTGCCGAATAGATGACAAAATTTAGATTGATTGAAATTGAAAACATTCAGTAAATCGCACACAGGTAAGTTCGGTTTACAATGAATTCTTTATTGGATTAAGAAAGAAAAAAAGATTACTAAATTGTTACCAATTCAATTGTACAATGATTGTGCACCATTAAATTAATTAATAAATAAATAAATGGAAAAGCACACATCATTTGTGTCGACACAGCGAGCTGTGGCGAGCGTCGCATAAATCTGAGCTAATAGGGGCGCATAAGACCGTAAGAGGTCATACAGGCACTAGAATTAGGCTCCACCTACTCCGGCTCCTACCCTCCCATGATTGGGCGGAGTTAAACACCAGGCAAGCAGGAAATAGTAGCAGGTCTTACGGTCGCGAGACACTTCGCCACCTCCTTGCTCCTTCTACTATCCTAATGTCTCAAAATAAAATCCCAGCTTTTCTGACACGTTCGCCGTTGCCGAAATACGAGCGTAAGTAAACAATCAAGCCTAGTTGCCAGATACAATTTTAATAAACTTTTTATTAACACACACATTGTTTTTCCTTCAATTTGGAACCTCATCACGTGTTTATTTAATTTTAAATCTAAAAATACAACAAAAAAAGGAATGTAAATGTCATAGTACTCAGTACTGGTTCTGGTCTCATGCAGCCTCCATGCTAAGCCATTTCTGTGCAAGCAATTGCATTTAAACAATACTACCACATTACACATACTACCTAATCTGCTTAGTCTATTCCATCCTAATGCTAATTTTACAAGACTTTTGTGTCTCAAAACATGGCCTATTAATCTGTACCCTCTCTTGGTCAACATCCTCCACATTGTTCGCTCTTCCCCTCTTGTGTTTAGAACTTCCTGGTTAGTGATTCTATCCACCCATCTGATTTTCAGTATTCTCATATAGCACCACAATTCAAAGGCTTCTATTCTTTTCCTTTCTGCAACTCTTACTGTCCAAGTTTTGCACCCATCTTTTAACAATGATTTCCTAATATTCACATTTATATTACTTGTAAGTAAATTCCTCTTTTTTGTGAAAGCCTTCCTTGCCTGTGTTATTCTTTATTTTATGGCTCCTATACATGTACCATTCCAAGTAGCAAAATCTTTAACTTCCTTCAAAGTTTCCTTTCCCAATCTAACAGCCTTTGTTATTTCACTGTTTCCCACTCTATATTCTGTTACCTTGGTTTTCCCTCTATTAAGTCTCATATTGACCTTCTTCTGACTCCCCCAATTCTACAATATTGTCGGCAAGGTGTAGGGTTTTCATTTCTTCTCCTTGCAACGTTCTCCTATAGCACCATATTTCAAAGGCTTCTTTTCCTCTTTGCTCTCCTACTGTCCACGTTTAGCACCCATATAATGCCACACACCATACAAACATTTTTAATAATTATTTCATAATATTTATACTTATATTGGCCGTATATTTACAATATGATGTATTTTATAGGATAATGAATGAAACATCATGTATGATCTAATCAGATGAAAGTTTAGATGTGCTCAAATAAAATCAGTGTGACCAGAATTACAGTTATAGCCAATAGCATTTAATTTATTTATTCCCAGGCTACTGCCTATTATAATATATAAAAAAGTATAATGCATAAATGATATGACCACTAGCAATGCAATGACTTATATAGTTAGTTTTACAGTTTATTTGTCCTTTCTAAAGCATTATAGGTAGTAGGAAACTCTCTGTCCTATACAGTTACCAGCTCTCGTGATTTCTCATAGGAGCTGTTTAGGAACTGTAATTACATCTAGAAAAATAATATATCATCAGTTTCCCTGTGGTCATATAGAGAAGGTAACTGTAGCAATTACTTACAAAACTCTATTTTCCTACAGTATGAGTGATTTTTAACTTACTTTCTACCAAGCAGGGAACTTATGTTGTATTCTTTAGATGCAATCAATAGATTTCTTATGATATGGATTCTAAACTACACTGGCATATTCTAAAACAGGATGGAAAATAGCACAGCACAACAATTTGAGTGTATTTACATCTCAAATATGTTTGCAATTTCTTTAAATAAAGCCTAGTAATTGACTAGATTTTCTTACTACTTAATTTAAATGGTTCTCAAAGTTTACATTATTATTTAACATTACTCATAAACATGGATACTATTAACTTTAATAATGGCCTGGTCAAAAAAGAGTGTACCTAGTATCATAGTCATAATCATTTTTCTTAGTAAATCTAATGTGGAAACAGAATGTGAATAACTATTTCTTTAAATAAAGCCTAGTAATTGACTAGACAAAAGGACAATTTGATCTTATCAGTCATGTTTTTGTCTTTCTATGTGTGTTGTGGTATTCAGTCATAAGACTGGTCTGATACAATCCTACATGCTAACTCCATCCCACCTCCTCCCTAATCTTCTTAGCATATTCCATCCTTATTCTGTTCTTACCCCACACACTTCCCTCTAATGCTAATTTTACAAGACCCTCATGCCTTAAAGTGTGTCCTATAAATCTATCCCTTCTCTTGGTCAACATTCTCCATATTGTTTGCTCTTCCTCTATTCTGTTTAGAGCTTCTTCGATAGTGATTTATCCACACATCTGCTTTTCATCATTCTCCTATAGCACCAAGGTTTCTATTCTTTTCCTTTCTGCAACTCCTATCATTCACATTTCACACCCATATAACACTTATAGTAATGATTTCCTAATATTCACACTTATATTACCCATAAGTAATTTCCTCTTTTTTGTGAAAATCTTCCTACTCTTTATGTCTATATTTCTACCATCCCTAGTTATTATACTTCCCAAGTAGCAGAATTCCTTAACCTTCTTTAAAATATCCCTTCCCAATCTAAAACCCTTTGTCATTCCACTGTTTCCCATACTATACTCCATAACCTTGGTTTTCTCTCTATTACTCCTAAATATTGAACTCTTTCTCCAGGACCATGTTCATGCCCTTTATTATGGTTTCCAAGTCTTCTTCTGACTCCCCTAATACTACAATATCATTGGCAAAGCATAGTGTTTATTTCTTCTCATTGCAGTATGATTCCTTTTCCATATTCCATTTTGGTTTCCGGCTTTCAAAAGGGCCACACATTCAAAATAACAATGGGAAAAAATCTGCAGCGAATGAACTGGGAAGTTTATAATAATACAGAATTGTGAGCTTTGTTTAAATTATTGGTATATATTTTATTATAAAAATCACAGATTGCATAAAACAAAATTGTAAAATTTTATTCAGAAAATATTTTATGTACATTTCATTTTCCAATACAATATTTTAAATACAAAATAATATTTCAAACAGTACTAAATACTGTTTTTGTCAATCTAATGTGGTGTCAGCAACGATGTCAGAGTCTTTGACCTCTATCAAACTCTCTATATTGTCTTGTTCCATTTTAGTCATATGTCGTGCCTTTTCTCTGCGAGTTTTTATAAATATTCTGTGGCCAGGGCAATCTTTATTGTCTACATAACAGAGTGTTCGGCAACAAGCTTTGCATAATTGATTCTCACACTTCAAACCCTGAAAAAATTTAACTGTTAGAAACATTTTTTAAAAATATCTGAATATTTTAGTAATTTAGTATGAAAGTAGGTCAAATGAGTTTTAAAATAAGATTTTTTTATCAGCTGTTTCCTTACCACTGGATTGGGACATTCAGTGCATTTCTCCACACCTCTCCGCCCATGAAACATTTTATTAGGATTTCTTTGCAGTTTTCTCATTTTTCTCAGTTTTCTTTTTGAAAGGGACTTGCTCTCAGTTGATTCCACACTTGCTTCCCTGGGTCTCTTCAATGAACCACCATCCAGATTCTATTTAAAATAATAATGTTTAAGAATAATACAATGCATGATTTAAAGAATAATTTTAATTTAAAAGCTTATAATAATAATGATGACAAGTACATATATAAAATATTGGCTTAGCTATTATTGCTGCATAACTCATTTCAATCTCGATTATTACCTCTTTCTCAGCATCCCCACTGCCAGATTCTTCACTAGTTTGATTTACATCAGCATTTCTATTTTGTTTTTCCTCTAATTTTCGAAGATGTTCCTCTGGTGGGATCCGCATATAAGGTTGGCATATCCATGGCGGATACATCATATTATAACCTTGGAAAATTAATTAAGTTAGATATCTGATTAACAACAAAAAATTATTTCAACAAAGTTTAAACTCATCAGAAAGTATATTTTAAAATTAGTTTTTCAATTGTTAACTTGTATATGGGAAATTACAAAAACTGAACATTTACCAATAATAAGATATGTGGGCAGAGAGAGAGCAAAAAAGACAAAACAATTATTAGCTTTTATGTTTCAGTATCACTTTTTCTCATAGTTTCTATTTTGTAGTCTTTAATTCATGCAGATAATGTTCTTTACTCATGAACGTTATTAACATTTCCAAGGAATATTTATCTCATTTGAGTTATAGATATTAAAACGGAATGATAGTTACCTTGATATTTTTGTTCATGTCCATAAATGCTTTTAACACCTTATAAAGCAATAAAATTACTTAATCATTAATGTGTCCTGATACTGAATGAAAAAAATAATAACTCTGCTCATAGACAGTAACAAAACTTCATATTATTTTATTAATTAGTAGAAAAAGATTCTAATGGAAAAATATAGAGATTGAATGACAGTGAACTGAGAAGTATTAGCAGATATTGAAAATTAAACTTCAGTGGTTAAGCCCCAAGCACAATTTCCATGTGATTAAAAATATGTTGCACAGCAAGATCAACTTTTAATGCATGTGGACGCATTGTGAATTAATTTGTTACTCGTGATCGAACTGGTGTAGGAACACAAATCTTAGGTCTTTTCCCAACTAATCAATCAAGAACTATATAAAATGTCAATAAATTTAACCTCAAAATTTTAAGGCCATTATCTATCAGCACATGCATGAAAATATCTTTCTTAATACACTGCTCATAATGCTGTTTTGAATGGATGAATGTAGCAAACATATGTCTAAAATCTTTTACTAATAGTTCTGGCACCCATCTAGTACAGCCTGCACGTGTTAAATTCAATATCTAAGAGAAAAAGGATTTCAGTAATTAATGAATAATCCTGAAAATCTTATAAATTTGTTTTGGCCAATCCACTAACTTTCCACTGATTAAATTATTTCTGGTCTCCCTACCTCAGATAGTACATACAATCCCATTTAAATCAATCCACCTAAAGAGCAATCGAATCAGTGCAAGTATTTTCAAATAGGAATGTTTGAATTCTGCATTAAAAACATATACCTTCCCATTATCTCAACTATTACTGACTTGGTTACATTAATTGTTTCAGAAAAGATAATAGTTTGTAAACTGAGGCTGAAATTATGTTAGACAAGTAACAAAAGATGTATTTAATAGTAACTTGCAGGGTTTCTGAGAAAAATTGCAATACCTATCAAATTACCTAATACTACATATGAAAAAGAAGTATGAATCATAGAAATCTGTAAAATTATGCAATTACATATCAATTTTCCACAATAAAGTGGTGTTGAAATTTTAGGGCTAAAATTATTTACACATTAAGATAGCAAGTACTGATGAAACAGAAAGGTAAAGGAGATATTACATAATTATTAATTATTGTTAAATATAATTTATGTGAAATGAATTATGCAAAATAAATATATCAAATAAACATTATAAACTGTTATTTATTTTTTGTTTAAGAAATATTAGTCAATTACCAAGATCCTTATTCCATGGCATTAGCCCCTCATCAAAAGGCAAATATCTATCTCTTAATTGCAGCACAGTTTTACGAAATTCTTTCATGTCAGAGCCGGTAGCAAGCTCAGATCTCATATCAAAGTTTTCAGGCAAACACAAACTGAAAAATAAAAGTAGATACAAATATTAAACATATTTCAGATTGAAACTGATAGTACTACTTTACATTGATAGATAAACAACTCAAACTAATTGCAATTTGTATATGAACTCTGAAGTAGAGATTCACTGTGAAATCAATAAAAGCTAATGGTATGTGAGATCCACAGTTACATGGTGGTGACAAAATGTTCAAAATACAATAGTCTTACACTTAACTCAATGAGATTGTCATTAATTCCTCCAACGTGTTTAGGCTAATATGAATTTGTTCATTTGTATGGTTTCCCCTTAAAACATTTAACTAGAGATATTTCATTCAGAAATTTGTTTAATATAGTGCTGACAATGAAAAGTATGACACATTCAAGATACTCGCTTAATACAAAATAATTATAAAAAAACATACTTGGGAAACATTGAAAGCAAATTGTGCACAAATTTCTGAAATTAATTTAAATTAACTAAAATTAGTTTTATGCCAGATCTAAAGTCAATCTTCATACCACTTATGAAACAGTTTGAACAAGTGACCTCGAACATAAGAAATTGGACATGGATATTTTTCAGCCAAATCCAAATATTCCAGTGCTAATTCCCAAGCAGGGGGATTTTTTCCTTCAAAGATGGCAGGGTTGTACAAATTTCCTTCTGCAGACATAACACCATGGCAGCCAGTTTCCTCCATGCAGCGCCAAGCATCACTGAGGTACTGAATGTTTCCATTTGCAATCACAGGGATTTTCACATTCTCTCTGTAACAAAATTTATTTATAGTATATTAATAGTACCAAAGGTCATAACCATGGCAAGAACAAATAAATAATATAACAATTAAGTATAAATAAACAATACTGCCAATTTTATATTTATTTAATACATCTACAATTTTTTGTCCATATTTATTTTATTTACTTAACAATAATATTTGCAAGCAATATATTATAAAATTTGCATTCGAAATCAGGTAACAGTATTGGTACTATAATCAACATTAGATAATAATGGTATTACTTGATAAGATTTCTTTTCCTACAATATTATTACAATTATAAGAATATAATTGATGCCAGCAGGGGAGGACCCAATACCTACAGTTTTGTTAGAACTTTCATGTGAAAAGGGTTTTTAAAAGCATGAAAAAAATAATTGTGGTATCCTCCAGTTTCAAAATTAATCGTAATTGTGTCAGACTTATAATTGACATTTGAGAAAGTGGTGAAACAGTATGAGTTGACCCAATAAAGAAATTTGATAAATCCAAGGGATTGCAATTGATGAATTATTTAAATACTAGCCTACCTAGAATGTCATCTTTAAAGATAAATAAGTAAAGACAAATAATAGTATATACCTCACTTTTTATGTATTCTATTTCAGGATAATAGGAATAAAATAATGCCTTCAATTCAGTATTCTTTGTCAAATATGTCATACCTAACAGCCTTGATGTAAGCCCAATTTGCCAATCCTGTAAGAGGTCCCTTCTGTTCCCTTGTCCGTCCATGAACTGTAAGCATCTGACAACCAGCAGCTTCCAACATTTTTGCATACTCTACTGTACGAGAAACATCCTTGTATACTCTTATCTTGCAGGTTACAGGTACTGAAAGTGCTTGGTGTAATGTGCTTACTGAAACAAAAAAATTTAGACATAAAGAGAAACAGTAAATATTATAATGTTTAAAATTAAACATTGTTTTCTACTTATGTAGGTAGATAATGCAATTAGTTGGTACCTATATCTGTAAGAAGTGACCAGTCATCCTGAAGAAATGCCCCATATTGACCTCTCCTTGCTATGGCCTGAGGACAGCCTAAGTTGATATCAATAGCATCACAATGTGGTTCAGCCAAAAGAGCAGCCTCCAATAAAACTTTTGGATTATTGCCACAGAACTGTAAATGAAAAATTACATGAAAAATTAACATTTCTGAATGAAGTTATCCTAATTCAATAAGGAGATCAGTGCAGAATTCTGGGCATGGAGGAAGGTTTATTGACTGGTATATGACAATATGATAATTGTTAACATGATAATAAATCTTTTATTTGAAAAACATTAACAAATTGATACTACTTATTGCAATATTACTAGATCCAATCTTCTTAGACTCCTCTCAGTTGGTTCTCACTAATTTTACAATAAATTTTCTCATTGAGAGAGCTGGATGAAGGGAACTTTTTACCTGTACTATAAGTGGCCTGTCTTCAGAGCAAGATGCCAGAGCTTCCTTGCGATACTTAGGGTCACGTGCAAACACAGAGGAGTGAAGCATAGGAGTGTAGCAGAGCTGCGCACCATGCCTCCGACTCAGCAGTCTCCATGCCAGCTCACTAGCATCTACCATTGGTGCTACCACAAGGCGTGGAGCTCCTAAGGTGTCATGCCAGAACTCCTCACCAGTCTTGGGCAACCTGTAACCGACAAAGATGAAATTAACATCTTACTTCTTAATTCAGCCAATAATTTTAAACATTTATTAAATAAATGACAAAAATATTTTTTATAGTTTTATACAAAAAAGTTTAACTGGGCTAAAATTTCTAACAACAAATCTCAAGTGATTTTGAAGGTGTAGAAATTAATTCCAATCTAGTGATATATATTAACAAAACTATACAACTTCTTCTATTACTGTGACATGGATATTTTAGGAATATCAATATTCAACACAGTATAGTATTTGCATCACACTGTCATAATTTTATATTGTTACAACACAGGCACTCATTATGCTTATACAAAAATTAGCCCATTGTATTCTCTTGGTAATTTTTAATAAAGTCAAACATAAATTTAAATGTGAAAAAATTCTTCCTTATACACCCCTATTCCATTACAGAATTCATAAATTGAGGTGTAGAACCTGAAAATGAAGTCTAGGAATAATAATGATTTTTTACTGTAATATTATAATTATAAAGGTGAACAGTAGGGAAGTTCTCTTAATCTAAATTATATAATGTATAAATACCCCGTTCAGAAAATATGATTTTCTTGTCAACTGGTCGCAATAAATTTTTTAATAATGCCATATTATCTTACTATCTTTATACTAACGATAAATTAATTATTATTACATTGCCAAACGCAAACAATTCAAGAAGTCATAATGTGACGAATAAAATAAAATATTAAAAAGGATCAAAAAAATATAAAAATCAAAAATCACTACGTACGTTTCGGCAATCTTTGTGTAAAAGCTTTTGAATAAGTTGTGTTAGAAATAATTACAATTTATATTCGTTCATAATGCACAACTTTACGAATGGGAAGGGGGCCGTAAACCTGATCCATCATCAAGACGAACGCTTACCAATTCTGCATCGCCGGTTCATTGTTATAATGACGAAACCATATAAGCTTCTACTATCGAACACAGACTCAAACATAAATGTGTGTTCATAGCTGTCACACAGTCCCCTTCCTTCAGTCTCTCTACATAAAGAAATGTTCCCCTTCAGTTCCTTGCCCTACCAACTGGTTTAAGGAGAAAGAGAAACAACTCGTCCGAAGAAGCTGAAACTCAATTACATTTGAATTTGGCGCAATTAAATAGAAACCTTGCAGTAGAGCTTTGGTCTTCTTTTTTACGCTCTTTTTTTTTAAAAAAATATATTGCTAACTTTATTGTACATATATTAGTACATTACAGTGCGAATAATGTTTTAAAATTGTATGCACTTAAAATAAAACCGAATTTTTCTTCACCAGGCGATTTTTTCATGACTTGACATTTACAGACGACTAACGGAAGATTGTATGACTGAATGAATTTATTTTTTCAGATGTCTCAGACTGTAACGAGACAAAAGCTTGATCCTATCGTGCAAGCGGAAGAATTGTCGGAGAATGCAGAGGCACGTGCTGCTGCAGGAGTCAGCATGATTTTGGAGAAAGCCAGCGCAGCGATTTATTTGCAGAGGTCATTTGATCGATTAAGAGAGAGTAAACAGTTGTATTCCGCCCTCACTCCTCCACGTCCCTCCCATCAAGGACCATTCTCTGCAAACAATGTGACCATCCAGCAGAGAAAACGTCAGCAAATTCCCTTTGCCTTTAACAGACTAAGAGGACCGGAAACTTGAAGTTCCAACGCATTTTGTGGGTCTAAACCAACAAAACGATTTTGAACGAACATATACATTACATTATTTTCATTAAATACAACATTTAGAACAAAAAATAATATTAACTGCGTAAAAATTAAGCGCGGCGGAAGTTATTATTCGAAAATCATTTCCCTGTAGAGGGTAAGGGACGATTGCCAGTATTGAGCTATATTAAAAAGAGAAATTTCAGTAATATGTTTTTTACATATCTTTTCAGATATAAATGTAGTGTAATTGTTCGTTTATTCAGTGAACTTATTTAAGTCTTAATTTAATTTTTTTTGAGTAATAGGTGCGCTAGGTGGCGTCTCCGATTAATATCAGATGAAGGGATAGCAAAGTTTCCTGAATATTACACAGCAATTGTCGTAAATATGATGCGGAAACATTTACAGAGGCCTAAATCAGGTAGGATAGGCTCTTGCTACTTGTCAGTAAACGGTTTGGAGCCAGCCTGGGAATTGTAAAATTTTGAAACTCCGTGACACTTTGCTTCGATAAGGCCTGGTATTTTCGCCAAACATCGGTAAGTGGGATGAATGGCTCCACCCAAAGTCTAAAGTTAAATCCTTTTGAATGAAATTTAATAACGGAGTGACAAAAGTTATTAAACACGGACAGAAATTGATTTTCGGGAATTAAGAAGTTGGAGATATTCAATGGGCTTAGTGATTATGATGATAGATGGAGAGTGTGGTAATAAAGAAGAGGATTGAAAGAATATTTGAGTGTTGAGTGGTCGTGAATTGGATGACCCTGGGCGGAATGTTCTTGATATAAGAAGATTAAATGAGCAAGGTGTTCATTTTCCAACACGGAAGTTTGAAGGAATCTATTGGTACCGGCACGAGATCTGAGGACTAGCGGCGAGTATCAGGCAAAGCAGAATACGGTAATTACCTGTCTGTAACCTTTCTTCAGTTTCCTCGTACTGTAAATTCCCATTAAATACGACTTGAGAATAGATCTCATTTTTCTAAATGTTAATTTGTAGGTAATTTGATTTTTGTAAATATTGTACATAAAGTATATTGTTAACCTAAGAAAAGGCCGGCTTCATAAAAAGAATTTGGTTATGAAATTGTATCATATAAATTATTAAATGTAAAGTTAAGTAATTTCCATCTATATATGTAATATTATTTATTTAAATCAATTATATCCCACTTACTCATTTCAAGCCTAGTTTGTATTACTGTCAGAGCTTGTAATTTTGAGCATTTACTGTAAAAATTACTGGGTGAACAACTTTGTTCTAATGTTTAAAATTATTTTACTGTGAAACATATGTACGCCTACGCAACATCAAGTTCTAATTATTTTTGCCTGTAAAAATAGGAACCTTAGAACTACGTGCGTCGGAATTTCAATAAAATGAGACTCGCTCCTTGAGTGCGTCTCAACAGCATTCTGTAATCTTTGTCCAATTCTTTATCTTGGGTTCCTCAACTGTTTGCCGTATGAATGAGCTGAACAATTAATAAAGCTTGCCTTAGATGAGTTGCCAGAGAAACAACAGTTTCAAACACCATGACGCACAACAGCTATATAGTGGATGAAGATTTACCAACAGTGAATGATTCAGTCTTAAAAACAAAATTATTAAAGCGGTTTGACACATCCCATAACATTAGAGATCTTAAAAACCTAACGCTGATTATTTTAGGTATGTTAGCCTGTTTGTTGAGTCCATGTCATTAGTCTGGATTGTAAATATTTTTAATTTCTTGCTGAATTAGACTCAGATAATGCAATAAAAAGAAGTAACCAATACAGTATTCATATTAAATATTTTATTTCATTCGGTAATTTTTGGCAGACTTTTATCTTCATGCTATTTAAAAATTAAGCGTTCCTAATAATAATAATTAGCATGTTTTAGTAATAAATATATTAGGAAGGTATTTTGAGAGACGTAGGAAATTAGTATGTAATTATTGTTTTAGTGTGAAGCGTGTGTTCAGTCGTCCCTCTCATGTTCAGATGTTGCCATCTCGTGACAAAAATGTTAGCCAATACTATCTTATTCGTAAATAAGCCCCATCAACATGGCTAAATGGCTGATTCCACGTGAATTAAGGACTCCATGGGACTGAGCAGATTTCAAGATTCAAATTGCTTATAGTCTAATTTAGAAGCCATTCGATCCGAACGAAATGACTTTAAGATTGACAAGTGCCACTTATTTTCCGCAGTTCTTGTGACTATTCTTCCTGTACTAGTGTCCATGCTACTGACACTAATTTGTGATGGAGGAAGGTGTTAGAAGAAGAGACAAGCGGCGAATGGAACGACATCCACTCTAGCTGATAAGTAAAAATCGGGAGGAAATCGTTGTGATTTATACGATCCAACAGAAGGTAAAGTTTCAACTTCATTCCGTTTATTTTGTAAATACTTTTGAGTGGTATTCATAGCAAAATTTTAATCTCAAAACTTCTTAGAAATGTGTTAAATTGTAGGGTAACAACTGTGCAGATTAACCTTCATGAAGTTCAAATGCTAGTTTTACAGTAAAGCTTGTGAGAAATATTAAGTAGTATGCGATGTGAAGTAGGGGAAGGTGGAGGGGAGTATTGTTGTCAGAGGGGAACAGTCGCTTTGGGAGGAAGCTGGCATAACGTTACTAACATTCTTAAAAACATTTATTATATGCACATAGACGGACGGGATTTACAGACTGCATCAAGGTCATTTTACCACATCCTAAATTTCACAAAATATTTCCTTGAATTCAGAATTGTTTCTACACTACCAAGTTGACATAATAAAAGTTCATGTTCCTGTAAGTTCCAGCCTACTCCCACTACAACCCCATGCAGTGGATCGCTGGGTATCAAATATAGTTATAATACGCTGTGAGCTCAATCGAAATGCTTCTGATCTTTACTTCCTTTATATGTCGAAGGTCGATTACAAATAAGTTCTCAACGATTTTCTTTCGCTGTCCAGGTCACGTGGCTTGCACTAGATGTAATTTTCTAATCAACAAAATACCACCGAGCTTGCACAAAGTGGTAGGCAGAATCGAAGTCCCAATGCTTTTAGGAAATAGATAAGAAAAAAAGCTGAATACAACACAAGCCTCTTACTCCTGCTCACTCCAATTACAGTTTCGATTATATAGCGCAGGGAAAATTAAGACATGATCTATTTTTATATAGATCCACGTGAATAAGTAGACTAATAATATATAATCCGAGAAAATGTGAAATTAAAGAAGATAAATATGATATGGTCTGGAAACAACAATTAAAAAATCTCACTTAATGCAAAATATTTAAAAACTAATTTAATGCAGAAATATTTATTAGCTACAAAATATTCCAATAATGTATACTAATTTTATTAGTCGAAAATAAATTTGATCTCTAATCTGTACTTTACTAAACATACAAACTACATATATTTGACAATTTATATTATAATAAATTAATTTGTAACACTTGAGAATATAATTTTTGATTAGTATACTTAGGAATATATTATAATAAAGTTATATTTAAAAATAAAATTTCGCTATACAAATAGCCACTCCATTAAAAGTAAATGGCTTTAAAACTTTGGCTTTACCGACGTTTCTAATTAAGTATTTAAGTTTGACTTTTTTGCATAATTTGATTATATGTTTTTCCACAGAAACCATCCATAAAACTGTAAGGAAATGTCCAGAAAAAAAGGAATTTTGAAATGGTTTGCTGCAGTAACAATTTTAACACAAGGGAGCGTATTTTGAAAACTAAACATGTTAATTGAAGAAATCAAACGTTTGGAATTGTGGGTACTCTGTGTTAATGAAGTGATTTATTTTATTTATGCATTAATTGAAATATAAAATCTGGTTTATTCCAATTTTGATATAAAATTGCACAAACGTAACAGATACCATTAAATGTAGCCATAATTTATGGAATAATTCCGTTTTTACTGTTATACTGAGGATCACTCGTAAAGATTCCGTCTTGGCGGGTTTTCAGTAATGTCAGTTCCAGGTTTAATTTTGCAATAAATATTTTAGAATAGTAAATTATATACAACAAATTTCACTCGTATATTACCCCAAATATTACTGGAAATGGACTCAAACTTAGAAGACAACTGTTTTATTTTGTAGTGGAAGGAGGGGTGAGAGGGAGCGGAAAATGTAGAAAGGGAAAAGAGACGGAGGGGGAGAAACGGAGTACAGTAGTTTATCTCTTCTTTGAATATATAAAATAAATTTAACGCGAAACGTTTCAAGCACTTTAACGAAGGGACGAAAAATGAGGGTAGGGGCGCGAGTTTCCTTCACGGGAGTTCACCAAGGTCCTACGACAACCTTCGAAACGACCCTTTTCTTTCCGTTAGATGTAAATAACCGTGTTATATAATTTAACAACACTTTAAATATTACTTTATCACGAAAGAATCATTGTTGCCATTTAAAACTTGCTATTACATTAAATTATTTAATGGTAAATACTTGACAGAAATCGCTTACTTTGACCAGCCAGATGGTTCCTAAATTTAAAACAGTTGCATTACTTCTTTCGTTTTTGCTTCTCGGTTTAAATTTTGTTATAATATGATACGTAATAAGTTTATATGCTTTCCAGAAAACCTCATTTGGTTCTGTAATTGCTGTAATCTGACATGGAAAGCTGTAGGGTTGTGTGTGAGAAATGATTGATGCGAGTTTCAGGCCAGATGCTTCCGCTATATATAGGGGGAGAAAAGACATCGTCCGCAGCAGATCACTCAAGCTCTTTCAATCTGGACAAGCAATCGCGTCAACACGTTGAGTCAGTTTTCTTCATAAGCCAGTTATACGTTTCTCTTTGGCATATCCTTCGGAAAATACGATTATTCACAGTTTTGTTTCTTTTATTTATGTAACTATTAAAAGACGAAATCTAACTCTAGACTGAATTAGACTACAGTGAAAGACGTCATCAGGAGAAAAGTTGAAAGGTTTGATTTTACAGAAATTATAAAAACGATGGGGAGAAATTTTCAAATAAAGCAAGCATCAAAAGCCCTTACTATAGGAAGCTAACGTATAATAAAAAATATATGAAATCATTCAGAACGATCGCAAATCTTTTTCCAGAAATAATGAGGCACTGAGAAGCTGGGGATGGTAAATCAAAAGGAAAATAAATGAATTAATATCAATTATTTCTAATACAGAAACAATAACTTGAGAATCAATTTATTAGAACAGAAATTACCCTAGTCGATCTACCGATACATATATGATAGATATGTGTAGTTGTGACGAAGAGTGGACACACAGAAAATTAATGAAAATTGTAAAAAATATTTTACATACAGTAGTGTCATTTATTACGTTTTTGTTGACAGTATTTAATTTTTTTTAAAAAATATTTTACACTTAAAATGAGTCTAACTTCAAGATTATCTGCAATTACGGTCGGTGGCGAACCTGTCGGCGGTTTATAAATTAATTTTCCTCCACGACGCTCAAAATATTTTTACACTATATCGTTTAACCACTTACCTGTACAGATTTCTTAAACCTTTTCACGCACTGCATAATGTTCAATACATCTGAATAAGGTATTAATTAAACAAAATACAAATTCCTCATAGATAGACATGTTTCGTCCTTACACAACTTATTCAGGCATTGGTTGAAAATCCAATATTTTTCGTTTGCATTCAAGGCATTAGTTTTCTAAATATACTGGCAACTAGTTCTGTGTAATATATATAATTATTTTTTCAATAAGGGTGGATCGATGATGAAATGGAATAAAACTATTTGTGTGAGATATTAAATAAAAAAAGGCAAGTCTCTGACTTCTGGCGAAATTCATGAATGTCAGTGACTGATAAAATAAACAGACGCCAAAATTCTAGGAACGTTGCTCTCCACGCGAATATAGAAGTTCAGTTTCGCTCGTGGGTAAACACTTTTAAATTGAAAGCTCCAAACTGCTATCAACTAGCGAGAGACATTATTACGAAAATATTACGAAAAATAATTACCTTTTCCGAATAAAATTCCTTTCATTGTACGATTATAGGCTAAACCGTAAATGAAATAACACGTTTTACTGGTTAATTAACTGATTTTCGCTGCGATGTTTCATAAAAGACAAGTAAAATAAAAAAACATTACTACGGTTCAGTAGACAATTTAAAACAAATGAAGCATAATTCTTTCGTGTGAATAAAAAGTATCTAATTTTTATATAAGCCGTGTGGTGTTTAAAAGACGAATATAATACTTTTAGCAAATTATTTTTGACGTATATAATTTCTTTTATTTTCATATAACATAGTATAATCATTATAAATTGACTGTTTAAATTTTTTTCTCAAAATCTAATAGAAATAGATAAATAATTAATTGCAGTAAATACTGTTTTATTGCCATCATTGCAATCATGTGCGTAATACTCGTCTACAAGACTTACTAATTTTATTACCTCGTTTATAGAGAAGTATAGAAGTTAATGAAGTAGATCATTATGATGTAAAATAGGCAATAATAGTGATAATCTTCACTTATCAGGGAATTTCATTATATTTGCCCAGAATTTAATTCCTGAATATTATTACGTTTACTAAAAATGCCATTGCACTTAAGTTCATCCTGTTTAGCGTCTCATTATCCATGAATTTTTCTGTAAAATATATTTTTTATTGGAAATTACTTACTGCATTTCAACCTGTAGTGAATGCCAGGTGATTGACAGGAAGCTAGCGCCGTCACCCTAATTAAAGTCTATTCAGAAGTTGCGAGCGGAATCTGATTCAATGGATCAAACACTTTGGGCAGCAGATATTTGGCCTGGTGTTATTCACCTGAGGAACCAGAGGTTGAGGCTTGGCTAATTGTTTGACCGCTGCGCCCTCTACAGTGCTCGGGACACTCCCTGATTGGTAGCTGAGTAGCAGCTGTTTGCCGGCGCCGTGTTTGCTTCGCCATTTGGACGCCTCTTGTTTGGCAACGAGGCATGAGAACGCTTCACTCAGAAACAGCCGTCGGCTTCATCAAACACGATCCAATAACGCAAAGAGTCATGATGTTTGAGCAAACGCACTTCTAATTCAGGCTATGTAAACTGTTGGGGCAGTGTTGATTAGTGTTCCTTGAAGCTATTTTATCGGAATTTTCAGTTATATCCGAGATAAAATAAAATTTGAGGCGACGTTCCAGGAAACGAAAATATGTTGAGGAGGAACAGACAGAAAAATCCAATATTTATTCCTAAGCACCATTATGGACACTTGGTTCCTGAGAAGAAATAAGGAAGGTATTTACTTGCATTGGGAAAATCTTGAGATTATAGACTTAATCACTACAGATACACATTCTCCGCCAGGAAAAACATTCTGGAACAGCGTTAAAATGCTTGGTAACATAGGATCATGGCCGACCGAAATTAAATTCAAGATCGTTAATATCTAATAGTGACATTTTCAATTTCCACAATTAAGAAATGGATGGACAAGTTTAAAAATGGGAGTGCAAGCGCGTCCAAGATTATTCAAAAAGAGAAACGAAATAACCGAAAACATGCGCAATATGTTTTTGAAACATAAGCTACGAGGGTGCGTAGGGATATCAGAGCAACGCACTACGCACTGCGCGAAAGAGGTGCTGGCATGTTCACTGCACATAGAGCATGTATTCGGACGACGCTTTTCAAACAGTGTTTGGAAAGCTATCGTCGAATGTTCGGGATCCGAAAGAAATTGTAAACAAGTAAAAATACTGTCCAATATCTCAGCAAACAAATTTAATTAACATTTGGTTAATATAAATACGTTTCATCCATCTTTGTGGACTTGTTCAGGTAAATTTTTAATGGATTCAGAAAAAGCGAGCGATATAAATGAGACACAAATTAAATCAAAATTGAAATTTAAAAATTCTACATTTATTCAAAAATTCAAATGAAAGTTTATATAACAGAAATGTGCTAAGTTAAAAAAATATATATTGCCGATTGCTCCAACATGAGATTCAACTCCCAGGTTAAAGTGTTTCGAAAGAAAATTTTTATAAAAAAAATAATAAACTGCATGTTGCAAAAACTTCCAACGGATTACCAGAATTACGATTTCCGCCACAAGGCTGGAAGCAAAGTCTGATTCATTCGCCCACGTGTTCGTCAATTCTAAACCAAAAGTGTTTCTCGCTTTTCCCCTCAATTTTTGCTTCGCTGATCTCCACTTTCCCTTTTTCTTACAGTTCACCTAGTTGGGGGGAAAAAGGTCTTAGCATCACCATCACAATCTGTTACCAATCTCTGTATTAGTTGGAGAGTAGTTTCCCCCCTCTGCATGTATACTGGCCCTTACGTGAAATTGTGGACTATTCTTGGCTGGAATCTTCTTCCTGGAATTATTTACATGTGCCTGGCAACGCTTTTACCAGACATACATTTAACGCAGTAGTTAACGTTAAATGTAAATTTAAATTAAGAAATAAAATTATAATTAAATAAACTGAGAGAAGTTCGCTATATTTCTAAGGAAATAAGAAGAAAAAAATTGTTACATTTTACTCATCTTACAGGAAAAAAAACATTTTATATCAGACTATGAATCTACCAACAAAATCTTCTTAGCAACGTAATAATTGAGCGATTTGTTCTATGAAACATCTATCCTAGGATTTGGCTCCTTTACACTTCCACCTATTCCGAAAAACTAAAATTTTTCTTGTTGGTCATTCTGATTCGTCCAACCGAGAATAGATTGCGGACTTACTTAAATATGGAATAATTTCACTGGAAAACACTGGGTGAAATGTATTAATATTAAAGGTTATTGAAAAATAAAAGTAAAATATTGGTATTTCATCCCAGCACCGATGCACGTTATGTAAATGAATGTCAGTAAATACGAACGTTCAAGAAGCAATAAAAGTGCTGCTTTTAGACTGCACAGATGCACCGTGGCTTTCATCATTCACCGTCAGTTGAGTGGCTGGATGGCTGTTTAATAAGCAATGAGGAAGTGTGCCTGTGGGAGCTCTCGGGTTTACGGAGAGGGGATGACGCGGTTGGGTGGATGGATGTTTGACTTGGACAGATGGATTACCTGATGACGGGCTTCTACGTTGCGATCTTGTCCTCGCCATTACGGTGGATTGCTTTCGTCGGGGCCCGATCGATACAATCTTATAGTGATGGGTCTAATTTAGAAAGCCTCTCCTCTCCTCTCCCGCACTTCTAGCACGTGCAATAACTTAATGCGATCCCCACCTCCCATGATCGACCACGAAGGCCTCGGGCTGATTGCTGCGTCCCAGAGAGTCAATCTTACGCTCAAGTGCCAAATTGCTCCTCGCCACAATGGAAAATAACACAAGTTGCCAATTTCAATTACGCTTCTTTTTCAGACCTACTGGCGTCCTTCTCCAGGAAAGAACGATGCTGACATCGTTTTGCAGGAACGTCAGATAAATGGAGCAAATGAAAACTCAAAAATGTACCAACTCATTACAGTTTACTCACATCCAGGCTAAAATATCAAGCTTATGTTAATTCAGTGGTATCATATCGTGAAATATTTAGGTTGAAAGAAATATAAAATGTTTCCTTTTTCCGCAAATGTTACACTTAATTAAAGTAACGACAAATTCATGAACAAAGTTTTTCCTTTAATTCATACGACGTTTCGTCCTGAGTGTAGGGACGTCTTGTGGTATGCCGATAAAGAATCACATAATCAAAAAAGGCTTTGTAAGTGGTGCTACTATTTCCGTTTACGAAAATAACTTAAGATTTTAAGCGGTGCCTGATCACGTAAATGAGACATTAACAATTAGGTTGTGAAATGTTAGAAGAAGGAAGACAATATTTACAATCTTATGTGCACATTGCATCAGTCTTCGTATAAGTATATTATTACAGTAAAGATGAATATAAAGCTGATGTCTGGATACATTCTTTTTTAAACCGGATATACCTGCATAAGTTTTCGATACATTTCCTCTAAATATATTCAGGGAATAATAAGGACATGTACGTCGTTACTGACGTGAAAGAGAAGCACGACATTAAACTCAGTTTTCTTATATTTTTTATTCATATTGTTATATTTTACTCAGAGTTTGTAACTGCCAGAGGCAGGAACAGTAATACATTCCGGCAGCTCAGCTTCAATTAATAATTTATGGGAAACAATAGCAAATCTACTCTCGTGAACGAATTAACTGTACAATATAAACATAAACTGAAATAGTAAATTTGATATTTACCTGAGTAAGTTAAATTAATCAGCCAATGCAACCAGAATAGTTTGAATATAACGAAATTAAATTATTTGATTAAATCACGCAAAACTGCAAAAAATGAGTACATCAATTTTTAATCCAATTTTGGAAACCTATCATTGATAAAATTCTCTTAATATAGTATTTGATGCGGTCCCATTTATATAAATCCTTTAATTTAGTACATGATGAGGTTCCAAAGTTGGACAGAAATGTTTCGTACATTTTATGGATTCTCATGAAAAGTAATTCTATGATTTCATTTTATTCATATTGTTCTCCCTTTATTGGCCGATATATTTACTTTATAAACTAACTGAAGTAACAGTGACGGGTAAAGAAGTAAAATAATTCTAAGAATATTGACTTAAGAGAAGCTCAAGAACAAATTGTTAGTAGAAACATCCTAGCTTGTAGTCACCAAAAACTCAGCATTTTCCCCAATCCATAAATTTAGATTCATCATTCTACTATGGAAAAGTACTCTTGTGTAAACAAAACCCTGTCCAGGCGATACAAACTGGATTGGAACATTCATTGTCAATGATCTCTGACACTTAATAAATTTCAGATGGCTGTGATTACGAAGGGCAATGAAAGGCAAAACATTCGAGCACGTAGACCCATGCATCGTTTTATGGTAATGGTTGTTTGTCTACCTGCCTTGGTTAGATAATCCCTATGAGTGCGACTAAGCGTGACTGTAAACGAGAGACATAATTCTCCAAAACAGTCTGAAATGGCGAGCAATTTATTCACCTTATAAAACACAGTTGTTGAAATGTGAGGATATAAATTAAACGTCGTGTCGCGTTGTAATTACAAATAAAAAGGAACTCGTTTAATTCAGAAATAATCACGGGAAAAAAGTTCCTGATTATGACAAAATGAACTCTAACCTTTGGTTTCGAGGTATCACAGTAAATAAAGATAATTGTAACTAACTAATTTGAAGGTGGGTAATTCTATATCTTAACGATCAAGAAACATCCGGAATAATACATGTAGGTTTACAAAATATAAATATTTGATATACGAGTATTTCCCTAAAGCCACGAATCTTATTCGTAACGTGAAAACAGACGGCTTGAGTAGTTTTTATACAAGTCCCAATCAAATAGACATCAGCATTTAATTGAGTCTGTTTTATACAAAATTTACGACATAAAGAGAAATACATTTTCAACCAATTCACAAAAAAAAAATATTGATAAAATATATCATGTAAAGCTGTGTGCTTTTTCAGATACACTTGGTGATTTTACATTATAAGTGAGATTAACAAACGAATTCTTATTACCAACAATTTCTAGTTTATATAGTTATATAGCTTTCTTTGATATTTTGTAACGTTCATCATAAAGAATTTTTAATATTTTCTAAAAGTTTCTTAACATTTTATATATATAAATATTTTTAAAAAATTAGAATATACACATGCAACATAAGTTCATAAGTTTATTATTTTAAAAGTAACAGTGAAGTTACTTTATTTCATTTTTTTAAACAATTTTTAAAAACATTTTCCCGATTTCGGAACTCATGGGGTCATTGCACGTCAGGTGCCGAGTGTGATGGCAGAAAAAATCTTTATTACAGCGACCTCCTGTAAGGCATTTAAATGCCAGCCCAGTGTTATAAATTTTTCCATGGGATAAGCCAGGGTATTAAAATATTAGCACGCACGAATATTTCTCCACAAAAAGTGGGAAAATCATTGAGGGTGTGGTTTCGGGTTTCTGGAGAGAGACGTATTGGAGACTGTGAGGGCGATAAATGGCTGGTCAAAAAAGTCGTGGATAATTTGGATCTGGAGGAGAGATCAAAGGTGTCAAAATTGTTAAAAGAAAACATGAGGAGAGGAGTGATGGACGAAATTACCAGACAGGCAGTTATAGACTAGACGGGAGACAGAAAGCTACCAAAGGTCACCGTCGATCACCATGTTCGAGAAACTTAACGTCGCCAAGTCTGCTTCAATGACTCCAAAGGTTCCTAAGCGCTGGTAATGATCTGCCTGAGCGTGTTTCTGAGCGTCGCACTGTATTCCTTTAAAACCGTAAATTAAATTCCACAGTCGTAATTAACAAAAATTAGGTATTTGAGCCCACCATTCCATAAGAAAGGGAATAAATTTTCTTTTCACGTTATAAATTGTAAATTCAGTATGTATATACATATATATTATTTGGACAGAGCAGGAATATAAGATTTTATTTTGTTATTAAATATATTATAAAATTTTAACAGACTTATAATTTAATTTGCCCTTCTCTATTTAAAAACACTGCATAAAAATCTGTTTAAAGTCAAGTTAAATTTTCTTACAGGCGGCTGCTTACTTTAATTATTAAATTGATTGCTTTTGCTTCATTTCTGTAAAAAATTTGACGAGAAGAAAAGTCTTAAATTATCTTTTAGAAATAAAACTGTCATTTGATATATTTTATTAAATTTATTGTAAATGTCCAAAACCATAAATACAAGTTAAATAGAATTATTTTATTGTTTTTAAATTAAAAACCGCCAATTTATAAAAAAAGGAGCTGTGGGCACTAGATTGTGTCATATTCATATGTGAAACTTTACTAAATTAGTACACTCGTTTGAGGTCTATAAAACATGTCAAACGGAGATCAGCATAACTGACAGCTACTAATTTAGAAATGTTTTACTGATGAACATGACACAAACTGGTTTTAAAAAGTTAGCGAATATTACTGTAACACTAAAAATTATATATAAATTGTTTTTATACATTTTAAAGATATAATAATAGTAATTTAAATGTGAAATTATATTCAGTTCAATGTTACTAAGAATGCAAAGTCTAATTTTAAGCCGTGTTAGGTGGAACACCCGAAATCATTTAGTAAATTTCAAATGAAATGTGATTATGATTTACCATTAATAACGGTAAACCTGTCTCGTCCGTCGCAACAGGTAGAAATAACGAAAGTCAAGAGCGAAAAAAGTTTTAATTGAATAACGAACTGTACACGTTATTACAGAAACACGCGTGTACGGCAGAAAAGTTTTAATTAGTTTGAGGGATACGAACCGAATGAGGACACGATAAAGTCACGAAGCCCTCGCTCGCCATGCCCAATTGCCAAAGGGAAAGCAACAAGGCTTCCCTTTAAATCGCAAACAGGTAACGAAAGCACATTCACCCACGAAAATCCTGTCTCAATATGGCCGTGGAAAGGCAGGAAGGATGGAATGTATTTAGGACGGTCTTAGCTCCCAACCTTTGTAAGAAGGATGAGGAGACAAAGAAATTAAGAATTATTTCCTTCAGTCTCTCCACGAAAATAATATGATAAGAAATATTAATAAATTAGTGTTAAAAAAATTTAAATATACACAAATACTTTTATTATTGCATTCATACATATTTTTATGTATGTAAAAAATGTATCAACAAAAGAAAAGTATTGTTGAAAAAAATTGAATCTAGAAAACAGGTCAAGTAAATTATTATCAATAAAAAATGTCTCAATATGGCTTAGACAACATTTAAAATTCGACCATTTTTTAAATATAGGAACAGACCATTCATTTCTAATTATTTGTATATGAATGGATATAAATACAGCGTGTAAAAGGGAGAACTATATAAGCAAGGGTTATTATTTAATACAACCTGGCTATAATTTAAGGATTCTATCCAGCATTTGCCTATAACCTGATGCAAGGAAACGTCAACGAAAATCTTCCATTATGTAGGTTAGGTATTTGTCCCAAGTTCTTCCATTAGGTAGACAGTTCTCTCTGTATTTGTCCCACGGTCTTCCTAACAGCAATATGCTATGTTAATCATTACTTTCACCATTAACAATACGTAAAATTAACACTTTTTCAGTTCTAATTATGGAAATATGTAATACTACGTTTCGCAACAAATTTAACGATTGTAGAACTCAGACGGAAGAATATTAGGTTGATACCAAAACAAAAATATTTTACGAAAACACAGTAGTATCCTCTATTGTATATTATTATTTAACTCAAGTGTGAATAGAGAAAGTAATTTATAAACAGATTAATTCATTTTTGAATCAAGAATGTAATTTCTGATTAGTACAGTAACTTGTGCCAACAGTAGTCTCACTTCCTCTTGTTCCTTGATAATGCAAATATTTGTTTGCTTTCCGTCTCCTTCTGTAATTTAGTTTATACAAGCATTGGCTCTATGAAACTGCAGCGTTATATAAATAAAAATAAATTTACTATTCTTCGATTATGGAAAATTCTAACTACGAACGTATGCAGAAATACAAAAATTATTGTCGGAGGCGACGATTTTGCAGTCCCCTTTTGGGCGTTGGGAAGCCAATGAAATTCCATATTTAACTTAGAAAAACAAACTCGTAGAGAGAGGGCGCGTTTCTCCACCCCGACTAATGCATTCCGAAATTAAATTCAACACCGAACAGGTCCATAGTTAAAAAAAGTTACGAGGGTTGTTCAACTTGAAGGGTAGAGAAAGGGGACGGATTCGAGGGTGTCTACTCAGACCCTAGATTTGAATATATATATAACTCATTTCCTATGGCATATTAGCAAAGTTTCAATTTTGTCTTCAAGTGGATACAGTAATAAGTAAATGTCTATCTGATTCGTCAATCCATCGCTTCTGGGCCCTTAGAAGGATTGTTTTGGAATAAAATACAAGCCACAATTTAGTCTCAAATATCAAAATACAAAATTCATAATAAATTTTTATTATTTAATAGTTTTCATTATACGGCTGA
This sequence comes from Eucriotettix oculatus, assembly GCA_034510155.1. Classification (NCBI taxonomy): domain Eukaryota; kingdom Metazoa; phylum Arthropoda; class Insecta; order Orthoptera; family Tetrigidae; genus Eucriotettix; species Eucriotettix oculatus. The sequence continues at coordinate 45,341,851 of CM067382.1, forward strand.
TAAATAAGAGTAGTCTTTAAGTATTGCAGAGTACGCTAGATTGGTTTACAGTACGAAAACAAGAAGTTTAACGTATCATATTCATCTGTAATTAAGTTGATCAATTAATATACTAATTATTAGGTTAACGTAATTTACATTTAAATTGAACAATGTTACTTTCATAACTAGTGTTTCAAATAGTAAATTATGTTTATACTCAACATTATACGCGGTATGACTATTTTAAAATAACGTTATAAAATATTAAGATCATTGTTCCAAGTTAGGTTTACACTGTCAGGCCCAAAAATGAACGTATTATATTTTTACATCATTAAATATATTAATGCCCGTTAACATCTTAAAAAATTATTTAACAGCTCAACTATTTTGCGTTCCGTTTTCAAGTTGGCTGAATCAGTCAGCAAGATTATTTCTCAGGTTTGTACGGTAACAGAACATCAAAATTATTGAAACGTGTACTTTTACTTATTATATCCACTTTTTATTTAACTTAGTAATCGGATAAATAGAAATTTTAAAATGCCAAGTGGTGAAGGGAGTAATAATATTTTAAATTAAAAAAATTATATAAGTAATGTTGAAAATAAAATATATCAAACGAAAAAGTAATAATATACATCTGAATTCATTAAAATATAAATAAAAATTCAAAAAGATGCAATATGTAGGTAAAGCAAACCCAAAATTTTAATAAACCTTGTTCAGTATTATAAATAAATCAGGTAAAGAGGTTCCCGGAAAAAATACGTGGTGATAATTTTTACTTCATTAATGTTCTATTCTTTTTATTGAAATACGTTTCTCACAAATTTGGCTCGTTTACTCATTTATAAATTAGAAAAATTGTATAAAAACCATAACAGAATTTTTAGTCTCGATTGATGTAAGGAATAAATAATATAAATTATTTTAATATTTGAAATAAAATTCACCACTTGGAATGTTTTAATTATTAGTTACTAATTGAAATAGTTTAATCCGTAAAACGACACATATCAATAAGTCCTTTGACCGGAGAAACCAAACTAAATATAATTTTAGACAGACTGAGGAAATGTTGGACAGACAACTTGAAGATAGTATACGCCACGAAAAATAGTTTGGCGTGTGACGTGCACAGTACAATTATTTTTTTGAAATTACCTAAAAAAGTTCATTAAATATAATTCATAACCAGAAATTACTCCCAGTTGATGTTAAATAGAATATTGAGACGTAGGAGGCACACTAAGCGTAAAACTGCAAACACGTACGAAGTTTACCTCTCCAAAGAGGGGAAAGGTGATCCAATATTTTAATTTGAGAGTGTAAACGCTCCTCCAACATGTGAACTTCTTAGCTCTGTTTCGTCGATATTATGGATTAAAGCGTGTCTATTATACGACAAAGAGTATCGAAATGCTTAGAGCGTTGCAGATATAATTTATTTGAAAATAAAATATTTTAAAAGTTTTTTTAAGTCGCCTAAACCCTTGGTTGAATTATCTCCCTGGTGTCCATTTACAGAACACGGGGAAAATAGATGAAATCTGGAGCGTAGAGAGACATTTCTCCTGTGAAAAGGTCATCTATCATTTTTCTCTGTTCTTTCAGGTCACTGAGCTCAGGTTTCCATGCCGCGAGTTTCCAACGGTGTCACCGGAGACGTGACGAAATATCTTGCGAGACTTTCTCAGCTTTATTTAGTTTTAACTATTTAATTTAGTTAATACATTTTTGAGCGCTACGGTTTTTTCCAAAAATTATTTTTCTGACATTAATTCCAATCATTAATAAATAAAAATACGGTCAAGGATGTCAGCAAATACATTTTATAAATTCTAAATTCTTTTTTCTGATTAATAGTAAATAAAAACACACCAAAAAATGAATTATTCATTTTCGTAAATTATGAGTTATTATGATTGGAAACCAAAAAAATTTTGGTTTATAATTGAACATAAAATAAATATATTTATGAAAATAAGAAAATATTCCGAGAAGGAGTATATCTTTTAATTATTGTAGTACTTACGTCTTCCTTGGCTTTATAAAAGCAGTGTTTTTGTATGTTGAAAAATTAGCCGCGTAGTAATTTAAAACATCACTATAAGTAACATTATATAACTGTTTATCCCATTATTATCCCAGTTAGTCTTACGTACATTCACAAATATGCTGTTACGACATCTAAATAGAATATTCTGAGTCGCTAACAATATTTACAATTCAATTACAGCCTACAATTTCCTTTATTTCTCCATCCCACCAATCTTAGGTGCAGAGCAGTTTTTCATTTACCTTTGTCTTTTTAATCCCTCATTTTAGTTATTAATATTAATTTCAAGTGACGTAAAATTGGATTTTAAGGTCCCCCTTCATATTTAAGTCATAATAAGACAGGCTATCGCTTACAAATTTAATTTTTATAATTACATTCCTGGCGATAATTCGATTGAAGGACGATACAACATTTGGTAAAATTATTGACATACGTGATATAAAAGTGTTTCATTGAAGAATAGGGCATACCGCGACATTTGGTCGAACTTTGCAGCCAAAACTGGGTTACTGTGATCTTTTCCTCCCCAGTAGCCTACATTTCGTGAAAAAATGTATGTTATGGATTAAGCGTTTTCAGATTAGATGTGTTACTTTAAATAGACGAAAAATTAAACACAATAAATCGCTGCCCGTTTCAGGAGTAAAACTCAAAATATATACGATTCAACGTAATTGTTTTCCAAAGATGTATGTAAGAATTAACGTATTACATTTTAATAAATTCTGTGACCCCAAATTTAGTGACAGAAAACAAACTAAAAATCATAATCGTCGGGTTGAATAAATTTACCGAATGTTGATAATGGAGTATAACACAGAAATATTTAACTGTGCATTTAAATTAACGTTAATAATAAGAAAATTATTTGGCTTTTTAAAATATCAATTTATTATTCATAAGTGAAAAGGAAGGATATGGTGGAAAGTTCCCGAACACGAAATTCGACAGAACTAAATTAAATACAGAACTGAATCTTTTTAAGATTATTTTTCTCGTTTCCACTCTGAAAAATCTAATTTTTAGCTGAGCTTCTACTGGAAAATATTTCATCTTAAATAATCTATAAACATGCTTTTATCTTTGTATTTTTTCTGCGGTTCTATTTCAGTAGATAATGAAATTTTCCCTGAAAAATCAAACGTCTCAACCTCCGCCTGATAACCCCCGGGCCAGTCAGGGTTTGACACGTAAGAACACGCGAAGTCGAAATAAATAACCTATATGATAGAGTATATAAGGAGACCTGAACATAAGTTCAGGCATTTACTTGATAAAGATGAATGAGTTATTTATCAAAATGTCGGTTTTCAATTCAATATGACCCGGGTTGTATCCAAAGAACTCTTTATTCAAATCAAAGCCTTGCTCTTAGTTCCAATTTTACTAGCAGGATAAACATCCAATAAAATATTTTCAATTTGTTTTGGATCAATAAAATTATACAAGTGAAAACTTTTGGCACGGAGTTGCACCTTTGCTAAGCCATCACATCGAGTTGTAATAATTTTCGGTGAATCAGACAAGTTATTGCCACCACGCGAATTTGATTTAATAGAGTTGTTATATCGTGTAACCAGGACCACAGCGAGGATCAATACTTACCCAAGTAATTTCAAAGTTTACCGAGTTTACTTGGAATTTGTTTGAACTGTTCCGCGGTCGGGAGAGGGACGATAGAATAAATTTACAACAGAGCATAGGAAGACGGATAGATATCTTTTAAAACGAGAATGATGATCACGAAACCCCCATGTTTACACGAGAAGTCACTTTAAAATGAAAGAAATTGTGAATTAAAACTGTGTAAACTGAGTAACTGTAATGAGCGAACATTAATAGTAAACCTACCACGCGATGTGTTCATGTAAAGTTTAGCAAGACTTAAGACGGATAAAAATTACTTTTAACTTTCTAAAGCGTGCAACAAGTTTAATTGAATGTGGTACGACTTCAGAGTTATTTAATATTACTATATTACTCAACGTAGAGCGAATTAAAATCCCATTCATATATAGGAGCCTGAAAAGCCCAATCTTATCAATGATAAAATAATAATTTCCCGCAAACCATTATAGATACAGCACTGAAATTTTCACAGCTTATTTTAAACTTCATGCCGCTTTAATAATCTGAATCATTAGTTAAAGACAAAAAGCTTCTCAAATATTCCATAAAAGACTCATTGGGATAAAACAATTAAGAATAAAAATTATGATTATAATTAAACGTTTATTTAGCTTTCATACACACACAATTAAAAAATTAGCAAAATTAAATTATAAACTCCGAATATTACGATGTTAATTATATTTAGTTTAATATTGCATGATACAATAAAAAGACGTATTGTTAATTACTTGAGAAACAAAACGGAATGCATTTAAAATGTCAACGGTGAATTAAGCGATCCTGAGTAAATTACATTCGAGGTAATCAATCATTTTCGTTGACGTGAACCAGATTGCCTAGTCAGTCAATATCACTATCGGTTTTTTGTTGAAGGTCTCCTAGACTTTACACCACTGACGTATTCTGCTGTGCTATTGTAATTTACTTAACAATAATACGGAATTACATCTTAATTTCTCTTGGGGCAGCGCCATTTTTGTAATTAATAGGAAAATAAAAAAGAACTCCACATTTGTCTATGATTATATCTCGCCTGATAAAAAGATTAAACGATTTTCAGTAGATACAATCATAAGACTGGAAAAAAATACTCGGCGAAATGGTGCATGAGACAATTTGCTCTCGACTAAAGCAAGTAACGTTTACTATTTTATGATGGTAAAAAATACATTCACAGAGCGTCATGTAACTTTTATGCAGTACGCAATTTACATTGGTTGTTTGACTTTAATAAAACTCATCCAGAGTTCACGAAGTGCGTGCAGTCGTCAGGAATGGAAATTAGTTTCCCAGTAATCACGAAACAAAATGTTAGCTAAAATTACGACTAACTAGAATACTAACATTCGTGGGTAGCGACATTAAATCGTACGTTCTTCACGTCTACGTATAAAGTCGTTCTAAAGAAAGAACATCTGCAATATTTATTCAGATACACATATTTCGCAGTTAACGACAGTAATAAAATACAGGAGTTTGCAGAAACGAATGTAAATATTAAATAATATTTTATGCCAAACTTGATCCAAGTCGTAAAAAAGTCTAAAAATATAGTAGAGGTAAAGTAGAGTAAAAATCAAGTAGAATAAGAATTTTGAGAGGAAAAACATATTAAAATTGTGTTTCGTGCATGAGACATTTGTGCAAAAAAGTACAATATTATGCTACTCAACACAGCGATAGAATGAACAGAAAAATAATATATTGCTTCGCATATTAAAAGACTAGGCAATCCTTAAATTCAATAATTATTAATTACTAATACTTATTTACAAAACGAAAAAAAACAGACTATTGATTGAGATTCAAGCATTCAAATGATGAATATGTTAGTGATTTATTTGAGTATTATAGTTTCTCATTTAGATTGTTTCTGATTCTGAATCTTTAAATTTACCTGTTTAATTTTCTGAATTATACAGGGTAATTGGCTACCAGACCGACAAACTTGAAGGGGGTGTAGGGGGTACAGAGACATAGGAATGCGAACTATGGCGCAGAGAAGCAGAGATAAAGAACATAAATAGCAACACATTAATGGAACATAATTTTTTTTATTGAAGGTTGTACTACAACAGGTGTTCGTAATTACGACCAGAAGTCGTCAAGAAGGCCTGACAGCGGCTCTGCATGGAATTCTTTCGTTCTGTAGCCGGGAAGATACGTGATATGCCAGGAATAACCAGAATAATCTACAAATATATTAATTTATTTTTCTCACATTATTGTTCAGTATTTATATATATGTAAACTTCCAAAATCACCTCTTCATTTTTCTATATATGGTTTCAGTTTTACATTAATGTATACGCCTGCATAGATTACTTTAGAATGAACATTGCATAAATTGATCACAGGTACATTGAATTTTAGTCTAAGGAAGTAGTAATGCTTTCACCCGTAAGCTCAAGCAGGAGCGTATATATTTTATAAGAAAGACAAGAATGGAAAAAGGGCGTGATGTGTGTAGGTGAGCCTGGCTTAGATTTACTGGATTGAAGAGATGTTGAATCGGTCCTGGGACATCGACTCGGATTAGCTCAGTGGTTAGAATGCCCGGCCGGAAATCGGGAAATCCGGGATTCGATTCCCTGATCCGGTCGATATTTTTCCGTTCTTGTCATTCTTCTAAAATATGTAAGCGTATTACTTATTTATTTTCTAAATTTAGGATTCAATTGAAGAATATTTAATTCTTTCTTTTATTATTTTCAAATTTAATAAATAATTTTGAATATTTTATTCATGAACAAAATTATACTAAACGATATATTTTTCGTTATAATATATATATATATATATATATATATATAATTTTAAAGACGGGTTACTTGATCCACTGTGGTAGGAATAGGTATACATGAAGTATCGGTAGGTTTAGTGTTAAAAGACGTATCTTCCATTGGTCCAATATAAGGACATTTAAAGAACCATAAATTAGGTTACTGTTTTCATGATCAAAATACCAAGGGTGCGAGCAAACGTTTTTTCAATTATCAGTGAAGAAAAACTGAGAGCCAATCAGTAAACTGAAATTGCGAAAAGAACGGGCGTGTGTGATGATATCATGATTCTCACAGCATCCCTTTCCCTTGGCAGTCGTTAACCTGCTTAGGAATCTTCTTGCCTGCTCATCAGCTTTGCGCTGATTCGACAGTTCAGCAACAAAGTTAAGCGCTGCTCAAACTCGATTTCCGTCGAGGGACGTCGACTGTTCACGTCATATCCGTGTTCTGGACGGAAATAATCGGAAACAACGGATTGGAGTGCGTTTACGACAGGATGAATAATCAACTTAATTGTAATTTGAAGGTAAAGGGTTCGATGTCGGACTATCTGAGGTCTGGAGTCCCACATTTATCAGTATAATAAAGAACAAGAGGTAGGAGATGCGAAAATCAGGAGAATACATTTGACGATTAAATGCAATAAGTTGTAATTTATACTTATATACTGGAAAAATTTAAGCTTCCGTAAATGTTATGTTATGGGAACATGAGTCACAGCACATTTGGCTTCAGCAGGATGGAGCTACGTGCAATATTCCTGGTTCCCGTGCGACTTTCCAATATTTCCGGGACATTTGATTTCTTTACGGAGCGATATACAATAGCCGCCTCGATCTCCTCATCAAAGAGCCCACCATTTTTCTGTGGGTATATCTCAAAAATGAGGTCTGCAAATATCGACCTAAAAATCTTGAAAGGGGCGATAAGACAATCCATTACAGCAAATCATCGCGATATGTTGCAGAAATCACGTGATATAAGGAAATGAAAGTTTTACAAGTAAATATATTTTAGGGTGTTAAGCTAGCTGAGTTCCTGGAATAGTCCGGGTAATCCCTATATATATATATATAATAGCCCTGAGTAACGCTCTTCGTGAAACACTCGGGAAACATCGGGTACACTCGGCTTTAGCTTCGTGAAACACTCGGGAAACATCGGGTACACTCGGCTTTAGCTTCGTCAAACAAACGACGGTACAGAGAGTACACTTGAGTTAAAAGTAGTTAGTTAGTGTTACTTCTACTTCTATAAATTAACCTATTTTATGAACTGAAGCTTAATATCAACACCGAAAAAATAAACACGTATAAACTTTTGCTTCAATTCAACTTGAGAAAATTGAGAAAATAAAAGTCAAATACAAATATTTTATTATGAATAAAAAATAAAATGTATGTAAAAGTGAAATTCTCAAATTTTTTTTACACAACTAATACGGTTTTTATTATTGCAATGACATTACCCATATTCTCCAATGAAGACTAATGGAATTCATAAACAATCAGTTCCAATAGAATCTCAACTTTTGGTAAACACAATAACAGAAACAACAAAAGTTACGAATAAACTTCAGAGAATTCACAAATATTCTCCAGAACTTTGCCAGTTATTCGGCAGAAGCAACCGAGCTGAAATTTTAAATCTTCTCTTCGAAAATCTTATAAAGGAAACTTTTCATCTAACTTCATCCAATTACAATCGACAGTTTCAAAAGGCATCCGACAGGCCCCTGATTAACTAATTACTTCTCCACTCACTTGTCACTCAGATTTCATATTGATTGATTTATTTCTATAACTCTCAAACGAAAGCATAAATACATTTCCGTTATCTAAAACTTGGGTTCATAAAAAATTCAGAAAAACTGTTTCGGTTCAAATATGCTTTAAAATACAGAAACTGGCGTAGTGAAATGAAGTATAAAAGTTCATTTATAACCAGTATTTAACACAAAAAATAAACAACACGTACTTTAATTATTGACAATATAAAATCATTAGTATTAGTTTGAAAATAATAAATAGATAATGTAGAGGAGAATAATTCTTATACTTGTAGTTCTATACAGTACCATACAATTCGAGCACTGGACCAATGGCATAATACGAACTAGACTTTGATATTAAATTCTGATGAGATGATGAGGACACGATCTGTCTCGAGAAACTTGAAACTTCTGTCCGGAGTTTTTGATTCCATTATTAACTTCTACTCTAGATTTAACAGCAGCAGCGCTGATAAATACGGTAAGGAAAGCATGGATAAATATAACGATAAAATTGAACTTTCTCCATAGGCGTGAGAGAAAATGGCTTCTAGTTGTGAAGCATTTTCGGTAGCATCGATTGGCAGGTTTGTGGTGTGGGAGCCAGGTGAAATATGAGGTGTCAGAGCTGAGCTTGCCAATCGCTCGTTCCACCAGAGACAGACGCCAGGTACATCTGTCTTAGATACACAACAAGATGGCAGCGTGACGTTCGTGTGGCTATTATTGAAGTCGTGGAATATTCATCCGTTCCAAGCGCCACACTTTAGTTCAGAGTACCTATCCTCATTAACAATACCATTATGCAATCGTATTATGACTAAACATCAAAAACTGAATTTTTTTCGAACGTCATATATAATTATGTTAAAAATATTTCTAAGTTACTATGGCTGATTTTTATTTTTAATCAGCCACTAATAAAAATATATATATATTTTAGTAAATTTCTTAATAACTATATTTCAATTATTGACGAGAGCTTTCAACATTATGGCTAGTCGTCTATAAAATACATAAATCAGAACAATATCAAACTATACACTTTAAATAAATACTTATTTGGCAAACATCAGTAGAAACTTCCCTTCTATTATTGAAAAATAACATATATATATATATATATGTAACCTAAGAAATAGACGATTAATAAATACATAGTCATTAAGACAATTTGAGTAAAAAAAAATATTAGACAATATAATAAGTAGTTATAACGCTAATAAAATTAATTTCGTTCCCTTTATAACAATATGTGCGTAGATATTTAAATATGAGAAAATTTGCATTCGGCAGATAATTTAAATTACAATAAAAATATAACCATTATAAAAAGAAACCGAGATAATTAATTTTTGAAACAACTGATTAGGCCCGCACACAAAAAATATGAATAATTTAAAAATATGTAAAATAAATGGTTACAATGTCTGTCTGTTTCGATAAATAAAATATTGAACAGCATATTTGTCAGAAAAAAAATGAATAATTGACGTTGCGTTCCTTAAATTTGGAAACTCATTACTTTTTATCAATTGTTAAATATATCGGATGTATCATGATAGATATTTTGATAAATTTGAAAAAGGCTACCTCCAACACTAAGGAATCAAATAAAATTGAAATAATTCTTGCATAGATGAATTAACATTAGTTTTTTGTCTTCTTGATGACTTCGTCCGTCCATAGATGCGAAAGGGGACTATTTTACCTCTGGAATATTTTACCCGACAGGCTGCCATCATATTGTTATGCATTTAGCGTTGCATGTCGACGGGAAATTAAAGACACATCTGAAGCTTCCCTTTTCATTAAGCCGTGGAATTTTACATTAAGTCTCTGAAATTTATAATCAGGGCTATAAAAATATAATCAGGTTGAAAACAATATAACTTTGAAGCACTGTTAATTTTTTTTTCGAATCTCAGTGTACTAAGTGTATTTTTATGGACGAATATTTACTGTCTTATTTCGTGACATCCTTCAGAATATTTCAACAAAATATTTCTGGTTCCCCCAAAAGTTCCAACGCAAAATTTAATAAAATAATTAAATACTGACGCCGAACCCTCCAAATGGCTTTTTATCTCCACCGAAATGCGTCGCAACTTGTGTTCCCCGATAATCACTTAGAGATTTAGAACCTTATTAATCTTTCACTTCACTCCAAGTTGTTCGGCAATATAAACCCATGAAATCAGTCAAGAGGTTAAATTAAATTTCAAGTCTATTCATTTAATACAATTGAAATAAGCGAAACTGACGTTCAGGAAAAAGCAATTATGAAATCAATAACAACGAACATTGGGAAGTGGCCGATATGAAATCGCTAAAGTCACTAGCACTTATCTTGAAGAAGGATAAAAAATTTCATTAATGGAGTCTAAATTAAATTTCTCAGAGGAAGGCATTTAATTAAGTGGTTTCTAGATAATGCCAATATTCCCTCTTGGAGAAACGCAATGAATTTACTTCTGAGGCCGGAAGCATGAAACAGAAACAATAAAGTTACAGATTCTTATGTTGCAATTCTTAAAGAGGAAAATCGTAAAATTTTATTTAAAGATTGTGAATATATATGATAAATAAAATTGAACATAATTTTTGATAAGTACGACAACAGCACTAAAATACGAAAATTAAAATGTCCTCAATTGCTGTCGGTAACTTTGTGTTATACACAGTACACGATAAAATAATATTAGGTAAGTGGGTAGAGATTTTATCTATAGGACTGAATGTACAGAACACAATGCAGATTTTATGAAAATCATAGATGCCTAGAAACGTAAGAAGAAAACAACATACGCTCTGCAACAAAAATGGCCGCAATTATATAATCGGACACAGTGACAATCAAAAACAAAAATAGTTTTGAACTACCAAAACATTAGAAAATACACAAACAAAATATAATTTTTTTGAGATGGTCAAGTAAGGAAATACTTTTTCAGTATCACTTGGTAGGGACGACCCATTTATTTAATTGAAACGTTCTTCATACTACTGATTATATGTTGTGGAAGCAATGTTTCTTAAAAAATATCTATCTACATTAAGCCACGTATTGCACTTCCTCCACCCAGAAATAATGCAATTAATAATCAATTTAAGTACATAAAGGGATAAAGCAACTCAATTACATGCTGCGCTCATGAATTAAATTTTCGTTATTTACAACTACGTTTGTTCAGTTAAAAGCAACGCCCTCAATAATGACCCATATTGTAGTGGATGTAATCAGCAATAAAATCTCCACGAAATGAAAGAGAATTGAAAATCAACCTCGCATAGTGAGAGCAAATAACAATTGGTATAAAAATGGTATTTAATGGAAAAGATTTAATTAAATATAAAAAAGAGGGTCTCTTTGCAAATTATTAAGTTTTTAAGTAACTCTTAAATTGTAAGCCTTTTCATTGAACGTTCCACTGAATTACTTTTTCTCTCTAATTTGTATTTATTAAAAATATTTTTCACTGTTTGTAAATTTTGTAACGTAAAGCGAATCGCTCCTATTATACTCTTTATTTATATTAAATTTACAATTAAGTGATAATTCACTACAGAAAGTATGTAAACAGAATTTTTTTAACTTATTTTGTACTGGATCCAAATTTAGTTAGAAGCTTTTAAGTTTAACAGGATTAATGGTATCAGTTAGGAATTACATATTGTTGATAATAAGGAAAATATTTCGCCAATTTATTATCCGTAAAATGATATTATAAATTATTTTCAGAGCATGCTACACACAGGGAGCTTTGTTGCGAAACATTCCACGCATTCTCGCGGGATATTGTTTGGGAAAAAATGTTCCGATATTATAAGAGAGCGAGGAACCACCAATCCATCGTGTCACAACAACCAATCAGCGACTAGACGTGCTTAACGCAGATCTGAACTCACAAATCAACTACTAAACTTATAACCTCAAATAGTTGTCATATTAACACAGTCGCTGATTGACGATGACAGAGCACGGCATAGCAACGTTTGTAATAAATTAAGGTGGCGACTGCTATATTATTCAGTCAGCGGTGCCACTCAGTAATTTCTCTGCTTTAAATTCGTTACTGGCGCCAATTAGATGGCGATAGCATGCCAGTCAAGACGCCGATCAGATTGGGGATGAGCAACCCGGAACGTGAGAAATCCTAACTACCGGGGATTAGCAGACGCTATTTGCAAAGGGCGTTAAATCCCTTGGGAATTTTTGAAAGTTGTTTCTCCCTTCACGAAATCAGATGACAACCGCGGGCCAATCTTGAAATTTGATTGTTGCAAGGTCTCATGTGATACAGCATGCTGTTATTTAAACTAGTCAAGAAGTTTTGAGGAGTTTTTTAAGTTTTTTCCTGTTAATTTTCAGGTCCATAACCATACATTGAGAACCCTGAGCTGAATTCATGTGCGACGTAAATAAGTCTCCGCTGTTGGATATCTTGCGCTACAAATAATTAATCGATTCAGATAATACGCAGACACTCAAGAATACAATATACCCTCATTTTAAATGACAGCCATATCATTCTGAGTTAGTAGTGCCGAAATCATGGCGTTCAATTGTAGCTAAAATCACATGACACCCCGCAGGCTTCCATTGATTGATTGATTGTCGTTGTTACAATCCCCAACGGAAACTCGAATGGAACAAGGGTCAAGGCCGGAGGTTCGTCAACCTCAAAGACCAGCTTTTCCACGTACAATCAGGTTGAGGAAATTAATATTGATTAACTAGCAGGCCGTTCCTGCTGGCCTTAAATACGCAGCTAGCTCAAAGAAAATGATACATTTATACAGAATAAAAAATATGTAGAGTATTAAAAATGGAAATACACCGGAATTGATTAAAAATAACAACGGATTAAACAGCCTATATTTCTGATAAATGACACATTGGTTGTTTTGATGCTTATACAGACCACGCTGCCATGTGATTAAATGAAGAAACTAACGCGAAGGATGCGAGGACATGTATCAGTGTGATAATAGTAAAAGACATTGTGATATAAATGAAGTCAAACAGCCTCTTTTGAGACATCATCAGGCAGATGTTTAACACCATGACTTCACCATCCCCACATTATTTTTCTGTCGAAAGTGTCATGGAGTGAAGACCAAGAATTGCTACATTTTTAAACATCTGTCTCAAGAAGTCTCAAAAAAGGGAAACGAAACGTCCAAATTTAGATTAAATGGAAATAAATATACTGACAAAGTCTGTTAAACTTCATTTACCTGTCAGATAAACTATTACTTGAATATATTTAATTACTCAAAATATCAATACAAAATTTAAATTTTGTGGAGGCAATTTTATAAACGCTTACGAAAGCAGTCAACGCAATTATGATTTATATAATAATATGCTTCAAATACCATATTTCTTCGTAAACAGGTAAAATTTTATTTTTTATGGGACTTAATTAAAACAGTTACACGAAAGATGTTCGGTAATAAGACGAAATATTAATTCATAGTAATAATTAGAAATAATCAATATTTAATATGACAGGAAATAAGGAATTTTTTTATTAGAGCGGCTCGACTTTTTATTTATGATATTAGGTCAAAATAATGGATGGTTTGGAGAAAAGGAATAAAACAGACAGACGTTGAGCAGGAATGGATTCACATTAAACTAAGCGCATTGGAGTTAATTAATTCAGTAGCAGTCATTAGATATTATCTGCTGTTTTTTTTCAGTATAATAAGGCATGGTAGAATTATTTACTTGCAACATTTCAACAAAATATTTACAGTTTCACTATAGTTTGTTAAATTATTTATCTATTATAGACTAATAAACAAAGTACATTAGCAAATATAAAGTTCCGCTGTCTAAATTTTTGTTAAAACCAATTAATTAATTTCCTATGTGTTTATGAGGTCATTTTAGAAGCGAATTTTATGAAGTCTGAATAGATCGTATGGGGAACCTTTAATCCAATCGTCGGAGAACTACAAAGCCCTCGACACGTGTAGCAAATCCCGTTTGTATACGCAGAAAATCCCTGCCACGTGCAAACTTCGTCCTTGTTTTAAAATCTCACGAGGCAGACGGGTTTTGTTTTTTTTCCAGGTCTATAGAATGCTCGTAATTATCTCTTGTGAGTCCTTTGCTTTAGTTCGGGTTAGTGTACTGGCCGTTCCGTACAGAAAAAAGTAACTTGTAATGCTTAAAGGGAACAGGAAAATACTGGCCATTTGCGAAATGGGCTTCGTAAATAGAAAGGGCAGAATAATAAAAGCACAAAAATATAAAACCACTTTAGGAAGAAAAAAACTAAAGCTTCTGTAGAGGTACCTCATACAAATGAGTTAAATTTTCACGACATATTTATGTTCAATAAAAAAATGTTTCAGGCACTGAATAAAAATTTTCTGTGTGAATAAATTTCAATAAGCTCATCCGATGAGGCAAGTTGAACGTAATCAGAATTTGAAAGGAAGTTCAGTTGTTTGACTTGCTATTAAAGTAAATTCTGACCTTTAAATTATAGCTTTGATTATTTTTAATTCTACATTTACATTCGAGACAGAAAACTTACTTGACAATCACACCTAGAGACTACAAAGGAAATTCGAAGAAAGGTAACAAGAATCCAAATTTTCTCTATTTTCGTCTCTAAATGCAGTGTAGTATGCACACAGAGAAAAAAAATATATATTTGGTTAGTCCGTGAAGAAAGCAGGGAGGCGTGTCGTCTCTGGACATCTGGTGGAGGTTATAAAAGCGAAGTTTTCTGATTTTGAATTGATAAATATAATATACTCATAGAAATTGATTCTAAAGAATATTAAAATTAATACTGGGTAAATATCACTTCACCACGAGTAAAAATATTTGATTACTAAATTTTGTCAACTATGTTGGACAACTTAAATTTGGTCGATATATTTTGTGAAAATTTTTGTAAACATTATTCGATTTATTTTGTTGCAAATGAAATCACGTATTATCACTGGGAAAAAGATTAGAAATTTTATTTAGGACACGTGACGTATTATAACGTCATCGGTGTTTTCTTTATAATCACATATGTTCTTTGTTTAACAGGCTACGCGAGGGAGATCTTGAAATAGGCAACTTTAAAAGCATAGGAAGAGAATTGAAAAGGGAGATGTGAAAGTTAGAGCAAGGTAGACAAAGGTTGATTAAAGCCCCCGGGATATATTTTAAGGATGCTACCCAGTGTTTCACCTAAAGAGATGCAGGGAAAATCCTATAAAACTTACATCAGGTCGAGCCGGACATAAAACTGCTGCGAGATATAAAAACTATTACAGTAATGATTAATATAATGTGATATACAGATAATTACTCTAATATAGAATTGAAATAGATATTTAAAACGCATAAAACACATACTATTGTACAGCTCATAAATAAATATTACAAGACTAGAGTTTGATAGCAAAAACGTTGTTTTTGTTATTTAAAAATTTAAACACTTTGGGTGACTTGAGATATGACAAAATAAATCTAAGTTTTAGCAACAGGATTGTTGATTACTTTTTGAGACAAAATTATATATTTATTATTCTCTGCGCCTTAAGAAAAAGCAGTGGCAATAAATAATTTGAAAAATTAAATATAATAGCAATAATAAACTAAGTTGGCTTTCCCTTTAGCGAAAAGTGAAAAAAAAGCAGCAGCAAATTAACAATTACTTTATATAACTAACAAGTCGTTTAAGAAAGACTGAAAAAATGATTTAGATTCAACGAGACATTCCTCATAATGAAAAAGTTTTTTTCTAAAAAAATTAATTAAAAGTCTGAATATTCATACATTGAGATCCCATTTCATGCACTTTTTATCTCCATAGTTATAAAAGGCATTCGACCATTGATAATCCTCTAATTTATGCTAATAATCGGATTTCAGATCATTGTGTTGCTTTGATTCACGTATCGTAAAATTAGTTGCATCAGAAATATTTAATTTAATTGAGTGTTCATGATACAACAGACTGAAATCCGAATATGAAAATTTAATTTTCGTGTTAATTTCCTCTATTAAAAGACATCCGAGTTATTACATTTAAAACTTTATCATATTTAATTACTGTAATAAAATGTTGTGCTTTTTAATTTTCATATATTATAATTTTAATGTGAGGAAAAATTGCTATTGGATTTATGTCATAGTGAGCTATGTAAAAAAGGCGATTCTAATATGATGTTCAAACCAGCGAAACTGGAAAGCGTTGTGAAATGTTCATAATATGAAAGAGGTTTTCATTAACTGATAACTTCGTGACACGTTTTTTATCAGAAAATACTTTTACCTAATTACCAATGACGGCAACATCGGATACATTTTGTTTCTCCTCACCTTCACCTACATACTGTTTAGCCCATTATATAAAATTATACAATTTTCATCGATTTATAGCATTTTATTTTGAAATCTCCTTCGATATCCTTCCTACTGTAACTAGGTTTTCTTTTTACTAAGTTTTACTAAGTAAAAAGCAACAAAACGTTTTTAAAAGAGCTTATTAGTTACAAAAAGTTGATGCAAAATATTTGACGGTAAATATAATTAATTAGGAATATTAGATGCATATATGTAAGATTGTGGTATTTCCCCAGTACTCTATAAGCCATAGCCGGATGAGGAAAAATTAATAAAGCAAAGGATGTAGTAACTTACTATTTTGATCTCTCTAACTTACCTGAAACAAAAGAGAAATACTTATATTAGTTGAAAATTTAGATTATCGGATCATAATAAAGTACGGCGTTGAAATAAATAAAAATTGCTTGCAGTAATACATCTATAACAGAGAAAATGGTAACAATTTAACACGAAGATTACTTCTGAAAATATTTCTGTAATTTCCTACCTTGGTAACAATATTGGTATAGCCGATTTAACAAATTAAATATATAAATTTAAAAGTCAAATCCGTTCCTCCCTTGGAATAATAACCGGCAGGCTCCTGTCCTCTTTTACTCAATATTCCCTCCTAAACGCTTATATGGTTATAAACACTGCTATTCACTCATCTTCTTGGTTTGGAACAGAAATATTCTTTGCGTGTATCGTGCCTTTAAAATGTTGCTCGTCATTTAGCAGAACATGAGCCATTTTTTCTGTAGAGCAAATTACAAAGCAAACTTCGGAACCATTAAGCAAATTTTCCGAATTTTATGAGATGATTAGTGAGCAGGTAGATTACTTCCGTAATTTCAGAAGACTTTAATGATGGGACTTCACCTCTAGTACACATCACGGTATTACTTAATTGAATAAATCACTTTACCCCCTATATGTAGGTAAAACATCGCACAACTTCACGCCAGACAGGTTCATCAACGAAATTTCTGTAAAACATGAACAGTCAAATACTTGAGTGTCCACGAAATTAAGATATTATTTGCTCTGGATTGACCAAAAATAGTATTATAAATAACAAAAAATTCTATAAGGACTCAATTAGTGTCCATTAATTATTTTAATTTATGTATTCAATGCCATTAATTAATAATATTTTTAAGTAAAATGAATTTTAAATTCATGAAATACTGAAATAGTTCACCATTATCGATATATAATTTATAGACGAAAATTGTCACATTAGTGATCGATGCTCTAAATTCTAACGGCCATCAATCTAATTAAAATCCGTGTTGTGTTTTGCAATGGAATGGGTAGAGCCATGTTTTTAGCCAGCGACAATATTCTGTATGTTGACGGGAAACAATTGTATTACCCATTTCCAACAGCATCCATGCATGTTCTGTCCATCCGGAGGGATTTGGAGCTGCGTCCAGTGGCCTGTACACAAAAACGAGAGCAGATATCCGTGTATCGCAAACAACAGACGAAAAAAGTTGTTCATTACAGTTCATAACGAAACTCATTATTAAACTTGAGAGAAATGTATGTGGCGCAGAGGCAGGGCGACAAAAAATAATAAAAAAGATGAGGAAGAGTAACATTTTATCGTTGGGTTAAACTCACAATGGCAACTAGTTTACAGAAAGGCGAGATTTAAGTTTTATAGGACAATAAGCTGTCCTCTTCATCAATTGCAGTCCCTAAAAAACAAATTTAGCAAACCACGAAAAGACGAACTTTACGATGTACGCTACAAAATGTGAATTTAGTAAGTTATTTAAAAATCAGGGTTGAGTCTACATCGAGGGAAACTAAACCATTATCTGAAGGAACTGGTGTTAAGGAATTCTATGTATTTATTTTTAATTTCTCTTTCTTTAGAAGGAGCCATATACTACAGTTCAGACAGTTTTACAAATATCAAGACGCTTCTCTTTCACATCTTCTAACCCCAAAAAATATTGCAAAACTGGACCTTTCCTTAATTTCAAATATTTACTTTTACAGAAAACCACCAACTGGTAGTAGGGATGTTATCATTCAACAAGATGGCGTCACTTCACGTTCCAACAGTTGTGTAAGAGATTACCTGTATAAGGCGTTGACTGGGTAGACCGTGCTGTGAACACTGACCTGGCACTACTCCAGTGACCACTGCGGTCGCCAGACTTGACGCTTTGAGACTTTCTGTTATTAGTATTTATCTTCAACTTCTATCACAAAACCTTGAAGACTCAACAGCTTTTCTTGCGGTCACTTCCATTATTCTGGGTCAGCGTGGAAATTGGTAGAGCGTAGGAAGAAAACAAAAGTCTTACATTTAATTTTTCATAAATACATTTCCTTAATTGTTTTTACAGCTCATGTGTATCTTCAACATAAAAATATACCACCGTATCTGCTATAACTTCATTAGAAAAATCTCCTACCAGCACCGTGCCTGATTCAGGTCAAGAAATTTCCGATTGACCAGCGCACTCGAATTTCGAGATGTTTACAATGGATTACTCACAAGAAAACTTCTTCCTGTCTCATAATTCATGAATTATAGATAGAAACGGTACGAAATAATTGCAGCACAAGATGAGCAGAATTTAATTATTTGAACATAACTCGCGTGAAAGCCTGATTCACCCATAAAATGAATTTTTCATTCTAAACGCAAGTGAATGAACATTAATATGTTCTAATTATTTTCTCTTAGAGTTTTCGTAAATTATTTACCAAAAGAGAGACGGCAACTTACCAATTACCATTTGTGAGTAACGTTATGTAATGAGACCCTCGACTATTTGCGCAGCTTCCGTTGATTCAATATTGAATGTGGTAATTAAACTTGCTACAAGGCAGCGTTTCCGTTACTCTTGTGGAGACCACTGAAATTTACAATCAACTACGTAGATGGAGAGAGCGTTTGCGGTAACATACGACCCAAATATCATTATTCATATGACACTGGAAAGCTGATTCAAACACGGACGTCCGTTTCCTCCAACCGAAACGCGATGCATCTTGCGTAAATGAATAATACTTTAGCTATCTGAAAAGTCACTTAAAATTTTTCTTTTAGTATGAAAGCCCTGTACATTTTTCCTGTGTTAGAGAGGCCACATTGCTGGAGGAAAATCGGAGCTTATCAGAAACATTCTGAAACCAGAAAGAACTCGAAGGTAAATGAGAAGAAATACCTGCGTTAGAAGAGAAAGGCAATGAAAATATTTACTTTTCAATTCATTAGTAAGATCCAGCAAAATAATAAGTGTAATTCGTATGAATGACACTGGTCCGATTAAAAAATTTAATGTTTCTTCAAGGCGTAATCTTATGAAAAAGAATAACATCCTAAATCTTACATATTAAATATTATATATAAGGTTATTGTAACTTTTTAGGTTAATTTGTTACTATTATGTATTTGAAAATATCTAAGTTATATTCGAAAATCAAAAATTTTAGTTATTTTTTTCCACGTTTTATGCTTTATCTGTTAAATACTCATTCTCCAATGTGAAATATGCACATTTGCAAAAATAGATAGGAAATCAATATATGTCAAACAAAATTTAATATAAATTTAATTTGGAAACAAACCTCGTGAATGTTAAAGAATGAAGAAATATAGGAAGAAAAAACTTTGTCGTACTAAAGTTATTCATTCTTTCAAATTCATATATGAGGTTCAAAATTTAGGAAAGAAACATCGTGATAAAACTAATGTCAATAAAATAAAATATTTTTTTAGCTTATAGATTGATTTAAGATATATATATATATCAAATAGTCAGATAATGTAAGTAATTGAAAACAAGGAGGAAATACCTGATCCACGGGAAGGCTTGCTGTTCTCTTGGTAATATACTAGGATACATAACGAGTAAACTCAGGAACACCGGCCACGTATTAGGTTCGTCTAGACGTTCAGTGTGAAAAGACGCCGACGCCGGCGTGTTGCAACTGCATTCGGGTCACGCCTGGGTTGGCGTCGGCGTCGGGACGGGATTCAGGAAGGACAGACCTGGGTGAAAATACGCGTTGCGGCGGCAGCGTATAAACGTCCGCCCTGTCGACGGTAATCAATAAGGCCGGCGCGTCGCCCATCCCGGACAGACGTCCTTACCGCATCCGAAACAACTCCCGCAGCTCACTGCCAGACGCTAACACTTCCACATCCGCATATCAAAACTACACAGTCGGTTTTTGGAGATCGGAACGTGAGCAAGCAACATAAGTGGAAGAATGTAAAAGACACAAACACTATGCAAAAAATAAGACACAGAAGACAGAGACTTAGGAACGATATTCGTTTCGAACACTACGAAACTTTGTTCGTCTTCATCTTCAGGAAACTCTTACTGCTAAGAAATGTCTTGTGGAAGTAAGTCATTATAATACTAAGAATGAGCATTGTATATTAGGAAAAAAAGCAAATAGGAATATTGCATAAAAGAGAGGGAATAAATTAAATTTACATTCACTATCTGATATTACACAATTTATTGTCAAAACTCATTTAATGAACCCATTAATTTTTAGGATTAACACTAAACTCTTTATACAACATTTACAGAAATCGAATTACTTACAAATTAACATTTATAAAAATGAGATCGATTCTATGGAAGAAAATTTAAAAACAAAAACCCAAACTTGGAATTGGCAGGACGAAAAAATCGGAAGAAATGTTATAAATAGTAATTGCTGTTTCTGTTTTGTCTGAAACTCGCCGCTGGTCCTCAGATATAGCGTGGGCCGCAATAGATTCCTTAAATTTCAGATTTCAAATAACTCATAGGCCTCAAAATCAGTTTTAAATCAATTTTACCCAGTATTTTATTTAATTTCCTTCGGTGGCTAGAAAGAACAAAATCCTCTGCAATCAAAAGTACTTATTTTTAGATTTTGGAAGGAGCCATTCACTCCACTTACCATCGATGCTTGGGGGAAATACCAGGTTTCGTCACGGACAGATGTCACGGAGTCTCAACGCTATTAGTCTCTCCGGTGCAGAACTGTGTAGGTTTTGTTTCCCTATTCGCGGCCTTCTTCAATTCTTCTGAAGTCGACTGTCTTTGATTTTGTACTGCCAAATTCCGCGCAACCAATATGACAAAAGAAAATTTGGAAATAAAAAAATCAAGAACCATTTCTTATAAAGTAAAAAAATTATTTAAGTAATTGAGAATTTTTAATTAAATATACAAATGTGTGGCTGGTGACTATAAAAATTGAAGGGCATTTATTTTCCTTAGGAAGAGGGTAAAACAAAACTTACCGGAATCTGAGGCCGTGTCGCAGAGTAGCGATTGTAATATAGGTAATTAGAATTTAAAATACATATTTTTTATCTCTATACCTAAAGGTACGTGGTTTTAGCACCTGCAAGATGATGTTCCTCTCTAGTGCTTCGATCATATTTCCCTACAACGGCACATCAACACATATCAAGTTCACCAATAACTGTCTCAAAATTCAATCAAAATACTTCTCCCAGAACTGTCTTAGAACTACCACATGATTGCGAAGTACGTTTTCGAAACTCTCTTCTACGATCCTCTGCAGGCCTTTCGTGGCCGTTACATTCCACGTTTCAGCTTGTCCTTACTTGTCCTAAATCTGTCCTCCAATATGTCAGATCAATCATTGTCACCAATTTTGTGGCTCTGTGTTCTTTTGGGCGATGTCAGTGACAACTGCTTTTCCCACTTGGCACCTTAGAGTATCAATTTTAATTACACTGCTGCGCCATTAAACACAAACTTTATTATTTGTTGCGACTGGAGGCGTCAGTTAACTTCCTGCGAAATTCTATGTCCCTAAACTTAATAATTCCTTTAATTCGCAATATATTTTACACGATTTTTCCGGCTTCCAAGTTAACTTATATAGCATTAAACGTTGGAAATCGTTATTTTCCACGGGTGTATTGTAGTAGAATTACCATGTAATAGAATAGAATAGTGTTGTCACAGTGTACACTGTGCCATGTTTCTCTCGTGGTCATCCGTCTTGTGGAGCCAGAAGTCGTCTCCAGACGAAACTCACTTAATCTTCGTACCACTTACTTTTCGTCGCGATCTCTAGGGAATCCTGAGGCACATTCTATGGTATTTCTCAAGTCAGAGGACCTCAAGGAAGTCTTATCTCTGTACTTCGTAAACATGTACTTCTGAATAAGCATTATACATTCTAAGTTTTCCAATAAGGTCCTTGGGTATTTTTGTGCAATAAAGCAGTTAAAACTTCAAATTACAATTTTTATTTCTAACCGGTGCGGTGCATAAGCTCGTGTATTTTAATTCTCTTACTGCAAAAAACATACATTATATATATATAAACAATTTGTCTTCTTTAAAAAATGTATATTTTTATTGTAATACTTTGATGATCTTGGTATTTATGCTTTTAACTATTCCTTTGGTTAACCAGAATATCGTAATACGGCTTTAGATGTAAATATTCAATGGCCGTGATTGTACGTTAAATACTTCCAATACTTTTACCGAAAAAAAAGATTCAAGAATTTATTTTCAGTTAAATAAACGTTAGCCAATAGACACTCTTGAATTATATGTCGCTTTACCCGGAACAGATACATCTGTAATATCTACTAATTGAAATAAAATCTGAAGAATTTGGACTACCTCCCGCGACGGTTGCGGCCGAAAAGAATTGATAAATGTTATGGCCGATGAAGTCTCAAAAGGGAGACGAAACGTCTTATTTATGTTAATTAAATATTAATAAAATTATATACTGGCTTATAGGGCGTCTTTTTATTTATTTATGCCGTAGAATTTATTTAAAGTATTTTACGTGTAATAATAATCATTGACTGTTTCCTTGAAATAAGAGAAATAGGGGGGGGGGAAGGTATAAATACGGATGTCATCATAGTAGTACACGAGAATCGTTATTTTTTACGGAAGGCAAATAATTTGAAAGTGTGTTGTTTCGAATGAAATGAGAATTTATATTGCATATAGATTTTAGCGTACTTTATTTCTTATTTCACTGTTATCTATACGATTTAATGATGAAATAATATCGAGACAAACGATGTTATTAAATACATTTAAATCACGAGGAATTAAATTGAGCAACCTTCTTATAATATCCTTATAGCTGAGCCTAATTAAAGCACTTCCTCTCGCGTTTTAACTAAATAATTTAATTGTTCCTATTTCCATTCTAAACAGACGTTTATAAACATAAATTATATGTAGAATGTTTAAAAACTTCTATACAAGCAAATATAGTAACGATTGATTTTCCTGTATAATACTACTAAATATTAAATTGCGGTCACAGACAACAATTTAAATTAAATAATTACGTGGACATTAAACGACGTTTCCTACTTGTGGACCTCAACGAGTGAATTCCATATGATTAGTACCTCCTACAACAGAGATTTTATATTCTATATATTAATTTCGTTATATTCTCTTATATATTATTTTATTAACTCCTACAATTATATGTTTGAAAGTAAGATTAAGTAAGAGCTTAATATTTTCTCAATTTAAAGAATTCTGTTCTACGCTCCTTGCTTGGTTAATTAAGATTTTCAGAGTAAGACATGACTGACTGGTGGACCGTTTCCGCCTCCAGCCATCTCATTACAACACCGCCAGTTCTCGTCGTTGCCAGGTTTTTCTTCAAGAAAAGAAAGACGCAACCATCTCCCGAGAGGCTTCCAATTTCCAATCTACCTCAGCAGTCTGCTGCCACTTAATAGAAGACGTAGAGGAGAGGAAAGGCGGAACAGGAGAGAAGGAGGAAAAAAACTTTAAAAACTTTGGTTCAAACAAAGAGTAACATGACTTTCTTTGCA
Organism: Eucriotettix oculatus; assembly: GCA_034510155.1. Classification (NCBI taxonomy): domain Eukaryota; kingdom Metazoa; phylum Arthropoda; class Insecta; order Orthoptera; family Tetrigidae; genus Eucriotettix; species Eucriotettix oculatus. The sequence goes on from CM067382.1 coordinate 45,366,277, forward strand.
AGAACGTAGAAAGGCGAACAGGTGCAGGTGCCATTCAGAGGCGCACTCAAGACGATGAAAATTATGTAGCTTCAAAAGGTCACTTGCGGAAATACTCATTACGCAGCCTCGTTCAGTTTCATCAAGGAAGGAGCTAATCAGATTTAAAGTACAGGCTTTGCCACTGGTTTGTGTTACAATTTACGTACCGCTTTTATGGAAACTGTAAGGTTTTTAAACATCAACGTGATATATTTTCGTCCCTACAGGCATTTTCGATTTTCATAATTTATCTACACTCCTTTCTCCAACGTTTACGAATGCCGTAAAAAGGAATTTCCTTTGAAATATGTCGTTCCATTTAACCAAAGCCACAGATTTACTTACATCAATTTTCTGGATCAGTAAATATGAAAATAACTCAACAACATTAAATATGTGAAAACTAATGGAAATTAACCAGAAACGGCTAAGATAGTATATATACCATCAATGACTTCTTCTACACCCGATTTCAACGCTAACCGACTCGGAAGAATTTTAATTGCTGTCAATATATATCTTTGGGAGTCTAAAATTATCGATGACGCTCCCCATAACGGTTAAGTGGAAGTTCAAAATCCATTCGAAAAGGCGCGGGCGGGGAGCCGAGATGAGCAGGAATAAAAGAATGGTCAAATTTGGCTATATTCTAGTCGAAAACATAGTTTTTGAGGTAGCTGAAATGAACAGTGACATTTAACCAATGTTGTGATATTACTCGGCGGGAAGTGAAAGGGTTAATTAAAAAATATAGATATTTACGTCTCTTTTAAAATTGATAACGACAGGCAATGGGCAATTTATTGGATATATTTCACAATTTTTCAGAAGAATCTATGTAGGAAGTATGGCCCATGAACAATTATCACAAAATTACCTATTTATAAACAAATCTCAATGTTAAATTAATATTTTTCTCTAAAATAAATGTTTGCGTTAGATGTAATATTAATGGATTATTATTTAAATTAATTATTCTTAAATCGGTAATAGAAATACAACACAAATGTAAATATTACAGTTGGCATATTGTGAAGACTTTTTGTTGAGTTTTATCTTAGGCGAGGCAAATATAGTCGCCCCTTTATTTCGGTTGGCCTATTCCGGAGGAAATATACACTCACCCCACTGCACCTAGCGCCTTGTTCTCCATTCAGCCCTAAACCCCTGAGAATTATGCGAGGACAAAGAGAAAATGGGATGGCGATCGTTTTCACCAAATTTTACGGAGGGTCGACGCCGCCTGAATCACGAATGCTGCTATTTCACCGAGAACGATAAACACTTAGGCACACTATGGAACGAGGCGTCGCCATGGTAACGGACGGCGGAAGGGTGTATTTAGGTCTTTCCCCCATCGACAACTCTCCTGAAACGCACGCAAAGACAAACAATAAGGAAATTGAAATATTAAAAGTCAAAGACGCATTGCATTACTTATTTTCCCATAAATTTCTCCGAGGTCACATAAGCAATAGAGATTTCGATCAATTGACGTACGAGAGGGGCAATCACTTAGAATGAGTAATTGGTTGATGTGCCTGTTAAATTAAATATCAATGATTATAAAAATGATAGATTATATTCTACATTTCTTATAGAAATGTATATAGCGGAAAAGTCTGTATAACAATATTCCACAATAATGTTTTAACCAATTGACTGATTGATCCCATATAACATGCACAAATATTTTTATTAACAAAGAAAACATGAAGGTTGGGAGAGGTGGGGGATGAAAATTTTAGGGTCGCTAAGTTGATTGCTGACAGACCCGATGTCAGAGCGCCAATTTTAGTCAGTTAGGACCGTGAATAACTTTTTTTTGGGTTAACAGGCTATATGAGGGTGATCATGAAACAAGCAACTCTTATTTAATAGTATAGGAAAAGGAGGATGTGGGAGGTAGAGCAAGGAAGCCATGGGTTGACTAGGACCCTACCCGGTGATTCACCCACAATAAATGTAGAAGAAACCTAGAAAATCATCATCAGTTGGATCGGCTTATTAGGTACTGATGAATTCTACAATTGTTATATCAATAATGGTTTTGAAAATAGAAATTTATTTATTGAAATTAAATAATATCAAGAAAATAAATTATATTCATACATACTAAATTTTTTGCGTTATACTTTCATTATTCATCAACACCGAATTTATTATTTTATGCTTGTACACCTTACGACTGCTATTTCTCGTCATATATACCCTTCGAAAAACTTTACATCATATTGTATAATGTCCGTAGAATATTTATAAAATTGGAATGTTTATAGACCAGTACATTAAAAATTAACATTCCATCTCTAGAGAAAATACTACATGTAGACACGGACTGTACTGATAAAATCCTTATTTTCGCCTATATTGAGTAATTTGAAAAACTTAATAATATTAATATCCAAATATTCCAGGAATTTAGGTCCTCAATAATAATAAAATAAAAACTTAATTGCCAGTATGTCATTTATTAAAATCGTTCAGGAGGTTTCGGTCTCACGAGTCATATTCACCTGTAATTTATAATGAGTATGGCTCTTGAGACCGAAAGCTTCTGAACGATTTTAGTAGATGACTTTGATTGGCAGAAGGGTTTTTATTGCCTTATTATTGAGGAGCAAACGTTAGGGCATATTTGAACTTCAGAATTGACTGTAAGGTCCATATGAAATTGATTTTCCTGATAATAATAATGTGTCAGGCAAAAATGTGTTTAACATTAATGAAAATATTTCTTGTGTAATTTGAGTAAACTATAGGGGTAATATCACTACTATAGTTATGTTCTATTATTTTTACAGCTACAAATGGAAGACCTGGGGAATCATGAATGATGTGTCAGCTAAATTTGAAACGACTGATGGGTCGCAGTTAAAAATTGAAGGATCTAACTGCCTGCTGCATGAAATTAATGTTCATCCACCACGCGACACGAATCCCTGGGTAAAAGAACAGTCACGCCTTCCCTGCACTAAAAGGTCAATGAACTCTACGAATCCTGGTGCTAGTTCAACGGAAACAAATTTACAAAAATTGGCGATTTTCTGTTGGCACAACAGAATAAAATTGATATTATTGATTCAACCTGATTTTGGAAAGTTTTACAGAATTGGAGAATAGTGCAAGAGGATTTTGTCAATTGACTCAAAGTGACTCAGAGTTGTCTTACAAAATTATGAAAATAACAGTCATGAAAAACTTGGTTCTGCCACGTCGAGTTTAATACAAAAAAATGGAGAATTATCTGCCTGAAAATTTTTTATAACAATCCTTGATATCATTCTCAAAATTTATTAAGTTGTCGACATACGTTCACCGAGAAAATTTGCGGACTTTTTGGCGTGTTAGTGGCATACAGATTATGATATCCGATATCGTTACCGCAAAACTAAGGAGGCAACGAACTCGCTCCGACTAAAAAATATATATTTCCGGAAACATGATATCTCTGTTGTACATTTTCCACTTTTCCTCAGCATAAATATTATAAATTTATCTAAGCATATGTTACGAAACGACTTCAAACCCATAGCAAAAGAAAATTAGAAAAAACTGACGAGCTGTTTATTGAACTATTTGTCATCTTACTAGTACCATAAGCCAGTTTTCTTCCTATGTTTACAATTACTGTATTATTTAGGAAGTGGTGTTTTAAGAATAAATTTCTCTATATTATTACCCATTGTTGTAGAAATAAATTATTACGTTTTGATACAACAATTTTGTTCCAAAAATATTTTATTCTGCCTATTATGTTTCATAATTTTTGTCTCGAACGCTAGTGTTACGTGACTTGTCTCAGGCGTCTCTTCATACGTAAGTGAAAAGTCATAAACGTGAAGAGAAAAAAATATTATATGAATTTTAAAAGGTTTTTAAATATTAAAATAGATGTTTAATTTTTATTTTTTCAATTGTTATTGATTATTTAATATTAACATTTCACCACCGTTACTTTTGGAACCCAGAAACCTCGCTCTCGTCAGAGGAGTGTAGAGTATTTATTATGCAATATGATCTCTTATAAAAATAAAGCAAAAATTAAGATCATATATACTTAGTCAGGATGTTGGTTTTCTGGAGTTTTACTGTCAGAAAGAAGTGGACCACTGAAACTATATGTGAACTATGTGTTAATGAGTAAATGTGATTTGGAAAATGATACATACTAAAAAGGTAAGGTAATTAGAAGAAAATTATATGTTGTATATTAAAAGGATTATTATACGACAAATCAAAAAACGGATGCAGTCCCATAAGTTTCAATCCACCACGTTCAGTCCATTACCATATGTGCTTTTGAATGTGAATAAGAATTGTTTGTAAAATATGAAGAGAAAATTCCCAGTTAAATTGCGTTCAATCGTCCAGCGTTTGGTAACAATCACACGTTAACCTCCCACTTTCCGAAGCCATTGAAGTTGAGTATTGAACTATTCCCCGGGACTTGAGAGACTGGGATCACATTACCTTTGGCTTTGACCGCGATGTTTCCTTTGAGCATTTGAGCCCCCGGAGCTCCGATCTGGGGCACTGTTTAGTATCGATCCCACGAGAGCTTTTCTATCGATTACGGCGCCTGGACTCGCTCTCGCATTCAAACAACAACAGTCTGTCCCAACCGTGACGAAATCTCAATGAGCCTCTTCGGGCGGCTACCGACGTCCAAACAAGGCTCATACGCAGCGGACATCATCATCAGCGACAGATGCTTCCGTATAAAAACTACTCAATTCACAACAGGTGTCCATGTGAATAGAATATCTAACGATTGTTACATACAGTTTAAATTATAAACACGGTTTGGTTATTGAACAAATATTGAAGGATTATATTTCTCAAATTTTCACATAATATTAATCAAAAATGGCATAATCAATGCATATCAGGGTAATTATACTAAAACACAACGGTTCTTCAAGAATTAAACTACCAAAGGGAATGTAAAAGAAAAATAAAGGATCTGAAACATTCAGACGTCAAGAAACGTTAACGCGTTAACATTACCCTGACTTGTAATTCTGGCGAGATTGTTTATGGGAATGGCGCTTGCGGATGTTGGCATCTCAGATTTCAAGTTTTCTGCTTCACTTGCTTGATCACAAAGTCCTTCAGATGATCTCTTTTTCTGGCATCTGTCAGTCGGTCTCTTACCCACTGCCCGACTGTCTCTCTCCTACAGTCTGTCTCTCTTTATCTCTCAGTTTATATGTAATATAACCCAATTTTGTAGTACATTTTCGTTTGTGTTTTCCCCTGACAGGGGTTTGCTTGGAGTTTGGAAGACATTACTTCGTCTCTAACTTTGCGGATTTCAAGGATAATAATTAATACAGATTTAAATAAATTTGCAGTTCAGGCATCTAAGGAAAAGAAAAAGAAGGCTACAATTATAAATGGAGACCCTATACAATGTTTAATGACTCACAACGATTTATTTCTCTGCTATGATAGGTTCAAAGAAGATTGCAATGAAAAGACCTAAAGAATAATTTTAAATAACTTACATAATGACAAGTCATCAGATAAGAAAAATAACTACAGTAATTATTATTTTTGCCGTATTATGATGATAAAACACAACTTAATACGGAATTGAGTCGGCTTGAGAAAGATTGAAGGAAGTTACAGACAGAATAATAAAACTAATATATTCTGACTCCTATCCGGTGGTATGCCGTTATAATTTTGCAGTGGACCAGTGCTTGTTTTTTTCTAAATATCGGTGGTAGGTGGGGTGCGGTGAATGATCTTCACTTTTATCGAGGTAAATACTTTTGATTGGGGATGAATTTGTCTTCGCCACCCGAGGGAAATGATATACTGGAGTGATGAAAAGTTTTTAAAAAGAACTTTGAAGGATTTTTGAGGCATTAAGAAATACGTTGCACTTCAATAACTTCAGGAGCGACATAGAGAGACGATGGAGGCCGGAATATGGAACGTTTTTGGCCTCGGCAAAGTTTAAGAAGATTTAATGAGCAAAGTGCTCATATTGCTACCCAGAAGCCAGAGGAATCTTTGTGAGATATTACCTGAACGAGACCTGATATCCAACAACGAGTTCCAGACAAAGCGCTATTGTCAGAAATTGCTCTGTTTGTAACTTTCATTCAGTTTTCTCTTACTGCCGATTCAGAGTTAGAAATATTGTTTTTTCAAATCTGCTTCTATGAGAAAACCCTTATACGCGTCCTTGAATAAGAGGTAATTGCTCTATATGTTATTTGTTAAGAAATTAAATTAATTAATTTATTAAGAAATTAATCCTAAAAAAGCCGGCACCGTATAAATAATTTGTACAGTAAATATATTCCAATATTCAATTATAAAATATAAAATTAATCTATTCACGTCAGTCATATTATTTTATTCGTTAAATAGAGTTTAAAATTCCTAGTATACATTTCAGAAGGAACGCCAAATGTTAAGAAAGTTTTCAGTAACGTCGATTGTACGATACACGAAAAACGGAGAATTTCGGATTGAATATCAAAATTATAGAAGATGAAATTAAAAATAATTCGAATAGTGGAGAGATACGAAAATATTACACAAATAAATAAGTAACATACACGTTAATGTTACATTACCTTTTTATTAGATGATGTGAATACGGATGGATACAAACAGAGATAAAATATTACGACAAATTAGTTTTTCATACAACGGCAGGATATAAAGAGAGAAACAATGTAAAAGTCACAAGTTATAAAAGGACAAATAACGTTGATCCGAAACACATAATCTATATTCCGGTGAATAAGGAATGACTACGTGAATCAATGACAATGACCGAGAAGTGCTGAAGGTTTACAGGCCAAGGCTTCCGATGCGTTGCACAGCGCCGAATGTGACACACATGCTGTGACGTGCAAGGTAAATCTGATTTTAATGTGGTCACGGAACAAGTTTGAAACAGATAAGTGTCATGACATGATTCAAACAGACACTTTGAAACTCAACTATGCTTCTTCTTTTTATCACAAATGAAGTACGCAGCTTTTACTTTGGTCGGAGCAGAGCAACAACTAAGTATTTTTCATAATACGCTTATTCAAAAGCAGAATTAAATAATATAGTTGCTCAAAACATTGACAGATTTTCACTGTCACAGATACTTTTTTAACATGTAACTGTCAACCTGTAGAACATGTAAAAATATGTATTGATACTGTGACGCATATAAATTTTCGTTGTATAATTAATTTACCTTAATTAATTTACAATATTAAGCATTTAGTTTGAAGTTCCCAAAGAGAATAGATCCTGAGATGTTCGCAAGGAAACTTTCTATGGTAAACCCCATAAACAAACACAGTCATAACCTTGAAGTCTGACAGGCACCTGAGGAGTCTTAGTCCTTTGTCTGAAAGGATTTTGCGACTCGCGAAAAACACAGGTCAGCCAAGGTTGTTGACCCAAAAGATAGCTAAGGGTAGTCCCTCCCACATTTTTAATTTTTGAGAGGACGGGTTGGGACGCCAACCCCATTGGAGGACCTGGGGAAGATAAATAAAACGAGGAGACCAGGTTTTTAGGAGAGGCGAGAAGGAGAGTCGGAGGTGAGAGGTCAAAGAGTAGTCAGGGAAACGGAAAGTCGGACTGGCTGGCTTCAAGGAGTCAGAGAGGAGAGACGATCTGGCTGTTCCAAGTATCACGAGGGAACGAAAGTGGAGACACGTTTCCTGAACCACATCAGAGGCCTGCCTGCTTGACATGCCGACCCATGAGTCTGCCTTTAGGTCTGTTGCTATGTTATTTTTTTGGTTAGGGCTCAGCTGACAAATATAATACTTTAAAATTAATTAATTTATAACTATTATAATTTGTTGAATATTTTACATTAATTTTAATAAACTATTTTAAATGTCAAACTTGGGATTTATTGGCGCCCATCCATTTAAAAATGTACTCTGAATTCTTTAATATATTTATAAATATAAAGAAAAACTCAAATAAACGTTATAATACTGTTTCTTCAAAATTTTAATTTGTTTAACTACTGTTTTCAAAATAAACATTGAAAGTAGAAATGCAATTAGTTACATAAAAAAATCCCTAGTTTTCATTTTTTGACATAAGTTAAAAGAATAAATTTTCTCGATGCAGGACGTGGGTGTACGAAAAGTTCTGAATGCTATGAAAACAGAATACTTCCATACAATGTAGGATTATAATCGATTTCACGAGAGTAACTAATTAATTAATACGCAGAATTTACATTCTCATACTGAGTTTACTCCATCAATAGAATTAATAATATATTGGCTGTGAAAATATTCGATAATAGGTCGATGATTTAAGTGATACTCGTATTTTATTTGTGAATTTATTTTGTAAGCCTTCAGTAAATGTATGGTACAAACAGCAGAGTGCCCGAAATTGGGTAAACGAACAAATGATCAAACAGCAGTAAACAAATTTATAAATATTTGAATAACACGAAAACAATTAAGCCCATTAACTTGTTAATCAATAACTAAATACTCAATTATCAGATATCGTGTATATAATTTATTTACAAATAAACATTTGATTTATCATGCAGATCTGAATGTAAGTCATCGATACGATTTTCATCAAAAATACATTTACAATCAAGGAATAAAATAGTTCCACACAGACTGAGGCTACGTATGATTATATAAAAATAAAACTACGTTTCTAAAAACGTTACTGTAAACCTGAATAATAAGTAAAATTAGTAATAACTTTCAAAAACTCATTACACAATTTAAGCGAAATAGATTGCATTTATTTTCAAAACCCATAAACATAACAGTAAAAAATTAGAGCAGGATTAACATCAAATGGTTATTTTTACTTGGAACAAATGAACAATAAAATATGTTCTGCTCCTAATTTGTGACTTCAATACAATAAAGTCGTAAAAGTTAAGACAATAATTAATTTTTATAAATATATTATGAATTATATTGAATATTTGTATTCTGAAAGTTGAAGAAAACAAATATTAACAGATGTTAATTTTAAACTATTATTATGAATACGTGATGAAGCCCCAAATTGCGAGACGAAACGTAGTATTTTTTCTTTGTACTACATATATCAAATAAAACTAAATAACTAGTGATTAAGGACTACTTTACTTTCACGTTTGAAGTACTGATATGTCACTACGTTTCAAACTAATTTTTTAATGTTCATTCTCTATCATTTTAGAATTCTGTCAATTATGGGTACTGGCAGACTTTTTAATATATTTCAAAGTCAGTGCAATAGTTTTACAGACATATTCTGTACAAAAAATGTGTGATTCTCTTTCTTCAACGTATAGCTGCAACTATATTCTCATAATTTCGAAACAAGTACAATAAACAAACTTACAGTTGATATAATTTTTAAAATATATTTTTACAGTTGCTTACAACATTCCGCAACCCCACATTTTAAATTACCTTCCTATGCTACGAAAGGGAGTTACCATTTATTAAATGACACTCATGTAGCCTATCTCCCTAAAAAAAATAAAAAACTGTAACATAAACCTTGAAACATGTAAATACCAAATTATTTCAAAATAATTAACTATCTGTTACAATGGAGTTGTTTTAAAATTAATTTAATCATGCGGACAATATCCAATCTACCGAGTGACAGTAAATGAAGGCCAATTGTTACATATTACGCTTTCAATGTTTCTCGTCCCGTCATAAATTAATTTGTTATTGCTTTCTGTTTCAGGCATAGATTTTCAGAAATCAGTTCAATTGCATAGTGTCATGCCATAAATTATACCCATCGAATGATCCAGCAACAGTTTCCTCCACTCTGCTGGAACTCCGCTCAGCTGCCATGTATATTTTAAGCCCACCAGTAGCTATTTTACGGCCGCGAAGACGTCCACTTTTAATGGGCAATTTTGTCCTCGACGCCTGGCGTCGCGACGACTATTCGCGGCCCATTACGCAGATAGGCAAGACGACCAGAGATTGATCGTTGTTCTCCCTCTGCCCTGCCCCTGTCTCTCCCTCTCTCTCTCTCCTCAGAGGCCACAAGATCTCAATATAATTACCTCGACAACAATCGTCCGTAATTAATTTCGGTCCTCGTCAGGTCAGCCGTCTCAGAAACGCCTGTTCTCAGGTATAGATGTCACTGATAAATCAACAGAAGCGTATTTAGAAATTCTCCAATACTTTCAAGTTTGTCATCGGTCAGATTGAAATTAATATTTAATTTAATGATTCATCCCTATTTTTGAATAGTACCATAAAAAAATTGTTTCATCTATCCCAAATATTCATAGCCGTATATAATAAACTTTGAACCTATTAAAAATTAAATTATTTGAATCAGCCTCTTTGTCAATTGCTTAAATATTAAATACTACAACGTTTCGCCTCGCATTTGAGACCTCTTCAGGTAAAAATTTAGCTGTACATGGAACCTCATTCCCTGACTCCTTTACCTGAAGAAGTCTCAAATGAGTGATGAAATATTTAATATTTAAACTATAAAAAAACTGACAAAGAGGCTGATTTAACTCATTTATTGTATAATTAATTTCATATAAGTTATATAATTTTTAAATTTAAATTTCAAAGCGATCCAGCAGGAAACGTAGCGGTGATTACCAATTTACAAGTTATAAGGTAGAATGGAAGACGAACTACGAACATAGAAAAGAAGTCGGGAAACAACGGAAGAAAATATTTAAATTTCATGCAACTAAAAATAAAAATACTGTTTTTATTATTATTTATACAGCTTTTTAAAAATAGTAACACTGTAAATTACACAATGAGATTTCGTCTTTACTGACTTTATTATCCCTTTACGTAACACGTCAGACGAAACTTCCCCTATTTTACAGTTAATGATTATCATTGTGTAATTTACAATGTCACTATTTTTAAGAAGTAAGACAGAAATAAATGGTTATAAATAATAATTTTAAATTTCTTTCAATATTTCTGCTGTACAAAGAAGTAAGTCTATTCTGTGTATGAACAGCTCTGAATAAAACACTACGGCATATTAATTAGATTAAATTTGTTAGTTCCGTTAGTCCTCGGATGAGGAAATAAGACAGCTTAAAATGATACAGTACAAATATAAAGAGAACATTAATATAGTAAATACTTAGAATATACAAAACTACTAATTCTTACACATCACAAAATATAAATAATACAGATATAAGAAAGATTTTAGAGCTCTCAACAGCCTACAAGAAATATGACATGTATAACTTTTTATCGAAATTTGCCTTTTGAATGCCCGTTTGTGTGTTAAAAATCTGGTACTTTGTGAAAGGTTGAGTTCGGATATTGAATATTTCCGAACGGCTGGCGTTGTTCTCACGATGAACCCAAATCATCCTCACTATGACGTTATAATTATTGTTACATTCATGTAACATACCCGAATTAGTCGATACAAAAACTGATAACACAATGCAAGCCGTCTCAGCACAATATATTTTTTAAATCTAAATTAGGTAATAACTTTGTACAGTATGGTCTTGCAAAGGGCTACAAATGCAGCATACATTACACTCCTATATTTTCCCACTTGCTATAATCTTGCGAGTCCAGCCGTTCTCTTGATGACTGGATCGGTACGTGGCGCTGCAGTGCAATATATCTCCATTTACATTCTCTCTAATATTCCAAGAACGATGCCGTGCAATAAAAATCCAAGTCAAAGGAAAAGATTCAATAAAACGACTTGTGTGTTATTAACATGCACGATTCGCAAAAAAATATTTCGTTACTTATCACACACACATGCGTTCAGTTTAACTATCATGAGACCATATACGAGCTTCCCTACTCCTTTCAAAAGAATTTAAATGCGTCACAGTACAACGGTACGACAGTCAAATAAAAAGTTGTATACCACGTGTTTCCTTAGTCGGGTGAATTTTCAGTAGGACATGAAATTCTTAAACTTGAATTTGGAAAATCTTTTGTTATTAATTTAATATATGAACCAGTATGTATCTGTTAACATTTAATGTGTACCTAAATTAGATAAAATTTGTAATTGATTAAAAAACACAATTCACAGACAAAATAGTCGTTTTATTCTACTACTACTATGTTTCGTTTTCTAGCATATTACAATAAAAATAGGAAATAAAGGAAATTTTTATGTAAAAAATTTAATTAATATTTACTTAATATAATAAAGACGTTTTGTCCATATTTGTGGGCTTCATGAGATAATATTTAAATACATAAAATCCATGTTGACCTCTTACGGCCCGAAACGTCGCTGGACACAGTCCAAAATTATTTGCATGTGTAATAGTTTTTTCAACTTAACCTCATGAATTTTGGAGGAAACGTAATTATACTAACTAAATATTAATCAAATTTTTTTGGACGAATCGGCTATATTTTTTATTTAAAATAAAGAATTTGTAGGCACAATATACTGAGTAATGCAATAGCAATTATAGGAAAATAGTAGATACTTGCAAAAGCAGAAGGTGATCGTAAACAAAAAAGGCCGCCAATTTTTAGCCGCACACAATTAAACTTTTAAAAATCGTTTAGAACTTAAAAACATAACGAAACACCAACTAAATATCGAGCAACCAATTATTTCTTCCCTACACTTGGTATATACTGATCCGACTGTTGATTGTATTTATGTTTGACGTAGTTGTATTTGATTGGGGGTTGTTCGACCAATGACGTGATTGTCTGCAGCGTTATAGCTTGGCCTTTATTTTTCGCAAGGAAAGTCCTGGTGAGAACTATTAATTTTATGTCTGACTTTCCCTTATCACTCCCCAAATTTAACTTGAAATCCAGTGAACCATATAGTCGATGTTTTACTTTGAGGAAGTAGATACACGAATATGAAAATTTATTGAAATATGTTCAGACATCCACGTTTATCCCCTCGCTTGCGTTTTATTTATATAGATTATACATGCAGATTGGAGTAATTGCGGGGTTTGTATTCGAGATTGTTGGCAAACGGGCCGCCGTCCAACTGCAGTCTAAAAATGCATACAGACTTAAACCGTAATCGCCACACCAATCAATGAGGCTATTAGACATAACCATCTATTCTAAGAACTGTCCCCATTTCGAACTTTATTGGCGGGACTCGAGGAAAATTATGCACTGGTTCTCAGAGCTACAGTTACTTAGCGATCTATCGTCATCCAAAATGTCGTTAACAGTTATCACAAACAGACATGCAGCTATCGATAAATTTTTAATAAAATAGGAACATTAATTTACGTCACAAAGATTGTCACGGGCTATTTGTTACTTAAAAAAACTGCATAGATTCAAATTAACTGGGATACAAACACGTCTTACTTTAAATAGAATTTCATTGTAAAATGCCACAACTATTGGCGAATCATGAGTTTGAGTCCGATAATTTATATTCCGTGGTAACATAATCTAAAATCACAGCATTAATTACGGTGCAATTTAAATGTTCAATGATTCTGATTCACATATTCTTAAAATTAAGAAATAAACTGCGTAGTAAATGAAATTAGAATCAAAGCAACATTTAAACAATTCAAGTAGAAAGCTTTTGTATTATAATGAAAATTATCCGGAACAGAAAACACTTGGGATGCATATTTTTATTACCGTCGTTCTGGACAGAATGTTTAGGTAGGTCACAAAATATTGTCCGCGAAAGAATACGGGGACAATGAACTTACGCATGTATTGACGCGTAAGTCAAGCGTCACTGATTATTAAAACGATCAGGCTGAAATTTTTGGATTATGTTTATGAGAGGCAAATTTTTTGTTGTTGAAAAAATCAAAATAAAACTCGAATACTGCGCCTTTTACCGGAACCAACTATAGCTAAGAAACATCAAGGTGATCCCATAGACAAAACCAAAAAAATCGTCAAAGTCATTCAAGGCGTTTGGGAGGAGAAGAATTACGAACAATCGCTCACCGGATTTTTATATATAAAGATAGAATTTAAACATTTATAATTGGTCTAAAGCATTATTCTATATGCTGACATAAAATGAGTAAAACATTTGCAGTGGCTAAAACTAAACTAAAAATTGGATATAATACAAAGTATTTAAGGATATATTAAAATTTCTTTAGCGTTAAAGAACAACTCTTAATTTGTTTTTTAACTAAACTGAATTAAAGTACTGTAAAAATGATTTAGCCAATACAGAAACGTAAAGCATCTACTCCCGCCACTATGCAACGTCTCCCCTCTTCCCAAGGACGTTACGAAAAAATTATTTATAACCATTTTACATTTACAACAAAATAAAGGACAGATCTACCCAAAATAACGTTTTTTTATTTCACTTTTCTTAGTTTGGACACTGCACTATTGACTATTTACACTTTAATAATTTCTTTATTTGATGGGAGTCATAGATTTGCCGTGGATTCATAGCAAATATTTTTTTAATTGATATTCTCCAAAATCGTTATTTCCGTATATAATGACACCGCTAACATCCAGTAAAAAGAGTGACGATACACTGACATTATTATTTTTCACTTAGTGTTATATTGACAAATCTGCTTGTGAGTCGAAAGTCTGAGCGACTTTTTCAGGACTAGTTCGGACGGGCGGAAAGATTCCATTTTCGATCAGGTAAGCCGCAAAGTGTATGGATCCCAGAGCCTGAAAAAGGAACTAGTGCCATATATGCCAAATTAACGCATAATTTTGACAATAAAAGTCAGAAATGTTTGATACGACTCCAAAGAATTCGATCGAATATACTCCAGTAAATATTTGCAATCCGAAATGAATTATTACTAATAAAAAAATTGTAAGCATAACACACAGACACGAATAACTCATAATTCACGTGATTCTAATTCTATTTTAACTGCCAGCTGGCTTTAAAGCAACAGCTGAAACGATATTTCTCTCCGTTTAACGGCATTCGTCACGTCACTTAGCAAGAGGTACGCCGGCGGGGGAAATACAGTGAATTATGTTGGCAGCAGCAACAGTACCGCAATCCCATTTGCGCGACTGGACACAATGCAAATAGATTATGCTGATGGAGGACAGCAGGGGGTCGATATTCGCGAGCCGAGCCAACAACACCCGATATGACACCCAAAACAATCGCTCCAGGGAAACGCGTAATTCACAATATAGCCACGGCATTATCCAACTTCTCAACCGAGAGACAAACGGCGACCATACAGGACTTGGAATTTAGTCCCAGAGTAATTTAATTGTAATATGGCTCCATTTTCCCAGCGGCCACCAGTCCATCAGTTTATACAAACACTGTTGAACATATATGGGAATAATACCGAATAAGTGACGTATAAACGACAATTCTGTCTGTTAAAACATATGGTATGATTCAACCATTACCGTTGAAAAATCTTAGGAACAATCAAAGTTATTTTATATCATTGTAATAAATTTTGATTCAGGTGAATGCCAAAGTTTTCATTAAATAAAAAATTATGTAGGGAACAATTCTTCAAAAGAAAATGAACACTATTTTTGTACATCATGTATCAAATTAATTACATTTTTAATTAAAAAAATACGGGTTATTCGACGAGCTTTACATAACATATAAAAACATTATTAAATTTAATCTTCTATATAATAATAAAGGATTTATATCTTTGCATGCATATTCATAATAGAAATTTAAACGCGCGAGTAATTGCAACAAAACTGTGTACACTGTGGAACACTGTTGGTGATGAAGAGGAGGAGGGGGGGGGGCGAGGAACCCTAGCAAAAACGTGGAAGAAATTAAAGTTGGCATGCACAAGTCTGTAATACAGCAAGAGAAACGAAATATAGTACATCCTCCGCCATTTAAATGCACGCAATATGGCAATTTGTCGCTACTCTAACATTCGATAATTTATATCCTGAAATATAAACACCAGAGAAACACTTTAAATACAAAAATAATAGGAAATATATATTTATATATATATATATGCATTTGCAGAATTTTTAATGTTATTAACCTTTCACAATTTCTCGTGATCGTTATACATTCTGTTTCACAGTCCCGAGACTCCGTATTTGGCGAGAATCTCGCCCGTAATCCTAAATTCTGGAGACATCCTATATGGGTTTCCGGGAGAGAGAATTCACGACACTGACTTCGAAAGTGGAGTCGCTAGGATGTAAACTCCTACGTATAAAGGCCGCGTTTCTCGGCAGACATTTTATTGCCCCAGATGCCTTTTCGCAGACGTGCGACAGTCTTAGAAGCGTGCAGTCTCCACCCCCGAGGGACGATCTGCTCCTAGAAGTGAGGGTTGGCAATAACAGAATTACATATTACAAAAAATGCAGACAAAATCACGAAACGTACTCATATATAATTTTGTATAGTCCACATTTTTCGCAAGTCTTTATTTGAATCAATTAAAAAATAATTATAAAGCTGGAAATGAAAAGGAGGGGATTTAAACATGAAGAAAATTTACTGGAAGTCAATTTTTTATAAAATAGGAACCATTTATTTCACGATAACTATTAAAACCGATGTTAGGAAATAAATTTCCTATTATAACCCACGGAAATGTTTCAAATAATTATAAAACTTAATCTATGGCTGTGGTGTTGACAAGTTCTTTCAATGCTATAAAACAATACAAAATTGAGACTTACGTTTATTAGAAATTTTATTTAGCTAAGAGACTTGTCAAAATTCATGTGTTTAAATAATGAACTATTACTTAGAGTTAGAAAAATAGATACCACGAATGTTTGAATGAGACAAGTTACAATTTATTAATATATATTTTATCAGTTGCTAGTGGCTTCAGTGAACAGATATTTTTCAAAATAATTCCAAAGATTATAATCATATTTCATGTAAAACGTAGTAAATACTGGGGGAGGGGGAGTAAATTGTCCCCTCCCCTCATTTCTTATTTCCTTAAAAATGTAGACCCTGTGTTTTGGTGGGTGACAAGTGAACTTTGTACGGGAGTCTGCAGATGAAATTGGAGCACCGCAGTGGCCTGTATCTCACCTGCTGCCAAGTCCAATAGAACCAGCCCCAACTCCGCCCTCTATTCCCCCTTTCCGACAAAGCCTCTTCACAGCAGCAGCACAATTCTGCAGCTGGCCTTTGAGGCTGCACAAAGCGCGCGCAGTGTAAATACCGTTTCAGCAAAACGACTAAATTCAATAATTGGGAAATCAATATCCCAAGAAATAAAACACGGGACCAGTATGAAAAGAAAAGAATATACATTTAAAATAATGTAGTCTCACTTTAACGAGATTGTTAAATATTATTAACAACTGTATTTAATTATGTACACGACTTTGAACAACCTATTTAACAGATATTTTTTATAATTTTATGGGTTAGAGATCATTTGGATATTCCTGAAGGATTTCATTGGTAGTCATCAGGAATGCCAATCTCGGTTGATAGGTGTATGCACGTTCACTGATTGCATAAATATATTTTATTAATGGTTAAGTAACAACAAATTTATTTTTCGGCAATATTTATGGTTCCTTAACAGCCATTAAGACCAACCTTACAGCCTGAAGAAGAAAGTACCAAAACGTAGCAATGTTAAATAAAATTATTTTTGAATTATATATGCTTTTGAATAGTAAAAATTTATGCTGTCAATGGATCGTTAAATATGTTACTCAATTTTAGTTCACTAACCTTTCTTACGAATATTTTGTAAAGAAGTTAGTTTTATTTCTAAGTAATTTATTAAACAATTTTTAAATTATTAATTCTAGAAATTTACACATATAATTTTATTGTTATTTTTAATCAAACTAAAAGCTAAAAATAAAATTTATAAATAAATCTCAAATTTCAGGAAAATTGATTAACATTTATACTTCTTTATTTAAACATTTATAAAAATCGTTTAAAAAATTCGAATAAACAGAACTAATAAGAAAATACTAAGCTCCTTATTTATTTTATGATTGGTAACATTTATTGTTAATTAAATGAAATGTTATTTGAAATATTGCTATAATAATGTTCCAATGATTTAATATTATATATCTTTATTTTATTTTAATTCCTACCGTTTTAAATATTGTCTAGTATAACGGTTTAATAATTTAATTTTGTGTATGTTTATTTATTTAAATTCAGAAAAATTCACATTGTCGAGTCTAACGGTCTACAATTCAATTGATGATCTGTATTCTTAAATCAATTTTCGGGTATAACTATGAATAGATGACGAAATATTTTATATTCGGACCTCATCTTTTTATCACATCTATATATATATATATATATATATATATATATAACTGCCATAAGCAGTTTAAAGGATTTCGGCTTACATTAGGTTCAAAAGGTATAAATAGTAACAGTTTTAAATTTCCTTTTTCGGATAGCAAACAAATATTCCGTATATTTCCAATAATTCAGTCACTTCTCTAAGAACACGTTTGCCATATTAAATTATACTAATTTTCTTATGGCTGCAGGGAGATCTAAATTTATTTAGGTTTTCCTAACTTAACTGCTATTTCTGAAAAATAAAATAAGTAATAGGGTTTTCCTTTCAGTACACCCAGTTAAACACAAATGTGACCTGACACTAAGCCTCAATAATGGTAATATAAAACTGTATTTTTTATTACAATTCGTCCTAACAAAAAATACAGTAAAAATATTACAAATTTGATTTTCAAGACACATTATTAGCTAAACTCAAAAGTTAATTTTAAACGGTTATCTCAGGTATACGCAAAGAAGACGAGATTTTGATAATCATAATCGATGAGGGAGATGTAAATAAACATATAATATTAATGATTATTTGATCAGGTGATAAATAAAGTGGGTAGAAAATAAAAACGATGTGTGTCACACTTGTGGAAATAATGAAGTCGACGTTACATTATTACTAAGGAATATGTAAACGTAAATTCTGTGATTCATAATATGAATTATTCAAACGGAATAGGATTAGTTCTCGGTAGTGGTAAATATATTTATATGAAGTTTTAATACATAATTAGTTAACTGCGTGGACTATAGAACGCCTATGAATTTTAAATATATTTAAATATGTAAAAAAAAACTTTACAGTCTTCTGAAACAATGAATATATGATATCATAAGTGCTGTTGGGAGTTTTTACATACCTTGGTTTTCTGGTTTAATATTTTTAGTAAGTAGCATTGCACAGTATTCATGTAAAATAAATTAAAATATATTCATGTGCGTTTGTAAATGTATGTCAGAATAAATGCGACGAAGCCTGAGAGCGTATGTAGCCATTTATTTCACTCTTTCTTTCTCCGAGACCCATTTAGGGAATTATGACGGTGCTGGCTGTCTCTTCCCCCAACCCCTCTTGCATTATGGGACTTGTTGCGTTGAGTGTTGGACATTAGGCCTTACAGAGGATAACACAGGGGCAAGGCACGAGAACCATTAATGGACGTCACGGATTACCATTTAATTATTGTTCACACAACTTCATACATCACTCGCCAGGGACGCTGTCATATTTAGTCAACCTACTGTCATCAGGATCAACTGGACTTGGCACGCACCTGCGCAGAAATAATTACACGTAACGACCACATGAACTTCGCTCCAAATACCTCAGACACTTTGAAGATGTCTTTTGTAAGGTCGCCTCATTCGCTCTCGGTCAACGATCTTCCACAGTCACTACGTCATTCTGTGACGAAAATTATTTCATATGAACTTCGTCGAGTAAAGAAACTTCAAACATGTTTTGAATAAAAGTTCGAGATGATGCAGAAAACCAGAAATAATGAAACAAAAAATGTGAAAAACAATCTGGAAAATGACGGATACATCACTGAAGTGGAATCTGACTAAAAAGCTCGAACGCAGAAGGGAAATTGCAGAAGATATGATATTTAATAAGCGTTGATGAAGTGATCTCAGTTCTGATTTTGTGCAAAATTTCTATAAACTAATGTTTCCGCTTCCCAATACTCCGTTCACTCGTGAAGGGTGACCTAAGAGTGTTTTCTTCCTTTCTGAAAGCAGCTCTCACGTCTATCAGTTCTCACCCATCCTTCGTCTCAGTTCTCAGCCATCCTCAAACTCGAGTGGACAAGGCGTGACGTCACACCGTCTCAAACCAACACTGTTCAGCACAACTCGAGTGTTGAAGATATTAATGGTGCCTCCAAAACTCCACAGGATTAAGAGAAAAATATAACAAGCGCGTCAAAAAATTGGCAAATTGTCTACTATTTGTCTTTTATTAAATAATTAATATTTTATTCTTCGTTACGAATCAAGATATGAAGGTGTCATTTCACACTTAATTTATTAGCAAAAAATAGACATTTATATTTTTGTTGTGAAACAATGAATTTTCTGTTCTCAACTAAACTTTTAATAATTTTTTATTTGTCATTTAATATTTTTTCTTAGTTTTAAATGCATTTTTTATTTATCTTTCATTAATATTTCAGACCCAATTACGGGACAAACTGAACCAATAAGTTAAATGCTGTCCTAAAAATAGAGAATTAAATCGCGACAAGAGAGCAAAAAAGAAGATTCTTGAGTTTAGTTATTTATTGGTACATCAGTGTAAAAACTATAATTTGAATTAACTGCTGCTGTTACCGTCGGACAAGAGTGCATACAAGGAAATATAAATGCAGTATTACTAAAACAGTTATAGTTAGCTACATAAAAAATTATCCACATTTATATAAGTATACATTGAACATTCTAATTGTATTGCGGGATTGCATACTTCGCTCCTGGACGCCTACAAGGGTTTTTGACAGGACCATACATACAAAAACAAATTAAAAATAGCGAGCGTTGCAAGTTTTAGCTACTAGCGTTGTTTTACCTAGCATACAGTTAATGATTACATTATTCGTCTCTCAATGTATCTGACCCTCGTTTACCCCTCGTATATATATATTTTTTTTTGCCTTCCGGGCGACGCCCAAAAAATGTATTTGCATGAGTGAAAGCGACGCCGACCGGGCGAGCTAAAATAGCGTGGCGCATTGTTCATTATGGCAAGAGCTCGGCGAATAAATGCAAAGCAGGCTTGGCGTGCAACTGGTTTACTCACCTGACTGCTCCTGCCCGATAACAACGATGAAAAACATCTTCCGCGCAACATAAAATATAACTCATGGAATTAGAAATCGAACGCATATTTCAATTTGAGCGGTGATTCAGAGTTTTGTAAATTTATAAGTGAGCTTACGACAGAATAAACAGATTCCGTTATTTCTCCACATTACATTTAAAACTTTGTAATAACGGTGTAAAAAGGTAGGAGACGGTACAACTAAAATTGAATGTGAATTTACAATAAAAAAGAAACTAAACAATGCGATATATCGCAATTTTTGAAGATCTGTAGGATGTGGATTCAAAACAATTATTAAAGTCTTTTATGTGGAATATTGCGACGAATACTTTTCAAATATCTGCAAAGTTGTCTGTTTACAACTAAACTGGATTGAATATATTTATTTTCAGATCACGTAGCTATATCTCTTAATTTTCTTCTACTCTTTCCATAATAATTCTATCCCAAATTTAAAATTACTTTAACTTTAAATATTCCCGGCTCGTTGTTATGAGAAACAAAACATTTTTGATGATGTCATAATAGGCATAAAAAGTCACGTATAACTTTAGAACTAAGGAAACTTTCCGAAGGTTAAATATTATTTTACAGAATTAACACAAGAAAATATTCTTACTCAAAGAATTGAAAGTTTAACAAGATAGACGAAATAGATTAGCAAACGAAATGAAAAAAATGACTAACCAGGGAAAGTGAATAACTACTAAAAATTCAAACTTTCACCATTTTCAAATTATAAAGTAGGTTGCTGAGTAACTTTGAATCGCCACATTTATTCGTGAATAATGTTGATTTGAGTGTAAATATTTTTTCAGGAGAAATAAAATATATGTTATAGTGTACTTACGTTTTTGTGTCCGTTTCCATTTTCACTGGCACTTCGTCCTGAAATCAGAGTAAATCGAATTAAAGAAAATAACATGAGATTTTTAAAAAATAAGAACCAAACCCAGACAATATTTTTTTTGGAATAAACAGATTTATAGCGTACAAGATTTAAATTACTTTATAAATAAGAAATACGTTTAAATTGTACTCTGGTGACACTTATGAATACTAAAAAATACTTAAGAGCTTATATTAATTTTTTTCTGGTTGCCGGAGAGAATATTTTTATCCTCCTTGTCGGTTTTTATGGGATCTGATTTGTTTACGTGGTTTTGTCCCAGACGCGGATTTTCTGCCTACGCAGGAAGCCACTACAGCGGACCAGATTTTAATGCGTACGATAACAGGAGACATATAGCTTCCCTGAGAGAGGGTTTTAGGTGGAAGGGACAGGGATTTACGAGCACGTGGAAAGGGGCCCAACAGGTCAATCTACAGCCGTGATTCACTTACCCGAGCAGAAGAGAAATTTACCCATAAAACTAGGCTCTTCAGAGCACAGAATATGGAATGAAGGTAGATAGTACAACAAAAGAATTTTTCAAGAATAAAACATGAGAACGTCTACTTTCCTCTAAAATTGAAGTGGCTCGTAAATGTGAATTCTTAAAGGTAAAACTATTTACTAACATTTCATAAAATACAACTTGAGCAAAGAAATGGATTCGACAAATACATTGAGAATAATAATTAATTATCTAATATAAGAGCTATTATAATGAGTCTAATTTTAAATTCCACAATAAATATCCCACTGTAATGTTTACACTAGTGACTAAACATAAACGAATTTGTTTCCCTCTGACAATCTTCAGGATCACACTGTCATATCCTTCTTCATAAAATCTAATCAAGATCAAAAATGAAAAAATAAAAATACGAATTATTATTATATGATATTTTCCAGTTCTTAGAGAAAATTTCTCTATAATATCTTCAATCAACTTTTTGTATTAAATGACTGATTTTAATTTTGATGATAAAGATGAAAACCCCTTGATTTTAAATGTCACAAATTTAAAAAAAATTATTAATATTGTTTATGAATTTTATTGAAACTAAGCTTTTGGTACATCCCAAGGTAATCTACATTTAAAGAAAAACAAATTAATTGAAACATTACCAAAACACAATATGAATTAAATTTATACAGTATACAAAGTAAATTTGATTATAATTTGTTTAAAGATTTAAAAGCTGAAAGCTGCTCTAAATTTTACGAAAAATATAAATATAATATTTATTTCTCTTAAATTTGTGTCTGATTTAAAACCAGGGGGTTTTCATCCTTATCACTAACTCTTCTGTAATATTTAATTACGAATTCTAACATTAAATCCAAACTTAAATTACATTATAAGAATTTTTTTAAAATTAGATATCGTTCTGGCACTTTTCATAATTTCAGAAAATAACCATAACAATTCCTCTTTGATTCTAATATCTGTAATAATAAGTTATTTTGTATTACTGCATTCGAAACTATAGCACCGAAATTTTTTTTCCATTCCAAAAATTAGCATAATCTGTAGAATAGTCACAATCTATAAATGTATAACCTACATCTAAGTCTATGAAACGTTTGATAAATCTTTATAGGTAAATGAATAAATATAACATAACAAACGCAACAGTACATTAACTCTCGAAGTTCCATTATAATGCATATAAACGTTCTATGTGACCACAATTTGTCACTTGGCACAAGTCTACTCTGTATTCCGATCTGATCAGGAGTGACGGTAACAAAGGTAGATATCAAGCGGCGTCGGAGGATTTCTGGCATCGGTGGTATTGACGTAACCCCACACTGGAGTAGCGCCAGGTCAGCGGTCGTAGCAAAGCCAATTGATGTCTCATTATCTCGTGCACTGTTATGGAAATTTTGAAGTACTTTTTCAAATCATTCTCTTGAATTTTGGTCTATATTTCGGCAATTTTTTATTAAATTTCTCATTTTCACTCATGTGAATGTAATATATCTTGACAATTATTACTGAGTCTATCTTACTGATCATAAAGCCAACACAAAACTGGAAAATTGAATACGCAGTGTATATTTTAATATAATTTTTCACTGATGCTTTACGATTACGATTTGTTAAATTAAAGACATTAAACGTTTGCTATACCTAAATTCTTGCTATATTAAATATTATTATTATGTATTGCCATTTGCCTATTTTCAGTGATATTCCGTTCTTATGTTCCTTTGTGAAGTTTACGAGGGACTACATCTATCACAACAAGCGTATTAATTCTGTCGTTTCCATGGCCACAACGGGATCCTACCTAATCACTCCTGATGCGCTTCCACATCGATCTGTGGTTTTAGTAATCCTGCCAAACACAGATGTCAATTTTTTTCATGTTGATTAATAAAGAGGCACGAATCATTTTTTCGCGAATATTAGCTTCAACGAACACACATCGCATGCAAACTTGCCCCTTGTGCATAATGTCACTACATCTATCCTAACGTGTTTATCAGTAATTCAATGTTTTTAAAAAAGTGCTAAATTAATTAATATGATTTTAAAATCAAAATTATGAATTTATACAAACAATTTTAAAAACAGAGTATCAAAATATTAAAAATAATTTAAACTGTAAAATTATACTGTCCATAATCAACTTCTTATTTGAATTTAAGTATTGTATTGTCGGTGATTGATTATTTATTCCTTAGAAAAATTATAATAAAAAATATTGCTGGGTTTCTATTACATTATTTTTAGATACAATTCTAATTTGAAATATTATATTGTGTGTTCCTTACGCCACTCGACACAGAAAATAGTACAATTTCAAATATCTTTTTGTTTTCTACAATGTTTGTAATATCTAAAAACTTTATTTATCTGATTCATTAAACTAAAAAATACGTACTATGTGCAGTAAGTAAAAGCACGCACAAAAAACTTTGTTCCGATACCGAAGAAATCCTAAGAAGTAATATTCACATCAAGAATGAAGAAACGTTTAGAGCATGGAAACAAACCTTCCATTCGGACCACAGTCTGAAGAAGGTACAAAGTAATTCCAAACCGTTGAGTTTGTTAAATAAAAAAGAATTGAGATGATAGAAAATTTCTTAATAGGTCGTTAATTATATCATTTCAAAACAAATAATTTATAAGTATAAATACGTCGCTATCAAGCAGAAACAAATTTCTTCGACGTGTAAGCTGTAAAACGTTACCAGATGATAATTAGTTTTGAAGATAGTTGCTAATTTTAAAAATGAAGTTTATTCCTCGATGACGCATGAATTTAATCCAAATCAGATTAAGAAATACTTATTGCCGGAAGCCTCTGTAAACTTGTGGCAAGAATTGGAGATTTAGCATTATTTGAACAACATTGGCTCGTGTTGAGGTGATGCAGTGAAGTATATTGTTTCCTTAGTACCGGGGAACGGGGTTTTAAATTTTTTACGGACAGATGTATAATCGCTAAAAAGACTTTTACTGTTTCGATGGCTCAAGAAGGTTAGGCGTTATATGGCAGGAATCTTTGGTACATTTTGTGGGACGACACCGTACAACGTAGATCATAACACACAAATAAATATATATATATATATATATAATTGTGAATTAATAGCTATGAAAAGTATTTCCATTATCTCTAAAATAAGAATATATATATCCATCGACACTTCGAAATATGTCATAACGAGATGAATCAGGTGCCAAAAATCAGAAAGAATGGGTAAAGGACGACGGCCATAGGATAAAATTAAAAGAACATTCCGTCAGTTAATGAATAATTGACATTTCTAGTGCGAGACTTTGGTGGTGTTCCACGATCCGGGCGTCGCCTTGAGATCGAGTGCCGAGTTGTTATTTAGTCGCGGCGTAATTAGTGTCCAGAAGCTTTTGTTGCATAATGCAAAGCTGTTGTTCTTTGTCGAGGCGAGGACGCTAATTGGTCTGGCGGATGTGTGTATGGAGAGAGGCGGTCGATAGCCAGAGAGAAATAGGAGGAGGTCTCCATGTCGACGCATTCTGACGTCACAGACAAACGACGCTCCGACGCAATGTCACCACCCGTGGTACGATAATTCTCTAAATATCAGTAATAATGATTATCTTAGGGGACCGCTATAAACTATAATCCAAATATAAGCCACGATATTGGTTTCCCACAGTCATCTACAAAGTTAAAAATACAAATAATTAGAAAATAACAAAAAAATATAGAAATTTTACAATATAAAAACAAATTTGGTTTTTACGTGATTTCAATCTTAAATCCATATATGCAAGTACATGAAGACGATCTTTAGAAGGTAAATTGAGTTTTTAAGTAATAATTTTGATACATAAGATAATTTTTACCTGAGGAGAATTTTTGTCCTGCACAATTCCTGACTTCCTAGCCACACCAGTCACTGAATTCTAGGAAACTGCCTGCAGGTCTTATTTCGGTGAAAGTAAACATCAAAATGTTCGTATGGATTGTGGCGTTATATGGGTGCGAAACGTGGTCGGTAGTAGTTGCAGAAAGGAAATGTGGTGCAACAGAAGAATACCAAAAATCAGATGGGATGGATAGAGTAGCTAATCAGGAAATCCTAAGCAGAATAGGAGAAGAGAGAATAATTTGGAAACCGTTGGCAAAGAGAAGGGATAGATTAATAGACCGCGTTTTGAGACATGAGAGTCTTGTGAAATTAGTATGAGGGAAGTGTGTGGGGGTAAGAACAGAAGATGGAGGCTAACGACAGAATACGCTAAGTAGATGTGGGACGTGGCAGTAACGCGAAAATTAAAAGACTTGTGCAGGAAGAGTCAGCATGGAGGGTTGTATCCGTCTTAGGACTGATTACCACAACAACAACAATGTAAACATTCTTAAATTAATAAACGAGCCAAAAAAAGTTGCGTTATAAGAGGCAATTTAATTAAAGGTAGCATGCTGCCTTGAAAGTTAATTATTAGGTATAATAAATAGAAATATTTTTTATTCATTTCAAGAATTTGAAGGCTTTTCTAAAGCAGACGATAGAGTGGGAGGATTATGCAGACGAGTCGTGCCTTCTTGGCGAGGAGATTCTGGCTTCGGACAGTGACTAATGGAACGCAGCCTGGATGCTAATGCTTTTCTTCCGATAGACGGACGAGAACTCATTTGTCATGCATTTGTTTGCCGCCTCGATGGAAAGGGAAAACCAACGGCGAGGATTCGAGTTGCAAACAGAAAGAGAATGGGAAGTGTGAGGTAGAAATGACATGACAGGAAGCACTCAGTAAGTCTGGTCTCAGGTGCTCGGTTTCGACTGCTTACGAGGAATATTTGTCACTCACACTAACACGGGACGGGATTTAAAAGATTTAAAACCCATGAAACTTAAAAAAATTATCATCCAAAGATTATATAGTTTCTTTTATAATGAATTTCTTTTACAAAGATAACTTTTTTCCTTATCGACCCTGTTACTGGCCACTACTGCCGAATTAAGTTCAAGTCCCATCTGCCTATTTAACATTTAACCCAAAATTCAATTAAATAATTAGGATTGGCTTAAGTACTGAATTATAAACAGCTGTTGAATAATGAAAAATACCTAGTAAAACCCCCATGAATATTTTTTCCTTGTCATTTCGCATGAAGCTGCAGTAAACTGCCATAGACTGATATCAGAAACGATTGATCGTGTACCAAAAATTATTTAAACTGAAACTTACTTCGCTCTTAACACTTCTCTTTTCCATTTGAATTGATAGGATATTTATTTAAAACAAGTTCTATTGTTACTCGATACCGATCGCTTTTGCCTGTGTCACAGCCTCGGATGATCCATAACGAATCGATTATATGCAATTATTAACAATTAAAAGACCATTAAGTAGCCCTCCAGAATTTTTTTATTTATTTTGCTAACAGCTATCAACAATTTTTATTATCACACGACTGGAGCTCTTTTTATTTACGTTAAAAAGCATTTAGTGCTAAAACTGGATCATAAAAAATATTCAAAATCAGTTTTTATTTCTAACCGATTTTTAACGTAAATATAAAACAACTCCCGTCCTGAAAAAAACAACAGAAAAATGTCAAAAGTTATCATTCAATTAAATAAAATTGTTTGACGATCTTAAAATGGTTTTAATCAATCCATAATTTATATTATAAAATTAATAAACGTATTTTTTACACAAGTATACATTTATAACCAAATTACGTAGTTTTTATATGACGTTTCGTCACAATATTTGGGATCTTCTTAGATAATTTCTTCAAATACTACTACATAAAATTGTTCAAGAAATTTAAAAAATAATTGATTAAAAATGATTAAAATTTCAGATTCTGAATAACACTGGTTATGTTAAGTAATAATATTAAAAAATAAAAAATATAAATCCATAAATTACAATTTTGAAATTTTGATGAACAAATAGATGTCTAAATGTATAATACAAGGGCAGCTTCAACCAAAATGTGAATCAGGAATACAAATATATACATAATAATATAATATATCAATCTAAGTGTAACATCACATTCAAATAAAATAGTTTTTTACCTCCCAACTTATAAATTAATAAAAATAAACTGAAGTACGTAACTAAAGAATAAGGAAAGGATAAAACATCATATACGTAACATACGCGACGAGGAATGAAATATGCATTACGTTGCATAGGACTCTTGTATTATGTATGAAAAACGAAGTCGGTAAAAATCTCCAGAGAATTATTAAAAACAACTCACCCGTGATTACAGAACTGGATATAACTAGTATAGTCTCAGACGATGTGGTAACGCACGTATATTTTACTGTTTTCAATAACTCCAAAAATTGTACGAGATGTACATAAGTTTTATTATAAGTGTATATAGTTAGGGTATTTGAAAGAGCAAAAGACGTTCCTCTAGATTAATTTTGTATGTAAAATGATTGTTGTTCATTATTCTACGTTTTGAGATGAAATCAAATATTCGTTTATTGAGTTGTTTTTAAGAAACCGCAGGAAACTTTTTTACTGACTTCATTATATAAACATCATACAACAATGTAATTCAACATAATGAATATGTCCTTATTCATGTTGTTCGTTACATGTATTTTAATGTTTTACCGTAACTCTACTTAGGACTAACGACAATAATTAAATATAGACTCTAATTTATACACAATTACTTATATTTAGTAAACGAACACAAGATAAAATAATAATAATCCCCCACATTTAGCTTTATATAATATTAAGAATTGGTTTTTCGATGTTCAATTTTCTAGACTTATTAACATTCCTCCTCTTTGCACCAGAATCCGGGCGGGTGTTTACCTCGGAAACATAAACACCTGTTAAAATTACAGGGCTACAGGATGGAGAAAAAGGAGAAGAAAAGGTCGTGAAACTTCCTTAAAATTCTTACAGAGTAATCTCCACAGAGTGCATTAATGATGCAAGAATATTTACCCTGGCAGGAAGAAACTTCAGTTAGCAGTAAAGAAGTCCATATTCATGGAGGACACTTCGGTTTTTGTGTGTGATTTAAATAATCCCTTTAATATCCTCCGACTTCACGACTAAATTTGCAGCTGGAAATTTTGGGGGTAAAACGTATCAGCACAATAACTAATCGTAAGACTGACTTGGATTAAACAAGAAAAAATGGAGTAGACGATTTTAGATCCAAGAAAAACTTTATATACTGTAGTAGGCAGCGGGGTTCGCCGTTTCTCGCCTCGGCTTCACTCCAACTTCGTTGTCTTGTTTCTTATATTATTAGGGCGCCAGATGAATTTACCAATTAAAATTCCCAGAGGCTTTTATTTAAACACTAACAGTCCATTTATTCGAGTACTGAAATAAAAGCTATCTACAGGGCGTGTTAAACAATACAATGTAATATTCTACGCGTCTCGTCGTAGGCTTAATTAGAAATCATAATCAAACACAAATCTGTGTTGCGTCGCACTACTTTGATTCCGTAGCGTGTTCGAGACCATTCATTTATGTTCACGTTCGCGATTTCTCGGCAATCTGAATCCCACCTTTATGCCATCGTGGCCCGTCGACGACAAGTTACTATTTTTGAACTTGGGCAGTTCCGCACCGGGGCGCGTCTTTAACAATTCCTTCCTCCGTCGGCAAATCGCAAACGAGACAGACAACAAATAAGTCTCAACCGACTTGGCTGCTTTCAAGGACAGAGATGTAACTACACGTTACAATATGGAAAGTAGTAGGTGAAATGTAAGCGTAATAAAATATAAATCTATGTTTATCTTTCACTAAAATCTGAAATGTAATACGGTAATTTAATTTCGATACTTTGTCATCTTGTTTCATAAATTATCTCTAGATTTAACGTACAATCTACAGAACCAGCAGCAATAAACCGTTTTGGACCAACGTGGAACGAAGAGTGATGCTTGTGAAACTGTTTATCAGAGAACGAATTGTCAGACGAGATTGAGCAGAGACGGATTTGCTATTATAAAGAAGATAAATATACTTCTATCGTAATTATTTACCAATTTAAAGTATAAATATACCCCAAAAACGTAGTTCATGCTCTCGAAAGAGAATTGAA
This sequence comes from Eucriotettix oculatus, assembly GCA_034510155.1. Lineage (NCBI taxonomy): Eukaryota > Metazoa > Arthropoda > Insecta > Orthoptera > Tetrigidae > Eucriotettix > Eucriotettix oculatus. The sequence continues at coordinate 45,396,797 of CM067382.1, forward strand.
ATCTTTTATCAACGGAAAGATACTATTTATGTTTTAAAAGAAAGACTACTTAAAATACTGTTATAACAAACGGATCAAATACACTTAACATGCCGTGCCTGTCATTAAAATTCTCATACGTGCAAAAATTTAACAAATAAATAATCAACAAAAAATAAGGTGGCATGTATTTTCATTCATTATCACTAATATGCACACAATATCAGAATTTATGACTAATCTCAAGTAACACCTACGTTCTTATGCGCATATCTTTGTTTCACTTTATTTTATTTGAAGATTACGCCTGATAAGGTTGACGGATTGTGGACGAAACGTAGTGTTTTGGACAGATACCTTCGTACAAGTAATTTACGTTTATAATCATTCTTATCTGTTTTTTTAATATTATACTTCAACGACATTAATTATTTTATTGTGTAAAATATATCAGTACATATCTCTTTAACGTAATGGATGTATTATATTTAAATAGTTAATCCTTGAATACGTTTTTAAATATTGAAAAAGTCAGAAACTATTCTAGAATTCCTATTTCGTACAAAAACTGTGAGAAATAATTTCTCATTCAACAAACCAATTTAATTTGCGATGTTATCTCAGAAGAAGGTTTTCATTAATCGCCATGCATGTTTCCCGTAAAAAATTGTAATCAGAGTGGATCGTTGTTGAACAGCACATAACAATGGAGGAGTCACGGTAAAAGGGCAGTGAACCCGAATATGATGCGTTTGTTTTCGACAGAGATCAAGTGATAAGTCGCGACCACACCCGCACATCCCTGTATCACTTGTAGTACGTAACGACTCCGACACAGTGTTTGGTCGATAGTCAGCAGATACCACATTACCGAGCTTGTGCAGACGGGGACAGGTTGGGGGTTGGCACCAAATGACCACCGGATAAGGCGATCGATAAGTCGGCTAATAGAATAAATTGAAGCAAGCAGCTACGCGAATAACGTCGTTTTGTACATTAGGGCTGCGGATACCATACTGTATTCTGTCCAATATATAGTGTATGTTGCATATATTTAAGAGAATGCAAATAATAGTTTGATCAGTCCATAACGAAAAATTTTAGTTTATCTTAACATTTCATGCATGAGGGAACCGAATATAAATTTTATTAAAATATGGTACAAGTAAGGAAATGTTTATTATCAGAGTATCATTTTTGAATAAAATTGGCTGGCTTCTCTTCTGCAGTCCCTAACTTTTTAAACTAGCCCAATTAAACATCGAGGATTTTCTTTTTACTTTACGACGTAATAAAAGAAGAATTTCATGGTAATTGAAGCAGCGAGGCGCGAGTTATTTCTATGCTAATTGTGTGTGTGTGTTCTAGATGTATCACTTCGTCGAGTTCCCGAAGAGCTTGTTAAATGTAGGGACAAAAAGCAGTTTCTCCAATAAGCCCCTCGCTGTCTCTACAATCACGTCCCGAGAAAAGAGAAAATAGAAGCAGAGTGACGCTTCTGCCGTGTTTCTGTTTTCGAAAAGACAGTCGGCATCGACCATGTGAAAACTGCGAAGCATCAGCTTTTATAACAAATACCTTTAAAACTATGTCTCAAGTGATTCTGATTTACAACTCGTTCAAGATGTCTAGCTTTAAATAAAAGTAAACAAGACATTTCCGATTCAGTGTTTTTGTCAAAAATACATAACAGTATAGCAAAATGATACTTCATAGATTAATTAAGAGGAGGGATAGATTAATAGACCACGTTTTAAGTCATGAGGGTCTTGGAAAATTAGCATTAAAGGGAAGTGTGTGGGGTAATAACAGAAGAGGGAGGCCAAGGATGGAGAACATTAGCTGATTATGGAGGATGTAAAATGTTGTAGTTATGCAAAAATGAAAAGACTTGCGCATGATAATTTATCCTGATATCAGAGGTGGGGCAACACACGGTACCAGTTATTCGTGAGATTCCAGCTTAGGAGAGAATACAACACACAGCTAAATATAACTGATAGATGAACTGTGTGCAACAAATTAGGACTATTGATACCAAAGTATGTTAACCGATAAAAGAAGAGTGACAAATGCTCCAAAAATAATTAAGATAAAAATTTTCTGCATATTACGAAACAATATTCAACGCAAAACTTCAACAACACGAGTTCCTTTGAGTTGTAAATTTCAAGCCAAGGGAACAAATGAAAGACATTAAAATTATTTTTCCGTTACCCAAAGACGAAGGAAACATTGGAAATGACATCAAAGGCAACGTACTGACCGCTTTAGAAGAAAATAAGGTTGGAAATTGCTTTGAAGGGAAACAAAGTGATTGGTTTTTCAACAGAAAAATTTAGAAAATAATTAATACCGACAGTATATTGTCAAATATAAACACCCAAAATTTGTATTGGACAAAACTTAATAAATACTGCTGATAATAAATTTGCAAATAATGTACTAAACATAAGTACAGAAATCACTAAAATGAACAAAAAAAATTAAGCTTAAGAGTAGAAATAAAGAGATTTTAGCATGACAATTCGAACTCCTTTATATACAAAGTAAGTATAGGCGTACTCGTAATTGTTCTCCTTCTAAACGGCTTGACCGATTTTCATGAATTCTTTGTTGTTGCTGTATTTATGGGTCATCTGGATGGTTCTTAGCTACATCTGGACCCGGTACGTGGCGCTGTTGTTGAGATCAATATATTTTTTTATTATTTCCCGACTATTCTTTTACTTGTTAATCAGAATTATATAATTTCAGTCAACGTAATGAACAAAATATATTTATATACGTGGACCTATTCATTTTACATTTATTTGTTTGTCAGTCGAACACTTAAATTACTTTCCTTGCTATAGAAGTTCCACTTATTGCTCTTTGTCTAAAATTAAAGGAGCAGTGATGACTGTTTCTGAGAAATTGACTAAATTGAATTCCTGAACATAGGAGAGCTCATAAAGTTCGCATGTCCGCTAAATCTTGCACGAATTAAATTCCAAAATAATTCATTAGTACGACTTGGCATTTCCTTCGGTGAAACGAATTAAGTCTGGAGTGAGTGATACTACCTTTCGAGGTGAAGACGCACATCTCCACCGAACTAGCAAGACGGAAAAACCGTTTATGCTGAACACCTTCCAAACAGAGTTCTCCGGAGGGTGGGGACACAGGGGATGCTCCATTAGAAAGAGCTCATTAGTAGCAAATTGGAGACTGGCGAGGGGGGAAATATGCAAATATGGTCTCCAGAGCGTCGGCGCGTGCCACAACCAAAGTTGGAAATAAGTTCATGCAGACCAAAGATAATAGAACTCCAGCATCAGATAGACGTCACAAAATACCTTAAAATGATTCAAGCTAAGAACTGGAGTTGCAGCTGGGTTGAGAATTGAATACCTTGGTCATCATCAATAAAGTTTCCCTTATTACTAAATAGTGGAGATAAGAAAATTATTGTGCTAAATTACCTACTTTTAATTGCAAACATATTTTAAAACCATCTCAAATTTACCATTTAATAAATAGAAGTATTTTATTGCACTTTAAATACACACGCACATAAAAATTAGTCTCTGAAACTAATAATTATCCAACATGTTTTATAATAATATTATGTGGACCGCTTATATAAATAATCATTAGCGCCTTAGGCAGTGTACTAGATTCAATGTTTATAAAAAGAGTTCCAATTTTAAGATACTAAAAACTTCTTTGCAGACCTCTTGTGGTGTAATTGTCACCTAATGACCATAGCTGTTGATGAGACTTTAAATAAAGATAAAAGTACTTATTTGTCAAATTAGTGTCAAGTGTTACAATTAAAATTTATTAAAAACTCAGCCTTTAGGAATATGATATTCAAGACCATAAACAGACATTTTTTACGTTTAGTAATTATTTATTTATAGGAGAACGTTACTGGACAAATTTGTAAACGTTTTAAACTGTCTGATTGTAAGAAATGTTTTTCGGACTGAGTATTACCAATAATTGATAGTTAAATAAATGAGGAGGAACTTTTCCTTCAACGGACTGCCGAAACGCTACTATCATTATTAAAAACATTAATTGTATTCATACGAACGAGATATGGACACTGCGAAAACGTGTTTTTTACCACATAATATAAATATTATCAATTAAATTTTCCGGATGAGTTTCTTGTTGTACAACACATCCTGAGCTGGCAGCATTATATTTTCTAGCACCAATATTTTCAGAATTACTTATACACTATGTAGTTTTTTTTATAAAGCAAAATAAAGAATATTTGACTACATTCTGGTATGTGGATTTCATGTTAGCACGAACTATTGGAATCTCACGAATAACTGGTACCGTGTGTTGCCCCACCTCTGATATCAGGATTGCACGATCGCGTTAATGCAAACATCAGGGCGATCACGTCCCGAGGTGCAGTCAGATTCCCGAAGGGAGGAGAAGAGGAGGAGGAGGAGTTGCAAGATCCGATTCGCAGAACGCAAATCCTATTCGTGCCAGTAGCTTGTAATTTCGATGGCGAATTTCTGGTGATGCGATTTTGGGGGAGGCATGCTTGGGATGGGGGCTTTATCGAATCTCCAGAGGGGAGGCTGAGAGGTTCACAGAAGCCTGCTTATTGGCCTGGTGTGTTGCGTGCGCGACCAGCTTCCGTAACGAGGCTGGCAAGCTAAATTTTCCAGAGTTAAAAGGCCCGGAAAGTATCTGGTCGGCGAAACAAAATTTTGTTGATAGTATATATCTTTGGAGAAGGTCCTGAATAGGGCACTGCAATACAGCTTAAGAAAGAGAAAAAATATCTAAAAGTATAAAAAATGACAGGGAAGGTAACAATATATTTTAAATTCATTATCATAATCAAGTGTGTAGTTCAGACTTGAATTCAACTTCCCTGATATTGTTTCTCTCGTCTTCGGCTCAACAGTCTCATTACTTATTAGACGAGGTACTTTTCCTAACATCTACAAGCTAAAAATCAAGGATTAAAATATGGAAGCATATTCTTCGGGTGTTCCATAACCTAATGTTGAGAAAACGTAATAGTTCTAAACGACGGTTTGCCACTCCTTTTCTCATCCTTCGCCAAGACCTAATTACCCTCTCTTCTAGTATTATATTTTTCTCAAAATCAGACTTTAATTTATTTTCGTAATTATTTAATATTAAACCCACAGATATATCGTCACACAGTGTTTCAGGTGATTGTAGTTTCCAAAATGTTGTACCACAAAAATTTTATACAATTTATTTATTATAACATGTTTGTCGTCTTCAGTTGTTAAACATCTGAAGCTGTTGTAATTAGAGACGAAACGTGTTAATTTAATACAATTTTTAAATACCTAAAATTCTAAGCTCTTTTAATTATCAATTGCTTCTACACTTCGGACTAAAATATTCTAAACAATTAAGAGGTTACATTCAAATGTTCTCCTCTTTGGAGAACACTTTTTTTTCGAACATTTACCATTTCACGGCTCTTAACGTAGAAATCGCAAAAAAGAAATTGCGTTAAATTAACACATTTCGTCTCAAATTACGAACAGCTTCAGGTGTTAAACAACTGAAAACCACAATAATACTATTACAAACATATTAATTTCAAATATGAAAGATGGTAGAACATTTTCGAAGCTACAATCACCTGAAACATTGTTCGTTGATAAATATGTAATTACGTATTAAAGCGTTATATATGTTGTGAAGTAGTCTACATAAAAAATACTGTTTTACTTTAAATAATAAATTAATAACAAGATATATGAATCACACTAACCGAAAAACTACAAGTTTTTCTAAATGAGAACGAGAAGTACATTAAATAAAAATATTGGAGTTTAATTCACCTTTCACGAAATATCAGGGGAAGAATGGGTCGTTAAAACGTACGACTCGAGATCGTAACAGAAAATGAATGCCCTAAAATTTTATTTACAGTGCAGTAGCAGGAGTATTTTATTCTTTTTTAGTTATTTAACGTCAACGAGTTTTTTTGTACGTTTATATCACGATGTGTTCTTTGTTTGTTTCAGCTGGATATTTCCACGGCGTGGGTCAAGATTTACCGTGCTTCTGCTGTCGAAGCGTGGGTGTGTATTTTACCGTTGACGTTCCCCAGGGTACAGTCCTGCTCTGTGAGTTTGCATGCAGGGGTTAAGTAGGAGCCACGTATTCATACCGTGTCCCCAGACACCTTTACGTATTCTTCCCCAACATCCCGGATTCACGCAGGATAAATGCTTTGTTCAAACTCGAGTAAACCGATGGAAAAAAAATCTACAATGAGGCATTTTCTTCAACTCCGAGTAAACCGATGAAATGAAAATACATTTTCTACTGACACTTCTTTTACAGCCCATAAGTTACTCGGTAATAGATGCATTAATGTTTATCAATTAAAATTATGAAATTAATTTATTAACTTGAATTTTTAAAACATAGGCATAAATTAAAATATACAACTTTCACGGGGTGTAGGAAGTACAGAGGCGACTCGGAATCACATATGAATTCAGGTAATTTTTATGGTAATTAATGCTGTGTTTAGTATTCATCTTTAGGTTTATTTAGTATTCTTAAAAATAGAAAATGGTTAAAATTAAGACCCGAAAAATATGCTAATTGTTTTTGTGTACTAACACTTTTTTTAACAATCAATATGTGGCATAATGCTTCATCTATCCCCTCAACCGTAGCAAGTAATATTACACGGGTTTCAGATAGTTTATGCAATTGCAATCAGCTAATGCGCATTTCATTGAGAAGGATGACGTTTCACGTAAATAATTTATGTATCACATCGTCTGAGAGTAAATCGTGCGTCTCTGGGTCGACTGTGTGCAACATATTACGCCGTTCATCTTCTTGTTTATATCTGACGTGCAACGAGACGAGGGGAGCAGCCATATTAGAATTTACGTTATAATATGTGAGTCGCGGTAATGTTAGGGGCTCGAGAGTTAGTGTTTCCCTCTGCGGATGGTGGTTGAAGACAAAAGACCAAGACGAAATTTCCCCCCTTTTGTGGCGCTAAGAGACAGCTGCGCCTATTTAACGACGTCGATTATTGCCACGATTCGCCATTACTCAAGACTGAAGGGGAGGCGAAAACGAATCAAGGCTGGGCAAGTGTTCTTTTCTCCAAAAGACGGGCGATAAGTAACGAAGATTGCCCCTTGGCGTCAGATACGTAAGACTGCTGACGACTCGAGGAATAAATCAAGTTTTAGAAATAAAATAATCAGAATTAGAGGAAGTTAATTATAGGACTAGACTAAAGTTGAGATGTTATCACGTGGATAACTCTCCACGAAATCAAGTATCAATTTAATTCTGGTTTGTATTTCCTTCATGAAACATATATAAAATAAAATTAAGTCGTTAGTACTGTGAATAATAGAAGAATATCACATGGCGTTTTGTGTGGTTGGTGGACAAAATAAAAAATTATCTTTAAATAATTACTGTTTCTCACAATAACTTCAAAAATATCCGTTAAAATCTCAACTTTAAATACGTATATATTGAATAAATAGTTATTGAGTTTCAACCCGGGTAATATTTAAAATCTATATGACCCCAGTTGAAATCCAAGAACTTTAATTCAATAATTTCACCGGGAAAACCTAGGATCTACATATATATTTATTTAAAATTGACACTCAAGCCAGCCTATAATAACTGGAACACTATATTTTCTAACTGCTCAATAAAAATTAAAATCAAAGAGGTATGCCCTTTATACTGGGCCCATTAAATTAAATTTTAATTACAATAAAATTAAAACGTAATAAAATAGCGCAACGTGACGTCCTTTCTCTCAAACAGTTTCAGATATAAAGAGAACTGTTTTTATAAGGATTTTATTTCATGAATTTTCAAAAAAGATATATATATTTAAGTGTGCTTGATGTACACAAATGCAGCTGAGATGACTTAAATAACCAAAAAATCTTCTCTTTAAATTAATGATCAATTAAACATCAAAAGCGCTTATTAATCCTCTAAATTTTTTCCATTTAACAATCCAGGAGATTTCAACTCATTACGAGTCGTATTCATCTGAAATTAATTTACAGCATTGAAATATATGTGCTTAAAAAACTTTACAATCATAGATTGTTAAATGAAACATATGTTAAAGGACTACTAAAGGTTTATAATGTTTCTAATTATAAAAATGTTTTCCTTCCACGTGAAGATAATTCACGTCGTGCAGTTTTTATTATGTTTTAATATTTTTATTTTATTTAAAATCGAATTATGACTAAATTGGCTGTGTTAATCATTTGCTTCGCTATTAACGTACATAATTACTCTCAAAAATAAAATTCACCAATTTTTTCAATTTGGTGAATTTTAATTTATTTTGTATTTTACTTTTGTTGCGTATATTTGATGTATAGCGGGCGAGAGGCGCACTAAGGAGCCGGCCAGAGGATGACGTCACCTAGTATATTGCAAGCGAACAATTAATTGAAGAGAGAATAACAAATGAAATCTACGTCGTTAGTTTTTGTATTATTTATTAGCTGTGCCCTAAAAGTATATGAAGTATATATGAAGCTGAATAATACCTTTCTACTTAATGTTCTGTATTTTCTTATGGAGGCGCGGGTTTGCGAGTTCCTTAAATGATCATTATAAAAAAATGTTGGGCTTGAATGATGAACTAATGATGAATAATTTGAGATTACAATTGGAACAATAGATAGAAATATAAGTATGTATTTACAATTTTCGTAAGAAAATCCTTCCCAAAGCTAGGTAAATATTAAATTTTTATCGACCCCCCCCCCCCAATCGGAGATAAAAATACATTTTCCCTGACATAGTAACTATAATTTACACATCAACCATAACCTAGAATGACTGCAAACAAAAGAAAACTACTTTGTATACTACATGGAGAAAGATCATAATTGGCGGCAGAGAGGATCTTTGGATATCTCCTTTGGAGATGAGAATGAAAAAGTATTGATAATATATTAATAGAGAATTATTTTGATTGGCGTCGAATCAGTAGTCAGATTGTATTAATATTGTTTCATAAATTTACAATAAATTGTTGAATTGTAAACTTGTGTATTGTGGCGCCGAAAACTGTAAACTTCAATACATTGTTTCAAAGTATGTAAGCTTTATTCACTTGTAGATTTATTAAATTATTTTATTTGAAGTTAACCTCGGTTTAGAACCCTGAGAGAAAGTGTAGAGATGTTTTGTCACTATGGCGTATTATAACGTCATCAACGTCTTGTTTCTGATAACAACGAGCCGGAAATGTTTAAAGTGAAAGTAATTTTGGGATTTGGGAAATCATTATTTTAATAGGGGCGTATCTACTAACTAGTGTACACACTATCTTAATTTTATTAGTATAATATTCAAATCGAATACTCTTTTTGAATGATAAAAAGTCAAGAATATATATTTACAGTACTTATCGTTAGGGGGGTAATAAAAGGAAAAATATTAAATAGATGGATAGTTTTAATTCCTTTTTTTGAGAATTATTTGGTCTCATATACTTGTCAAACTATTAAATAAATAATACTTTCATTGATTTACAAAAAATTATCAGTACCAATGTATTTTCTATAACCAATTTTATCGAAATAATTTCCTAACTTTAAAATTTACAACAAATAAAAAAATGGCCAATAAGTCAGCATATAAATTTATCACTATTTACACAAAAACGACGTTTTGCCTCCTTTTTGATACTTCCTCAGGCGTACTACAAACATAATATTACAAGAAATTAAATATGGGTTATGTTACAATTTTTTAATTTATATATAAAAAACATGGTTCAAAACTTACAAATTTAGCAATTCATCATATTTACACGTTGATTCCCTCAACCGAAAAGATTATTCAATGTACATATGAAGAATTACATATAAATAGTTTAGTGTCACGGACCATCTGTGTTTGTAGGAGACGAAACGTCGTTTTTAATAAATAGTGATAAATTTATTTGCTGAATTATTGATAGCTTGACATGTCTTAACGAGTGGTCAATAAATTGGGGAATAAAATTATACACCAATAAAATATAACAGACACTATAAACTCCGCTGTCTTAAATGTCCATTCCTGTTTCCTGAATGACTGACCAACCGTAACCCTCAGATTTTATATTACATTACGTAACGTAATACAGCTGTGATGGAACCCTCAGCCTCCACGTAGTCTGTCTCCATTATCCTCATTTCCTCCCTCCTTGTTTTCGAGCCATTGTTGGGAAGGGTTCCAAGATCCCTAGGGATGCAGGAGGAAACTGTCTATCGAATTACACTTGTTACCCTCAACACTTTTCCCCCCTTCTTAGAATGAAAGGCTTCCACAGAATCTGTTCATCGAGGCACCACCCGATCTCGTTATAATCAATACGTTATAGATTCTCCTTGCATGAAGGTATACAAACGAAACGATAGCTAATATTACCCTTCCATTAATAATACTGTTCATTTATTTCAAATAATAGACAACATAATCCATATTTAAGAATATATCTGGATTAAATTTTAACTTAATAAATTAAATTACTCCGGTCGAATCAGTAAGTTAATATATCTAAATAAAACTGCTCAAATTCAAACTTCCTACAGGACTACAGATTCTAAAGGTTTTATCGTTCTCTCCTTTATAAAAGATATACATAGTAACCTTAATTAAAATATTTACATCTTAGAATATTAATATCATCTATAAAATACCCAACAGTAAAAAACTACAAAAATAGTCTTATAGAGAATGTTCCTAATGTTAAACAGCCTTTAAGCATAGTTCTCAAAAAACATATATGCTTAACATATTGCAATAATGTAAGAGTATTAGAAACTAAAGAGTATGTGTAAAAATTTCTGCAATGTTACTCATCAATTATCCAATTGTTCGTCAATTAAAGTTCATATATAAAATCTGAGCAAATTAAAATATATTTTATAAATATTTCCACCATATCTGATTCATTTAATCATTGGCATAAATTTATTTTTATAGAAAATTTGTAATCATGTGGCTTACAGTAAACAGGCTTTCAACGTTACAAAGAGTAAAGATACACCAAACTGTTTTATAGAAAAGATCATTATAACATGAGAAGTTACAACTAAAATTTCCCGCTTCCGACGAGAGTTAAAAGTTCAAATACATTCAGAGTTTTGTTTCCTTTCTGTTAGCTTTGGGCTGCGCAAAGACTGCAAAATCCAACGTCATTTTAATGTAAAATCATATTTTTCTTTATTCCAAACTGTGTTCGTATAAATGATAAAGGAATCTAAGGAAATATTTTCAAAAACCCAGAGAGAAGCGGGAGCTGGAAACGTCGCCAACAGTTGCATCTTGATTTCCTTTTACATTCCCAAACTAAATATAACGCTGCACGAATTTAGATTAATCAGAAATAGTTATTTTAATATGCTTAGACGCATATGTTAAAGCTAATGGAAACCTCAAAACTGAATAAAAGATTTGTTGTGTTAAATAAAACAAAATTTTCATTACTGTGAAAGTATAACCTAACAATATTACTTATACACACCACCGTAACAATAATAAACAATTTAGATAAATAATGATCAACATAAATCAATAACGATAGACAATCTATTCGAGAAATCCAGATGTACACCATGCTTCAAGCATAAAATAATAAAAATGTTTTATGTCAATTCCTATAAAATTCGCATAACCTTTTTGTAATAGTTTTATATATTTTAAAAATATATTTGAAGAATATTTTAGAGCAATATTCTGATACGAGAATAAGTAGGACGCAAAGATAACATGCATAATAATTTAATATAGAGACTGCATTGTCCTTCCAGTTTTCAATTACCTTAATTATCCAAGGTTTCTATAAAATTATATTTCTCAATTTACAATTAATAGATTGTAAATGGAGTAGCTTTAGAGTAACGTAAATGATAAAAATAATATTTCGAGCCTCGAGACAGGAAATGAGCAAGAGGACGAAAATATCTCCTGTACTGAAATCGCAAACTTCGTATCTATTTACTTTTCTAGAGAGTGCTTCACTTCGAGCTAACAAAATCTAAAAATATACTACATTGAACTGTCCAATTAACAGAAAACAGTTCGTAAGATTCGATACTTCACAAGTTAATGCACCGTTCCACTTAAAAAGCAGCTACCTGGAGGTAAACACTTATATTTACCTTATTCAACTTTGAGATCTCAAACTCGTTGGTCAACGGAAAAATATTCTTGAAGAAGAATATAAACACAACCCATCAGATAAAATTGTCCTTTAACAGAGGCTTAAAAAACTAGAGCTTGAGAAAGAACAAATACAAAGAGGAATCATATTTCCAGTACCTTAGTTTTTATGATAATTTGCTTTCCTTCGCATGGAATTAAAACTATTTACAACTTATTTTAAACCATTTCCATTGCTATTTGTATTTTCTTAGATACATTTTTGGTTTCATTAACATCTTTCCTCTGTGTACGTCAAGTAAGAAAAAGTATCTCATATTGGGTCAATGAAAGAAAATTTTTTAAAAAAATTAATGTATTGTAGGTTCTATGCAAGCTATATTTTTTACATGATACATGTTGCTTAATTAATGAATAAATTTCAAAATTTAAATTATATAGCTATGAATTTGCTAATGAACTTGGATTACAGTTTCTAAGAAAAGAAGAACTATTAAAAATTATTGTGAAAACGTTGTAGATGAAACTGCAGTGCGTTACATTTCGACAAATTCGGATTAGATTTTTTTAAATCAAATCCGAATATCGCGATAAAAAATATATTGCAAAGTATTAACCAAGAAATATTGAAACTTAAAATTGAGCAACATAAATCAAAAAAGGCAACAGTTAATTTAAAGATGCAAATTGTTTGAAATATATTTACGTCTGTATATTTTAAAAGTTAATAACAAGCTAATCAGGTAGACGTGAGAAATAAAATGACACGTCGTAGCAGTAAAACTAACAAGAACTTCTGAAAAACTTCATGCAAAATTTGAGTTACCTTATCAAAATGTTTGTTTTATTTAAAATAAAACTTGTTTTAAGGTTGTATCTACAAAACTAATGTATTGTTTCAAAATCAATGTCCCAAGGAAGAAACAGAATCCCAGGTCAATATTATAAAATCTCGAGCTGCAGCGAAGTGAATTTGAGCACAAAGAATTTTGTTTCGGAAATGTTTCACTTTCAGTATGATGTAGGTATCAGGGGACGCGTTGCTGGCTTGAAAGCCGAGACCTTAACGAGGAAGAGCTGGTCCTGAGGAGAATTAATGACTGCGACGCCATTTACCTCCATTGAGGCCGAGAGAGGTTACGCGGTTCATTCGTCGCTAAATTCAATAGAACGACCTCGCTCTCTTCTCTCTAAAGGAATAAATTGCGGACCTTATTACATTCTAGGCAAGTAATTACAGTTAGAAAATAATCTCCCACCCTCGCCCCTTCTTCCAAAAAAAAACTGTTCACAAGGTGAGATGGCAGAGTTCCAAACAACCCCGTCCTTCGCTTCCGTGGAGTCAACAACCTATTAGCAACTACAACACTTATAATGGTCTATTAAGAGCCTCAAGGACCTCTCTGAATATACATTGATTACACCTTTCTCGACATTTGAGGTAATTAAAGCCCATTAAATTCTGGGAATAATTACTACTCAGAGAAGTCGTGTAATGTAAAAGTATAAAAAGCACGAATTCCTCATAATTATGAAAATAAATAATTAGATTAAACGAATATTTATCTAATACAGAACTAGAACGCTATAAGTAAAGAATAATGGAAATAAAACAACATAGAAGCCACGTTACATTTCATGAAAAAATAAATAATCTACTTACTCAGGAAGAAATTTTAATTACTTCTTTAACCACCCCTTTTCCAAAAAAACGCTATGATCCATAATTTGGCAGATAAGTCAAGTAATCTCATCAACGGTAACTTAAATTCTTATCTATTAAATTTTATTTGCAAATATATAAAAATATTATATTAATTACCAAGACTGCTACAGTTTATGTTCAAATTTAAAAAAGACAACCTCGCCCAGTGCTCAAAATAAATTATTTTAGTTAAAAATATTCTGAGTTTTAAAAGAACACAAGGAACTGTAATTGTGATTAAAAGATTAGTCCTTTACAATAATTTATCACCAATACATTCTTTCTGCAACTGCATAGGGATGTTCATCAGATGCTGTTTATGAAAGCTCACAACGCAATCTCTTGAATCTCTCTTACTCATAAATCACTTCGCGCGGCCCGTGATCCAAGTGCTACGGTCTAACACTGCTACTGTTTGACCCAGTCGGTGAGTGAAACAGAATCACCTATTTTATGGATAAATTATGGTGAGTGCTTTTGTTTTAGTAAATTTAAATTTAGTGGCATCTGCACAAGATATTGTAACTGGAAGTTAATATAATTTTCTTAATCTGACCCTCTTTCTACTGAATGATAGGTAAAAAGAATGGTTTTGGTATGGTCTGATATGAATACAGCAATTGATCATGCTAAGACATGAGGGTGACACGTCTTATGCTGCTGTTATTCGAAGTTTTTCGTTCAATTAAATGTAGCCCATGCTCCTCCATCTGAAGTGTGATTGACCCAGTCGTTTCGCTGTTTACTTTTTAGGTGTCCTTAAAGCATATTCACAACCAATCATCTACAGCCACTAAGGACAAGTGTCTCAGAAAATATGCCTTTCCGGACACACGTTTCTTGAACTTATTTCCCGTTTTGATTGTTACTACCACCTCTCAAAATATTCGACAATTTATTTAATACACACTGTATACATACATATCATATACATTAAGTGATCGTCAAAGAATCGTTAAATGAGAAATACTTTATGGACAAAATTACTCCAACGTATTGAGTAAAGATCGTCTGATATGTGGCCTCGTGTCAAAGCGGAGTCACGTGTTCCGACCAACTTACAATCAACGTGGTCAAGCACGGTGGCGCCTCATATATAATTCAGGGATCAGTTCCATCATCTTCAGAGGCCTTTAGCCACAACACGGATCACACGGTCTCCACACAATACGTCGGAGTAATTTTCTCGCTTAAGGTATTTCTTATTTCAGGATTACGTTTTGTATGAAATATATATGACTTATCTCTAATTCCAATTACTGGTGTTAAAGGCCAGTGGGCCTAAAGTTTCTTTTTTTATTAAAACTGACTAATCTAATCGCAGTATATTATTGTGAGGACTGGATGAGGTATCTTTTAAAATCTTTCAATTTGATATCAAAATTATATTAATTAAAAATTAATTCTAATTTAACAATTTACCTGTTGAAAGCATAGCAAATTAATTTTTTTAAGTTCCACCTTTTCCGAAAACGTACATGATAAACTTATAAACTACTTTGACAATTTTGCTCTTCGATTCATTTTTATACCTTCTAATAAATTAAAATTCGTCAAAATTATTGAAGATAAAATTAACGCATCGGATAATAAAATGTTAGATCCAAAATTAACTATTTAGAATAAAAAACTTGTTACATTGACCAAACCATACGCTTATTGAGAACACTTATCAGTAAACGCAAAAAAAAGCTTAAAAGTTATCCATGGCGGGATAGGAATTTTATGTGGGACGCAGCATTCCATTCTCCATCCTTCCACCAGTTTAGGAGGCAGCTGACCGACTAACCCAATAGGAACAGTGGACAGCTCTTACCGTAGGCACAATGTCTAGATGACCCACCCCAGTAGGATATATAGTGTTATTTTGGGTCGATGAAAGAATTGTTTAAACAATATAAATCTATTTACAAACTGTTTCAAATAAGATTTCGGACGCGTGGGAGAACCAATCACAGGAAGCAGTATAACACTGCTTTGCTGTGTGGCAAACAAACCTCCCTCAATGCGGACACGCCAGGAAAGAACGTTTCTTCATTATACCTGGGAATCTTCCTACGTTCAGTTTATTATAAACTGTTTTAATAGCTTTTTAATGCTAATTTCAATTAATTCAAGGAATAAATTTATTCTTCTTGCTTTGTAGGCATATTTCAATATTCCTAATTTGTACAATTCTCTAACTTATTTGTATTTATTTAGAGTCACATGAAGTACTATGGTTATTAGCGACTACGGTAGATGAACTCGTTTTTCTGCAGTTTTGTCAGTGTGAAAACACACAACATTCATGTCCGTGCCAGGATTTGAACCCGGGACCTCTGTGATGCGAAGCAGCAACGAATTGTCAAATTCATACGGCCATCACTTAAGTAAAATTATAAAATATGTTTTTTTTAAATTTATTTCTCTATTTTTAGCCTGCTTTCTTGTTTCCTATAGCAGGCCTTAATTACAATATTTTACAACAATCTTGTAATGTAAATATGGGGTTTGTTAAGATACCTTACTTTGCACTGCTCCGTCAGCGTGAGTACATCTTTGGCGTAAACTAACTTAATTAGTAGTTATTTAAGCGCCCCGAGCACGGACTTGTTCCCCAGATATTTTGTTCTCCAACACAAGCCAAGGGCGAGAAGTTCGTGAACGCAATAATAGATTTCCGACTTCTTGGAGACAGTTGTCTGAGACGGATAATGCAAATATGTCACCCTTGCTGCATATATGCATGAGGGTTTCCCGACCATGCAACAGTGTATTTTTCCTTCTTCCGATCGTGTTTCGAAACGCTCAAGGTTGAAGTAGATTGCTCTCAAATTATACTTCTGGATTATTAACGCTGTACTGAAGGAGAGTTCAGAGCAGCGAAAATTTACTTACAAGATGAATCGTTTGAAGATAACGTGAAATGGGACAAATAAGAAAAGTAATCATAATAAATTTTAAAAAATGAAGTAATTTACTGATCTTCGGAAATGATTGCAGTTTAGGCTGAAGAAGATGTCACACCATATACTAATATAATTTAAAAGATGGCACTGCTATCACATAAATAAATTTGTTTCATTTTAAAATAATCCAGGGTTAAATTTTCGATCGTATCCACTGGTAAATTTCATTTCTACTATCAGACAAAGTTAGTGATAATATATATACACGATGGAAAAAGATGACTGTCATTATTAACTCCGATTAGAAAGTTAAAAAAACGTATAAATTAGCGTCCATGAGTTTTAACTGAGTCGGACAACCTTGCCATTAAAATTATTCCGAATGCCTACTAAAAGCTACTACATCAAAAATGGTACACAAAATATGTCATATAGAGTAATTAATATCCCATAGCTCAAAGATTTCACATTTTCATACAAAGTTATGTCTCAAACAAATACAGGCAAAATGGGTGCTGCGTGCACACAAGAAATAAAATATTAAAACATTGGCGATCTGGCTGTTACGGTGAAATTGGCCGGGAAGGTGATGCCCACGTTTTCATTTCGAGACATTTCCATGTATTTTATTAATAATTCCGTAAATATTAATTTTAAAATTACATCATAATGCTTAAAAAAAGTTGGAATTCAATGCAATCATTTCGTTTCTCATCATTCTCATCGAGATTAAATATTGTTATTAGAATCTCAGAGACCGTAACTTTGAGAACACAGTGAACACCGCGGTTTTGTATCAGCGTGGAGAAAGAGGACGCCATCTTTAAGATGCAAGTGGGACTTTCGGCAGAAAATTCCCTCCCGGACCTTGGAGTCTGCTTAAGAGATATCTTAATCGCCTTACGAGACGCACAAAGCGCAAGGATTTGGCTTCCCCGGAAGCCACATCCTCTATAGGACGTTTCCTCTGACATCGGATACAATTCCGAAGACAATTCTAATACAGATTATTATTCTATTTGCTACAATAATTTATTCAATAAAATACATTTATCAAATAAATTTATTGATAGGATTGTTTATATGCTGAGCAGATAGAGGATAGTTAATAAAGAAATTCAACTTGAGACTCAAAAATATTTATTTATAGTCTTTGTATCAATAAGAAGACGATGACGGTTAGTTCACGAGAGGAAACAAACCAATCACATCACTTAAAATTATGGATGGGCCAAGCAGCGTTGTGAGGGGTGTTTACCTTCATGCGAAATCACCAGAAAAATGGACTATAATTAACTACAGTACTTTAATTGGATATAGTGAATTATGCTTCAGGTACTTGAGCGAAACGAATGACAAATAAAAGAGAAAGTAAGTAATAATTAAAAGAATAAAGGATATAAAATAGTAATTTTAATCTGAATAGGGTTCAACGATTTTGATATATTATTGAAATGATTTCATATTAATATACATAAATTTACATTAAAATCATCGACCTGCTTACGCGACCGTACATATTTTGAAACTGCATTCCTATATATTTGTAACTGACGTAACTTGGAATATGATGACTTTAGCATACAGCGTCATATCTAAATGTTGATGAAAAATTGGTTTATCAAGCCGAGTCTCAGACGAACATTGAATCGGCCTCTTACTGGGGGTTCAATCCGGACTCAGCTGTTGGTTTCATTATTAATTATTTCTTCGCCAACCCAACTACCTTGATCTTATCACGTATCTATAAGTTATCTACCATTTCTAGACTGTCTTTCAGCTTTCCTATATTCCTGTATCTCGAGATTCTGTTCTGTATTATAGTCCATTTATTACTAATATTTCCTTAACTTCTTTTTTGTCTCAGATTGAATCGCATCCTGTGTCCCTAACAGTCCAACCATTTCAACTTCTTGGCTACCGTCAAAACCTACAGATATTTAAATTAATCCGACCCTTGTTTCACACAAATTATAAATTTCGTGTATTATTTAAAATTTGTAATGTTCAATTATTAATGTTCTTACCTGATATACATATATATATATATAAGAATTTGACATCTGTTCCTTGACCAACAACCATACTGGAAAGAGCAAATTATAAACTGAAGATCTATTACTTCCATACCATATCAGACAGAAAATCATATTAAATCACTCATGTCGTTAATCAATTATCTTTAACTGTGGCATCACAATTTAAATTAACGAGGTACTGTCACGTGATAAAATTACCATTTCAACGTCATTTTAAACAGGCGGGGTCTGTTACACGAAACGATTGAGTTAAGGAAGGGAGATGGTCTTAAAAAATGAATGAAACTGCGGATGAAGGGGAAAAGGAACATAAAGTATCACCAATAAAGGAAATGGGTAGACCAAAATAATGAGATGTCTGAGGGAGCGACTACTCCGCACACAGGGATAAAGAAGGGGCAAAAAAAATTACGGTGGCTCTGAAAAATTTGTGATGCATTCTCTAGCGACTGCTCCAGTAATATCTGATATACTAAATTTTTGGTACATTTTTATTGTAACTTTTAAACCGTATTTTTATAATATTTTTCCTTCCACAAACACGTTTAATATATTCTTTATTCAAGATGCATATTTTTTAAAAATGAAAGTTAAATGAGTGACTAACATTCTTCCAATTTAAAGTATTTTTAAAATGCACAAAATTAAGTTTGTGCTCTTAGTTTACGAATAAAAATATGGCACGCTACATGATTAAAGTGGTAAACTAAGAACCCCATTAATTGGGCAATGGAATCACTTCAAATATTTAGGACCATATTTTAATTTCATTACTATTTTAAAATAAAATATTTTGTATTCATAACATTATATTTGAACGAAATAATAAAAAACCTTAATGTTTTACATAGCTAAGAGAAATAATATAATTAAATAGTATATTTTAACTCTTTGAAACTCAAAACGTCTGCTCCTTTTTTATTCAAGGGAAACCCATATTTAATCCTTGGAAATGTTATTTTTGTAGTATGTCCGATGAAGTCTCGAAATGGAAACGAAACGTCGCATTTATATTAATTAAATAGCAATAAAATTATATGCTAACTTATTCGCCGACTTTTTATTTGTTATAAATATATTTCACTTGCTATATATTAGAGAGGAATCTGTTCCGGGTAAAGCGTTTTTTTTTGGCTCAAGGACATATATTTATTTCTATTATGAACTTTTTATTAGTAAATATTTGTGTGTAAAATTGGAGAAAAGATTGATAGAAAAAATTGTAATCTTTATGATAAAAGTTTTTTATATGAATAAAAAAATTGTTTGGTATGAAAAAACAAGCACTAAATATTATACTGATAATTTATAGATATAAAATAATATTATATCAATCCGACTTAATATTAAACTTATTGAAATCTGATTTCAACCCCAGACGTTGAAGCAGCAATAGGATATCTTATGATATTGTAATTAATTAACTTAGAAGATCCCGAAAGTTCGAGACGAAACGTATTCAACTAATTTTGTTTTTTATATTCATATTCATCGTCGAATGATTTTTCATTATTGTCATTTAAAATGGAATAGTGATCTGAAAATTTTAATTAATGACGTTTGAAGTGATAATCTGTAAATTTAAAACGTAAAAATCAGGATCAGAGTCGTGAAAACGATATTGTGTCGATCCCACAATGAAAATAAGTTATATAATTCATTATTGTACCATAAAATACTACTTTGAAATTTATATTTAGGTTCAGTGAAATATTTAATCATATATTCAAAATATATTTCAATAAAAGTTTCTTTATTGTAAGATGAAATTGAATATTTCTTGAAAGATGTCGTCACATAAGAATCATAGTTCAAAGAGATATTTTAGCATTTATATGTCAGTATTGATTTTTAAATATTACGACTTTTATTCATAACACAGAATTTTTAATGAACTTAAAAAATATTCCGAGATTAAAGTTTCTTTTTTAAAAAAAATTAAGCCCTTGTATAATGAGGTTTGGAAAATTAAGATGGTTGGACTTAATTATTAGTCTTCGCGTGATGTTCGTGTTTGTAAATTGCGTTCATTTGCTCCAGCCTCAATCAAGATGAGAAGAAACTGTAGCTTAATAAATACGTAGGTATTTAAGGGGTAAATAAATCCTTAATTACAGTTTTCATATAAATACTGATAACTAGAAGATGGCATCCAAGTTCCCAACGTCGGATAATGTAAGTAAAGTTTAAAGTTAACATGACGAACTTGGTAATCTCTTCCTTAATTACATCTAAGGAAACCGTTTACCATCCACGATAAGACAGTAAAATTTTGTTTGCAAGACCTAACTAAGGTAGGAGTTGCAGCAGTGGAAAGCTTTGCGGACACAAAACTTTGGCGAACGCGTTTTAAGTTGAAATGCTCTTCTGCAGTCTATAAATTAGATTCTCCAGACGGGAGTGGAAAGGGGAGGGAGCGGGGGAGGGTAACGTAGTTATGGAAAATATTGGGGGCAAGGAGGATGCGAGGAGAATTGTGAGCGAAATTCGCATTTCTAGGTGCTCTGACAACACGACGAGAAATTGCGCAGATATATCAAACGATTACACGGGGCGGAGTTCGTGCTTCGGAATAAAGACTGCCTTATCATGGCGTGCATAGGAAAACGCATTGCTAAATAAGAAGCTAGGAGCACCGTTCTATGGTGAAAGGAGGAGTCCAAACTGAAGTCAATTCAATTCTAAATAGCACTCAAGTCCTATCCAAAATCATTATACTAAAACAAATCGATTAAGGACAATGGTCAAAAAAGTATTATAATGTTCAAACGTTTAATAGTGAATTTTAGGCTTCAACAATTCACATCAGGTCATTCGGCAGAAACTATTAAAATGTTCAAGTATTTTATTATTAAATTTAGTGAACAATAAAAAACAAATTGTTGTACCTATTGCTAATTATGCTGTAAAAATAAATTTATATTGCACAATAATAAACCTATAGTATGAAGCAAGAGATATTTCAATATTTTCTTCAACATTAACTTAAACCAAATTAATCGAAAAAATTCTAAATAACAATGTCAATCAATAATGCGATAATTAAAACTTGTATACATTGTATTCATAAACATAAACGTATAACAAAACAATCTCGAAATGGTCATAAAATTTTACTTAAATAGTACTGTGTATGGTTAATTTCAATTTAATATTATAGGTTAAAATTAATATTTTAAAGTTACAAAAGTATTTACGTCATATTAATAGATTTTTTTGTATAAACTCTGACAAAATGGGAGGTTCTGCTCATTAATTTCCCTCTCTGATGTCTGACAGAATTTCTTGCATAAGTTGTACACTGAACGTGGAGAAACACTGATAGTCTTTACGATAAAAGTTTTTTATATGAATAAAAGAAACGTGGAGGAAAATATAAATACAAAATTAAAGCATAACATCTAGACGAGTACGGATCTTTCTAACCTCGAAAAATTCACGCCCTGAGGTTCTGCAATAAACTCGGCTGTTTATTGTGGAACGTTGAAGAGATACAACTGCCATATGCCATGTACTCACAACAAAAACAAGAGGGAAAAAATTACAAAAATGGCTAATGACGCAGGCGGCAGGGTTCCACGACAATGCCCACGGCTAACAAAAGGCTCATGTCTCGTTTACAAACTACTGTCACTGTGTCT
Organism: Eucriotettix oculatus; assembly: GCA_034510155.1. Classification (NCBI taxonomy): domain Eukaryota; kingdom Metazoa; phylum Arthropoda; class Insecta; order Orthoptera; family Tetrigidae; genus Eucriotettix; species Eucriotettix oculatus. The sequence goes on from CM067382.1 coordinate 45,419,238, forward strand.
GGCTTCATGAGTGATCACAGTTTGGCGGCATGGCGATATTTATTACCAATAAGCAAGTGCGCGAGGTCTGAGTTAATAATCATCACCACGTGAACTGAAATGTGAATACTAGCCAACGTATTTAAATTATAGATGATGATTTTTTTAAATAAACTGTATATCTATTGTATCCTCTTTTACAGTCTTGAAAGAGATATAAAACTGAAGAGAGAGTTAGCTAGTGATCCCTGGTAATAATTTAACGATCCTACCCAGAATTCAACTAAATTTGATGCAACGTCGAGTAGATCGGACTCCCCGTACTTGTCCCACGCCGTTCCGCTGGCTGGAGTGAGACGCAGCATTTCCGATTACATGTCTCAAAAAAGTTTGAAGGTAGCTGGTCAACTGTTCCAATTGTAACAGCGGACAATGTCCGACGTCTACGACCACAATTTGTGCAGTTATGTATGTTAGTATGTATACTATGTATACAAATTTAAGCGCGAGCTGAAAATTGCTACAAAACTTGGTACAAATATTCATAATATACAGGAGAAAAATACTCAATCAGAAACATGGAAGGAATGCCAATATAATAATTTGTCTTAAAGTTTAACATAACACATACAACCATATAACAAAAATTGTTGGTAATATAAAACCATAATGGGATATGAAAATAATAAACAAATAATTCACAGTGAAATAAGTAATAAATCCAATATACAAAGTTATGACAAAGCCTGATAATATGAACTTGTCAAGGGATGTGTACAGATTATAAAAACTCTAAAAGTTATGATACAAACATATAAAATAGTTAAAAGAACGGAAATTGTATGTAAAAGTAATGAATTTTGGTTATAAATGTGAAAGAGTCAGCCTGCGTGTCACTTCAGAGAGACAGATTATAGGGACTAAAGACTGAGCGGAATGACTATTCATTTACATTATACTACTGTGACATTAATAATTATAAACTGTAATACGAACATCAGGAACAAGTTGAAGGATGATAAAGAAATAAACAAAAAATTTATTAAATACAAGAGTTTGTTTATTTTAGTTGTATATAGAACCGCCTTTTAACATAACATATTTTCCATTATTATACGCGACCTTTTGCCAGTAATATAATCTTGCAAAATAAACTTCATGAAATGCTAAAAGGTGATAAGAGATAAAAGGTAAGATTTTTAATCACTATAACATAGCATTGTTGTCAATTGCAGAGACCGACGAAACAATATCAAGACGGACGGAATTTAATTTTGGTATATATAGCGAGAGTATTTGTAACACCATTAGGGTACCAATGGAATTTTTTCGTTCTTTAAGTACAGGGACTATTTTTCTCTCACTTATTGTTCCGGGAGAATTTTTAAATCCACTAAAGTACCAGTAGTATTTTTCAATCACTTTGTCCACCTGGATGATTCATTTAATTATTGTATGTTTCGTTAATGTACCAAGAAATTTCTTAGCTCGATTTAAGTTCTGTGAGCCAGCCAGCATGCCGTCGGGAGCGGTAGATGTGAAACAACACCCACCGAGAACCAATACAATTTTTAAATATAAAATTCAAAGAGAAGTATACTTTCTCGCGGTGGATTACGAAAAAACGAGATAATATATTGATCCAAATGTGGGGAAAAAGTTGCTGTAAGCGAATCGTTAAAGTGAGCACTAATTTCATCCACGTAGAAGAACCCCGTTTTTGCGACGTAACTGTAACTGTTAAATTCACATAGAATCTTCTTGTGGCTGTGTCAGAAGTAGTTACCATGCAAATTCGATGCAACACGTGTCACTGAAAGCAGCGATTCGACCTTTGCTCTGGGCAAATACTGGCAGACTGTTAACAGCTGTTAGCATTAATTAGTTAACAATTAACAGCAACAGCCAAAAATAACTTTATTAGCAGAGGAAAATTCGAGAGGGTTGCAACGTGTAGCAGAGACTGTAAATCATATTTGGACAGGCACATACAGTTAATTAAATCCATTTGTTTCACGATGCAGTAAATCAACTGAACCTTACTTTATTTCATTAAATATTTATTGTGTAAGTTTGAGATATATTTAACTCCAGATATTAAAGTAATAAGCTAATCGAAAAATATTGTTTTATAGAGAATGAGAATTAATTTTAAAAATCAAAAATAGAAGATTTAACAAGAAATGCTTACACTGATCTCCACTATGAACATCGACAAAGGGAATGATATACTAAAAGCTAATAGACACATAAATTATGAATTGGAAACACCAGAAAGAGCCGCTTACATTAAATTAAGAAGTGGAAATCAAGAATTAACTTGCAGGTGGTGAGAAAGAAAGAGATGGTATTTTATTTATTCAAAAGTAAATTCTTTCTCACATGGGATTTTAGAGAAGGTGCAACATCTACACCACAACCGCGACGTCGCAAAAATCAACTGTCGCTGGATTTACGGATAACGTGAATGTTTCCCAATATCGAGAGGTTACAAACGTAACCATGTTTATATTTACATCTTATTTTTTGCTTGTTAATTTAATTACCAGAAAACTGTTCTGATTCAGTAAGCCACAAAAATAGCTTAACTGCATTTTCATCTTAGTTACCTATTATTATGTTACTGTATATAATCCATTAATGTTGTTATAGTAAAATTATTTGTTAATCGTTGAATTAATTTTATTTATAAGTACATTTAGCCGTCCATACACTGGATCAAAAACGTTATATCTAACGATTAGCAAAATATCTGTCTACATATATACAAACTTACAGACTGAAAAAACAATACTTCAGTGTAATCATAACATAATTTTACGTATATAACGGTAATAATTTTGTAATGTGATTTGGTTTTTCCCAGTTTTCCTAATGTCTTACAATTGTTTTGTAATCTGTAATCAAATTAAAGTAAAAATATTAACATACCTGCTTTGAAGACATTCCGTATTCGGCGATTCCAAAACCCTGTAAACAAATTATTTAAAAAAATTATATTGATTGAACATTAAGTGGACGATTAACATAGAAAATCACATTATATGTTTGGATATATTAATTAGGGTTTATTATCTTGAAACTACTAGGTTTCTAACTGTAAAATTATGGAAATTAAGAAGACTTAATCGTCCCATCAATATTTAAGAATGAATATATAAATGAAAATAATGGAATTATGGAATTATTTAGTGTATATAACAGTTATTGACGTCTGTAAGTTTAAATTAATGTTTAAATGAGGCCCAAAACATTAATAAAACAAAACCAACAATAAATTAATTAACTACAAAAGAACTTGAAGAGTGTCCAGATAAGGACCGATACATATAGTTGTTTTAAATTATATTTGGTATCGTTTTATTAATTTTTGACTGTTTTAGCCTCATTTAAACATTAATTTAATTAATTAATAAAAATTAATTTTTAACTCTAGAGGGAATATGTTTAGAACCTCTTAAGGTAGTTTGATACTTTAATGTTCCAGGAGGATTATTGACAGGGTTAAGATACTGCCAGTTATCATCGCGGTTAATATGAAGTTATCGAAAACAGTGACAACTAAACAGATTAAAGAAATTACATTGTGGTAACTATTTTTAAACAAAAAATTATTTATTTAAATGAAAATCATAAAAACACTGTATCACATGGAATTTAAAATTTGTGTATTTGCTTTTACACTTATAATTTATATTTGATCTAAGCATCATTCATCATACAAAATTTATGTATAACACCATTCAAGTATATTTATTTGGTTAATAGGGATTGCTTGAATTTTACAAAAAGTTCTATAATTTAAGTTTAAATGAGACGTTACGATCTCGTTTAAATGAAACGTTGTGCAAGAGGCAATTTAAATTTGTCATTAATTTCTCAATTTTAGCAAGTATACTGTAAATTATTTAATATTAGTCAGAATAAAGCTCCTTATTTTATTTAATAATAGTTGCTATTGGGATTATCTGATCTTTTATCCTCATAATTGTAATATTCCGACGTTCTAAACCGATTTATGAACTGTTAAGGGCTAAATAATAAGTCGTTCAGTAGCGGAAGAAATTCGTTTAAACAGACTCAGCTCTTAAGCTGTTAAAGTGAATTAACAAATTAGGAAAATACCCTCCATACTATCACCGCTCAGTATGTGGTCGATTTAACCAAGGAGCTATCTTCATCAACTACTGACGTCATGTGTTCGATTCCCAATCCTGTCGAGATTTTTCTATACGGAAATGCTACTAATTACTTTTATGTAAGGTATGATTTGTAAAATATAGTGAAGTCGTCGTCCTATTTCAAGTATAAGGTTTCAGTAAATTCAGATATCGTACAGCTAAGGGTAAGGGGCTTTTAACATGATTTTAAAATTTAATTTCTAGGTTTTTGAACGTAAGCATATTTTTAAGACGATACGTTCCAAGCTGTAAGCTGCATATTCGCAAACGTTGCCTTTTATTTGTATGGAAACCAGCTGATAAATCATTTGAGTTACATCAATCAGAGAGGTTCAATCTCGTTTAAGAAATTTCTATGGAAGTGCCTGTGCCGAAGGCAGATCCCTGTAATTTATAATAAGCTCAATATCCCCGTAGACTACGTCGATCGTTTCGCTTTCCATTGAAGACGTGGTTATGACACGCTTTGGCAGCCGTTTCTTTTGGCGTGTCTCCCGTCGTCGTCTTCTCCTCCTCCTCTGTCTGAATTTTATGACGTAATATCTAGCACGACAGTGCTGCTACCTTTCGTCGCAGTGAAGGATCATCTCTTTGCCACGAACCTCTAGGATCCAGCAGCAAATCAGGTGACCGAACTTTCCTAGTTACTTGCTGACTCGACAAGTCTTATTCTCAAGTATAATTGCACAAGGCCAACCTAAAAATTTTTTTTTTCATTTCAAACTCTCTTCATAGTAGACTCTATCAATCAATCTGTAAAAAAATTTGGGAGCGAATTGACATAAGATTACCGATTACTAAATCGATCCGCTGATATGTCCGATGGAAAGTAACTTTAAGAACAAAGTAGGAGTTAAATTACGTATTTGTATAATTAGTCACCAGATGGTGACATCTCTCCTTAAATTACTTTAAACAAAACGGTATTATTACACTCAAGTCTGAAAATGAATTAATAGAAATTAATTGGTTTAAATTAATAACAGTATTTAAGGAAAGTAAAATTAATTGTAAAGCGTATTATAAATCTAAACATAACTACTTCTCGACTTTATTTCGGTTAAGATATTTTTTGTCAATAATATGTCAATTAAGTTACATAATTCCTTTTCTTCTCCTTTCTAAAAATCAAAGTTCCATACTTATGAGAAGTAAAATCACATTATGATACGAAATAATCCAGGTTGTGATAAAAACTACTCTAAGGACTTCAAATTTACATTTATGAATATTTTTAAAATAAAGGTCAATTCCTACATTGTTGCTTAAAACTCAAAAATAATATTGGTTATAAAGCAAAATATTTTTCTCTAAGCCATACAATTATTTAAATAAATACAATCTAGAATTAAAACGATTAGTAACTTAATCACTTTTTAAGATTTAAACAAAGATATTCTACCATTTTAAATTGGGCAATTGTATTATCAAATACACCTGGGACATTTTGAAATCCCAATTTTTATTTCTCAATATTTTCTGTTTATTTCGACACATCTCCTTCTTCCATACAATCTTGTCACTTCATACACAATTCATGTGCTAGTTTCTTGTCGTGACTTTATTATTCTTCAAGTCACAGGACTCTCCGAATTGCCACATTCGTCCATCAGCTCTTCTAATATTCAAGGTTGACGATGGCGTAACGCCGAGTCCACAAAGGATCTTACAACGACGTTTGATGTATACAAGGCAAAGAATATGAAGCTAATAGCCTCGAGAGAAACGGTTATAGTAGAAGTATCATTTCGTACAAAACACATTATGCAGCATGTCAACATTTTGATAAATTAGAATTAGTTGGTTGACAAAGCTTTTAAAATAAATTACGGACTCTGAAGATAAAAGCATTATTTTATATAAATAATAGCTGGGTGGTCGGGTAGGAATTAATTAACTAAACATTAACCTTTTTGTCAATACGTGATTTAATTGGCATAAATCCTACCAATACTGATAGTGGGTTAGGTTCAAGTTAGAGAGGATGATGACTGACGATACCTTAATCGAGCAAACAATCCACGCTAAATAATCACGGCATCTGTGGACAGTCTAAAAACTCCCACTCCGCTAACAGAGTGAAAAATATTCCTGGTACTTTCACATACAGATATATATTATATATCATATCAATTGTCTGTGCAAACAGTTCTCGGGCTTGACGTAGAACGATGTTTCGATGACTTTGTATGTCACTTAGTCATCGATGTTTCGTTCTACGTCATTTCTACTAGGTTGGAAGTCCGAGAACTAATTAACCGAGAATAACTTCACTTCACATCACTTGCCGTTTGCATAGCAGCGAAAATACTGCTTCGTTACGACTATTATAAATAAACTTGGAAAAAGCGAGGCAGATACTAATTGGATTCTCACAATTAACATCAGAGAACAACTGAAACTTCGCTATCTGGTTTGATTAAATTCAGTTTTGTCAAGCGTGCGAACTCATATGCCGAAAAAAAATTAAAAATACACTCACGTGTTGAATTAAGTCGCTGAGCAGCTAGTGGAAGGTCACTTAACGAATGCTTATATCTTCGCGCGTCATTTGTTGAAAATTTTCCCAACTGAGGGGAAGGGAGGACTTTCTTAGCCTGAAAATGAGGAAGGAAAGGATCTATATCTTCGATCGACAGAAATCAAGGTCATCCCTACAGCTCCTCAAACTTTGTTATCAGATATGTAATTACGGACAAACAAAGATACGTTCATTTTAAATATTTATATATATAATAACAGTGACGAGAGATATAGCAATAATGAAACATTTTCGATAGAGAGGATTTTGGAGTGTTATCGTACCATTTTTTAAGGTAAATGTGTTGCCAGTTTAATATTTGCTCTCATAATCGTCCCATGTGTAATACCCTGTTGGAGAATACGAGTCACGCAAAGAGAGTAGCAGAAACAGGAAACTTCCACTGGAGAGGGGAAGCGATATCGTTTCCACACATGCGTACCCTTTTATCCATGGTACTTGGGGGACCCATTAGGGATCACGTGCGGGAATCCGCAACAGAGCCACTACATACGCCAATGGAGTCGGGGGCAAATCCCAGGAGAGCCTTAAGCAGGAAGCGATGAAACGAGACATCATCTTCATACAGGTGAGACACTAGGGAGAAGCAAATAGAAGCGTACTTCTGAAGGAAAACATCACGTAGTATCACATTGTACAATAATATTCGTGGGAGATGAACAGACAAGTTTACTAACGCAAATTCAGCCCTAATTGGATAACATCTACACAGTCAGTAAACACGTGACTTTAAAAAAGGAAACTTACACTGAAATAAATAAATTCCCGATTTTCTTTTCATCTAATAGTTTATTACTTAATTAGTATCTAAAATTAGAAAAGTCAAAAGCTTAAAATTCCTACGATTGCAAATTGATAAAGTAATAGATATAAAATGAATAAAGGGTGTTTTATATATTTATTTAATGGTAAAATCCCTACAGATGTGTCGTGAGACCTACGATGCTTGCAGTATAACAAGAATCAAAACCTACTAAGTACCTTTCTGTGCATCACTTTTATTTCTTCCTTGTTTCGGAATGGAACTGACAAGTATTTTATACTGTCCGGGCACTTTACCCTGTGAGCCACTCCTCGCGTCAGTTATTGAGCAATCACATTACTCGTCGTACACGGGGTGTGCTTCCAGAAACGTTGTACTCCGTTCCAATGTGATTACATGTACTTAAAGTGGAATGCCAAAAATGACACTAACAGTTGATTAGAGATTATTTCTTTAAAGAAACTGTAGATATTTTGAGAGACGATGACTGCGAATCGGAAGACAACTAATCGCACAACTGGCACGATTCTTTTCGTTTTCTGACAGACTTTAGCAAGAATTCTATTGGTAATGGAAACACATTTTTGGTTGCAGTACAAATACTTCGAGGAATTGGAGTCTCGCTCCGAGTAAATGGCGAGGCTTACATTGCAAACGCTTTCCTAATGATATGTTTCTGAATTAATGATTGAAATAATTGCTTAATTTATTATTTTTTAAATTTACAGGCATAATATAAATTATAAAACAAGACGACTTTAATTGAGTAACACTCAAATGTATTAATTTTTTAAAAATTTTATACTCTAATTCTTATAGAGACATAAAAGAATAATGCTTTCTAATATAATTAATATATCGTCTTTCTAAAACGTAAAAAAATATACAGGTAAAAGACAGTAAAATAAAATTTCAGACAAGTATTAGTTGAACACTCTTCGCAACGCCACTGCGTTGAGTTTAATATAGAAAAGTATGGTTCACAGTATGTGGATGTCTTCATGTATCCTGACATTCAAATAAACTCCTGTATGTTCCCAAAATGTAATTGTTGTATCTTTTTATCTAAGTTTTCAGTTAATTATTTGATTCTGTAATTGTTTCACGCCTGTTCTCCAAAATTGCAAATGAAATTATTGCGCTAAGTAAAAACGTATGTTATCATGCTGGAGAGAATATATGTTGTTCGTCTTTACCCACGGAATGAGAATCGTTTACTCAGACTATGATCCGTCGAAGTGAAAGTAGAATGGTGAAACACTCATAAAGAAATATGAAGACTCGTGAAACGCGGGAACATAAAGAGAGAAAAATAAGAAATTGTAATGAAAAAAAACACCAGTGAGAAGAAAATCGCAAGATAAAACTCTGGGAGATTGCAAGGAGGACAATTCAATATTCCTGGAGGCGTTTTATTAACTTCAGAGGAGAAACTTTTATGCGAAAGGAAGCTATTCGGGACTGTGACTCTATGAAAGTTTATCGGTGACAATAAAAGCGACATGTTATGAACTTAGGTTAACTGCAGTTAAGGAGTGGAAGGCTGGGTTGGGCTTTATCAGCCGTAAATGGAGCCTCCGACGCAGGAAATTAGACGCCTCCTCATCAATAAACCAACACCAGAAAACAGTACACAGAGTCACTCACTTCTGAGGAATAACGACGCAAAATGCAAGTTGGTCTCAATACAGTTTCAATTTAATATTTAATCCAAAACAGTTGGCTGGTTAAATTGTGGCCATTTAATGAGAGTCAAATGATTGATTACAATAAATGAATAAACATGGCATGTCACAAAGGATTCATATTTAGCAAATAAATTGATACAATAGAAATATCACAAAATTTAGCCTCTAAATGTCTGATATACGTCCATAAAATAGCAAGATCTACAACCTTAATTATAAGACCGTACATACTCTATGACTGGTGTAAACCTTCAAGCATGGTGAATTCATGTCCGTTTATAATGCGGCGTCGAAGATGAACAATGACTAATTCAATCTTCTCCGTCCTGATGGTTGAATCCGGACGTTCATTCCTTTGGTATCTCAAATAACTGTTTCTGCCGCGATTCGCAATTGCTTTGGAATGACTGATGGTAGCTTTCTAAGTAAAAGACGGAACTACTACAATTATTACAGTAAAACCAAATCTTCTATAATGTAATTTACGTCACTATATGAAGTTAAATGTAAAAGTTTCTAAAACAGAATATTTCATTGCCCTTGCTTGCATCCAATTACCTCCGTAAAGCCCAAATTTCAGTTACCTTACACCTAATAATTTATTTCTTTAGTCTTCCTTAGTCTTAGAACACAAACTAATTACAATTAAATAGACCCGACGTCGTTTACTACAAGGTACACCGTTCCCCTTTCTGAAACTTTGCTCGTATAATTCTGCAATGTAGTTTGGTGCAGTCGCTACGACCCCAGTCTTATTCAGATAAATGTCCAAGAAAAAGGCTATTCTGAAACGTCTTCAAGCTTTGAACTTCCATTTAATTAGGAGCAGACTAGGAAAGAGCCAGACAATTAGCTGAGTGCTTTCCGCGTCACTCCATAATAATACCACAGTTGAAAACTAAAACAGGCAGACTTTTCACTTTCACTCTTTTTCTATCGCAATCAGTTCCCGATAGATTTACGCAGGTAAATAACAAATGAATTAATTAATCTTCACAACCAACTTTCCAGACACCCAATAATTACTGGAACAAAAACTGAGTCGAATACTAAAATTTTATAAAGTTTTACATTTTCAATAAAATTATTCTACACACCTATTACTTTATTTTGTGTAACGATTATCTTATTGACATAATTTCCAGCGAGACAACTGCGTTTACAGATCACAAATGATTAAAAGAGGAATTATTACGTATGTAATTTACAAGGGTGTTGAACAAAATTTCTTAACCAGCCAAACGGTGATCTAATAGGATTTATTCACTCAACAAACATTTCACCAACGCCAGGTTTAAAAACAGACTCTTTCTAATAAGAGCTCTAACAGGCTGCAAAATGAACTAATTTCTTCCACAATATACGTCTTATAGTTATGACGTCTGTTCTAAAAGTAAGTTTCCCACTCAACTACGACCCAGTGAATCCCAAAATAAATTACACAAAGAACAAGTCCAAAAGACTTCATTGCAGAGAAACTAAATAAAATAATCGTTAAATTTTTAAAAAAGGGACACAAAAGAAAATGAGCCATAAGACACACCGCTTCTTTAATAGGAATCAGAAGTGAATTAATGAAGTTACATACATTTCAATTAAACTCTGGAATAATGACAATAATCATTATAGCCGTATGTGAATAGGAAAATTCTCACGGGTAAGAAAAATTATTTCAATTCCAAATGAAAACAAATTGGTAACGGGCAATGAGCTGAATGAATACTCTGACTTAAAAAATATGGGGTAGAGGAAAACTCACGATTCTGTAATTTTTAAAGTAAAATAAATTAAGGGGATAGCTTTAAATGTCAAACGCGACTATACAACTCAAAATGAAAATAATCAATGAACATTACAGAAACATAAAAAAACTAGCTGGGTGCTTAGAGTTTCTCAGTAATTTATTTGTATTAGCCTACTGATAATTGACAGAAGCCACTTTGTGAACACGCAATCTAACCAACAGATTGAAAATTTACCTATTCACGCTCGCACCATCGAAATCGCACAAATTAATGCTGGAGATTTGATGGAATGTCGCCGAATGAACATGTGTGTAAAACGTAATACAAACAATGCACCTTAAACATTTCCACAAAATATTATTTTAAATACGTTTAATTCGTCCAATGTCTAATTAATAGATAAGAAATTCACTCATTACGCAAGCAATTACAATATACGGAACATATCAGAAGTCAGAAATCCGAAATCGAAATCCCAAACCAATGCCGAGCTACGACGGCATGAACTAGGGAATCTAAGGCAAATGCAACGAGTATTCATACGGTCAGGCTGAAAATTTGGAATTATATATCTTTTTACGTGAGAAATTAATTTTTTTTTAAAATTCTGATCCTTGTCAACAGTGCCACCTACCATAGCTAAGAACCATCAAAGTGACCCCATAAATACAAAAAAATCATCGGTCAAGTAGTTTAGAAGAAAAATAATTACGAACACACGTACAGCATTATTTTATATATAAAAATATGCTCAAATAAATATTAAAATAAAATAGTGTAAAATGTATTGAATATAAAATGAGAAAAAAATTAAGAATAACAATATATCAATTAAAACACATAAGTACGTAAACTAGAAAATAAATATAAAAACCAGGCAATATTCATGTTTTCATTCTATCTTCTTACATTTTTTTTCACGACAGGATTTATTAGCCCCTAAACCATAAAATTCACTAAAATATATGTTGTCATTTTAAGTGGATATCTGGTATTAAACTTGGTCTAACTTATTGTTCATTATATCTATTTGGTTATTATAAGTAATATAAAATATTAAGATTAATTTAATTATTTGACGTAATTTTAAGGAAACCATAAAAATGATTAAATGATCGTTAATATGTCTTATTACACATAATGAGAATAATAATAATACAATTGTTGATTTTGAACACTGTCCGTCAAATACCTGTCGTAAGCTTTGATGTTTCGCATCATAAAACAGACGTAATCTTAGCATCTTAACGGTCAACTGTGTACTGGAAATATATTCTTCCCTTTAACATACTGACTGATGTATTTATATAAAAATATATTTATATCCGTTTCTTGTATGGTTTATTCTTCCAATAAGACGTACAAGAATCCCCTTTTCTGCGTGTGACACTTTCGTCCTTACTAACTTAACAAACGACAAACATACGAGCCAAACTTGTTTTTCCTTTTCCCGCATCCCCGACTTCAAGACGAACCTACGACGAATCGAATATCGATCAAAACTCTCTCAAGTTTTCTAATAAACAAGAAAACCCTGTGACAGCTGCGGCGAAGAATTTGCAGCAAAAGAAATAAGAAAAAAGGCAACGAAGCCGCGGAAAGGAAATATTCCCCAACTAGACGTCTTGCGATTGTTTATTCTGCATTCGCCAGTCAAAAGTATTCACAACTTGACGTTATCCTAAGGAATTTTTATTACAACATGGCTACACTGAAAAGCAGGTATCGCATATTTTACCTTCCTCTCTTAGATTAAATTAGTGACTGATAAGAAACGAAATGAAGTTCAACTATATATTATATTAATCGGAAATGCGATTTTCTTTTCCCTGGGGAATATAGGTTTATGAAAATTGCAATAAACTTACATTTGTCTTGGAAGGATTTTTACGGTCTCACACATCGTGCTGTGGAGGGAATATCAATTTCCGACGAGAATTTTTACGAGATTCCGTTCATCTAATTTTTTCGTCCTTCCCCTCACTTCGCCGGAGTGCTTGCTTAGGCCTTGAGTTTAAGTTAAAGGGCAATCTTTAAGATCTCCCCTTCTGCGTTTGAACGATATTGCCCCTGAAGGCGATGCTCCATAAAATCCACTTACTCTTAATCCCGGCTTTAAACGCTACAAACCAAGACTGAACCTGGAAAACAACGGTGGCAACGAACTCTTTTCAACATTATAGCTACGCGTCCCCTTGAGGGTCTGGGTTACACATTTCTTTAAGAACGATATGCCATATAAAACCAAAGTGTCTGTTTTTATCATATACAGAAGTAAAACTGAAAATTAATGAAAATTGTTTATGTATTACCACTACAATTTTTAAGACTATATGTACAACGAAAGCCAGTTTAATGATTTTAGAAAAACACATACATTACAGAATCATTCTCCTCGTAAATATGATGTCACACCATACGAATTTTATAATCGTTTAAATGCTCATTTTTAATTAGCATTAACGGAGCTAACCCTCAGAGCATTTTAGGGAACGATAGGTGAGTTGTGACAAATTTCTAAGATCAAATCAATAAGGTAGACGAATTTTTCTAATTTATCGGTGTAGTTTTGTTAAGATTTCTTTCTCTCTCTAAGATTTCCCCTTTTCTATCGTTTAAATATTATATCATTCTAAAGAAGATGAAAATAGTACCCAATACCCCAAACTGTTTGATGCAGGAATTTAGGGTTATCCCCGCACCTCTTTTAGGTGAATCACCGGGTAGGATCGTTATACTATAGCTCGGGGGTCCTGGTAAACCCTAAAGGGGCAGATGCATATGGGAGCTTTCGCTGACAGGTATTTCTCCCCAGAATTATTGCGGGGCTTACATTTAGGGATGCATCGTCCTCTCTCTAAGCACCTTCAACTATTTTAGGAGTTTTATGTAGTGGGGTCAAAGACCTTGCGCATGCGGTAAGAGTTGCCCGCTGATTCCATTGGATCCATTGTCAACCAGCTGCCTCATAAAAGAGGTAGAGACAAAGAGAAGGAAATGCTACGACCCTATAGCAAACTCATCCTCCGGAAGGGCGTGAGAATAGTACCCAACAAGCCCGACGTACCTGATGCAGGTTTTGTAGGGTTTTCCCAGATTCTCCTTTAGGTGGAACACCGAGTAAGATCCTTAAACTATATCCCGAGGGCCTTAGTCATCGCATGGCCACTGAGCTCTACCGTGTACATCTCCACTTTTCAATTCCTTTCCTATCCTTTTTCAAGGCTAACCAAAAAAAGTTGGGCTACTTTGCTCTGCATCCCCCCTTTTTCTAGTGCCTTCCTGTGCTATTAAAGAGGCATTCTCTGTTTCAGGATCACCCTAGCGTAGCCTGTTACCGCTTCCACCCCTCCCCAAAAAGTAAAAATAAATTACTTTCTGCAACTCACGCATTTATTATTGTAAATAATCCATAACTCTTTTTTTCTTATTATTCAAACGAATAAAATATAATTGTATTGACTCGTTCGGTACCAATTATAAGTCTGATTGTGCCCCTGAAAGCAGGTCTTGTCTCTCCTATTATTTATACCTTATCAATTAAGATTTAATTTACGAGACCATCTGCCGGAACCTATTTTTCCGTACTTAATTTTCACACTAATTCAATTTTCAAAATTTTCCAACCTGCATTCTATACCAACTATGAAAACCTGTAGATATATTTATTACAATGATTTTCATAAACATGTTAAAAACATGAGAGTTGCTTCTCCAGTTATACGTGTCAACTGTGGAAACCAAAGTATCGTAACAAGTCTCGTTTAAATAGTTAGTTATGTAAATATATTTAAAGTATTTTAGCGTTGTTTTTGCTCTCGACTCAATAAGTTTAGTGTCTGTTGGAAAGGAGCGATGCAGTCATCCTCGGTGTTAGGTACGAACAGTATGATGTGAGAGCAGGAAACACTCTAAAGTGGATAAGATAGTAACGAAACTCACAAATCCCCGAGGAAGTGCGTCCTGCACTCCGTGTTATTCTCCCCTGAGACATTCTGTGCACGTGAAGAATTCCGCAAAAGGTCTGTCTCTCTCTCTGTCTCCATTATGCGCGGAGTTGCGAAGAGGCACAAGTGCGGCTGAATAAAATACGCTCACTGAGAAATGGGAACCCTGCAGTTGCAGAAACTAGACGGTTTATGGCTCTCACAAAGCCACACATAATAAACTTCACCTTAAATTCTTAGTGGAGGTATGCCTTCCTTGCCTCTGAAAACATAAATAATAGTGATGCAAGTGCAGAAAGATTCGTGCTAACTTGACAGGATGCTCTCGGGACAAAATAAAAAATAATACCATTGAAGAAACTAGGTCAATTACCAAATACTTTGCTATGACTATATTTCGTATGAGGAAAAATCATTTGAAATATCTTGCATGATATCGAGAATATTGCATTAAATATTTACACTTCAATACAATTAACATAAATATGGTACTACAAGGTATAGATTGTTTTTAATCCAGGCTCTAAATTAGATTTACGAATTATATACATACATATATATGTATATATATACATACAAACCAGCCTGTTGCTTTTCGCCGGGTGGTTTATTTAGATTACGTGTTACTTCATCTCTTTGCCAGTTCCGTCAGGAGAAAGAATTTGACAAGGGATAAATAATTGGAAATAAAAGTAGGAACCCAAATTTGAGAAAACAGGCGTACTTTATAATTATTTTCTGTCAATATTTGGCGAATAATTACTACTTAAGTCTTTGGTTTAAAAATCCTGTAGTTATTCAACTAATCACAAAAAATATTATTAAGCATTAGATGTCAAACATTTAAAATAATCGGTAAACAGTAGATAGCAACGTAACAAAGTATGCTTATATGTGGAAGAGACATTTTCAAAGTTTCTGCTACAATCCTTACAACTGTCCTAAATGTCAACCATTCGTCACACGGCACAAATATATTCGTTAGTCCAATTAATCTCATACTCAGCATATCAAGACTGACGACAGGAATAATTTGCAATGCATAAGGTTAGGTGAACGTGGTGGCCACTCGAGTAGCTCCAGGTCAGCGGTCGCAATACATGCTAACCGACGACGTGACGTCTCATCCAGGTAATGTCCTACAGAATCGTGAAAATGTGGGATGACACCTTTTTGAAATATTAAATTCCTACTACTGTTTTAAGTTGTTACATGAACCATAATTGCTGACTTCTCAGGAACTAATATCGGTGGCGCCCCTGTTGGAGATTTTCCACGTTCAAAAAATAACATTGAGATTCTTCTTTCACGTACAGTATCATTTGTTATGTTTTGTCATTTACTCAAAAAAAAATTTGAAATCGTTCCTGGCCTTTATAATTGCTCTATATATTCATTAGTAATGAAATAAAGATATAAGTCGTATTTTTGCAATCTTGTGGGTTATTAAATAAAATATTAATCATTTCGGAGAAAAAAATAAGTGTCCTTTACTATCTAGTGGCGCAGTGTCGCATTGTTTTTGGAAGCATCTCCGATGACCACAATGAAAATTCCCCGCTGGGGAGAACACGAAACTGTTATGGAGGACGCGACAACTAGGAAGAACCATTTCGGTTAAGCACCGTAATGGGACACGGCTAATGACCACGGTAACCCCAAGATGCTCATTAGCAAACAACCGACACCTTTCACACGCCTTCCATGTAACAGCTTGCGTACCTTTCCTTTATCAAAACTTCGGAGCAGAGAGAGATCTGTCACCAAAATTATAGAATTCTCTTCAGCAGTAAGGCCCACCGTCTGACAACTGTCACAATTTATACTTCATCCTCTGTTCCTGTTATTACATACTGCGGTTTGTCGGAGGGCATAATGAGGCCGCCCATGACGCTACGTGATGCTGAATGGCTATTGATCGATGCTGCCGGAATTATTGCACCCTGCTGTCGGTCGGTCTGCATCGCATCGCATCGCACCGCTGTCACCACGGCCTCGTGGGAAGGAAGGGGTTGTTCCCGAGATTAATAGGGGGTGAGATATTCCGTTATTGGTATGCACCGCGTCAACGGTGCCAGCAATTAATGAAAGCCCCGGCGCCACGTACTCCTCTTTTTTTCTTTTTATACGACGGGCGGCAGTATTATTTTTGTGTAGGGGTAGAGGTCAAGCAATCTATTTCTTGTGATTATTCAAGGCAATAACTGATTAAAAGGAGGAAACAATTCAGCTTGATAAGCTTTTGCGCATTTCGTGCTTCTCGTTTAAACGGCAAGACAAGCTTCACAGTGATGAACGAAAACTAGGAAAGATATAAAAAAGGAAGACAAGAAGTAGGATTTTCAATTATTGTAATGAATGAACAATAAAACATGATTACTTTCAATTCCTCATCCACTGCAAATGAGTGTCAATCAAGTTGTAAAGTCTCACGTAAGAATAGCGTTTTAATTAAAATTAAATTCTTCTAACCTAGACGACTACACGGCGCCAAACTAATCCTGAAAATTCCGCAGCATCTCCGCCAGTATGTGAATATTTTTTTCTAATTTTCTAAATATTAGAGGACGAATTAAATAAGGATTGTTTCCCTGCGCTACAAGAATTACCTTCTACGGATCACTACTACAGATATTACTCTTGATTCCTTTAGGTAATTTAATGCTTTAACAAGAGAAGTCAACTTTATCTCTGCGCTTTACAAGTTCTATATTACATTTCACTTTTATGTCTTTCGGCCTTTAAATGATAAGTTAAATTCACTTTCTGAGGGTGTGAGACTCGACGCGACAGAACACGAATCCTAATTGCCTTAATGCGTCGGAAGACGAGCTTTAGCATTTCATAGCTTTGGAACCAGCCATCGTCATTTTGATATAATTCCCACAAAGTTTGCCAAGAGGATCAACCTTGTGAAGTAAACCCTCTGT
Organism: Eucriotettix oculatus; assembly: GCA_034510155.1. Taxonomy (NCBI): domain Eukaryota; kingdom Metazoa; phylum Arthropoda; class Insecta; order Orthoptera; family Tetrigidae; genus Eucriotettix; species Eucriotettix oculatus. The sequence goes on from CM067382.1 coordinate 45,437,013, forward strand.
GAGTGTATGTGTGCTAGAGGAGAGACAACAAAGTCGGGGCGAAAATCGCTAGAGCTTTGTCGGTGGCAAGAAGGTGTGAAATGAGAAAATAAAAGCATCAGCTCTTGGAAGTAATTGCCCCAGCTGTGAGGTGCTTAAAGCAAAGTCGACTCTTCCACTCGCCTGGATGCGTCCTCCGGAGGCGGGGGAGGATACGGGCTCGAGTCCCCTCAATAAACCCCATACACTAACTCTAACTATATACGAAAATCAAAAAGAATAGTTGCTTGTATGTCTCTCAAGATATAAATTAAAATAGGCATTTGATTATTAACTAATTAGTTACGACTGCGACAACAGTCGTTTTATCCAATTTGAAATTAATATTTCTTACTGAAAATGCATGATCATCAACAAATACCACAAGATTAATGGATCACAGATCTGTCTTACTTTAAGAGTCCATCTCATTAATATTTATAAGAAATAACTCTTTTCCTTAAAGAGTCCTATATATATATATATATATATATATATAGGATTATTTTGTAAATTTTCAATATTTTTTAAAATTATAATTCTCTTTCGAAAAATCTTTTGTTTCCAAATTAAAAGAGATCAATTAGTGGAGTATTAAATTTTTTATTGAGGCTGATTAACGACTGAGCAATTTAAAAAATATATATCCATGTTTCTACAATCTTTATATTTAAAATTCTGGTTTGCGTATGTTTCTAATTCTTCTCCTTCTAAACGGCTTGACCGATTTTTATTAAATTTTTGTTGTATTTATGGGGCCACCTAGATGGTTCTTAACAATAGTTGGACCCGGTAGGTGGTGCTTTTGTCAAGATCCAGACATTTGTTGTTTAATTTTGTGACAAAAGTTTTTTATCAGACCAGTCTTAGGTGTGAATACCACAACTACAACAACATATTTTACTTTACCGAATAATAGATAAAACCAAAGATTCGCCATTTAAATGTCATTGTATACAATTTAAATTATTTTAAGGAAGCTTTTGAAGATAATGACGACTCAACAATTATTTGTTGAATTCCACGTTAACAGAAAAATAACAATAAGCCAATGAAATGGATAAATTTAACAAAAGTACATAGTGTTCGAAAGTGCAAAATGAATATGCAGTCTGAGAATAATTAATCGATATATGAATTCCTGTTATACAGGTTAAATCTTACGTCCTAACCTAATAGAACAGAGTTTTATCTGTTTCAACGTTATGAGTCAGATTGTTTTAATTGTTTTAAAGTTTACATATTTATTAACAAGAAAGACAGATAAAGCGCTGCTCACTTTATATTTAATTCAGTTAATTTTATTTGAAAAATTCAAATTAAGCTCTAATTTCCATAATAATTTGTTTAATTTTCATTTCGATTGAATTGTAATTGCGAGGACGGGAAAATGCGCACTGTTAATTTAATGTGAATTTGCATTTGGAATGCTTCGGAATGAATTTATTAGGTTTCAATTTCACTTCACAAGGGAAGAGAAAGGGTGTCAATGGTACTAATTTACTTTGAAGAACAACTGTTTTCATTTAATTATTGTGGTAATGGACAAAAATTTCTAGTTCATTTGCGCTTAAGAGAGGAATATATTAAGTTGTTGCTTAGAGCAACGAAAGCATTTTAAAATATCCCGCATTACATCACAAATTAATTTGACATCATTCTGGCTTTGTTGGGTGTTGGTCCACATAACTTCTAAATATTTAAAAAATTATTTATCATGTGAATTATGTTTGGTTTGAAACTTGTTAATTGAATTCATTTCACTTCTTAGAATCTCGTTTATATGCATGTTTACTTTAATTTTAATTATTAATTTAAAGTTATAGGCCTATTAAATATCAATTACAGAATTATTGACAAATATTTATTATTTAAATAATTTTTATTCTCTTTCACTTCCCCGTTTAAAATGTTATACGAATAAAGTAAGTTTATAATAACAGTGTAAGAGAATGTAAATTAATTGAAAAGACAGGTAATCAAATTCAAATAAATATAATTAATGGACCTCCCTTTGTTTGATAACAAGTATGGCAAATAAGGGACACATATTAACATCCGACCTTAGTAGGCAATGTTTATAATTAGGAAAACTTACTCAGAATAAAAATTAAAATGCCGACTCAGCTTAGCTGTAAAATTAGGATGTAAAGCTGCGTCGGAGCGTCAGCATTTTAAAATTTTATTTTGTGTAATTTCAACTCATTTTAAACATTGTTTGTATATTATGGTCATATGCATTCTATTATATGACAATTAATCCTACTGTAGTCTCTTTATTGTTTATAAGCTACAAAACGTCCGATAAAGTAGAGATCGTATGTTAACTTATTATTTAAGTAATATTCTCTACGGGTTAATGATAAGGTGATGATTAAGAGTATTAAAAATGAGAAAATAATAATGATTTTACTCCACCATTACTTGGAGAACATTTACTATTAAAGAACACGAACACAATCTAACAACGATCTTGTTATTAAAAATCACTAATGCTAAAAAAAATTTCCTCGGGTTAACAAATGAAGTAATGAAATCACAAAGTAAATTGACTCAATAGTAAATTAAAAACTAAATTACGTTTTTAATACAGTAAATTCAGTGCTAAAGTAGGTCACCTTCTTTGTTTCTAATTACAACGAATTTAATAAAGGTCTCGTTTTGAAAATATAAGCGAGTTAGTCGAAAATGATGCTGAGAAAGATTAATGAAACAAGTAAAGAATAAAATGAGGGTGGCCTTCACCTTTAATTATAAAGCTGGAATATGCGAGGGATTCATTCAGAGTTGAACTCATTCTCAGAATCACAATTCCAAGTGCATGTAAATTTTCCCCAACTATGATTTATGAGTATTATTTACGTATATTATCCCAATGCAACCTGTTACACCCACCTTCTCCCCCTTTTATTAAAATAAAAATAGTTCCAATTGTCCGACCTGACGCAGGCTTCCCTCCATCAGTTTTAGGTGAATCAACGGATAGGATCCTTAAACTACAGCCGGAGGGCGGTAGTCACCCCCTTTTGCATCCCTTCCTATGTTATTACAGGGTACAGCCAACAAAGCGGATAACCCTCAAGTAGCCTGTCTTTCTAAAACAATTCGGTAATCATCACGGAGGAGCTTTCTCTCGTAGGTATTTCTCCCAGAGTGATGGTGGCTCGTCTCTCTGGCTTCAAATTTCTAACATTCCGAGGAACCACTGGAATTTTTGGAAGGTATATATACTGTGGTCGAAGACCTTAGGCTCACGGCAAGAGTTGTCCGCTGATTTTGTAACTGCCACCGAGTGCTGCTCAATTGCAGTATTAATAAATTCAATTTTAAAAAATCCCATTGGATCAGGACGCCAACTTATGGAGACCAGAGAAAGAAATTCTGGGAGCCCTCAGCAAACTCCTGTCCTCCCGAAGGGCGTGAGACAAGTACTCAATAGCCCTACCTACCGGAAACAGTTTTTCTAGGTTATTCCCTGGTAAATCACCGAGTAGGATTCTTAAACCGTAACCCGAGTGCCCTGATATGCTATAAAAAGGGAGATGGCAGTTTCTGGGTCACCGTCATGTTGCCTGTTACCCAAAAAAACCTTCCGTCCTTTGTCATATTATAGGAGACGTTCAATTCAATATCAAACAGCATAGAATGAATAAAAAAACGCAATTCAAAATTTATAAATGCTTCACACTATTAGTCAACAGTCATGGAAGGACCAGTGTTGGGTAAAGAAACATCTTTAGGGAAAGATAATCTCGCAAACAAACCTAGCGATTGGCTCAAAAATGAGACAATACGCATAAGATAAAACTGACGATTAAAAATATTAACCAGGTAAATATGTTGGCTGAGATTAGGATGACCCAGGGTAAGAAATCTTTAGGAAAAACGCCCGATATCCTAGTAGGGACGTGATTAAAGCAACCAACCAGAAACTGACGGCGTTCGTTCGAAAATGTCCCTCGTCCCCACTCTCACACCCCCGCCAATTATTTTCACGCCACATTAACGCCGAGGGCAGTTCGCGCCTGCGATTCGGCTGTTAGCTTAATTCTGGCAAGGCCCGTTAGCCAACACAATTTCCACAAATCGGCTACTTAATTGCGAATATAGCCTGTCGCATGTGAGCATTGCCGAATGTGCGAGGATGCGCGCTCGTACTGCGCTGTAATAACTGCGTCACTGGAATGTTGATGGGGACGCAAAGTAATGACGGCCTTTTACAGTCGCTCGTTTAAGTCTTCTAGGATTCAAAAACGCCAGTGGGAGCAAATTAGCGTTAGTTTATAGGGGTCATAGAAGAACCTAAGGTCACCTCAACTATCTGCACCTTACTTGCTCATAAACATTAAATCAAAATTGCTCATGTCACTTCTGACGTAAGCAATTATCATTTAACCGTTAATAATAAACATAGGTAACTTAATATGGTGTTTGACGATACGATTCCTTGAGCTCGTTTCTCCGTAGCCAACATTTAAAAAATAAGTGGGGATGGGAGGTTTATCAATTTATGATTTAAATATAATAATAAATTAAGGGGAACAATTAACTACATGTATTTTTTTTAAATAGAAAAGCTGAGATTCGATTTAAAATTATGAATTTAATAAAAATCAAATTAAAGAAAACGTTGCTAATAGCAATAAGTTTAATTTAGTTTCTTTATGGAAAAAGTTCTGGCAATGTGAACTCTATTTTAATAAAATTGAACAAATCATTCTGGTCTGGTCTGCTTTATGCTGATGGCTGACCTCTGCATTGGGCTGATAGTCCGGAGACTCCTACAAGGAAGTCTGCGTCTCCTAAGGTCTCATACACGAGGGTCTTGTAAGATTAGCATTAGAGGGAACCGAAGGATTGAATAAGCTAAACAGATTAGGGAGGATGTGGGATGTGATAGTTATGCAGAACTTAAAAGGCTTGTGCAGAATAGGTTAGCATGGAGAGTTGCATCACATCAATTTACGGACTGACAACTACAACAATAACATGTAATATAGAATAAAAATTAATTATAAGCTACATAGCAAGCCAAAATCTCCGATAGAACAAAAATATATTGTGCTCTAATATTGTTGATTGTTTAGGCAATTTCCAACTAAACTGTTTGATATTGTCCGTTTTAGTATCACAGTTCACATTATAAATACAACAATATATTCATTTTGTGGCCAAAATTCTCCTACTATAACAATTGAATCTTGAACCGTTTAAATTGTTGGCCCTCCATAAATGTTATAGTTAGCGACGAGAAAATAACTGTTTTGTTATATTTTACATTACCTCTAAGGGGAGATCTCGGGTTCGACTCCAAGTCCGGTCGATATTTTCCCTTCATGAACCCAAATTCCATTTCATAACCTTAAAGGCTGAGATTCGTATTGAAGCATTTCTTCTGTCCTTAAAATTATATGTTAATTAAATTGGGAGTATTTAAGATGCGTATCTTTGAAACAAGGGAACCAAGTGAAGCCTTGTAATGGCCAATGAGAGACTCTCTGAACCAAAGGTGTATTGCTTGTTACATCCAGGAAGATGAAGTTAAATTCTTCTGACGAGATTGTACAGTCTCAAGCACAGTCTAGAATTGAATCCTCGCAGCTATCTTCAAGGCGCAGCTAATCTTGACACCACGAAAGCGACTCGCAAACAAGACGGGAGTCATGACATTACCATATACGTGTTTGGGATCATAGGCTCTTCTTGATGTCGGAGTTGTGAGCGGTGCGGTTTCCCCGAACCAATTAATTACAGCAGAGAGTTTACATTTCGGTAGAGACCTCGTCGGAGGCGACGGCCTCAAGGGTGTGTGTTTGTGTTATGTCTGGCTTCTCTTTGAAGCAGCCAATTTTGTGTTGCCGCTGCTTCTGCCTGGATCATATCGATCACGCTTTGCTTTAAACCGTTGATCTCTTCTCTTTGGGTTGAGCGGAACTTTGTATTTTCACAGGAAACCTGTTGTCGTGAAGTACACAACTCCTCCATTTCCTTGCGTCAGGAGTACGGGCTTATCTAGCCTAATGGTTGTTCATTTCCTCTAACGGCTACGGAAGGACGTCCTTTAAGGCAATGAACGTAATGAAATGTTCAGAAACTGTAAATATTACATAATGTGTAAAATTAAAACTATACATCTCCAAACATCTACCAACAATAATCATTGATTTTGTTTTCCTTTCTCCCCATCCACATGTTCTGGCTATTCTTTTTTCTGAACCGTGTGTTACCTAACCTACAGTCTCCTTCCCTATTTTTATATTATCTGTCAGTTTGTTTGTGAACATTCGTGTCTCCCACTATCAAAACTTCTTTTTCTTCAATAAGCATATTCAGTTCTTCCAAAAACTCCTCCAAGTCTCCTTCCACAGTTTGAGGAGCATGCACCTGGATGAGATCCTTTACTCCACTCTCCAACCCCAATTTAATTTTTATTGTTGTGTCAGTTACATACTTTCTTGACGTATGATACCACGTATTCCCACACCATTTTTACTTTCGAGTCCAAAACAAATGGAATCCCCTTTCTCAGTCATTTTTGTCTCCAATTTATCTCACTCAATCCCATCATTAGTATGCCTTTCGTCTGTGAGTATTCTATCTTACCTTTAAGGATCACGACGTTGTCACTAATGTTCCAGTGCACCAGGACATGTTCGACGACCCTGGTGTACGTCGTAACCTATTCCGCCGCCTTGACTCGCACTCAATCATTTTTTAGGATGGGTTCGCCACACGCAAAGACATTTTATACCTATAGCTAGATTTTTCTCTTGGCCGCCCCTAACATGGGGTATCCGATTCCCTCGCAGCTGCCCCAACAATCAATTTCTGCTCTTTGTCCACTCCTACCCTGCGATCTGTCTGGTTTTGGAGACCCTACAGTGAGAAATTCGCAACGACTTCAGCAAGATATATAACTACTCCTGCAAATCGTACGTGTCAGCTGTGACCAGGTGACCGTTTTATCTGAATGTCTGTAATCTAATCACAGCCGTAGAAAACCAAGGGCAACGACAAAACTCGGACACAAGCTGCTTACTGTACAAGACTATAGAAAACAAAAGTTAGCTTCAAGAAATACCTCGAGCAGCTCCTTTAAATTTTAGGTATGTATACTATGATGTCTATAAGTGCACATTTAAATCAGGGCATGCTATTTTCTTTAATCGAGTTATTGTGGTTCTGATATGTCTACATCAACGAGCTCTGACGTAGCGTTAGTTGACTTTTAAATTTCTGTATATAACCACAGTCTAATTTTTTTAGATCAATTCTACTTTTTGGTCTCCTATATGGTAACATGTCGAATGCTCTTTAATTATTTTAAAGATACCCACATTCTTTGTAGAAGATCATAATAACAGTATTTAGCACACCTTCATTGCGAAATGATTTTATATCATTCTTTTAGTTCTCAGGCAGCAAACCTTTTACGCGTGAAGTTATATTAGCATCCATTAAAATTTAAACTTCAAAAATAATTTGCTTACGTTTGTCTGTACATTAAGAAGTCATAAAACTATTGACGTAACGTCGTATGAATAAAATAAGACTCTGTGAATTGGCCGTTAATGTAGTTCTATATAATATTACTGCTTTTAAAAGCATCTATTTCTATATGATTTATTTATACCAAATTTATTTCCATATATCGAAGAGTTGGTCTAGCGGGAGGAATTGGAGAAAAAAAAATTAAGGTAAAAGAAATGTTTGCACAACTGTTGTAAGCAGCAAGTGCACTTTCTACGGCCAAATGCATTCACGTGCAATGCACCTCAAGAAAATATGAACGAGCGAATCGCGTGTCTTTGCAAGATGCGCTGAGGCCATAGGACAAAGACTTTTTAGCGGGTCAATGTTCTATGAAACAAAGAGCTTCCTACCACTACACATATTTCTACTTTTGTACCATTTCTAATAAATCTGAAACTGTCCATTCTACTAGTCTTACTCATACCATCACGATGTTCAATAGATCTATTTTGTCTGAGTGCAAATTTACTGTGCTATTTCACCTGTTAAGGATTTAGAGAACCATAACGACACGTTACAGTAAACAGGAATAATGTTTCAGAATGTAAGAAGTCCACATTTAACATTATCGGGAAAATATTCTGTAATCTTCGTATTTTACATAGATCAGGAAGTGGTGAAACGAAAGTTGTTGGCAAATATTGGGTAACTGAGGAACCTGTAATTAGCAATGTAAACCTTTTTCACTGGAAACATTATGAAACTTTCGAAACCAAATAAGCTCTCGCGCACTACGAGAAATTGTAAATGGCATATAATCTGATTAGAAATATCGAAAAGGTTCGAACAATAAACGTTCAATAATTTAATTTTTCAAAGCGGATATGAGTAGGAATAATAGCTCCGAAATGATACAAAGTATTACGTAATAACTTCGTTCTCCTACCTCATTTGTCTTCTGTGTTCAATCCAGAATGAGAATTGCATATCAATCAGCTACTTCTGCTAAAATTTCGTATTTTTTCAACAGAATCGTGTCTGAATATAACAGAGAGATAAAATTTGAATTATTGTTTTCAGTGTTTATGGAATGGATCCTGAAGTGACCATAGACGACCTTCCAGAGGAGATACTAGCGCACATATTTTCCTTCCTGCCGCTGAAAGATTTGGCTTCCAGAGTACCGTTTGTATGCGAGTCCTGGAAGTCAGCTTGGAATGCGTCTGCCGTCTGGAAGGGTACGACGTTGACCACCGAAGATATTTTATGCGAGAAGAGACTCTTGAAGATCCTCAATCACCTTCCTCACATCCAGGCATTGGTCTTCCGACGGCATGTCAGCGACCTGACTCTCAGGGAGGTGTGTCACATCTGTCGACGTCTCCAAACGTTACGACTCCACCTTTACCAACATGTGAGCCGAGACACCCTCCAGTGCTTGGTCCATCACTGTAGTTCCATCAGGTGCCTCGAGATACCTGCACGTCTTTTGGAAGACTCTGAGTCGGTGGCCATCTTGGGTGGCTTGAAACATCTCAAGGAACTCAAGTGCTTTACCGAACGACACCGGGAGAAAACCACATACTTGAGAGTCATAGCTGACGATTTTTCAAATCTGGAGCGTCTGTCCATGCACATTTGTCGAGCCCCGCCGGAAGAAATCCGGTATTTATTCAGTCGAAAAGGAGCGCAGCTAGTGTCCCTGTCACTGACAGTTCACGGAGGAGAGGAGCAGGTGCTCTCTTCTTTGGTCGATTGTCAATCAGCCCTGAGAGAGTTGGTCCTTAGGTACCCTGACGGGGGCACGCTTTCTCTAGAAGGGGTACGAGGACTGCAATCGCTCCATAAGCTGAGATCGCTGCACCTCTCAGGTCTCGCTTGTTTTAACTCAAAATATCTTTCTCTCATCTTCACGGAAACTAATTTCGTCTCTCTGAAAAGCCTCTGTTTCAGCAACACGTACGCGAGGTTGTTGGTGGACGACGAGGCGGTCCTAAATGCGTGTCGTCACTGTCCTGATCTGGAGATTCTTGAACTTGATTTAGCACACAGCAAGTCCTTGACCGACAACGGGCTGGAACTTCTACCAAAACTGTCTCGTCTCCGGAAAGTCACTCTTCGCTTTTGCCGTGGTCTCACCAAAAGAACGGAGAAGATATTATCTGAATGTAAAACTCTCCAGCATCTAGACCTTACTGGAACCAGCAACGTGGTCATTCATGGTGTTCTGTCTCTCCCACAGCTTCGAGTCCTCATACTCGATGGATGCGACGGTAAGGAGTTCAATCTCTGTGACATTCCAAGACGTATGCCACGGCTGGAAAAACTCTCGGTGAAACCGTGTAATAGGCTCAGTATAGAAAGCGTATTATCACTTGAAAATAGTGCGCCACATATTAAAATAAATTACAATGACTTCACTTTCCCCCCGCCATAAGATGCGCCACTACAGTTCTCTTCATGACGGACAGACGTATCCAATCATGAAAAACTATACATCTGATAATAGATTAACGATAAATGAAACTTATTAGTAAGTGTACTTTCCTCTTCAGTAAGATATCTCGGAAACTCCAAATATAATTTTCACTTGAAAATATTTTTAAAATGACATACTAGATTTCGATGTTTCCAGTATCTAACGAAGTTGGATAGGAGCTGGAAAATACGTGGTCTCGTAAACAGAAAAGAAACAAGGTAAGTGAAACAATTGTGTTGAGACGAAGACAAGAGCTTTCATGTAAGGTCACAAGGGATGTAACATCTGAATATCAAATACTTTAATGCTGTAAACACATAATGTAGTCTATATTAAATAATTGAATAAATTTGACTAATATTTTTCTTTAAACCTTTCCTATAATATCATACAATTTCCTTTGCGAGGACTTAATTCCTACTTTGATTCTCTTATTAACATTTCTCATTGGTTTTATTCCTAATTTGAGAGAATCACTATTATAAGAAAAATTAATGCAAACAATTTGAAAGACATTGAATTTTATAAGAGGATTGTTGCAGCGGTAGAACAAACGTGGTAAATATTCAGCCCGTTGAAAAAGAAACACATTTAGCATTCAGGCGCTAACCGAATTCGTTAACATGCCATAGTGAAGTACTTGTTAACGATTCGGAAAAGCGCCTAATGTAAATCGCTGATGTTGCTAGTACTATACAGTTTTCACTTATACGACAACAAAAAAATATATACATACTGTACGACACGAGTATGCGTTTCCCAATATTCTCAATTGCCTAGGCAACCTTGCTTCTCTCGATTTATTTCGACGACTGGAAAAACCAATTGCTTTGGGTGTTTATCATAAAAAATGAAGGTTAAGAATAATGCACTGTCGAAGAATACATATTAATAAAACATGCAATGTTATGTTGCCTGCAAAAAATGTGAATTTACATACTAAACAAGTCTTAATTAATTTCCACTCGGAGACCACTTATAAACAATGTAAAACACAATTAACAAAGAAGGACTTTAATTTATTAGCAAATGACAAATAATTATTATAAAATGAAAAAACCTACAAGTTTATTTTAAACCAGAAAATAAGAAAACGTTATATTACATTCGATTTTGCCTTTATTGTACGGGAAGGATGATATCTCTTTTCTGTTACAGTTTCTACAAACATATTTTGTGCGTATTTTGAGAACGTGCTAAATAAATCCCCCACTTCTCTCAGACAAAGTGCACCTCTTCTTACATTATTCCGTCTATAATCCGGTTTCTCTTTGGAAGCAAGATATAATGAAATTGTGCCTCGCAAATACATTTCAACGTCTTCTTTGAAACTTTGAAACTAGCATATTCATTATCTCTGACATAGTTAAGGAATATTTTTCTTTTACACAAGAAGGTGACGCTTCAACTAAGAACTTTTAATCCCATCGGATAATATTCCTTGTCATTGAAAGTTCTCCGAACTACTAAAAATCAATATTCGTATACGGAAACGGACAACCGGACAACAAAAGAGAATAGTTAAGAGTATCGCACAGGCAACACCTCTTTAACACTTCTGTGTGAAACGTGTACTTTGTCAGTCAATTTTTTATAACTGTATAATTTCCAAAAATCCGAATCAATAAAAATTATGAACAATGTAGTATTTTTCACGTCTGTTGACAGCCTTGTTTGAAATGATTTGGTTTCAATTATGTTCTTTTATAAACACAACTTGAAAATAAGTTTTAATAAGAAATAAAAAAATATTGATTGTCATTTTCATTGTGCAACATTTTATAAGGGAAATATTTATAATATATATTAATACAACAAAGAGGAAAAAACAAAAAGTGTAACGGAAGGTGGTATTGAAATTTACGTCTGTATATTTTTATTACAAATAAGAACGCATGTGGCCAAAGAACACACCTAACAAAAATTCAAAGTTTTTTTTACGATTACGGCGTTTCTTTAATAAATTTGTATACCTTCTTACGAACAAATAACCATATATATATAACCAAAGATAGAAGATCCACAAATTCCCTTTTTTGTTTTATCAAGATTGGTAATGAACATTTATTACCTTACGATACGCATTATGTGGTTTACAAGATCGACTGCAGCGATTGCAACGCTGTGTATATAGGCCAGACCATGCGGACACTAAAGACTAGGAAAAAACAGCACATATATAACTACAAATTGCCCACTGATAAACATTTTTATTTCTAAACATAATATAAACTGGGCCAAAGTTAATAACCTTGACGTGTAAAACAATTCTTACGAAAAAGTTTTTCAGAAATGATTCATATCGAAATCAATAGACATATTGCACTTAATATTAAAAGTGACACTGCCGTTTTAATTAAATTTAATGTATTTTTATGCCAACGTGATATATTTCTTTTATCTTTATGTATAAAAAAATATCGGGTTATTTGTACTTCCACAATGTTCATATTTGGAATGGAAAATATTTCAGATAAAGGAAAGAGGGCTGTGGGCCCCTATGGAAGGACTATAAGAGCGCTACGTAAATGGAAGACTTGAATAATAAGGGCAAAATGATGATTAGGAAACATGGTCTACAGAAGCGACGATGGTTTTCAACCAGTAAGAAAATTAATATGGTCATTGATAATATGAAAGACAAGCTTGAGCTGAAAAACAGAAAACAATGTGGTGTACCGAGTAGGGTGTAAAGATTACAATGAAAACTGACAAGTATCCAGAATGTATCGCCACCGACCAAAAATAACTATTGAGTCACAACTTTGTGCTACTTAAGAAGGATAAAAAACATAGGGCAGATTGGGACAGCATATAAATACAGAAAGAACAAATTTGAAAGGGAAGTGGTTTAACATCAAAATTTAGGAAAATACATTATAGAAGTCAATCAGCTGTACCTATTCTAATACTTTAAATATTATTTAATGTGGCAGTGGGTAAAGCATATAATTATTTCTGTGAAGAAGCGTAGAAAATAAAACTTGTCCTATCTTTCTGGCAATAGGAGTCAGAAAAGGCATTATCAGGCAGCACAGGATCTATGGGGGCTTCCCAATGACGTTTTGGTTACAAGTTACGTGAGGAAACTTTAGTCACTTGCCGCCAGATTTGCACCTTGATATGCTGCAATATTCAAATAAACCCACCTATATGAAAATTAAAATATTAACGAATCTAAATGAGTGAAACGGTACGGAATATGCAGCAGGTTGGTGAGTTCTCATGGCAACATCTTCGTAAATTATAAAATGATGTATTAGCTCCTGACAAATGTCTATGTCCTCTTAATGAATTTGTTTGGTACATTGCAGATGATGGCAGTTGTACCGAACTCCTGATTTTTTTAACGAACTGTTATAAAGAATGTGTTAATTACAAAAATGTACTATTAAGGAATATGGATATTGTTCTTTCTGTAAATGCATTATTTCCTGGAGTATTTTCCACTATATCTTCATCTTCTTATTCGCACTGCCTAGTTGGTGGGCCAATGCGAGAGTTAGTCAAGGAGAGTTAATTGGCGCATCTCTCGCCACCCACAGGTAGGGGAGACGTTTCGCTGACGCGACGTTGCGTGGAACACGCAAGGAGAGGTCCACAATGGGAGTGAGACGCCCATAAACAGGTAGCATAGGATCCACGGAGGCTTCCAAATGAATCTACGACACGAAACAAGCAAAGGAAAATTAAACATTAACAGCAGAACAGAAAAACTTTCCTTCCCTGTTCGTCTTGAAGGCAGAAGATAATCGGAACAACCGTACATCACACCACAAAGCAACCTGCTAATAAATATACACTGACCTCCATGTGCACTGTCGGAACACTTAGACGATTTATTCAGCAAAATGCGCGACAGAAAAGATAGTTTCACAATTTACGCACAGAGTTTCGGAACGAGGTCAAGCTTCATTCTACTTCATAGCACATTTGGTTTCATGAGTATCCTAAGCAGCTATAACAATGCATACCTTAGAACGAAACCATGCTAACTTACATTATTTATACGTTGTCAAATAGATTTTGTTTAATCCTTGCCTCTTGAATCCCCGCAACAGTAACATCTATCAAATTACCATCCATTTGGTTGATTTTTGGTCCCGTGACTTACAGAACAAGCCTTTTATGACAACCGGTCATTGTTCCTCCATTTCAGACATATTCGCTTCTCGGCGCCTGAAATGCAGCTTCTACATCTGGCAAAATAGACAATCCTCCTTTACGGTTTCGCCAAAGAAAAGTGCTAAATCCAAATGCAACGTGGCCACCAACGTAAAACCTACAGAAATTTTAAAATAACGGTTCCTTTAGTTCAAGGTCATGTCAACCAACCAGAAAATATAGTTAAGGGTTTCTCGGAAAGGCCGTTAAAATTAACTTTACTATCTAGACCACGGGAGTAAAGCGGACGACGCTTATACCAGGTGTGCAAACGACATATAAAAAGCTAGAGAATAAGGGCCGTGAGGTTTCTTCTTCTTAAAAAGATTGATGTCATTGCATTGTTTTACTTCCAAGTGTAGAGAAACAGGGTCAACAGTGTATGTCCCATACACATTCCGAGAAAGAGTAACACAAAATAGGAAGACAGAAAACGAGACTGGATGAACATCGAAGAAGAGGAATTTTCATTTTTTCCTCAAGACGATAATCACCGTAAAATATCGATAAAAATGTCCAGAGTATTTGTCGAAAATAATTTTAATCTCTTAATGACGACGTTTAGGCCATATCATTCGGATATCTTCAGATAGTAACGTCCTAATTTATATAAAAATATATTACAATGAAATTGAAACTTTATTGAACCTTTGTTATATATATATATATTAAATATCCGGCCCGTAATTGTTATGTTTGAAATGTCGTTTCAGTATAAATATCAGACTTCTAATAGTTTGAAACAAAATAGAATACACTGTGACGTTACTGAAACCATAAGAGAATATATTAATGAGAGGCGGAGTAGTTTTGTGGATGAAGTTATTTTTCGTCAGAGTTCCCGGTTAAACAGTCTCTGTAACACGAGATAAGGCCTCAGGTTCCCGTAAGCAGCGATTCGGATGTGGGAGATAAACATCGATTCAGAGCGAAGCTGCAAAGAAGAACTCATCGCTGCAGCCGAGAGAACACAACACATTCTGCAAGAAAAAAAGAAGTAGAGCAGAATTCATGAACTGAAACGTTGAAGGTATTCACATTACGGTAAAACGAAAGACGGTATCAATGGAGAAATCTCAAATACCCCTTTATATTGCAAACTTTATCAGATATTTTTCATTTCAGTAAAAGTAAATATGTGGAACACAAACCAATAATAAATATGCAGACATATTTTTGAAATAATTAATAAGCACATACAGGAATGACATTAACAATCATGAATTTTCACTCACTAGAAGCACTCGTTTACAATTTACAAAATTTTATTTATAAATAAAAATATCAGCTTAATCTGACATTAATTAATAAACTTTTTGAGTGCTCAGAGATGTCCGGGATATTCACGCTTAAATATCCGATTTTACATACTATAAAATTTCCCCCATCCCCCATCCACCCACCAATGGTAGCCTTGTCGTACACCGACAGTGCTGATTCGCAAAGAACATGTGTGACAAATTTGTTTCAAATTATTCCATATGTTTATATTTGTTCCTATGCTATTAAATGGTAGTTGCCTGCTTCAGGATCACCCTCATGTAGCCTGTTACCCAAAAAAAAAGTTCACAGTCGATTTTTAATTTTTTTTAAGATTAAGATATAATAAAGGTATCAAGGTAATAACCAGAATTAAAAAAGAGCGTTTTCCTACGTTCAGAGACAAAAGTTGAATTCCAAACAAAAAAATAATGTAGTATAACAATTGTTACATCAACAATATATAATTAATAAACCAAACAGTAGTAAATATGACATGACGGCACATTTTGGAATTATTTTTTTAAATCGGCTGAGTTTCTACTGAGTAATATTTTTTCAAATGTTTAAGTTCCTTAACTAGACATCCTGTTACTATACCATAAATGAAACTCAATTGAAATCTATTTTACCGTTATTATAAATGACTGTCATAAGTGATTTTTAAGCGAAAGCTTAAAATTTAGATTTTATTTTGTTAATTACATGAGTCAATTTATATTGAATTTATTTATTTATTAGAAAATTAACTATTGTCTTTTTCTAGGAACAATTAACGTATGCGAATAACAAAACCACGACTCGTACAACAGACTAATACATAAAATTTTGAAAATTTTTAAAACATTAATTAGACATTTCGACCATCCGTTGTGGTATCAATAAACTAAGTTAATTTCAGAAATGTATATTATGAACAGCAAATTTACTGTAAATATAAAATATAACATTTTGCAACTAAATAAATAATATGATGGTTTATTAAGTTGTATTGGTTAATTTTATCTTTCGGCTACGCTCTTTGTGCTGATTTAGTTTATTGACAAGGACCACTATTGATGATCGAAACGTCTACTTAAATTGTAAAAATTTTCAAATTTATTGTGTATAACTCTGTTATACTAGTCGTTAACTCTTAATATGATATTGTCTTTTTCATTATACCTATTTATCAACATTTATATACAAACTGTAGATTGGACACAGGGAGGAAACGTGTTACAATAAATTTAAATTCAATAAAGTCTGGCCATAATAAATTTATTTAATTAAAACTAAAATGATGTAGACGGCTACAAGCTGAAATTTTTTGGACGCTAAATAACATTTTGAATATAAATTTTCCGAAAATCTTTGAACGTGAATGGAGAAATAATTATTAGTCTTTCGTCGTTTTGCTCAGTAAAAATATTTACCTATATGAAACATAATAATGTGATTTGTCCAATTAAAGGCTGGATTCGATGAAAGCAGTAAATTGAGCAGCATGTTAATTGATTATTACTGTTATTTGGAGAGGAAAGGTCGGTTTAGTGCGCAGCAACGCGTTGCTATACACGAGTGTTTTTGTTCAGCCTGAGTAAGTGAAAGAGGCTAATTAGTGGGTTGGATAAGCTTTCAAAATCTCTCCCTTGACCCTTCACTGCTCCTGCTGGCAGTCGGGGGAAAACGGCATCTAATTTAACAGAGAGGGAAGACATCAAAGGAAAGCCACAACACACAGCATACAACAGTTGTTTTTATTTCTTTATTTATTCTAAACATTCTTTGGCAAATAGCGATACACTGAAATACAGTACAAAATAAAGGAACACATCGAATCCACTTCCACAGAATAGTATTTCAAAAATTCCCCTTTTGAAACCAGGGAAATGCATATCCGTCTCAGTTTTCTTTACAAAATGACATCGGTACATGTTAAAATGAGTGGATAAGAGCATTCCTGCTCTATTTTCAGCCTTTCTTAGAATCACAATACTAAAAATAGCTATATATATAATGTCAGGATCAGCGCAATTAAATGGGAAGATGAAAGCAC
Organism: Eucriotettix oculatus; assembly: GCA_034510155.1. NCBI lineage: Eukaryota > Metazoa > Arthropoda > Insecta > Orthoptera > Tetrigidae > Eucriotettix > Eucriotettix oculatus. The sequence goes on from CM067382.1 coordinate 45,454,445, forward strand.
AGTTAATTTCTTTACACGTTAACTGCATCATTAGAAAACTTCGGCCATTAAGTTAATGCCTCAGAACGACACAAATACGGGAGGGTGAGGAAAACATACACTGAAACGACACTTATGGCATATGTCGTAAATTTTAGTTCAACCCACAAATGCCAAATAACACCAAAGTTGAACATGTAGTGAAAAAGATTCACATTGTTAATAATCTGACGTTAAAATAAAATATTATTAGAATTATTTTTTATCGTAAGGTTTACTGTAAAAACAATAAAATTAATTTTTACAGTACATTTAAATCATTAATTCGGAATTTATATTATAAATCAAACTTACGTTTCATAATAAATTTTCTCCTTAGTTCAATTTTTGTGCTTTAATAGCGTATTTTATCAATAACATTTTCTCAATCATCATCAGAAATAAATTAAAAGAAATTTTCAAATATCTAGATATAGTATTAAAATAAAGTCGAAAGCAATTAAATATGAATAAAGAGTAGGTTGACAAGGGTAAAACTTCAATACGCATGCACATTTTTTTCCTGGTTAAAAAAAACACAAAAATCAGTCAAAATACTGAAACTGTCATGTTTGTTAAATACGTTTTAGTAATGGAAAATCGATAAAATTGTCAAGAATGAAGACCTCGATACTTTAAGATGTAAACAGTACAGATATTTGAAATTAAATGTTAATTTACATCTATATTATGACAATCTTACGCCACTAGTTTTTAAAAAGATGTGTACTTTTAACATCAATATCGCCAAACTGAATAATTGACAGTAGATCCCTTTACAACAGAGATGAAAAATTATTGGGCGACATAAAAGTGAACACCTGTAATCATAGTACGGAAATAGAAAAGTACAGAAATGATTATTTTTCTTTTTTTGCTGCAATTGGAACGATTATTACAAAAAATACTTTATTTGAGGTAAAATTGCGCTGACGATGGAAAGCAACTAAAAATTTCTTATCGTGACGAAAAGAAACTTTACTAATTTTATAAAACCACAGTTTATTTTCCGACTTCTACAATAACGGTAATTTAAGTCTCGAAATCTAGACAACAACCTCGATCCGTCTTAAAATTTTATATATAAATTTACTTTCAGACAAAAAATTAAAAATTTCTTACAAAAATATGGAACATTTAGTAAGCATGACTTTTTGGGAATCGGCAGTGTACCTGAGGAACCAAAACACTAAAGGAAATGGATGACAAATGAAAACCGGTTTTATAGCAAATTCGTGCCTGTGAACAATTTGAGCCAAATAACCTGATTCAAGTTCTATGTGAAACTTGATCTACACTGCCTGCATTTTGGTGTTGTTACCCGATTATTAAATTATAAAAACAAATTAGGCATATTTAATTGCTATAGTACATTTTGCGCCAGTAGCTTCAAAAGGAATGTTCAAATGTGCTGATAATAAAATAAAATTAATAATATGGAGGAGATAATATCAGAACCATAGAAGCCATATTATTATTAACTCTCTTAGGCCCAATATATATATATATGAATGTAATTAAAGATAACTGAATAAAAAAGACTTCTTCGAAAATTTATAGGTTTTCTCATTTTCAACTCAGACCTTTTTACTTCGTTTCCCTCATCTATAAAATAGCCCTACTGTACTCAAACAATGAAAAACTTTTACAAAACTTTCGAGAAATATCAGTGCATGAAAGTAATGCAGCATTATGTGAACTTGAGAGGTTCAAGCTACACAGCTTTCTTCTAAGGTCTTTGGTTCCACAAATGTGCCATTTCGTATATAAAAAATACAACACTTTTGGGGTTTAACAGTTTACTGTTGTTATCCAGTACTGAAATTATTTCTAAGTCTGTTCTAATTTCCAACAATACGCTTTACAGACATGCTCGAGGCACTATCTGGACCGAATTTCGTGAATGGATGGCTCAATGGATTGGGAATTAAACTTTGGTTGAAACTGAACTTAATTTTTATAAGTACCATTAATATACGAGTATTTGTCTTCGAAATTTGGGCGTATTCGAAAACAAAGTAACGAAATTACAATAACATTACTTTCAGATATATGACGTGAAGTCAATTTACGCGACAAAATTTTCCGGGTATATTACATTTATTTATTAAAGTTTTTTGGAGTACCACACCTTTTTTAATGCTCATGGAAATTTATGTACCTAAATCTGTTTGAAGGATTTCTTCGAGAGTTAAAATTCCCAGATAATAAATTGAGGGATTCAAGTACTTATTTTCGGATATTACTGGTACCAGAATAAATATTGTTTCCACAGCCGATAAAAACGTATTAATTATGATACTATCACATTCCATGTAATTCGTTGGCTGCAGCTGCGTGTTCCGCAGATAGCCATGTGCCCGACCTCACGGCCGGAAGTGCAGTGGCACCCGCAGACGTCGGGTCTGTGTCGGCCCTGCGTGTTCCCGTCCGCGCCGCCCCGCAGGAGCGCACCATCACGACCGGAGACCCTGGGTTCGACAACCCGGATTCGCGGATTGGTGAGAGCCGCGGAGATCGCGCCCTCTGCTGCTGCTGGATGGTCCTGAGGCGCTGTTGGCGGCGCTGCGAGCTCACGAAGGCCTGTCGCAGCACGGCCAGGTCGGGCTGGTCCTGAACCCGGGCCAACGCGGCGCTCAGCTCCTGCAGCTGCGTGGCCGAGCGGATACGTCTTCGCGTCGGGGGTGGAAGCGCGGGTAGCGAACACGGGGGGCGAGAGGACTCAGGGGGGCGCGGAGGTGACTCGGTGGGCGGCGGCGGCAGCAGCTCGGGTCTCGCGTTGTGGTCGACACCGCACACCGCTGAAGTCCATCTTCGCCGCGGTATCGGAGCCTTCAGCAGGTCTTTGTCCATCGTAACAGCCACCGGACTGATAACTGAAATTGTCGGGGGCGTCGGATCCGTGGTGGAATTATAGGACGGTGGTGGCCTGTGACAGCACTGACTGCATGAACCACGGGTATCGGGAGAGACTCGGCTGCCGCCCCCGACGCACATGCATAAGGAACATCGCGGCCTTGGTCTCTGTGAACATTCAACACAACAGCGTCTTTCGGCACAGCACTTGCACGAAGGGAAGGAGGAAGACTGGTTTTGCTGATCAATGTCCGCATCACGAGAAGGGGGAGAAGTCGTCGCTGCCTCCAGCTCATGCTGATCCACTACCGTGTCACTGCCGGATCCTCCACAACAAGACATGAGCTTTGATCTGGGATGAGGAGTTACGTTGTAAGAAGACACTGGTTTAATAATTGACCGTTCCGTAACTTGCTGACCAGAAGGAATGTCCGATCCTTCAGACGTCTCTCTAGAGCCCATGGCACAGAACAGGTACGATACAAATGTCCGCGGAAGCACTGGGGATCCCATGTCAACAGTTTGGGGTTTCCCTTTGTGGCGCGGTGTCCTGTGTTCTTCAGCGTCCCCGCAACAGCCGAATTTTCGGGAAGACCTTGTCGGAGACGCAAGGTAGGACGGTTCCTGCCATTTCACGTCAAAACGCCCTGCATTCTCCAAGCTTTCACGACACTCCGAATCCAACGGCTTCTGAGGAGCAGCGTTCCTTTCCACGCAGCAACTGCATTTCCTATCCGATTGCTCTGGAGGAGGTAAGATGTAAGGGGCGAACGACTTTCCGACACCCTGCTGTTCCACGTCCATTCGTATGGAAAGCGTAGGTTGTTCTGCAGTCCTGTTACAACATCTCCATCTAGAAGCCACATGGTTAGTCCCTTCCGTCGCCGCAGCGTGGTGACCGTTCCTTTGTTCCTCTTTGGACGGCGTGGTTTTGCAGCATCCCGAATGCGACGCTCGGGAGATGTTCGGTTGCTGGTTACTGGGAAAGGACACCGGTGCTACGGCGTTGCGATGACTGCGAATATATTCGTAAGTTGTAAGGCCACGTACAGCGATGTAAACGTGGAAGGCGCCGAGGTGCAGGAGCAGCGCCGCTGCCACGGCTGAGAGAACGCCAAGAACGACGACAGCCGCCTGAAAGGCAGTTCCTCCGCCAAAGGGTAGCGACCCTTTCGGAGGCGGTTCAATCCACCAGCCAGGTGACGATGAGTGCAACAGGGCGACCTCGACTGCGGCCACGGCGGCCATTAACGTTGACCCTGCGGCAGCCGTCGCGACACTTAAAGCGAACACTGCATAGTTTCGGGCACCTACGCATTGGTTCAACCACTTGCAATGGTGGTCGAAGCCTGCCACACACTTGTCGCAAGCGCCGCAGTGTTTCGTGCGGGCGCCGGAGAGACGGATTTCACAGAGGCGACAGCGACCGCGGGAGATTGGCGCAGCTCCCGGAGGCAATGGTTGCGGGTCTTTTGGCCTCGGCTGTCGGCGCAGTTCAGGTTCAGCAGGGTCCAGCAATGTGGCTGCGAGGTGAGACGCCAGGTGGACGGCGAAAAGAGACGCTAAGGTCGCACGGAAAGGCGTCCGTAGCGGGGCAGACAGCGCCGGCACGAGCAACAGAAAAGCGCCCGCCCCCAGGACACCCAAAGCCACCCAGCCGCACACTTGCTGCGGGTGCAACGGGGACTCGAGACCGTGGCGTCGGCGACGACGTCGTCGAGTGCGGCGCGGCGGGCCGGCGGGGGCAGCGTCAGTGGTGGCCGTGGCCATGCGGACTTACGTCACGTCTTCATTGCCGATACCGCCCGACGCACTGTTCGTCCTGTCGCCCATGGCGTCGTACCACGCTGAGACACGTACTCGAACACGTAACGCACCGTAACACCCAGAATCGATCCAGCGCCGCGAGCAGCGACCCCGCCCGAGCAGCGCCGTGCCGCGTCTGTGGTTGGCACCGTGGAGCCGCACGTGGCGCCCCCTCCACTACCGCACCGTCGCGGCGCGGCGATGGAAGGGGCGCCGCCAATCACACGCGGCCGAAATTCGAAATTGGGCTTAATATTTAACATGAAAAAAACAATTGTAAATGATCTGATTCCGTTGCACTTATAGAAGTGAAAAGCGTTTACTAAAAGTAGAAGCTGCATTCAAACGAAAGAAGGACGAGATTCGATTTCATTTTTAACAAACTAAACATATTAATTTGTATTCTGCAGAAAGTTTCGTGAATTGTGAGTACAAATTTGAAAGGAAGACAGCTGAGATACAGAAAAGGAGTAGACTGGATGCTTTTGAAATGAGGTGCTACGGGACATTATTAAATATTTACTCTAATCCCCCATTCCCAGGAGACAAGACTGTTAAATTATCTCACCATAAATTCGATTAGGAGAATTAAAAAAACCTCTTCCTTTAAATTCTTATTCTCCTACTTACATTAATGAAGACATAAAACTAGACTGAACTTATTTATTTATAAAAATAATTCACCCACAATCAATAATATAAAAACTCTATGACCTATACTATTTTACCATATTTATAAAAAAGCATTTAAATTAATTACCCTGTTTGATAATTATGGTGTTAGGGTACTTAGCATAATAATTTAAATTCTGTTAACTAAGTGAAGGATAATTTAAATTAATACGACGTTAAAATAAAATTGAGTGTTTGTACAGTAAAGCCTGCTATATTGGACAAACCAAACGCAAACTTCTAACCTTATTTAAAGAAACTTCCGCTAGTTTAAAACAATCTATTGGTAAACAAATTGACCAAATGTGTATTTATGAATAATGACAGGATTAATAGGAGTAATATAAAAATTTTAAATGTATAAAGGAATTAATATCTTGGGTGGATGAGTAAAATGTTACATATTAGATCAATATAAATTCAATAAATGAAAAAACAGATAAATATAATTTAAATTCCATGTAGGATTTATTATTATTATGATTTAAAATTTCATATTTAAAAATTTGAAGTTTAATTCTTGTGTTATTTAAAAAATAAGTTGTTTAACCAATCTAATTCTTTTTGTTGAAAGGTCTTATTTAATTTTTCTCACATTATTTTATTATTAAATAACCACGTTATAATTTTTTGATTGAACAATGTCATACTTAATTCTTTTGTTTCTAGATACAGTTGAAGAGGTCTCTAAACCTAGAAATTAAACGTTTTTTTAAGTTAATTTAAATTTTCAATAATTTTTTTACTTTTGGTCAATATGCTGTAATTTATATGCAGAGATATCTACGTCTAATTCATTCAGTAAATCAGCAACCGGATGATATAGATCAAATTATTAGAAATACTTAATTTGCATTTTGCAACTTTTAATTTGGAACAATTAAAGTAATTTGTTACAGACCACAAATTATATAATTTAGTTGTGTATTAACGCTGAAATGAACAGTGAGTTCGCCCACGACTTCCTCCTCAACCAGCAGCCACGGCAATTGTCCGCTCTCCAAGAACAAGGGCACACAATTAGCCCTTTTAACACAAAGGATTCATCGCAAAATTAGACATAATGAGGCGAACCTCCAAGGCGTACTAAACCGTACGAAATTTCCACGTCACAGACTTACGTAAATTGGAGAGAAAACCCCTTATTTCAAAATGGTAAACTAGGCGAGTAAATTTAACCTATGACGATACTTAAATTAATATCATTTTGAAATTACTCAAAATAATTTTGCAACCGTCATGGCTTTATTTTATTAAATGAAAATTAGAGTTTCATGTTACTGGCTCGTAATTACAATATACATTAAATAAAGTCATTAATATACGAGTCATATATTCAAGATACAACAGGTCGGACTTAGAGATAGCTTGTGATTCTAAAATTGAGGTTTTAGGAACCACGGTATTACTTAATCCATAAGTTTCCTGCAGGGTTCTTGTCCTAAAAGTACAGAACTCAATGCAGCTTTTCAAAGAGAATATAAAAGAAACAAAATTAGTTTTGAACTGTTTAAAAGATGAGGGAATATGCCAAAAAAAATATTAATTTTTAAGAGAGGGTGCGGCAACCAGTGCTGGGCCACTTGGCACGGATTAGCCCCATAGATATAATCAACATAAGACCTAGTAACACAACTTTTTATTATTAAAAAATTTAAAACGCTACGTTTTGGTACACATTTTACACGGTTCAGATATTAAAATAAAATATTATATACGTTTAAAAAACAGGACCTTCCATAAACAAAAACAGTGACTACATGCCTTAGCACATCAACGATCTTAAAACGACGCATAACGCAAAAGTTTGGTCTGCAAAGAGGCAGAAATAAATAAATGCTTGTATACATTTGGTTATATCTGTACATAAAGCAGGAAGTGGTCTTAATGATTTCCGGGAGAAATTTGCCCGTTCCACAATCCGCTCAAGCATCGCGGAAACTCAGTAAAATATTAAGAAGCGTCCATTAAAGTCTTGGATGTAATCATACTGTATATAGTGGCTGACACACAGTTATTTAAAGGCGGTGGGACACAACGAGAAATATTTATGTAACGAATTTTCGATTTCGTCGCTACAACATAGGTCATTTAACTTGGTGGATCTATGCATTCCTTAAGAAGCTTGCAATACAGGTGAACAAACCCGGCAGTAGCGCAGAAATGCTGACGGTCCTTCATATTAGGGCAATGACATCCCAAACACATCTTTAAAAGCCTCTCACTCCACGAGTTCAAGGAAAGTCGATTACGTACCTCTTGGCCGCAGGCTATTGTTCGACTCCCTGTTAGATTTTATCCTTCCTTTAATTTCCCACTTCTTACCTTATATAATATTAATTGGAATTATACACATATCTAAAACTACGTCTGTGTTTTAAATGGTAAAAACCTCAACCTTCCAATTCTTATCTGGTCAGACTCGGACGAACCTACCCCCACTATCGAACTATTCTGGCTTTATGTACAACCCTTCGAGATAATCCTCACATCTCATTTCCTTTCCACGTTCCGAACCAGCATCGATTGGAGAGTTAAGGCTAGATTCTGAAACCTCGAAAAGCTTCTTGAGGACTATAAGCTTGATAAAAAATATCCCAACTGACCTGAGTGGACATGACAAGTCTTCTGTTACTATGTAGATATCAGAAAAAGTATTAAGTTCGGTTCGGATAGCAGCAAGTCAGTTATCACTTAGTCTGACACACTAAAACGTTTTATCGTTCCCGACGCTGACGACCGCAGACGTTCCAGGGTTTATCACGAATCTGTTTAAAAATCTGCCGTTTATATATATATATAAGTTATGCTTTGTTAATCAAATTATATAAAGTCGCTCGGATTCAGTAATTTACATATGTGCTCCATTATAAATGGCAATTTATATATATATATATATATATATATATATATTAGAATTACATAAAATTCTTGATGGCTTCTATAAGTCATAATTTCGACTTCAATTATATTTACAAGTGAAAAACGATAATTATTTGTTATATTGTTTAATGATATATGAAATTCAACCCCAAGATATTTTTTTCGTTGATTTCAGAAAGACAAAATAATTAGGACAATATATTATATTGGACTTTAAGACGTTCAGTTAAATTCACGCAAACAATTCGTAAATATAAAATATATATGTATTGTGATTCCCCTCCCTCCCTAAATTTCACAAAGTTTAATCCCTTTGACCATTGATCATAGCTATCGACCGTGTGCAAATTTATAGAAGGCGGAGCCTGATATTTTTATCCGTTGCTACTTTCTGTAGCTTTCCTTTGTGTATAAAATGCTTCAACATTTTTTTTATTCAACAGTGTATTTTATAAGTTCATTTACCTAGAATATTTCAAATTGACGCCCTTTACTGCAAGATGTTTGCTCATTTCTAAAATATACTAACATTTGAAAAACTTAAAACTATTTACATATTCAAGATTTATAGTAATAAAAGTCTGTTCCCTTAACATTAAGGGTTTTCCTTTTATTTAAATTCTGAATGTATTACTGTGAAAAATTAATATTTCCCAACAGGAATTGTTATTACCCCATTAACATATAAATACGTCAAAAAATTATTATCCATGTTATTACGTTCATAATTAGTTTTGTAAGCACTAAAAGCAAGTCAATGTATAAAAGTCGTGATTTATTATAAAATACTGACTTAATTTTGATAACTGTTACATTAGAAAACTAAGTAAATAGTTGAGGTGAATGAGGCACGATCTCGACGTTATTTAAATATAATTTTTATAGATACATTTAAGATAAAAGTTGAACACTCGTATTACATTCAGTTGTGATTTGAGAAGTTTTAGATAAGATTTGATAGTAGTTTAATTAATTTTTAATAAGTTACAAATTATGAAAACAGTTTTAATTAACTCACCAGCTAGAAGAGGCTAGAATCGATCGCTCAACCTGGAACAAATAAATATGGAATTAAAATGTTTGTGTTGTTGCGGTTTTGAGGACAAATACGGTATTTCCCGTTATAGTCCACAATGTCAGAGAGGAAAATAAAATTGTTTCAATTAAAATCTTTCACAGTTTTGTAAAAAATTATGGTGAAAGACGAAACGGTTAAAGCTGTGACGTCTTGTGTGAAAATGGAGAAGTTTCGACAGTACAGTATGAATGAGAAAATTGATCCACTATTTATAAATCATAAAGTTCATCTCGCTTCACCGATCTTTAAATGAAAGAAACCAATCATATTTGTCAGAAATATATTGTGATAAAATAAAAAGAAGTGAACAGGTTAAAAAATATATAAATGGGCTCAACATATTGGCCAGCCACCTCGTACATGGTCTACCTCTCCTTCTCTTTCTCTCTGGTTTTACAAAAAATTATTTTCTTCACTGGGTTTTCATCTTCACACCCATATATATATATATAGCCAAGCCATGGGGCACTTCAATTACTGTTACTACGTTTCGTTATCAAAACTTTTGTTGTAGTTCAAAATTGTTTCTCATTTCCAGCTTCCATTTTCTTCTTATAATTTCTTATAATTTTTCGCTGAAATGCCATTTATACTCAACTAGTTTATTCATTTTATAGCATTCGCATCCATATTGGACTAGTCTTATTAATATCTTGTATACTTGAATATGAAATGTTATTAAAAACCAAACAATTAAGAGAGAAACATTAAGAAATTTTCTCAAGAATATTTTAGTCACCTTATGCCAAATTTTATTTTATTAATATATTCAATTTTTTATTAAAATATAGCCTATTTATGACAAATCTGGTTGGCTTATTCGTTTATACATCGTAAAGACTGTATTGAAAACTCGAATTCGTACATTGTTTACAAAAGTAAAATCGTCAATTACGGTACTAAAATATAATTAGTTGCACTAATAGGAAATAGTAAAAGAGCTTATAAGACAGAACATATATAAAATGTATTAACATTAGATCATTACACTTCACGATGTTTCGTTCCTTAATTTGGATCCTCGTCTGGTGAATTTTTTAAAAAAACAAGAAATTTAAGATGAAAATTTTAGCGTGCATATAATGAATTAATATTAATAATTTTATATACGCTTTGACTTATAGGCTGGTTTACTATATCTTAAGGCACTAAAAGTTCAATATCTCTCTTGAAGTGGGACACACGCGGTTATGACTATTTCAGGAGGTAAATATTTTGTGGAATTTACACTTTTATATTTTTAATTACTTTTCTTCAAAAGTTCTGTATATTTTGAATTCCAAATACTTCCTAAACAATGCAGATTCACTGCGGTCTCTTTCTCTGAGATATGACGTCATTGAATGCATAAATCCGGTGAAAGAGAAATTAATAATGGAAATATTTTTGGTAGTGCCCTTATCATTCTTTCATGCACCGTACAATCAGTTTCATTTTACTGTGTTTTTTTAGGAAAATGTACAAAATTGGCGGATTTGAGTATTTCGACGCGCTCGGTTTTATTTTTTTCATTATCGATTTAAAATGAAATCGGTGGGTTGAAAATTTATTTTGTAACACAGTTTGATCTTGCAAATTCAAGATCTTATTCAACGATTCTGCATAGTAGTGATTTCAAAAAATAAGTATTTTACGCTATTTTTACTGCAGAGATCAAATAATACATATTCGTCTCTTTGTCATTTTTTTTTTTTGCTTTTGTTTGCGTAACCCACTTTATGGGGCAGTAAGCGAGTTCTGTGGTAGGGGTAGGGATTCCAAACACAAAGCGTCGTTCGAACACGCACAATTCAGAGAGATAAAGCCACGCTTCGTCCACTGGATAAATTCGCGTGGGTGGAAGAGTACGTTGTGCGGGATTAACTTCTATTGCCTCCTCTCTGTGTGTCTCTCTCTCTCTATTTCAATTCAACTCTTGCAATCCTTTCCCATTTCCCGGTCTCTATACCTACATCATGTACACTTGCTATTAAGTAGTAGTAGTTAGTTACATTTCCTATTTTCATGAGCATACAACTGGGTTAATTACTGATACATTACGATGCCATGCAGAGCGATATTGAAGAAATTGGGTTTACCTATTCTTTCTGGTCAAATAATTGTCTCATTGATGCTATTTCTAATAATTATGCTAAATTTATTACCACATGAGATTGGCATTCATTTAATGCATGAAATAAAAATAATTTTCATAAGAGTTAATAAGTTGGCTGCACAGAAAGGGATTAAATTTACCGAAACTTCTATATCTATAAAACTTCCTGGTAACATTAAAAATAAATAAAAATTACTCCAGTTGCATTCAAAAGTTAGCTTAATAAATGATAAGCATCAGTTTTCTGACTTTAATCTATAACAACAGTGGAAAATAAAGCAATAGAAAGGGCAACAGAATACTGCCTTAAACATGAGAAATTTTGCATACTTTCATATGCAGCATTAAAATCGATACAAAGACGGATCAAGAAACAAAAAAAAATGTTAAAAAATATTAGATATGATATTCTACAGACCAACAAGGAAAACAATAATATAATACTTATGTGTATACCATCGCATAAAGGCATTAGAGGCAATGAGATGGCAGGCGAAAAAGCCATGAGAGAAGAAGACGAAGAAGGACAGAGTTTAAACAGGAAGGACATGGAGATATCATAGAAAACAAGCTGACACAGATTGTATGTACGCAAAAGGAAAAAAAACATCGGTCCCATCCTTATATGCAAAAATCTGTGCTTTCGAGAAAGGAACAAGTGGTCATATCTCGTACTAGAACCTTACATACTAAGCTTACAGGTTATTTACTTTCTAGAGAGGAGCCACTTAGATGTGACACCTGCAACGTACAAAAAAGGATATGGAACACATTCTTTTGAACTGCATTAAATATTACACACAACGTGGAATTCATCTCAACAGATGGCAGCCGAAATAATTAAATGAAGATCTAGAAGAAATAATTAAGGACACAAAAATTTTGAATATTATTTAATTCAATGTATCAGTTAAGATGTTCTAAGTTGTTCGAAGTTTACTATGTAATATTGTATTAGAAATTTGTACCGTCGGTAATGGCACGACGTTAACCTTTAATAAAAAAGTTAATTAATAAGTAAATAGAAATGTAATCCACTGTATATCGGACAAACTAAAAGAGCACTAAAAACTCGCATAAATGGACATAATTCCTTCCTTCCTCCATGGCTCTACAGTCCATTGAGGGCCTGGGCCCTAGACTATGAATAATATTAGGATTAAACTTATTTGATCCTGTACCTAACAAAATTAAAATTATTCCAAGCGTAAATTTCCTTTAAATTTTGAAATTAAATGAAATTTTTTATCCTTGATGCAGAACTCCGCAAAAAAGAACCTTTTCATCCACAGTCAACAGACGACTCAAAGGCAAAAACAGAGTGAGTAATTTAAGACGGTAAAGCTGCAAAATCGAATCGACTTAGGACAACAAGCAAACTAACTTTTCCCGTTTCCGTTTGCCGTATATTCGTGAAACAAACGATTCGCATCAAGACGATAAATATTGGTTAGACGTTAGCTATTGCGAAGCTCCGAGCCATAAAATACGCAGAGGCATTTATTGACGCCACAGTTCTCCTTGAAGCAGCCTTCCTGCTGATTCCGAGCACCATAAGAGAAATGTAAAGGCTTTGCAAAGATATTAAAAATGGACGAAAGTATCATGTACGTAACATTAAATGACTTCATGAAAATACGTCGGGTACAAAAGCTACGGTCGCTTTAAAGAAATTAGGTTTGATCAAATTTCAAATTTATGATCACAAAGATATTTAAGTATTATATTTATTGAACTGATAATTTGTACCATATCTGTGTGATATGTAAAATTTTATCACCTAACATGTTAGGCCGAGTTATGAGAAATATTAGTTAAATTATGCAGGCAGGTAGTAATATGGAAAAGGCGACTGTCCATCAGGATTCTACTTAGAAAGGATTGTAAAATATAATATCGTATATCAAAACGTTAAATTACTGCTATAACATAGGTTGTTACTTTGAAAGTACCACACGTTGGGCGCCAAATCGTTATTTTTAAAGTGGAGTTAGGAATAGTAACATTATTAAATTTAATCGTCATGTCATATTGACAGAAAACGTATTCAAATTTTATTTCAATATATTTTAGGCAGAGTATAATGGTACATATATATATATATATAATGTTTAGATTTTTCAACACCTATGTTCTCTCTATTTATACATATCAGCCTGTAATGCAATTCCACCCGAACAATTTCCAGCCATTAATTCCCGAAATTAGATAATGTAACTAAAGTAAATCAGTTAATGTATTATCATTGCTCACATTTAATCATCGCTCTGGACAATAAATTCAGCGCTCCAGTTTGGTCGTTTGACAAAAAAGATAATATTTCCGAAACGACATTACATTTGGAAATTTTACAGAAAGTAAGGAATCTTCTACAACGAAGAACAAATGAAGAGATATATTATTAACCAATCCAGCAGTGATACTTTATTCGCCCCACCTCTTACGATTTCTTACGGATTAATTCAGAGGGTAGTATGAAATTGCGGACCAAATTTTACGTCAATACTTTCTTTCAACAATAGTGTTATTATCACGAAACTTTCGAAGAAATATGATTCGCTTTACTTACGGTTTTGAGGTTTGACTATTATTCTACAGTAAAATTAAAATTGGATTGCACTTTGGATTTATTTTTTCGCGAGTCTACCAATTAGAACGCTTCAAAGGGCGGGAAAAGTAACGTTGCCGAACAATTTACAATTGCAGATATCTGTAACAAAGTCCATCTGTGACCACGTATACGTAGCGTCAGTCCTTCCCATCATCTAATTTTAATACAATTGTAGTGGAAGTACGAGCTCTTATTAATGACTTTTATCTTTAACACGCGGTCTTCCTCAGATAATTTAATACGAGTCCAGTTGCTCGTTCTATTTTAGTTTCTAATCTTTTAAAGTTTATCCCAGGTTCCCAGTCGCCATAACTACACGTATACAATAACTATTTCATGCTATTCGCTAGCCTCTCATCAGTTGTTAATTAAATAAAACTCATGAAAAAAATTCGCAGTAGTGTCAGGTAAGAAATCGATATAGAGGAGTGGTCCTTGATGCTATTACATCAGACTGTCCTGACCACACCCTCATTTACTTGCCGCCTCTAAATTAATAATTATTCCCCTTGTCCGAAGCAAACACGCAGTTCCCCCCAGAGATGGGGCGAGTCCGGAGTAATTAAAATAGGCACCGTTCCAATATCACCTCCATCCAAATTGCGAAAAAAAAATAATAAGGTGGAAACAAGCTGGCTGAGAAATATCGGCAGTCAGGAAAAAAAACCTTTTGCAAAAAAAATTCATTAAAATTCCGACACGCTCGGCGTTGCACAACAGAAATTTCTAAGGCAAATCACGTCCAGTTACGTTGCACGATATTATTCTGTTTCCAGAGCATGGCTTCTACGAAATTAAATGTATTAATTTACGCTGGTTCGCGCATTATATCAATTACATGCTCTTGAGGCTGCGTAGATGAAATCCATAGATGTAAATTTTTTTTTCATCTGCGGACTACTAAAATTAATATTTTCTAAAATCAATATTTTTCGATCTTCATACAGACACATTGCCATAGAAAAATTTGCTTCTTTTGGTTCATCCCACAGGTAATTTGTTATTAAAGGGTCTCATTATAAAAAAAAATTAACGCAGCCGTCTTCATTTGTAAACCATTTTATTCAATTCTCAAGTTTTCGTATTGAATCTCAATTTTTATTGTTATTAAATTCAAAATCATAAATTAAATCTTTTTTCGCTTTTGAACTCTTCACAAATTGATCCCTTACAACTAATAAATCAAACACTTTTTATTACAATTGTCAATCAACGTCAGTATTAAATAATAAACAAGTAAATAAATTACACACCATTTCATATCCATTTATTGCATATTTGGTCGATGTCAAGAATTTGGAAATATATACATGTATATATGTCATAGTCGAAAATAATGATGGAAACAAATTATATTGCCCGTTTTTGAAATTTTAAACAGAAATGATGGAAAAACGCTGGAATCAGTAGAGAAATAAATCGTTTCAGAATTTTCCCTATTTATTTCCCTATGCCAATGATAAAAAAATATTGAGCTATATAATAAAGATTTCTTGTACTATATTTATAACATTTTCTAATTTATTGCCACTATAGACTATAATTTTGAAGTTAAAAGTTATATTTTTCCTATAAGCCTTTTCGGGAAGAAGAAGGCTTTGAAAATTGTAGTAAGACGACGAGATAGAGATAATAAGGTTCAAAAACTAAATGGGTTTTAGTATCACTCACTAATAGATCGGGAGAATAGAAATAGAAGAAGAAACAGGGACGCTGCTTACGACGCCAGAAGGTTACACTTACCTTTCTGTCTCAGTAGATTGGATCTATTGAAAGTGTTTCTCCTTAGAAACTAATGCAACACGTTTCATTTATTCGTTCTGAATGGAAGTCTAGGAAAATTATTCCTATATTCAGACCCCAACATTGCTCCCTGCCACCAAATTATTATTCACGGAAAATTTCAGAGAATGTAAGCTTTAACATAGATTACCGTCGCAGCGCTCAACAGAAAATTTCGTAAAGCTTTCACCAGTATTCAGTCCAACCGTAACCCCACTAAAGAAATTTTACTCAAAGGACGTTATCATACAAAAATCTGTTAGTTCAAGCATTCATTTCATAGCAAATTTTTCTAAATAGCAAGTAGTACATCATGTCACTTATCCCTAATGAAAAATATAGATAATTAGAATTTTATTTATACAAAATTAACAAATGAACTATACAATTAACGTTTAAGAATAAATAGAATACTTTTCGGATCTATGCGACCGACCAAACTGATCCCTATTTCCAACAGAATTTTAGCAACTGGAATTCGTTTCATATAACACTCCAATTCCTGAAGCTCCAGCAATTAATTACCAACTTATTTTGCCGTTTCCATGGCTTCCGCCAATAGCTTACAAATTACATCAGCACAACTCTGCAAGTGTCTTAATTAAATTGCGCGCATCCAGGAGCAAGGATTTAGAATGAATGTACAATAACCATAATCATAAAAACTCAGCCAGGCCCTCGCTGAAATAACTGTGTTTGCAGCCATTATTTTTAATTGGATTCGTATCTTATAAAAACCTTCGTTAAATTCGAAACAAAATTTCATATTTTGTAATACGTATTACATAATTTCTGCTTACATAGTTAACAGCATAGTCCAATACACACGGTCACAAGTTACGGGTTGTCTAGCTACACAAATTAATTTACTTCCAATGATAACATTAGGTCTATCAGAAAATTAAAAAAAGCGAACATTATACTCATAGTAAAACAAAACTATTTGGCAGGAAAAATAATTACTGATATAGTTTATTTACATAATTACGTTTAACTACTTGCACACCTCCATCTGCTATTTAATGACAGGCGTTTATGATATAATTCACATTTCCGGATAATCATCATGTGAGTAATAATAATAATAACGTGACGTCACAGCGTTTTCGTACTAAATCGCTTCACTAGTAGAATGGTGTTCGTGCTTCTGTTTAAAGTTTCCACCAACGATAATTGGCTCATATTTCCTTCATTTGTTGAAGAGCAGAGCTGATTTGCTGCGGTCATAATAAAAGGCAATCAATTTAAATAAACGAAATCCCAATCAACACAGCTACAGCGCGCAGTTACACACATCTGGCCCTACAGAACGATAAAATATACCGGAGAGCGAAAATTTCTCCGCAGCATTTCACTTGTACAAGAACAGGCAGATTTTTTTTTCAGATTTACAGCCTGAGCAGAGTAATATCCTGTGGACCGAGTAAATCTGACACAGCTGCTGTAATCATGGGCGGCAGTCTGAAAGAAGCAAATACTTCAAACGGTGTTAAATGCAACAGCTGGATTTATTAATCAGGCATCCCAAAACAGCAAAGATGATCGTTTGAGTATTCAACAACAAAAAGTATCATTTTGTCACAAATTTTATATGAAATGAGTGACTATAATTTCTTTATGATAAAATAAAAAACTTTCGTCCATAGGATTCTTTTGGGGGATAACAGGCTACATGAGGGAGATCCTGAAACAGGCAATTCCACCAGTTTTGGTCGACTGATCCAACAGGATCAGCGGACAACTCTTAGCGTATGGCCAAGGTCTTCGACCCCAGTTTTATACACCTCCTAAATAGATTACGGTGCCTCGACATGTGAAACCTTAAAAAAAAACAGAGAGGGCAAAGTGTCATATTTTTTTGTTGTAATTTGTCTCTTTTATAATTTAAAAATAATTAAAGCATCAAGATGGAGAAATCTCGACCGTACCGTGGATCTATCCCGAGTCATCCTGATCCTTTAATTCAATTCCGTGCCATTCAAGGCTTAGCTTAGTTTGAAAGAATTTTTTTCTGTTCGCGAATAAAAATTATCTTAATCTATTGAATTGTTTTGAAATCAACGTGTAATAGATAAATATTAGGTTACTATTGAAACGGTTATGCGTTTAGCGATTTTTACTGATGTCCTAACGTGTATTAAATTATTGATCGAAATACAATCCACGTTTTTCCAACAAGAAAGAAAGATATAATAAAGAACTCTTAAACGAAGACGAAGTGATTTTTAATTTAGAAAAGTGACAACTAACAAATACCAATAAGCCCACACAAAACTAAACAGCCACTGCTATGACAAGTTCCTTTACAAACACAAATACAAACTTCGGCAACCTCGTAAAGAGGGAGACTTTACTAGGACGTCTTGAAAACTGGAAAATCCAAACATCCTACCCAATTGGATATCACTGCGTTCATAAATGAATACAAGAAAAATTACGTTAAAAATTAATAGCAGCACTCAAAGTACTTCGTTTTATGTAAACATTTTCAATTAAATGTGCCAATACTGAATTAACTAGATATGGCGTTGATCCTCGAATAGCGTACAGCATAAAAATATGATATAAACAATATTAAAATACATGTTGCCTCTGTAAAAGCAAATTTTCGGGTTGTCACCCTGTGGTTGATCAAGATCTAACGTTTTAAAATGATAAGCCTCCAAGGTCACCGGACATCACTGCATGTTATTTTTATTGTGGGATTTTATAAAAGACTCGGTTTATGCGGATCCATTTCAAGCAAGAATGGCAGAGCTACGGAGCCACATAACAACAACCGTGAAATAGTAACACAAGACATGCTTGAGTGTTCCGCAAATTTAAATACAACATAGAAATAAGCATATACTGTTACGAAATAAAATCTAATATAGTTTCCTTATTATAAAATTAACATTAAGTTCATTCATTACAAAGAATAAACACATGTCAAGTAAGAAGATTCGTTTTGACAATAATAGTTAACTGATTCGAATTTATAACCTGAGTATAAGTTAGTGTGCCTATTTTCCTACTACGATTTCATTTTGAAATTCCATTGTGTCATGATTCTGCCTACGCATTTTATCCCATTAAAAGCATGAATGGTTTCTCTTGTCACCATACGCCTTTTGTCGAGTCGTGAACCTTGACCCAGGCTTTCACTTCGACCATTTGAAATTAAGATGCGGTCATATACAGTTTATGGGGGGTTGGAGAACTATAAAGCTGGGGGTAATAGAGATCGCAGACAAGAAGTTAAACGGTTCCAAGGCCTCGTCTATTTTTGATGTTATCCTCTGCGCATTGAATTACGGACACGATACTCCGCTCTGTTGTATGCTTTCCTCGGTTTGTCTCAGTTTCTCCCGTTGGACTCTATATCTCATAGCCTGTTCGAAATCTTATTATTGAATAAAAAAATAAGCTCCGCTTCACCAACACAAGAGAATGATTATCTGTGGTTTCCTTGTGTAGAACATTAGGTAGACCAAAAGAAATCATACATTTATTTTGTGTAGAATCTGAAATAGCATAGCATGTCATAATTGATACTCGGATTAAACAACATTCGCAACATTGTCGTTTGAGAAATTAATAAAAGATCGAGATAATACTTCGTGTTTCTGAAAGAAACGTTACTTTCATTTGGGAAAAGTTTGTGGAGGGAAAGTTGAAAGAACAGACAGCAAACAATGCCGCAGGAAGTTATAAATAACTACTTTTATTATGTTCCCAAACTGCTTTGATTCACTGCTTTTATATAATGTGATCAGATCGCGTGCTTTGCGTTAGTTTCGCACAATTCATAGCGGAACGGCCACAAGTTTTATCTTCTCAATGAAACACTGGTTGAGCGCGAATATGCTATTAACGTCCAGTTATGTGTAACCAATTTTTTTTTAATATATAAAAAATAAAAATGTTGTATGTATGTATTCTCTTTTTACAGATTTAAACGCATGGATAAATTGCAACACGATTTGGCTCTTAATAATCAGAGAGAAAAAAAGTGGGGGTGGGGGTGACAAACCCCTAGCACAGACGTGGAAGGAATTGTAGGTAGAAAGCATGCGAATGTGTCACCGAGCATTGCGACAGACAGCTAAATTCGACATATTTAATAGTGCGAATATAGCAGCTATTTTATTTATTTTTCCTACGCTCACAGTTAAAACCTTCATTACAGAGGGTGATATAAAAAAATACAATGCATTCCTTAAATATGTTAGTCAATCTTTTCTCTACCTTCCGCATCCCCCTTTTTCAATTCCCTTCCTATGCTATTAAAGAGACGTTGCCTGTTTCAGGATCACCATCATGTATCCCGTTAACCCAAAAAAAGCCTTACTTTGTATATTTCCGATTTATTTACATCCGTCTTTTAACGTGACATATTTCACGGAAGCATGGCAGATTTTTAAACTTGACTCTTACTCAATTCTTTCCTGCTATACTAAATTTAGGAGTTATCAAAGAGTGACAGAAGGCCACAGTTGATACTTTTAATAATTTTAATGAAATAGGTTTGTTGTCAATTACAAAGTGGGGATTCTTGAGAATCGTATACGGAATAAAATTTCAATAATAATTTAATATATTTGACTTACCATGTGAAAATCTGACGAAATAGTTTCAAGTGAAATTTTGAAACAAGTAATGACATTTCTCTTGAAAATTAGGCGGACTTGTATATACGTTTCCCTTACACAGTTTCTTCTCAGTTCTTTGAATTTAATCTATATCAGTCAGGCAATAAATATTGAAATGTAAAAAAAAATACAGAGAGGATTATATATTAATAGGTTGAGGGTGTGGCTTTGAAGCCTAATTCTGATAATGGGCGTCACGCCGATTTTGTACATATTGGAGAAATATCGCTCCATATTTCTTCACCAAGCCGACAACTTAATCCCTATAAACGCTGTTGGTGAGACGCGACAAGGATTTACGATTTACTGTCAGCCGCAGATGGTCATAGATTTTCATTTGTAAGAGCAACTGGCGTGTGTCATCCTCAAAGAATATCTGGTGGCTATAACAAAGTCACTCGCGTCAGAATATTGTACGTTATTAAATAATTCATATCATAGACCGAAAGAAAATATTTTTTTCTCCGAGTGTGATATCAGAGTGAATGATCTTTAAAGAGCAGATCGAGACACCAGACGGGGTTCTACCTGAAATTCTGATTTCAGTATGCTGGCGGAATTTCCCAAATTAAGAAAATAATTATTCCTTCTCGATGGGCATTAATAGGCAACAAAATTAAAGGTACGATAATTTAAAATAAATGTGAAATTGAATATGGTAAAAAAAATATATTCTACATTAATTACGGTCAATATTTCACACAGGTAATAGAAGCATTTAATAAAAACAATGTTATGTGAAAAATGCAATGCTTAAGTTGTAAATAACCAGGAAATTCTAACATATTACAATTCAAGGTTCGTCACATTCTTAAAAACCGACTTCTCTATACGGTCCCGGAAAATAAAATATATTTTCTTAAAATTAAAGCGATTGGACAATAACCACATACATAGAAATTATAAAAGGAATTCGACTAAGTTAAAAAGATAAGTACATACGGCGAGATTTTATATGGCATGTTTACATGCGCAATAGAGAAAGGAGAAGTGTAGTTTGAGGAAGAGCTTCCTCTTCAACGGCCTGACGGAACGTTACTATCATTGCTAAAAACATTAATTGTATTCATACAAACGGGATACGGAGACTCCGACGTCTTTTTACCACGCCCTATACTTATTACATTTTGCGGTTGAGTTTTCTTGGGGTACAACATATCCTGACCTGACCTAGCGCCGAAGGTTTTAGAATCGCTTTTACACTACGAAGTTGCGTTTACAAAACTAGAGTTAAAGTTAGCTCCACTGGGCGGAGTTGTCCACTGCACATGACTAGCTAAATCTCCCGAACAATACTATATATTAAATAATAAAGCACTAGAAGCAATGTGGAGGCGGCAAAAAAGAGTATATATACGCATATTAATGTAAAATTAATGGACGAGAGTCCTCTATCAATCAACTACAAAAGAAATGCTACGCTATTGGATGGAAAGAAATTTTTTTTTTGGAACGTAACAGATTTGGCTTCGAGCTTCAGAAATGAGATCGTTTCAGACTTGGTGCATATTCATATCGAAGGTCCAAAGGGCGGCCATTGTTGAACGGATGCGGCCGCCATCTTGGCAGCTCTGCGAATTGTTCGTGAAACGCGATGATGAAATTCCCAGGTGTTTTACGATAAGTTGCACGCACAAAGAGTCATGCAACCTACGTCTCATAAGACCGAACAAAAGCCTTTGTACGAGGACGATCTACGTGACGTATATGAAACACATTATTGTCGCACTTGGCAAAATATTTCAATATATATTACAAAGTCTCGGATTTCCTTGTTTGGTATTGCGTGTATCGTGCACCTTCTGTGCTTTTCGGAGAATGACCTCAGAATTAATCTTAAACGTGTATACATCATACCATCGACAGAGCGTCGGAAACAAGCAGTAATTCTAAGTTTGAAAAGTGGGTTGGTAAAATTTGATTCCATTTCGCTTAAACTACAGAAATTAATGTACTGAGAACAAAGAAGAAGAGGAATAAGGAGAAAGGGTTGAAGTTTTCTTAAATTACAATACGACTTTAATGGAGCCAAAGCTCTTCGGCCATATCACTATAAATTCAAGAATATATAATATTGAAGTCTGTTTGGTATAAGAAGAAGTGAAGGAGAAAATAGATTATAATCATACAGCTTAATACTTCCAGTTCGGAGTCATTTGAGAGTGGAATTATTACGAAATATTCTGAATTCTCGAGAAAATTAGGAGTTAAAAATAAATAAACCGCCAATCACTTTTATTAAAAAATTAATTTCTCGCATATATCTTAACCAAAATGTTTTATCGTTCATTTAAACGCGAAGAATATTTATTCAAGAAATGGATAAATCACGGAAAAATAGTTCCATAACAATTTCTGTAAGAAAAATGTTCTCCCAAAAGGTGTTAACCACAACAGCCAATATTTCTAAATTATTGTGCATTTTATGCAAAATCTAACAGAAAGAAAACAGCATTTTCCAATCACAAATTTGTTAGTGATGAAATTCTCAAATAAGACTGAAAGTTCTGTAATTTTTTATTTAATTATTTGTGTCATATTGATCATTTTATTCACTTTTTAATTCAACTAATGCCAGATAAGCATGTTTTAAAACTAAATTTTAAATGCAACATATAAATAGGGGAATCTGATTAATCGCTATAAATTGAATCTGGAGCTATGAAACGGAAACTTCGTTCTCCAGACATCAAAATGACCTCAATTCTCCCCTCCTTCGTCAATGCAATCTTCAGTTACCTGCAATCAAAATGTGTCGTAACTTTTGAACCATAACTGCTACTTCAAATCTGTTTACAGGAATGAACTTTTAAAAAAAGTTGATGTTACTTAATATATCATACTATCCCCCTTTCCATTTAAAAAAAATTGACTTCGATTGAAGATGACCGATTTCAAGATGGCGCCAATGTTCGGCACATTACGTAAAAGATAGATCACCTCATCCATACCAAACAGGAACATTCAGGTATCCCAATTCCAGCAGAGTTTTTGAAATAACAGGATGTACTGCGACTTTTGACTCACCCTGTTTACCTGATGTAATAACTAATACTTATCAAAGAATTCAACAGAAAAAACATCGCTATTCGTTTCCTGTAGTTCTGGACAGAACAAACATTAGGATAAGAGATAGCGTTTGATGGATTGCAAGCTGCCTCATAGAGATTCAGTGAAATTACCACTGCGCGTGAGAGACTTCACCTGTAGCTTATGAGCTTCATGAGTAATGAAACTCATGTCGGGTGTCGCCCAAAAACAGAAAACAAGATAATAAAGTAGAGAAAAATGATTTTAGGTAAAAGGGAATATAATTCAAGAAAAGAAGAAATGATTTCGATAAAAATTCAGCTCCAAAGGCTACTAAACGGATTGGCATAGGAAGGATGACCGTTTTTCGATTAAGTACGAGATTTAGGTCGTGAAGAATGTGATTCAGTAAATTCTGTGTTCGAATCTGCAGAACGGATAGAGAAGGATCGCTTGGGGCCGGGAGTGTCCAAAGATACTCGACAGTGGTCAGAGCGAACGCGTACTTAGCGGCTAGGAGAATGGTTCGTTTGGTCGGGCTGAGATTTTTCTATCCCAGTGTCTTGATGATTTTCAGGCTTTTAGCATTGTTTCGTGTCTCCTCCGACGCAATATCCGTATAGAGTACAGAAGCTTCTGCAGTCGTCCACAAATGAAGGACCGTAGCTGAAGAAGACAAATGTTCTTTGTTTAGTCACCATTGCTCCCGTAGATTATCGCACTAATTTAGAATCAGAAGTTTCGGCGATAGTCACTTGGAGAAAGTGACCAGTATGTGGTCAACTCTCGTTTCTTTTGCCAAGGTCGTGTCGATTGCGTGACCGATGGCGCTGGAGATATGCCCTTAGCCCTTCCAGGATAAGTAAAGACTTCCTAAGACCTTGGCCTTACCGACTGGGCGCGAGCGGTAGGACGGGGACAATTATACATTTGCATATTATACACGGCTAAGCACGTGAACTACTCAGATAACGCGTCCAATCAACCTATTACATTCCATGCAAGGTGCTAACTCATGTAACACTGAAGTCATTACATCTATAAAAAGGGTTAAAATTATTAAGGGTGGAGTTTATTTTTAATATTAAATTCTGATTGCCGATAATCCAGCAAAAACTTTCACTTAAGATTTACAGTTAAAAATTGAAAGTAGCGGTCCACGAGAGTTAAGCCTTAGTGGAGAATAATTCAAATATTATTTGGGTGTCTGACGTTATCCGATACAATATTTAATTCGGCTCTAGGGTCTTCCATAAGTGTTTCAATATTAGTTTATTTATCAGTAAGTAGCGAAAGTAAATATGAAAAAACAGCTCCTTCGTTATAAATAGAAAATTATTGCAGTCGTGATTTGTTAAAGTTAAGGTCTTGTCGACATTTACAGCTGTAATTCATCTTCATAAGATCCAAAAACGTTACGATGGCATCGTGCTTTAAGGTAAAAGCTCATTGCAGCTTTACCGAACAAAAACGACTGTACGTAAACTTTTTGAATTTTTATGGAGTTAATACGTTTTCACCGACGATTTTGAAGTGATCTCTGAAGCTCTCTTGCCAAAGACTCATAAACTACGCGTAGCTACACTGACATTTGAAAGAATGTTCTAGTCGTAATTTAGTTTCAACTATCCATTTCAAATTACATCTATAGAAACGACCATGTTTGTAATATAAATACAATTCTAGAACATTGATGAATCCTATTTCATAAATTTATAAATGATCTCCTATTCTGCAACTTCCACATTTGAATCCATTGTTCCAAATGAGTCATCGTTGTGCAGAGACGCCCTCAGGTCAGACGTGTGAAGTGTGATTAAAATATCGTGCCGAAGGGAGGGGAAGTAAAGAAATCCCCTAGACAATGTGAACTGTCTGAATTACTGTCACTTTCAGTCGTAGGACTCTAGGGTTTTCCTTTCTTCCTTCCTCTTTCGTGGCAGACAAAAAAAAATTCTACCTACGAAATTTTTTCATTACAGCTGAAATAAATACCCACCTCCTCCATTCTACCGTTGATTGCTAGAACTAAATGTAACACGTATGAATAATTTGATTTAATTTTTGTGTCATCGTTGAGATTTTTAAATTTTATATTTATTAGAATAGAATTTTTGGAGAAAAAATTTATAATAAGATATTTTTACAACACAATAACAGACATTTTTATCAATTAAAAAACATTAATTATTAAGCATTTATTAACAGCAATGCGTTTCACTATTTAAAATAAGTACCTAACTATATTTGTGTTAATTAAAATATAATTATAAAAAGCCTAACAGTGTTGTTATTATTAAAAACATATGTGACTGGAAAGCGCAGACTAAGTGACGAGGACATGGAAGATAAATAAAAATGGCAAATTTAACTTCAACAATTTAAACACATTCTCTTTCTCTCTAGGTAAATTCTCGGGGGAAGATTATTTTGGCAAATTTACAATAAATGCCACGTGAAAAACGTTTTGTAACAGAGAGTTCATATTATTCTCTCTTAACTAATTTTCATAATATAGTCATAAAAATCCCTTCAGAACACTATTGGTTCACGCATTCTCCTAACGAGTTTTCCTATAGTAACCACTGTAACCTCTCAAATTCACTTCTCTCTTTCTTCATAAAAAAAGCACTATACACAGCTTTTATTAACATTAAGAATTCACTTCAGTATCTTTTTGTTCTGCGGTATAGTAATTACAATATAAACTTTTATATATGAATATTGCCTGTACTATGTATATAGTTAATAAGTTTCAAAGAAATTCCTCAATTATAAAAAAGAGAGTCCGTATGATTTCTTACTTTATTTTTATGTAATTATTCCATTTTTTACTAAAATTGGGTAAAATTTAATATTACAAAATGAATTGGAGCGGTGTTTATATATATATATATATATGTGTGTGTGTGTGTGTGTGTGTCATGAAATAGAACAAGCAATAACTTTAATTGAACTGTTTTTAATACATTTATGCCGTAATAAGCGATTTTTTTAATTATTGACATTTCAATAAATAAATTGTACGCAATGTTCGATAAATTTACACATAACTGTATTATAAACACCATGTTATAAAATCTTTGGATATTCAGACTTTTTTATATTTTCACTTAAAGATGGTCCAAAAATGACAGTAACGAAACCGAAAATCTAAACGTGACTGCCTACAAGGGCAGTTTCAACCGAATGAATATTTTAATGCTAAATTTATTTCGTAAAAAAATAAAAAGGTCAAAATATTCGACAAAGAGGCAATGGCGTAATATTAGTGTCCATTGAATCTATGTCGTAAAAGAAAGCACAGGTCTAAGGCATTCGATAATCAGTTAATAAGAAAAGTTTCTATCCTTTTTAAGTTGAAGGGGTTATTTCTGAATTTTAAATTAAAAGTTAAAAAATCTTCCTGTATCCATAAAAAGCATAGTAATAATTTGTTAATATTCAATTTTGACATGTGAAATTATACTTTATAATAGAAAATTTTCCTAATTTCCTTATGGTATGCGATAAACGACAAAATTCTTTGGTCTTTTGAAAAGATGTTAATATTTCGGAAGATGTTAAATTTTCTGATTTATTGCAAATAAAATTAATCGTATAATTTTCATCTTTTATCCGTTGATATTGTCCCTATTTTGCTATTTATTTATGGCACTTGAAACTCACAACGGAATATCCGAGAATATGTAAACAGAAATACAATTTCAACTATAAAATCATTATTTTTAAAAATATACAGACAATATTTTAAATGCCTCTGCACAAAATATGCCTTGCTAGTTTTAAGGAATTATTTGACAAACGTCACTTGCTTTCTTAGTGAAATTTCGTTTGAGTTATGTTGGCAACTCACACATGTTGCAGCAGAATTACGTTGGCAGCAAAACAGTATGGACCACGATTTCAGTTAACTTCTATCCTGCTTATTTCTCCAGATATTTCAACATACTCAAGCTGCCATAAGCATTTTGTGATGAGGGAAAAATATTTATGATCACTCCGTACTTACCTGGAAAACGATGTTACTTGTATCAGCTGTTTCGTTCTGCAAATCGTAACTGTGAAGTTGCTGTCCAAACAGATCAGCAGTACACATTACCACAACAACACATGTTACAGGTCCCAGCAGACGATGTCACCCGTGAAATTCGACCCAAAATCCACTAAATGTAGCTATATTCGAGTCACAGTAAGGCTATCAGAATTAAAATTAAAAATATTATATCTCAATCTAATCTCGGCATTGCTACTACTTCAGTCAATGCTTAAACTTGGGCTTGAATTAATTTTTACGTGTAGTTGGTACTAACTGAACAACTTGCATCTCTTCCATCTATCCTTTATTAAGTCTTTGAATTGTTTTTCCGATAACTTCATTTAACTTGAGCTTGATAAAACTGGTCTTGAAAGTGAACTTTGTAGCAGACATGTTATTGTTTGCAGTTGTGAACATTATGTAAAATAATGTAACCAATAATTGTTTTGGTGTGCGGAAAGTATTTTACAGTTTAATGACTGGTAAATTTGTAAAACACACAGTATTTTTTTTGTATAAAATAAATACTATTAAAATTCTTGCTAAATTTATATAAAGAGAAGAAATATGAAGGTGGAAGAGAAATAAAATTAATCCCCAAGTAAATATCTTCATAGATGAAACGTTTCATTTGAAATATATGTATAAGATAGGTATAAGCCACATTTAACTATAAGATATGGCTAACAACCACTTTTAAATCGATGTAAAATTAAACTTAATACAACTAAGTCTATCCTCAGATTGGCAGTTTTCCCACGAATGGAATAACTGAGCAGTTTCACACTTAAAATAACTTAGGTTTAGTTTGCCACACACAACTTTAAGGAAAACTAGTACTAAATTAACAAGCTTATATTTCAGGTAAAATAATTATATATTTCCAGGACATTTTTCAACATAAATAAAGTTTATAAAAATTAACAAACATTACACCGTTTGCTTATTAAAGATAAGCTTTTGAATTATTTGTATTGGAAAATATTGTTATCTTCTGTAATTTTCATAGAATTCTATTTGTTGTTTAGAGAGTGATGGACTTGACTTACTAAGTGCTTCCAGAAAATGCTTTTGTTTAATATATTCCACATCCATTCCTTCATCTGTCAGAGCACATAACCCAGCCTAAAACAAGGAAATGAATTGACCACAGGTTTTCTTCCTATCCATAATTTATAATGAAAGTTCAGTGTTGTGTTAAATATTAATTATTTTCAGAAACCCAGGATGTTTTCCTATATTAAGTATGTAATTACACAATGGCCAAAAGAACATTAGAGAAAATAAGTACAATAAACATGCCTGAGTCACAGTATTTCAAAATGGACAAAATTAAGTAAAGGTAAAAAGTATGTGAGGGGCAATAAAATATAAATTACAAATGGGAAAAAGCAGATGATATGTGTACTGTACTTACTTCTTTACAAATGTTGGCTAAATCAGCACCTGAATACATATTTGTAGCCTCAGCAATAGCAGAAAGGTCAACTTCAAAAGCTAAAGGCATCTTAGACGTAACAACCTCAAGAATGTTTAATCTAGATTCAAAGTCTGGAGGAGGTACATAGATATGTTTATCAAATCGGCCAGGGCGAAGTAGAGCATCGTCTAACATATCAGGTCTATTTGTAGCAGCAATTACAATAATTCCAGTGTTGTGTACTTTTTCTTGTGAAACCTTAACAAACATACAAAAAATCAATATGAATCACATTTTTGGAAAAAAAGAAATTAAATAGGAATTTAATACAAAACTTTTTACAGATTGATAGTAGAAGTTATTATTTATTACTGGGATAAACTTACAGCAATATTAAACAATTATTCTAATTTTTTTTACTTGTGTTATCACTATCACCGAGTGATTTGATATATTTGCTTGAAATAAAAATTACTATAACTAGTGGTATTTCAACCAATAAAGAATTCTCTACCTGTTGTATTGTGCATGAATCTTCACTTTTTCCTACAGATATCTTATAATTCGATGGTGAAGAATCTATTCGCAAACCAATTCCATCCATTTCTGTAAGAAAACTTGATAAAATTCGTTCTTGTACTCCTGTCTCACGTCCTTCTCTGCTACCAACAAGGGCATCTAAATGTTAAAATAAATTTGAGCAAGGTCATGATGATAATACAGCAAATGTATTAATGTCTAATTTTCTGTAACATTAGTAGCCAAGACTGTTCCAAAAAGGCAAGTACTACAGACATGTAAAATTGACATTTCCTAGTCTACAAAACTGCTCTCAATAAATACATTCACTCCTTGATTTTACTTTTGTTTATCACATTCTGTTCATTAATATTTATATCAAAATGTCCTTTTTACAATTTTTCAGTATTAACGAATCAAATAGTGTAAGACATGTTAAGAAGGTATAAATGCAGTAATTTCATCTATTGTTTTAAAGAAAAACAATACTTGTAAACAATAGTTTCACATTATGCATTCCAAATGCTTTTATTTTTTTGTAGTTAATATCTAGTAGTAAGAATTTAATGGTAAACCTATTTCATCAATGAAGAGAATTGTTGGGGCCCCTTGCCGTGCCCTCTGAAAAAGCTCGGAGACATTCCTTTCTGCATCACCAACATATGGTGAATATATTTCAGCTGCAGAAACTGCCAAGAAATTTGTTTTTGTAGCAGCTGCTAGAGCACAAGCAATTGAAGTTTTGGCACAACCTGGTGGCCCATACAACAGTACTCCTGAAGAGAAAAGTACAACCACTATGCAGAATTAATTCATTCATAAACACAAAATTGTTAAGTAAAATAAGACTTTTTCAGTTTATGTAAAACCAAAACAGAGTAACAATACAATATTAGTCATGAAAAAGATTTGAGATATAATGTTTTATTTGTTCTTTATAAATTATGTATGTCATAACTTAAATCTGAAAGAAAATAATAATCAGTCAATTTATACTGATATAATCACCTTTGGGATGAGGAAGTCCAAGTTTTTGGAAAGATAGTGGATACAACAAGGGCCATTCAACAGCAGCTTGCATAGTTTTCTTCACGGTTTCCAAGCCACCAATATCTGACAGCCCTATTTCAGGTGAAGGAACAATTCCTAGTCCACCTCTTAAGGATGATGGCCGAATTCTTGCTGCTGCTTGACAGAAATCTGTTAGCAAATCAGCTGAATTATTTCTTTCTGGATTCTATAACAATAAAACAGACCAGCTATTGATACATAACAGACAACTTTATGTATAAATCGTACTATAAATATGTGACTATTTACAGTGAATTTATTTAATGTCATGCTTGTAAAATTCTGTTACTAAACTGTTCCTTCATCAAATTATCAAGAAAAAACCAAGTTCGTCTATGACTTACACTCTCAGCCAATTGTATTGAGCAATATAAGAATCCAAAAATATTCTAATTAATACTTTACCTTATAAATGTGTAGAGCCACATCCTGACAAAGAAGTGATAAATCTGCACCTACATAACCAGGTGTGATATCAGCAACAGTGGTATATAAATGATCAATATCTTCCATGTTTTCACCTATCAATGAACTGGATAAAACCTTAATAATGTTCTTTCGTTCATCCTTGGTAGGAAAACCAATATGGACCTTGAAGAAAAAGTAAATGATTAAAAATAAGAATTATAAAATATATACATTTTAACCCAATATAAAAAAATTAACTAATGGTAAAACTCTGAAAAGGCAAGAAACTGATATTACAATATATTTAAGTTCTATGATTAAAATCAACTTTTTTGCATTTCCTTGTGGGTTTGAATCATAGATATCAACACTCATTGGATATCTATATAAAGTAGTTTTAATGGATTAGTTATTCCCAATGTATTCTTACCAACACATACAGTAAAATTAATGTTTTAAAAAACTGATCTATAGGTTCAGTGACTTGTTCCCCAATATTAAACTAACAGTGAACATATTGTTGATGGAATTAAATTCCAAAATGCAAGCTAATGAACAAATTCTCTCTTTCAATAAAGCTTAACCCAAAAAAATACAGCAAAAAGTAAATAAGGAATGCAATCATTTTAGGATAATATTAACTGTCCAGTTAATAAGTATTTACTTCAAATAGCAATTAGAAACAAAATGTGACAGAAAATTGGAAATGCTTTAGTGCTTCGGATTATCATTAACATATTACAATCCTACATATATTAATTATGAGTTACTATTCTGTAAACAGAACTATACCATACTTCTGTAGAAAGTCGACCAGGTCTTCTAACAGCCGGATCTACTAAGTGTGGCACATTGGTTGTGGCTACAATAACAAGGCCTTGAATACTGTCAGCTTTCTCCAACAAAGTTAAAACCTGAGACACCATTCGTATTGTGTGGTTCCCAGATATGTTACTGCCAGGTCTTGGGCACAGACTATCAATTTCATCTAAAAGTATGACACATGTACCTATTTGATTGGGTAAAAAGATATAAATGGTCAATTGTTAATACTGATGTAAATCATACTAATAAACTAGCAATAATTAAATAAACATACATTACACAATCGTATAAAATTTTCAAAATACAATTCTAAACATAAAAACAACATATGTATAACAGAGTACAATAGGGAAAATTTCCTTGATAGAAACAACGATATACCACATTACTCAATCAAATTTCAAATCTTAATTTATATGAACCAATTTATTAAAAATTAAGTGTCTGTTTAAAATTAGATTAATGTCACACTATATATATATAATCAGTCGTCAGCTAGCCGATTACTGGAAATGTCTTCTTAACTTTCTGATGAAGGGGGCGGTGCCTCCAAAAATTCAAGTACTCTAAACCTCACAAGGTGTCTACCATCTATGAACCTATGGTAAGTCACCTACTTTCTATCTACTGTCCTTTCCCTATTAATTGTTTTAATTAACATGGCAATGTCACTTCCTGACTCATATATATATATACCTTCTTTGGTGTAATCTGCTGCTTCACTGAAAATATTTCTCAGCTGTAGTTCTGTATCTCCAGGCTTTGGCATGCAAACCTCTGGCCCTTGGACAGTGATTAAAATAGCTCCACAATCTGCTGCAACCTTGTGCACAAGTGATGTTTTCCCACATCCTGGAGGTCCAATAAGCAAAACCTAAATCAAAATACATTTGTCATATTTTCAATACGTAATAACAGTAAAAAAGAGGGGATACTTAACACAATTTCAAGCACAAGAAAAGTACAATTTACAGGCATAAAATTTATATAACAATGAAAGAAACTTAATTTTAATTTGACCTTTAGTTACTTACAAAACTAAAGTGAGCTGTTTGAAAACTGAAATAGTAAATACTATATACTGAAAACATCATTAATGCTAATAGTAAATTTAAGTGATTGATTCTTCAATATACCAAGTCAAACATAATTACTATAAAATGAATAATGATCAACATTGGTCTCTTTATGACAAACATTTGAAGTACAAAATACTTAGTTTATGAACAATTTTGTGTCATATATTGAATAATAATTTAAAATACCTGTTGGCTTGGTTTAAGCATATGTTTTGAACGCTTTTCAGAATATGAAATTATTTCTTTTAGCATTAAATATGGTTTCTGTAGACCTCCAAGAGGAATCACTTTGTTGCAATTTTTTAATTGTTCAAACTTTCTTTTACTAATTAAAGTTTTTATTACTAGTTTAGAGTTTGCATTCAATTTATACAAATATTCAGGATCAGCATTTTCCATTTCTTCAACAAACACACAAAAAATTCCATACTGTTTAAAATTCTTTGAATTTATTACTGAAAAATTGGAGAAGATGTAATTTCTTAAGAGTCCTTTTAAAATAAAAACAAGAGCATTATTGTTGTCACTCCAATGGGTTCTTTCTTTGACAGATTCGGTTACTATTGAAACGGTTATGCGTTTAGCGATTAGTACTGATGTCATAACCGGTATTAAATTACTGGTCGAAATACAATCCACGTTCATTACGTTGAGGTACTTTGGGAAGCTACCATCACACTTGTTTACATTTTCTAACACTGCAACACTCGTATCAAACTGAAAGAAGTTGTCAGTGAGGTCTTTTGCAAAAAACACTTTACACAAATATTTGCACGAACAGCTTGTTTTGATGTACACGTATTGTCCAATTCGTAGTTTTGGTTCTGATAGTTTAGGAGATATATAACACTTCTGTGTCGAAAATATATCTTCTTTCATGTCCAAACGTTTCAAAATAAGGTTTGTCATGTTTACACAAACTATTTGCAACAGAACTACTATATCAACAATACAAATATCAATGAGGAATCGACAACATTATAATCCATTTAAGGTTAGCGCTCCAAGCAAGAGCTACATATTCAAAGTGATTCGTTGGCGCGGCAAAATCAAAAACCGATGTCGTAAATAATTATTTTTAAAATGTTGTGAAATAGTAACTTCTATGGATAGAAAATGAAGTTAATTAAATTATAAATTTCCATAAATGAAAAATGAATGCAAAGTAACACTAACGTTTCGCGTAGAATTAGCCGTTAGACACCTCAAGTGACTCAAATCGGTCCAGCCTAAATCACCTCTCCCGATTTAAAACAATTCCCTGCGAAGTTCACATCACAAGTGGTTATTTAATAAGATAAAAAGTTAGTCGAGATGCATATTCTACCAACAGCAGTAAGAAAATTTATACCTATAGAAATGTGAGTTTATGAAGTCGAAGTCATTAATAACAATAAGAACCCACAGTTCCCCTTCGACGTTACAGCCTACTTAAGTGTTCAAATGAACATTAATTTGAAATTAGCGCGTATTCCCGGAGTAAAAAAAAGCAAGAATCGGCGCTGTAATAAACAGAATCGTGAATTGAAGTGACAGAACGTTTAAGATTGAAACGATCTCACTTATAAATATGAAGCTATTGCCAAGTTGTGTTACATTAAATATCAGTTTCCAGAGGTGTCATTCTATTTAAATGTAAAAAATGACAAACGTAATAAGAGTGGTGTTTATATTTATATTTATTTTCCAACAAGATGTCCAATCTAAAGATCCTTGTGATTTACATGCAACTGTGAACAGATACAACAAATTAATGGGATTTCATAGGTTAGGTTTGGAAATGAATTTTTATAATTATTAATTTTTACTTACCCCCTATGGATGTTAACTTTGTCCATAAAATAACTTATTAGAAAATACTATTTGGCTTTGGATAATGAATCTATGTTTATAAATATGACAACTATACTTTCAATGAAAGTAAACATTTCAATTTGGTAACACAGAGTATATGTCCACATGTTTATTTCAAAAGTATGCCAGCTAATTTTGGTTCAGTATTAATCAATGCTGTTAAAATCTGTCTGAAACAATGTGACAAGTTTTGTTATGACAAAATGTAACAGTAGAAGCTGTTAAGCATCAAACAGCAGTTTATCTACAAGTCATGTCAGCTTGCTTACGCCAAAATTATTGACATATTTTCTGATAAAATATCGTCAGTAAAACCTTGTCAAATGGTGCTTGAAAATATTTTATAACTCATTAGCCTTACATTTACAAAAATATAATACATTCATTAACATATGAAAAACCAGAGAATGGCATGCCAGTTTTTGTTATACTTTATATTTCAATACCAGGATTTACCTGGAGCATTATCTAAAGTAAATAAGGTAAAACCCTAAACAATGTCAATTTATAATTACGAATTATTGATTTACAAACAACGAGATATGTAACTAATACCTTTGTATATTACAATATTTGTTTGTTTGTAGTAGCTATTTAGTATACTATTTATTTTTATGTTTTAGTGAATTGCATACAGTTATTGAAATAACTGCTGAAGAACCATATCTTTGGAATAACTGTTCTGTTCTTGTTGAAGAAAATTTACCAGCAAGTGTGTTTGTCAACCCAGATGAACTTGCAGAGTTACTCCGCTTTGGAGATGTAGGTTTATTGTTATTTAAAATGTAATAATTATTTTATACTAGAAATAAATTAATATGATTGTTTAAATTATATTGAAAAAAGTGATAACATTTTGAAGTGTGATTTATATTTAATGGAATTTTTGATCATTTTCATCATTAGTTTATGTAAAGAAGACAAAAGTCTTTACTTATAATTATACTTGAGAACACTTACATTTCTATAACTACTAAACACAAAGTAATTTTAATTTCTTTCAGCTTGAAGCTTGTCCGGAAGGATTCATCGACACTGAGTTGCCTGCTTATAAGGCTACTCCATCTAAGGTCCATTTATATTCTGAATTAATAAAACAAAGCAACCTTCTGATAAAAGGAATGCCACCTATGCCTTTTCATATTCGTTATCAAGCACCTGTTCCTGGTGGAGGATATGTAAATGTAAAACTACTCAAACCTTCAGTCTTTGTACGTTGCCAAGATTTGTCTCCTCAGTGTATGTCTAAGACAATACCACACTCACTTTCATGCTCTGCTTGCAGCACAGAAAAATGTTTGTGGCATCAAATTGCTTTTGAAGAGGTGAGTTCTCCAGTGAATCCAATTTAGTTTACTAAACAATTTAACAATATATCTTTTAAAATTTATATGAATAGCAATGGATGAGCTTTCAGATGCAACGTTTTCAATATTTGTGAAAAATGATTATAAATATAAACAACTTCTTCTTAAATGCAGCTTTGAAAAATATTTAAAATTCAGTTTATTAGTGTTTTAATTAATTCCGTGATTAAATTTAGTCATTATGGCCATATTTTACTATTTTATACTTTATAAAGTCAGACATTTCAATTTTGTATACAGCCCTTGATCAAATGCAGATTTCTTTGAACTGCTTAAACATCTATGGACTTGTCATAAAAAAGAACATATACTGTTGATATACTAATGACCAGATAATTCCACTATGTTCTTATCAAAATTATTTTAGCTTTAAACAATTTACTGTTTAATTGTTCATTATTATATTTTGGACTACATTGTTTTATTTGTAACATTAACCTACTCTTTCTTTTCTTTTCTTTTTTGTTCATAGTCAT
Organism: Eucriotettix oculatus; assembly: GCA_034510155.1. Classification (NCBI taxonomy): domain Eukaryota; kingdom Metazoa; phylum Arthropoda; class Insecta; order Orthoptera; family Tetrigidae; genus Eucriotettix; species Eucriotettix oculatus. The sequence goes on from CM067382.1 coordinate 45,490,968, forward strand.
CTGAGCCCATCTCTTTTCAAGTTCCAGTTGGTAATACAGATTTGCAGCCTTTTGTTGAATGTATTACATTTTTTGCTACCTGTTTAGGGTGTGTCTATATAATGATTTGTATATTGGGCACAGAACAGATTAAACATCAAGTAAGTATTATAACATAATGCTATAGTTCCTACAAATCTGTAAGTTCTTTACTTCTTATTTATTTCGCTCATATTATGATCTAGTCAAAGAGCTGTCACACTGTTGCATGAACATCTGTTAAAAAATGAATATTCTTTTACTTACCCACAAATTCAATCCGCATTTTCTCAACAGTTAAAAATCTTTTAATGTCATTGTAGTTTACAAATTTTTCAGTTCCATAGAATTGTAAAAAAAAAATTCTAAATTCTGCTGATACCCAGCAGATTTCATCATCTATTATTAACAAACAATTTTATATTTATTTGACATCTACGACATTTTGTCCATATTTGTTGACTTAATCAGGTACATTTTAAATGGATCATGTGTTTAAAGGGTGGCTAATTTTGCTTTGTGGGCTGCGTCCTGTGACAATTACTGCTGTCAAATTGGCTGTATCGTAAGTTTAAAGATAAAAGGTTTCCCCAGTGAAAAACATTAAGAAGGCTTCCCGGGTTTTCACCTGGGTAACATTTTCATTGTATGCCAGGATGAAAATGGTTAGATATTTATATAATCACTGCATTATTTCACTGTAATTATAAATTTTTAATTTTCATATTGTGTGCTCTATTTTTTAGTAATTAAGTATTTTATCGTTTCAGAAAGAATCATAAATCCCAGATGAATTGTGACTCTGGCAGACCTACAAAAAGGCTATGGAATCAATTAAGTTGAAATATTTGACGAGTTCCTACAACATTCCAATTCATTCTTCCATTGTGTTACGCAAACATATTGTTCTATAAAAAATAATTTTTGTGTGATAAATGGAATAAAATATTGTTTATTTTTTCAGATACTTCTTTTATTACAATCTGCCATTTTTCCTTTATATATAGTGGAATTAAGATATTGGGCCACATGGTATTTTTCAAATTCTTGAGTTGGAGTGTTTGAGTTTGTTTTTGAATAATTTAGTTCCAAAGTTTGTTCATGAATCTTAAAAATATCCTGTATATATAAGTGAAATCAAGTCTTTATTTTTATATAATATATATTTTTTATGAATTTAATATTTATCAAAGTAGAGGGGCACATCTGGTTATTCAAAAAGACCATGAGAACGAATGAACACGAAATATATATTTCATTTTTGAAACTAGATAACGTTTTTGGCTATAACAGAACAAAATAAATGTTTACATTGAAGAATTTTTAATTATAATTTGAAGCAGCTGTTATAAAATGGAAATAATTATTTTATATCCTAGCCTTAATTTCTTAACTTAATCTGTACTCAAAGTTTTCAAATCAATTTTGTTGGTCCAGAAAATCTTAAGGTTGGCATGTGTAGATGAGTGAGTCCTACTCCATTCTATACTGCGATTGTCTAGAGTTCAAATACCAACTGCCTGCTATTATTATGCTTGTGCAAGCCTAAAAATTGTTGGCATTTAAATTTGAAGTAAGTATGAGTGAAAGTTTGTAAAAATATAATCTACAATTAATTCTGAGACAATTGTTTACTATCTCTAGTGGAGGAATAGTACTTCACACTGTAATGCAGCAAAAACAAGGGTTTCACTAAATTTAGAACACTAATAATGATAAACTCATATTGAATTATTAAACAAATAATTGCTAAATATTCAAACATTATAGAAAAATCTTTCTTCTAACTTATTTTGAAATTCTATTTAAAATGTCTAAAGAAATGTAGGCAGTTAAATTTCAACAATGGAAAATGAAATAAAACAAAAATTAAATTATTGTAGCAAGAGCAAATATTAAATTTTGTGTAAACTATTTGCGTCATTTCTTACTTGCTGTGCAGGGTTTCATTGATATGGAGCATTTCGCTCATTAGTCTTGAGAAAAAAAATAATAATCCTGTAACCAAAACATTCACATTTTGCCTATCAATTTTTTATAACATTTTGTGTTAGTGTTATTTTATTCGCGTTTTTACCAAATTAATTGTATCTATGTAGCCAATTACATATATATTCCACAAACTAAGAGTCATAAAATGTATTTGCCTTTGTTGAAAATTAACGCCCTACAGTAGTTACTTGTTAAACATATAATCTCGGCCGTAACCGAGGCTGGACGCAGTCCATTCAAAATTAACTGCATTTGCATATAGGTTTATTCATTTAAAATGTGTGTCTGTTTTATTTATTAAACCTTTATTTTTAAATTTTAACTGAATATTACGTATTTAAAATTGTAATAGCTTTTTTAAAATTTGTCTACTTACCCGATGAATACCACAAATATGGGAAAACGTAGTACTTGTCATAAATAAATATCAATGATTTTTTTGGACAATTTGGCTGGAATTTTTAAATTTATAATTGTATATTATATGCTTTAAAAATTTACGTAGTTTATTCTTAACAATCTCCTGACGATTCATACTAAAAAAAATTGTCCTTGAATTATTTCCTAAATAAAGCTTAATTTTGGCCTAATTACTCCTTTCATATTTCGACGTTTAAAATGTAATAGATTTAAATTTTAATAGTTGGTCTTCAATTTCTTCGGTTGAATTGGAATAAACATACACAGGATATCATGTATTGTGACTATGATGAAGTTGAAGAATGATAAAATCCAAAATCTAGAACTCAGTTCTGCCCTGCGTGGTCAGAAAATACATTTTCGTTCAGTCAATTTTCTGGGTTTGACAATATATACAAGTTTAAACTGGGACCAATACATTGGGTCAAATATAAGTAGAGGAATTTTTGTATTGAGATGGTTGAAATTAATGCTAAGGTATTAAGAAAATTAGTATACTTTGGATATTTTCATTCTATTTTATCATATGGTATTATATTTTGGGGCAACTCAGTAGGCATAGATAAGATTTTTATTAGTCAAAAACGTGTTATTAGAGCAATATGTCAGGTTTCCTCACGAACTTGCAGAAATCTGTTCAAAAAGTTAGGTATTTTCACTTTGACGTGCCAATACATTTATTCATTGATGTTATTTTTAATGACAAATAGGCACTTATTTTTGAATAATTCTGATATTCATCCCTTCAATACAAGGAACAAAAACAATCTGTATAAAAAATGTAAAACATTGTCAATTGTATAGAAAGGTGTGCATTATTCAGGGATATCCATCTTCAACAGACTGCCACACAGAATTAAACAGTTGTCCGATAATCAAGGTAAATTTAACACTGAATTACGCTCATTTTTGCTTAGCCACTCCTATTCAATAAAGGAATTTATAGAAGAATCGGAGAAGAGTAATTTATTATAGTTTATAATACAAAACTTTGTTATAAGTATATTTTCTTTTATACAATAAAATAATGTAATAAATGTACACCCTGACCCATTCCACATCCTTGAAGTTTAGCTTCTTTACAGGATCTACGGAATATGATTATTATTATTATTACTTTGCCCACGTCCATAGTCGTATGTGATATGTCCCATAGAACTATACGATGGGGACACCAATCTTCTGCTGAAAGGCTCTTCGATTGCGAAAACAGGCTATCTGGCCTCTATGGTTTCTTATTTTTGAGCCACTGCAGGACACATTTTGCAAAACTTTACATCATTACTGTACCTTCCTTGTTATGCAGTGTATTGAGGAGAATCAAGTTAATAATGATCGCTTGGGTGTCTCTCATAAACTTTTAACTAGAAACAGAATATTATAGGTCTATTTAAGTTTAATTATGCTGACACAAAAAGTATTTTATTATATATGAATGAAATTATTTAATTCGTGCCACATACCATTCAGAAACTACCAAACAGCATTTTTAAGACCAAGATTAAGAATATGATCAGTGCAACTGTATATACTCTACTTCCGACTACTTTGAAGTACTTTTTCTCTAAATTGTATACTTGATTTATGTATTATGTATCTATATGTTAATGTTTGACTGTGTTGAATTGATGTAAAACAAATTATTCGTTATATATATATATACTATTGTGATATTTTTAGTTTAAGTTGCCGTTTATATATGATGGGCTCATGTGCTTCTGCAAAACTGTATTATTATTATTATTATTATTAATGGATGAATATTCTACTTAAGTTTAGTAAAACCTTTTTGTCTATTGTTTTTATTTAAAAGCAATTTTCGGACAAGTTAAAGTCGGGTAAGAATCGTTCACATAGGCGCACACTACTTAGTTTCTTAAATTTCAAAGACACAGGGGAGCTGTGCAGCTTAAATATAACGGGAAATTTTGATATGAGACAATATAAAACAAATGTACGGTTATAATCAGAAGAAGAGTAAACTTTAAAACCACAATAAATATCGTACATACAGGCAGGTTTAGGAATGAATGACAGAAATTAAGTAAAATACATATATTTAAGAATTTGTCACAAAATTTAAGACTAGAGAATTATGTTAACATGACTTAGAAGAAACTTGTATTACAATCCTTCGATTAAGTTAAGCACCTGTAACAAAAAGTAAATTATTTAATATGTTTTATTGAAGTTCGTTTTTTTAAATGACGTGGCGCTAATATTTAACGCTTACACAGATAAAATTATTTTTGTATATACATAAATTTCAAAATAGTTTGGAATATTAAAGGACAAATGTAATTTTGTATTAATATAATATCTTTGGTTGTCGATTGCTGTAGTCTGCATCGATTAAAACACATGGTCTATCAAAATAAATAGTAGGCCGTATAGGTTAAAGTCAATTAATAAATTTATTTCCTCACGTCCTTGAAGTAAATAAAATATATTGCCGTTTTTCAGGCTGCAATATTCTAAATAGATATTGTTTAGCTGATTTAGTTTTTGCATCGAGTTGTTATAAGAAAATACATTTTTTTCTTTAAAAGAATGATACCTGCAAATGTGGCTAAGGGGTTAGTAGATTCTTTTTATTTACAAGTATTTTGCTTTGGGTCTGTATATATATATATATATATTAAGTTCTCAAAGTTCTTCACTTAGTTACAAAATATTTGTATGCACTTGTCCATATTTAGTTTGGCAAATAAATTTTAGAACTCAAAATATTCTTTCTTAGGATACATTTCCATAATTTTATATACATATATGTAAATAATTATAATGTTTTAATTGTTCTAGGTTTGTAACACCTTACTTGTGTCAGTTACAATTGGGAAAGTTTTTTAGATTTTCTCGTTATAGTTCCACAACTAGTGATTCATCATCTTCCTCTTCGGATTCGTCTGATGATGAAAAAGAAATTGAGAAAGAGCCACCTCTTACAAAAAATAAGGAAGCTGTAGAAAAGTTAAATGCATTGCTTCAGTCATTAGTAAAGGTATTTTTTTGCTTCAGTACTAATTCCTATCAATATATTGAAACATGTGTCCATGAGATTTCAGTTATTTGTTTAACATATACTTATCTATGTCTAGGATAGTTTCTCTTCACCACAAGGAAGTTTGATGAATGATAAATTGGCTAAACCAAAGCGATACTTTAAGAAGCTTGAGGGGGAGATTAAGGAGACTAAGGAGAAAGTTCCAGGTCTGTAATGTTAAAGCTAAATTTTAACAATAGTACTTCTTTATTAATTTTAATAAAATTAATTGGCTTCATAGATATGCATATTCTTTATGTGCTTCAATTAGAATATTATCACTGTCTGAAAGTTATAGTATATTTAAAGAACAACAATGTATATGAATTATGGGATCATGACTGATGACTTATTTTTTAATGTGGGGATAGCAGTATTTTTAATCATGAAACCTGTTATTATAAAACTATAAAAAGCCAGTAGTTACATGTAATATGATCTTTGGGAAAATTATAGTTGTATTGTTCAGAATTTAAGAAAGGTTTATAACTTTCTGACAAAGCCCCAGTTGTAACCATAATATATAAACACATTTATTGAAAATTATAGAATAAGAATTTTTGTCATATAATGGTTGATATATAGGATTTCTAAATTTTATTTTTGTTGTACTTTTTATTTTTAGAGAAAACTATAAATGATGTGGCAAAGGAAGTTGCAGAGGTTGTTGGTGGAAATGTAAAACAAACTGAATCTGAACTTTTGAATAAACTTCTTTCACATTCTGTAGAAAATAGTAAAAAGGAATTTGAACAAGATGGAGCCAGCTCTAAAATTAACTTAAGGTAATTGTACAATATGATAATGTAAAATATATAATCCAATTTTTTATCAGATTCTTTATTGAATTTTAATCATTGTCTAGTGAACTCATCGCTGGAATGAAAATTGATAGAACTCAGGGCGAACCACAACAAAGTCGAGCTAAAATTGTCCACCATCTATTGTCGGATGTTAATAAGGAAGATAAATGGAAAACAATGGGAAATGCTAATTTACATGCTAGAACTCCATTTGTGTATGTATGTTCTTATCATTTTTAAGCATCACTGTTTCACCTCTTGTCTTACAATATTCAAATTACAGTCTATATGTTTTAGCCATTGCAGAAAGATGCTAAGTTTTCATCAAAATGTTCATTGTGTTTAAATTGTTTCAGTAATGTTCTCTGTGATGTTTGTTGGCTAATTGTTATAGTTATCTCTATTTATATTATTGCTTGAAGTGTACTTAAGTACACTTTTGATTATTTTGTTATATGTGTGGTATGTTCAATGGGCTTATCATGTCACAATACCAATTTGGGTAAGGAGTAAGGTTCTATTATATTATTAAAAAAAGAAATGTATTTATCATTTAATATTTTGAAAATATAGCTATTTTTATGTATTGTAAATATATATTTTAATTCAAGTATGGCTTATATGGTTTCAAGTGATGTAAATTTCAAATAGCATTGTATTTTTTCTCAGGCGGAAACACAGTGGTAGAGTAGATCTATTTGGTTCTGAACCTTTAGGTATCTTCCCTAAACTGAATGACCGACAAGATCCTGTACAGCTAAATACCTGGGAAAACCTGAAATCCAAGGAATTACAAATGGCTGTGACACATCCACCAAGAAATTATTTTCAGCAGTTGATTTTATGGACAGAACAAGGAAAGCTGTGGAAATTCCCCATTGATAATGAACAAGGTAATTTGTTATAATATGTATTTATACAAGTCAAGTGTAAGAAAAATCTGAAGTTGAGTCTCATAAAACATTTGGCTTGTGCCTTAACTTGAAAGTGCAGTAGTCATGAATAATAAATACTGGATAAAATGTAAAATGCCTGTCTTAAATTGTACTAATTACATAATTTTTGCTATTTCTTGTAATTAAATAATACTTTAATCTAATGAATTAAAAACACCATTAAAGAACATTTTGTTAACTGATTAGATTATAAAATTAAAGTTCTTTAAAAATTGAGAACTATAGAATGAAGACTTTCCCCGCTTAACCTGTATAGTTTTCTCAGTACTCCATGTGGGTAAACTAATGATCTTAGTATAGTGTTTTATCAACTATGCCCACATTGTTTTCTTAGGAATTGTATCAACTGCCATTGAAGTGTGACAATAATCGGGTGGAATCCTGAGGAAACCATAAACAATAAAGAATTTTATTTTGAAAATACTTGTTAGAAAAGGCATATTTTGTAGAATAAACAAGCAATAGTTGTTCAGTGGGAGGGATATTATTTTTTGGCTGTTCTTATTCCATGCAATCAAATCTAGATGCTTGTAAGAGGCAGAAAAAGCAACACTGTTGTTTAACTGTTTTTCATTGGTTTGCAAATAAGTTCCTACTTTTACTTTCTTACGTGTAGTCATACTTCCAAACAAATTTTATGTCTGAAAAGGGCAGTGAAGTGTGGAAATAGAATAAATTAATGGAATTTTTTGATGTTTTAGGTATGGAAGATGAAGCTAAAATAAGTTTTGCGGATCATGTGTTCCTGGAACGTTATCTGGAACCTTGGTGTCCAAGACAAGGTCCTATTAGACATTTCATGGAACTTGTATGTGTTGGTCTCTCCAAAAATAGTTACTGCACTGCTCAGGCTAAGAAAGCACATATAGAATGGTATCGAGATTACTTTATGAGTAAAAAGGATATTTTGAAAGAGGTTGGAGCTATGTAAAGTGTTAGTATGGCTGTGTCTTAATTTAAATGTAATAAATTTAAAGTTTTGCAAAGATTCTTATCAATTTTATTATTTACAGTCATCATATTTCCCAATATCGACAGAAGTGGAATCTGGTTTTGCTTTGTCTCTATTCAGTCATACAATTAATGATCAATTACTTTCATAACACAAAGAATACTAATAAGATAACAAGTTCAACTAGATAAATGTCTAATATTAAAAGAATTATCATTCTGAATAAATATGCAATGATATGTTTTGTAATTTTTATGTTGATTGTTATAATTCTTTGAACATTTAAAGTTATGGAGGCAGATGTATTTTTAAGATGAATGTCAAGTAGTGAATTTTTAAATATTTAAGAAATAAACAACCTAGGGTAAAATTTGATAATTATTCTTGGAACTTTGATGTTTTACTTAATACATTGGCATGTAATTGGCTTAAGTAGTTGACAATAAAATTTTCACTTTCACTAGCTTCTTACTTTATTTTATCTCAATTTTGCAGCATTGTTTGATGTAACAAAATCAGGCAACTAACAGAAACTGACTGTATATATATAATTAAAATACCAACAGATTTAAAACTTACTTCATAATTAATTACATTGAATTGTTTGAAAAGTGATTTTACCATTTGTAACATTTGTCTATAACATTTCACTCCCTGATCTATATTTTATCTTTCAATTATACACTTGAAACATACTTTGTATAAAAATGTAGTAATCACATTTAAATTGAATGTCTCAATCTCTGACATTCATATATAATATATTATAAACATATGTATATACAATATTGTCAGCAGACTTTACATGCTCTTGGACAATATATATTCATGTAATCTGGGCGCTTATAGCATTCACCAACTTCTGCCCATCGCCCACATAATTCATTATAATTGTTACAGCCTCCATCTATAAAATGAAAAAGTGTTATGATTCTGTTATTACTAAATAAAATGTTGTAATTATTTTCTTAAGTTCAAAGATATTGTTTGTGATAGAGAAATAATTTACATCATAAAACTGTTGATATTGCAACTGTTAATGAGTTTATTGTTCCATGCACTAGTAAAACCCATTACTCCTTACTTTTAATTTCTGTTAATGATTCCACTATCAGTTCATGCTCCTTTCTGTATGGTAACCCTAATTATTTTATAGCACCATAAATGTTGTAGTACTGTCTGACTGATTTACTATCATCACAATTCATACTACCTATCTTGTACAGCTGTACATGCATTCTGCTATACTTTAAGAAACTTGAGGGGGAGATTGAGGAGACTAAGGAGAAAGTTCAGGTTATTGGTACCATTCAGGCATAAGATTTCTTAAAATACCACCTTTCCTGCTTAAATTTAACTGCCTGAATGCCAAACTTTTACTTATACTTAAATACCTCTTTTTATATCTGTTTACTCACATTTGAGGTATTTTGGAATGAGGAAGGAAATAAATGTTGCATTCACTTACCACAGCGTTTACAAGCTTTTGCACAATACACATTCATCCATCGAGGATTCTTTTGGCATTCACCTATTTGAGCCCAATATGTGCAGTATTTATTGTTGTCTGAACACTGTCCTGTAATGAAAATATTCCCCATAAAATATATTTTTGTATGTAGTATTCAGAAACATATAAATATTACATACTTATTGGGTTTGGCTGAGGTGCTGGTCTTCCAATATTTGTAGCATCACATTCATATAAAATATTAATTTTTGCAATATCAATCTGTAAATATTACTTAACTTTAGAACATTTTATTAGGAAATGCCACAAATTTAATCAACAAACAATTATAGCTCACTTACTGGACTTAATCTTGATCTTTGTCCAATCTGAACTTTTGGATTTTTTGGAACAATTGTAGGGGAATAAATGTCTTTTGAAAAAGCATACATTCCATAATGCATCAGAGAACCTGTATATTATATGTTATATATGAGATAAATTTGAATTGTATTTTATAATTTTTTATAAATGTAAAAGAAATTGGCAATTACATACTCGGATCATATGGCATGTCTAGACTCTGGATCTGTGACCAACTGTATTTGTGAAAATTGTTCTCCATTCCTGTAATCCAAAAATAATTTAGTAATTATAATACAGCTACATCATATTGCAGCCGAAATAATTTATATGGATAGGAAAGAGACATTGGCTTGCAGTTTTCAGATAAGACATATTTATTCTTTTATTGCAGCATGAATGCTCCAATATGATCTGACTTACTTACTATAATCACAACCTTCGTCAATCTGGATGGCCACACACACAGTGTTAAGGTATTTGCACACAGAGTGAAAGATATCATCACAAAACACAGAATTGGGATTACAAATTTTTGGAAATGTTAACCACCTCCCGGAAATAAATGGTCTGCACTATTGATTGTTACCTTTACAGAGTTTTTAATTGAAACATAGATTTAGACAAAGTTGATACATTTTAAATAATCCTAAATTAGGCTAAGTTATTTGTGTTTATTTAAATCTTTAGTAGGATGACCCACCCAGTCAAGGTACCAATCACACACTCAAGGAAAGTTAAAAGCAATAGAAGAATCATGTTAAACAAATAAATAAATGAGTTGTAATAATGTGGAATAAAGACATCTAAAAATTATCCTTTCTCTTATAAATAAATCATTATTATGTTATTTTCTGTTGTAAATGATCAAATATTTCATTATCTGAGCTTCTTTACTTTCTCTTATCCACCTACCTGGAATAATATTTTCATAGAAAACAGACACATAGTTATCTCTGTCCGCCCTGCTCTGCTCATGCCAGAATCCCAATGCATGCATCAACTCATGCTGGACTATACCCTTCATTACGCAACCGTAACCAAGATTTACATGTTGACCACCCAAATCGGATCGTCCAATTGAGCTACTGCACCTGAATAAAATTTCATTTGTATTATTGGGATACTTAACGCCAAATGTTCATAATAGATATACACTTCATCAGTAGCCTATTTAACTCCTAACTGAAGTGCAAAATTTATGTTCTTAAATTCTTTCATTAATATGGTTAAAAATGGAGTTACAGAATTATCCCAGTAAATATTACTGCAATTATTAATTAGTGTTTTTACAAATAAAAACAATCCATCATTTTGAAACAGTATTCTTACTTTAAATCAGGTGAAAATTTTTCTATTATACTTGCTTTGATAATAGTTTTTTGCCTATAATCTCAAATGTGGAAAATTTTTTTATTCATTACTTTATTGTGGTTATTTCTACTTTCAGGATAACTGTAAACATAAACTTACCCTACACCTTTAACAAAATGCACATAACTTCTTTGAAAAGTCCGTGGTATAAATTTGATGCACGTTATCTCGTGATATTCTCGTAATGCTGCAGCGATGATCAGACGTTCTTGTCTGTCTTAGAAAAATAACATTAAATTAAGCACAAAACATAATGGGATATATGCAATTGGTTAAAAATATTAAAAGATTTGTAAGCTGTAAATACTCAATATTATAGAGTAGTAAGCTAATGTTTATCAGAAAACAGGTTTGAAATTAGTACTTACTAAATGATGCAGATATGACATAAGGAACCATACCACGAGGCCACCTCAAGTTTATATTTCGTATAGCATTACGGTCCTATAAGAAATGCAAGATATTTTGTGTTAATTGTAATTATACATTGTCAACTTAGGAGAGGTGTTTGGAATTCAACCAATGATGAAGTTGTGTGTATGACAGACATTTAATACAACATAATATTGGTAGAGTTTTCTGTATTATAAATGGTATATCAAATTATATGATAAGTGGAGATTAATATTGTCATTGCTTTATGGATAATCATAAAAAGTTGTATTTTTCATTCTAGTATATAATATCAATTTTATTGTAAAGTCATAGAAAAAAACAACAATTTGAAACTTATATACAGTATTTACCTGAATCACGTCTGAAGCATTAAAGCCAACAATGTCACCTTCAAACAAACCAGCACTCAAAATAGGATCAAGTGATCCTTGGTCCAGTACAGGGGACAAAAGCTCTGAAATGTAATTTTACAGTATAACTTCAAAAAAAGCAACATTATTAACAAAGATAATATAACAATGACCAACCTATATTTGCAGATTCTACAAATTCCTGAGGTGTTAAAGGTTCTCCAGGGATTTCCAAATCCTGAAAATTACTTATCCATGTAAATTTTTTAACACTTCCACAATATTAACTTTATTATTTATGACTATTCACGTAAACCATTTACATATTTATAAAGGTATAATTTGTTAATACTGTTTATCTGTGTGTTATTTACAGTTGCATAGAGATGAAATCATTTGGTCACAATTTCTTTAATATTATAAATGCCAGCATTAATGAGGGACAATTATAATAAATGAAAATCTTATTCAAAATATCAGTTAATTTGAAATATAAGCATTATCTAACAATTTGGAAGTTTGTTACTAACTCAGTGTCAATTGCATCATTGATTCACTGTCTTGAAATTATGTTTAGTACAGAAACTTGTGAACTGAGACAAACACATCTCATTTCAAACTGTCGCCTCTCCTAGTTTATAACCAAAAGGTAAAATAGAATGATTAACTTACTATATCTGGGGTTCCTAAAGGTATATCCGAAGCCTCATCCTCCAATGTATTCTGATTTATGAATATGTTGGGCATGCCAGACGCTTCAAAGAAATAGACGGCAGTAAGCCAAATCACAAATTCATTTTTCCTGCATTAAACAAGGGAATTGAATGTTTCTATTGAAAATTACAGTTTATAACAATCATAATTATGCAACTAACATTAGATAAATTCAGAAAACCGTTTCAGTCTTCATTTCATTTAGGTATCAAAGACAAGTCCCTAATCTGAATAGAATAAAATGTGATGAAAGTTAATTCTAAGAAAGCCAGGATAACAAGTATATTGTAACAAAATCTTATATAATTATCATTCCAGATGAGTTCACTCTCTGGATATAAAATGTGATAACAATGGGGATTCCACATAAAAGTTTCAAAATTTTTGAAGGTGTCTAGGATTCATGTATTTAGCTTGATGATCCCTACTTGTTTGTCTAAAGTAGAAGACAACACACTACTATTGTTGTGGAAGTTTCGCTATTCAAAAATTTTTACTTACAACATGTTCCTTATCCAGAGCAAAGCAAACTGGAAGAGTTCGCCCGTGTCTGTCACTATATATTTGTTCGCTGTTGAACTTGGTGCGCCTTCCTTATCGTAGGCGATTGGAACCTCAACACCCCCGACGTTGCGGTCGAGGCAATATGAACAGGTCTTCAACCCCCTCCCTAAACCTACCCGTATCCTTCCTCACGCAACATTAGTGTAACTGCTCCGTTCTTATCACCTTACAAACCGAAATTACGCCGAGTCGCCGTCATCATTTGCGATTCCGTGGATAACAAGGCTCCTGGTGCCGTTCCTCCAAATAAGCGAAAAGTTCTATTGTTACACTAATACGTACGGATAAAAAGTAACCATAGAAGTGAAAAAATCCAAGTCAGTCCTAATTGAGAAATATAGCTTTTGAAAGACGAATTGTTTAAGACGTCCCTTCAGAACCATCGTACAGCTTCGGTTGGTTTGAATGTGTGTTGATAATGAGGAGTAATCAACTTGTAGATCGCGAAGAAATGGAAATATGATGTTTGTAGAGAAGAAAATGCATAATGAGTAGATTGAACCAATTGATATAACAAGAAAACATTTGACCTCGTTGGTTGGTGCGACTATAAACTGAATTAAAAAAACCTCCATTCATATTCTAACTATATTCATACGCGGTCGAGATTTACCGGTAATTACAAATTTTTCCCTCTATAAAGAGAGTACCAATTTTCTGTGAAAGACGTAAAACATAAACAGTGTTCATAACATGGATCCAAGAAATATTTAAAGAACGAAGTTGGAAGTTTTTCGATTTAATGAGAAATTTTTTTTGAACGTCACAAATCTCAGGCTATATTAATGAATGAATTTAGCAATGTGCATTAAAATAGATTACACAAAGTAAGCTCAAACTACTTTTGCAATTAGAATAATGACGAATTGCAAATGTTTGAACACGAAAAAGATTAATTTACTTTACATATTTTCGCTCATTACTAAGATTTTTTTTGGATTAATTTTTCAGTTAAAGAGAAAAGCTTTATTCTTCAGAAAGGCAACAAGTTTCCTGAAGGACAGAGCGCATATACTATTCAAGAATGAACGAATGTTACATTACAATCATTATTGCTATTTGTGACAAGTAAAATAGGCAAAATAAATTCATAACCAATACAGATGTGCACAATTTCAAGACAATAAACAGAAGCAATTTATTCAAGCAAAAAAATTTTTTGCATAGCACTTTCATACCAATCAAGGCAATTAATAAAAAAAATCAGTTTAAAAATCTTTTCGGTACGTAATCTGCACTCTTCAGGTGGTGACACAACGGTAGAATTACAAATATTAACAAATTGGGTAAAATAATTAATACTTGTTAAATCTTTATTTTTTATTTCTTAAATATTAATTTCCTTGTGATCAAATTTACGAAATTTCTCCGTTTTCCTTAAATAAATGTCTATATTTGAAGGGAAATACTTTTTATACATAATAAATTTGGAAATACAGACTACTTAAAAACATTACTTTTGAAATGGCTGCATTATAACGGTATGTAATGACGTCCCAGACATAATAATCCTTTAACGACTAATAAAATAAATAACTTCTTATTTCGATTACCTAATTGATAGAATTAGTTTTATATTAACCTTCTTTTCTGACAAATACCAAAAAAGTAATAATATATAAGGTATAATATTATTAAAGATCAAAGGTATTCCCGGTGTATGTTCTGAATAAACAATTCTTACTTGAGAACGATGCCAGAGTACGCCATCGAAACGTGGCTTAAACTACATTTAACCCGGGTGGAAACCCAAGAATTGTTTATTCAGGTATAATGTTGTTGATTTTTATTATTATTTTACAAATCGAGACTAATGAAATACATTTTAAGCCTAGCTGTGCGATTGAGTGTATAGAATATGGCCCAGTAGCCTACTAACACAATTTTTTGAACTTTTTTTTGGTGAAACATTTTGCAAGATTTCTATGTGACGCAAGTTGAAGATAATATTTTTTAAAATTCTCTCGATTTCTGGTAATGCAAGCTAGGAAAATATTAGAAACCAAAAATGAGAGGGCAAATTTCATAAATTACGCCTGATCATCTTTATGTGGCGAGGGAACAAATTAGGATAAACAGCTGGGTCAATGCCACAGTCCAAAAAAGTCTTATCAGACATTGCCAATTATGAATCAGGTAATGATGATTGTGTTAATAATGTGACATTATTCTTTTGGCTACGCACCAATCCAAAGCTGTCCAAACATGTTCATCGCAATTAAGTGCCACCATTGTCAAACAGTTTCGACACACCCACCTTAACCTCATTTTTCCGTGTTACTTTCGCCACACCTACACCAGATCTGACCACAAAAGCTTTACATTACCTCATTCTGATCAAACAGTCCTAATTCCGTAACTTTTGGTCAAAGTGACTTTTTTATTATTTGTAGTTATAACAAGAGAACTGACAGTTGACCTCCAGTAGCAATTAACGATGAACGTATTTTCTCATGCAAGATTAGTTTTAGTAAAATTATAACTTGAACCAGCAGTTTATCATCTATTTAATTCACGATTATCAGATTTCCAATTATTTACTCGGTTTACTCAAAACTGGACTATTATGCAACTCGCCCACTCGTCCGTAGTAAAATTTTGATCCAGGATATTTGGAGCTTCTGTCTGTTTGCTGTTTTTTAGTTTTGAATCTTCTTCTAAGCTTAGCTTGAATGCCATTTTTTTGCATTACATCTTGCACTGTTTTGATGTTATAATTTTTGCCAAAAGCTTTTAGTTCAGCATGGATTTTAGGAGCTCCTTACCTGCATTGTGATGCTTGATATATTTTTTGAATATCTGCTAGAAGCTCTTCTCTTGCTAATTCTTTATTGCTTTTCTCCTGAGCAACCCATTTATAATAACCACAAGCAGATACATTTAAAAACCTACATAACTCCTGTATTTTATAGCTGCTTCTATGCTCTTTTATAAAAGAATATTTTACTCTTTTTGGCCGTCAAAATATCGCAGGGCTTTTTTTAAAATGTCTCTTTCCCTAGTTATTCTTGCTAACTCTTTCTTTAAGTCAAACCTTTCTTTGTCATAAGGAGATAACTTTCCTTTGCCTGGAAATGCATCTACTCCGGACATTTTTTCATTATATTTTCTTACCCATCTGCTTAATAAATCTCCACTCATACCTAAATCTCTTGCTATTTTTGCTGACGGTTGACCTGTTTCTCTTACTAGTTGTATTGCTTCCAATTTAAACTCTATTGTATATTCCCTTCTCTTTCCCATATTACACCTCTTTGAAAAAACGTTCATTTTACTTCAAAAACGTCTTAACTTCCTCTCTACTTTTTCTGGGTAAGGTCAGACAATCATGTTGAGAAATGGCTTGTCCCACTCAGGTGGAGCACCATTTGATAAAATAGCCTTAGTTTCTAGAATGATTGAAGATTTTAAGTCTTTTAAATAGCGCGTCTTTAGCAACTCAGTAGCCTTTTGTAAATGGGAAAGGCGATTCCCTACATTTGAGCCAATAGAAATATAGATCATTCTTGCAATTCATTACAGTAAGTAAAAAAAACGCCCCCATGCACACCAGGAACTGGTGGTGCAGTTTTATGAGTAGTCACCCTGGCAGAAGAAATAACATGCTCTTTTTGCATCACAAGGTCGTTAATCATCCTGTATATATCATGTGTTAAATGTTCGATTAAATTAAATTGCTTGCCATGAACGAGAGATTGAATATTTTGCACTCATTGAGCCAATGATTATGATATAATTTTGTATTTTGTGTATATGTATGTAATTTTGTTTGCGCTTCAAGTTTTTTTTTTGGGTTAACAGGCTACATGAGGGTGATCCTGAAACAGGCAACTCCCCTTTAATAGCATAGGAAGGGAATTGAAAAGGGGGGATGCGGAAGGTAGAGCAAGGTAGCCAAGGGTTAACTAGGGCCCCCGGGCTATGGTTTAAGGATCCTACCCGGTGTTTCACCTAAAGAGATGCAGGGAAAACCCTAGAAAACCTGCATCAGGTAGGTCGGGCATTGGGTACTATTCTCACGCCCTTCCGAATGACGGGAGACGAGTTTGGGTACACTAATTATTGAGTCCTATACGCCTCCTGACTGCAGTTGTGTAGCAACAATTTTTCTAATTTATTTATTCACTAATCAACCCCTATCAAATATGTTCGTCATTATTCAGCTCGGTCACAAATGGCGGAGGAGAGAGCGACGACTCTCGCGTGATCTTTAAGGACTGATATTTTACACAACACAACTTCGTAGAAGCCAAAATATTACGAAGGTCAGTACCTTTTACGACCCCTATCGCGGAAATTTACGAGTATTTACTTAGTTCTGGGAATAGCAACGTGCAGATGCGGGCAAAAAACGATGCCCTCATTGCTTTCGTATCACCGCACATTAGTTATTGCTATGGGGCTGTCACTTTGGGTGCGATAATGTCATCACGACCTCGCTGGTCCACCTGTCGGCCGCACCTGCTCTTGTCATCAGGTGGACCACCCCTGCGAAAAACTATCAATCACCGTGAACTAATTGGAGTCTTTTAACGGATTGCAAGAAACAAATTAAACAAAATAACAGTGGTTTCCACTGATATTATTTCAGCGGGTGTGGAATTTTTCTTGTGCTAAAGTTGTTGAGTTTTGCGGGAAGATTATAAAGGAGGAGAACCGTTCTGTATAAATATTTAGGGATTTATAGAAAGCTTCAAAATTGAAAGACAATTGTAACTGTTCTGTTTATAACAGTTCGACACCCCATAAGGTGAAGGTAAATGTACTTTTTATTAACGGAAGTAATCAGTGAATAATTTATTTGATACATCTACTTAATTAATAATACTTATTTCACAAACTACATTTCCTTTGATTATAAAATATTAATTGCGTATACGAGAATCTGCACAAATCTCGATCGTAGGATAATTGTCGGCAGACCTACACTCACGTGTAAACGCGACACATTTGTTATCTGCCGCAATATCTGCTCGTGTGTGGTCACCCAATGGCAGACGCTGACCTGACTATTCCGGGGTGATGTATCCTGCTATTATAAATAAATACCTCGGCAATGCAAATATAAAGACAATTTGAAGACGAAACTTGGCAGATAGCAAGCAGCAATACTTTTGGAGTAATTTATTAACAAGTTATTTTTTTTAATTTGACATATAAAACCATTGAGGTGTAATGTAAATGTAACATACTAAATATTAGTCATTATTTTAAATATATAATAAAAATACTCTGTAATATTTTATAGTTGTACTATCATGAAGTGATGTGAATTGCCCGGTATTATTATAAGTATTACCTTAAAATGTCAGAATTGGGATAGCTGTGCCTGACTTGTACAGAACAAATTATTCTTGAGTAGTTGCATTAATAATATCTGAAACAAAATATTTAGAAGATTGTCCAGAACTTTGAGCTGAATTGCTCTGCTAAGAACGTTTTGTGAAGGGAAAACAAGTCTCTGAAAAATTCACAGTTGTTCTGAATCATCTATACGTAATGCCGAGGAGAGTCGAGAAACCCCCACAGAAAGGAGCACTTCGAAGGAGTTCACTTAAGGAAGTAACTGACTCGTCGATAATATTTCCTATCGTCTGTAGTAAGACAATGTAAGGTAATCTCATGGTTTAGGTAGATAACTTTAATTGATTTTTAGAAAGAAATCAATGTAAGATCGGGGAAAGATATAAAAGACAACCTAAATATTAACAGAATTATATTATATTTTTTAAAAAACAAAACTACCAATCCAAGAATTTGCGTCATGTTTTTTTTATTGTGGCTTACTGTCAACTTTCATATTGTAATAATATAAAAATAGTATTGAAATGCCAGTTTGTTTA
Source organism: Eucriotettix oculatus (assembly GCA_034510155.1). NCBI lineage: Eukaryota > Metazoa > Arthropoda > Insecta > Orthoptera > Tetrigidae > Eucriotettix > Eucriotettix oculatus. The sequence continues at coordinate 45,510,206 of CM067382.1, forward strand.
ATTAATATATGATATATATTATTAATAGAGTAGAATCATCTGCCCATTTAAAGAATGTGACCATGTACAGTATATTCCTGGTTTTTCCCACAGCTTTTAGCCTGGCCTTTCTGTGTGGTTTATGGTACATGAATTCCTGAATTTCAACACTTCCATTAATTTTTGGACTACTCTGGGAATGATGGAAGAGGTCGTCGTTGTGGGTGTTCCTGAGAGAAGTTCACCCTGTTGGCTCATTTACAGGTTCCTCTCAGTATCTGGACTCTGGCCTCCCAATTCCGGATTTCGTAGATATTTGTATCGCCTCTTCAATGCGCTAACATTTATAGTTCAAATATGGCTCATGGTCGGAGAAATCGGGGCAATTTTTCTCCACTGGGGATATGCAGACAAAGTAATCCTTCAAATCAGCCTGCTAACTGGAGCTCTCTGCTCTGTAATAAAAGCATTATTTTTCTTCTTTCGCTTCCCCGAGATCAGTCGTCTTGTGGGCACCATAAATGCGTTCATGATAAACCAAAAGCAAAGGTGCGAAAATAACGACGTCTTGAAATGTCTCAGAGAATCACAATCGTATGCAGAGAAGATCTGTTGGGCTCTGATGGCGGCGGCGGTGATCGTCACTTCCATATGGGACATAGTTCCACTAACACTAACTTTAATGGACGATACTGGCGAGCTTTTTTTCCCAGTTAACCTTAAGCTTCCGTACAACACTACAGCCGTGCACAACTACGGAACACTTTACCTGTTACAAGTTTATGCTCTGGTGACCTGCCTCCAAGTTATCCTGAGTGTGGATTTGCTGATATTTACGTTGACAATTTTTTCAACGGCTCAGCTTAAAATATTGTGCATGAACCTCTCGAGCTTGAACGCAAACATCAGGAGAGACAAGATCTTGAGTAAGACCACCGACGGAGGAGTTGTAGAAGCGGAAATAAAATACAAGAAATCTCAATACTATAAAACAATCTCGCCAAATGACGGTTACAGAACTCTTAGCGAATGTATACAACACCACCAAAACATTATAAGGTACGTTAAAAATCAAGTACTGACTTAATGAACAAATTACGAAAATAATTGTTACGAATTTTTACAGATTTGTCGGAAATGTTGAAGACACTATGAACGGAATCCTGGTACCACAGTTTTTGACAGATTTGATGTTGGTGTGCTTAACACTGTTTCTGTCATTGGAGGTAACTTAATAATATCTACAATCAGTGGTAATATAATCAAATTTCAGTTATAGATATGTCACAACTAGGAGTGGTTGAGGTGACATTTAAAAATAACGCGAAAACGATTGATGTCGTATTCAGGGATTTGCAATTTTCAAGGTTCATATTGAATGGGAAGGAGGTGAATCTGGGAACGTCAGTGCTGAAAGGAGCTATGTTATGCTATGCGTGGGAACCAACTAATTAATGAATTATCCAGGGATTTTTGGGTACCCTGGGCTGAAAACTGACATTAACTATCCCGATTAGTTGGTGATCAATTCCGAACGGCATGTGGAGGTGTTTCGGAAAAAATCACCCAAAATAGTGTCGATTTTTTTCGGTGTCAGTGTTTAGTCCTCATAATATTATATTATAAAATATTAGAAATAACCAGGAGATTAATGTCAAATTAATTACTTTTTAGTTATAAGATTTGGATAAATATAAAATCAGGTAACCAGCTACTTATAAATAAAATTTTTAGGATAAAAAGGAATATTTGAAATAAACTTACATTATTTATTTTGCTTTCAGTCAAGTAACATGCATATTATAATGACCAACTTCCCATTATTGATGGGTGTTATATTTCAATTATTTCTTTACTGCTGGCACGCTCAGAATCTCATTGATCAGGTAAAGGCAAATATCAACAAACATCTTTATTACTATAGTGTAATGTGGCTTTTTATTTTAAAATATTTTAAAGAATTTAGAGTGTATATTTAAATGGATGGGCGCCAATTTATCTCAACTTTGACATTTTAAACAGTTTTAGTATTACCAAATTGAAAGTATTCAACAAATTACAATATTTAGAAATAAATTCATTTTAATGAATTTCATTTTCCCAGCTGAGCCCTAACAAATGACATAGCAAGAGACTTTAATCTACTTTACTCAGAGCTGTAGGACGTACTTATACTCATATCAGAACGAGAGATTATTGCCTTTTGTTTCTTACTTCATCCTCCCCTAGTTTCTTGGTTGACCGGAAATTCTGGATTCAACGCAAAGACTGCTTCCGGGTGGCACGTGAAACGGCAGGCCTCTGACGGGGATCAGGAAACGTCTCTCCACCTTTGTTTCCTCATGATGCTTGGAGCAGCCAAATCGCCTCTCCTCTTTGACTCTGTGAAGCCCTGCCAGTCAGACTTTCCGTTTCGCTAGCTCCTCTCTGACCTCTCACCTCCGACTCTTCTTTACAAATATCTTTTCGAGTTCCTTGGCACTTCGAACTCACCTCTTCTTAAAACCTCAGTGATCTCTCCGCTTTTTCTATCTTGCCCGGGTCCTCCAATGGGTTGGCTTCTTGTCCAAAAAATCAAAATTTGGGAGGCGCCACTCCTAGCCATCTTTTGAGTCAACCACCTTACAGGCCTTGGCTGAGCTGGGGTTTTCGCCTAGTCGTAAAATCCTTTTAGACAAAGGACTGAGACTCCTCAGGCGCGTGTCAGGCTTCAAATTTATGACTATGTGTTGTTTACCGCGTTTACCCGAGAAAGGTGCCTTGCGAACATCTCAGGAACTGTTTTCTATGGAAACTTCGTACAGAATGCTAAATATTGTAAATTAATTTAGATAAATAAAGTAAAATATACAACGAAAATTTATACGCTTCATATTAGGTTTATATGTTTAACGTAAAATATAATATGGTTTGATTTTTAATAAGAAGGCTGCAATCATGGAAAAATATTTACTTTGATTGTATGCGACTTTAAATAGTCTTGTATTTAAAATGGGTAGTTTGTTGTAAAAGTCTCTGAACACTTGAACAGACGTCGTGTGGGATGTAAAGTAAGGCTAAAAATATATTCATGCTGCGAGCTTTCCTTTAACATCGGTCAATTATCTGTTATGAGTTTCTAGTCGTTTTAAATTATATAATTAAATATAGACAAATGTTGTACTTGTTTACGTGTATTCATTTGGTAATCGTACGTTCCGTTAATAGAGTATGAAAGCGTTGAAAATATATTTTTACATTTGTACTTTTCCTCCCTGATTTAGAGCCAACTAATCGCGGATGCTGCCTACAATGGAAGTTGGATTGAGGAAAATCAAGGATTAAAGAAGACTTTATTGATATTAATGATCAGATCTCAAAAGCCTCTCATGTTGACCTATGGGAAATTCTCTGCAATTTCCAGACGAACATTCGTAAATGTAAATATGACAACATAGACTGTTGGATTTATGATTGTTATTTTTTATCAACACCTACTACTCAAATCAAAATATTAAACTATACACATATTAGTTAATGGTTTGTGATGTTTTGTAATAGGGAGATCGAGAAAAGGTTTGTGTTTTGGAGAGGGAGGTGAGGAATATTAATTTTATTCGGTCTAATATTTATGTATAAGGGGTACTAATTATAAATTTCTATTTATTAATAATTCTAACAGGTATGACAGTTTTGTGATTTTTTTTGAAGCACAACCTCTATAAATGTTAAGTACAGTTTAATAACATTACGCGTCTGTCAGGTTGTCATTGACTTTTTGTTACAGATTTTGAACGCATCCTATTCGTATTATGCAATCCTCAGGCAGATAAATAAACACAAGGAATGAGTGAATTCAGTCAGCATAAATGTAGTCACCAATTTACTTACAAGAAATAGATTTATTTAGGTAGAGAAAGTTACTGTGTGTGTTCCCCGATTTAGAAGAAAAAAAATTAAATTCCTTACTTCTTCTTTGTTAACGATTACAATATTTTGTTTTTGGAACATATTTTGTGTTTCGTCATCGTTTACTATAAAGATCTAAATTATTTTGTATATGTTCCCTTTTTTTCAGTTTTCAACTGGTAATAGTTTTGAAACTATAACTATATACTAGTCTCACCTGCTGAGGGGTGGGTGATGAATCATAACCGAAAGATATTATAATAATTAAAATGAATAACTTTTTGACTGCCAAATCTAATTGTTACTTTATATTGCAACGATAATTTTCTTTAAGACTAGAATATAATTTAAAATATTTTTTTATTTAATGTGGTGTGTATTTGAACACACGTATATAAGAAAAACAATTACCCCCAGTATAACAAAGGCAACGGCAGAGCAATAATGAACGCGTTTGGCTAATTATAACATCCAATTGAGATGATACACATAGACAGACGAGAGACGGGAATCCAGAACCATTACTATCATTGGCTGAAATATTTTGGGAAGGAAGACTGGCAGGAGAGTCAAGGAGGCCTAAAAATGTGACACTTGTAAATAAGAGCATCTGCACATACCTAGCTACAATAAGCAGGAAGGAACAGGGCATGGAAAGGGTCCGAGTCAAATTGTCGGAGGAAATCAAAATAATAGGTCCAGCTGACCACCATTTTAATGCACGAAGATTCTGGGACACTTTCGCAGCCTGAACATCTTACCTGGAGCAAAATTAGACGGAACTGAAGAGATTTTCGGTTACTTATTATTAATTGGAAATTTGTTGAGATTTTCGCTACGTTCAGAGTATGGAGTAATGAGTATTCAGCAGTTATTTGGAGGATTCTCTCATCCACATGGCTGGTAATTCCCGGCTACTACAGTTGTCGAAGACCACGAGAAACACGGATATCCAGAGTTTACAACAGAACGGTGACGTAAAAATTCACATTTCTCAACCCTGGTTATTTTGAGTGTTAGTTAAATAATTCGATGTTTTATCTCCACCATATCCCTAGATAAAATTATTGCTCTCCGGTGATCTTGGCAAGTAACCGGCCCAAATTTAAATGAATTAATTATTTTCTATAGCAATTTATTAATTTTATTTAATTTGTTTTTAACTAGCAAGTGTTAAATTTTTTATTAAATAAAATTGTTTTTCTTTTCTTTATTAAAATTTTAATTTTTTTTTCATTAATAACAATGCTTACCAAACCCCACCACACCAAATTATATAATATAAAAATTATTTTGTAGGAGTCTAATTTACATTAAAATATATTTTCCAAGTTTGTGCCTCTATATCATACATAGGTTAGATAGATTAATTTGTCTAGTATGGGACAAACACAAAAAGATGGAAAAATTCTGTGCTTATGGGGCGTGTAGCAGAGAGTTATTCTGGGTAATACAAACATTCATCAACGTTATTTGATGTTTTACGGGCTGAGTTGTGCAAACCTGTTTATTGTATTCATTTTGGCGGATATAGGCAGCTATCGTAGTGATGCTTTTTTAGAATCGTGCTATGCCCGGGATTGACGCTCTTCTTCTCGATGCCTCCGGAAATACCGCGTGTATCCGTATTCGGACTTTTAACCAACTTGTTTCTCAAACTAATTCCATCCTGATTTCTCCTCGATTCTTCTCAAATTAAAACCGATTCCAATTCTTCTCCGCTGTCCCTTCGCCGATCTCGGCTTCCATAGAACCTTCGGTCAGTTGGCTTGTGATCTCAAATCATTGTAAATGTTGTAGAAAATTACTGGTGGAAAATTGGAGCCTGACTAATCTAAGAGCTTCCCGTATTTTATACCGAGGTCGGAGACAAAATCAAGTATTGACCCAAGTCTCGCAGACGACTGGTCCAGTTCTTAATTCCTTAGGTTATTATCTAAAGCAAATATTCATCTATTTTACGATGTAACAGTTCAAAAATGAGTAGAGAATAGCGAAACATTTGAAAAGAATTCATTTTAAATTTACGTTTCTTTTCTTTGAATCTTAATCCATCTATTTGCTGGACCTATGCCGTCACTTATTCATTCAGAAACACACGCTCACACACTCATTGCTTCCTCTTTTTCCACTGCGGAATAAGTTCCGATCGAGACTAAGAAATCAATTTAATTGTAACTAAAATATTGACAGACTCATGGAAACTTTTTTCCTCTCAAGCCCTGTGGGAGTTGGGAAACTTTTAAAAGATTCTCCCCCGCCCACTATTCGGAATTTTGTTTTTTCAAACGAATAACTTGGTCATTAATATTCCCTCTCTGACCTGTGGTGGATTTTAAATAATTTATTCATCAAGCGTGGCCGACAAAATACAGGTTTACCAGAAAGTAGTTTGCTATATATATTTTTAGTGTTCCAACAAGCCGTATTAAAATTAAAGGGTGTGTTTAGCCATGATTTATTTCTGGAGGTCTTCACCTATAGTACGACTTGACACCTAAAAAATTACTTATGTCGTAATTTCGAAGGACTGGAAGAATTTGAATCCATATAGAACTATTTCTCTACTTTTATTGCTAAAGATTACCAACACGTTTAAACGTTTTATATATATTTCAGGGTATGGCCTTCCTTTCCATATTTTCGCTATATTTATGTTTATATTGTTCGACTTATCGACTGTTTCCTCAAGAAGGAGACGAAACGTAGATTTTGAATAAATAGTGATAAATTTATATGCTGACTTTTTCGCCGTCTTTTTATTTATTGTAAATTTTAAAGTCAGAAAACTATATTGTAAAAAACATAATTATATACGCAGATGAATGTCACAATAGACGTTTCTGACATTTAATAAATGTCTTTATTCCATACCACCGCATTTTAAATTAAAAACAACAAAACAATTGCTCTGTACATAATTTTCAGGCAATAACATATATGATTCTATGAACTATTCTGGAGAAATGTAAAGTTAATTATAAAAATGTTCAAATGCTCCGAGTTTGGTGTCGAATTCTGGATCTTGTGGCTCACTGAGTTGGATAGTAACATTCATAATACTAATTAACTTGTTTTCCCCTCATTGACAAGTGTAGGAGTGGGAACAAAAAGGCGAAAATTATCCAAAATGCCAATATTGATGTCGAATCCATAGCTTTCGGTGACGTCAAGATGAACTGTGTCGTTAATGAGAATGGAATTAATTCATTTTTGGATCTAATATTAGACAAATAAATACCCGTAAAATAAATCTGTAAGTAGTTTTTAGTTATACCTAAAACGTAGAAGATCCAAAGAATCTGTTAACAATTTTCGCGTCATTTCTATCATTAAAAGAATATTAATTTCCGAAAGTGAAATTGGTATTAACACTAGCCGTAAGAGATAAAAAGTACTGACTAATAGTTTGTAAATGTAAAAAAGGAGAACTTGCGTAACACATGCCAAAAGTCTGAATTAATTCCCTTATTCATCAATTAATTTCAGAGACCAAGAGAGAGAAAAACTCTTGTTCTATACTTAAATCTTCCTAAACCAACAAGTTTAATAGTTTTAAATCAGCAATAATACAATTACATTGTCAACGTCCGTGCAGTACTTTCCTAACACTTAATTTGTTTACTTGGAATTTTCTGTCAACTATATTCACTTAAACCTTTCAAGGTGAATCGATAAAGTACAGTACGGACGTAGACTCAAATTAAAATAACTACCTTTTGTAATAACAATTCTTGCGCAAAACAGTGGCTAGTTGAGAACTTTCAAGCTGTAGCCCGTCCCACCTACAGTTTGGAAATTTTACTTCATAATTCATACCTGAGTCGTTAATATTTGAACACAGTGACAAGAAAATAGAATTTAGTTAATTTGGTTGTCAATCGCATTCAAAGAACGAACAATTCAACCTAGGATATTCTAGTAAGTACATATATTAGCCTCAACGCCGAACGTTAAGATGATGACTCGGACGTTATTTATGGTTGATGAAGTTGAGTAAAATCACATCATTACAGTATTTAAATAATAAAATCACAGGAGGATGTATTGATGTACGACAACGTGCGAATCTATTGTGATATACGGTATTTTTCAAATCTTTTTGTATTTTCATTATGAAGGTGTTGATTGTTACACTTTTTATTGTTCCGACACCTGTACTCATTTTAAATAAGTACAAAATAAAATTATTTCATGAATTAAATACTAATTTAAATATGATTGACATTTTAGGGCTCAACGGCGGGTTCAAGCACTGTCTGTTCCTTTTACTCTGACACTTTGTGAAACTTTGATTTTTAAAGATATTTTTCTTCGATAACAATTAAAAATATATACAAGTGGATTTATAAAGTATGGGAAGATAGTTTAATTTAATTTTTGTGGATGTCTGATAAAACGAGACAAATTTCTGAATATGAATAAAAATATACGAAAGATGTGTCAGTCCCATGAGAAGAGATGGCGATCTTGAGCATTTAACAGCAAAATTGTTTTAGAATGCTTTAAATCCAAATCCTGGTTGGCAGATAATTCGTTATGACAATTTAAATTGAAGAAACTGTGCTTAATTAATCTGTAGAACACGATTTCCTTAAACTAAAAGTTTATAAAACACACTTCTCTTTATAAAATAATATAAATGAAAATGGTGTATTTAATAAATTCTCACGTGGAGACATTTATTACATATACTGTATTATAAATTTTAATAATCTCTAAAATGAACTATAAAGATTTGCAAATTTACTACCACACATTATTTTGGTGTAAACAGGAATGGCTGATGAATTTGGGTCCATAGAAGAACCAGAGAAGGGTTCACCATTTTGGTTAAATTATTTATTTCTGAAATTTGCTGGTCTTTGGCCACCTCTATCTGGGGCAAAGAGGTATTTATATTATGTGTACACTACTCTTTCATTTTCAACTGTAGTATGGCTTATTGTTGGTGAAGTTGGAGCCATATATCATTATTGGGGAGATCTTGACAGAATAACTTTACTTTCTGGATTGCTGTCTGCAGCCCTGTGTGCTATTATCAAAACAGTTTTGTTCTTCTTTCGATTCTCCAGAATCAGCAACCTAGTGGTTGCCATGAACTCACTTATGAAAAAGCAGGCAGAAGAATCTAAAAATAAGAGAGTTTTGGAATTGTTGAATGAATCTCAATCTTATGCTTGGAAAATATGTTGTACGCTAATGTCTGTTGGAGGAACAGTCACAATGCTTTGGGATATTCTGCCACTAATACAACAAAAGCTTGAAGACACAAGTGAAAAAATTTTACCACTTAATTTATGGCTTCCATATGATGCAGAATCTGTACATAGTTATGAAACAATGTACCTATTACAAATATTTGCTTTTTTCTGTTTGTGTCTGGTTCTTATTAGTATAGATTTATTATTCTTTACATTCATGATATTTACAACTGCACAACTTAAAGTTTTGTGTGTTAACCTATCTATACTGGGAAAAATTACTGATCATGAAGTCACAGGAGAGAAAGAACTACTGACAGAAGACAAAATTAGGACTACCTTACACTCCAAATACTTCAAACTAACTGAAGGTAAACAACCCTCAACTTCTTTTTATGAATGCCTTAAACATCATCAGGATATCATAAGGTACATTTAATAGTTCATTTCCAGATTCTGTAAAGAAAGAGAGGCAAGGAAATAATTTTTATTAACTTTACAGATTTGTCACAGAAATTGAAGACATTATGAATGATATTGTGTTGCCTCAGTTTCTTGGTGATTTACTATTGATTTGCTTGACATTGTTCCAATCAATGGAGGTAATGTTATACCTAAAAATTTAGGATTCAGTATTAAATTTGTGATACAATTTTTTTGAACATTTATTGTGACTGTAAAAGTATTCCATAAGATCAAATTAAATTTATTTTAATAAAAGTTCACACTTGTTTATTTAATGTATATATTTTTTTTCCAGACAAGCAATGTTCGTATGATTTTGGGAAATTTTGTTTTGCTTCTTACAGTAGTATTTCACTTGTTCTTGTATTGCTGGCATGCTCAGGGACTTATTGAACAGGTAAGATTAAAAAGTAATCAAAATCATATTTTATTTGTTAATTTTGTATGTTAGACTATGACAAGAAAAAATAGCATGTTCTTGAGTTTCGAGGTTTAATGTTTAATATCATTTTATAACAGTATAACTCATATGTATTGTGTGTTCTATAACACCCTACCTCTAAATTATACAGTATTTTTTCATTTAATAGAAACTACATCTAAAAAACACAATAATAATAATGTAAGGTATGAACAAATGTGATACAGAACTTAATTTCAAGAAGACAATTTGCAAAAAAAGACACCTTCAAAGAAAATTACATATGTCATTCAAAAATATTTTCAATAATTTAAATTATTTCAGAGTCAAGAAGTGGCTTTGGCTGCCTATAGTGGCAACTGGATTGACAAAACACAAGAATTCAAGAACTCTTTATTAATATTAATGGTCAGATCTAGGAAACCATTAATATTAACCTATGGGAAATTTTCTGCTATATCTAGAGGAACATTTTTAGCGGTAATTATAATTTTTTCCTCTTAATAGAACTCAATTCTGTAATAATGTAACAGGTTGTATAAATATGTCCCTTTCCCTATCAATTTTGCTCTCATCTGATATGTGTTCTATAACATGAAGAAAGCAGAAATTTAATTACATTTTCTTCACAATTCACGTCAAATGTCAATTATTTACACAATATTTGATAGGTAAGAAATATGAGATATTAAAATATGTATGGGATAGAGAGATAAACTGAGGTGTAGTGTTGCTATATTGATTAGGGAGTAGTTAAAATATTTGGAGGCTTTTATCTTGTCTTCTGTATATGCACCCTTCATTTAATGAATCTTTCCATTAGTAGACTCATCAAGTTCTTACTAGGAACCCTTCATCATCACTGATCATAAATGATCAGATATTTTTATCCTTTAGTACCAATGTCATTAAATGATAAACTGCTTAGTATTATATTAAACAATTATTATGTGTTAAAGAGATTTGATATTCTTCTTTCAGGTAATGAATGCTTCTTATTCATATTATGCAATTCTAAGTCAGATAAACAAACACAAATGAACATTGTAATTTTCTAAAATAATAAGAATACAAAAATGTTTGTTATTAATTATCAAAATAATTAAAGGTACTTCAGATATCAATGTGTTATTCTAGTTTTGGTTTATTGCTACAATGATTTTAAAAACACCTTATGCCATTCAATTACAAATATGAGGGCCGAAATAAACTGAGTTATTGCTTTAGTGATGTTTAATATCAAATGTTGGAATGTAGTGTCACAATAAAAATACTATATTAAAAGTGTATATTGAGAGTTGGTGAAATGTTTATTCTATTTTTTTGCTTACTAGTGATCTTTTCATATTCTTAAGGTTAGTGTGTAATATTCAAAATTTTATTTAGATTATGTTAAATTACCTGATAATCAGCAATATCCTATTGTGCTAGAAACAAAAAAAAGTTACTAGTACTTCAAAAATATATAAATTATTTATGTATAGCAGGAAATGGTAAGAAATTATTGTCCTTTCCAAGTTTGTTAATAATGGTTTTGAAATATTTGTAAATAAAATATAATATGCTCCATTGTATAACAGGAAAAGTTCAGACATTATCCTATCCTATCTATTATAAACAAATTATCACCCAATAATTAATTAATCAAGAAAGATATGTGTCCATTACAGTTATTTTATAAACCGAATATACTATTATAATAATTGTGTAACAAAGTGGCATGACATAAAGATTATGTCCAACTTTTGTAGTAATGTTGAAATTACTTTACTTTTATCTGTAGAACAAGACTATTAGAATGCAGGATCTCATGAAGAAATTGTTTAACCGATTTTTGATATTAGAATGGTTGTATTATGTCAATCATAACATACTATTTTCTCAGTATACTGGGACAAGTACTTATGTAAGTACAAAGGGAAATACAAAAATAAAAATAAAAGATTATTCATCTAATTTAATAAAAGGCCGTTTGGCAACAGTTTTTAACTGACAGTGACATTCATGAATACCAATTCATTCCAAAATATAGTGATGGTTTTTGGTATTCAATATTTAATAAACCAATAAGATTAATTGAATAATTAAAAAATAATAAAAATAATGTGGTTTCACAACAATATGGCTGTACATAATTACTTAATGGTAGATGAGATTCATATGAAAAAAATCAGAAATTTTATGCAATAAAATGACCTTCTCAATTGTTGCCAAAATGGCACAGGTACGTTGGTCATATTAATATGATCATTATTTAAGAATATATTTTGACTATCAAATTATAGTTTCCATAATCATAATTAGCCAGTGCCTATGTTTAGTCTGTTCTTGTCCTATTCTTTGTCTCAAGTTGATATTACCAGCTCCTCCTGCATTAAAAAGGAAATTTGTTTCTGTATTATACATGCTTATGAAGTTCCCAAAAATAAAACTTTATTATTTTTTTATATATTGAATAGTTAATGAAACAAGTCCGCAACAGCACTAAAGCATTGTTGTCTAAATCCTCACACATTCCCTTTAGACCAAGACTGAGAATTAAATGATTCTATGTTAATTTTAATGGCTATATCTCAGAAGTCATTGCATTAATCCATGGGAAATTCTCTGCAATTTCAAAAGGGACTTTATTATAAATAAGTATGGAAATTAATTTATTGTAAGTTAATATATAAAGTAGTAATGGTGATGCTCCCAACCATCAGTTTCAATTAAGTTTATATATAATACCATTTATCTGTATTGTAAAAATTCTACAATACAAGATTTATGTAAATAGACACATGGAAATTCAGGAGGTGTTGCTTTTCGTAACATATATTAAAATAGAAAAATTTTGTGTTCTGTATAATGAATGCTCCTTACTCATATTATAAAATTTCTATTGAAATAAGTAGGGAGGAATAATAATGCTATATATAAAATGGTACGTATCACCCCAAATTCAGAATGTGTCACGCCAAATGACAGCCCGCAGCCGCCTCGGTAGGCCTAGTCCCTCAAGAGGGCTGTTGAGCCATTGGTTGACTCTAAATCCATGAAATATTATAATGGTTAATATTAATATATGTCAGCCTAAAATTGTTGCTCTGTCACATTCTTCAAGCTTGTATGTTTTTTATAAATTTCTGTTTAATTAGAATTAATTATGTGATAATTTAATGTGTTTTGCCTATCTTCAATAATATCTCATCCACTGAGACGTGAAAGTATCTCAGTGTATTATTATTTGTTACTAAAGAATTATTTTGCATTTGAATTCTAGAATTTTGCCACTACAACATCAAGGGATATTATAACTGGTTATCACAATATATTCATTCTCTATAAATTGGCGCCCAACGTGTGGGTGGTCGTTTTTGAAACATTCATTTTGTTATTATAACTCCTGGTATTAGATGAAGATTATTTAACTCATATTTTAGAATAGAGTAAAAAAACAAAGTTATGCACATTGACATTTTTCGCCTCTTTCTCTCTGCTCCACTTAGACGCTTGTTGCCTTTACGGTCGGATCGGAGATTCGGTCTCTCGGAATCGCTTTCAGATGATGTTAGTTTGAGTGTGGCCCGGAGCAACGGCACCTGGCACTAATGTCGTTTTGCTTATCTGGCTGTCTCCAGACCAGGATTGATGTCGCCCATTCGAAAACGTGTTCTGATGAAAGTTTCCGCTGAAACGAAAAGAATAAAAAAATCTAACTCCTAAATGAGGAGGAAGTTGTCTGAAAAACTAATGACTGAGGTAACTTTTAATTTTCTGCATTACTTTCCTGTAGTCTGCCTCAACTTGGTTCTTGTAATGTCTCGGATTTAATACAAGTTAAATAAATAGTAAAGAAATGACCCGACTTGAAAAGTTTTCTCAATATGATGAATAATTCGAGAGGAAAACAAAATAAGGTGAAATTAAATTCGGAATGTGGGAAGACTGAATGATACACATGAATGGACCAGTCGACTGATATATTCATAACTGTTAAGAAATCTCTTTGTAAGTCAGAGCGGTCCACAAGTTATTATACTGAAGAAGACTTGGATCATGACAACTAACTCTTAAGTGGAACTAGATTTAATATATTAGCAGGTCATTTTATTTGCAGACAATCGACTGAAAATGGAAGCGTGTGTAGAAGTATTCAGGTTGCATAGTTACGTCATATAGAAGTTAACTTAGAAAGTGCATTGATGACCATTTGTGAGCAAGAAAAATATATAACAACGTTTTAAAATTTAATGAACCACTGTATGTAAGACGTATTTAGAGTCAGGAAACGTTTTATTCAACCAATAATTTATTGAATTGAGATTTAGAAGATTTTTCCTGACTGGTCAAGGATAAAAGATCTTTTTTTAAAATTTAAACTCGTACGCTGAAAAGCACTCAACGATATTGTCGCAGCTTTTGTAGTTGAAATACGTCTAACGTGGCCGGTGTATATCACTTTCTTTTGGAGCTATGATTCACCCCTGGTGACTTCATATTGTTTCAGGTCAAACGACCTAAGAAATCTTTTTTATATTATGAGAGAAAAAATTCTTAGCCAACTTTAATTAAGAAAGGCAATAGAACCTTCTCATCGCTCTTCTTTATGTGGCACCTTTTAATTTTTTTTCTCGTGTAGCGGGAAGGCGCGTATACATATATTTATGTACGTAGCTCTATATTAGACGCCATATTACTAAAGCCCCACCCACTGACTTCCTATTTATTACCTCGGCGCAGTTTTTCTTCGGCTGAGATTTAAACTTGTTATAACTTGGTGTGGAAATTACATTTTGTTGTGGGGATAAACCCTTTTGTTTATCCGCTTGATTTAGTGTCTGCAGTTAACTTTCTCGAAGAAAGTTGGAAGTGCACACGCACTGCGTAACGGTATGGGGGTGTTAGGGGAAGTTTAATCCTAGCCTCTACTTCTTGTCTTTGTATCTAAGTCTTCTTTCAAGCACAACATTGTGCTTCTAGTAGCGCTCGCTTTGCTCATGACGACGATATTACCAACAGAATAACAAATTATAATAAACTTCAGGCAGAATGTTGTTGCAAGTTGCTTCGGTTATTTAAACTTACACATCATCGTGAGCAATCAAACATTCAATTAATATTTTGTCTCCTTTTTTTTTCAAGTTCTACGTTGAAAGTAGCTATATTTTCCCCTTGCTTTAATGGCAACCAAAAAAATTCTTTTATGGAATACTAAGTATTTTTTATGAGTGCGCATTTTCTCAATTTTAAGATTTCTTTACTAAGTTCTGCTGTAATCTCTAAAATTATTATGTTATTAGTGGTATTTGATTTTTTAATTTAACAGAATCCTTGATTTTATCTACAATGTATTCGAATTTTGTAATCTTTTATTGTAGCAAGTGTAATATATATACTAACTTGTGTCATAATTTTTATTTTTCAATAAATATATAAGAACCTTTCATAATAGTACTCACGGTTTTGAAACGATTATATTTCCAGAATATAATAACAACAAGACCTAAGGGGCAGAGGCATGGACTCTTATTAATAAAGATATAGAGATTTTACGTAAATTTGAAAGGAAAATTATTAGGAGAATATATGGAGCTCTGAAAGTAGATGACAGTTGGAGAATAAGACATAACGAAGAGATATATTAGAAGGAGAAGACGCAGTTAGGTTTATAAAAATCACGTAGAATCTTATGGATAGGACATATACAGAAAATAGGTACCGAAAGAATGCATAAGGACGTATATAAAGGAAAAATATATGGTACTGCAAAAAGGGGAAGACCACAGAAACGATGGAGCTAAGATGTGTTAGAAGCCCTAAAGAGAATGAAGATAAGCAGATTTTGGGAGACGGCTGAGAGGAAAGAAGAGTGGAGGCAGATTGTGAAGGCGGCCCAAGTCCACATCGGTCTGTAGAGCATTGGAAAAAGAAGATATTTCCAGAAATGAGTTTCCATTGTATTTATTATAAAACGGGGTCAAGCTTTTTAACCCACGCAAAATTTTCCCCAATTTTTCAAATATAGTAACGAATATTATAAAACAGTGAAATCTAAACTAATATGATTGTCCTTATGTTTTCAATTTTATTTAACATTTTTTAACTTTGCTTCCTATTCTTATATAGGAAAACGAGTCTAGGTAAAAATTTTGAAAAACATTTTCCAGAAAAATGCCAATAGGCTTTAAAATTAGACACTAATAACATCGAGAAGGGCACATTGAATCAATCTGAGCCGTTTTTACAAGTTGACATATTTATCCCCTCCACCGCTCACTACAACTCCCATCACCTCTACAGAGTCTTTTCCTGGAACGTAAGTAATATGTGTCCTATGCTTTGTTGATATTCCTCCACGTAACTTAATTTACAAAAAGAATCTTGTGTAAAAACATATTCTGGTACTATTAATATTAAGCATGTTTTATAAACCGGCAGTCCGGTAAACACGATTTGGATTCTGGGAAAATGGCCTTTTGGGATCGTGTTTAGACCCATTGGGATATTGACCTCTCGGGCAATCGTCAATCCTAATAAGTTTGTCGGGAAAATAACCGGATAGTTAGAAACAAAAGTTTGCTTACCTAAATCGTATAGTTTCTGGTGCTTTTTTTGTATAATTTGACTTAGAAATTATATAATATTTTCTTATATTTTATAGAACCTACCGTTTTTTGGTTAACATAGATCTGTGTAGTTACAAAAATTACAATAACCAAAAGTAATTCGTTGAATAGGCTGACAGTAAATAAACATTTTCGCATGGTAGACAACGATATATATTCTCATTTTTTGTCATTTATTTAACGCATTTTACTCATAATAGTTAAATAAATTTTTTGTTGGTTTAATTAATTATAGTAATGTGCAATTTTTGTTTATATCTAAGGAAAAAAAATGTTAGCAACTATTTAGATAACTGAAAGTTAATTCTGTATGGCGTATTTTAGGGAACATGCGTAAGTTTTCGACCTACTTCATACTTAATATGATTAAGTTGGTGATTTTATGAAATCTTTTCCGTAAGCCGCACGCGCCATCCAGTCCAATCACTACGTTTTTGATAGAACAATTCCGAGCGCTCTGTATTTTCATTTGTTCCTTTTTGCCCTCCACGAAAAACCTCATTACATCCCGAGGCCCCTCAAGGCAAAAGGAAATGCCGTAACGTGCAGGAATGCAGCAATGCAATTCTTGAAGCCGAAGACTGGGTGATTTGCAGCCCCTAAATTCTTTACTAACATTTTTTTCTATAACTATGTGTGATATTTTAAAGGAAAATAGGAATGGAAATAATTTTTCCTGTATTATTTCCAAATTTACCATCTAAATCGTAGTCAATAAAAATTCATATTTGAACTTTAGATTAGGAAGCCTTAGATCAGTAGATGTTTCAGAATTGTAGGTTACAACCTTAAATAAAATTTCCAAAATCTGAGATATGTATGCTTGTATATACATAAAATGTATTTTTCTTGGATATACATATTGCAGAACAATGTGCATAACATTAAATAAGTAGATATGTTATGACGCTCGGAGACTTGCAGCTGATATAAAATAATGAGCATAATAAATTATTTTATTCAAGAAAAGTATTTTTCATATCTTATCTTTTCAACAAACATGGTTTTAATAAGTTATAGTTTCTTACACCAATTTGTGAGAACAATAAAAATAGATTACTTTACAATTCAATTTTTTCAAAAAATTAGTATATTTTATGATAAATGGCAAAAAGTCCTATAAGTCAGAAGAATTATTACATTTATTGACATCATTACATTACAAGACGATTTGACCTTTTAGTTAGGACCTAATCTGATGTTTAAAAATACCAGATGAGGTAAAAAACTAAGGGATTAACTGATGTCAATAAATTTTAATAATTATTCTGACTTATAGGCCTTTTTACCATACATTATTTCCAAAAAGTCCCTTAATATAACTAATTTAGTATCTTTTATGTTTTAAAGTAATAAGTTTTATATTTATAACAATATATTTGTATTCTTCAATTGTAAAACACCTAAAGGGAAATGGCACTAAAAAATTTTGACTGTCATATTCAAAGGGTGTTTATATTTTAGTATATTCAAATAAAATAACCACAAAATATCATTATTTTGAAATTAAAAAACTCATTGAAAATATAAAAACATATCCGTATAAGGTCAAAAATTAACACTTAAATGATTTTAAAATTTAAAAAAGAACTGACAATAATAAATCATAAAATTAAGTTTATTAAAACGTGTCTGCAAATTTTGTTACTTTTGTTTCAAATGTAGAGAGGGATTAGATCAAGCATTTTGAAAATTACACAGTAAAATTCGAGCGACGTTAACAAGCAGTGGTACTAAAATAAAATCAAAGAAGTTAGCTTATAGTTATTGATGGGTCTCATAGTAGAAGTTTGTTTTCAAAATTTCTTGGTGTGATTGATTGTATTTCGTACTATGTCAGTCAAACTGAACGTCATTACAAGCCCGAATGAAATAACATGAATCCGACAAAATAATTCTCTGTATAGTCTTCAGACGTGAAATGAATTTTAATAATTATTTGATTCGTTATATTCAAAGATTTTAGATTTACACAACGTACAACTATACAATTATATCAGAAATGCATTATTTTAAATCTAACGTTACTGCAACTCTGTACAAATCGACAGTTCAACCTCTAATGCAATGAATATAAATGTTTTTACTAATATCAGAGTGACTGCAATGAAATAATAAATAGAACGAACAAATATAAAAATGACAATATTCAATTTTATTGTACAAAAACACAGGTAAACAATACATTGCATTCCCCCCTCCCCTTAAATTACGAGATTTCAATTGGTTATACGATTTATCGAATTTCACTTAAATACGAAATTTAGATGATTCACTTTTCGACAATTATCGTAAAAGTATTGAAAGTCTTCTAAGCCAAGCAATAAAGCCGAGATAGAATTGGATTAAGAATATAACGTTCTTAAGATCGAATTGAATAATGAGACGTAATGTAATAATTAAAAATAGCCACACCGCAGTCTCATTTATTTATTTTACCTTCAGTTAGAAAGTATTACATAACTATATGGGGCGAAAATAGAAGAATTTGATTTTGTAAAATTAAAATCTTCCCCACGAAAATAAATAAATAACTGAGGCTATATGTTGGTTTTTAAAATTATAAGATTACACGTATTTTCTACTTGTTATCCTTGATATTTTCTAAAAAGAAGAGAAAGAATTAAATAAATAACCTAAAATCATCGAGGCAAAATAGCTGCATTATTTTATAGAGACCGAATAACGGACTGAGTCTACAAATATGCTGATAATTTTCCACATATCCCCATTCCAATTTCGTTCCTGTGATTTTAATGGGGAGTTAACTCCTTCAGAATCACCCTCATATAGTCTGTTCCTCCCTCCCCCTTTCCCAGAAAATTCAGAATTTTTCCTCATCATATTTATTGGCTATGGAAAGGTGTTATTATTTTTCCGAACCATAATTAACAAATTTTAAACTTTAATAAAATCATGAAGTTTCCTTCCAAGTGTGAGTTGTTGTTTGCATAATATTCATGAGATGATCTGCAGTCGCCGAGGTTTTCTCATTTGACTCGCGAGAGGATACAATCTGTGTGGCGATTTTTGAAATGTTTGGTACGAGAGTCACGGATTGAATATGCGAAACAGAAGGAAGGATCTCTCTTTGCAGATTCTCACTTCCTTGCACGTATTCGGCGACGAAGTAACACGTTGTCGCTGGCTGCCCACGCTCTTATAATGTTCCTGTCGTGAATAGGTTACCGAGGGAGACGGGAAAAAGAAGAGGCGCTTTCCATTTCCCCCAAGTCTGATGACAAACACAAGATAAAGTTGCCATTTCTGAAGGCTTCCTTTTGCTGGTGGATAGAAATTCATGGAAAGTCTTTACAGATTCAGGCAATTTTCCATTGTGCGCAACTTACTTCCGAAGGGGAAGGCTGTTTATGGAAAACAAGTTTGCACGTCAGCTCACTTTACGTAATGTTTATATCAAAATACGAAACGGGAAAACATTTATGCCTACCTTTGACGATTATTAGTTGTTTAATACCTAATCTACGACCCATATTTTTTTAATTGCTGGTATTGTTTTTTTAAATTAAATAATAGAAATCTTATTATCGATTGCAGAGGATCGAAATACTACTCATTATTCCATTTCAATGCATTTAAGGAGGGAAATATGACCGACATGAAATAGGCGATCGTGGATGTAAGTTTTTGAAGATGAAGGATAATTAGCATGTTTGTTCATCAACTTTGTTTGCAGTTGCTTTAAAATTATTAGCAAAGAACTCATAAGTCACGTGTATTTGTATTTCTACAATTAATTTTGTCTGGTTTGAGTATTTAAAAATATGTAGGAGAATTCGGGGCGAAACGGGATAGCGTGATAGAATGTGATACCCTTTTATT
The DNA here is from genome assembly GCA_034510155.1 of Eucriotettix oculatus. Lineage (NCBI taxonomy): Eukaryota > Metazoa > Arthropoda > Insecta > Orthoptera > Tetrigidae > Eucriotettix > Eucriotettix oculatus. The sequence goes on from CM067382.1 coordinate 45,530,617, forward strand.
TTGACTGTATAGAGCTGGAGTTTAGTAAATAGGGGTGGCACATGGCGATTGGTCAAGGAATAAATCCTGGCAGCCGACTTGACCAAGTTCTGACTATAATAGTGAATGAACTCTTGTTTTGGCGTCTTACATCTGTGAGTTTATAATTTTTGCAGCATTTGGACAGAAGGTAAGCAACAAAATCGCTCTCTTTTAACTCTGTAATGGTATATATTCGTAAACTAGGTGTCTTTAGCTGCATATAAGTTACGTATTATGCTTAAATCTGCTTCTATTAATGCTTGGTGAAAAATCTTAAACTAAAACTTGCGTGCGGAGCGGAGCGTGATACTACCGTATACAGAAAAAAAGAAAAAAAACGAAAAACTGATGGAATCACCTTATTAGAACGAGTGATAGGATACTGTGCCCAAAAAGAACAGGTAAAGAAAGAAAAGGATCGTGAAAAAAAGGGAAAATGTTAGCGAAGGCTGTGAAGGTGCAAAATAATCTCTTTGCGAAAGGAAAAATTGATAAAGTGATCAACCATACGCAAAAGAAACACAAAAGCAGTTAAGAGTTTTCTTAAATTAAATTTTGCTGCATTAATTGTAATTAAAAAAACATCCTGTTCCGTTCTATCCCGGGACAGAACGAGAAATTTCGTTTCAAAAATTAACTAAAATTCTAAATTTGTTATTCTAAGTTATTTTGATATTGGATTAAGTAAATAATAGAATAAAATAATATTTTATACCTTTATGAAGCGGTTTTCATTTTTCGAAAATTATATAAAAATTAATGAACGTAGACTTTCCCGGTGAATAATTCGGATGAAATCTTCACGGTTAACCAACCGGGTCCCCGGTGAAGATTTCGTCCGTATATAAAAATTGTTAAACTATAAGGGTCCTGTTCAGCCCCGTAGTGGATATTTGCCTATTTAATAACGGACCCTTTCTCACCCCGACGCTTTGAAGACATTGAAAACTATGGAATCGACTTGGGCCATGTTTCTCCTTTTCATTCAACTTTACGCCTCAAACGAACCGATGAGGGCTGTACTTTAACTTAAACGGCACGATGAAAGTCAATAACAGATTAAACGAACGCAAAAATATAAATACCGGATATATAGGATTATGAAAACTAACTCCTTCCCATTTCCTTTCCAAGTTGAAGGCGTTGAACTTAATTGTCAGCGTCTTTGAAAAAGAATGATTGGATACCAGTGAAGGCCTTTTTTGTACAATTTTTCGCCTCTCTTAACTATCTCATATGTGATGATATATGCTGAGCTTCAAGTAAACCCCACTAAAAATGGATTCGACGCCAATCTAATTCGTTCTCACATTTAATTTGTCACAAGTTTCAGCATCATAGCCACTCTTCACAGCGATGTACATGTCCCTTACCACTGCGCACTTTTCTTACTCATCTTGGCCTCCTTTGATGTGTGGAGGAAACTGCTTCCACAGCCAAGCTAGGCCGACTCCCTTTCCAACCATCGCCAATATCGGTCAATACAAGGCAACCCTCGTCTACAATATGGTCATTGGTCCAGTTTGTGACATGGTGTAGAGGGGCCGTTAGGGGTGCTCCGCTTCCTTGCCGTGGTTGATTTTGGCCTTAGAATGGATCGAGCGACCCCGAAAATATCACACAATATTCAGACAATTTTTTGCTCAGCCTCTTGCCACACACTCCTTCAGCGGTGGTAGGAGTGTCTAACCCCCATAGAGTATTTTTATTAGATTGTACAATATTTAGTTGAAATTGATCTCAGTGTTTGAGAGTCTATGCACAAAACAGACATATGATTTATTTTTGTAGAAATTTCGGATAACAGTGCCCCAATTTATAAGTGGTACGTAGCCCTCTTTATTGAGCACCATTATTGTAGAGAAATTAAAACATACAACCAACATGGCTTCACTTGGTCAGGTTATGGGATATTTTTCCCTGGCAAATAAAAGCTTTTATCAGGAAAAAATAGAATTGAGTGAAGATTTTCTTGATTAATGGTCTCTCTAAAATACTGTGTCGTACTCCGTCATAACTTTCCTTTATGCACGATCCATTGACCCCAATTAATTGACGAAATACGCATAAAAAACAGACGGTGTGACACAAATCAAATGGGAATCTGCGAGCGACAGTTTATGAAACATCCATTTGGCATTCGCCGAACGGGGGAGTTTTTAATCAAATATCTCGCCACTTGCCGAAGGTGATGGATGACTGTGAATATGCGAAGGTCCAGAGGCGGAAAAACCGGACGGAAGCCAGCAGCCATAACTCAGCTTCTGATTGGGAGTGTCACCGATGTTATTTCCTGCCACCGATACCAAACTCTCTGGTCAGATATCGTATAATTAAAACGCATGTCCGCGGGTTTAACAGCGATTTAGCACATGTTCATCCCGGTAGGCCATGTATTATTTTATTACGTCAGATTGTAAATTCACAAACATGTACAGAAAGTTATATATTTAAATCATGACTTCTACGGCGCCCAACCCCGTATTCTGCTATCTTTTTCGAATAATAACAAAACAATAAAATTGTACACTCTTGATTTGATTTTAAAAATGGTGGATGTGTCTCCATGTAAGAGATAGTAAGTTGAGAACAGAAGAACTCCACGTAATGAAAGTCGACTTAAGATTATTAATTGGGCAACCGAACACGGGACAAAATTATTTACATTGTGTAATTATTTTTATTTTAAAATTTACCTGATGTAGCCCACGAAGATGTATGAAACGTCGTAATTATTATTAACTAAATAGCAATTAAATATTTTGCTTGTCACGTATTCGCCTGAGATTGTAGGTCCTCAGAGAGCCGTAAACAAGAAAAGTAAGGATCCTTTACAATTTTTCGATGTAGCAGAGCTTGGCCTTGACTCTTCACTCGATTCTCGTTCGGAACGTGGAAAGTAAATGAGATGTAAGGACTATCTCGAAGAGTTGTAAAGTTTCGAGAAACGTCAGGACGGTTTTGATAGTGTGAGTAGGTACGCCTGATAAGAATCGGAAGGTTGGAGTTTTTACCAGTTAAAACGCAGATATGTATATTTAGATATGCGTGTAATTACAGTCAATATTACACACTGTAAGAAGCGGGAATTAAATGTTAGGAAAGGGCCTAACAGGGAGTCAAACTATAGCCTTCGGCCTAGCTGTGTGTGATCGACTTCTTTGAAATCGAAGAGTGAGAGGCTTTTAAGATGCGTGGTGGATGTCATTGGTCTATTATGTAGGACCGCTGATGTATCAGCTACTGCGGGGTTTGTTAACCTGTATCACAAGCGTTTTAAGGAATGCGTCCATCCATCAAGGCAATTATTTTATTAATTAATATTATTTATGGAGAATACTTTATACGACATTTAATCAGTGGTTTGAATGTGCAACATAGGTTTCTGTTATTCCTTGTAGTATAAAAGCATTGATTGTGGCTTTATTTGAATGAAGGGAACTATCATAATCTGGCAAACTGAGTCGTCACCATTACAATTTGCAGACGAATACGAATCAACGAAAAAACGAACACCAATGATGCAATTTAAGGCCTTCTTTCCAACGCCGCTCTATCCGAAACGCACGATGAGAAAAGAACCCTTAACTAATTGGCCGCTGCGGACGAACAACGCCATTATCTCCCAGATTATTCGCGAATTGCGTAATAGTTTATGGTCAGACATACGCCATCTGCCGTCGACAACAATGCACATCGGTGTTCGCAATTAAAAAGTTTTAATGACTCCGGTCGCGTCACGTGTGGCCTTCGCCGCCGCGGGGGCGGTTCTCGTGTCACAAGGGAAGGAACGTAATTAGCAGGTTTCGCAGAAACACCCCCAACTGTCCGAACTCTGCAGGCCTCGCAGGACCCCACACAACTTCCTCGTTTGCCACCCGCAGGCTCTCGGGGGCATCAGCTGCAAGGCGACGACTAAAGGGTAAACTGTCGCTTAAAAATTTTAATATAAACTTAGGAGTTGGCAGGATTTTATTCTATATTCGAGTTCGGAAAACTCACTGTGGATGAAGCGATAGATGCGGGGGCTTTTAGGAATATTCGTCCGCCTGAGAAATTTCTCTGTTAGTGAAATGGACACTCCTTTTTTGAAAATGATAGTTTCCTCCGTCAAGAAAAAAAGGAGAAATGGATATTTCTGCTGCGTAAAAAATCAACTCTTAGGACAAATAATTTTTGTGTCAATCAATATTTAAATATTATATTTCCTCCCCCAAAACGACCCGTGTTATAGCGTGCACTATGTGATCGTCCGATTTCGCTCTAAATCATCGGGGTTCGTTATATCCAGGTTGTGGTTCTATTTTCAACAAAATAAGTTGATTTTATTATTATTGTTATAATTATAAAATATAAAAATTAAATTAGAATACTAATCTAAATGGAAATATAAAATGTAAATAGAAAATTCTGTGGGTAGGGTAACTAACCAAGAAGTTCTAAACACAATAGGGAAAGAGAGAACAATTTGAAGGACTTTGACTAAGAGAAGGGATAGATTAATAGGCTGCGTTTTGAGACTTGAGAGTCTTTTAAAATTGGCATTAGAGGTAAGGCTGTGGGGTGAGAACAGAAGAGGGAGGTCAATGACGGAATACGCTAAGCTGATGAAAAGGCTTGTGCAGGATTGGTTAGCATGGAGGGTTGCATCAGAGCAGTCTATGGACTTAATACCACAACAACAACTGAAAAAAATCTGGCCTTTTGTCATGCCGTTTTTCGTGATTTTTCACGACAGGAGCGTGAAAGGTAGGCAGGAACTGCCAGTTTTAAACCGGTCTAAACTGTTTAATCAACAAGTTTTAATTTTCTTTTCAGTTATGTTTTTAAATGATGAAACGTAGAGCTGTTTATTCTTCAATGCCGTTAAGGTTGCTGAGAATGTATCTTTTTAAATACTTTAAAACTTTTAACACCGTGGTCGCTTTCTCTTATAAATTCAACATTTTTAACTGATCGAACGACACTTTAACTGTCTTGAGCACATTTCGATAGAATTATAACTGATGAACTTTTTTAGTTCTCAGACTTATAAAGGGCATAGCGAAATTTGACTCAGTAAAATTGCCTAAGAATAAATGTTTTACGGGTGTACGAAGAACGTATAAAAGTACATATACTTTTGAAGTAAAAATATCTTGTCTGAAATTCAAATAAAAATGAGAAACTGTAGATGTGGGGGCTGATGAATATTTCACACTTCCGCTAGGCAGTATTCGGTCCAAAAAAGTTTTCGAAGACTTGAGAGATTTCTCGTTATCACAGGAGTTTCCCTTGTTGTATCAGAGTCAATTTATAGGCAAAAAAATTATTTCAATCGGAAAGGAAACATTTTATCTTTAAAACAGAGTTCTACTGGATATGAAGCCACTCCAAATCCTACTTAGTTCTGTTTTACGAAGAAAATGACGCCGAGCAACGAAATAATTGGTTTACCTGTAGTCAGCCAAAATGTAACATTAATATCAATTCCACCGCTATTCTACAATGTATTTATGAATAGACTAGCATGCATCGGAATGAAATTTTTGGCAATAATTTCTAATAACAACGTCCAGTTTTTTTTAACTACTAGCCACACAAATTGTTCCCGAAAATAGCGTCCGTGGCTAAATGGGTCGCTGTTATAAAGTTTCCCCAACACGATAAACTTGCATAATAAAGTGTAAAGTTAAACAAGTCACGTACCGTAAACTGCACAATAGGACGGCAATTAACAACTTTTAGTGGTTCTTACATTAGGGCACCACATTCAAGCCGCGTAGAGACCGCCACTAAACTATGAGACTGTCCGTCGACGAGGAGAACAAATGGACGAATTATGGAAGGAAAAAAATATTTTAAAAGGAGAAGATAAATCAGGTAAACTCTTCAGTATGACTGTGTTTGATTTTTGCATAAGTTAACAGTTATGTAGTTGCCAAGTATTCTTTTTTGTTAATATTCTGTGGCTTTTAATGATACAGACCTAATTGCATAGCCGAACACCACGTTGGATGTTAACTATGTAAATTGATGTTTTCTGGGACTTAACAGTTGATTTTGAAAGTAGTTTCTTGAAATTACGATTTATGTAATATTTTTTAAAAATATTAGTTACTATTTTATCTTATAAAATAATATTCCTAAAGTTCTGAATCGTTGACCTGGAGAACCGCTGATCTGTATAAAATTGAAGTATCCAGGGAGAGAGTGATTCCGGTCACGCCCATCTCCCCGTCTTCGCCTCGATATTGCCATGTTGTTAAGTCGACACGGAAGCTCCTTACCAACTATGCTTACTCTCGCCACCCTTCATAAATCCCCTTCCCTAAAAGAATTTATGTTCTCCATAGCCGTGACATCGGAGGGCCGGGACGCTAACGAGATTTACTGTTCATAAAATTAAGCTCGTACATCACGAGGTGCGCTCGTCGTCGGATAAATCTTCATTGCGTTCCGTCTGCTGAACGGACGGAAGAGCCGGGGGTTGATCGCGCGGATTTATGAACTGTAGCGCGAATCTCGGCCCGGCTCTTAATTACTACTGCATCGGTCGGAAGAGGAACGGGCGTGACTTTGTTTGGCCGGAGGTAGTTTTAGGCCCTCGTTAGCGACATCGCCGGCAAATAACAGCGCCAAAGCTGCACTGCAATCAAGCGGATCCGAGAAAAAGATCCAAGAAAAATTCAACCCAACTCAAAAATATTCCCTCAAGGAAATATAAGCCCTTGCGCAATGGCAGGCTTAGTGTTACTCGATGATAAAGTGATATCCATTAAATTGTACAACATTTGAGAAAAATTACTCAGTACTTAAAGCTAATTAAGCAGAACTCACTACAAACGCTGTCTTCTGTCATAATTTCGTCTTTTGTCGATACCTCTTGGACATTTTCTCATAAATTATAAAATTACGAAACACCGCCAATAAATTTGTTAAAATTCCAGTTTTTAGAGTCGAATTGATAGAATATATAACTATATAAAGAAAAAAATGTTTATTGGGTCTAAACCTGTGTCAATAACTTTTACCAGTGAAGCACAATAGTGGAAGGTCATCAAACGTTTCCACCGTGTTTCTTTTTATTTTGCCAATTTCTAAAACCTGCTTTGGTCGATTTCACAGGCGTTAAAGTTGTAAAAGTTTTTGCTTTCCAATATTGATCAACACAGTCGCCATCAGATAGACTTATGTCAACATAATCCATGACTTCTTCATCTTTTATCTCTTGAAATCATCTATTCAAAAGGATATTCGAAACAACAGTCTGATAAAAATGAAGTCACCGTTGTCATATTGGTTGCATTATAAAACCACGTATATTTCCAATGCAATTACAGATACTAATTTCATAAAAAGGATGTAATGCACATCAAAAATTTAAGAAATTATACAGAAAATATATTTCAAATTGCTAGAATTGCAGAAAGTTTAGCTACTACTGTCGGTGGCGCCCATGTTGGTGTTTTTTCAAAGTAACTTGCCGACACAGGGTTCAAAAAATCTGAGTGTGTCTGTATCAGTTCTTAAGTTAAATTTAGCCATTTAACTACACCGGTTTTCTTAAACGTTTCTTAGACTATATAATTACCCTGTATTACAAGTATGGACAGTTTTTGCTTTAGGTTACCGTAAAATAGTTTCATGTAAAGACGTATTATATTCTACTTCACCGGGCAATAACTAAATTAATAACAATCTATCAACGATGGTCAACCCAATTTTTATTCAGAAATGTACGGTGACAGTAATTCTCTTGAATTCCAATAAATGAGGCCTGCGCATATCCAAATATGTATCAAACTTTATTACCCAGACATTTTTATTTGTATAATGGATTCAGTGAAATTGTTCTTTCGATGTGAACATTATTACACAAAAGTTTTATTACTGGATCTGTGAAATCTGGTGACGTAATTTGGTGACAGTTCGAAGCTTCATCTACTCATTAGTCTATGAGGCAACTTTTATTCCGTCACGTATCGAGATATTAATCAATTCATCTCTCTAAAAAGAATACCAACGACGTTTTAAATAATTATTTTTGTCAGAAAATCACGAAGTTGTCTCCAGAAAAACTAACCCGACTGGGATTTAACTATAACCTACAGTTTATAAGGTTTATACAAATGAAAATTTGAGTTTTCATCTGTGAAAACAAGCCTCCATACAAAAAAATTAATTTAAGCACAGGAACCATTGGCAATATCTGATCTGATTTCTCTTGCCTCCCTTCCGTAAACACGCACCTGTAAAGAGCAAACACCCTTGTTAATTAATTTGGAGAACGGGAAGCAGGAAGCAGCGCAACCAGATGAAATATCTGGTAACTCACCATCTGGTGGATAACCACAGGACAATTAACACGATCTGACGCGCGGCCGCAGAGAACCGCCACCTCATTGCTACATTGCCGCTAATCGCAATATTTCCAGCTGCTGCAGCACTGCGGATGTACAATAATTAATCGAAGCTAACCAAATTCAATATAAAGCTGCAGTTGAAAAATACGAATTATATTTTTTATATCTCCGTTGTATTTGCGTACAGTATGGGAATTTTAAACTAATAAATAAGATTGATTTGAAACTTGTATTTTATCATAAAAAAGATTTTTAACCACACATGTAAAAACATTATTAATATCTCTTTAATATATATTCCCAATTTATCTCTCTCATAAATGGAAATATGGGCGTCAAATAAAATGTTGTCACATTGTTCCAATTAAAGAACGACATACGATATGATTATATATAATTTATGTACTGTAACGTAACTTGTCGTAATTTAGTTCAAATCTCTCGGATGAGGATAAGAAAAAGCCAAAACCAACAATACATAAATAAAAGAAAGAAAATAATCTTTTAAAAGTTCATTGAACTAGTGCAAAGCTGAATCGGGAACACACACTCAGACTCGCACCCTGTTCCTTTCCGAGGGCAGCCCTCGTCCTAGCACCACACTCGACCGTCCAGGCCGACGTCCAAAATCAGAAGGAAGGGTCCTCGTAGTCATGCTCACGCCACACGCTCGTTCCCCTCCACCTTTCCTTCACGTCGCGGGGGCCTCGATTTTCTGGCGCCAGAGCGTTATCCCCCATGTTACACATGTCGGTAGATTGGTAGGCTAGAGTTGTGTAGGAAGGAATAAAACGGCATACAATGAGAGAAAGGCGGACGCGTGACGCGAGTGTAACGTCACAATACTGCAAAAAATATTTTTTTAAAGTATTACAATTAAAGAGATTTTTGTTATATAAACGGATAAACCTAATTTTTGCTTTTCAAATTTTTTTCTTATTAATGCTGTATCCATAATTTTCGTTGGAACCAAGATGAAGGGCAGTATTTCTGTTGCTGGTTAATTCTGATCATCAGAGGAGGACGGGGGAGGGGGTGACAAGGGGTTAGTTACAAAATTGACTAAATGACGAATTAATTCCCTTCCCTTTAGAAGTGGAATAAAAAAATTCGAGTTACACCTATAATTTTCACAGTATGCGAGGGTTTTCAATTTTTTTTATAATGTGTCAGTACAAAATGGCGTCCCTAAAGATATATCAACACTATTTCCCGCTTTAAGTTTATTTTGGATCTATGTAATATGTCGCTCATTACGGGGAAAGTTTTTATTTTATAGTTGACTATATTCTCATTATTTCGGGTTCAAAATAATTTTGGAACATCCAAATTTTCCCTGAAATAGAATTATCTGTTAATAATTCCAAATAATGTAATTAATGAATTCCGTATGTATATGCATCGCTTTTAGAATATGCTGCAAACTGGTTGAAAAATTTCAGGAGTTTTTTTATACGACTGAAAGAGACCGTTCCAATCAAATAATTGAACACGACTCGTTCTGTTCCCCATTCCGTTTCCGTCTTTGCTTTGTAATTTTAGCATCAGGTTTTCCTGCGTGCTGCACGCTACCCTTTTCCTCGATTTCTTCCTTTCAACCTAATTTTAGAAACGCTTTGAGAGCTTCACCTGTATTTCAGAAAATAAAATGGACGACGAAATATCCGTAGTGATTTGGGCAATCACATTGTGGAAACTGAGTAACAGTATCTGGTTCTTTTTAGTGTGTGTTACTGATATTTGTGTAGGAACGTACCATAGTATCTCAATAGTTTGAAATCTTTAACGATATTAATATTTCGTTATTCTCACATATGGAAAATTCAGTATCAATCCCATAACCTGTTTATCGGTTTCATAATTTCAGTTTTCTTATCTGATTTTATTTCATTTTCTTAATTGAGTAGTGTTTTTTAGTGATCGTCAGAGCTTTGCACGGGTATTTCTTTACAATTTCGCTCTCTCTCTTTCCCCTTTCAGGGCTATATACTCCTAAATGAACTAATAAATAGTCAAGTTATTCGGAAATAAAGTTATATTTAATAACAAAAATCTAATATATCAATGTTCAAGTGTAATAATAAATTAATATAAATACCCAATAAATTAAAGAGATATAAACTTATAAAATTTTTAATGTCTCAAACCACAAACATTATGGTTGCAATTATTTGATCAGTTTATTTCACTTATGTTTATTTATAGTATTTGGAGATGTTACAATGAAAGGAACGCAAAGTCTTGATGTTATAAATTTTTGTTATTAAGTTAAATTTCATTTCTCACTTAATAGTCTCTGTGCACATTTATTTTCCAAGAAGTCATATAAATATAACTATCAAAACAGTTCCTCTCAGCACTTCATCACAGTACTTATTTTTTGCAGTACACTTCTGCTCCAATCCCATAATACTTTGTTGTCGTTTTGAATTTATAGTTAAGTAGACTTTTCAATAATATTAGAAATAATACATATGAATGCTTGAAGTATTTCATAAACCTTGTTTCTCAGATATAATTTCTTTTATTGGTCCTGTCACTCTCGTTACGGCGAGATAATATGCAAATTAAAACAATATTCATGAAATTGCGTTTTTCAAAAAGGTAAATCGATGGAAATTGGTCTTCAAGCATTAAAATCCATATGATCTAAATTATCAGAATATTTGAAGTTTGGAATGGAGTGAATGTGATGATCTCGTCCCCTGACTGTTAAAGTAGAACTAATTTTATACTACAAATATTATGGGAAATTCCTCAGTTACAATAACGTACAGTAGAATTTGGGTCGTCAAAAATTCAAATCTTCTGTATGATTGAACTGTGAATGGTAACGATTCGAATGTTCTGCCGAAGCCCCACCTCAGTCAGGGTAAGTTATAACATGAATATGCGAATGTGAAGGCAGCTGAATTTCCGAGCCGTTTGCGTGCTGGAGAACGGAGGACATATTAATATCGTAAAGGAAATCGCCATCAGTATTCTCGAGGGCTCCTGCGGCTTCGGCAGCGCCTGGTATGTATTGAGAAGCTCCTGGAAGAGAGAGGAAGGGGAATATGGAAGTTGCCTTTCATCCTGGAGTGTACACTGAGGTGCAACGAATAGCAAGTAGGTGTCATCTATGCTGTGAATCCATGCAGTAGTCTGAAATATGCAGCCGTCAACACGTATAAAATGTAAATTATAATTTTTCCGTCATTGTAATTTTTATACTGCTTTAAAATTCCAATTTCAATACTCTGACGCTTTATTGAACGTATTCAAGCATCGGAATAGAGAATAAATTAGTCAAGCAAAAAAATAGATTTATTATATCCTTTATTTTTCTAAAGAGAAAAAAGGTCAAGTAAAAATTATATATATATATATATATATATACATAAATATTAATTGTGTATTGACTCTAGGACTATGTAAACTGAGTAAGTAGAAATACATAAATACGTTCTATATATAGAAAATAGAAATGCACGAATGAGAGGAAAATACTGTGACATTCAATTAATTCAAAAGTTTTACGTAGGTGAACAATGGAAAATATTTAATTTGACAGGTTTTAATTAATATTTGAAAAGCTTTAAATTATTTAAATGAAAGTAATAGGAAAAAAACCGATAGAAAATTCACGGTTTTATTACCGAACATTTCACCAGTTATAGTTTCGCGACGGAACACTTGATACTGGTGAGATTAGTGATGAATAGGGGTCAGGAAAAAAAATATATATTATAATTACTACTAATTGATAAATATTAAATGTGATGATGTAACACTTCTTAATTCCAATACTTTTGAAGTGAACAGTCGAAGTAAACTGTTTACGGACGCACTAAAAGCTATACTGTCATCAGCACCAGAGAAAGGAATATTTTTATATTTAATAAATTTTCTAAGGAATTTCCTATTCCCGTCGTTAGGCTGTTAAATAGCTTTATCCTTGTTTAATTAATGCTTGATTAATAACATTTAAGGAGATGTTTGTCCTATGACGAAAATTATTCCTTTCTATAAGTCAAAAGTATATTTTAATTACATTCAAAATTGTACTCACAAGAAACATTCATTAATAGCAAAAAATTTAATAAAAATATTGGGAATAATCGTGATATATTCCAAGCTGCTAACAAGAAACAGTGGTAAATTAAAATTGTTGTCTGCTTTTACGTCACTTAGTAGTTAATTATTTAATATTTAAAAAGATCGTATTTTATTAACTTATAAAATAAAAATATAATACATACCTTATATATATATGCGCTATTTGGCTCGTGTAATGTTGTAATGATAAAAATATGGGGGATGTTTAAAGAAAAATCTGCCTCGAGATATAACAACCCTCCGACTGTTTCCAATTAAATATCGAACGTCTTTGTTTATATACGCACATTCTTCGATAATCAGGCCGGATGCCTTGAAGCACACCTCTCATAAAAATAATATTTATAGTAATTTAGTATTATTATTTATACCACATAGCCCGACTTACATCTTACAATGCAATGAACTTGTTACTTTACTTCGCTATGATGAGTTTAATACAGCAGATGACGTTAAACTTTTTAGAAAATTCCAGACGCCTCTACCACCTTACAACATGAGCAGAACCACAATTTATAGGTTCATTATTTTTAGTAGTAAAATATATTAAAAATATTATTGACTCTATCTTCTTTCCCGTAACCTTGAAGTTTTCCGTCGAACAGCTGCACCAGATATAAATTAAATAAATAAATACTTATAGAAACGCCACTTTTCAACTTCACAATGATAGGGACAACATTGGGGAAAATACAATATGTTAGCGCTTGTAGTTTTTATCTGAAAGTTTCATTTCTTTAATCTCAATGTATTTATTTCAGCCCTCAGCCTGTATAGGTTACATGCTCATTTCCTCTTTTCGAGTTTACGAGCTGAACATTAATTGCTCCAACGAGTTTTAACCGAGTGTGTTCCATGCTCATTATAACAAATAATTTTCTAGTAAACGCATGATAACTGGAAACAAATTACTGACCTGTATCTAATTTTTAATTTCAATTGAAAATAGTTATCAGTAATATTTTCATTTTTGTTGCCAACATATTTTTTTCGACTGTTCTCTATTTTTGCAGTATTCGTTCTCTACACAGTGGATTGTCTTTTATTTTTACGGTTGAAGAATAATGATCTTGATACGGTGTGGCAGATAAGTAGTGAATGGTGTCCTATTTTGAGGTCTCCGTTGGCTTTCAGTGTCGTATAAGCCCTTCATTAGTGTTGCTAGGTGACTCCAAGAACGAGGAACAGCAAAACGCTCTCTGCGGTTGCGGTTCGTATCGGCTTTGAATTTACCGATGCAATGAATCGGCAAGGAATTTTACAGTAAACTTCACTTAGCCACAACGAGGATTGTAAATCAATACCGACGGAGGAAGATGGTTCCCAGGGGAATAAAATGCTTAAATGCGACGAGGACGTGAAATTTCCGGGAGAAGGATACCAAATGTCTACAGGCTTATTTATATTCAAATTTTAGTTACAATATGTATTCGTTAGAGGTAAAATTATATAGACTGTGTTAGAAAAGTATTTTTATGAAACAAATCTTCTTATTTCATCTCTTCCACAATGCCTGAAGGTTGTTTGCAGTTTAGTGGAAGTTTACAATATTTAATGACTTCGGATACAGATTGTTATTATTTTAAACTTATGAAAATATTTTTAATTCATGGAGAAATCCTGTTCGCTAATACACCGCTATTAATTGTAATTGACGGACTTAACACTTTGAATACATAGTAATTATTTGAAAATATCAACTCTCATTTTTACTTTTATGAAACTCTGAGAAATTTTAACCTTAGCAACGAGAAGAAAACGTAAGCTGATTTCGGCTCTGGATGTTGCGGTACCAAAAGTTGTGTACGAAACGTGTCATTTCAAATGCTTCTATTTCTGACTTTCGGTCATCCTTTGTATTTTGTTTATAATATGAAGTCAGATTTATTTAATTATTTTATTTATAATTAATTAAAACCAATGTAAGTAGACTCCAAAAAACCGCCAATCATATATTGAATTGAATTATATACTATAATGAAGTAATATTGAAATGTGAAAAAATATACACCATAGCTTCATGTAATTACGTTTTTTTGTTTATAGGCATAGAAACATATACATAATTGAAGAAAGATAAATTACAGGGTTTTTGTAAATTATTGAAATATTATCTTCAACAAAATAAATTTCACTGTAAGCGGCCCAACGTGTCGCTTTTATACGGCGCACAGTGAGCGCCGCAATCCACATTTTAACTACTTAAAATATATTGTTACTTAAATAAAACGTTAATTAAATTTACAATTTATTTTGCGTTAAACAAACCAAAGAGATGGATCTATTACCATATTAATGACACTCGTTGTGTATGTGTAAAATTTCGTACGTGTGTGTTTCTATGTCTGTTCGGCATACAAATAAACGTAGGGTTATTATTTCTTCTCTTTGTAGTAGGGTTCATATTCAATATTCCGTTTTAACCTTCTTCATCGCCTGCTTTACATATACAGAATTTATTAACACGTTTTCTCCATTATGGTTATTGCCCCAGAGAGCTTTCATAGATTTTATTTCTAGTTAATATATTATAAGCAAATATTTTGCGAAGAAATCAGTTCTATCTCCAGCTTACCTCGTTTCTTCAACAAACAAAAGTACTCTCAATTGAAATGCCGATCAGAAACCCCGCCGGCTTTAGAAATTTCCAAGCCGGTGGTCCGTAACATGTTTCCGCTGCACGATCCGACTAACCGCAGAAATTACGCATCGTCGCAAAGTTAGAAAGACCCACAGAGGAGTTCTAAAGCAGTGGCGTAGAAAGTAAAGATTATGACCGGTTCCGCTCTCATTATCCTGGGGAGAATCTACGGGACAGGCTGATATGGATGGAGGATCGGAGTAGCCAGGTTTTCCCCCTGAAGATTACGTCGGAGCAGCCGTAAATCTTCCCCCGCTCTGTCTTGCAGCCTCTGGAAGCAGCTTAATGGCCGATCGTGGTCTTCGTAATTCAATACGCGCCACTAATAAAGACCAGACCTCATTGAGCCTGAAATCTTATTTCACGTCGATCGCGGTGGCTAAAAGGGAAAAAAATCACTCTAATTGGTTGTGATGGAGGCAAGGATGTCTTAGAAATGAAGCGGAGAAGCAGCAGCAGTAACGACGTTGAACTGCTAATTGATTTCGCCGAACCGAGTGCTTGAATAGGAGGGTAAACTTTCTTAGCGAAAATTGCAAGCTTCGGTAATAAACGACTTTAAGTCCATTTAGCGATACTGTTTTACCGGGTGGAAACCGCATTAGACGAGGAGGTAAATTTTAATTACGCGCGTCAAACTGCGGAACGGTTTAATCAGCTTAATATGGGTTCCTTGACGACGTTCTCGTGTATATAATTACCATTTTTAGTGAAAAATCACTATGCTAAATAAGATTACTGCTGAACGAGTCTATGCAGAAATTGAACTCATTTCATCATTATACATCAAATTCAAAATATTTTTAAAAGTAAAATTATGATCATTCAACCCATTTGTAAATATTACGTCGCTATTATTAGATGTAATTATTAATATATTTATTAAAAGTTAATTATAACTTCGTTTTAGTTCATCATAGATTAAAGGAGATAAGAATATTTTTTTAATATTGAGGAATATACAGTTTTATTATAAATTAAAACATATTTCTGTCATTGAATATCTTTTATATTCTTGAGCTCGTCTTTATAAAATTAAAGTTTACACATAATTGGTTTTCAGGAGTTTTGATTAATTGTAACACAAATATAAACATACTTTTCTGACTTTAACAGTACAATAAATAATAGGTAACGCATATTTAATTTATTGTAATATTGCAGATTAAATGCCTATAATTATGTTAATGTTGGAGAAGCTGAGTAATTTTGTCGTGTGATATTTTTTGCCATCCTGTTGGTGATAGGTTTCGAGTTCAATTTAACCGACCGTTAGGTACTTCAAATGAGTTTATTTATATTTAGTGCTTATTTAGTTTTACTGACATTAATTATTTCTATATTGTTGATATACCTGTAATTCTTTATTTCCTTATAATTATAATACTAATACATAAGCAAATCAGTTGCATAACCTTTCCAGTACCTCGGGTATAACTTTTATCTGGAATTCAATTTAATTAAGCGGAAGAACTATTTTAAAGTGAAATATTTGATCCAATATTTGCTTAACGTCTTTTATAGCATTTCTTCTGTTTGCAGTGAATAAGCAAATGGAATATTCGAATTGTAAAAAAAATTAAATGACAGAAAAGCATTTGAAGTGACTTAAAAATGAAAATAATGAAACTTTTAAGTTTTAATTTCTATACATTATATTTTTATTTATCATCATGCTGTTCACAAAATATTTTATGATGTACAAAAATTTAATTTTCCGTCATAATTGTGGTTTTAATGCAATTTAGAAAATGTGTTACACAAACGCAGGCGCCAATGTTTTTTTTTGTTCCGAACTCCATAAAATCGTTGTTGATAATATCGCAAAAGTATTCCTCAATTAATTATGTGATATTTTTTCCGAGTTTGATATTATGTATGCTCTCTTTTTTTATCGCCGTGATATAATTAATGTCCTCCACACTAAACACAATAAATTTTAATCAAAATTACATTTTCGATATTTCAGAAATATCTTAACGGAATAATTAATTAATTTTCGCCAAACTAAACTGATTATGTCACGATGAAAGTGTTTTATTATACTTTTTAATGAAGTTATCTGTTTAAAACAGAATCCACGTAGGCCGAATTAATTTGTTAAATCTTTGTGTCAATAATGATAAATTATTGTTAACATAATTAACATGTCTTATTGCGGATATATTTTGAAAATTATTGCGTAAGTCATATTTGCGTCGCTGGACCTTTAAAATAAGTGCTGTGTTGTAAATTATTTGAGATAAATAAACTAAAATATACTACGAATATTTATACGCTTCACAATACCCTCTTATTTTCATTTCGTACAACTGTAATGAACCTGATATTTACAGTTGACATTAAAACAATTTTGCTCGGAATAAAATGGAACGAAATGAGTTCTACATTCTCTGTTCTAGGAATAGTTTACATGAAAATACGAGGGTTGTCGATAAGTATGGTAAATATTTATGGAAAAACGGGAAAGTTTTCACTTTCACGCCATTGTTGGTAGACATGATCTTTACAAAGATATTCCTGCACGTTTTTTTAAAAAACTAGTCGCAGTTTATTGTTGCCAGCGTTCTGGATGGCATTCATACGGACTCTGTACCAGAATTGAAGACCATTAATGAGTTTAAACGAGACCACTGGAGCATAGAGTATGAAACTCGCTCCGGCCGCCCAATTGAGATCACCACTCAGGAAAACATTGAGAAAGTTCACAATATCGTAATTGAAGATAGCAGACTTAAAATGCTGGCGCCGTAAGCTTCTCAACTGAGCGAGTGGATTTCAGTGGCCACGAAAATGTTTTGTGCGCGATGGTTGCCACGACTGTTGACATTGGACCAAAAGAGGATTCGGAAAATCATTTCAACGCAGAACCTAACAATGTTTAGGCGATTTCAGCGCAGATTCGTAACCGTCGATGAAACTTGGATCCATCTCTACACTCCAGAGAAAAAAAGCAATGAACAAAAGCTGGCGAAAGTCCACCGTAAAAGGCGAAACCCATTTCGTCAACTAGAAAGGTGATGGGATTGTCAGGTCATATTATTCATAGATTTATTAGGAAAGGGCACAACCATAACTGGGCTCTATTATGCTGATCTGTTGGATCGTTTGAAACGGATGTTTATAGAGAAACGACCAAGGAAGTGTTGTTTCACTAGGACAATGCACCAGCAGCAGTCTCAATGGCGGAAGTGTACGAGTTGGGAAGAATTCGTTCCTCTTGTTCCCGAAGTTGAATGTTTTGTTTGGTGGGAAGAAATTTTCATCAAATGAGGAAGTGATCGGTGCCGAGACGTAGTGTGCTGCAGAGTGTAACAAAACTTATTTTTGTGATGGGTTGAAAAATTGAGAACTCGCTGGCCAACAGTATAGCCAAGGAAGGATACTATATTGAGAAATCAAGTAAGTTACTAAAAAAATATATTTACATATATATATATATATAATATATATAACTACTGTGTTGACAAATATTCCGTTCTGATTTCTATTGGGACAAGCTTCGTTACGGTGCATTATTCCTAGTTGACATACTGACCGACTTAGTGGTTTGCCAGGGTTTGGGGAGACGAGCGCACCCTACCTGCGTAAACGAGGGATCTTTTAGTGAACGAACCGAGGCAGGTCCACAGATTGATCTGGCAGAACGCAGGCGCAATATCCGCCCCCGCAGTCAGCGGATCCACGGTAATTTCCTGGCGCTCTGTGTTTGTAGGCGCTGGCGGCGTGAAACACGATCTCCCGGAGGAATGGTCAACAAGCGCCTGGAAAAGCCTCGGACAATGGCTTCTGGCAAACAAGCTCACGAGAGAGCAGAGAAAACTTTGCTCCCTCCCTCCTTCACACAATCACAAACATTGTACAGCGCTCTTTTACAGTAATAACCTGTGCAGAGAGTGGAAACGTATCAGAACCAAAGTGCTTGCATAAAGTAGAGACCAGACGTTTCATAGGTGATTCAGGATTCACCTCGAGAAATATGTAGGGTCGACCAAAAACAAATCGTACCGCGACTGATCCTCTAGCGTAAAATATTTTCCAAGTTTATTTAACTGTCATAAAATTGGCTCATATTATATATTCATCATATAATAGCTATGTTTGTTCATACCCTAATAAGTTAAAAGAAAAACAATTTTATGAAACGAATTAGTTGCAGTAGGCGAGTCGGCAGAAAATACGAAGTGTCTGGTCTCTCTAAAATCTTAAGACTGAAATTAGAAATTAAGAGACAGTTAAGGAGAATTAGCTAGACGTGTGACAAGACGATGCGCAATGGACAACATATTGTAGTGGGGGTAGACATCAACTCACTTTTACTTCGGTTTTTGTTGAGACAAGTTTGTAGCGTAAAAAAATTCTGAAAATATTGCCATTTAGAAATATATTTTTGAGAGTTCAGGATATGTTGTACGTCAAGAAACTCACCCTTAAAATGTAATAGATAATAAGTATAGCCCGTGTTAAAAAAATGTCGCCGCAGTATCCATATCCCGTTCTTATGAACACAATTCATGTTATTAACAATGATAGAGTTTCGGCAGTCCTTTTGCTGTTTTGTTCAGGTATCGTCCATGAATTCTTCGGCAATATTTCCATTATCGTCTTCACCAAAAAACGTTTATACTCTGTAGCGTGATAGTTCTTAAATTATTAATACAAAGTTAGCGAGGATTGTGAACTGGAATTGGCGTCAGCATGCCGAGACCTAGGCCGCCACTAATCCCCAGCAATGACATTTCGACACGTAGGGTTCTGACTTGTGGACCACGCTGGTGTGAAAATCGAGAAGCAGGGAGACACAAATAAATTTAAATACCCCGTGGTTCAAATGAGATTTTGTGGTCTAAGGAAAATCGATCGACAAGTTAGATTTTTCGACTCTTCTTGAAACGGCAGTGAGGTTATGTCAATTCACATTCTTCTCCTGGAACTTGAAGGGAACGGAAGGGAGCCTACGTTTGGTCCTAGACGTTTGAAGGCGGTTAACATGCGACGCAGAGGAGAAGCTGGCAGGTTCGCTGTCAGGTTTCCCAATATTTAACGTCTATGGAGGGTATCTTCCACTGTTTAACCTGAGATTATAAAGAGATCTGATTGCTTCACCGTACCTCCGAAATTTTTAAAATATTTTATTGGGCAATTTTTTTTAATAAATTCCCCATATATCTCATAACTATCCTTTATTTTTATCACATACATCCCACCCTACAACTCATTTTAAATTCAAGGAGAATTCCATATTTAAATATCTTAACAACTTAAATTCTGAATAATGCAAGTCTTCAATTATACAAACCTTCAAAATGCCTAATTTATAACTTCTTTCGGAGAATTTGTGGAGAACGCTATATTCAACATTTGGCGGGCTCTACGAAGGAACAACTAAATTGACAAATTTAAGATTTGCATGATTAAAGAATTACATTAAGCATGTAATTTTGTTGATTGAGAACTAATGTTGGTAATGCATTCGTTTATGGAATTATTGTACTTCTGGTTTAAATATTCGTAATTTTTGTTAAGAGTAACCTAAAAATTCTGTTGAGTTGGAAGCCATTTCAAAACTAAAAATAGGGGAAAAGTCATACATCCGTAAATCTACTTACTGACAGCTGTCAATCTCGTTCCTGAAAACAATGGCGCTGGCTTCCGTCCATTAGCGTTCCGAATTAGCGTGTCCGTTAGGGACTATGAAGGGTTTTATTTAAACAAACGAGATTTACCGACTTGTCACCCATTGCCATCGGCTGGTGCTGCAGCGGTTTTTACCACCATTATCTAGGTGAGAGTAGAAGATGGTGTTTGCGTTCTGAGCGTAATTATAACTGATGACTGCTGCGCAAATTCCATCACGGACGCTCGCCTGTGTAGTTGAAATATCCCCACCTATGTGTACGAGTACCCTGTTATCCATTAAAGCACGGACGAAGAATGGGCTGCAATACATAATCATACATATACGTGTACGGATATGTTATAACGAAATTTTCTGACGGAATGAGCTGGGTTAAGCAGAGAAGCGGCCTTCATAGGCTTCCAACAAACGTTTCACAGATAAAAAAAATATACTTAAAAGTGCAATAAAAGAAAATGAAAGAGAGAGGAAAAATGATTCTCAATTACACATGAAGTAGAGAATCATTATAAGTTTTGTTTTATTTCTTCACTGGGGAGAATATTATTAGTGTTATCTGATGGGATGGCGCACGGTCGACAAACTATAATGCTTTTCAAATGGGAGCCGATTTGACCTTGAAGATTCTCTTTGTGCCGTACAATCAAATTCTTCGACATTTTACTGTCCACACGGTTGACATGAAGGTCTTTTTGAGAGGGAAGTGGGACGACGTGGAAGTATATGCCTATTTCTCTGCTCTCATTCGCTGAACCCCAGAAAGACTCATATTTGAACAGAAATATAGTACTTTAACAACTGGATTATGAAGTAGATAAACAGACAAAATTAACTGCAGTCCTGGATGCTCTAGTTTTCTGACGAGAAATCAAAAGAGCCATACGAACTCCAATGAACACGTCCCTTCTGTAATTCTTGGCTCTTTGAGATTGTTCATCACCTGACGCAGACAACAAGAATTGCCTAAACGCTGTGTGGTATCCATTTAACCTCCAAATTTCAACTTCATTGGTTACTATTTGATAATACTTATCTAATAACTTATTAAAATTAAATGGGCGAAATGGTTTGAGGGCGACGGGACCATCAGATTTTTTTTTCATAATAACCTGAGTTGGTTATGTTCCGATTTAGTTTTCATTTTCTGAGAATACCAAATATAAGCCGTTTATATTTAATACAATATGAATGACATTGTATAACTGCAATAAATGGAAACATAAAATGTTCATATAAAATTTTACCTAGTCTATCATTCTTCAAGACAGGACCGCCAAAGATAGGCAGAAAATAAACTAAAATAAAGTACTCAATTAATGCACTTTAAATTTCTCAATTGACAACTTCTAATACTCTTTTCAAGTGTTGTCTTTCTCTGAAATGTCGAGGTGTTTAATCTGCTCTGACATTGAGAAGTGAAGATTACAATAAAAATTTATTGAAAACGTCAACATTTCAAAGCCGCGGTCGATTTCGCCCATGGCTTTATCGCGTCACGTGTTTATTTAAAGAATTATAATTAAAACTTAAAATCTCATATTTGTTCAAAGATATTAAACAAAATAAAATATGGAATTCATTAGTTTATTTTTCCCACTGCTCCAACCAGAGAGTCTATTTCAAGTTTCCCGTGATTCCGCGTCTAAATTTGAAATCCCTTTGAAAAAACTAGCGCTGCAAGAGTCCAGGATACAAGCAAAGAATCTCCGCCACAGGGATCGAAGAAATATCGTGTTTATCCTGACACGTGTTCACCAATCATTTCCGTCATTCCTCATCCTCTTTCCAAGACCAAACGTTCTCCGTCAATTCGAACCTGCTTTCTGGGATGGCTCTCATCTCTCTCCTTATTTGTATACTTCACCATATTGATCTTAGCACCACCAACCTAATCTCCTGATTGGTTCTTGGAGACGTTTTTCCTCTGTGTCGGTGTACTGCGGTTTTCAGGGAATTTCCCTGACTGGAGTATTTTTTGCTGAAAAGTTGTTCAGGGAATTCCTTACCTTAGTAACCTACGCTTTTAACAGGCGTACATTTAACGCGGTGAAGCCACATTCAATGTAAACTAAAATAATAAATAAAATGACAATTTAATCAAACGAAAAAAGGGTGCTATAATTTCAAATTTCGAATATTTTCAATTTCTTGGCTCAAAATCAAATAAAAAATTAATGGAAGGTAAATTTTTGAAGTTTTAAATTTCACCTTTATTATGTTTTATGACTGTAAAAGGCGTGATTAACGTTCATTTTAACCTCAAGAATATTGGTCTAAAATTTCCAGCCTAAATCCGTCCTGTTAGACAGGTAGTGACAGAGAATTCCGTCTGGCCGTAGTCGCATTAAAGGAGATTTTTTGGGGGTGAATAAATACACAAAAACTATGATTTCAATTGAGAAATAAAATTTTCTCCTTATAACTGAGTTCGACTGTAGTACTTTATATAAGAATCGACACGTAAGTTGCCAATTGAAACGGAAAAAATAAATCTACAAATAATTTATTAATTCAGCGAGACTGAGCAAAGAGTCTAGAACACTTTTTGCAGCGCCAGTGTTTTATAAAAATAGAGCAGCAGAGACGAAATTTCAGTGGCTCAGCAGAACAATTGCTGAGAACCGCCGGTTCTTGAGTTGAGTTTTATTGCGGCCAGGCACATTGCGCTTCTTCTTTTTTTCCCCTAGACAGTAACTTATCGGTCTGCAATGTGTGCGGCTTCGGAAATTGCGTTACACTTTGTAGCATCTGTCTCTTTCCCTTTCTCTTCCCCTCCGTAACTCCTGGCCAATAAGAGAGCGACGCCATCTGTCGAACAGCTGTCTACAAGCGAACGGCTCAATAGCCGTCAGAGGGGCAGAGGACAAGTGTAACAACACACTCGCCACAGAGGACTGAGAGATGGGATCTGTCGCCAGCATCCGATCCGACAGTCGAGATCACCTGCCACTACGAATCACAAGTCAAAACAGGGAATAAAGCCGCCCTCGACGGAGCCACCATATTATCCTCAGAGAAGTGGACCTGGTTTTGAAATTTGTCGGTATTGGTGTGGGATCTATTCGTAGTGACTTTATCTGGCATTCCGTCATCTATAGCAGCGAAAGGATATATTTTCGCGTCTGACTCCATTGCTTCCGTTTATAATATGTAAATAAATATGAAATATTAAATTGAAACTAAAATTTCTCATCATTTAAAAGTTTTTTTGTAATCTATGGTGACTTTTTAGTAGCAATTTAAAATACATTTACTATTTCTTTCTCCTCATTGTGTCTTCTTTATTTTTTATTTTAATTGTCAACTCACATTAAAATTGTCCACTTCATATATTCTTTGTGTATTATTTTATTAGCTGTTTTTGTTATTATTTGTGTGATGGTCTTGTCTCTCTTTCGAAATTGATGCATTTTTATAGTTGGGCAATCTTTTTTTATAGTATGCTTCTTTGACTTAACTTATTAACGTTAGAAACCTAATGTTAACAATAAATCTAAACGAGTTTGATGTAAAATTCTTGAAGTTTTTTTTCGCCGGATTGCAAAATGTTCGTGTTAGAAGTTACACATGTTTAAAAGGTTTGTTAGAAATACAATGAATGGCCAAAAATCATAAATAAAAAGAATTTTAATTTAACTTAAGATGTTTTGTCCCCAACTTTAGGGGCCTCTTAAATTTATTAATTATAATCACATTGGAATTTCATGCATTTTCGACAAGATTGAATTCCAATACTGTTTCACTTAATGAGCTGAAGAGATACGGAAATTTGGGGAAAATTATTCTCGTCTTGACTTTTGGCCAATCACTGTATTTTATTTAAATTATTGAGTGAAATACATTAAATTATTAAATTTTTGAAAATATGTATCTGAAAAACCTTAAATAATTATAAACATCCTTATTGCTTGACTGATGATGAGATTTTTTGATATTATCACAAAAATGTGTCTAAAATTGTTTTCATCATTAAAAACCAATAATGATAATAGAGAAAATTTAATTGATACCGAATTTTCCCATTGTTAATGAGTTTCTTGTCATCCATGTGGTTCTTTTCAAGGTTTTAAATATTTATTTAATTTCTATCCTTGTACTGTATCACAGAGTATCAACAGTGTACCCCTCGGTCGGCGTGTCACAAACGAAGCCGACCACAGACTAGTCTCGAGCGGCTTGATTACTGTTAGGGACGGAGCCATAATTTCATGTTACAATATATGCATATATATGATCATGAATAGTAATTATAAACGATCTATTTTAAAATACTTCTCACAAAATTAATAAAACGCTGCATAAATAACGTTTATTTAAGGAAGATACTAAGTACCAGAATATTAAAAAAACCGGAGCTCATTAGGAGGAGGAGGGAGAAAATAGTAGGGTATATTTCCGTAAGAGGTTCATGTCTTTGGAGTAAGACTTATCATTTTTAAAATTATTCATTATAATCTTACGAACGGGGTATACAGACAGCAACAAGATCTTAATACCCCCTGTACTTTTCATCCTTTAACTTTTACGTATGAGATTTTTCCGTATCCCGAATTGAAAACACCGTATTTCCTTGCATAAATATACTGACTGAGAAACTGTCCACGCAATCAATTGACCTTTTACAAGGACTTCTTCAATCATCACCGTAGTGATTTGAAGAGCGTAGATGTAGCGTCATATAACATTTAAATAGGGAATAAATTGATAATCATGTAATATTTGGTGGTGACCAGGAACACATACATAATGGTGATTTCAACCCAGAGAAACGTAGATCAGTAATAGTACAAAATTTCTTTGTGCAGATGTAATCGGAAGAATCATATAATTAGCGTGGTCTATTAAACAAGATTTTTATATTCATTCAGGATTGCCGGAACCGAGGATTACGTGTTAACAAGATATCCGGCGGATCATCGGACAAAATACTGAGAGAGAACCATAAAAGTCAGATTACGTAATAATTTCGGCAAGAGAGGCAATAAAACTGATATATGATACACGCAAATATATAGGCGGGCGATTTTATAACTTGCTTATCAGATGCTGTTCGCTTCAATAACTTTTTTTAACGCTAGGATTTAATCACGTAGCAGGGAATCATAGTTCGCTTTTTACTGCCTCTTTTTTCCCCACGCCAGAGGCATTAATCAATTTAACGCAATTTATAAAGTGATTATGCTGCAAAATGCATTAATCATACGGCCTCGTGTATTTAGTTCTATTTGAATTCGCAATACAGATAAAGCCTTAAGCTAAAATCATCCATGCTAGAAAAATCTCTTTTAATAGCCTATCACAGAGGTAATTACTTAATGCCGAATAGTATACTGATTAAAAGTCGAGTAACGAGAGGGAAAAAATATTTCTGAAGATAATATACAGTCAACAGTAAATGTTACTTTGAGGGTTGATTATATTTTCTCTGTAAACAATTAATTATAGAGAATCTCACAGTCAATACACACTATCAGAAGTTCTTCGGCAAATAAGTTAGAATTCATCAAGTTTTATTTAAAGGGAAGCAACGCAAAGTACTAATGTCAACATTATTAAATAAAATTGCTGTAATTTATAAAGGGGTTGCAAGTTTAACTAAAGTCGTGGAATCAATTTCTAACTTTATAAGTAAACGTTGATATGGCGCAAGAGGGAAATATAAGAAACAGCAAGTTTATATATATAAAGAGATTGAGAGAGAAGTAACTAAGTGCAGGAATTAAAGGACTATTTCTACTTGTTTAGTGGTCGTGCAAATTTTTTTTAAACATATATGAACCATTGAAAACCCCCATCATCGTAATAACCTTAGAAAATCTATAATAATAATTGAAAGCAGAATACTTGAAGTTTCGCAGAGTTTATAACGTATGATGGAAAACAAAATAAGATAAAACTGTGATAATGTAGTCTGTACCTGACGGTGAAACTGTGATTCATGAGGCAGTGAAACTAATTTATAGAAACAAGAAGTAATTATGACGAGTTTGTTTGCGTCCTGAAATGATGCTGCAAACGAAATGAAAATTCGTAATGGAAGTGAGTGCAATTTGTGAGGATCTCGTTAAGGAAACAGCTGAGTCCGTCACACGGCGCCACTACGGAGCTATTAGCCGCCATTATTCGCCCTCCAGTAATTGGGCATTACGGACCAAATCTCCTGTCGGCGAAATGAGGCATTCGCGTTTAATGGCTGCCGCAGACGGAGCCACCCAATATTCATCCGCGTTTTATCTCTCGTGAGTGGATAATTACAACACAGTTCAGAAGATATTAAATTTTAGACCTAACACTTCATATCAAACCTCTTCTGGTCCCCATTGTAATTTCTAATTATGTTATGTTGCTTTTTCTTTCGCTCATTACCTACTTTATCGCCGTTGTTTAAAATTACACTATATTGAGAATGATGAGAGAATGGACATACATTGAAGTAACTACTGTTCTGTTTGCGAAAAAGGTTGTTCATGTTACTCTCAAAGATGGTACATAATTTCAGACTCGCACTGTTGTCCTTCTGGACTAAGGGCTGCACATGACCGCCGTGGTCATGCTCTCGCCACACGCTCGCTCTCCTCCAATTTTCCTCCTACGTCACCAGAACGCTATACCCCATGGAATATCGTGACGTCGAACTCAGGATCAGAGGTTCGTAGGACGGAATAAAACGGCGAACAATGACGGCCAGGCAGACGTGCAACGCGAGTGTAACGTCACAGTATATATTTAGCTGCAATAATTAGTTATCCCATGCCACAGTGTGGAGTCAAGGTTATGTGTTGTATATACAGGAATCAGGAATTTCATTATATAAACCAATTATGGTTGCAACAGAAGCGTGGAGCCGCCGTCGGTGATAACTACAGGACAGAAACCGAATAACATGACTGATGTTTTAAAAACCCTTGATTTTTGGAATAACTATTTTCTATTATGTAAATTTAACTGTAACTACTGTATTTGGTATGAAATATGCAATATCGACCTAATATGACACTTTTGGACGTGCTTGGAACCGGAAAATAGATGTAAGGGGGTAGGGAGGTAACACGAAAAGTTCTCCAGTGGTAAGGATTTTTTTTTGTATCTTACCTCTTACCTTTGGATTGTTGAAAATGTTTTACCACAGCTCATCAGGATACCCTGATGTTAAGATTCTCCTTACTATATTTTTCTTAACCAAGAAATTCCGTCTGCCTAAATTAGCGACCAAGATTTATATATATTTTTGTTATTCTTATATACAAAATTAAATATTTCTTTGAAAAAGAAATAACTTATTTAATTTAAAATAGGAAGATTTTTCACAGACAGCAATATTTCACGCAGTATTGGGGGAGATTATTATGAGATAAATGGGTGCTGCACGAAATTCTAAGTATGAATATTTTGAGTCGAATTCAAAGTAATATTGGAAGAAGACTTAAAAAAATCAAGGATACAGCAGCAATGGCAAACGTAGATCGCTGTGGGGCGTCTTGTATATTCTTCTCATCCTCCTTAAGTTACAAGTCTATCTCAAGATCGAGCCTATTCTCCGGTTCGATACGCTTGCTCACTCACCTCCCTTCCCCGTACTTTTTCGACGTCATTGCGTTTAAATCCCGCGTTCAGGTTCCGCGGTGCTGGTAGGAACGAACTTCTTACGCACTTCATCCGGAAGCCCCGAGGCAATTTAACGGTACGTTTGCCGCCCTGTTCGTCACAGACAAGGTTTATCTTGGCACCACGCGATCTGCAAAGCCACCGGACGGAAGACGGAGAGGGAAAGCTTATCTCTGGGTCTTCCGAGGGGATCCGTGAACTTGAGATGTATTCATTACGGAGCCGTGTTCTTCAAAAAATTTCTTCGTCACGTCGAGCTTGAGACAATTAAACCTAACACGATTTCCAACGCTTTTCCATCTTACAATTCTGTTTGTGTTTCGTTAATAACTTCCTTTACGATAACTCCAGACGTTTCTGCCACTGCGTGCATAATATTCTGATTTCAATACACATTCTACGAAAACAGGTTTTCTTTGAAAAATATAAATTTATAACTAATGTAATCTATTTTACGGAGTATTATTTATATATAACTTTATAATAAGGTCACTTAAGAAGAAATGCACAACATTTATTTGAAAATTACATTTAAATCATACAGCTTTTTCATTTTTCCTTTCAAAGAAAATTTTATTTTTTTTCTCAATCTTCATCCTTCTCAACTACCTTAGACCACTTTGAAACTAGGACCAGTATACCCGCATGTTAAAATCTGGACCAGCATATATGAGCCTTTGAGTGCTCACTAGGGAGTCATTATTTTCAAACCTCGTTCCACGACGTGATTTCTCCATTTCAGCAAAGCCACTGAAATGGCATGTAGCCTGGTCAGGGTGTTTTTACGGTTTCCATCCAAGTTCTCCGATCTTAACCGCGGTTTGTTTATTCAAAGTGTTTGTTAAATTTTCAAAAAAAAATTTCAGTCCTGGTTGAAACTTGCGTTTAGTTTGTCCAATATAATCGGTTCTACAGTCAGATTATACAATTTGTATACATGTGTTTAATCAAAATTATGTAATTCATCTTTGGAATTCTTGACAAATTTGTAAGTTGAAAAGAAGTGGTAGTAACTGTGTGTTGGGGTGAAGAAGGAGGAAACTGAGTTCTCCTCAATCGCCGGTCCAGAGTCTTCCTCCGTCAACAGATGTTAAATCCACAACCCGTGTGGAATAAGAAAATCTACTACGCAGATCTTCCATAATTGCTAACAAGATGAACCAGTTTCGTCACAAATGTGACGGCGTTATCCCAAAAATTAACTTTAATCAATCGTTCGTTTTAACATATATATATATATATATATATATATATAATTGTAAATAGTACACAGGAACCATTGAAGAATGTTTTTTTAGATAAATAAAATTATCATTATTATTAAAGGCACAATAATTTGTCAAATATAATTTTTTAAATAAGTATCCCCCTATTTCTTAGCAAGACGATTCACTGGAGAATTATAAAATTGCAGTTGTAGAATATAATTATTATCCTTCGTTGGATGAGTAAATGTTGCTTGTTATATCCAATATATCAGATACTTAAAATTTGAATTCCTTCAAAAGCTCTGTTCTGATTATTTGCAGGACTTCAGCCGTTTCGACTAGTAATTCTTCTTTTAATTATTTTCACATACAATCACAAATTTTTATCCGTCTCGAATCTGCCCCCACGAAATTTTCTACATCGATGTTCTTTGTAAGATATAGATACAGATTTAGTTAACTGTTACTCCTTGCAATCACCACGTGAACAGATTTCAGTTGTTACTCAGATTTTATGATTCTTTCGCGGATATTTACCGAGCATTCCCATTAATTAGGTTTCACTCAGGTGGATCAGGGCGCCACAAAGCCAATTATTGTAAATGTTTTACTCGGCGTGTTGGTTGCCTGTCATCAGGATTAAAGCTGTGTGACGTAAATCGTATTGTAAAAGGTTTCGTACGTGCTGCAAACACACCTACTACACGGTCTGCTGTTATTTGGAGAAGGCTTTTAGTTGATTGTAGAGCTTCCGTGACAATGGAAATAAAACGGTTGAGTTTTTTACTCAAACACAACCATGTTTCTCCCTGAATCAGTTTTCAGCAGGTCGCTGAAAACTAGCGGCGTGAGAGTCGCTTTAAATATCGTTGGAATGAATATCCCCTTTCGCTTGAAAATATTTCATAAAAAATGTAATATGGAAAAGAAGTAGTTTCTAACAATTTATTATGTAATATAATAATTAATGGTCAACATCTCAGTTAATTAATGTTACACTCTGGGGTTCGAGTTTCTGGTCTGGTAGAAATTTTTCCATTCTT
This sequence comes from Eucriotettix oculatus, assembly GCA_034510155.1. Lineage (NCBI taxonomy): Eukaryota > Metazoa > Arthropoda > Insecta > Orthoptera > Tetrigidae > Eucriotettix > Eucriotettix oculatus. The sequence continues at coordinate 45,561,216 of CM067382.1, forward strand.
GTGTTTATTCCAACTTACATTTAGTTTTTAACGAGATATATTTATATCGTTAATTTTAAATAGTAATGAAACACAGAGTTTCGTCCTGACAACAGGGTCTCATCAGGAATAACGGAAAAAGAGAACCAAACATGTTGCACAACTATGAAACATGGTTGCCTAAAAATATAAAATTATATAATGAAATGAAATGAAAACGTATTTATTTCGTTTATCTTCATTATAATTGATTCTGTTACACCTGCCATCATATTTTTTCAATATTTTTGTTTTCTCACATAAAACACATATAAAAGCAAATTTTCTGACTGACCGTTTGAATATTTTGAATTTGGCTTACGTATTTAATATATGCGTAAGTTCATTGCGTCGCAGCTTGTTATTGTTTTGACGTTTCGATTTCGGATTTCGGAGTTTTGATATATTCCGTGTATTGTAATTTAGGTGCATCTTGAATGAATTATTTATCAATTAATTTGACACTGAACAAATGGGATGTGCAAATGTGAAAGGTGCATTGTTTGAATTAAAATTTAGGCGAATGTAAATGAATTACCAGGTAACGCCGGGATCCAGTTAGTTTCTATTTAAAGATGTTTTATGTAACATTAAATATTAATTGTAAGTTCTCTTATATAATTTGTTTATTTTTAAGTTGACCATGAATTATTTTATTGGAAGTATTTTTTTTGTCTCGTTAATTTGAACCCAATTACTTGATTTCATTTGGTGGTGAAAATAAGGCAGTGTTTTAGCTGAAGCCATAAGCTCTGACAGAGGACAAATGCTCGTGATTTTCGGAGGGCTGTGTTTGGCACAGAAGCCTCTCTCATCATACTAGCAGTTCCCTTTGGCGATTTATTGCTGCCATCGATCCTTGTTCGCTATCTACCACCAACTCTCTCTCTCTTTCTTGCTTCCCCCGTTCCCTGGCCGCTAGATTTCTAGATTGATTCCATTCCCCCTTCCACGCCTCCTTAGCTTCTGGACACCGAATAAGTTAATTACCATTATCGGCCAAAGCGATAGGTTTTTTTTTGCCTCCTCCTCCAGTCTCTTCGCTGCTCTAAGGGCCTTTCAGTTTGATATATATGGTCCAAAGGCGCCATCGGTACTGGAGCAGACTTTAAAGACGTGCTTTCTGGAAAAGCGTTTTTCTTTTACGGATTGCTTTGCTGGAACCGAGAAAAGTCCACTCTTCCTTTCCAAGTATGCGAAAGTTTTTACAGGAGCATATAAAAAATGCGATGCATTTGATTTTACGGTGGGAGAAATATGAAGAAGACACATAATGGTGGCATGTGCAGTTACGTTAATTCTCCACTTGAGTTATTTTCATGCTGGCACCGGGGAAAATGGATAATAACGGAAACCCGGTCTCGTTTGTATTTTAGAGGGCCATTACACGCTTTAACTTAACGAAAAACAAAAAAGGAACAGTTAAAATATTCGATTAATTATGACAAGTACCACAACAGGTTACAATTTTTTTTCATATTTTCTTTTAACTTTAATGCAAAAGCAACGATTAATGGGTAAAGAATTTATATATTCATAGTTTGTGATTGATTAATGTGTTAGTGAGATTTTCGCTGTCTAGTAAGAAGAAACGGTCGACAACGTTTATTAAATCAGTTATAAAATTCACGTCGACAGTATGAAAAAAAATTATGAAACAATTTAAATCAAGTGGTTGTGTCCTGGCCGTGAAAATACGCCTTTTCCAACAAATTAGGTTATTTGAAGCCTTTCTTGGAGAAGTTTCTGCCCCTGATTCTTGAAGTGTTCTTTGATGAGACCGAGACGTCTTATTACTCCACAAAGGCTTTGTGGGCCTCGCCTTGTTCTTTGTGCGAGCCTAGACTTTCCCTCTCCTGCACAGACACTTTATTGCCACTTAGTGCGAATATTGCATTATGTTATTACGCTGTTATGAGAACAGAAGCGGAGTAGAATGCCTGAAAGAGTCGCTCATTCGCCCGGGAGCTGATGAAAATTTTATGGCGCTGACGATGCGACGATCAATTTTTCAGTTCGTATGGTTTGTCCATCGCGCACAAATCTTCCTTTAATAACCGTCCTTCTTTTTGGTCTTCTGATACTTAATTTGAGCCACGGAAAAATCTCATAACGCTGACACGGTGAAAAACCAAATTGCATAATTATTTATTATGGCAAGTTGAATATATCGTATAGGAGAAATATTATAATTGTATTTCACATCTTGTATACGACACAGAGCTGGCCGTTATAGTGACTTAACTGAATATATATATATATATATATATATATATATATGTGAACAATGAGAAATGAAGAACTAGATAAGGAGCAAAGCGAGTGGAGAAATAGGATTAGATTTTGTTATGTTAGTAACATATATATTTAAATTTTTTAAATAATAGTGCCTTATTTAGATACTTACTAGTTGAAGTACCCAGAGTTGCTTAGGTTTACGTAATGAAGCAGGGATGTAATGGAAGGCAAGTCTATTACAGTACTAGAGGGTACACTACAATTTACTTTTGTTGTCAAATCCAACCTATTTTTAATCCTAAGTTGTGTAAATGCTGAAAAATAGTCAAAATGGTAGTTTTTTTACATATTTTTCATTCTATCTATTTCTGGTGTTATAGGAAGAAACGATCATGTTACCAAAATTGTGAAGAATCGAATTTCCAATCGACAAGCCTGTTCAGAATTTTTCTAAAATCCTCAGTGTTTGAAGTACAGGGGCCTTTTTTATTGTGTTGTAGCTCGAAGGTGAGGGAAGGGGGTTGGATCACCTTGGAAATTAAGATATATGCTGAGACAAAGGGAATAAGACCTTATTTGTTTGTTCAAGTTCTATACGGACTTAGCTAGAGGTGGAAAACCAACTTCAGAAAATGAAAAAAACAAACGGAGGATGTTGCCATTTTCACTTTTTATCGTATATGTACAGTATCGTTGTTATTTAAATTAAAATAATTTAATACTTTTGCGTGTGATAAATGCCACTATCAACTGAATAATATTTTATTAGCTCTTTCATATGAGAAATTACTAAATATTAAAATTTATCTGATATGAAAAATTAAAATCACTGTTCGTTAATCATGATTATTTTATCAGAAAACTAATTTACGTATACATAGTATCGACGAGCCAAAGAAGTTTATTATTTCTCAGGGAGTATTTTCTCTGTCAACGATAGGTTAATTACGACGCTAAATGTTTATAATTAAAAAAAAGGTATTATAGGTCAAGAATATAGGCAACCCGCTTGCAATGTACGCATACGACTCGAAATCTTTTACATTACTATATTAAAAAAAATTAAAGATCATGAGGAACACGTGAGCTTAATTTAGTTAAATTCGGACCAATAGTTTGGACGCTTATAGTTGTGATATACAAACTGACGCACTGACAAAGGTATTTAGATATATAGATTTCTTAAAAGAAAAATCGAATTGTACACCTGTGAAAAATTCTAAGAAATGGGGCATTGGTATAAAATTATGTTTATTGTTTGTAATTAAATATAAATTCCTAAGTTCTATCAATTTCCTACGTTTCTGAGAATGCTATATGTATATGTATTTAGAAAATATAATTCTCTGAGCTTTCTTGGGTTTTATAGATTATTTTATTTAATATGTGATCTCAAATAATATTGATTTTAACCGTATAACAAACAGAAGTGATTTCTTAAGTTATGTATTTAAAGCCGTTTACGCATACAATCTCAGAACTCAATAAAGTGTAAATTAAAATTCCTGCGGTCCGTTCTTTCTTCGACGAAACGCATTTGAATTTCAAAGGCCTTTACTTGCATTAATTGTGATGCCGCGCTAGTTTATTTTTCTTTCAGATGAAAGGAGAGAATGTTTCCCACTACTGCAGGGAAAAGAAAAATTATTCATAAATTAAGTTAATTCTCTTGAAATGGAAGATTTCTGCCTTTTGTGTCCGGATAAAGTAAAGGAAAGAAGATTCAACCTCTTCTTAATAAAGTTTATTGAAAGTTGAATTCGAGAAGGACCTCTTCTGTTCCTTGTCTGAGTTTAAGTTTCACCTTATAAAGGTTTCACGGTTTTCAGTTATACGCCTCAAATCCAATTTTTATAATTATATTTGTTTCTGATGTAACCGACTTGCCTTTATTGTGTTTATAATCATATAGAAACTATGCGTCTTTTTATGTATCATCATAGGTAAAGATTCAGAAATAACGTAGCTGATTAATCTTATTGTTTTTTCTCCAAGGAAAGGTAAATATTTACGTAAAGGGTGACACGTAATAAATTTTATAAATTAATTATTTTCATCTAGTCGACTGTGTGTGGGGTCAGAATCTCTTTTGTTTATTTTTATTAAATTGATAAATACATACATAAATATTTGTAGAGATTTAATTAAGTTTATATAATACTTCATGCTCTAATAAATATGTAGTTCTTGTTAATGATAATAGGGGTTAATTATTTAAAGTTGTTAAATAAATTATTTGCGTTTTAAAAAATAATAATAATTAAATTAAAGAAAACAACTTCTAGACTGAGTTCAGCGTTGTTTTACAATTATAAATAATAAGGAGAATTACTATTGAAATATTACGGGGGTTCTCAGGGTTAATTACTCAACATACAGCTGAGATTTTACGTTATTGACGAACCTTCATCTTCTCAGCAATTCCGGAACTTTTGAGTTTGTGGATTTGACCTGGACCTGGTACTGCCTGCTGAATGAGGCAACTCCAGTTTTCCTCTGTCTTCACTCAAAACTCCATCACACAGGTACTTCCACTTCCTTTCAACTTAAAAGTAAGTCCAAAGTTCTGGCCTTCCTTGCCCGCTCTTCCTTTTTTCTTCCAGGAAAGGTGAATATTGACGTAAAGGGTTACACGTAAATAAATTTTCAATTTCCTTTCAACTTCCGAGAAACGGTGTCTGCCTCCCTGATTCCTCGCCCTTTCAACTTCTTTATCAACTCTGCTCATTTTTCGTCTTCCCATCCCCAAACAAAACCCTTCTCCAAGGGACAACGCCACCCCACATAACGTGTTTTCACCAATCTTTATGTATATTTCGTCCAGCGCGGGAATTTTTGCGCTGAAGAAGAGAATAGTGTCCTTGGGATATTTTGTAGGGTAAACGCTCGTCTACAGAACAACCCTAATCTCTTGTAGGTGCAATCAGACACGCTTTTCACGTGGAATCCTGGCGCCGGGAAATACCCATCAATTGCCTGCCTTACTCCCAGTTTGAATATTATTGCTGAAATGGAAACAATCATCCTCTTTAACAAATATATATAACTGTAAATAGTACGAAGAACCCACTAAACACAGTTTTTTATATGAATAAAATTATTATTATTATTTAATAGAAGAATAATTGTCGAATAATTTTCAAATAAATTATCTCCCTCCCCCAATTATCATTATTCCATGTTGTCCTTTCAGAGCTAAGCTGAACCGACTTGGTATTGGTTTGGATCCCGGTAATTTTAATAATCATGTGGATGTCAATCAAGTCCGGGACAGGTGGCCGGCCGATAATGAACAATACGATGATGACCAGTGGTCGTTAAAATGACTTTCCTCCAATTAATTTTGATAATTTCGTCTGATGATGACGTCAATATTTCTAAAAATTATCCCCCAGCTAATTTTTTATTTAGTTGCAGTTAGGAAATTACAATAATAGCATATTGACGCCTGATTTGGAATGGATCAGTACCAGAAGTTAGGGAGTAACTGACCGTTAATTACGGCACCGTTATGGGTAACACGTGTTTCAAAATTAGCGCATGCGAACGTAGATCGTGTGCGGAAATTGTTCTCTTAACAAAGGAATGACTTGGGGTAGCACAGCAGGTGGGGACCGGATATTAGTACCCCAACCCCCCTCCAGGAAATTCGCCACCTCCCCCTTCTCTCCCGCGGCCTCTATGGTCCACTTCCTGCGAAATGCAAATTAGCAGGATTGGCCACTCGGATACGCCGAACGAACGCCAAATGGAAAATGGACAGAGCTGCTGTAGCGCTAAGTTTCTTCACTGTAGCATGTGGTGCTATTAAATCAATTTCATTACACCCGTCGTTTGCAGCAGAAGCACGCAATTTGTAATACTGAGGGATCATAGTTAGCCCGAACATCTGACTTAAAATAATGTGGTAGATTTTAAACAACAAGGTGTGAATAGCTAAACATAAGATAAGTCACCTTCCGTAAATCCTCAGAATAAGCAATTGATTTGTAAGTAAAAATATAAGGGAGTAACCCATTTCTATCATTTTTCATACAAATTACGCTTCTATTATTCTACAATTTCATACATATTTCACATGAGTGTACGACAGATACAAATAGTGTCGCAGGAAACACCGTCAAGTATTGACCCCAAAAATAATTTATTCGGCAGAAATATCGGTCTTTTTTGGATATTTAAAAGTTTCTATCCAGCCCCTTTGGGTGGTAGCCAAAAGTGCTAAAGGTATATTGCAAAGAACATGTGTGAAACATTTGGTCGAAATTCCCCCACGCGTTTCGATTTGTATGCAGAACATACATTAACACAAACACTCAAACATATGCAATTTGAGCCCAGACGAGTCCAAGACCTGAATACAACAACAAGCAAAAATAAAGGCACACTACCTAGATGGAATACATAACTATTTATTTTCTATTGATTCTCGATTAACTAAATGAGAATGATTCCTGTCGCTTTTACGGGAATATTTGATGGAAATAATTCAATGGTTTCTTCCTGTGTCACCAGATAATTTAACTTTAAAAAGTTCAAAAATTTTAGGACAATACCTTTTGTATTTATTTTAAATCTTAAGTACATTTGTATTGATCGTACACTTTTACTAATTTTGCGAGGATTTGCGCATCGACGTTTATTTTAATTTTGGATAAATATGACGCGCAGTGTGATATATTATTGTGTGTAGTGTTTAGAGGGTTTGTTTTCTGGATATGATGGTTGTTCTGTATGTGAGCACGAATGAAAAATCAATGTGAGGAGTGTGCTTTCCGAGAGGACAGACGCAATCGCAGCTGCCTGCCATCCCTCTGGACCGTCAAAACGAGCTGATATATAGTCCTCGTTGGTCTTCCTCTTCATCACTCATACTCGTGTCCTGGGGTCCAAGAATTCCATCACAACAAGAATTACACCACGTCCTAGACAAGTAATGTGCTCTGTGATTATAAAATGCATGTGATGTTATTTACATGAAAGTATATCGAAAAATAATTCTGATTCCACTATGACGTACTCGAAATATCTGAATAATAAACGCTTAAATTTCCTTAGTAACGTATGAAATTATATATATATCTTCATAAAAGTTGTATAAAAGGGAACTAATAATTCTACCTTTACTTTATTTTTTCTAAAAAAAGACTGAAATTTATTGGTAGATATTTTCTTCTGGTCTTCTATTCCCTGTGAGAAGAAAAGCAAGAATTTGATATTGCGTTTCATTTAGAAGAACGCACCGCAGGCAATTAAAGGAAAATTAAAACCAACCATCCGAATAATAATATTCGTATTCAGGTGGAGGGAGAATAAAAAGTGTTGTGAATTTATTTGTATTTTCTGTCAGAAAACAGATACGACTGATAAGAATTTTTAGAGGGAAGGTTTTATGATAACAGTAAATATAAATTGAAGGCATAAACGTAATGCTAGCAAAATTAATACAAGTGTATATTGTTACTCTTAATTAATTTTTATGAGTACATTAGTTCCATTATTACCCTAATCAGAAATTGGGATATGGAAAACACGGTGAAAATTAAAAACGTAAATAGAAAAATCATAAACAAGACAAAAATTATTTTTTTTTAAAAAAATAACAAAAATATATTGAACTGTTTTATTCACAATATTTGTTTTCAAAGAACCCCTTACGATCCAAAGATGTAACTTTAACAAAAACGTATTTGAACTGTTGTATTTACATTCTTTGTTCTCAAAAACCCCGATAAGATCCAAAGATGTAGATTTATTAATTAAATTTTACTCTTAAAACCCGGCTATTTTATTTATTAAATTGAAAATAAACAGACTTAAATATATAACTTTAATAGAAGATTCCATTATTTAAATAGATTTAGGTTATACATTGAAAAGGCATGAATACGAAATTATAACCAATTTTAGAACACAAATAATATTTGTACATGAAAAAATATGTTCCCAGTTCAGCATATTAAATACAAAAACTCTGTGAAAGTAAGAAAGACTCAAATAAAGTTGAAGAAAAAATGAAATTATTGTTATTATAAATTAATCACGTCAATTGGTCACCCTTTTTAACAAGAAAGCTGTTTCAGATTATAATTGTTGTGGATTGAAATAATTGATATATGTAGGGAAAGCTTCAGATAGTTTTAAAATATTTGAAATGTTTTAGGAAATTATTAATTAATTTATTTGTTATAATTGAGACTGATAGAACATTGGGGTAAAAACAAATATAATAAAACAGGTATCAGTTATAATAAATTTAAAGTTCCTGAAGCCAAGTTGTAAGCATACCAAACTATTACAATTACAATTTTACGAAATTAAGAAATTTAAGAATTTATTCGGGAAAACTGGTAATAATGCAGTATTTCAGAAAGGAATTAACATTAACTGATATTAAATTTATTTTTAATAAGATACAAGAAAGGGACAATTAAGATTATAAATAAATAGTTTATTTGACATTTAAATAACTTATTAAAAGAATCATGAGTCTCTTGATTAGTTTTTATTTTATTTAAAAGGTGAAACATACTACGCTTCGTCTTTCATTTGAGCCTTCTTCAGGTATACTAAAAATGAAATTTTCAGTCTTGTACGTTTAAAACCATGTATTGTTTTAAAAAAAATTTATAACATATTATTTAATGTAATCAATTGTAATTTTCATTTTAGTGTATCTGAAAAAGTCTCAAATGAGAGACGATACGTAGTATGTTTCATTTTTTAAATAAAATAAAAACTGCCAAAATGGCTGTTACAGTTAATTTTTTTCTTAATTTAAATATGAATAAATATGGAATAAAATAATTTTTATTTTAGACATATCACTCTTTAACAAAGGATTAATCGGTCCAGAGAAAAGTATCTTTCTTTCACTATATTATAAATTGTATTTATCTTTTAGGGGCATTAATAAACGGTTTTCACACAAAATTAAGATATTTTCTTCAATTTTACTAGAATATATATTCAAAATTGTTGGGAACTGGGCAGCAAAAGTTCTGAAAAACCACAAGCAAAAGTTAAAATATTTTTAGTGTGTGCAAGTGACAGGTTTAAAACAGTTTGAATAAATGTATGGGAAAGAGGTAGTGGTGCCCTCTATAAAATCAACAATATATGGTAGTGACTGTGGAGTTGTTTTTGCGAGAAAGCACCGTGATAGTTTTACTACGATGGTTGGTAGATGAAGGCCAACTTAAATTGACTGAGTTGGAGAATAAATCAAAGGAAAATGGGAACTGCAGCACGTGAAATAATAGTGGAACGGTTTCTTTGTACTAAACGTTTATTTTCATCGTACTCGAAACTTAGGAAATTTTCTGACTCTATATTCTGTTGCTATAAAAAATATATTAATGAAAGATCGTTCTTTATGGTTATATTTATAGTTTTTAAGTAACGTTTTATGAGTGATTGTTGCCGTAAACAAATATTGGTGGTCCACTGAACACTCAATGTTCTTCATGTTCTGAAAGTACAGTCAATGTTACATGTTTAAACTGGCTTAATTATTATAATAGTTGCCAATTAAGGTAATTAAATTAATTCCCGACAGTCCGCTGCGCTGTTATACTGAAAAAAATTGAATGATCCTACAGAGTTTGACCAACCCACAGGTCTGCGGGGTTTGACAAACACATAAATGAGATTATCGTAAACACGTTCCAGTTTGGTAAATCGCTGGGCATATCACTTCTGTCACTGTTCTGTTTCATCCACGCATGAGTCCCCAGCTTTAATCTACATAATAGGGAAAAAGTAATGATACATTGTCACGAAATAAAAAAAATCTGATAACGTGAATATGCGGTATTCATAAAATTTTATGAGGTAAATGGGGCTGTGAAGATCATTAACACGTTTCCGATGTGTTTTGTTCATATGCACTCGTACTTTACCCCCCCCCCCATCCTTCCCCTTCCTCCAGAAAAATGTCACTCCGCTGTATTTTCGGGACTCGAGTCTCTCTGCATATTCCATAGCGAATTGATTCCTCTTCAACAACTTCTCGTTAAAAATACAGTTTCTAGTGTACTATGTCATTCAATTTATAACAGTCAGTTTATGACTATTTTTAAGAGATTCAATAAATGTCTATCCTTAGCAATGCAATAAAAATCCGAAAAAAATCTTGGAAAATAGTATCAGATTTACATTTATAAATTTGATTGGCGGTAGGATAAGCTCGTGTTACGGTCGAAGCAATAAACCAGGTTACAAGTTTGTTTTTAACCAATAGCAGTTTGTATATTCAAGTGGTGGCCTCAGTCGTCGTCTTTACTCCGTAATCACCAAATCCATAACCTCCCTAATAAGAAGCGTCCTCAACCACATGAAACCAACGATCCAACAACTCCATGACAATCCTTCGGCTCAAAAGAAATCTCCCAATCGACCTTATCGTTCCCCCTGAATATTCAGGCAAATATTAATCCACCTTACCATCATTCCCGCAGACCACACCCTCATATATTCTCCAAAAAGCAATACATCGCCCGTCAAACCTCACCCACCCTCAGATACAGATACAACAGTATTTATAAATCCACATGAAACTCATAAAAGTTATTAAACTTGGCTCGAACAGTATCTTTACAAGTAAAATGATAATTTAACGCTTCAAATCATAAACAACGAAAACCTCAGCGGATACCTGATTTCAGGCATTGAGATACATATTTTATCAAGTATAAATATATTTTGCTATTGATATTCCGGAGTATTTTATGTTAAGTGTTTAATTGGACTTTATAAATCTTTGACTTTTCTCCCTTTTCGATGAAACGTTGCTAGAGATGGACCGCAATCCGCATCTCACTGTATTGTTGAGATGTTGGTGGTCGTCTGCAGAGGCCGCAGGTGCTCCGCAGCTCTGTCGCTGTCCGGGTGATGGATAGGCACCCGTGACCGGGCTTGAAGGATGGTCTTCACGCGACTGCAATATCACCACCAACCATCCCTTTCCTTCCGTCCGCTCAGGGTGACAGCCGGGTTAATCCAGAAAACACAGAGCGTCCGGAGAAAATGAATCTATGGACACTCAAGAGAGACTGCTGCGAAACAGCTTCGTCAACCAACGGCTTTTCTCGGTGGTTTCTTTAGCCGCTGCTAACGACTCATACCATATAAACCTTAATTAAACACTGAGCACGACAAGACCTCGGACCATGGTATAAATATCTCAATTAATTATGAACTTGAATTATATTTATCAATCATCTTTCAATGAGAGAATTCGTGTCACGACTCATACCATAAGTATCAAAATGGAATTATTCTCTGATACAGTAATAAGTCTTTAAATTCATAATTGTTAATTAATAGATAATTATGTATATTGATATGAAATATACAGAAACTACAAAAAATTGGGGATGATTGTAGCGTACGTTAGAAATGAAATCTAAAAGGAATTAATAGGATTATAGCAGTTAAAATATGAAACATACGTGAAAGTTGGGGGTTTCAAAGTTTATATTTTTATTTATTAGGTGATTCATTAATTAATAATTGACGTTAAAACTTTTATTGTTTAAAGAAAAATACAATATAATTATACTTCAACATTTTCAATTAAATATATTATTTATTAAATTGAGATCTATAAATAAATGGTATTTAAATGCAATATTATCATAAAATCTGTAAAATTTAAACAATACACAATGCAATCAGCTGAAATATTTATTACAATTTCAAGTTTTAATTCTATCGCAATTATTGACCATGAAATTTGATGGCACAAGGATATCATGGCACAGTTTACATAAACTATTTTAACAAACATACCTCTTTTCTTTAATATATCCATTAATCCAAATTGTGATCATAGAATCGGTACTAATTCAACTCACATTCACTTTTCAGTGACAAATAAAATTGCAACAATCACAAAAAAATATCTTTTCACTAAAATTCCAGACTATATTAGACAAATTGACAGAGAGTGATAGTGACTGTGTTCGTGGAGAGACACGGGATGATACACAAAAGGAAAGGTAGGTCTCGCTTAAAATAAATTATCTCTATCCGACTCAGGAAAACTCGCAATGCGTGGTGTGAATGGGGAAGAATGAAGGTTTGAATTCATTTTTGTGCATCAGATTTGTTCCTACTGCTTAAGTTATTTAATATAACGAATGCTGATACTGTGTGATGCAACATTTTTAACAGTAAATAAGACACTTTTTATTTCTATTTTTGGCAGTTTTTCTTTATGCTAAATTGTAATAAAGTTGATCTGAAATCTGTGCTATTGTAAATGTGTGTGTGACGGATTCTGTTTCATCTTATGTGGACTGACGGAAAAATAAATCTATTTTTATCCCGTTATGAATCATACCGTAGTCAGTCGACGGTGAAATGGTATTTGTGACTTTGAGAGGCGAGGTCCATATTGATTGTTACGAGTCTGAGCACTTTCCCTCGCTGGCGCCGACACCACCACTTACGGACCGACCGCTCTTTGAAGTGAAAATCCTGTCAGGGAGCTTCAAAGCGGGGCGAGGTTCTAAGACGGACCTACCCTCTCAGAGAGCCTTCCCGCTGGGGAAAATGCCAGCAACACCACACAAGCCGCCCTCGATAAGTCCAAACCAACTAACTACTCTCTCAACTACGAGCCACGCACTGTCCAATTCCAGAGAGATTCTCGCCATCACCGTCTCTTAACGAGAAGCCTCAAATATGGGATCATTAATGTTTTTCATTAGGTTTAGGTTTCGATTAATATATTTAATCGTTGATATTTCTTAACTTCCAGCGGTGGCTCTAGACCCACCACCGTGGACCGACGACCTTATCCTGAACGGAACATTTTCATGTTAAAAATGCGGTGAATGACTGAATTGTACGACATATTACTGAGAATTATTAAAAATAGGAAATTATACGGACAATCTTCCAGAATGGAAGGGTTACAATCTGGGGATGTAAAAATAAATCATTTTCAGTTTTATCGGCTTTTAATCTTTGGTGTAACTAGTTCGTTATAACCATTCAAATTTACCGGTGATTAGGAGTTTTTCTTGAGATTAATTCTGTAGGAAAAGTGAAAGCCGAATGGCATACCTCGACGACTAATTCCGTCGGGTGGTCTGTGTAAGCCAACGGTGGGCAAACCCCGGCTCGTGGACCACATCCGGCCCTCGTGAAATATCTATCCGGTCCGCCAATAAATATATCTGTTGCACATTAACACGGTCAACCGCGTAGCGATATCGACAGAAGATATATCTTCAGTCTAATTATTTTTAATTTCATTTATTGGTATAGATTATACGTATTATACCTGAACCGCGAAATTAAATAGGACCAGGAAATAGCAGGTCTGGCGAAAATTGCAATATTTGAGACGTGCTTTACGACACACTTCCAAATTTCGCTTATCACAAATTTGTACCTGAACTATATGCTAGTATTTATCAGGCCTTTTTCACACCCACAGAAAATTACTGAAAGGGCATTCCGACGCCATCAAATACAAACTTTCTACCCTTTCTATTACATTTAAAAAACTAATTTTAACGAATTATTATCTATTGCGTTACAAAGTGTTGTCTCCAAAAAGGTAGACTAGAAGGTGATGATATAAATGCAATTGTTTGTAATAAATTAGAAGCTGATTAACACTATCACAAAAAATAATAACGTTATATTGCATGTTCTAGTGTCCTTATCTTTACGTTTTCAAAGTGCTTAGCGCTACAATTTTAACCTTTACTGGTAATTAACTTAATAGGGAAGATATCATACAATGTAAATAACATTACAGGATTGGCTGGCTTAAGTTTTAGAATAACACAAAAGAGTGTAATATTATAATGGATAATTATCTGGCATTTTCATATCGTCAAATATTTATGAGTAATAATTTTTCTACACTTAGCATATTATGTAATGGAAAAGATCACTGGATCGCGCCACAGAGGTTAAGGTTCAAATTCCGACAGGCACGGGCATGGATGTTTAAGCCAACAATAGTCAAGAAAAGCCGGGGATGAAACTGGAGGAGTCAAGTCAATGACCAAGTGTATCTCCAGAATCCATAATGTGTTCTGTAACATGACAATGCGTCAGTGATCCTCTGAGTCCGGTCATGTTCAACAATAAAAGATAAAGGAACGTAGTGCATATTTATTACTTTAAATTACTGCGAATTACAGGAAAATTCTGGATGAAAACTCGTGACGATGACATGCACTTAAAGAGTGCTTTGTACGCAACACTCACTTTCTATGCCATTAATTATTAGTGGTGAATGGAGGTCGACTAGCAACTAATTAGCTGAATCCTAAACGCTCATCATTAATCACATGGAGCCTAATAACGCCCTAATAATTAGAAAGCTTCATGTAGTACGCAGGTATCAGGAAACGAGAGCCATCAGCTTGTTAATAAGCTTAAAACACTCCGTCAGAGTTGAAAAGCCTTTACTTTGCCGAGAGTCTATTGCACTCAACTAGATAATGCTCTTAAAAGTACAGTTACAAAATTATGAGTAGTAATAACTGTTAAAGAATTAAGATGATTGAAAACGTAATTGTATTAACTTGGAACGCTTTCAATTGTTAATAAGAAATTAATTTTTTGAAACTGTATCTTTGAATGATTCCTATACTACTTTGACAGGATATTTATGCTATAAAAGATCTGGATAGTCCCTTGGAAGAGGTGGAAAATTACTTGTTCTAGGGAATAATTTATTAACCTACTTATTTATATTGTTCTAATCATTATATTCTTCTCACTCTGGTTTTCAAAACCATAGATCTATTTCGGTCATACCATACCTTCCACGCTCTTTACAACATTTGCCTTGCATATATACGCATTTGTTTGTTTTAAAAATTCTTTGTGGTGTCATACCACTTCTATTCAAGTTGTATAGCCTTTTATATGATTGGTTGCATCCCTAATTTGTCTCTTATGGTTTCTCTAATGATTTTATGTTCACTGTGAATCATTTAACCATTATAAGAAAATTGAATTCTGAAGATTTTAATTGTTTAAAGTTTTTATTTTTATCGTCTTTTTCATACTACAAGGAGAAGAAATAAAAACCCTACGGTTTGCCTATGATATTGTAGTATTAGGGGAGTCAGAAATACTTGGAAACCATAATAAATAACTTGAACGTTGTCCTGGGGAAAGATTTCAATATGAGGATTAAACGAAAGTAATGGATTTTAGTATGGGAAACAGTGGAATAACAAAGGGTGGTAGATTGGGTAAGGATATTTAGAAGGAAGTTTAGGAATTCTGCTACTTGGACAGTATAATAACTAGAGACGGTAGTAGTATAGCACAAGCAAGGAAGGCTTTCGCAAAAAAGAGTTTCAATGTTAGGAAATCATTGCTAAAAATGCTCGTATTGGTGCGAAACGTGGACGGTAGGAGTTTTAGAAGGAAAATAATAGAAGCCTTTGAAATGCGGTGCTATAGGAGAATGCTGAAAATAAGATGGGTGGATAGAATTAATAATGAGTAAGTTCTAAGCAGAATATATTATGGGAAGAGCAAACAATATGGAGGGCGTTGACCAAGAGAAGGGATAGGTTAATAGGCCACGTTTTGAGACATGAGGATATTGTGAAATTAGCATTAGAGTGAATTATGTGGGGTGAGAAAAGAAGAGGGATGAGATGGATGGAATACGCTAACCAGATTAAGGGGTATGTATTAGTTAAGTGCAAGATGGGTTAGCATCAGACCAGTCTTAGGACTGAATACCACAACACAGAAAAAACACGTCTTTTAGGTCCACATAACAGTGTGGAAAGTGTCAAGGCTATTGTGTCACTTATACGCTGGTAAACGTTACCTTTGATGATTAACTTTTCAAACTACTTTAATTTGGGGAGTTTATGTGCATTTTATGGACGTTGTGAAGAGCTTAAGGATACCTTGATTTCTTATACAATTGTATTGATTCTTGACGATTTGCATCAGTTTTTTTTAACGAAATGGTACTAGATTACGTGACTTGAGTTTCCAAACCATTTCCAGGCTAGTAACTTCCCAAGGTACTCTGAAAGCTCTGTTTATATCGTAACAAGAGTTTTAGTTATAGAACTGAAAGGATAAGAGACGTGACTCTTATTTCCTGTTGTCCGTAGAGTTTCCGCACTTGGGGGGTACCAAGTGGCGCTTGTTCACCTGTCGAAGTACGCTTTGTCCTCGACAGTGTGTTTGTTCAGCCGCTAATGGATAACCCAACAGACGTCGAGTGGCCGTTGGCGCCCTCTACTTGGTCGATAGTCTGCTGTTTGGCCTTCGTCTTCCTCGAGATGGAACGACAATCTCTTAAATGAAGTCTTCCTATTCTACACGAAGGACGGATGATAACAAATGTCAGAAACCATTTTGGAAGGGTCAACATTTACCTTGAGGGATTACGATCCAGTCCAATATATTTAATAAAACTCATTATTCGCTGATTCATAGATTCTTCTTTATACTGTGTCCTTTCACGCTGTGTTTCCTTATTTAGGACATGATAATTTATTTACGATAAAAGCTTTAAGCCTAAATTAAATATTCTATTTTTAATAAGTGATATATATTGTTCAGTCGTGTCTTATTTTTGTCAGAACACTTCGTTTCTGCATTTATGACCAACGCCTTCGTGCGATTGATAATGGCGAAAACGCTGTGTGCTGACAAATTTTATCTAGTTGATTGTGAATAACTTACTGTAACCTTTGATGTATTATGTAATGTTTTTCAAATAAATCAGGGTCAGGGATTTTCAACAACACTCGCTCTGTGAGACATGTAAGTTATTTCGGAGAAGAATAAACATATTAAACTATTTCTATTACAGTAATAAAGGAATATACATAGTTCTTTACACAACTCAAAAGCTCTCAAAATTCCCATCTTGAGGTGCACGGCATTAGTCTGGCGTAAGTATCTTGAGTTACTACTTATACGTTTTTTGTTGTTATGCGATTTTGCAATATGGTTATTGTTATTGCAAGAGGAGCCACATGAAACCTTTCTAGAAATATTTACATGCAGTGAGGTACAGGGATGGAAGGTTGAATCATTATGTTGAGTACGGCCGATGGGTCATCGAGGAATTATGTCATCTAAATTACGTGAAACTTGAGACTTTCCCCCTTTTAAATTAATTATGTCACGACGTTCCTGTTATAACTCCAATGCCTTCTACATTTTAAAAATTTTCTAGTATTTCTGATTCCATTAACCTATTTTTCCTAAGGAGTTAAAGTGGCATTATCAGAAATTGACGGTTACTGTTAAATTTATCTGTAGTTTCTACAAGTTTTCTAAACATAATTTACTTTAATTTTAAGCTAACTGATATTAAAAATCATTTATTTTGATTATATCCTTGAGTTGGGTTTTTCATACTAATTATAATTCTACTCCTGAGGAAAAAAAACAACTATTACAGCTGAGAAGAATTGAATTTATTTTTATTGGTATTTTTTCGCTATTTTGTAATTAAATATTTTAAATTATTTTTTTACAAATGTGTGCACTACACATCAAGGATCACTCATTTTACAATAATTTATTCCAATTTTACTAGATCAATGTCTATTTACCACTTTATTTTTAACACGTTATTGTTTTTTTAAAACAATGGTGAAATTAATGGGAGGATATTATTATTTTATAATGAAATATTATTACAGGAATGAAATACCATTTACTGTATATTTAACAGTTTTACATATATATTACAATTTGATGAATTTAAAGTTATAATCCGGAATTTTTTAATGATAAACAATAAATATATATTTACAAAAACTATACAACTAAATACAAGAGCCCTACACTAGTGGTCATTTAAATGAGTCTTCTCATGAAGCAGAATAACTAACACAATAATCCTACTCGGAACTGGCAGTACCAGGAAATCGGCAAAAGGTTAAACACAGTGGTATTTACCGTGTCATCTCAGCTCGCCTGGACCTTCCGGCTGCCGCTTCCTCGTTGTTACGGACTGGATAACGTCTTACTGCCGTCGTTAATGTCCGTGGTCAGGACAATTTCCATTCTTTAACTGCCCGATCTTAACCTCCGATCATAAGCTCCATGTCCTTAATCTCCAATTCCTCATGTCCCTAATTATTCAAAGCATAAATACCTCCATGTCCTTAAGTCCCAGCTTATCATCTCCTTAATCCCTCAATTTGTTTCTCTTGGGGTTTTTAATATTTTTTCCCGCTGTCTAATTTCGTATTCCGTCGGTGGCGGGGCTGGATATTGTTCAATCAAAATTATTCTTTGCCCTCTCTGGGAGGAGCCGTTTGTCCCTCTCACCGACGGTTTTGAAGAAAATCACCAACATCCTTCCCAACCACTGTCGGCAAAGTCACGGAACGTTGGAAAACCCCCAGTATCGCCGTTGTGTCTTACTCCTGTCTGTAACCCTCACTTTGATTCAGTACCACCAAATTCCGAGTAGATGTGTCTTATCGTTACAATGTAACATTTCATTATGAATTTAATATAAGCTATAGTCCGTATAGATTTAATATTTTATACCTGTGCTGTCTGAATTATATATATATTTTTTGATTAATTTTGTCTGAAACAGCGTGATACCGTTCATTCAGTGGGATTTTCATCTCAGAACACAGCAATATAAATTTTATAATATTGCATTTAATTAAAAAGTGACAGTGGTCCCCGATTCCATCAATATCTGGAAAGCTGAAGACTTATGGGGAACGCAATGTAACCGGAGGCTGAAAACTGGTACAAAATGCATGCCCAATTAGGAGTAAAAATGTTCCTAGTGGTTAACAAAAACAACTAAATAAATCTAGTGATTCAAAACGATTCGACGTTCTAGTAACAACAATATAATTTATTTTCGTTACATAAGGGAGGGAAGCAAATGAAGACCTGAATTATTGATTCACTTTGGAACTCAATGTGAATTGGGAACCGCAGAATTTGCATTAATTTACCAGGCTTTATTACACACGGGCGTTTCCTTTTTGTGTTGTGTCGCTGTATTAATGAGGACATTAGTACCTGTGTTCCCGTTGGACGCCACTAAATGGCGCATATTACAATCGACTCTGCGGAAAAAAGTACAACGGATCAGGAATGTTAGGCACATTTCGATTACGTCAGTAGGAAGGTTCACTAAACGATCGTTAAAGTTTGGTTACTGCTATTAATTTAACGTTTTGAGAAAGAATTAGAGATTGGAAATAAATTTAATTGAAGGACAAATTTGTGTATTAATAATAAAAAACAGAATTATTAATTGGAAAATCAGTTATTAATTTATAACAATTTTAATAGTTGAAAAGTTAAAATATGACATGTTTTTGTAAAATAAATGTGGATATTTAAATTTGTGGTTTCAAATACTCAGATGCATTTCAAGAACTATTATTTAATTATTTTGGAGAGAACCAGTTCAGCTATTTACAGTTTAAATTATTTTAACTTGTACAATTCAGATTATTTCTCTTATTTTCTTATGAAAGCCCTTTTTTATTTGCTATCTAAATATTTTTTCACACTATGACTATTAATTGAATTTTGTTTAGAAATTACTCATTCATAAAAAACCTCACGTACTCGACGAAAAATTCGTTGATTTTTACCTTTTATTCAAACACGGCCATTGATAAAGTTCACAAAGCTTTCCTAATTTTGTTTACAAAAAAGGCCGATTTTTCCAGCCTCTGCAGTTTTAAATATTTTATAACCGCACCGATCACTTTCTGACCCCGGGTCTAGCTCAGAGTTTTACCTCTGATATTATGAGACCCTGAGGGTATAAAACCAGAAACATTAACTTAGTTACAAAGTATCCATTCATATTGCAAATTTCATCTCGTACTTTCTTTATATAATTTAGATGATTATAAAACTTCTTCCAATCACTGATATATTTGTACAAATGTAAATAAGTAATATTATTTAGTGTCTTGGCACAAGGTGGAACTATATAGATGACGAGTAATATTTTTTGGGGGGTTAACAGGCTATACGAGGGTGGCAAATCCCTTTTAATAGAATAGGAAGGGAATTGAAAAGGAAGGATGAGGATGGGAGATGAAGGCAGACAAAGGTTATTATACTTTTTACAAGAATGTCATTACCACTTCCGAATATAAGTGAACGCTTAAAATTTACTTTGTTTACGGCGTGGTTAATGTGTGACTATAATAATTTTATTTCCTGCCGGGTTGAATTTATTGTTAAGCCATGTTTTTTTTACATTTTCGAAGAACGAGCATTAAATATTGAAACTATATGAATAGGAATTGTTAAAAAACACTGTCCCGTTGAAATAACTCAAGGCAGATGATTCTTCTTTATTTTATCTGGACATCCCACAACCTCCCTAATCAATTAGTAAATTCCATCCTTTTACTGCCTCTTCTCTTATTACCCCACACAAACTTCCCTCTAATGCTAATTTTACAAGACCCTCATGTCTGAAAACGTATCCAGTTAATCAATCCTCTTTTTTCGCTCCTCCCCTCTCCTGCTCAGAACTTCGTCGTTAGTGATTCTACCCACCCATCTGATTTTCAGCATTTTTCTGTAGCACCACATTTCAAAGGATTCTATTATTTTCCTTCATGCAACTCCTACCTTACACGTTCCACGCCCATATAATGCCACACCCCATACGAACATTTTTAGCAATGATTTCATAATATTCACACTAATATTACCCGAAAGACTTCCTTGCCTTTCCTATCCTACTCTTTATGTCTACTACACGACTACCATCCATAGTAATTTTGCTGCCCAAGTAGCAGAATTCCTTAACTTCGTTCAAAATATCCCTTCCCAATTCTAATACCCTTTGTTATTCTACTATTTCCAATTCTACACTCCATTACATTGATCTTCCGCTCTATTAATGCTCATATTGAACTCTTTCTCCAATACCACGTTCATGATATTTATTATGGTTTTCAAGTCTTTCTGACTCCCCTAATACCACATTATCATTGGAAAATCGTATGATTTTATTTATTCTCCTTGAAGTATGATTCCTTTTCATATTCCTTTTTAACTTTCTTCATCTCCTGTTCTATATATAAGTTAAAGAGCGTGGGTGAAAGACTTCTTCCTTTTATCACGTCTTTCTTGATTTTTGATTTGTTTTCTTGCCCTTCAATTCTTATTACTGCTGTCTGCCTTCTGTAGAGGTATAGACAACTCTTATTTCTCGATATTTTATTCCCGACTAGAAGGACGAAAATTATGGAGTTGCATTTTATTTATGACATTCATTATAAAGTGTTTAAATGATTCATTAAATGAACGACTAGATGGCATTGCAGTTATGGAGTGACTAATTATGTAACAGTTTTAAATTAATGTTGGGTAATGATAAATAGCTGAAGAGTTAGAAAATATTGATTATCCATCACATTTTTTCATTTACGCTTTTAAAATCCGATATCGTACAGTTTAGGAATGTGAAACTGTAATGTACGATCGTGAGACACTGCTGATCCATGACAGTTGTGACAACTTAGTATCGTTCCATATTAAAGGCTTCACCAGAGGTCAGATAAACTGTTCATAAGAACGGATGTTTTAAATTAATATATTAAGGAAATAGATGTATGTTTCGAGGTAACATAAATGCCGTCGTATGAACGACCATCGTAAATTGGGACAGAAAGGACCTGTGTTTCACCCAGAGGGATTTGGCCTACTGCAGTGCTATATTTCCGGCCCCTGTTACGTGTCATATTCAGCAGATGAGTTGTGACGGGACGAACGGCGGCGTTCTGGTGGACGCGAATAAATTATTGACGCCTTCAGAGTGCTTCCGCTGCGAGCGTCGTTCGATTTCCCCCGACTTGTAAATGCATTCGCTCGGGCACCTCTGTGAATTACAACTCATAAGGGATATCGCCATGTCCAGCCAGTCCCACTCGCTTTGCCTTAAATTATACATGATTTCGACTAGGAAATGAGATATGACGAGCAATCCAAACACCATATCACGTCCCTTGGTAGCGAAATAAATAATTAACTTTTAACACGTTTTATAGAATTTAAGGTAATAGTCTTTTCTAAAACAGAAGGGGAAGTTGGCGCGGAACGGGGCTCTTATTGTTTATCAATTTTTGTAAAATTATAGAAAAACAAAAACGACTTCATAAAAGTATAAAGCATTAGTTTATTCTATTACCTACTTAATCTATAATTTTCTTTAAGATACATTATTTTCAGGAAAAAATATTATACCTAAATTTTTGATTTGAAATGTTACATTAATTATTTCTTACGTCCCTAGAATCATGAAATACTACTGTTTTACTCTACGGTGCATATTATTTTTAATAATCATATATTAGATTGTTCCCTTCACCACTTTTTTTTACTTTTTCAAGTTGTTTAATATATTGTGATATAAAAAATTCTATAACAAGTAAAAGCTTTGATATTCAGTTACCGCAGAAGTTTAACACGTAATATTTATGGCCAGACTGAAGAAGAGTTCACAGTTTTAAAACAAAACTTTAATTGAGATTTAGAAATACATTTTTTGGCTTTGAATGGTCGTTTACTGACATTTTTGGTTTATCCAATTGCTTTAGTAATTTTCTTCAAAGTATTAGAGCTGTATATTATTATGCCTGGAAGTTAAGTAATACAGAAGAAATCCCGTTATTATTATTGAATTTGTGCCATAAAAATTAAAAAGAAAAAAATGATAGACTATACTCGTAAGGAGACATTTACAAATAATTCATTTTTAATTATAGATAGTATGATTAGTCATTAATTTATTTTTCTGTTACAAGCTGTCACTCTTTATAAAACTTGCGGGAAAATATTATCAAATGAATGTTTTTCCGGTTTTTGTAATTAAAAAATAATTCTAACCAGGTGAACATTGTAGAAACAACGTTTCGAAGGCGGCTACTTCCATCATCTTCAAGTGAGGTGTCGGGAAAATATCTGTGTTGGATTTTAATTGGAGGCAACCATGGAAGTTTCTAATAGAATTCTGTTAATTTATTTCATGATGAATTTTTAAATGATTACTTTTGTCGTACGTTTGCGCCTTCCCATTAGGTTAAAAAGAATCCTGATACACGCAGACACGGCTTCTGTGGTTGCCGGAGGAAAGGGTGTAAGCGGGGAGGTATAAGGGAGTTACCCGCTCCATTACCTACGTTACACAAATCTCTTTACAAGGAACAAACGCGTAATAGCATTACCTGCGGAAGCACAGAAGGACGCAGGACAAGTCTCTAGGGACACAAGTTTCGAGGCCGCGCTTGAGTAGCGCTATTTATGGTAGTAAACAAACCAAGAGCAGTCTGAGCGTTAGTTAGGAGAATATTAAAGCAACATAGGAATATTACTATGAAACGCGAATAAACTGGGTAATTTCTAGCTCAGCTGTTCTGCAGTTCCTTACAAATAACTACCAATTGGACGTATCATAGTTGCCTACCTGTTAATTAATTCAACGTAACCTTCATTACGTAAAACCATGTTCATTTCTGATAATTTCGTGACCGCTTGGAATCTCTCGAGTGTACTGCTGCTTTTAATTGGTGATCTTTTATAACCATATTTTGATATAAATTAAATATCATGACGTAACAGCCAGAAATGACTTAATATTTGACAATACAATTACTACTGACATGGAAGCCGGGCAATGCATTTTAATATTTAACAATACTATATGGGTTCTTGAACCTAATAATAGAATTAGAAGTTTTAACAATTGATCTGATTCAAAATCAAGTCCAAAATTAGGGATAAAAAGAACCCTTTTGCTGGAATCCACGCTGAGAAGAAGCACATATCTTGGAAGTTAAAAATGGAATGGGACGATTATGAAAGTCGTGTATCTGCCATAGCTCTGCTTAAGGTTGGAAAATCTGCTTCAGACATCTTCCAAGTCCTGAAAAAGCTTAAAATGTTATAAATGTATTAATTTCATAGTAAATTATTAAACTTTTGTGACAGTTTAGCTATTAATTATTGTGGTATTATATTACAGAGAAGTATTAATGCATATTTTTAATGATTTTGGCTTTTCCAAAATTAATTTGAATAATGCAATGTTTTCATTTATGTATATATTTTATCTTCTTTTTTCTGAAATTCCGCATTAAAAGGCTAACTTTAAATTAAAAATTATTTTTATCTTTCTTATGTTAAAATTATTGACATATTTGAGTATTTTTTTCTCTTACTAATATGTTTTTTAAATACAATATCCTGTATGATATATTAAAAAGTTTCCAAAAAAGAATACAGTCACACATTTATTTATTTTTAATGCAGAAAACTCACTTTGTCTGTATGTTTTCTACTATTGATACCGATGACAGTGAACGTCATCGAAACGTCGTGGCCAATGTCTGCTCTCACCCGATTGGAAACCCAAGAGCTTCTAATGCAACTGTTATCAGGTCTCAATCTTAAAATCGGTAATATTTCTCATTTTTAAGTTGTTTATAATTCAATTTTTGACTTTAAACAATTTAAATGTCATATGTAGATTTGCTAATAGCATTAAAATTCAGCTGGATGCCACCAAATGTATTAAACAGCAATTATTTCTTTGTGAAAATTTTCCTTGACCGAGTTTCGTTCTTGAAGGTTGTAAGTATGCTAATCCGCGATACAGATAAAGTCTCACTACATAAATTAGAAATAGTGATCTATTCGAATATTAAGCCCCGTTAATGAGCTAGGAGAATGATTTCTAATGACACGAATTAATAATACGCAGACAGTTTTGTTACAAATACCGTCATTAATTTTTATAATTTGTCATATTAAGTCCATTACAAATAGAGATTATTTATATCGGAATTTAGTATGCGATTTAAAAAAAGTTGTTTAGGTACTACTATTTTGGGGCATTTAACGTATTTTATGGATCACGCTAATTCTAGGCAAGTTATAAATAATAGGCAACCGAATATAACCAGTCACGCAATTTCCAAGTTCATCTTCAGCACAATGGAAAAGTTCTCGCGACCGTAATTGCATTTCTGGTATGAAAAATAATACAAGTTTTGTTAATGGCGGAACAGAGTTACAACTTTGAATCGTCGAAATGCTTTTAAAATTACGAAAACCGGGAACGCGTCTGTGTCGTCTGATATTAATGGTGGCTTTTACTTACTTTAACAAGCCGAGGCATTTGTTGACGTGACACTAGCAAAAGTTGCACAACAAACTTTAGGGGACAGCTATTTATCAAGGAGGAGCCAATGAAGAAACTCGGTTTTACGGGGAAGTGTCACTCTCTTTAGGTGATCACTTATTTCTCAGATCTGCTCGACAATTTCTCTCCTTCAGTGAAATATTGTTCACGTCGGTATTGTCCTACTCTAGAGTTTGTTACTTTGTACTGACTTATAACATTAGAGCCTTATAAATAAGACTTCACATTTGTTCAAATCGATAGAAAATATACTACTCGATTATCTCATCAATCAGTTTTGTGACTTAAATTTTAAAAAAAATAAATACTCAAGAAATGATACTTAAAATTATAATATGAATATGGAAATGGAATGAAAACGCAATACACTTCCTTTGTTAAATGTCGAATTAATCGACAAAATCAGAAGTCAGCAGTCGGAAATCGAAATGTCAAAACAGTGCCTAACTTCAACGTAATGATGTAGCGCAAGTATTGATACGTAAAACAAAAAATGCAGATTATTCAGTGATGTTGGAAACTTGAATAATTTTTTTATGTGATAAACCAAAACATACATATATAAAAGTTCTAGTAACTTTTAAAAAATGTTATTGAAGTTGACAACAGCCCACATACCGGGTCCACCTATAGCCAAGGTCAATTTAGGTGACCCAATAAGTTAAAAAAAGGGCCAAGTTGTTTAGGTGGAGCAGAATTATGAACAGACGCACACAGCAATTTTATATATAAAGATTAATAAAGATGCATGTTTTAGTCGTAATATGAATCCTCATTAGGCTTGTGGAAACGACGATTAATTAAGTGAAGCAATATTTAACTCAATAAATATTAAATTCAGAAACTGAAATAACAAAGAAATTGAATATTGTGTACTAACTTTACAATTAATTTATGAATTTGAGGAGTTACAAATTATGGTTCTTAAGATTGTAAAATTTTATTCGAGCTTAAGTTTCAGGTTTGATTCCCTGTCCGGTCGAGTTATTTTCATCCTTAACCGTTAATTCAGTTTATATTATTCGTGGCTGAGTTGAATTTGAAAGCATTTATTCTGTTTTTGAAGACTGTAAATATTACTTAACAAATCTGTGACTGCTAAACATTTTATTATTTTTACTTTGAATTTTGTCATATAGATTATTTATGTCACAATTATTTTGTTTTGCCGGGGTGCCAACGCGTCAGAGGACGACAATGATTTTGGGGTGAGAAGGCGTCAGATGACGACAAAGACAAGCGAGTTGTGTGTTTGTGTAACGGTGACAGCGAGTGTGAGGATCGCTTTTTCTGTGTATTAGGCTGTGTGGCCATCCTACACTCAGATAATAGTTTTGATTTATAGTTGTCATCATTATGTAAAATTTGATAAGTATCCCAAATAGGGCTGTATGGGGCAAGGATTGAAGAAGTATTAAAAAATATAGGGAGGAATGAAGTGTTATTAATTTCAGAATCAAAGCAATTATACTAGAAATTTAGTCGACTTTAATAAATGTGACATTTCAGAGTTATAAGAGGAGTTCACATTCACTAGATTATTGTGGAGCGCCGGAACGATGAATATGGGTTACACGCACACTGGACCTCACTATCTTCATTCCACGACTCGCTTCATAACGCCAGACCCTCCATAGAGCAGCGCAATTGCAGTCGCCAATAAACTCGGTCGACACACAACGTAGTCACGTATGGTGGGATAACGTAATAGTTTACGACAGCGACATGCAACCAACCTGTAACCTCTCACGAAATGAAACACGGCTCAATATAATTATATATCTGTGTGTTTAAGATCGACGTTCGATTGAACTAACCTTGGTAAATATCTTTGCACTCTGGTAAATAATTTACCTTTCCGTGAGAGCTACAAAAATCCTAAATCGTATTTATTCTGATATGTGAAAACAGTATGTTGTTACAGTACAAGTTTTTGTTTGAATCCTTCTTCAAAAAAAATCTAAATTAAAACAAATATCTTTACATTATCGATATATGAAGAAGAGCTTTTGCACCTGAAATAATGGCTCTTAAAATTTTAAATTAAAAATATTGGCATTGTGTTGTCTAGAGAAAGGAGAGGGTGGATTAAATTAACCCTGTATTCATTTTTAAGAAATTCCGTGATTAAAAATATATTATGCCAATATTGTAAATAAATTTTTAATATTGACCGTACTATTGTAGATTATTAAAATCTCTTGTTACTATACACACCATAGAAAGAAAGTTTCCGTCCTTTTAGAGTCAACCTGAAGGAAATTTTAGTAGAAACTCTAAACGATCTGATTTTACAGATTTTTATTTCTCTTATCGTAAAAATATATCGTTCAGAATAATAAATAAATTTCTATATAAATAAGAATGTATTAATAAGTAAACAAACTTTTCCTTAAATTAAAACTCATTTCACGTTAATCAGACCGATGTGATAGTGAAACTATCTTCTCATTATAAATGAAATTGAAAGGTGAAATTCACCTTACTCTATCAAATAAAATTAACTTTCGGTGTTTATAAATTGATTGTGAGTATTTGTGGAAACAATTTTAGCGTGGAAGAATTTCCACCATATTTTGTAACCTAATCCTTACGACCGAAAAAAGTGAAAAGTATGCCACGACTACTGTAAGGAGGACAGAGAGGAAGGTATAAAATATGAGAAAACAGCCGACATTTGCATGGAATAAATATTTATGTTAATAATAGTGTTCATATCATTGTTTTTTTAAATAATTTAAATTTCAATCTGAAACAACCAAGATTAGCGTCCATTTTAGGGCGTGGAAGCCACTAAATTTATTTTTGATATTAAAAATGAAAGTGAAGTTCTGTATTTTATCTTGAATTTATGTAGAAGTCAGCCCATTACAATTTTTAATCGGTTCTTGTTCGAATTCAAATTAAAAAAACTTAACATCAATGAAAATAATTTTAATTACAACATATTTATTACGTTAGATCTCGACTTTTTTAATTAATATTTATTGCTTGGTGAAGTCCCAAATTAGGGACGAAATGTAGTGTATGGATATTTTTAGATGTTAACGCAACAATTGAAATTATTTATAAATACAATTCCGACTTATTTGTTAATAATTAATTTTGGTAGTTTTGTATCCTAAATTAATTAAAAATTTATGAATTAAAAAAAATACCCTCTACAATTAATGAAACAAAAATAAATACAAAAGATATTTTCAAGAAGGGATCATAGCTATTGTCGAGTTTTGTGCATTGTTTACAGTGATGTAATAATAAAACGTTATGATTTTGATTTTTTAATACAAACTATATTGAAACATCGCTAGAGAGTTCGAATTAATTTTTCCAAGAAAAATTTTTAGGTGTTCAATTAGTGAATTATTTTTATTCTTTATGGATAATGAGAATAATACTCATTGTACTGATAAAGTGCCTTTTCCTGATATTCTTTTTCAATATTTTCTTTTCTTCTTAAATGCCTCATACGTTTATCGTGTACAGTGAAATAAATGCTATTATTGAATTTTTTATGTTTTGGTTTCATTAACTCTTAAAAGGGAAGCTATTAAACATCGTTACATGAATTAAATTAAAATTATTATTATACGTCTACTGAAAATTTAGTGATAACAACTTTAAAATATCCTTATACTCGAGTAATGCTATTATTAAGGATAAAAATTGTTCTATAAATGATAAATACTGAGAAAAATAGGAATATATTTATAATTTATCTCTAGTTGCTTAAAATAGGTAGGAAATTTTGTTGTAGAACAAAATGATTTGATATATTCTGCACGTCAAATTCTCATTAGAGAGCATCACTCGGATTACATAAAAAATATTTTTCTACTTGTAAGCAGATTTCATGTGAAGTAAAGTTCAAAACGCTCAGTGGATTTGTGCCGACTGTTCGCGTTTTCGTATCCACGAGTCAGGGATTATTAGAAGAATTAAATCCACGTTAAATTTTTTGTGTTTTGTTACAAAACGTTTCAAGTCGGCATTTTATAACGCGTACTTGCCTTCTTTGTCTACCCATCCCAATGAATAATGCCGCACTGCAAAGCTTTTGTAATTAATTGCTTTTCTCTCGAACAAAAATCCCAGCGTTCACGTTTAGAATTCAACCCGCTTTCTGTTTTTTCCCCAGAGAGGATCTCTCCATCTGCGGAAGTGAAATCCGTTGCAGTATTTATAGAAGTTGCCTGAGAGATTACAGAGAATTAAATTACAGCTGCAGGTTGAGCGAGCTTGGCCGTCCAGTGCGCTATCGGCGACCTTGCTGTGGCCCTCGTGTCCGTTTTTGTGACTTGTTCTTCGTACCTGGGGGTCCTACGTGCTGCACACTGAAGCAGTTCTTCCGGGGTCGTTAGGGAGATGCACAGATTAGCTTCGGCCAGAGGCGATTTTAACTCATTGCGTTCCCCGTTCTCAGCTCCATCTATGAATATGTACTAGCTATATTAATAACACTGAATACATCGCAGTAATCAAGTAGAAAATATTAAGATTCCGGGCTACGTTAAATGTAAAATGCTTTACCTTGCTCTAAATAAACTGCTTTGAGTAAAAAAAGAGGAAAATAATTTAAAAACAATTCATTAATATTTTGGGAATTGTCTGTAAAGATATACATTAATACTCCACAGATTTCTTTTATAATTTAATTGATATAGCGTCTGCATCATTAATAGAGATTACATCCAACTGCAATTAGCTAAAATTTGGAAAATATTATTCCGCTATAAAGAAATTTTGAATTAAACTACCACATTAAAATATGTGTTTTTTATATGAAATTATTCTGCTTGTATAAAATGGTTTCATTAGGTCAATGATTTAGGTGAGGGTTAAATGTAACTTGAGGAAGAATATCATTGAAAAAGTTCAAATATATTCTGCATTTAATTGTCACAGGCTAAGCAGATTAAGGAGGATGTGGGGCGTGGTAGTAAAAGGCTTGCACAGAATACGTCAGCATGGAGGCTTGCATCAACCAAGTCTAAGGACTGATTCAACAACAATAGTATCAAGTTCTAAATTCGTGTGTCAAATTTTATATGATTGTTTTCTACCAAAGAGGTCGTTAATTATTATTTAATTTATGTTCTTTACAGAAGTTTATGGTTCTTATATTTACTTAAGCTTCTCTATACGAAACTAGAATCTTCCTATAGTAGATCACTGAGGTTTATGATTTATGTTTGTATCATCATAATGCAATGCTACAAACATATTTATATAAAAATATAACTATATATTCTCAAAAAATTTACTCCTGGACCGGAACGTTGTGGTGTGAATTATAATTGTTTCACTGCATCATTTTGAATGGAAAGATAATTTTCCAAGAGGTAATATCAATAAGCGTATTTTAACTGCAAAGTGCACAGCTTAATTGTTATTTAAACAGATATTTTGTCGTAAAAAATTTTAAATGTAAGTTAATTGTTATGA
The DNA here is from genome assembly GCA_034510155.1 of Eucriotettix oculatus. Classification (NCBI taxonomy): domain Eukaryota; kingdom Metazoa; phylum Arthropoda; class Insecta; order Orthoptera; family Tetrigidae; genus Eucriotettix; species Eucriotettix oculatus. Next base: position 45,592,099 of record CM067382.1, read on the forward strand.
CTTGGGGAACTTACATTTCTGCTGACCAAAGACGAAAATTTTCCAGCATTCATTTGTACCCCGCGGTGCTCAATTAGCGGTAGTCGTGCATTGCTTTAATTTTCGCAATGCGCAGGTATTCCAGATGAGCCTTCCCTTAACACCAACACCACTACTCTGAAGCAGGGAGGAGGGAAGGGGAGGGGGGAGGGGAGGGGGGTTGCTCGCTACCCCTATTACGTCCGCTCCACTTCCCTAGAAGCGACGCAACAGATGACCCACCCCAGTCTCCCTCTTAATTTGCATGGGCGACATCTGTACCGGGAATGCGTAATGGGCCAGTGTTCTGTGTGGCGAAGCAGAGTTATGATGGAATGACGTAACAAATCATATGGTTCTCGCACATTAACGTTCCGTCCCGCTGGGAAACACGTTTTCACTGTCTTTCTCACTTTATACCAGGTCAATTGATTGTTAGCTGAAAATAAAATGTAACGGCATGGAAAACCGTGGCTATTGCGCAAATTGGGTTAGAAGAGGAAGTTATTTCATTTTATCAGAAATCGTTGGCACAGAATCTCCTCTGCAGAGTAGACGAGTATGTTATTGTTCTAGATTGTGTAATTTTAAAGCAAACTTAATTATTTTTTATAATATTCCCTCTGAGCTCTAAATGCGCCGTAACCACGCAGTCCTCTTAAGATGGATGTCTTGAGTTTTTGGCGACGTGATCCACATCCGGGAAGCTGTAATAACTGGAGACCCACTCGGGACGCGGAAGAGGGAAACTCACAGCCTAAGGGTGGTGCGTGACGAAATTGAATTAATAAATTAATAAAATGAATATTGCATGAATACGACGTGACCGTAATTCGAAACTGACTTCCTTTCTATTCCTCTCCCCTTCCAAGCCTCGACAATTTCACGAGATACTTACATTAAGAAAATTTAGAGTTACCGTCGTAGCACTTAAAATTCAGAAACCTACCTGTAAAAAGTAGGCAACAATTTACAGGTAAATAAGTTTCTTATACCAGCTTCTTTCTGCTCCTGACAACGTGCTTGGGAAGTTACTATTTAATCGTTAATTTCAAATTATTTTCGAAGAAAAATATTTTGTTTGGTTCATATGATGTGGTAATCCGTCCAAAGACTGGTCTGATGCAATCCCCCCATAATGACCAACCATGCGCAAACCTTTTCATTTCTACAATACCTAACACCTCTCACATACTCCTTAATCTGCTTAGCGTATTCCATCCTTCGTCTTCCTCTTCTGTTCATTTCCCTCTAATGCTAATTTTACAAGTCCCTCATGTCTCAAAACGTGGCCTATTAATCTATCTCTCCTCTTGGTAAAAGTACTCCAAGTTGTTAATATAAAACTAAGACATACGTATAAATTCAGTATAACATCAGATGAGACTATCAACTTTGTATACCGAAGTAAGTTGTAAAGAAAATTACTCATCAACAAAAGAAGGTCACTAAAACACTTCCTTTGTTGATGCGGCCAAAAATAATTAAATAAAAAAAGAGAACATTTGTGTTTTACAGGATTAGAGTTAATAAGGAAATGAAATCAGTAATATTCATCCTTAAGTTCAGCCTCTCAATAAATTATTTGTAATTTTTATTAGTTCAGTAAACTCACAAGTGAAGGTTGGAATTTTCTGTAGGTAAGTAATTGCTTACATGGTGAAAAAATTAAAAATTGTAATAGTTTAATTTATTTTCATTGCCTTATTTATAGCTCCACTTTGATGTCACTTCTATCAATTTTCATTAATATTTTATATTAACCTGATAATAAATTAAAATAAAATAATTAAATTTGGAAAAATTCAGAAAAGAATTGGATACAACGGAACACCAACCTTAAATATTATTAAACATAATAGCCATGAATACAGAATAACTATTTATATTAATAATTATGGACTTTAAGTTACTATCAATACTTATTATTTATAAAATTGATATCATTTCACGTCTGTTTTTCGAAAGAGTTATAAAAAATTAATTCAACGACCTGTTCACAGACTAACCAAGTTTTTGTTTAATTCACTCAGCATTTTGTCAACACATTTTGAGCTTCTTCAGTTGAATTTCTTTTAATTATTGCTAATTGTTTATGAAATTTACAATTTCACACTGTCCACTTTAACGGCCAACAATCTATTTTTCGTCCATATTCGTAAATCACATTTCTGTTTTAACTCTCATCGGATGCAGTCCAGCACAAAAAAATATATATACACGTACCTCTATTTTTTTGTCCAAATTAATGTGTAAGTATATACTTCAAAATTTGTAGCAATATTATTTATTTATTATTACTAAATTAATTAATAAATTTCAAAATTATTTTTTAATTAAATATTATTACATTATATTTTATATAGTTTTGTAGATACGTAGTAATATCCTGTTTATATTTTCCTGAATATATTACAAATGTAATGGAAAAACTTATGCATAAAATTATTACTTGATTTGTCTGTGAATTGGTCGTTGGTATAATCCTATAAAGTAAAAAATTATTTACATTATACATTTTCAGGTTATTCTTCAAAGTTTAATTTCTGTATACGTAATGATAGTGGTATTATTTAATTTAAAATAAAAATTTTAATTCAGGTTGTATAAATTTTGTATAATGTTTTTGTATTTTAAATCATTGAAGTTTCTCTTTAAAATATTTTTATTTCTATTATATACTATATTATACCATGTTTTATTAACTAATCTTTGGTCCTTTGTTCGTTTATCTCTTTTTTCCTTATAGTTACTGACAACCATATCATGAATTTCAACATTAGAAATAGAAAATTTACTGTGGTCTTGTAATAAATGTGTGCAATTAAGAGAATGTCTCCTAAGCAACGCTATAAAACTATAAATAAATACATTTTGAAAAATTCAGAAACCATTATAGAATTTCTCAAACTACAATAAATAAAAAGACGACCAATAAGTCAGCAAATAATTTTATTCCTATTTAATTAATATAAAGCCACCTTTTGTGCCCCTTTCGAGTCTTCATCAGGCATAAAATTTAGCAATACAAGTCCTTCACTTCTTGACTCCCTTGTTACAAAAGATTATTAAATGCATTCAAGTATTAAAATGAGTCGAATTTGGTGTTCCGCGACGATTACGGTCGAAATGAATTGCTAAATTTTAGGCCTGATGAAATCTCAAAAGGGAGACGAAACTTCCTCGTCATTTTTATTAAATAGTAATAAAATTATATGCTGATTTATGCGCGTCTTTTTATTTCTTGTAAACTTATAGTCAGAAGACTATGTTTGAATTCCTGAAACTCATAAATTTATTAAAAAAATTGTGAAATGTTTAAGATAAGTCAAACGTAAAAATAATGTGTTTGAAAGATGCACAGCATTATATTTTTGTAGCTTCGCCTTACATATGTGATATTTTTTTATTTTGGTTATCATAAAACAAAATATATTTCGAAAGGAGGATGTTTCATTTTTTTGTATTTTCAGCAGAGGGGTGGGGGGGATCGCTAACCAATTTTGTTCCAACAAAACATGAGCTTTCATATGTAAATCGTTATCGCGTCCGTCTGTCCACATCATCAGTTCGCAGCGTCCTTTTAATCGTTTGTCAATGCATTCGCTCATTTCAAATGGTCAACACGTTGTAATTAATGCGTTTTCATTGAATCCGCCAGTTGAACCAAGCAAGCATTTATCCGCTATTTACTTTTCATCGCCACACAGAAATTCCTCAATATTTAATTACGTGTTTGAGCCCATAGCCAAACAACACAGCAGCAACACATCAACATTGATATGAAAGTGGCTATCTGCAGGCAGGGGAACCAAAACTTGCGCATTCAAATAATGTATACAAAGCTCCCTGCCATGTGAATGGAGACAGTGTTAAATGATAAACACGTTATCATAATATACCATTCACGAGTAACGTTACGTAAACTCACCATCAACATACACCATACAATCAATATGGCTGCTCCATCTATCCTTTTCAAATTTATATTATAATGTCCTATATGAGGATACCACGATAATCAAACAAGCACATAAAGGGAGGGAAACAGAAAATAGTCCTATTTACTAAGTTTTACAATAATACGTTTTTGTGATCGCAATAAAACCTAATATTATTAATGTTACTAATGTAGAACTCTCTATTATATACTGAGCAGTAATAGCAGTAATGCTTATTCTAAAAAAGGAAAATTTTAAAACAATAAAATAAGAAAGAATTATGCTAAAAAAGTTACCACGAAACGAGACACAATTTTTTTTGCAAAATTATGGAAAAGAACAAAACACTTCATAAAAGTATGAAGCATTAGTTTATACTATTACTGACTCAATCCAATATTAATATAATTTAAAGCAAAAATTTTAGGTTTTTGATAACATTTTAAAAAACAAATTTACAAATTTCCCCTTCTGCCTGACCACATGGAAGAACGGGAAAGGATATTTTGTTTTTACAATACTGTAGTAAAATTAAGTTTAATTTATGAAAAATCTTAACACCTTTTGTGATTTCTTTCTTATACTTATTTAGCGTACGGTTGACCACTTTATCAATATTTCCTTTCGCAACATTTTTCCCTTCATCCCGCTTTTTTTAATCTATTTTTTAATGCAGAATTTTGTAATTCATTCTCATAAGTTACGTATGCCAGTTTTTCTGAAGTTAAAATGTATTAACTGCAGGCTGTTATTTTCTCCTACAGTGGTCGTTGTAAAGTACTTTCCTCTTGAAAAAAAAAGAAAGACGGACATTTCTAAATACCATTGCAGTTGCCCCCTTTTTCTCTCTGGTCGGTGTTTTCAAAGCGAAATGGAAGCTTCTGTGCTCCTATGTAACGGTCTGAGCCTCATTAGAATGTGACCTCCGTTTTGCCGTCTCGTTGCCGAAGCTAATGAGGACACAGGCCTGGGGTGGAGGAACCCTGGGGCTAGTGGGTTAGTTTGATTTCTGAGAAACTTTCCTCGGCGCGAGGGAAGTCCATTGAATTTCCTCTCGAGGAGCAGCACCTTACATCTCAACCGAGTTTGTTGGTTATTTCACAGATAGAAACGTTTATTAATGGTAATATGTTCAACAGCGTGAAAACCTATTAAATTTAATATTTATTTTAATTAACTCTTTCGCGGACAAAACTGCATATGTATTTCCATCAATCTCTGCCGTTTAAGACTCGTTTCTCTCCATATAATTTGGCTTTAAATCAGGTAAGCTTGGTTACAATATCCGCCATCTGACATAAAGAGACGCATGATACGCCTCCCTGCAAAAATACCTTTTCTTCTTAGGCAAATATATATATATACTTCAATATTTTATTTATTAAGGATAAAACATAAGTGATTGAGGAATCCTGAATAATTTTAATAAACTGGCCTTTTTCTTGTGGAATGATTACAAATACATACACTTATATAATGACAATAAATTAACTTTATTTTATGAAGCACGAATTATTAAATTTCACTTATATTTAAAACGAATATTTATAAGTTGAAGAAATTTATAAAAGCAGGTGAAAATATTCATCTGTTATTATGTGGTGCCACTTGTTCGTTGACTTTCTAATGATTTCTGGAGTACTGTAAATGTAAATTTTAACACTTACACGATATTTGAAGTACTTTAATCACAATAGTTTGCGTTACGTTAACTGTGTAGCGCGGTACAGCAGCGTCACCTAGGGGCATTATGATCCAAGTATACCAAGATACTATTACAACAATTTTTTGTTGCTATTTATCACAATATAAAGGAAATATGTTAACATTTGTCAGTTATATTTATTCAAAATTATTAGAATAGTGGTTTCTTAAAATATTTGTGAATCTTAAGAACGATAGAAAGAAAGAAACATATCGCATATTGAACAAAATACTGTTCTAAAAATTAATTTATTAGCTTTGTGTTTACATTTAATTTATGGTTTTAAAAGAAAATCATATATTAATATTGATGTCGGTGTTTTTAGTGCTAAATTTCAATTTTTTATAATTATACTATAATGGTACTGGCCTTAGAAATTAAGGGTTATTATATTGTTTACTCTAGCGCCAAATTAAAATTATATTATAGGAGCTACACCGTATTTAACTTCAATATTACGTGTTTATAGATTGGAAATTGATATTTTTGACCTTTGTTTCTGTTTTTCTTGTAAATGGTGCTACATAAGTTGAGCTGTATATAATTGGACTAAAACTTGATTCACAAGTTTCCATACAGTCTAACTCTCATCATGGCATATTATTTTATCTTTCTCCTGGTTGAAAAATTAAAAATATACAAGATCATGTGTTCTTCAGTAAGAAAATAGGTCTTCTTGAATTTTGTAACGTATATTTTATTTTAATATTACAACTTATACGCTCTTAATATTAAATTTTATAGTAACATTTATCAATTTAATGTCCGTAAATCTCTGTGTATATCAAAGAGGTATATGTAAATAAATTAATGATCCTTAATGAATGATGTAAATCTGATGGGTGGTAAGAATCACTAACGATAAAGTTATAAGCAGAACACGGGAAGAGGAAACAATATGGAGGACTTTGACCGAGAGAAGGGATAGCTTAATAAGCCACGTTTTAAGAGATGTGGATTTTGTAAAGTTAGTATTAGAGGGAAGAGTGTGCGGTAATAACAGAAAAACGAGGCAAAGGATGTAATATTCTCAGAAGATTAGGGAGGATGTGGGATGTGGTAGAAACGATATACATGTTCACTATGCAGCTTACAAGTTTTCAATCTACAAGAAAATCCTCTAATATATTATTATGTTATATTTCTTCCCTGGAAATGAAACACAAATTGAATGATAGAAAATTTATCCCAAAACCTGTATTAAAGTTGAATTTGGTACTTTTAAATTTATCGATCCCTGTAACCTTCATATTGTAAATTGAAATTTTTCGTCTGATAGACGAGGTTAAAAACTATGAGTAAAGGAGAAATTTTTATTTTTATTATTTAAATCAATGGTCAGTCAGAATATAATTATTTAGTTTGATATGATATTTTTTAATTGGTGAATTTTATTTCACCACATTTCTGCCGTCGTTTCATTACAATGTTAGCCAACAATTATGTTGAACATTGGGTTTCAGTTCAAATTGGTTTTGTTATTCTTTAAGGCCAGACCGTAATCACGGGTATGGGATCTCTTAAATAGGATTGTTCTGAATACAATTTATTATTTCAAAATTATTACGCATATGATTTTATTTAGCCAAAGTAAAGAAAATTGATGACTTGAAATTGTCCTACGTTGATCATGTGATCGCCATTAATTGTGCCAGATGATGCTCCATAACATGTATTGATTACCAAGTCACTAGGAGACGCACCTGTTGCGGTTCCACATTCACTTCAAAGTTCATGGCAAAGACAATTTAGTAGATTTTTCACATTTACGTGAAGGGTGCGCGAACATATTACACCATGGGTTTCCTAATTATTTTCTTAATAACCATGCGAATGAACAAAGAGTTTATTTAATCATGTCTGTGAATCGAATGACAAAACAGTGGTTTGATTTAGTTTGTTTTTAAAATAAACACAGGAAGATTTTTGAAAATTTTAATTATGAATTCTTAGAAATAACCAATTACTAATAACGCATAACAAATTAAACAATTTCTAATCTTGAAGGAAGCCACCATAAACCAATTTGACTATCATGCCTGATTTCTGACTCTTGCCTATTTAAATTTATTTTGGTGTGTCCTATATTAGTCCCAACCATCTGGGTGCCCGGCGATGCTTAAATATAACGGACATTTTACTTAAGTTATGATCATTTTTGTTTTTCACGAACGTCTTCGTTGTCGCCGCAGGTTACGTAATCGCATAACGTATCTTGTTGAATAGGTTATTAGGGTTGGGAAACACCGTGAAAGTTATTAACCCTGAATAGTAAATGTACTGATTTTGCGTATTTAACCGATTCTAACCCCAACATTGCTGATTTTCGAGTCGCGAATAACAACCTTTTATACCATATTATTCGGAATTTGGTTGAAATGATATAAATTTGTGCAGTTATTTTTCATACATATATATGCTTTCACTTTCTTTTAATTTACCGCGAATAAAACGGTCGAGCTGGTTACAGAACCGAAGAATTTTGTTTACTGTAATAAATATATTAGACTATGTCGTAATTTTCCATTTTTGTAAGAATCTTCAGCTGCATTAATCGTTTTTATGATGTTAGTTTCTTAGCACCTTAGCTACCTTATGAAAATTAGAGCAGACTTTCTTTACCGAGGAGTGTTCTAATGAGCACTTCTAAAGGTGACGGAGTTCAGACGGAAGATTAAATCTCTGCAATCTTGCAGTAAGAAATTATTCTGAGGTAAAGTGTTTTTCTTAAAGAAAATTGAGCTCGTTCATCTGGTCCTTGACCCGGGCTTTGGCGTTCTCTCGGAAAGGGCAATAAAGCTGACAAAACCTTTTCATAGGTCTGAATTGCCACAGCTCCGTCGGGTTTGCTGGTTATTGCAGCGCGGCGTGGCGCAGGAGAGGGCAATGGTTCACGTGAGTTGTAAATCTCTCCACAAATATCCCCGCTCCCGGACTCCTATGCTAATGTGTGTATCCCGTATGCAAGGGGCCGGCTGTAAATCACCAGAAACGACCCGCTGTTTATTGAAAGGAACCCAACACTTTGTGTGTGCGGGGGAAGATAGACCGTCCTCTGACGGAGTGATGGCGTCCGAGACTCTCAGGGCGGAAAAACGAAAAAAGAGCAAAGTAGCAGGGAGCAATATTAAATCTGCCAAATGGCACGTTGTGATACCAAAAAAAGCGCGGTGCATGTTTTTATCCTTGAATCTCAACAGCCGTCTACAAAACTTGACTATATTTTATTATCGATTATTAATTTACATCTGGCACAATTTCTGCACAGTCATTGCCGTAATTATTATTACTTATTTGCTATTGGGCATTTGCCCGGTGTAAGCTATATACAAAGTAATTTAGAAGCTCAATAATAGAAGGAATCATGCGTGGTTGCTGGAAAGAAAAAGCAAATCATCTAACGACGCCTACTTATATATGTAAAAATGATCACACATTCAAAATTAAGGAAAGGGGCAACGTACAGACGTAAGAAAATTTTCATTTGTAAATAGACCAATACGTGATTGTAATTCCTTCGCAGCAGAAATACTGACGACTTTTCCGGGTAGCATAAATCAGTTTAGGAATAGGCTAAGGAAACTAAAGTGAGCAGTTTTTAGAATCAGTGAAGTGCGAAATTATTTCCTAAGCAAAGAATTGAAATAGTGAAGTGAATGAAGTTATTTCTGTGAGACTCCTGACTTTTCTTTTCGTTTTCAGGTCATAAGACACTAACTACAAAATTGTTCCTGAGTGTAAATTTTATATTTTTTTGTAATTGTATCATATGTGCTTACTTTGTATATAGGTTTCACCGGGAAAATGGCCGATAGCAGCTATTAATAATAAAAACTCCACTCTTTACTTAAAATTCGGTATAATATATCCTTGTGATCTACATAGAGCACTAAATTTGGTTGAAATTGCATACGTTGTTCAAATTTATATACACGAGCATACAATTTTATTTAATTTTGGGAATTGGGTATGAAATCTGAAATATATTAATCCGTTTTAACTGATCCAGATCTAATGGACTAACTAATAGGCGCTTTTATTTTTACTAAATCAACTATTTTCTCCCATCACAAAGAATTGTAGATTCAGCTCAGTTTATCAATTTATTGTTTACAGTTTTTTTAATAACAAGGAAAAAGGCTTTTATAGCACATATTTCCTTGTAATTTCAAAATCTTTCAAGTAATCAAAGCAGAAAAATTCATGACGTCATTAAAAAAATTGGATTATTTCTAAACATGTTTCTTCAAGTCTCGAGTTCTCATTCTCAAAATCGTTTATCAATTTGGAACTGAATGGAGGGGGAATATTACAAAGAATTAGGCTGAACCAGTCATTTACATTCCCTCCGCGCCATGGGATTCACAACGTATCATTCTATTAGAGATGTTAATACTTAAATGGTGACGAAGTTGGTCGAGTCCTAAGAGAAGGCGTAGCAAATGACGCGCCGGTAGACGAACCCCAGACTAATTCAGAACAGTTCCAGTTGCGGAACAACAGATTAATTCCGCGCTGGTGGCAAATGAATTCCCCGACCTCTGCAATTGTGTTGTTAATATGTCAAGGTGCCGAGCTGCGCCACTAATTAGGTGGCGCTCCAAACTATTGTCATGGACTTGAGCAGAGGTGCCACAACTGCGGAACCAATTCAAGTCCGCAGACAATGTACAGGCCAAGCCTGACCACTGCAATTCACTGGCTGTCGCTCAAACCTCGCTTCAGAATCCGGCCGAGACATAATTATGCAGTCTGTGAAATTGCTTAACCCCTACAAGACATCAATAAGATTACTATTATATTCCACAAAGGCGTACTAAGTATCTGAGGAACGCAAAGGAAATTTGTGGAATGAATGCTTTTATAATTTATAGAAGGCAGAAAGAATCCAATGTTACATCACTAAAAACTCCGTTCCTCTTCAGGGAAATGGACTAAGAATCATTTAGTGAAGAATTAAAATTACCAAACTTATATGACCATCCTCAGCCAAAACTGTTATTACTCATCTAAAGGTGGCAGTCACATTCGTTTAAGTAAATATTCGATCTTATCAGTCAATTTACGTATCTTCGTCACTGACAGAAAATTAAAATTTATAAACGACATCCTCAGTCAATAATGTGTAGCATCATTGTTCTCCGAATATTAAATCATTAACATAAATAGACCCCCTTGGCTAAATTTATGTTTCTACTTTGCTTTCCAAGTAAGTAAGATGACTCGTTAAGAGGAAATTATTTTTCTTCCAAACTGTTGTTGTAGTAATCTGTCCTTAGACTGGTCTTGCACTTGTCTTTTCATTTATACAAAACTACCGTATCCCACTTGCTCCCTAATCTGCTTAGCGGATTCAATCCCCAGTCTCCCTATTCTGTTGTTACCCTATACACTTCGCTCTAATGCTAATTTTACCAGACCCTCCTTTACCAAACAGCAGCCTATTAATCTATCCCTTCTCGTGGACAAAATCCTTAATATTGTTCGCTCTTCCCCTATTCTTCTTAGAAATTCCTGGTTACTAACTGTATCCATCCATCTCATTCCTCTATAGCACCAGATTTCCAAATCTTCTATTCGTTTTGTTTATGCAACTCCTACTGTCCAAGTTTCGCATACGAACATTTTTAGTAAGAATATCCTAATATTCATACTTATATTAGTTGTTCGTAAATTACATTTTTTCGAAAGCCTTCCACGCCTGTTATTATGGTACCCAAGATCAAAATTCCTTCACAATATCCCTTTCCAAATCTAACACCCTTTGTTATTCCTCTATTTCCCATACTAAGCTTCATCACATTGGTTTTCCCTATATTAATCCTCATGTTGTACTCTTTCTCCAGGATCACGTTCATGCCATTTATTATGTTTTCTAAGTCTTCTTGTGACTCCCCTAATACTAAAGTATCATCAACAGACCTTAGGGTCTTTATTTCTTCTCCTTGCAATATGATAATTCTTCCACATTCGTTTTATGTTTCTTCATCGCCTGTTATATATATAAAAGTTGAGCAGCAGGGGCTACAAACTGCATCCTTGTCTTACTCCTTTCTTGATTCCTGCTTTCTGTTTCTGAGGTTATGGATTACTCTTCTTTCCCGATATTTTTAATCCTGTCATCTTCAAAATACTTAATAGTGTGTTCCAGTTTACATTACCATAATGTGTTATAACTGAGTGTAAATAAAATATATAAATTTCTGCGTATTGAACTATTATAATGTATCTTGCTGATTTATTAATTAATTTATATTTTAAGGGTCCACTCGGTGATAAATACAATTTATTTCTTTTTTGCGTGTTTTCGTCTTGCACAGAATTTCTCCCTTTGCTATTTTGGCAAAGGTCCATACCGTTGATACGTTCTGTGTGACACTTGGGGTAGTTTTAAATCTTTTCTATATAATTTTATTTTTAGAGGCATTAACCTCAAAGTGATTAACGACTTACGCAATTATATATTTACAGTTAAGTATTCGTTTGTGACTTCAATTTTTTATATACATCTGTAACTATATAAACATGCCAGTATACAATTTTATTTAACAGTTCAGTGTAAAATATAGTTTTTTTCAGGAACTTGATTACGTTCTCTTGGAAATAAGCACAATATCGCTGATGATGTTTTCTTTCAGTGTTGTTACAAATCTTATTTATTTTTATTCTTTATGAGTTAAGTAATGGGATAGCGTTAGCCACTCGAGGAATGGAAGACCATGGATGGTGGCACTCAGAAGCGCCGCGCTTACAAAAGCCAGGGCACGTTTCTCGTTATTTACAAGGCAACAGCCAGAGGGCAAAAGCTCTGCGCAAAGGGACTCCAGAAGTAGATATTAGTTACTCACGAAATAGGATTGTAGCCACTCACATTTTGCTTCGCATTCATAAAGGAAAAGTGAGTAGTCCATTCCCATCTCTACGAACACGCTAATTTAGTTTTAAAACTATCTAGGAGAATATAAACGTTAAGTTTGAGTGTCAATATGAAATTGTGCTGAGAAAATGGTTCAGTTTTGAATAAAAAAGAAATAAAAACAACAGAATTTTGGCTCTGCTGTCTCAGTTTCAACATTTATACAGCGAGGAACTTTAACTGCTGGGGTAGGACCTGCAGGGAAAGAGGTAAAATACATTTCTGGGAATTTCAAAATAAAATGAAAAAACCGATTCCATACGGGAGAAATGATCACATTTCCAGGTAGCGGAAACAGGATGTTGGCAAATATTCGTTCCTAAACAGGACAGCAAACGACTGAGGAAATTTAACTGAATCAGTTTTTGGGTCACATCCTTCACGGATTGTTAGTAAAAATCATAGATTCTATGATCGAAATAGAAACTTTTCGTACCTGGATAATTCTATTCTCTTTTATATATAATAGCTGGGTGCCCGGCGATGCCCAAAATATTAATAATTAAATACAACAAACATTTTGCTTAAGTTATAGTACTTTTTGTTTCATGCGAACGTCGTCGTCGCCGCCGTCGCTGCACGCATACTCACAGGTTACGTAAGGGAATAATATATTATTATTAATGAAAAAAGCGCACAATGTGCGAATATAAAATATTACAATTCTAAAGCTATATTCGTTATTGACAACTGTCTTTTCTTAGTCTATGGCGTGATATCTTTCGTAGTGTTTATTACGCAGTCCTCTGGCTGGTGGAATCGCTTGTTTTTAAAGAATTTTTGGTGGAAACCCCTGAAAAATATTTATTCGACTGATATATCGGCTTATTGTGCATATTAAATCATTCCCCCCCTCAAGGGTTGTAGCCGTGCAGATTATTGACGCAAGAAACGTGAGTGCAAAATTTCGTTGAAATTGCTCGACGTGTTTAAATTTGTATGGGAACATACACACAAACACACACACGTACGAAATTTGAGTTCTTTTTACACATAAACAATGAATTTCATTTATAAATAGGGTAGTTGATCCATCTGATTGGTCTGTTTAGCGCGAAATAACTTTAAATCTGAAAAACGATTTAAGTAGCCATATATTTTAAGTACTTAAAAAGAATGCTTATCTCTCGAGTGCAAGCACAAGTGAGACGTTGGGCCGCTCATAGTCAATTTAATTATATATTATTTCTCATATACTTTTTATAACTTTTATATTGTTCAGACGTGGATATTACTCTTAATAATAATTTTTTATTGTTATTTCATGTATCTTTTACCGTGAAAACCTCCTGATCAGTAAGCGGATCACATACAAAAATAAAAAAACGTTACCAATTGTAATCTTTACGAAAATTATTTATTCTGAACTAAGAACTACCAAATAATTTTAAAAAACGAACCATCCTTCATAGAATTAATTAATTAATATTACTAGAAGATATAATTAATTAATTAATATTACTATTAAATATAATTAATTAATTAATATTAATTAAAACTGCCCTTTGTATATGTTACATTTTCATTCTTTTTTTGTCAACTTCTGTTTTCAGTTTACTTAATTTATGGGAATATAAAATGAAAAATTTAGTAAATTTTTTTCTTCAGATTTTGGCCCATATTTCAATCCCTTAGGTTATTTTAAACTATTTAAATGACAGCTATCAGCCATATTGTATTATTTTATATAATATTAATGAAGTACATGGTAACAGTATAATATATTTTCTGAAGATCATTGATCACATAAGAAATGTTAGTACAGAATTAATTTATTTCATATTTATCATTTAAGCAATTTTCTAATGTGCTCCATGTTGTACGCTAACTTCAGATGCAGAAACATTTTTGTTGTTTAAGGCAACACGTTTGCAGTTGTCCTCACGTGTGTGTTTCTGTTTATTTACAGTCGACTGAAAACATTGTCACCAATGGAACAGCGAACCTCCTGGAAACGCAAACATCCGGAAAGAACAAATAGAAGAGGCGCCAGGCAGACGAAAGGCTATACATGTACCAACTCAAACACTGGGTCTTTCGCAATCTCGGCAACTCTATCACAGCAGAAAAAATATTATATCCCAAACTATTTTTGTTAAGTTTGCTAATAATCATTTCAGGTTACAATTACGAAATAAAACCAACCACGCGGAGTTAAATATAGTTCATCAAAACTAAAATAATTTAAGAAATTCATGCTAGCGGTTTAATTACATCACTCTGATTCACTTGATTCTGGTATTATACAGTTCATGTCAAAGTATTTTCATTGCCTGCTTTAGAGAAAAAGTATTGGAAATTAAATTGGTTAACCTGGACTAGGTTTCTGACATGATTATTATTTCTTCGGTTTCTGTGACCTACTTTCTCTATTTCTTAACAGCATAGGCGACAGACTGCTTCCTTGTCTCATTCCTTTCTTTATTTCTGCTAACTTTTCTTTTTATTTTATCTTAATATTTTATTTTATTACAATAAAATATATTTCTAAAAATAGTTAATATCGTTGACTAACCATTGTCCTAGGTAGGCTATTTTTACATAATACAGCCATATTACTGATATACCAAATAGAATGTATATATATAGATTTTTGTAAAATATATCTTGTATATAATCGACGCACCCCCTTTACCAAACTTAAAAATTGTACTATATCGGCGTTTGTCAGAAATTTTTAATTAAAATTTCCCACATCTGATCTGCGTGAGTTGAAGGAGGAAATTCATTTTCACGTTTCGTGGAACTCATTGTGAGCCTCTGCTGCCATCACAAAGTGACACTTCTTCGATAGCTTCACGTCCGCTTTTTCTTCTTCAGTGAGACGTCTTCAATAATTTTGTTAAAAAAATATCATCATTTTCATCATAGCTGTCGCTTTAAATACCCTGACAGAAAGTATTATTCGTTTTAGGTGCCAAGTTATTGTATTTGAAGAATATATTGACTGAATTAATAATCGTTGCTTATAGATTCGTCGCACATCGGTTGATGGTTGGAGAATGCCTGTCGTATGATTTTATTTAATTTATAATTGATCTGAAATCAGGCCAGTGTAAATATTTCATTTTCCACTCTGTCGATTTTTGACGTTGAGTTATTATGTTTCCTAATATCCCACTCCATCTTACTCTAGTTATTTGAAAATACTTTAATTAATGTAGTATAATGCGGATACTAGTACAGTTAAAAATTAATTTATAGTTAGACATAAAAATCTGCGGTGCTGACATTTTAAACGGACAAGGAAACAAAAAGCTGAAGGTAAGTACTGGCTTTACATGTGAAAGGTGAAACTCAGAATTATGCTTAGTCAAATTCCAACAAACACAGTTACGAGGCTGACACGAAGAGGAAGAGAATTGACGCAAATCCTAGGCCAACGCGACGGGGGGGAAGGAGGGAGGGAGTTGTTGTAACATAGACGGAAACTTTGCCCAAGTTTATTCCCAGCCCGTTAGCAACCACAACATTCCAAAGGTGACGCTTCCGTCAATGTAGAGCGAAACTTTATAGCTGGAAACCTTGTCGTTGGTTGGAAACGAGCGACCAAATTCTTCGAACACGACGACAAGCAAGCTGAGAGGTAAGGAATTCGACCCACCGGTACGCTGACAATAGGAAGCTCGAGGTCTCGGAGGAAATGGAGAAGAAAGTCTTGTAAGTCATGACTTTTATAAATATCCTGGCTATTTTAGGAAAGAAAGAATAATTTTAAATAATTGAACAGTTTCACAAAGGTATTATTTGAAATTTGTTTATAAAAAAGCTAAATGACGGTCTCGTGTATTGATTCTTAAAGATCGAGTTTGTCATTACCAACAGAAAAATCACTATATATAATAGCCCCTCGTGAAACTCTCAGTGAAGCACAGAAACTCTTCGTTTTAGCTTCGCCAAAGAAACCACGTTGTAGAGAATACACTTCAAACCAGTTTTCCATAATAACCATTACGTTATATTGCTTAATGATCACTATTTAGTTCAAGATGATTGAAATACTTCGAAGAAGTTACTCGTTACATCTCTTGCATATAGTTAAGTTATAGATTTACATGAACATACAAACTTAGTATTTACTGTTTTGTTGGAAACGTTATGGGGTTTTCAAACGAGTGGCGTTAAAGATACACGACGTTTCGTCGACAATCACCTTCAAGTGTAGTACCTGCCTTTTAATGCATCTATTAATAGATAATTATACAATTATGTCTACTATTTATTCGATGTCTTCCCATATTAACGGTGGAATGAAGAAATTAGTATGCTATATGAATAACAATCGTATTATATTTTTGTTACTTAAGCCTGTGTTTACCATGAATTATCTCAATCAGTTTAATTTAATTACTATTGACCTAATTGAGGCTCAGTCAATATTGTTGTATTCCTCCCCCCCATCAACATAATGGCGGAACTTTTACCAGCTGTCGGAAGAAGAGACAGAAGTAGGCACAATACCGGCAAATTTACATTATCTGCTAATATAAGAACCAAAAGAATGGCACTTTTCATAAAATTGTTGACGGAAAAACTCAAAAGCCTAATCATAAAATTCTTCAATACTGTTAAATTTTATATGATCAGTATATGATTTATTGATGTTTTTGTATTCCATCATTTGCCATTTTAATAAGAAAAGTAATTAATAATATTATAAAATATTTAAATTTTGATCGTCTGGAGGCTTCGTAAATTTTGCTGAAATTAATAATTACTTTTAATAAAAAACACTGCCAATTTGGCTTGAAAAAATAAAATTAATCTCTTTAGATTAATATCGACTGTTTTGTATACACAATATGTCATTTTTAATATTAATACAAAATTAATTTAAAAACACAGTCTTTACTCACGTTCTTCACAAAACAGCTTTCGCCATATTTGTGTAAAAAATACATTAATTTACAATCTTATCATAATTTCCAATAAAATTATAAATCCTTTAAATAAACGTAATTTTAACAACAATTTTTATATGTTTATAACTTATAATTGATTGTAATTAAGAAAATATTTTAAATTAATGAATGTTTTAGTTGAATATGGCGAGTAAGTCGAATGCTACTTTGTGAAAAGGTGAATAAACTGTATATAAATTCAAAAGGGTTTCGTAATTAATTTTGTATTAATATTACAAAGCTCATAATTTAATTAATATTTAATGAACGTACGAACATTACGATAATGCAATTAGGCCGCAAATGGCGTCGGTCGCAGACCCTGGAGAATATTATCCAAATTTTAATGGTTTTCTCTTCTTTTACCACAAATAAGGACCAAACGTCATAATTACATGAAATAAATGTTAATTAATTTTTTTCTGACAAAATTGGTTTTATTTCTTATGTATTTTACTTAATGTCAGACAATTGATTTTGGAATTACTAGTTATTTTTTGTTCATGAGTCGAGTGATAAAAGGTCTGATAGAATACGAAATATAAAAAAATCCAACAATTTCTATCAAAGAGAAAATAATTAATTAAATCTCCGGAGTGATAATTTCAAAAGTTGATTAGTGATATTTTCGGAATGAGTAGGAGACAGAATGTGAGTAAGAAATGTTGTGATGTTTGGAAGCTAGCTGTGTGTGTAGATAATGCGGTTTAATTAAAACACTCGTGGAGCTCTCCCGCTTTGTGAGTTCTGTTTTAACTAGCTGGAGACATCATTACCAAGCAGAAACTGAATTAACTGTCTACGGGTTCTAAGGGGGAACGGTCGTATCAGATTAAATACTCACTGCGAATGAAAGAACCCTTGCTTGAAATTTTTTAATATAAAGTCATCGCCTTGGCAATATTTGGATGCCACATGGGTATATTTTGGTCCACCTTGTTTCTTTTTTTTATTAAAAGATGTTCCCTCTCTGGAATTATTTAATCCATTCTCCGTATTAAAATTCCGTTGGATGGTTAAAATAATTTTACTTTTTAATAATAATTTAGATAAAAAATCAATTTATTTCTTGCTTTCCATGTCGTGTAAATTCCTAAGGCACATTCAATTATTTTGATTTATTCTATTAAGAAATACAGGAAATACACACATTAATTACCTGCGGTCATCCGATTTCAGAAATAACAGAGTGCAGATAACTCTTTAGGAACAGACATTTTAAAATATAAATATTAAAAAAATAATAATACTAAAGTTACATTACATCAGAGTATTAATGTCACGCAAGGTGATATCTATGCTCTGTTGTCTGCAATGGCCACAGCTAGTACGTTCATTAATCTGAAAATGGAAACGGCGAATGTGAAACTAAAATCCTTTACGAGCATTAAAATCTGTTAGTGATTTCAGATATTGTTGTTATTAGACATTACACTCACTATAAAACGGTCCTAATAATTTTTACTCCGGTTTCAGCCACTTGCCTTTTTTTATGTTCGTCATAAATTATCCAGTATCGAAGCGAACTCTCCACGAGCCATTCTCGATTTATCGTCAACATAGCTTTACTCACACTCTTCGATTTATTTTTTTAAATCAAAGATAAAGACATGTTTTTTGGACGTTTTTCTGATAAAATTGATCCCACTGTTCAATTCTCTTAAGTACTGAAGTATTAACTTCTGGTACGATTTACCTACAAGTGTCCTAATCATTTAATGTAATAGCAAAGATTTAAATACAGATTAGCCAAAAAAATAGAGCATATACAGGTTACTTTTGTAATAGTGTTACAGTGCGCAGTACTAGTATTACATATTAATTATAAACTGAATTAAAATATAAAGAAACAATATAAGTGTTTAAAATAAATAAAAAGACGTCCAATAAGCCAACAAATAAATTTATTACCACGTAATTAAATACGACGTTTCGTCAGGCCTGAGGAAGTCTTAAAAGGGAGAAGAAACGCCAGATTTAATTAAATAGTAATGAATTTATATGCTGACTAATTGGCCGTCTTTTTATTTATTGCAAATTTAAAGTCAGAAAACTATGTTGGGATATATGTGTTTGTGGAGTGAGATAAATTGTTGTAAAATAAAAATATATTATAAAAATTGAATTACTTATTTAGAGTAGTGCATGTATTGAAAGTTGAATTTTTTATGTAGCAGACGTAAGCAAAATTATATTTTAATGTAGACTTACAATTTCGTTTTTATTTCGACCTGGCATCAAATGAAGCTGCAGACAGCAAAATTCTTTCAAACATTCATACATGTGGTCTCCTTGCCAACAAGATGCGTTTATATTTTATGTGCCTTAGACTCCGACGTGGAGCAGGAAATTTCCATTTTATTGGAATACAAACAACTGCTCACATTCTTTAAATGTAGAGCAGTCATACGACGTTCAGACAGTTATTTGTATTCCAATAGAATGTAGATTCGCTGCTCCGAGACAAGGTCAGAGGCAGGGAAAATGTAAACACATTGGGTTTAAATTACGAACACAATAATTAACTGAATAAATTGATTTATTTATTTCAATTACTCTATTTTTTGAGTAACAGGGTTACATGAGGGTGGTCCTGAAAAAGACAACTTTCCTTTAATAGCATAAGAAATGAATTGAAAAGGGGGATGTGGAAGGTAGAGCAATATAACTAAGTGTTGACTAGGGCCCCTCGGATTATAGGTTAAGGATCCTACCCTAAAAGAGATGCAGGGAAAGCCCTAGAAAACCTTCATCAGGTAGGCCGTGTTCTTGGGTACTTGTCTCACGCCCTTTCGAATGAGCTGAGAGGAGCTTTCTATGACAATTTTTAACTCTAAATTAAAGTATTGAATGAAAGAGATGAATAACACGATATTAAGAGGATTTTAACGTTGGAATGGTTCGGTGAAGATGAGATCTTACCAAATAGTTTTGATTGTGACAGAGTAACAGATATAATAAGGAAAAGAGTGATTAAAGCCACGATTCCTGACAAACCATAAACCTCTACGGTATGAATAAAAATTCTTCCAATTGTCGGTTTTATGTAAATCTGTGGGCTATAATAAAAATATTAGATACATACAATATCTTAAACGAATTATAGAAAATGTAAGGAATGAAAAAACCAGGATATTTATTTTATGAAAAAACAATAAAATATGAAAAAGCTTGAATTAAAATTATGGTCGTAAGTAAAGTTTAATAAGCACACATAGTGAGTGAAACCAGTTTTATGCTTGACATGGATAAATTAATACGTGTAGGCAAGTATGTAATAATTAGGAACAATGTTTATTTTTGTTCAGTTTGCAACAGTCTGACTTGTTCCTTTCGACAAACTCAAGCTGAAGCTTGGCGACTGAATTATTAAAGGCTGTGTCTGTTTGTTGATGTATTCCCTGGTCCCAGGTGCCCATAGTTTAGTCGTGTTTCCTCTGGAGTGCCTGGAGCCGCTATGAGCTGACTGCTTGAGTGACGCTTTGCCCTGACTGTAATTGCTGTTCCTGAAGACGCCAGGCGTTGTTGACGTGTTAATTTAGTCATGACGGAGGCGAGAACGTTGACGCGTGCCTGTCTGACATCGCCGGAACTCGTTACTTTGTTAATAATTTAATAGATCCCTTCTTTCCTTTAGAAGAAAATTTTGTTTCCTCTTCTTGAATGTACGTCACAGAAACCCCGAAGCGAATGCCGCGGAAGAATCCCAGAGGCATGAAAATGATTAATGTCCTACGAGATAAACTTTTAAGAAAATGAGAACCTTTAACGTTAACAGTATGGATCTTATATGAGAAAAATTCGAAGCCCACCCTTTAAGGCTGGATTTACACTCGCAAGAAATTGCACTCTGTAGTTGACGCTCTTAATTACAATACAATTTATACTGGTGAACGCAAGAATTTGGACGCGTGCAAATTGTATTTACACTGGAGAGGTGCAAGTAACATCTCGTATCATGGTATATCACACATTAGTTTGCAATAACGCGGTCAGGCAACAGCTGTGGTGATTGTAATTTGTCCCCTTACTGTACTGTATCGTATATTTATTTATTTCAGTCCACATTTCTTCTGTAAAAATAAGAGTAATTTAATTAGATAATTATAAACTTCAACTGTGAGGGGACAGGAAAAGTTACGATTGTAGTTCTAAATAAGGATAGTCGAAAGAGAGAGGAAAACTGAATTTGAAACCCAAATTTTGATATTTGTAAATTAGAGTTTTGCGTTTACTTCAGAGTTATTTTTACTATTTAGCCTTATCTCATCTATTTAATATTGATCTTTCAGCATTTTTAGTAAAAAAAATAAAACTGGCTTTTACTACGGATGGTCAACGTTCGGAAAGATGATATTGTCAGGAAATTTATTGGAGTATATAAATTTATAGCCGTGAAGCGATATGTGTACTTTATCGACTGTGTCCTGGGGTCCATATCCTGAGGACAGTAACCAGAGGTTGTCCACCACTCTGGAGATAAACCGGCTCAGCCAATCAGCGGGACGCACTCTGGCGGTAAACTGCCTGACGTCTGCAAGATGCCCTAACGAGATTCCTCTGACGAGATGCACTTCGGACTCGACAACGAACCCAAAGCAAATTACGTTTGTGAGCATCAGATGACTACAGGGAGGGTTTGTTGTCTGAACGAAACGCAACGTGTGGGAATCCTACCAAAAGCCCTTCCAGAATTCTAAACTATTGATTCAGCGGACTGTGACAGGCGACCAGCGTGCTTTTTGTGTCACTAGGAAGATTATCCTAAGTTGGATGCAGAAGAGACGGACGTGTCAGTAGTGTTGTAAAATGGTTTTCATAAACACTCCCACAGTTTATGAATAGCAAAGGAAATTAGGGCGTAATAAATAAAAGGAAAAAATTAAAAACTTTTAAGAATGATGAAAATAAACTGTTTTATATAAATATGCATAGTGTTAATAATTCAGGAAGAATGGTCATCAATAAATTCATATGTCATATTAAATAAGTCCTATGCAAAACATGAGGTTGTTTATGGGCTATGATTTTTCTCATTTTTATAGAATTAACGGCGCAATATCTGAAATTAATTAAGTAAAAAATAAGCCAATTAACAGAAACAAATAAGTGATCAAATGAATATTTATCGTGGAATATACTTAAACTCTTATTTTTGTCTGTAATCAGCCATTTCTATCACAGATGATTAATTATATTTTTTAACTGCCTGGGTACCCAGCGTTACCGGCGAATAAAATCACATTAAAAAGTCTTTATAGAATAATGACGGCTGCAACTCATAACATTACGTATGGCAAAAAATAATCCTTTTATTAGAACATATAGATAAATATGAATAATAATTTAGAATCAATAGGTATTAAAACATAATTTTTCTAACATTGAGTTAAATAATAAATAAAATAAAATACGGCCAAATAAGTCAGAAAATTTAATTAATATAAATACAACGTTTCATCCAACTTTGTAGATTTATTTCGGTAATTTTCCATTTAAAAGTTTACTTGAAGAAGTCCACAAAGTTGGATGAAACATTGTATTTAGATTAGTTAAATAATAATTAAATTTATATTTTGGCTTATTTTTATTTATTTATTAATAATAAGTATTAATGAATCATAACAGTAAAGGCTTTGATTATTTAATAATAATATTTGCACTTTATATATTATGCTATTCGTTTTTACGATTCAATTATTAGAACTGTGAAAGCGATATTCACATGAATTTGTGTAGTGTGATTTTATTTATTAATGTTTACGCCTTTACAATTTTTTGGATACTTTTTTTGTATATAATTGTAAAAAGAATTTTATGCACGCAGTAAATAAGCTATTTTCTGTAGAAATTACATCTGGCCGTGGTACAAAACAAGCGTAATTAATTAAGCGAAAATATATTTTGCGTGAGATACGATTATATTTCAGAAATAATAACCTTGAATTCAACGATCCAATGAATTAAAATTACTGTGCTAACACAAATATTGGAATGAAGGAAAATTATGAAAGTACTTCATTCTTTTGCTGACTTAGAATTTGATATAACCTTCCCCTCAGTCTTAAGGAAGATTAATTAATTTTAATTGAATATTATCACCAAAATAAATAATGAAATGTCAAGTAGTCAGTTTTCCTTTAAAGTAGAACGTGTAAATGGATACATGTAAGTAATAAGTATTGATGAAAATGGTTCGAAATAGTAAAGGTTGTGATTATTAAATATGATTATTTCAACTTTCTACATGAAGTAGTTCTTAAGATTTAAATTTTTAATATGATTGACATTTAAATAAGGGCGTAATATCAACACACTCAGTCAGTTTACTGTTACTCTGTTCTAGTTACGATCTAACAACCAGTCTTAAACTAACCGAAACTAACGTTCCTAACGTAAACACAGACTAGCGTTTACAATATAAGCAATTTACACGACTGCCGTGCACAACTCAATGTAAAGTGCTAGTTGAAGGATACCAATTCGGTTGATTTACGTAAATAGAGAGCTTTTCAACTTGCTCCGTGTTTGAAAACTCGCTAGTTGCCGTTTTCAACAGCGACTTCGGCGGAAACTTCAATCACTTTAAAGAACACCTCAATAAATCTGTCGTCTGCAGATGCATTTAGCGTTTTTCTTTACTCATCTCTATTCGCGTCACCGGTAAAGCAACACTCTTTTTTATTCTGCGTTCCCACTCTCTTTAATTCACTAAGACAAACGCCTCCTGGGATTTAAAATATCGGGGGCTTTATTTTCTTTGTGCATTTTAATGAAATTAAATCCTGTAACAGAGCTTGGAGCACTAAAAAGTCTAGACTACCTGCTGTAAAGTCTTTTCTTTGTTCAATCTGTGACTTTAAAATTCTACGGCGCAATTATTATTGGGAAAAAACTGTAGTAAATAGGGGATAATATTATTTTACGACGAATAAATTATTATAAAAATGTGAATAATATTAAACTTTACCTTTATTTATTACAATGTACACTAATTGGATGAATCTAAATTTGTATAGAAGGCTTTTTTATAATATATATTTATAAAATTTAAATTTACTATGACTAAATACATGATTGGACTTTTTCAATTTCTAGGAAATAATACCATAAATGTAATTTAGAACAAATTTAAGAATGTCGTCCGGACTCAGGACTCTTCCTCTGAGCTAGTCCGTAACGACGTCCATAGGACCAATTCATTACTGCCTCACCTACAATTTATTAATCATATTATTTCCATAATAATTTTTAGGAATTCAGTGAAGAATGGTCATTGTGTAAATTGATCAAAGGTACATGGAATTTTACTTCCTTTGATCTGAATGTAATTTTACATAAGTGAAAAACCAATGACAGCATCACGAAGACTCCAAAATAAGTTATATGCAGTATAAGTGTTCTAAAATAGAATAAATTATAAATTCATTTATTTGATATGTCCTTAGTTTGATATATTATTCGACGCTTTGCCCATGACGCGTAGGGAAGCGAGGTCTGTGAACGCAGTGTGTTCGCTACAGCCACTGCAATAAAAGGTTTTATAGTTTATGGTGGTTTCACGCAGAGAACGACAGACGCGTCGACGAAATTATACGGCCTAGCGGGGATCGAGACCATCAAAGCTTGTCCCACGGGATAAAGCAGCCACAGAGACAGCGAGCTCTCATATTGATATGCCAATGAAAATTTTGCACCCCACTACTTTTCACTTGTAACCTTCTAAATTGACATTTTTATCAGATCTAAACGTATGGCAAACTGAATCTTCATTCCCTTCCTTTACAGCTTTGCAGCAGTTCCGTTCCGCTCGTTACCAACCTTTGTCGTGAAACTTCATCTGTATATATTCCCACTACTTCCAATTGTACTATTGCCTTGTTTCTTACCTTTCCGTAAGATTCTACCACTTGTATTAGTGCTTCCGGAAAAGGTAACCTCATGTTTCGTAGAACTAAAGTAAGCCTCTTTGGAAGCTCTGCCGACGTGGAAAATCTGAGCTAATCTCCCATTGAAACACCATTGTAGATGTAATATAAAATTTTAAATGTTGTATATTTGAAATTATTTATGCACAAATTTATAAATACGCCAAAAAGTACTCTCGCCTTATTTATTGTTAATATCAGAATAGTTTTATAAAGGTAAGAATGTTCATTAAGTATGCTCGGTGCTTATAAAATGACTCCGATCCTTTATAGTATGTGACTCGCTGTTTCCATAAAATTAATTTATTACAAATTTCCTAAATTTACTTTAAAATAAATATAATGAAGGAATTTAATTTAATACAGCAATATAATATTTTATTCAGAAACTATTTTGACACAAGGTTTGTCCTGTTCGTGAAAAGGGACATTAAGCAGTGATAGATAGGGGAAGTCGGGGTGGAACGGGATAGTGGGGTAGAACGGGATACCCTACCTTTTTTTTACTGGATAGTGCTGGAGGTTAGTAAATAGAAGTTGAACATTGTAGCTGGTCATGAAGAAGTCCTGGCAGTCGCCTTGACAAAGTTCAGTCTCCACCTTGTGAATGACCTATTGTTTGGCGATTTACATCTGTGAATTTATAATTTTTCAGCATTTCGACAGGAGGTAAACAAGAAAACTTTCGCGATTAACCCTTTAATGATATAAATTCATAAAATATGTGTATTTAGCTGCATATAATTTGCGTATAAGGTTTAAATCTGTTTGTATTAAGGCTTGGTAAGAAACCTTAAACTGAGACTAGCGTGCAGGGAGGAACGGAATACTACTGTAGAAGGCAAAATGTTTTTGTGTTCTTCAAGAATAAAAGGAAAAACTGCCAGACTCAACTTATGAGGATGAATTACAAAACTCTGTATCCAAAAAGAATAGTTTTAAAAAGAAAAGAGGAGGAAAAAATGTTAGCAAAGTCCGGGAATTTGAAACAAATTCATTTTGCGAAAGAAAATTTTGATAAAGTGGTCAACCGTTCGCTAAATATGTATAAAAACAAAAAACAAAAGGCGTTAAATTTTTTTTTCAATTTAATCTAATTTTATTCCACTAATTGAACGTGAAAAATATTCTATCTGGTTCTGCACAGGCAGAACGGGAAATTTGTAAGTTTCTTTTCACAAATCCATCAAAAATCTAATATCGTTGTTTTATGTTATGGGTTAGTTAAGTAATAGAGTAAAGGAAAGTTTTATGCTTTTATTCCATAGTATTGCAAAAATTGCTAAACAATAACTGTCCCGTTCCACCCCGACTTTCCTTCGTTCTCATTTGCACGATCCTCTCTGTCGATAAAAATATTATTTTCATTGTAGAATATCAGAACACATATGTTTTCATCTCTGGATTTATTTGATGGATGTGGATCTTCATCCTTAGCCTTGTTGATGTTTTTACTTACCTTTAGATTGAAGCTTACTAGACTTAAATTCTGGAATGTTTAGTTATAAATTTATCTTTCAGAATTGTTTTCGAATCAATATTTTGTTAGGAGACGAAGTTGTGTATTGTTTGTACATTTCCATTGTACATGTTCAAATTCTTCAAAAACCTTAAGTTTTCCAAAAACATGACATCATCAAGTGGTATGAAGATATCGAAATTTATGTAATTGAAATACATAAAATTCGGTGGAGATGTGTAACTGGTTAGATAAAATATTAGTTTCTCCAATGGCCCAAAAGTATGGACTCTTATTCAGCTTTTATTGATTCTGATGCCCGCCCTTGCCCTGTCAACAACAGCTGCGCCTTGTTCTAGCCAAGTTCAGCACCAATTTGGCAACGGTACAAGAAGATGTACGCTCTCAGGCCAAAGTTGGTGTTAGATGCCATCCCGCAGCACTCTGCTGATTTGTTTGAGGGTGCGGCAGCTGTTGAAGTGAAGATTAGTCTTGACGACTAAAGGAGACTTATTCTCAAACAGCGAATTGTTATTATAATAATTATTTCAATGAGGAAAGGTTTATACCAACATTTCAAGCGCTGATGAGAAGAACGAAGGACTTCATCAAAGAACTCAAATTTGACCTCCTTCGTATTAAAATAATCATAAATTTAAATGATTATACATATTAAATTAATTGTTTTCTCAAGGTAATAATATAAAAATATTAATCATTGTAGTTTTATTTAACAGAATGGAAGTGGAAAATGAAGTAATAATTTAAAAGGGTATGTCATTTTATACATTAAATATAATATTTTAGTAATTAGAGTGTAATGAAGTGAAAAGTAAAAGGTGCAGAGAACAACAGGACGCCATTACTAATTTTAATATTTATAGTTTAATTGGGGTAATGGAGCGGTATGTTTTTTCGTTATTTTCATCTTATTTTCTTTTTTTTGCCCTATTTTCTTATGAAACTTTTGTAACTTAGTTTTTGTATTTATTTTTTTATGTATTTTAAGCATTGCCACCGGGCCATGCCCATTGAAATTAAATAAATCAATCAATCAGTAGTAGTTTTGGAATTTATGAATTCAATCATTAGTTTCTAGTGATATTTTTCCATTTCAAAGGTGTTAGTCACTTAGATGGGTCGAGATACAATGAGAGTTTTTGTTAAATAAAATTTATAAGGTAGGAAATAAAAAAATGTGTACTATACGAAGGAAATACAGATTCCCCTAGATTTTTCTATGTGGTGACACATGTGTCATTATAATTCCTTAGAAAATGTCCTACAATGATATTAGTTATTTATCAATTGGAATTAGAAGAAGAATATAATTCTGAATTGGGACAGTATGTTCATCTAGAACATTTATTAGCGGTTCGACTTGCCTTATTTTCCATTACACTGTTAAAAATTTGCGATTCTTAAAGTACGATGTTGCTGCTTCCTTTTGGAAATTTTCAGGAGAGCAACTTTGTATGAGCCTTGTTAATTACTGTGTGAATCACACGTGGCCACACCTCCGCAATTATAAAAAGCTTTCACCTCGTCTGGCAGCCTGCGAGATCCAAGTAGACGTCATCTGCGTAATGTTTTTTCATTAGGCAGCGAGCGAATTTGCAAGTTAATTAATTAGCAGGCTCCGTTAGCGAAAAAAAGAGAACGTGAGGACTTCTGGGAGGCGTGTGGTGAAACCTGGATAAATCCAATGATATTAAGAAGTAAGGAGTCGTTATGGGGATAAAACGATACATAAATTAAAGATGTTGTTCCATGTAAAATTGGTAGAATGAAATTAACATCAGAATATTTTTAATTATGGAAAAACCAATAATCTTCTCGAAGAGTGAAATTTTCAACAGTATACTGTCTCACAACTATGGTTTTCGTTTTATGTTTATGAAGTAAATATTAACTTCTATTTGATGGAACAGTTGGAAATAAATTATATTTATGAGTATGTAAATTTAATGCAGTGAAGATTATTATTTTTTTATTTAGTAAGAATTTTAATGACGTTACTTTTTAGCAGTTACAAATAATATAGTATTCAGATATATTTAAATTATTTATTACTCCCTGTCACATAATCCTTTTTCAATTTTCATCCTATCCTATATATGGGAGTTGCCAGATTCTGTATAACCTTAATTTAGTCTTCCCCCACCCTCTCAAAGGAATGAGCTTTTAGCAAACTTTTTGTTCACAATCAAAATTTCTAAAGCTACTCATTTAATAAATGCTTTGAATATTCGAATAACAATGTTTTTACCATTGATATCGTCGCCCTCGTAAGACAAGGTCTACCTGACGACGGCGATGACGATAATCGCGGATTTGTAAAGTTCTGACAATGAAATTTACACGATTGATAAAAAGGGAATAATTCAGGTTAACAAAAGATATATTATAAGGTAGTAAATAGTAACAAACCTTAAATTAAATGTTTGTAAGATCGCATAAAAAATCACCCAGAAAAATGTCTTTACTTAAACTGTTATTTAAACATTGTATTCGAATGGCGGAATGCATATTATAAAACTAGTAGAGGAAAAATAATATACATGAAATAGAATGAAGAACAGTTACTAAAACCCTTTATATAGTTATAATCATTTGTTTTCATTCTAGCCACTATCTGAAACACCAAAAGGGAATACGAATATAAATAAAATGAGAAATTCCGTTACCGTAACAATATGTTTTCCATTTTTTTGTTTGTGTTCTATACGTTTTAAAATATACCCAACTAAACGCTTTCTGAAACGCAAAACATACTTTTCCTAACTCCGCCCTCATATAGTAATTAAAATATTGAGGTCACAACTAATTTAATTTAGCGTAACATTTAACACGTTTGCGCCATCACCTGATTTCGTCTCCGCGTTAAAATATGAGTAAAGTATGGAGTTTTAATGTGGCAAGAAGCGGAGGCTAATAGAACAGTAATTTTATTGTTTGGCTTTCAGAAACGAGTCATAAATTTACAAGGCACTTTGGCCTCTTTCTTACGAGAAAACCTTCTTGTCTCCCTCAGCTGCCTCTTCGGGAGATTAATGTAAGTTTTTTCCCTCGGTGTTCGTTCATCATTTAACACTGCTTCTTCGAAAGAACACGCTTAGTTTCTTCCGCCGTAGGTCTCTGTCATTGACATGTTGTTATCTTACTCGCATCAATGGCTTTTCCGGGGGCTATAAAATCTGGAAAAGATTTTATCATCTGATTTAAAATAATTTATCAACTCAATTTTAATTCTATAACAATTAAAACTTGTCTCACATTAATTTATATTTATTTAATTATTATATTTGGAGCAGCCATAAATAATATTATGAGTCACGTAATCATTACAAATAAACACTCAATTATAAATCTGTCATAATTAGTAACGGATGATAATGCCAATGGGTAACGATATTATATTAATTCACTTCAGCTGTAAAAATATTTTAATAGTGTATGCACAGAGCCAAAGAAGCATCTGTATCTGATAAAATTTCGTATATAATCGATTGTAACATTTACTATGCCACGTCAAGGAAACATCCCCAAACCAAAATATTTCCGCCAGCAGCTTGAACTGTCGTGGCTGTGCAGTTGGGGTTCATGCTTACGTGTTCTTTCCTCCATATTCGGACCCAGCCATCTGCATGGTGCGATTGATCAGACCATATGACCCTTTTCCAGTCATCTGTAGTCCAATCCTTGAGCTCCTTTGCGAACCGAAGACGCCTGCTCTTGTTCAAGACAGACAGTAGAGTCTTCATAACATGTCTTCGTCTTACCATATGTTGTAATGTTCGTTCAGAGACGTTTATAGTTAGTCATTGATTGAGGTTCTTCACTATTTGGCGCACTTTTGCTCTTCGGTTGCACTGGACAACTTTGGCAAGTCTCTTGATCATCGAGGAGCCTGTGACAACCACAAACCGGACGTTGAGACCCGGATATTTGATTGGTAGTCCACTCTCTGTAAACATTAATAACTGTTGCTCTCGTGCACTTCAAAATGCAGCCATTTTTCTGATACAGATTCCGACGCTACGATCACGTCTTTTGTCCACATTTCCGCAAATAATTCTTGATTCACTTCTCCTGCATTCTTGCGACAACGCTGTAAGGTGGTCATAATAATTTGGCCACTCAGTGGACATCCCTTCACATTAAACAAGGTATAATGTTTAGACAAAGGTGCTTCTTTAACGGACGGCAAGTATGGAAGAACCGCTTCTCACGATTTCGATAATGGTTAAGGAAGTTACACACACGTATTTACCTACAAGAGGGAATTATGATGACGTAGAGGGACTTTCTAGTATATTCGATTAGAATAATATCCATTTATTTTATGAAATAGTCATGTATATTAATATTCTTGATAAAAGATGCCTGTTATGGAAATTAATAAAAGTTAATGGATAAATGAAATTATTTGCGACCTGTTTGTGTTTGTTTGTGGTACCCCTGTGCTAGGCAGAGTTCCCACGGGGCTCTGCCCTCCCAGAGGAACTGCTGCATCCCGGAGCCGATAGCATTGTCATAGCGCGGCCTTTGTTGGCCCAGTTACCTCCGACAGTGATGTAGTGTCCATAACGACCGCCAGCCGAGCGGAAGACAGATCGAGTAACTGCATGGATGGGTAATGAACTGTTGCGCAAAATTGTCGACTACTTCCTCGTAAACAAAAAAGCGATTACTCACATAAACTGGACCATCTGAGGCCTTAGGAAACACTAGTCCCATTACCTCGATACACTAATTACAGATACTGCACGTGTCCAGTGCAACAAATAAGTTCTATAATTTACTGGGTTCACAACTTGAGCTATGTTCCACCTTTATGAACAAACGCACGAAATTAAGTTTACATTATCATATGGGTTCAATAGAACAAATAATTTCTATAGTAATATAATATATAAATTTAAATTATTAATTATTTAGATTGTGAAAGTGTTTATACTCCTGTATGTCCAATATATAACAGTCTTGATATGATACAATAATTTATATTTGAAAAAAATATTTTTAATAATACTGTATTATTCATAGCTATTATGCCTTAAGAAGGCCAGTAAACTCTCCATTCACTCACATCTTCAGCTTCGTCTTTTAAAATGCAATTTTTTCTTATTAACTTAAAATATTTTGTTTTTTAGTATCCTTTCTTCTAGATACTATCTAAACATTCACATACTGATTTTTCGTTTTCGTTTATATAAATGTCTCTCTTTTAGGAATGGCGGAAGTCGCAAGGGTTGCGAGAGTTTTTTTATTATTAAATCACTTAAAGCAAATGTTATAATTCACTTTCCGTAATGATAGAAATACTACAACGTGCAACTTGAAATTACAGAATCCATTGCTCTGGTAATATAGTTGTATTTTATTACATTATAACAAATGTATGAATAATTCTTGTGTCGAGTGGCGAGAAAGGAAAGTAAGGTGATGCGTCAGCTGAGTCAGTTCTTTTCTAAAACCTAGGAGCTAAACCTTCCTGACAATGCGTTTCCCACCTCTACCAAATGACATTAATATCAATAAGAATAACTTCTCCCTCCACTCCGAACACTAAAACTCCTCCTTTATAAATGTATAGCATAGAAGCGTTCCCCCCTCCTCAAAAAATTCAAGGTTCCAGTGCCCTTTTAACCGCAATTTTTTATTCTACTCTAGAATTTGAAACTTATTTACTTAAATTATATAGTTTATTCGACTTTATTTAGAAATCATAATAACTGCTCATGTCATGAAAAACCTTTTTTAAATTGTAGTTGCAAGAATTGATATTAAAAAAACTATGATAAATAACATCGGAAGCTACAGGGTAAATTAAAATTATATATTGATGCTGAGTTTTTTCCCCTAAAAGTAGTGATCCAATGAAATACTTTTTTTGGTAATATTTTACCTCTGTGAAATAAAGTCCTCTGTTTCTTTTCCATTCTAACTTGTATAAGCCTATTGTAAGAAACCTTGCCCCAGTTGATCTTTATTATTTTTAGTCCTACAATTCTACAGTTTTTTAAAAAAGGGTTAGCCGATTTTGAAATGAAATAAAGAATGCTGTGTGTGATTATTTTCCTGTTTGAAATAGGCCTTTCAAATAAAAATGAATTTCGTTAATACCTCATGCAGAGCTTCATTTATTCCATTTAAACATCGACCCACCGTCATTGAAAAACCCTAGATATTATGTCTTCATAATTTAATCGGTTTTTACGTAAACCTAATATTCAAAATTCACCTGTATATCCCATTATAAATCTTTTTTTTATGTTTTTAAAATAGTCTAGGATTTTATTTATTGTTAGAATGCAGAACATAACTTAGTAAACGTTCCACAATACCCTGAATAAATATTTGAAAGTGATGAATACTCTTTAGTCTGTTGTACACGTTTTGTAGTTGATGAATATGCAGAATTATGTAACGATAGCCTCATCTAAATCACGTAGGTGTGAGAAAGAAGTAGATCGCCGTCCCGGCGCAATTTGTGCCACGTGTCAGGGTTTCGGATATCGCCCTCTGGATCTGGGGAAAGGATAGGGGGGATATTTATAGCTTGGGTCGTCTGTCTGCTGAAATTTACACGTCTTTGATGCAATAGCTGCAGGCCCAAAACAGTATTGTCGTTTCATCTGCTTTGTTATGTAAAATGAGAATTTCCCATTTGCACGCCAGGTTTCGAATTACTCGGCAAATTTCAAGGCACAGGCATCAACTTTGTGTGGATTACGGATTTTCGCCGTAAAGCAGGGTCTGTTACAAATGTCTTCGATACAGAGCCAATTAGTATTATGTTCCGCACGTAAAACATCTACTGAAGAAATGCTATGTGATGGTACTCGGTAAAAGAAACAATAAACATACAGTTGAAGCTGGAACAATAAACGTCTGTGAATAAATACATATGAAGACACGTGTAACATACACAATAAACTTTGAAAATTGTTTTATCATGAAATAGACGTTTTGACCACCAATTGTCGTCCTTGTCAATATTTATTTATAGACCATAGATCGTCGAAACGTCTACTTCATTTTCCAAATTAAAAAAAAATATTTTGCAAGTCTTTTATACGGGTTATTAATTCTTCATTTGAACTATTTAAAAAAAATTTATGTATTTATTTAAAAATAACATTTAAAATTTAACTTTTTCTACTTTCAGGAACATTTTGACCATCAAAATTAAGCGGCTGAAATTTTAAATTCAGTTCTAATTTTTGTCTATCATGGAATACAGCTGATGGCTTTGAGGGGAATTTTTATTATCCATATTCACGATGGCACAGAAGCTGGTTTCTATATAGAAACCTTTGGAGTCTTTAAAGTATATTAGAAACCAGCTGTACCCGCGACTTAGTTCGCGCGGATGTTGGGAAAATAACTATTTTTATTTTGCCCTAAAAACGAAACAACTGATACATAATTTTGATAAATTTGAATATATATATATATATATATACAAATATGTTTAACAGTTTTTGTATTTTATACATTATTATGGATGTACTATGAAATGAAAATGTTATCACCTTTCTTCACAGCTAGGTATTACATGACATCTATTTGGAATCATTGAAATCCAGACAGACAAAAACTTCAATTATAATATTGGATAGATTATAAATTTTTATTTTAAAAATGAGCAATTACTAAATATTATAATTTACCTGACGCGACAAATAAAACCAATTTACGTATACATCGTATCGACGATCCAGAGAAGTTTATTATTTCTCAGTGAGTTACGACACCAAATGTTTATAACTTAAAAAACATATAGTGTTATACATCAAGAGGATAAGCAATCTGCGTTCACTTTTATGGAAATACCGATGCGATTATTGGTCACAAAATAATTATTAAGGCAGTGGTTCCAATACATTTCTCTTGAAGTTATAAATGTTTCTTCAGTACACGTTAGGAAAGAGAAAAATTTCTGATGAATCACAGCCTGAAAATGGTACAAAGAAGTACAGTAAAATAAAGATGATAATTAAATATTTATTCAAAACGGAAAAAGTTTGTTAGTTGTTCGTTAAATGAATTTTATTCTCTTTATACTATTAAAATAAGTTTCATTACAGATTTACTTCACTGACGTTCATAAAGTATTATGAGTGCGCTGATTGGCGGACTGAATCAATAGTAGGATTTTCAGCTGACGTAGGATATTGACTAGTTTGTAGTTTAGTCATTTCAGAGTATGATTTTAGAAGCATCGCTCAGACGAGGCTTTTCATATCGATGGCTCTGCTATATTGCCTATTCATTCGGAGCAGGTCGCACATCAACCGAAAGAGATGGGAAACAGTGACTCCCTTATCTGTTACCACATACACTGCTAGGTTATGGCGGGTTGTGGAAATATGTGATACTCTCGCCCTCCTGACGTAGATAACGTTACAAAGAGTAAATTCATGTTATCGACAGGATTGAATTTTCTATCTCAAATTTGGAATAAAAGTGGAGTTGTAACGGCCACTGTAGGGTTTGTTTTAAATGTTTATACGTGTTATATTGAGGCCAAAAAAAGAATACGAATAAGTAGTGGAAATCGCTGTAAGTCAGTGAGAGGGACGAAAGTAGTGTTGGAGACAGGTTGTGAATGTGGTTGACACTGCAACTATACCGTGCCGGATTTCACTATATGTAAATGTTGAAATAAATTTGTTTGATATTGAAATTTGCAACCTACTAATAATTTAGTAAGAAGGTGAGAAGATTTTCTTATTCAGAAGGAAGATATGTATGCATGGAAAGATGAATATTTAATCATAAGTTGGTGTTTAGCAATTAACTGAAATATTAGGAATATTAAAAACCTCTTCAATGTAAAGTGTTGCTTAATAATGGCCGAATGATATGAATAATATTAGTACTGTTGAAATTTAATGAGGGAAACGCTACACGTTGCCGAGATTAAAGGGATACTTGCTCTGTCCAGGATTACCAATGGCCTGAATAAATGTTCTCAATTGGACGGTGCTCAGAGATTAAATTAATAAACATTTATCATAATAATACTGAAGTTGAAGCAGGAAAAGAAGATAGCTTAATAATATTTTTCTACTGCTAATAATGAAGCTACGTGTTGTAGTTCCTGTTCGTGAGGCAAGTTAGAAGAGACGTCTGAAATTTTATAAGTGTGACGGCGGGATTAAGCTCATCATGGAGAATTAAAGTATTAACTTCCACTCTTAGACGGAGGAGGTTTCAATTTTCTAATTATTAAAGTTTCATTTAATTGAAGCTAATTACATTCATGGCGTACAACCTGAGTTGGCTATTTTTGATAAATTATTTATTACCTATTTGTCAAAGTTTTGAACAAATAAATTCTTACATATGCGAGATTTAATTTTGCGTCAGTAATTATAGCATGAAAAAATATATTTATAATTAAAATAATTACAGGACGGATTTCCCGTATAATTAATGCATAAAGGTTCTCGGGCTTGCATCCGTTGTGTTTTAATTCTTTATTGTCCCTGGTGAAAATCCGAGAATTTTTGCTGCATTGTAATTAAATTTCGTTGCTGTATTTAAGTATCTGAGTATGAGATGTTGTTTTGACTTGTCTAAACAGAATTCTAAGGGAATCAACAATTCTTAACACCTGTAGAATATTAGTTCCGGTTATAAAATGATCTACTTCACTGCCGAGCCCTTACAGTTAGTAATTTCACGAACCTTCCAACGACGATGTATAGTATTGAAAGCGTCTTCTTTATAAAAGTATGCAAATAATAAGGGGTACTCAAAGTATGTGTTAATTTTTAACGAATTTTTATTATGAAAATAAAATTTATATGTCTTACTAATTTTGAGCTCTTAAATAAGTTCACGGCGAATAATAAATAAATAGCACAATAAATTATTTATGTTCCATTTTGAAGAAACCAAATCTTATTCATAAATAAAAGACATAATGAAATGTGAGGTTGTTTCGATGACTGGAAGCGAACACTTTAACCTTTATTTAATGAGTATAAAATTACTTCAGTCTGCAGTATTTAATTTAGATAGTGTTTTCGACCCTACAACTGCATAAATCCTTATGTTTGGATTTAGTCCAGGATATTTCGTTCAATATCGATAGAGTTGATATGACTTCGTCGCCAATAAAGGGGTCTAGATGACGCGGTGACGTCATTTCGCCTCATTGAGGAAGTTCATCGGATGGTCTAGAGCGGCACACTAAGCTCAAAGGGCAAATCCACACCCAGCTTTCTGAAGTTGGCCCCAGGATGACGATAACAAGTGGCCGAGTATTCGCATCAAAGCGGATTCGCGTTGGGATAAAGCCACAAATGACATTTCCGACACTCCTCGAGTGGATGTGGACCTGGTCTTAACGTCCTCGCTCAGTGTAACGATTCTCCTGACAATACAACCACCGAAAGTCCGAGTCCAGAATTTCCACAGTATTCAATCTATTTCCATATATCACCACGTTACTGTCGATCAATTTATTTATCACACAGTGTCTACAAAGTTTCCAACAACTTTAAATTGACAATTGTGAGATTAATTCCACAAACAGTTTTGTATACATGCGGAAATTTTTTCGACAATATGAGTGTTAATAATTTGAATAAGAAATTTACTACTTCTAAAGCATAATTGTGAACGAGTAACTGATAAAGATGCAAGCAGACAATAACAAAATTAATATTATTAGCGGGCACGCACTCATTTAAGATTATTAAATATTAATATAATATTGCTAAATAGCATTTACGCTAGGCAGAAAATTGAGATCAGTTGGATAAAATAAAGTATGTAGTTGAAATAACTGAGAAAGAAAAAGAAAAACATTGACACTGAAATGGAAATAAAAGAGCTTCAACATTTCTAATAGTGCGTAAATCTGATAGTATTCAGAGGAAAAGGGAATATTCAGAATTAACGCGTAAGAACTCTGCCAGTCATTGACAGCGAGACCTGCCCTGTACATTTTTAAATATTTCCCTCCTCATCTCTTAACATAGCAAGTAAAAGTCGGGGTTCTGGGCCTACTCGTCTGGTTCAATATATATTATTTCTATTATCTGATTTTTGTATGTTACCAGGAAATCAGCTGATAGAGCAAGGATCCCTTTAATGTCGGAAAAGTGTAACGTTTTGTTCATTATATATGTAACGATTAATTTAGTCATACCTTTGTGATAGAATCTACAGTAACATAAGTTACGTGCGGTTTAAAAAAACGTCATATCAAAGGTATTTCCAATTTATTTGATTGTGTATTTATTGGTATGAATAAATCGCATTTCCTTTCCGCTTTGTCCTTCTCCCCGCGAAGACGCGATGACGTGGTGTCATATTTATTTCCTGATGCGCCACTGTGATTTTTCTCTTCCACGATGTGACGTTGCGTCTCGGCTCAATGATTTCTTGTATCAAATATCCGCTCTCCGCAATTTCCCGGTAGCTTGTTTTCTCATTTCTGCAGCACTCTTCTCCTTAATCCTGAGAGCAGCGGGAGACGTTTTCTCTTTCCATGTTACTGTTTATTGACGAAAGAAAGACAATTTTTTCCTCTGGATGATAATGATATAAAAACCTTGGTTTTCAATCAGAAAAAATTTAATAAAAACCAAAATTATACTTTAATTATGATCATAATGTTTTTTTTATAAAAAGTAGAGAAGCTTTCGGGATATGCTATAGTCATCTACAATTTAAAATAAAAATAAGTTAATTGAAACTAAAATCACATTATATATTAATTTTCTTCAATATAAAAAATAAATTTAATTATAATTTGTTTAAATCTTTAATCTTCCTGACTTAAAGCAGCAGGAGGACTACGTGCTATAATAATAAATAAATGAATCCACGTATAATATTGTCTTCAATTTTCAACAAGTAATGGAAATTTATTACGGCAGATTTTTATATTATTATCGCTAATTAAATTGCTTCATAATTATTCTACCAGTTTCTGGAAATGAAATATTATAATTTTTCTAATTTTTTGAACCAGGCTAACTTTATTTTACAAGACAATTTTGTTCAAATTTCTATGATTAAATATTAACAATACAATTTTTAATTTAGGATTAATTTTATTCTCAGTGCTAAAAATCTAGAAAGTTCATGTGATGCGTTCCAATAATTTTTTGGATAATAAAAAGCATAGAAGTCG
This sequence comes from Eucriotettix oculatus, assembly GCA_034510155.1. Classification (NCBI taxonomy): domain Eukaryota; kingdom Metazoa; phylum Arthropoda; class Insecta; order Orthoptera; family Tetrigidae; genus Eucriotettix; species Eucriotettix oculatus. The sequence continues at coordinate 45,631,130 of CM067382.1, forward strand.
GGACGGAACGGGATTGCTGGATAGAACGGGATACCCTGAATAGTGCTGAAGGTAGTAAATAGGGGTGGAACATTGTAACTCATCGAGTAAGAAGTTCTGGCAGCCAACTTGACCTAGTTCTGACAGCGCCTTTTGAATGAACTCTTGTTTTGGCGTCTTACATCCGTTACTTTATAATTTTTGCAGCATTTCGATAGAAGGTAATTCACGAAACTCCTCACTTTTAACAAATTAAAGGTATTTATTCATAACCTAGGTGTTCTTTAGCTGTATTTTAGGTTTGAACCTACTTGTATTCAGGCTCGGTGAAAAACCTTAAACTGAGACTAGCGTACGGGGCGGATCGGAACACTACTATATAAGGCAAGAAAAAGGAAACAATGGCACACTCACCTTATAAGAATGAGTTACAGGACGCTGTAACCAAACAGATAGATTAAGAAGGAAAAGGAACGGGAAAAAAATGTTAGCAAAGAATGTTAAGTTGAAAAAAAAATCATTTTGTGAAAGGAAAAATTGATACAGCGTACGCGAAGTGTAAGAAATAAAACCCAAAAGGGGTTAAGATTTTTATTAAAGTAAATTTTATTTTATTGCACTAATTTCATATGAAATCATCCTATCCCGTTCTATCCCGGTGGGTTGGGCAAAATGGGAAATTTCTTTTTAAAAAATCATGAAAAATCTAAATTCGTTATTTTAAGTTATATTGATATTAGATTAAGTAAAGAATAGAATAAAAGAAAGTTTCATACTTTCATGAAGTCATTTTTGTTTTCCCACAATTGTACAAAAATTGTTAAACGATAAGTGTCCCGTTCCGTCCCGATTTCCTCCATTTAATTCCTCAGAAAGTCATTTAGCCTTCCAAAATTCTTTGAAGTATTTAATGAGGAAGTTGTTGGTGTAATTGTTAACTATGATATTAAACACGAGGAAGTTGGAGAAATTTAAATAAATTGAGCAACATATTTGTGAAGTGAGGGAATGTGAAGGCGAACAGTATAATGTAAATTTGAGTGTTATGTCACAAAATAAATTGAAGGATTAATTCAGAATATGCTACTATTCGACCGCGACTGCAATAAGTAACGCAAGAAAATTAATTGAAATGATATACAGTTTGTCTTCAGTCTTTTCCGATAGCTGGAAATAGATGTAAAGAGTTAAATGAATTGAAAGGATGCGCCCGCATAGTTTGAGTGACCTCGCGGCTCTTACTAGAATTCTTTTCGGTGTATTTCCCCCCTGTCGCTCCTTTATTGACTACGGCATCCCGCATTCGCTCAGTAGAAAGTGAGCTTTGTGCATAATTTATGTCCTCTTGCGACCCCGAGAAGGCTCGCATATTACTTTGTATAGGGAAAACGTATATAGAGACGGACGTGGCTTCTCTGCAATGAGAATTTACGACGTGACTCTTTCTCCTTCTTAACACCTTTCTAGAGCATGCATATGTAGAAAATTATGATAAACAGTGATTCATGCAACTGAAAATCTAAATTTAACTTATATCTCAGGACCGAAAAAATTGACTTAAAAATAACAAACGCGTTAAAATAAATCCTGTGCCTGTTTCGCTGTTTTGTTATTTGTATTATTTTGTTCAAGTATTATGGGATTGCAATTATGTTTCCAGTTTACCTCACCTCGGCAATGATGATAGTTGCAGAATAATCCTGTTATGATACAAAATTTGACCTGGTTTATAAACCGATTCACCGGGAAAGCCTACGTTAAGTAGTTAGTTTGTTTATTTAGTAATAACTCCTCTCCATTTTTACCACAGAACTCATTATTCAGTAAATAAATATGTTGACTTCAAATTATATAACCAAAATTCATTTTCATGCACTTATTTATTCAATGTTTGGTAATATCGTTTCATCTGGTCTTTCTAACATCAATATTTTAAAAATGCGTTTATTCCGATTTCCTCGTACTGCCAATTCCGAGTTAAGGGATTATGTTTTTAAATCTGCTTCTATGAGAAGGCACTTAAGTACGACCAGAGAATCTTATTTAAAAATGCTAGTTTATAAGTACTTTAATTTTTGTAAATATTGTATAAGGTGTAGTTTTTTTAATCGGAACAAAGCCCGGCTCATAAAAATAATTTTGTTAATAAATTATCGTTTCATATCAATTAACAAATTTCAAGTTAAGTCCTTTCATCTTTATTTAAACCAATTTTAGACAACATATTTATTTCATTAAATTTGCTTCATGTTTAGATTTTCTATACTTTACATGAAATTTGACTTTAAATTAATTCTACGTCCCTCGATATCTCGCTAGCTTTGAAACATTGTTGCGAACAAGTCTAATGTTTGCTGAAACGTGAGACAATGTTTGTAAGCTAAACTTCACATTCACAACACAATTCAGTAAATATATGTATAGTTAACAGCTAGCTATAAACAAACGGGCCTTGTATTTAAGCCCTATAAAGTTATTAATATTTAATACCCTGGGAAGCATTTCTAACTCCCCTACCAGCAGAATGGTTTATTTATTTGCGCAGTGTTTGACACTAACAACCGTGATACGGCTAGTTGCCGAGGACGTTTCCGTCACATCACTATACAATGACAAACGTTATGTTATTTCGATTTTATTGCGTATAGATTAGGCCATATATTTACAGCAATTTAGATATCTTCCACTTTATGGGGTCAGAAACAGGACAATGGCATTCATATCTCTCACCTCAATTGTTCCCTACGGATTGTCAGGACGATGTGAATATGAACTGCTGGATAACACGCGACGTCGGCCGAAATGGCACTAATGGAGGCATTAAGAGAGATATAAACCATCACCTTGGAGCCTCTGTCTGCGAGCTAAAATATTCAATTTCTGAAATTACACGTTGCCATTGATAGATGAAGAGATGAATAAGAGTGATTAATTGTAACAGTCTGGCATTTAGGCGGAAAAAACTTTTACGCCTAGGTTCGGAAATGTAACAATTGCTAATTTTGTAGTAACAGTTAGTGACATTTATCTTTAGTAAAGTATTACTATTTATTGGGATGGACCTTACATTTCTATCTTATTAACACTTATATGAATTTCAAATTAAAAACCTATTCTATGTCTTGAAAAATCCTACGGTGGATTTTTCTACGTTGTATGGTTTGCCGTCTTCAACTGCCTCCATATTGTTCTCCATGTCAATACTTCAACTACGTCTATCATTTATCTCGAATTAGAATCAAATTTATCTTCCTCTTCTTAAATCTTTCTTCCATATTCTCTCCCATCTTTTTCTATGTCAAGTTTCACGTTCAAGTCTCCCTGAATCTAATTTTAAAAACTGCGTGGTGAGAAATCCACACCTCATACCCCACTCTCTATGGGTTTCTAGTAACCGGAGAATGTCGTTTTGCGTGAAAATTTTAATTTCTCTGCTGTCAGGCACACGTACTGTTTTCCTACACTAGCTATCACGATTGAAAACTGTGAGGGCGTGTTTTTAAAGTAAGCATCGTTTTAGTCCATAGCTACCATAGTGCTGCAGTTGTGTGATTTTGAGCATGTGTGATCACAACCTCCATTCACAAGGGAAGCAGGCGCAGCTGTGAAGCATCCTCACTTTTCTTTCGGCTGTTTTAAAATATTGAAAAGAATTAAACGACCCGCGGACTGTGAAAGCAAGGAACGTTACGCCAGTAAACATTCATCGGGAATTGTGTGAGTTGTAAGGAGAAGCCACAATTTTCGTCTGTATCTTCATCTAAAGAAGTTACTTGGTGGAAAACTTTTCAGTGGGGATGGTGATGAGAAAGATGAAGTGGAGACTTGGATTTCATTACATGCAGCATCTTTCTTTGTTAAAGGTTTACCAAAACAGGCTTCCCGTTAATAAAAGAGCCTGAATTAGTAATGACTATGTGGTGAAGTAGTGTGAGGAGTAAGTCAATTATTGATACTGAAATGTCTTGAAAACTATTTTCTATTATTTTTTAAAATAAATGTCGGTACGTAATTTAAAACAAACTTGTAAATAGATTTTTATAGGTCCACATTTTCTTGAAAATATTCAACATAAGCTGATTGTTTGATAATTACTGTATACCTGCTATTTTTAAAATTTCCATAACATAAGTAAAAAAATATTAAAACCAAAATAGAAATTTTACATAACCAAATTTATTTACAAAACTAAGTGTAATATGGGTGAAACGAAACGCGCTTTAGGAACTATATTTTACGAGAATATTACGCAATAATTTTTTTAATTTGTACATTTAATTCGGTGTGTGTTTATAAAAAAAATTAAGAGATTCAAACTGGCCACATTATCAACAAGAAGAAAACAACTAACCCATTAAATTTATGACGTGGCATATTTGACCTTCCTTAAAAGATAACTACAAATAGTTATATATTTCTAGAAATAAAACAGCCCCCGAATCTATGGCAAGAAACTACAGAAGAACTTAAAATGAGAAGATCTATGTTATTATATTATTTACCTACATATAAACAGAGAAACTGCTTCAGTCACGGACATTAACGTAGACTCGAGACTACTTAAGCTAGAAAAGTGAAATATAATTTATTGGTTTCTATTGAGATGCATGTAACTACAGAGAAAGAAAAAAAGGACCAATAAAAAATTTCCGGCGGATGAATAATATCTTGATAATGAATTTTATATCTTTGGTTTATTGTCTGTTAAGCAGTCAAAGGTAAAGTTATTTCATATCGATTATTTCGTCGTGAATAAGTCTATAATCTCTTTGGAGGATTGGGCCCCATAATTTCGTAATCTCGGAATAGTTCTTCTCACATTTCCTAGTAAAGACTTGAAAATTCGCTGTATTTGGCATGTGACACAAAATGGAAAATCGTGTGAAAAACTTCATAGATAATTATCATTTAAAAATAAAGTGATAAATAAAATTCTTCTTTTTATGTAAATTTAGATGAATAGTAGAACAATATCTGACACAGAAAAGCTCCAGGATATCAAATAAATTTTCTAGAAAGTCGAGGCACTATGATCAAATATAAATTCATATAGTTGTTGCGAACCTGATTGTCGTCAATTCCCGGTATTGTCGCGATCAATCCTCAAGGTTTCCTCCCCAAGTTTCATCCATAAAGTAACTAGAGGAAAAGAATTATACCCAACGTCATTTTAAAGAAATTGTAAGATTATTTTTGGATTTCAGTTTTTTTTCGTTGAATATTTGAGTTGTGTGATGAGCGTACTGTTTTCCTAGGGCGAAGGTCTTTCCTGGAAAAAGTCTTATAGAGTGCTAGGAGCCAACACCAAGCAAGTTCCAGTCCAATATCTGTGCCCCGATTACTGTCTTGACAGCCCATTTTCCTCAACCAAATTGCAATTTCCTTCCGTCGCCCGAGGTCCAAGCGGAAGAATTCCTTCTACAAGCGCCTTTGGTGTTTCGATGATGAAATTTGTAAAGTGTGTTATTTCTGCCACGTAACTTAATTTTTTCTCGGCGGAAGTTTATTTTCAGAATTTCTAAGTTAATATCTTATTATAGAAGAAATGGTTTTTTGAGTGGGAGAAAATTTAGTTTCAGAGTAATAAAAATAAATTATTTCTAGTGTACATCTTCCATAATTACTTCAAATAATTTCCTCGATTTTACAAAGTTGAAAAAGTCAGTTCGTTGATAAATATCATTATATAACGGAGAATCTATAGGGAATTATTTCTCAGCTTCTTATTTGTTCAAATAATTCTAATCATTCAGGAAATAAACTCAACACGTTTCTAATTTAAAGAACTGGTCTTTGTCCACGTTTTAGAGGATACGTTATATTCTCCTTTTTCGACTCTACAGCCCATTAAGGGCCTGGGTTGACCGCGGACTGTCATCTTGCAATCAACGAAACATAAGTTGAAGAAGAAAATATTTTATTGTTTGACAGAGACATTTCAAGAACTGGAGGTTTTGTTTAATTTGATGAAAGGGAATATAAATTTATTGCAAAATTTCACTTAAAATGAAGTTATGACATTAGAGAAAAAATTAAATTATCAAGAAAATACAACTAAACGGATCAGAAATTTTGGAAGATGTAATAATCTGTATGAAGAAAAAAGTAAATTGGCAAGAAAGCATAATCTACGTTAAATAAAAATTGAAAGTAAAGCAAGAGATGAAATATGGTTTTTGACCAATTTGTTTGATGTGCCAGGCAATGACGTAACAGAGCTATATAAACGAAGGTGGGACATAGAATTATTTTTTAAATTTATAAAGCAAAAGCTTGGATATAAGCACTTTTAAGCCATACCATGAATGATATGAAGGTATATATTTGCATGATTATTATCACTGCTTTGTTGTTTCTGATCACAAGATTAGAAAAACTGGGTGTAAGTAACCATTGGAATGTTAGCATTGTGTGATCGTTTCCGGGCCGACGTGATTAATCCCACGGCCGTGGTTGCGCTGGCGGCGACGAGCGAGCTTCCCCTTTGATAAGGAAAGTTTAGCAGAAAGCAGCGAAGCGATGAATTGCGACCTCATCGCTTCGCATGGTTCCGTTTTACCGAAGAATCCAATACAACAGCACAAGCCGTTAATTACTGCACGAGACGCGACAATGTGTCTGCGGCGGCATGATAAATAGCTGGCGGCGTCATTAACACCGAACTTTGCGCACCAAGACAAGAATGCGAGATATTCTCATTATGTAGCCAGCCGCTGGCTCCTGTCGTCAAGCTCGACGGCTATAAAACAAGCGGATCACAAAGTGAACTCCAAACACACACACGTGAAAAGACGTACCACTAATGGCATTAATAATGTCAGCTTCACGAGAGGACCAAGTCTCTAGTTACGAGATCTGCGGATTTCACATTCTCATAACAGGAACGTTTGGAAAGTTTCCAGCTCGCCGTTTATCACATTTAGAAATAGACGCAGACATAAATTAATTATCAGTTTAAGTCATGTCTGTGATAAATAGGGACGACAGAATTAATAAGGAACGGGACTGAAACAGGACCTGAAAGCTTTGTATAGAAATGTGTGACACAGAAAACGTAATTTTCCGTTTCTTACTCTGAATTATTATTAATATATGTACAGAAGTATCTTAACTTCTCTATTTGAGTTAAAAAAAATAGTATGTAATATTGACCATCTTTCAAAGAAAATAGTATTCTGAACGTAAACAAATTGAATAGTAATATATTAAAATATATTAAATAGTAAAATTCAAATTTTAAATGTGAAACGAATGAAATTATCCTGAGTTTCCTTAATGTTCGAAACGTTGGCGTAATTTTTCTTACTCCCCTTACCTGCTAGACGTATCTCTGCGTTACTTTCACAGGGATAAACTTAACCTATTTGTTTGGTGTCCTCTGTGATATCCTTCGTCTCTCTCTCTAAAAAAACCCTAACTTGTTTTTTTCTCTAATATCCTCTCTGATTCGCTTTTTTCTATCTTTTCGATTTCTTACAAAAAGTACGGAATACCCGAAAAGTCAATAATGATAGAATGAAATTGTTATAAATGATAGTAAACATATGTGACAAGATAGAATTATATTATGAATATTACAGATGAGGTAATAAAATGGATTAACAGTGTAATAGAGTTGACTTGTGAAAATTCTTGTATTGAATTATATTGATTTTAAGATTAAAAATAAGGTATTTGTATATAAATGTATATATATAATTATGTGTAGTTGATTATGGCATAAAGAAGGTCGAAAAATTCTTCAATTGTTTATGAATAAGTCTCTAAAATATATAAAAAAGGGGTCTTCTTCTTTAGAACTGAGAATAAAAATAATGCATTCATATTTATTAGTCTTACTAATTACAGAATATTCATATATGTTTATTTTTTTTAGTATTTTGAGACATTCACTAATGATATATGACAATTCAATGTTGTCGAAAATGTCCATTATTAACTGAATTCCTAAAAATTAGGTCGTCAAGAATGTGATACAGGAATTACAGGAATCGAGGGAGGTTAAATGGACTCTATTTTAATTTATTTAATCAACTTATGTCAATATACGTAGAAGCACGAGATTGCACCAAGGAGTTTTATCGTTTTATTTTCTAGAAATTGAAAATGTCAGTGAAAAACAAAATAATTTCAAATCACGACAAAATTTTATATTAAACGTAGTGGTACCTTCTAGACCTCCTTTAAAATATCACGAAATAAAAGTAGAAAGTAGACTTAAATACTGATACAAAGTTACCACAACCGTAAATCATCCGATATTTAAAAATAATGATTTGCTTTAACAATAAAAAATTGTGTCGTACGGTAGAAAACCCATAGTTAACGGATTTTACGTGTGGAACGCTGTATAAATAGTAACTGAAAAATATACGTGAGTCTTCATTTGTGATGTGTTGGGGAAGGTCCTGGGTTCGAGTAAAGGTCCGGTTGATATTTTTCCATTATTAGGTTTCTTCCTAATTAGCTATACGCTCCTTACCTCGAGCTTCAATTGAAGGATTCTACTTTATTTGACGTCGACTCGTTCGTTATCAATTTATTCTGCGTGATCTCAATTAATTAAGAAAAATATGACTCCTCTATGGTTTAACCCTCATAATTTACTTATATAAACACTTAGCTAATCGTTATTGTATGTTGAGAAATATTTTAACTGTGCTAAAATGTTTTGAGCCAATGAAATATAAACACAGTACAATCAAATTTCCTACGTTATGGCCAATATTCAGAAACTCTTAAACAGAAAAGTAACGAACCGGACGAAATAGGGAAAGTTTGAATGGTAATAGTTTTAATGAAACAACTTTGGGTGCGTCCCTTTTTGAAATTTTGACGAGCTAATCCAGCCGGTGGAAAATGGACAGCCTAGTACGGTTTAATGGATTCCCGGAGAGATTCTATCCGGAATTGTGTTCAGAGAAAACATCCACGCCATGGAATTGTTACGAAAAGAAAATGTCGGGCGTATTTCGTTTCCATTCACCGCAGTTATCCGAAATGTATTTATTCACTCGCGAACCAACAAATCGATACATAGAAAATCTAATTATAAAGTACAGAATACATATAGTAAATGGAAGTTTTATTTTTGTTTCACAGAACTTTACTTAAACTGTTAAACCTCTGTTAATCGAATTTTTAGTCGGTATTTTTTTTCCAATTTCCTCGGTAGCATTCAAGTATCGAAGAGTTTAAAACTTTGCTACTCTAATATATGAGTCAATTATTTTGTAAACCAATCCATTTATTTTAAGAATATATATTGGAAATTTAATTTCAATTTATTAAATTCCATTAATGACAATTTTCGTCTTCATAAAATGTTTCAGCATACACAAAATTGTATATTTATCAACAGTTAGTAAAACCTGTATGTGTATGTACTGGAAAATTATTATTTCTTTATCTTTCATATATTTAATTATATGTTAAATACAGCAGTGAAATAACGTAATATGGGAATTAAGTTTTTTGTTGTTGTGTTATTCAGTTTCGGATGTAATCCTCCATGCTAACCTATTATGTGTAAGCCTTTACATTTCTACATAACTACCATATCCCACATCTTCCCTTATCTACTTCGTGTATTCCATCCTCAGTCTTCCTCTTCTGTTCTGTTCTTACCCCACACTATGATGATTTTATAAGACCCTCTTGTATCAAAATGTGACCTATTATTCTTTCCCTTCTTTTGGTCGACGTCATCCATATTTTTCTATCTTCCCCTATACTACGTAGAACTTACTGATGAACTCTATCCACCAATATGATTTTCAGTGGTCTTAAATAGCAGCACATTTCACAAGCTTCTCTTTAGCGTCTGATTTTCGCACACACATAACGCCACACTCCATACGAGCCTTTTAAGTAATTATTTCTAATATTCGTACTTTTGTTAGCCGTAAGTAAATATTAGGGGATCATGGCAAAATAAATTCGTATGGAGTGTGGCGTTATGTGGGTGTAAAACGTGGATGATTGTAGTTGTAGAAAGTAAAACAATAGCTTTTGAAAGGTGGTGCTATGGAAAAAAAATGCTGAAAATCTGATGAGAATAGTAAATAGTAAAGAAGAAAAGAATAAGGAGGACGTTGATCAAGGAAGAGATGGATAAATAGACTACTTTTCAAGACTTTAGGTTAGTGCGAAGAGTGTAGGATAAGAACGGAAGAGGGAGGCTAAGGATGGAATACGGTAAGTTGATTATGGAAGATGTGGAATTTTGTAGTTATGTTGAAATGAAAAGGCTTGCTGAAGATGAGTTTCATGGAGGGTTGCATCAGACCAGTCTTAGGACTGAATAGCACAAAAAGTGATTTAAAATATTTGAAAATCTATATACGACGACGACGCCGGGCACCTGGCTAGTTTATTTATAAATGCCGTCGAGTTGAAATTTTTATAATTATGTCTTTATTTTTTAACATCCGCGTTTAGTGTTCCTGATGGGTATCATTTGGGAGGAATTCTGATTATTTTTTTAAAAAAATTCTCACGTTGCATGTCAGTGAGCGAGCGCTATTTGCCTGTATTTCCCCGTAAGTGTCGTAAACAGGGAATACCGAGCAGCGTCACACATTTCCCCCCTCTATCCCCCCTAAAATTTACGCCCGACCACCACAAATTTCAGTTCGGCGTATAAACTGTGGTTTGCTGAAATTTGTCAACACCAAACAGGCTCTGGACCAATCATGCAACTTTTAACAGCCACGTGAAGCCCGTGACAGTCGAGGCGTCGAGAATCTGCGATAATAATTCCCGACCAGAGAGAGAGGGAAACGCAAAGTACAGCCAGCTAAAAATGCTTTGAGCAATTTGTTAAATTGGTGTATTTATATACGGTCACATTCGAATCAAACAGAATTCCTAAGTTAGCCACTCAAAGTTAAACTCGATATTTTTTAAACCATGTTGCGAAGTGTTTAGCATTAACCCTTGTTTTGTTATATATTTGCAATTGGAACGAACTATGGCTTCCCCCATTTAAATTCGAGATTTAGCAGACAAACTGAGAATTCATTAACGAACCATTCAGGAAAATCACGCTTAAATATCGAATAAAACACCCCCTAATTTTTGATTGATCGGTACAATTAAGATCTGATGTTCGATAATTCAATGATAATAGTTCTAACATACCAAAATTCACAATGGTGAAAATATTTATTTTACGTATGGTAATAAGTCGTTTAGTAAATAACATTACAACCCAGTAATATATTTTGTGTGTGTCGCAATTTTTATGTATCACATCACTCAGGATTCATATATTTTAGAATAAGCAACCTTTATTAAATTTCTATCTCTACTATTCTAAACGTATACTCATTATTTACCGCTGACAAAAAAGTTAACTACATAAATTTATTAATCTTTTGGCAGTATTTCTGGTCATTGTGTTAATAACCATGCTACGTGTAGCATACCATTGAACGTAAAGAAAAAATTATTTAATCTCTAGTGAAATATGTTTTACTCCCAAATCGTTTACTCTTGTGAATTTTTTATTTCATTTCCTGTGATATTTTATTGAATAGCAAACCATTCTTAATTTACACATTTAATTTATCCTGAATAATATTTAATTACATATAACAATATTTGGACCCGAAAGTTATTGAATACGTCTCAAATATAAAAAAATAAAAGGTAAACTATTATTTCGAATTTTTTCTCCAAGAAATTTTATAATTTCCCATTATTATGAAAATAAATAAATAGTAAATAATTTACAATAATTTCAAATTAAGTAATTTTTTCAACCAGACATTTTATATTTTATCAAATCTATGCGTATTATAAGCAACAAAAATTATTACACCCTTTGAAATAGTCAAAATTACTTTAAATTCAACACTACAGCAATTTGCGTATTTATTTTTTGGATCATCAGAAAATCGTTATTTGAAAATTATATACGGTCCAAAATTTGTGATACGAAACGTATTAAAAGTTTTTTTAAACGTTGTGTTTATCTCAGTCAATGTGATGTAATTATCACGTCAACGTTACTCTACAATTAATTATCAGCATGAAAAAATATTATGATAACGTTCAAAACCAACACAATATGGAAAATAAATTTTTGGAATCTGTTTACATATTTTAGAATGGACAAAGAATTGAATTCCAGAAAAGTGCTCTTATTGGAAAACACTCTTCCAGAGTATTAAGATAATTATGAAAAAAATTATTTTCGAATTTATAAACTAATATTAAAACTTCAATTTATTAAATTTTTTAGATTTTACAAATTGCACTTATACGTAATTAATTTTTCCCTTTTAATAATTTGGAAATTACGTTTCCATGTAATGTTGAAATATCAATTTACTGGGGATCTATAAAATAAATACTCACTGTATATACGAAACACCGATGGGATACGTGATATTAAAATAAATTTAAGAAATATGGAAAAATATAGGGTGTATTAGAATTTATCTTTATTATTATAGGTATGCAGTATTGTTAATTTTTGATTATTATTAATTGTAAATATATATTACTACGTCACTTACAGAAATGTTTTTGGAGAATAATAATTAATAAAAAATTAGAATAAATGGTAATTGAACCCAGAAAATAGTCCTCTATTGATGACAACTTTAATTACAACTGCCCGTCAAGGTTAATTATTGGTGGACTTTTTTGGGTTTTAATTACATTCCAACTTCTATCAGTCTTTCCAATATTTATACAATTGCAATTAAAGTTGTCATCAATAGTCGACTGTTTTTTGGGTTTCAATTACATTCGAACTTCTACCAGTCTTTCCAATAATTCTACAATAGGATAAAATATAAAAAAATATTTATTTAGTAATTGAGATTTATTTAATATATTTGGAGATAAAATTATTAATAAACGATATAAACTAAATCGTCAACAAGATACGTTTGTACAAGGAATGTAATATTATTTAACTGTGATAGTATATTAAAATTAGTTTTGGTTTTATGATTGTTAATGAATATCAATGACGATAATAACATATGACAAAATTATTTATAATTTCGCATCTGGCAACCAGACTATATTAGATAAACGCGTACATGTTGTTTCCATGTTGAATATCTCTGTGTTTATTTTCTATTAAATTGATTGAAACAAACATAGAGGTATAACAGTCAGGTACAGGCAGTAACGATAGAAATTACGGAATGATAAATGTTATTGAAGCTGTGATTTGATTAGCAACATCACTCGAACCGTTTCCACAACAACTGTCAAGAACGACTCAATTTAATCCAGTCATGGCTCATTAAATGTATTTTCGCCCGGGGTTGTATTTACAGCGATTGTTAATTCACATTTTCTGTTAATTTTATGGAAGTTCTACCAAATTGGTTAATTCGTGTTGTTTAATATTAATTAAAATATGGAACTTTTTTACACGAAGGAAGCATCAGTTTTATTTTAAAATATCATATTTTAGACTCACAAACTTAATTTCTCGTCATGTAAAATGTTCCTCTTTCAGGTGTTTTTCCTGGTTATAGAAAGAGCGTAAATATTTTATTATTTATTATTTATTTGTTCTCAATGAAATCGTTCCTTCAGTTTGAAAATTACTTCTTCATTCACTAAGAAACCATAAATTTCAAACAATCTCTATCTATGTCTCTTTTCAATCGAATCTTCTTTGTTACTTGTTGTGTAATCGCCAAATGTTAAAATTAAATCTTGCAGTGACTAACTAAGTCTGAGGGGTAATTAATATTCTTCTGTTTGTGTAAGGGAACAGGTATATAGCTATATTTGTTGGAAGGCAAGACCGTCCTCCACGGAGGAGCTGCGTCTGCACACACGAGATAAGGACTACACACAGCACAGCGAACAGTCGTAAATAATGGGGCAGAACAAACGCCAGCAAATGCACTCCGTTTGCGTCAAGCAATTATATCGGCTTATGAGCTTCGCGTGGGGTGTACTCCAGAACCCTCTCTGACGATTAAGCCTTCACAAGTAATTCTCGGCACACGTAATTAATTCCACTTTTACGATGAGAAATTCTGGCGGAAAAACAAATGAGATTATTTCTGGTACAAGCGCTGGCAAAAAGCACGATAAATGGTAACAATCATAGTTACACTAGTTGATAATTTCAAATCGTAGAATTTCTTTTGCATAAAATAATTCATTACTTCCCACACATTATGAAAGTGTTGCCAGCAATGATTTTACGAACTGCGAAAGACATTTTACGAAGTTAAAAGTTGGCAATGCAGAAGTATTTATAACCTTAAATCTACGCAAATCTCGTTGGAGCAGTTTTAAATGATTTTATGTATTTGTATTTCTATTCTATTACATTAGTATATGTATAGTGCACTTTTATCATTTGATTATGTTGTTTCTTAATTTTATTTTGCATTCAATGTGGTTTCATCGCGTTAAATATTTGTCCGTTAAAAGTGTCAAAAGACCCAGGAAGAGATTTCTGATAGAGCTTTCCGGCTAAAAATAGCGCGCAGGATGATAAATTCCTGGCGTGCATGCCTCGCAGAAGCCTCTACACTCGTCCACCTTACACGCCAAAATTTCTTCTGCTTTAATTACTTGTGTTTTCAAAACACCGGATGAAATCCCAAACTAAGGGACGAAATGTCATATAATGAACTGATCGATAAATTTATTAATTCTTATGACGTATAGGCCTTTTTACTATTTATCATTTCAAAACAGTCAGATAATGCATCTAAATTAACGTCTTTACATAATTTGCCGAATTTTAAGTTGGAAAAGTTGGTTTTATGAAAGTATTTTTCTTTGATGTCAAAGAAAGCACCAAAAAACGCAAGTTCCGTTTCTTCCACTGCTTGTCTCAGCTGAGCTACGTTACTTTAAATTATTAAATAGTCCGCAGTAGGATGACTTTGTATGAAAATTTAACTAAGAATACGAAATGTTATATCTATACTTAACCAGTTAAACCGGTTAAACCTAAAAAGTACTGCATGTAGTCATTAGTTAATATTTGTTTTTCTTCTTTTTTAATGGACAACAAAGGAAATATTGATTGTCTAATTACTATAGATTTAAAATAAAGATGAAATGATTTTGAATTTGTGGCTATGGTAGCCTGAACAAGGGACAACAATAATAAGTAGTGATTTTTTATAATAATTTTATTATATTGCTATTTTTTAATTATTATGTATTTATAGTCATGTGAACCATTTTATCACTGACTAACAAAGCTACATGATTTCTATATATAAATGAAATTACTGACAAATATTTTCAGTTAAAAATGTCAATAATGTTTCGGCTTTTATCCCTAGATTTAACCATTGTATTATTAATCATAATTAACTTATTAGTGAACACGTAATTTCGCTCCTGTATACGCGTCTTATTTTATTTTTAGCTCTTATTATCTCATGTATTCAGATTTATCTTATAAAATACTATTTAAATGGGCTGGAATCTTACTATTAATAGGGATGTCTGCCTGAAAAATAATATTTGTCAAAAATGAAGACAATAAAATAAACAAGGCTTTTAGTCAAATATCTAATTAAAATACTACCTTCATATAAAGTGTGTTTTTACATTTTATTTCTTACAACTGTGATTTCTCCATAAATATAGCTTTATTTGGTTAATAGAATTCTACTTTTTCGTACATCTGGATAGTCTCTCTCCTATCATTCGCGTGTACTGCACATTCGAATAGGATGACGAAATTTGTAAAATATAAGTGTGACAAAGCGTGTGTATGGTTCTCACCCTTCATTCTAACGTCTGCTGTCTTCTGCTTAGATCTGAGGTTTTTACAATGCTATTTTATTTTTAAACTTTCTTAATAAAAGTAATAAGAAGTTTTTTACGTTAGTTTTCTTTTATAAATCGTCTTATCAAAGCACTGGTGTTAAGTCTAGTAGTTTTGAATATATGAACGTGTTGCGGAAAGTTTTTGAGATTAGAAATTTACTTAGTAGAAGGTTCAACACGTAGCTGAAGCCGATATTCTCTTTTGGATACACAACGGATATAAATCCAAAATTTCCTGAACCTTGCTTTCCGAGAGTTGGGATGTGAATTTTCCACAAACATGCGGCCTGGACTTAATAACAATCAGCAGGCAGTATAAACCAGATTTGAAGGGAAAGGCGGAGGCTTAGTTCTGGCTTTAAGTAAATCGTTTTTGTTTCCCCCTTCATGTTTGGCCGGCTGTGAGTTAGGAGCAGCCGAATAGCGGTTAATTACAGAAGCCATGTCTGTGTGTGTGTGTATGCATTTGTGCGAGCAAACTTGGCGAATGATTCGGTGCTGAGGTCTGGCTTAAGCAAGCAGGATAATCCGGTGGACCCACTGCATGATTTTATACGCGTTTACTTGCACACACCACAAAAGCACGACAACGTTCCCTCGGCGAAGCACAAACACGGAAAGGACAAACATTGGGCTCAGAGGTATGCGGAGATATCAATCCTTTTACTTGCGGGGTTGATCATTATTCCTCGCTCTTATAAGCGAACGAAGTTCAGAAGTAAAACTACTATGATAGCAAATAAATTATAATATAAGACAGATTAATCAAAAAGAAAATTGTGAAAGTATCTCACACGAAATGTGGGGCTGAGGAGCAGAGAAACTGCTTCTGGGAATGGATTTTTACTTGAATTGAACTACTGCTAATATGTCAAAGAATAGAGAAATTCTGAGAGTGACGAATGACACACGGAAATTGACAATTTCCTCTAGGAGACGTTTGACTAAATTTAAATAAAAATAAAATCTAAAATAATGATTGATAGCAAATAGAAAATAGAGGTACACTTAATAGAATAATAGTTTATTGAGTGGTGTTGTAAGTGAAAAATTTTTCTTTTTAGGAAGAGAATCGTCAAGCATAGATAAAGACGCTAATAAAGCAGAATAGTGACTAAGAGGTACAAAAAGGAATGTTGATTTCAAGTAAAATAAAATTAAGTTGACACTTGAGAAATTTGTATATAAGAGGAACAAAATTTCATACTCAACTGACTTTTTCTAAGTTCTTTGTAAAAATTTCTTAAAAAATTAATTGCGATTAACATACTCAGAGGTGAACTAGATATAAGAAAATAACTGAGAGCTATTCTATTCTACTTTTAGCAGTCTGAAATCCATTGAAACGTCTTAGAAAGCTTGTGTTACGAAACAAATATTGGTGGCTGCCACGATTCAATGCCTTTTATTGAAATTATAATATTAATTAGAATACACTATCAAGTGTATAATTTCTTATGTCATGTGTCTAAAAATTATTATATATCATTTAAATGCTAACATTCAGACCTCACGGATGGCGATAAATTGCCAATAATGGTGATAATATCATTATAATTTAAATCGCAAGAAAATTGCTCATGTGTACATAGATACACTAATATTACCTAATAAAACCTAATATTCATGAGGTAGTATAAGAACAATTAACCTATGAATAAAATATATATTATAATAATCAACGACCATTATATCATGCCTTAATAAAATTTTAAGAAGAATTTTAAACTTAAACCATAGAGGATTCAACGATTAATTTTGGTCTTTGTCAATAAACCAACTGAATATATTAAAACAAAGAATAACAAAAAAAAGCATCGCGTAACAGAAATAATATTAATTAACTGATGTCTATAATTATAAAATGTAATAATAATAATATCAAAAATTTTCTTAATTTATCTTATTTCATAAGCTAAAATTTGGTAATAATTTGAATTACACGATAAATTTTCATTTATTACACTTTCTGCTGGCTATGTTATATATTATTTTGAGAGTAAATGAAATAGTAGTTATATTATAATGAAAAGAAATGAGTAGAATATCCTAAATCGTCAGAAATAATGTTATGTTCATTCATTTAAGAATATATAACACAGTAATTGCAGCACTACGTGCCTATCATTTCTTGGTATTTATTCAATATTATTCTAAATAATTTATTTAAAGAGATACAAACGGATAATTGTTTTTAATATGCACAACGCACAAACATCGCGATTGAAATTAAGTTGTACATAGTTACATTTATTTATATCCAATTAAATAAATGATTTATATATGTATTCATTTGGAATAAATTATTATTACACCTGAAGAGCTTTAAAAGAGTAGAACGATACGTCGTTTTATTGTCATTAATATGAATGAAATTTTTCTTATTGTATTTAATTTTGTGTGTGACTAATTACGCCGCTGAACTTTTAAAAAGCTCCAGTGAACTCCGGGACAGTATCTGTGCCCCTGACGGTTGAAGACTGTGAGGCTGCAATTACAGCCATTTTATCTTTCATCTGTAAATATATTGAGTAATATGTATTTATTAAAATTAAGCGAATGATGGATGTTGATTGTAATACTTCAGAATATAAGAGTTATAGATTATTATTCAAATTAAGTGTCGTGCATTTCTCACTAGAAGCAGATGTCTTCACATAACTTTTTTATTTCAAATTCTTATAATTTTGCATGACATGAAACATTTCCAGTACATTGTAATTGATAATTTTTTCTTAACGTTCCTATTTAGTTACAGAACATTTTATTATAAATTTGGAAACGAAAGATATATATATAACAACATGATAACACGAAATATATTATTATATTTATTTTATATCATCGTAAAATAAAGAAAATTTGGAGTCTATATAATACCCAAAGTTGGTAAAAGTAAATTTTAGAAGTTTTAAGTTTTTTTATCAACATGACTAATATTTAATGGCTTCTCCAACACATTCAATGAAATACTGGGATGGCTTTGTGAATCAAGCGATGCAATATACTGGAGTTTTTTAAAAGCGCAGTTAAGTTGGTTTTAATTTAGAACACTAAGATACTACAGAGACTATTTTACAGTAACTATCGGGGAATAATTTCTAAAATTTAGGTTAATTAATAACCAACGATGATGGCAGTGAATTACTTGAGTCTTACAAAATTGACAATTCAATATACTTGAAAGGTAATTAAGTACTTTTTGGTACATATATGTGCCTATATAGAAGCTAATGTTCAATTTTTATTATCCCTTATTATAAAGAGTTAATTTTAAGTAAGAAATAGAAAATTTGGAACTCTCTGAAAACAAAAAATAATTCATTCGTCAAACCGACAACATTTAATCGCGAGAAAAAAATAATGCAGTAATTCGATTTATATTAAAAATCCTGGTTTAACTCAACTTTTCGCTAGATGAATATTAATCGTATATTGCATTTGTTTTTCATCAGATCATAAAACGGTAAACCTTCTTTACAGGTTTTTAAAGATTTTAAAGCGCGTACTAAGAATCCAAACAACCCCCGTAGATTTTTCTGCTCTTGCATCGAAAAATTCAGCACACATGTTCATTAGCACAAATTTTCTGGCCCGTTCGCTAGAAGCGAAGCGAGGCGAGGCTTGGGAGAAACAACTTTGCGACAAGGCTGAGATTACTGTAGGATAACGTCGTATCAGGAGACGAGGGAAAATGAGGCAGACGTGCGCTTAAATCGACAGGAACGAATAGTCGCAGAAATCGGAAAAATATTGCAAAAGT
Source organism: Eucriotettix oculatus (assembly GCA_034510155.1). Lineage (NCBI taxonomy): Eukaryota > Metazoa > Arthropoda > Insecta > Orthoptera > Tetrigidae > Eucriotettix > Eucriotettix oculatus. The sequence goes on from CM067382.1 coordinate 45,650,655, forward strand.
AACATTTTATATCACTGTTTGGCTATTAAAAACTTTAATAATTGCTTTGTACACAATTATCATCTTTATTTACTAGAAAAAACTCTCTAAAATAATACTATAAAAATAGTTAATGAATTTAACACATAAATATGTTGTTAATCGAAATACAAATGTTTCATTTAAATTGCAAGTAAATGTACGTGTACAAATTGTTTTATTTTATATATTCACATCTATTAAATAACGTTTCACTCGTTCAATTTTTTGGCTTGGTTTTATGTTAATCTGCAATTTCTAAGAATATATGTATATATAAATCATCCTCGAGTTTCTTTTCCCGTCTTCTTAGTTATTCTTCCCATTTTTTAAAACATCTCTTCTTTATCGTTTCTGATTCCTCGTATTTCATAATATAATACTGAAGTATGAATTTTAATTTAATTATTTTTCAATTAAAATGTGTTTTACATTTAAATACTTATTATTTCTATGCGTCTCAGAATTTAATTTTTATAATTAACGTAGACAAACTTTCCTTGCATTAAGATACGTATAAATTCAGCCATAAATATTAATGAGGCTTTAATTTCGAATCTATATTTATATAAACCTGACTTAATAAACCCGCTCTTAACACTCATAAGTTGTAGTTCAGAAATGTTTTACTTTTTAGGCATCGTGGAAGACTTTGTTGCAATTGAGGTAAAGAAATATACAGGTAGAGGTGGAGAGAGAGAGAGAAAGAAAGAAAAAAGACGAGAGAGAGAGAGATAGATGTACTTTAAAACGGTTCTGAGGAAAAGTTAGCTAAGCTAAAAGGCGATAATGTTTGGCCACCGATGCAAAGTTTAATGCCTATAAATCAGGAATTATCGAAGCTGAAATCGCTAACTTAGGTCTGGCGACTCGTTTTTCAGGTGAAGCGCCGGGGAAACTGGAAGGAAGGGGAGTTTTCAAGAGACGTAAATGCCCCGAGGTCCGCTCAGATAAAAGAAGAACCTGAAAGGAAATAGCAAATTTTATTTACGCCTCAAGAAATATTTGGCGATCTCGTTTCTTCTTACATGACATGGTGCTTATACAGTTGAATGGAATGGAATGTGAAATACTCGTAAATTGAGTTCATGCAGTTCAGAACCTACTTCTGAGGAAAGAGGACGCCATCTAAGTTCTAAATATTGTATGGAAACGTTGCAATAAACACTTTAAATATCAAATAAGATATTATAACTGAATATTTTTAATACAAATTATTTTACAATTAATTAATTGATGATTTAATTATTTGAGGGATATTACTGTAATGAGCCTACCCCAAATTCAAGATCCATTTAACTATAAATATGTCCGAGTCGTTGTTATAATGAACAAAACATTGATGACGTCATAATGCGTCATAAAGAGTCACGTAAAAAAATTTTCTACACTTTCTTTCAGGGTTAAAAATAGTGGTTTTGCTTGCAAACAAATCTACAAATGAATAAATTTTAAATACAATTTTAACAATATATATTGAACAAGTTTGAATAAACCATCACAATCGACACGCTATTCAAATCGAACGTTTTCACCCTTTTTAGAAAATGTTTGTTATTTAATATAAAAATCATAGCATTTCCAAGCAAATCGTTCAATCCATATCTGACGTTTAAGACTCGCCTCTCAAATCAGGTAAACTTCGTTACAAGATCCGCCATCTGATCTCCAGAGACCACACACATTTCCCTCATCTATGGGCAAAGATGTTTTTTTTCTTTGTAGTCATACTACAATTCATTATGAAAAAAACCTAGTGTAGAATTAAAATGAAACATTCTTCCGATACAGTACAAGTTTTTTACTCTCTGTTCACGTATTTAATAAATTAAGAAATATTTATTAAATTATGGGTTTAAAATATTAATTTTTCTTAATGCCAATTTGATTATGAACGATAACAATTTTAATATAATATTATTCCAAATATCAGCTAATGTTACAGCCCACAAATTTACAAAAATTAGGAAATTAGTTTGAATAAAATGAATGAAAGGAAACGAAATTATAAATAAATCCCCAAACTTTCCCGATATAACTAATAAACCTCTCTTAAAATTCTTTAAAGTACGTCTCGATTATCCAGTTCAATAATCCTGACTTTATAATAAAAGAAAAAGCTATACAAATCTAATTTCTAAAATGGGATTGAAGAACATGTTGCCAATAGTTGTGTTAATGAGCTCAATACAATTTTCACACAAGAAAAACAACAACTGAAAACCGTTGTCAATTTTTCTAGAAATAGGCTCATGTATGATAAATATTGGTATGCCATTAATCGGTTACTACAGTTTATCAGAATTAGGAAAATGTGTTACGTCATATTTGATTAGATTTACATTCCATTAATAGAATAGACTTTGTTAATAAACATTCAAATAATAATTCCTCTATATATATGAATAGTATTATCGGCTTTATATTTATTATGTTTTAGTTTATACACGTTTCGATTTCAAGTTTTGCCAACGTCGTCAGGTGAATTGAGGATACTTATGTAGACTAATTTTCGGTTAATAAAGTTTAATAAATTTATATTCTGGATGAGTATTATGTTTAGGTATGTTATTAAATATATTTTTAAGTAAAGTTGACACAGAGATAATCGGTTTTAGGTTTATATTGCATATGGTGAGGTCTTGCGATTTGTAGAAGAAACGTACGTTTAGTTAAAATTTTTCTCACTTCCACTAAAATTATCATTTTTAATTGCAAAATAAATGTTTTTTTTGTAAGCACCTATAACTGTAACACAATTACACACAATCACCTCGAAGACGATGGAATTATTGATAATTCAGCGAGATTCAGAAATTAATCTTTTGATATGAATGATGAAATAATTGTATTTACTGCTGGCTTTAAATCATAATTAGAAGATAACAAATGTCTGCTATTCAGTGACGATCGAGGTAAAGAATTTCCATACATTAAATATTGATTGACAGTCACCGAGATGGGTAGAAATTAATTTAATTGTGTAGATGTTATGTTGTTCGTCCCAGCAATCAATTTCTGTGCTATTTGAGTCGTTCGTCAAGTTATAAGTAATGTCCATTTTCTCAATTGAGCCGTAACTGTCGCATTTTGTTTGATGTGTCTTATCTTTAATGTACGACCCCCCTACAACCCCCCTGTGCTATCACTGTGATTAAACAGAGAATTGCCCAAGTTTAATGCGGAGCGCCAACTTGGCAATAGCAATCAGCGTGGCTGGTTTGTCTTTGCTGGCCTCCGGTCCCAGGGGATTGTAACGTCCATTCTCTGTGTCCACAATTCAAACATCGCCTCCAGTCAAAGACCCAAAAATATAGCTCCTTGCTGGATGGCATCTGGTTTATGGCTCACCAAACACTATCGTCCATGACAACTCACTTGGAGCTTAATCATTTAAGTTTAAAAATAAAGACTAGTAGAACACTTCTCATTCTTCGAAAATTTTCCTAAGTATTTTTTGTAGAGAAATTTGACCCTAAAATATTAAATATTAAAAATGCAACTATATTTTAGCTGACTCTTATTTAATTTATATTCCGTATAATTCCTTAGAAACGTAAAGTGCCTTTGTGGTAAGTGAAAAGCCATCATCAGATCATCAGAGACTGCCAACATTTTGGAATATTTTGTATAAAATGTAATGAACAGAAATATACTGAAAAACAGGCTTTCTACCTCTCGTGCTATGATTTTTTTGTGGCTAACCGTGTAGGAGGCGCACATTTAAAAAAATTATTTTTCTGAATCATGAATTAAATTGTAATTAATTTATCCCACTGTAAATTATGATACAAAAATTTAAATGCAATTTTGCACATCGCTGACGCCATGGCAGAGCGCGAACACGCAGGCATAGATAATTTTTGACCTTACCATTTAAATAATCTCTGACATCTGATTTACTCATCAATACATGGTAAAGTTCTGTATTTCGTGGCTTGACATTTCGATTTCAAATTGACTAGTTCTTATATATTTCGTGTATTGTAATTACGTACATGTTGAGTGAATTATTTAGCAATTAATTCAACATTGAACAAATAAGAGATGTGGTTGAAGTAACATTTTGTGCAAACATGAAAGGTGCATTGTTTGAATTATTATTTATACACATGTTCATTCGGAGGCATGCCATCTAATCTCCTAAATAAAACATTTTAATTTCAGCGTTCATTTATGCGATTTTGATGATAGGGGAGTGAAATGTAACTTTGGAAAAAAAATTGAGGATCTATCTTATGGTTTAATCATGTGCTGACAAAGATATTACTGTCAAAATAATTCTGCATCATAAATGAATTACCGTGAAACGCCGGGCATACAGATAGTAGAGAATTATAATTAAATTCATAGTTTGAATAATAATACATAATGATTTTCTCAATATTCTTATCTCTCTTTAATATCCAGTGCCTATTGCATTATTTAATATTTTTTCATGCACATTTAATGACTTTTTAGTTTACGGCATGTAGCAGGAATTGCAATCAGAGGAACAAAATTTGTACGTAATTGCGAACCTTTCGCTGTTTAGTCTGATATGTCTTATATTCACTGACAACTTCGCAGTCGCTTGTCTCTCTGTAATTCTCATCCTCTGGCGCGTTGCTACCACAACAAAACTAAATAATTGTAAGTTATGTAAATTATATAATAGGTGAAGAAAAGTGTATTTGGAGTTTTTTATTTTAAGTTTTTAACAATTTTGTTTAGTAAAAGTTTGTAGTTAGGAAGAACGAGAAAATATTTGAGTTGAGGATATTGGAGGTGAGTAGTAATTGGGTATTGGATTTTGTTAAATTGAATACGTATGAGTTGGAAACAAACTTAAAGCGGCATTCAGAAATTATTGAGGTAAATCAATATTGGAATGTTTGCTTGTTTATATCAAAATATTTATGACATACGAGACTAGTTTTATATTAGTGTTTATTTAAAACATTTTTGTTTGTTTAATCAAAATATTTTTATGAACATGTATTCGGTGCGTCATTTTAAGTCGTAGTCGCTGGTCAAGCCACAACCCGTCGAATACTGTTTCGCTTTGAAACTATCTGGCTTCGTTACATTCGCTGTGGTAATACGGCGTGTGTTTTTGTCTATGGCGTTCGTCATGCTTGCTCAGAGCTTCTCAGTGTGTATCAAACCCCGTTTTCCGCAGGCTGAATTCCAACAATTTCGCATTCACGCTCCAGGACTTGTGTCGTGTCAGACGTGAATTTCGCTGCTCCTTTCGGGAGAGTCTATATTTGATTTCGAGAATATATACGCAACTCTGAAGAGCGGATGCATTTACTACGTTTCCAGCAACACTCCGTCCGACAATGAGGACCTTTATCCAATACTCTGATGGCTAAGTGGAGGGTTGGGGCGGTGCTGCGTCTACCCAACTGACTTTTAGATCGGGTATCGACTTCCGATGCCTCCAATCGGGAGCTTGCTCTGTAAGGAGTGGACATCGTGATGTATATCAATTACTCGCTACACCAGCTCACTGTCTATATAGACGTTAGATTTATTTCATCCTTCTTAAGTCACATAAATAAAGCAAAAGAGTATGCTGAAGTGAATGTTCTCTTGAGGAACACTTGTTAAAAAAATAAACTGAAAGAATTTTAAAAATCTTCTGATAATCATTGACCTAATAAAATATATAGCGATGATTATGACCGTCCTCCAAAATTACTTTTTAAGAATATATTTACAGAAAAAAAATGTTTTGATAATAAAAGTTAAAAAGACGAATTGCTTAATTCACTAGTGCTTTATATTTTTGTTAATTTCTATCAACAAGCAGAGTTTAATTAAATATTTTTTTCTGACAAATATATAAACTAAATCAGCCTCTTTGTAATTTATAACTTAAATATGAAAATTTACGACATTATGGGAATTCTTGAGGTACTAAAACAATTTAAAAATTGATTACATTGAGTAATATTGTAACTAAAATACATGTTTTTTTAACTTAAAAAATTTAGCTTTACATGACTCCTCCGGCCGAAATGCAAGCAAGTGTCGCAAAAAAAGTATTTTATTTTTTAAAAATTCATAACATTACTCAGTGCAATAAATTTGTAAATTATTTTAATACCTGAAGTCTCAAATGAGGGACGTGACGTCGTAACATTTCATATTTAAATCAGAGTTTAAGATGTATGGGTCGTATTGGAAATATCTCCGAGGCAGAAGATATATCAACGGAAAGACGAAAGTAACGGAGTGACATTTTGAAAATAATTAATATACCTTTTTCCTCCGAGAAATTTCTTTCCAAATTCAATCTTTTGAAGGGGTGAAATTATGGTTACGGTGATAATATGACATTTTAAGCGTCTTTATGCAAAGAGAAATAATAGGAAAGCCTCGTTGAACATCAAAAATAAGGATAATTGCATCATATTTTTGCAACTATAAACCCACGTTATGATGGAACACATGTAGTGTTTTAAAAAAAATGTATAAGGGTTGTTATGTCGGACAAACCAAACATGCTTTAATAACTACGGTTAAAGAGCGTATTGTCATTCGCAAACTAACTTTTAGACCTTGATTAAATTTAGTATAAGATTTTTCTCAAATCTTTATATCATATATTTCACAATTTGGGATAGTTATTATATATAAATTAAGAATAATAAAAATGAATAATCGTTTAATACATCCAATCTCATATTACGTAAGATTTTGGTATTGAAATACAGACAATTTGTATGATTTTATGTAATATAGCAATTGTAATATTTTATAGGATAAATTTGAAAAACTAATATTAAATATACTATTATTCTTCTTCATTTGAAATATGGCGAAGAAAGTTAGGATAATACTGGAAGGGAGAGATTTCGACTACCGTCGCAAAGTACACCTATTTCCTCGTGTAAGCAACCATAAAAACGTACGGATAGGGGGTGTTGTGCGGGGGCCTGCTCTGGGAATTGTTTCATAACAAATTCATGACGGCGTAACGGCGCCTGGTAAAACGCCGAGGTAAGGGATGCTGCTACAAGGCAAAACAGACATGGTTCGGGAGTTGGCAATTTTCCTGTGGGGAAAAAAACTCATGGGTTCGCCACAGTAGCACGCAAAAATTGAAATACGCCTCTCGCCTTGTCTGGGGTTGCACCTCCAAGTCGTCCATCACCTGACAATAGGTCTGCAGTTTGATTAAACGGAGCGGAGTCGTCCATCACGACGGGAACGGTTTATAAACTGCTCGCGACAGATTTATTCCATCCGTCAAACGCGCCGCCCCTCATAACCAACGCCCCATTTAACTCGGCAGGCCTATCAACCCCTCTGGCAACGCACCATTTTCCACGAATAAGTCACTGCACGTGGCGTTTCCCCTGTCTGTTCCACGTTATGGGCTGCGAAATTTCTTTTTCTTTTCTCCTCAGTCAGAAAAACGTGTTTGAATTTATTTAAATAACAATGAGAAATTGCTTACGAAATTTATCAATTTTTTTTATCTAAAATGGGTAACAGGTATCAGGACTTGTCTAATTAATGATTTACGATCGCTGTGTCACTCCAATTTACTATATGAGAATTTTGGTCACTTTAAGACGTAATAAGTGTAGTATGGGAAACCGAGGAATAACAAAGGGTGTTAGATTGGGAAGGGATATTTTGACGGAAGTTAAGGAATTCTGCTACTTGGGAAGCGTAATAACTAGGGATGGTAAAAGTATGGTATACATAAAGAGTAGGATAGCACAGGCAAGGAAGGCTTTCGCGAAAAAGAGGGATTTACTTAAGGGTAATATAAGTATGAATATTAGGAAATCGTTGTTAAAAATGTTTCTATGGGGCGTGGCCTTATATGGGTGCGAAAAATGGACGATAGAAGTTGGGGAAAAGAAAAAAAATAGAAGTCTTTGAAATGTGGTGCTATAGGCGAATGCTGAAAATAAAATGGGTGGATAGAATCACAAAATAGGAAGTTCTAAACAGAATAGGGGAAAAACGAACAATATGGAGGACGTTGACTAAATAGACCACGTTTTGAGACATGAGGGTCTTGTAAAATTAGCATTAGAGGGATATTGGCTCAAACGACAAGACAAAGACTTCTTTGCATCAGGTAATAAAACATAGTTCCTCGTTGAGAAACGTTCATCAGTTTTCGTGGGGATTACGTTCAGAACTAGTAAAATTATGATTATTTCCTATACATATTTATTTCTTTAATAGTGATTAACCCTCGTAGTTAATCAGTCTACTTGGAGTTATATTCGTTTAAATGAGAGTGACGTTTTACCATTTACAGAGAGGGTAAATTAACGTCTGTAAATGAAATATATGCTACAGTTAATCCGGAACAAATGTAGAATATCTTAGTAAGTTTCTTTGATAATGTCAGCGTATCATAGAAATTTATGAAATATTCTTTTAAACCGTATTACACCAGAGCATGGAGGTTACTCTATCTTTCAGGGCCGACAGTAATGATGTAACGGATGAAACTCGAGAAAATCAAAATAAGATGGGTGTTGAAATTAAGTTATTAGCCAAGGACAGGAATTCATCAGACTGAAAGGGAGTTGGGTTTAGAAATACAGCCGTCGTCTTCTCTTCTTCATCGATGGATGTAAGGATAATTCAGGTTTTATAATAGGAAATATTCGGTTCGGAAGGTTATTTTATTAAACCTGAACGCAATCAAAGACGCTAGAATTGTTTTGAAGATAGTTTAATAAATGAGAAAGACATTACTGGTAAGAAGAGATACCAAGAACATAGCAATGTTTCCGAAGATAAACTGACTTCTTTAGATCTTTTAAAAGCTTCGGTGCCTCCCCCTTCCCCCTCCACAAATTTCTGTCAATGGAATAAAGTGGAAGAATAACTAGTCAGAATCTAAAATTTTGTCACGTATGGAACCTGAGGCTCCCCTACTTTAAAATCTGATATTATGCAAGTGAATATTTGTAACCGAACGCGACTTTAATTCTGAAAATGCCATCCTGCATCGAGACGCCTTTATTGTTTATAATGGGGTTAATTCCAGACAGCCACATCCTGATTTCTTATTAGTGGAAATTTACAGAATTTTGTATACGTTAAGATAAGAAAACGGAAAATATTGTTACAGTATGATAGTTAATTCATTGTTTACGTAATGGTATAAGCTAAGTAACAGGAAAGGCTCACTGAATCTCCAAATTATACACGAAATTGAAAGGCACTCGATGTTTCCGGTCACGCCGCAGTGTTACAGACCCCTAAGGAGAGTCGTATATCGCGCTAGGAGCCTTGTACATCTCTGAGCGTAATCCCTGGAGGCGTCCAAGGCCTCGCAGCTAATCCGAGCGCATCTACTGCGGATGTCCGTACGTATGTCGTTCGAACATTAGCATACAAATTGAGCGGACCGCTAATCCCTGTAACTAGCGCCGACAGGCTCGTTAGCAGGGTTGTTCTGCGGTCCCTCAGGCTGTCTTTGCTCTTCCTTACATTATGAACGTTGAATTATGTTCAACGATACTTCTTTGAACCAGACTATTTTCAGTGCGCCTCTGTTGAAACTCATTATGTCGATAACATTGTATATATTCTGCCTGTTCATATACTTTTTTCATTACAGTATATATATATATATATATATAATTGAATAAGGATTGCTTCATGAGGTCTTAGCGCTGTACATCCAGGGATCGATTCGAGACTTGCTGTGATTAACTTCTCTGGTTTCCCAGCACGTGGAGTAATTTCCTCACCTCCAGAGTGTGAGAGCCGAGGAGGTCAGCAGAACCTTTCAGTGGCGAGAATTTAAAGGCGAAGGTCAGCCATTTTTGAATGACTGCCTTTTCCAATAGATACCAGCCAGCAGCTGGTGAAGGTGGAGGAAAACCTACCCTTGGTCCACCTTCATCATCCGCTCTCATGAATTCCTTCTCTCAATGGAAATATAATTTTCTGACTTGGTGTTTAAAATAAATCAAAAGACGTAAAATTAGTAAGAAAATAGTTTTATTACTGTTTAATTAATACAAATACTACGTTTCATTCTATTATGTGGACTTCTTCAGGTAACGATACACCAAAAAAGTTATAAAGTCAAAATTAATTTCCGAATACAGTAAAATTTGAAGTGTGAAGTTCAATATGGAGCAAAATAATTATTAAATGGATGAACTATTTACATTAGAGGAACTTGGTGTCGCAAACAACCTCCCGAAAATTATGTGGTAACAATGAGTGCTTTACGCTATTAATTGTTAACAATTGAAAAATAATTATAAAAGATTCAACTATTATAACAAAAGTGAATCGTATAACTTGTGAAAATTACTCGTGCCCTCGTTACCTGAAGAATTCCACAAAGTTTGATGGAACGTAGTATTTGTATTAATTAAATACTAATAAAATTATTTACTGAATTATTTGCAGTCTTTGTATTTATTTACCTAACCTAATTGGTAGTCCTCATTTCCTTTCTATTATTTGTACTATTGTGTTGACTGTCTTCGGGACAATAAACTAGTTTTTTTTCCTTTGTGCATTTCTTCAAAACATCAATCAATCGGCAACAATCCTTAACTGTCGTGGAGGTTACAGCCATTGCATGCTACCAACAATTCTCATCTCTTCCTTTTCGCCCCTCTCGAATTGTGGTTGTTCATTCAATCAACCCTCTTCGTTGATTTAAAAATAATTTTATTTGTGGTTGATTATACTATTTAATTCGGTTTCAGTTATTAGAACCCACAAGCTTTCATTCCGTCTCTAAAATGTTGACTTGATTTTTTATATAATGTTTTCTTTAATTAATTTGTTATATCTTGAGTTTGTGATACTTTAACAATTGTCACGTCTAAATTCATTTTCGGTGCCAGGAAAGGTTATCCTAAAGTGAGATGTAACCGTAGGAGTCGATCTACTTTCATGATGAAAAGTAATAAATCTTGAATAATAGCTTGAAACTGCACAAGTGGATGCAAGGGAACAGTCATCCTGGGTTGTGTATTCATTAGACTCTGTTCAAATATAATTACGTACTCACTCACACACACACAGTTTTACGCTGCTTCGAAACGTATGTACGTCTCAAAGTTATGAATACACAATTTGTGGAACATCCACTTACGACCGCACTAGAGCTCTGAAAATTTGTATACTTGGCCCTCGCTACTTGTTGAATGTTGTTTTTATGCACTTCAGGTAATGCGTCTCATTTCTCAGGAGAAAACTAACAGAATATTTTTAGTGGCTCCTCCAACACTGTAGCCCCATAGGCCGAGAATAGGTATATAATTTAGTACGAATTCAGCATTACGGACAGTTACATACTATTATCTTAAACAAAATAAAATTTACTGTGAGCGACCCAACGTGTCTCTTTTTATATGGCGCAGAGAGAGAAATATTTTTATATATTTTCTAAGTACTTTAAAATACATTATTACTTAAATAAAACGATCATTAAATTTACAAGTTATTTCGCGATGAACTGGCCAAATACTAACTGCCTTATTCTTATAAATAAATCATTGTTTGTCTGTAAAAAGAGTTGAAATTTCGTACTTGTGTGTGTATGCATGTTCCACATACAAATCTGAAGGCAGGGATCAATTTCAACCAAATTTTGCACTTCTGTTATTTGCGACTCTTGGGGCGGGGGTGGAGGGCGTGGAAATTTTTAAATATGCAAAATTGGCTGATATTTCCATTGAATAAATACCTTTCGGAGTCAATTACTATTACGATGTTTCACGCAAGACTATTTGTAAACCTCCTACCTTAATGAGATATAGAATCTACAGGATACTTAACGTTCTTACGTAGTCCGCGTGTATGGGGGAGGCGGCGGCGACGACGTTCACGAGAAATAAAAAGGATCATAACTCAAGTAATATGTTTGTTATATTTAAGAATTAATATCGCAGGAATCGCCGGTAATCCAGATAGTTGCAAATATACCCGACTGTATTAAACAATGCGCAATGATAGGAAAATATTTTTATTTTCTCTTAAACCATTTCGTAGTAAATTTTTTTCTCTACGTAGTTAGGATAGAAATACTGTGTTTATAACGCTACTAGGAAAATTCATACTTAATTGTTCTTTAAATATCACCAGGAGTACAATTCAGTAATTTAGGTCTTGTTTAGTTATAAACAATTTTATTGATACTTAATTGTTATCAATTTTTGGGAGTTATTAGTTGAATAGTATGGAAATATATGCAAAATAATTTTAATTGGCCATGTCATAACTTACTCTAATGTACACCTGATGCAGTTAAAAATTAAGGATGAAACGATATTCGCACCAAATAATTTATTAAATATTTTCTGACTTACGGAAAAATTAGTTGTTCATTCTAAGAAGTTGTGATTGAATTAGCAATTAATGTAAGATAATTAGATCAATAGTTAATTATTGTTTTGTAGAAAATTACGTCCATGCTACTAACGTATCTAGCAACTTGATTACGGACTCCTGGATCATGTTTCTTATTTTCTGCGGCGCTGGTGAACGTGTTAAGTGGTTTCTTTGACGAAGTGCTCACACGAAACGCGGCTCAATCAGCTCACATTCAAAGAGTCTGGCGCTATGTAATTACCGAAGGGAGCAAGAGGCCCATAAGAACTCTTAATTAAATCGCAGAGTCTAAAACTGCATAAAAATTTAATTAAGGTGTCCCTCTGTCTTTTAGCATGGAACAAGTGAAGTTCGTTCCCATTAATGGAGACGCTGTGATAAATTTTGATCGAAATGAACGAACCTTTCTTAGCTCCACCTTAGAAAGGGGGGTGGGGGTGGGGCCGGTAAAAAGTTGCGGACAAATGATTGCAGCAGGACGAATGCAGAAGAGGGATTCGTCAGGATTAGAGGGAATTAAGATGATGCTCTTCCCTGCATTTACTTGATTGGAAATGCGAGTCATTCGTACTTCGTAATGGACCTGAGAGATTTTTAGAATAATGAACAGACAACACTTTTAGCAACGAAAATTGAAATGCGTCGAGTTCCAAAGAGATTGCACTGTTGTTTATGTAATATCTTTTACTGCAGAGTTATTTGAGGGTTACAGGTTATGTTTCAAACCAAAAACCTCATACCGTCCTCAAACAAACACAACGAGTCACAATATAATTATGTATTATGTATTGGTTGCTCGGCGATGCCCGGGAATTCATTTACAGTAGCCCGCAACAGTATTTTAATCAACCATAATCTCTTGATGAATGGTTTAGGAACGCCCGCTAATCCCACTGGACCAGTCGGCCAACTGCCTCCTGAAACTAGTGGAGACATGTAGAAGGGGATGCTGCGACCCCACAGCAGACTCGTCTCCCGTCATTCGGAAGGGCGTGAGAATAGTACCCAATGCCCGACCTACCTGATGCAGGTTTTCTAGGGTTTTCCCTGCATCTCTTTAGGTAAAACACTGGGTACGATCCTTAAACCATAGCCCGGGGGCTCTAGTTAACCCTTGGCTACCTTGCTCTACCTTCCGCATCCCCCCTTTTCAATTACCTTTCTATGTTATTAAAGGGGAGTTGCCTGTTTCAGGATCACCCTCATGTAGCCTGTTATCCAAAAAAAAGCATTAACCATGAACTGACAGATTAGCCTGTGGGAGTTTTCTCTCCCAGGTGTTTCTTCCCAGATTTACTGCGAGGCTCACCTGACTGCGTTTGGTAATGCTTCGTACTATCTTTCGCTTTTTAAAGGCTCTTACATGTCGAGACACCTTCATCTATTTTAGGAACTGTATGTTCTGCGATCGAAGACCTGGGACATAGAGTAAGATTTATCCGGCGATCACAATGGATCAGTCCTAAGACAGAAAAGCAAATCCTGTGACTCTCCCATCATTCGGACCTACATGATGCAGGTTTCCTAAAGTCTTCACTGCATCTCTTTGAATGGAAGCAAACGGTTGATATTTATTTCGATGGACCAAATAGGACTATATGTAGTAGCCATGCGTCTTCTTGAATATGTTACGGTTATGAAATAGAATTATTAAGTAACACTAACGTAATTGATTGAAGTATGACCCTCTGTACCGTGGTTTCTTCGACGAAGCTGAAGCCGAGCTTTTCCGTGGCCTTCCTACCGTTTCACGAAGAGTGTTACTCAGGGCTATTATATATAGTAATAATGTTTACTGTTAGTAAACAAATGTCTTACATCCATGATTAAAATATTGTCAAAGTATAAGAGAAAGATCGATCAGGAAAGTACAACACCAGAATATTTTTTCAAGATCCATTTTTGATTTCACGAACGATTGGAACTTGAAAAGACAATAAGCAATCGCTCGATTATAAATCCAACTGACTGCAGAGACGCTCAGTTGTAAGAAAAGTCCACTATGAATAAGTATAGGGTTTAGAGACACTGGAAGTTTTTTTGTTTTCTGTAGTATAACATTTTTTCAGGTGGAGCCTGGGGTCTGTGTGGTCAGGTCTATCAGATTCCAGGCATGGCGGCTGCCTCAGCTATTTCTGCTCCGGCACAAAGCCAGTATTCAACGTTCTCGCTTTCCTTTGAAAGACACCGGCCATTCACGTAGAGAGACGGCTGCCGAGACAATTTTCCGCCCTACAGGCCTCCGAAGCGACTCTAGTGGCCCCTGTGGTGAATGTTGAAGGCAGGACGAGCGTCGCCACGTTCCGAGTCTTTCTTTACTGGTGCAGTCGCAGTGTACTACGGAGAAAATGGTTTCAGTTACCACAAATTTAGTCCATTCTTTTGATAAAGTCAGAGAGGACACTTCCTGGTTCATCCACTATACTTAATAATTATTAAGTGGCTATATTTACGACTACTAAAATTTTATTCTCTGACTGAAACTGAACGAAGAGATAAAATTTCAATGTCTGGTGCGTTTAATTTAGAAATACTATTATATATGTGTTTGTTTCATCCGTACAGTTTGGAGGATATTGACCAAGAGATGGGATAGGTTAATAGGCCAAGTTTTGAGACGTGAGGGCCTTGTGAATTTAGTCTTAGTGGGACGTGTTTGGGGTAAGAACAGAAGAGGGAGGCCAATGTTGGAATATGCTAAAAAGATTAGGGAGGATATAAGATGTGGTGATTATCCATAAATGAAAAAGCTCGCGCAAGATAGGTTAGCAAGGTGGGTTGAATAAGATAAGTCTTAGAACTGCATACCACATCAACAACAACATCTGTACAGACACTAACTACCTTTGACGAGCGAACGTCGGCAAAGCTATAGTGTTACTTGTTATTATTAATTAAGACAATAGCCAGTAAGTCAGAAAATAATTTAGTTTTTCGTACTTCCAAACAAATCACAACGTTTTATCCCTTATTTTGGGACTAATTCACGTAAAAGATTAAAAATTGTTAATTTTGCGAATTACTGTAGTAGCCTAAATGAGCAAGTAACAGTGAATTAAATGGAAGAAGAAAACTATTCTTCGATTAAAAAAATTTCAAATTTGGCGAAGAATAAAAATTTAGATCAGAAAAGGGAGTGAGAATTTAGGAGAGTCTTATTATAACGAAACGAATATTTCAGTAGCAACGAAGTTTTTAACTAATAATAACGTAAAATAAGTAACGTTCAAATCATTGGTGTCACACTTTACATTAATTGCCATATTGTTTTATGTACAACACTATATGCTGCAACTACTTACAACCTAGAATGGATCGGCGCCAACGGGTTCAGTCTTGGTTCTGCTCAAGAATGGTTTTCAAGCCAACAAACAATGAGAAAAAAAGTACAGATTAGTGTTGACTATAGAGTTTATAGTTTGACCTCCATCAGCACGGTCGCTCTTAATACGGCACATGTCAAGACGACACGAAGTTTGACATCCTATTCCGGCGAATGGATAGACGTATTTCATTAAACTAGGAACTTAAAAGTAGAACTAATAGCAAGAAATTTGGAGAAAGCGTCTAATGCCACATGACGGCCTGTTGAAGTCTAAACTTCTAATATGTAAAACGTTATACAGAAAACTTGTAATCCTTTAAAAAATTATTATATAAGAGATAAATCTTCCTCTGGTCGAAGTATTTCTTGATCTCCAATTTCCATAATTTTATCTTTAAAATTTTTAAGCAGCTTCTGAGAAACGATTTTTGTATGAGAAACACGTTTGTGAAGGAAAATATTTGTTTCATTTTTATGCCCACGCATTCTAAATTACAAACTATAGATGGCAAATTTAATTTCATCAACAAATCATTTCTGATCAAAATGAAATTTAATTAATATTTTCTACATAGAAAATACCACCAGAAAATCTTTAATCACAACTGCAAGGCCAAATTGAGTATGTATGAGTCAAACTGTGTGATATGTTGATGCTTAAGTTGCTTTTGATGAATGACAACAAAATACGCTATTTATGGCATGATAAGTGTAATAAAAATATTTTTGAGTTAATAATCAGTCTATTTATTATATTGCATAAATTTTGCAGCATATCGTTAAGAGCATAAATTCGCCCATCACATCTTACCGTTGCCACAGCTTCTTTGCTGTGGATTTCTGCTGAATCGATATTTTATTCTTCTTTTCCTTATCCGATTTCCGCCTCTCCCTTCTGTCCACGGAGACAATACGTCGTTACTGAGGACTCGATGGCCGCGCCGATCACAATCTGTTGTTACCCATTCGTAACGAGGGCAACGTTGCCGTTTTATTCCAGGGATTTCTTTCTACCTTTGTGTTAAACGAAGTTGCAGGGCTCTGTATATCCTCCACTGTACTGAAGGAGTCCTAAACCTGAAATATGGCATTGCGTCCAAAATTTATATAAACGAAAAGACTATTTCAGATAAAAACTATATCCGACGGAATCTATTTTTTTATTGTAGACTACAATAAAAATACATTTTATATACAAAATTCGTAACTCTTCTCCTGATGATTTGTTTCTGTTTTCGGGGTCACGTGGATAGTTTTTAGCTATAATTGGACCCGGTAGGTAGCACTGTGGTCAAATTTACGACCAAATTTTTATTACATATATTTTTGTTTGCTCACATAAAAAGCATATAATCCGCAATTTTCAGCCTAAGCGTTTGAATTATTTCACTTCCACGTGAATATTTGCACGACTTCGTTGCGTCGTAGCTTGGCATTGTTTTGACATTTCGATTTCGGTTTGCCGAGTTCTAATATATTCCGTATATTTTAACGGCGTGTATACTGAGTTAATTCGGCATTTGATTTGAAAAAATATTTTGTGCTCATGTGTAAGGTGGATTGTTCGAATTACCATTTATACCCGTGTTAATTCGTCGGCATTCCATTTAACCACATAAATAAAACTTTTTATTTCAACGTTCAATTATGCTAATTCTATTATGTAAATTTTAAAAATCGTGGCGATCTATTTGACGGCTTAATCTGGTGTTGACGAAAAGATTGCTGTCGTAATGAATAATGCAGCGTGCTAATTTAAATGAATAACCGGGAAACTTCGGTAACCCACCTAAGTTTCTGATCCATGAAGGGAAAGTGGAAAGAAGTCCTATGAATTAGGTGCAAGAAAAAACTTTTAAAATGTTTATCATTCTTATATTTTTAAAGGAACTACATTTTAAACTATCAAAATAATATTAATAGTTTTTTAATGCATTGTATATGCGGTTTTAGACAGTTTATGTATTTAATTATAATAAATTCGTTAGGTTAAATAAATTCGCTTTTTTGAACTGGTCATAAAATTCATAATAAATCATAATTAATGAATTATTCACTTTCAAAATGAGATATAAATCCCTAAGCTTAAGGATTAAAAATACTATTTTGTGACTGTTTTAGTTGTTTCAACATAATTTATATTTTTGTTTACGTCTTTTTTAAAGTTTATTTGCAATTTTAGGCAAAAATTAATAGTATTTTCTTTATTTTTCACAATTAGTAGTGATAATCATCACATTAAGGTGCACATATCGAATTGTTTGGTATTTTTGATTTTGTGCTCTACACGATAAAAATACATTCCACTTAATTGTAATCCACTAACTGGTCGGAAAGTAATCGGGTCGATTCCAGTTGTTTTCTTTTGAACGACCGGGAAGGAAACGAGCGATTATTTGGGGCCGCGGAATTGAGCTATCTCCCATAATCTTACACGCCTAGACAAATTCCCAAGAATACTACTAGAAGAATTAAAAAGTGATTAAAATACGATGATTAATGGATTTTTAAAAATATAAATAATAGGACCATCTTCTTTCTTACTCATTATTTAGCTAGGGTCTAGACATAGCAGAAATTCATCCTCTGCGTTCTGTTTTAGATAACTTCGAACATAAATGCATTTTCCGTTACTAAGTGTTCAGCCAAATAATTTTATATTTTCAGTTCTCGTTCTCCCGTCCCATACTCTTGCCTTTTTCGTGTTCACGTCCTGCGCTATTTACTGTTTTTTTGAGTCTTCATTTATCGCGAATATTATCACACAAGACACGTGTTTCAATATTATACAGGCCCCTGAATTTCAGCGCACGGCCACAATTAGTACTATCACAAAAGCGTGGACTATAAAGGAAAATGAAATGTTTGAGGCCGAGGCCGGTGGTGTCCGATGATGTTGGATTTGCAGGGGTGTGCGGGGGTGTTAGGGTGGTCACGGTGACGGATGGGGCACCTGGGCGTGGTCCCTCTAACTCAGACAAAGGTCACTCTCCACTAATTTAGAAATTATATCAACTGACGCCTTCATTTACATGAGCTCAACTTCCTATCCAAGCATCGTATTACACAAGCGAACTTTGCTACCGAAAGTCTCAAAATCTTTTAACTATTAATGTAAGCATTTGAGATGGTTGATGTAGGTCAACGATAAAAAATGCACCTAAATTATTTTCTATATTTGTAACAAATAATTACTAATACCGTTTATCGGCACAACCTTTAATTACCGTCGAACTGAGAAATAAGTATTGCAACGAAAAACTTATGTCCTTTTTTTGTTTGAATATAATTTGACAATATTAAATTAGTCTATAATACTGTGGTACCATAGCGAACCGTTACGCTTTCCATGCAATTCCTGTAAAAAGAATTCACTCAAAAGCTGCCGTATGTTGCAGCAAGTGTCTTGTCGGATAGTATGTGAAAGTAAAATTCGGGAACATATTTATGATTATTAATACACCGTGACGTTATTTAGGTTAATGATCTTCCAAAAAGAAAGTTTGGGACGAGGACAACTAAATTCTTGACAATATATAAGAATAATTTATACAATCTTTCCGCAACAGGATGTTATATATTCTATGGTAAAGAAGCTAAATGTTTTTTATACTAACGCTGAAAGCAATTTTCATGACATCATAATAATTTAATTTCAAAACAATTAAAGCAACAATTTTTATTATTTTGTACTGAACATTATTAAAAGTAAAAACATGTGTTTTAACAAATGCACACTTTATTAAATGCTAATTAGTTTTCCAATCGTTAGTGAACAACTAATCTGTGTTTAACAGAGACTAATTTATGGGAATAATTCTGATTTCATGGCCAAAGTGAAATTGAAATCAAATTTTAGAAGTCCCCCATATATTTTCTCAACAACGCACACTGCAGATTAAAATTGTTCCGCTTCTATTTAACGAAGATACAACGTTTCACCGTACTCGTGTTTTATTTGAAAATGGTAATGAATTTACCGGAAAACTGGAACAGACAGACATTTAAAAAGCAGTAATTTCGGATTCTCTGATGCATGAAACGTATATACCAAAGTCACGCAAATCTAAACAATTTACACACAAAATTCCCTTTTCTGTTCTATAAAGAGAAATAATTTTTGTGTTAATGATAAAATTATTTGTGAGTTACTCTTCACTTTTACAAGAATTTTTAAAAGAATATAAATCATAAAATTCAATTTTAGCGAATTTCTATAAAGGGACCAGACAATTTTTCAGATATGGTTTTCAGACAAACTTTTTAATAAACGAGTCTTTTCAGCACGAAATTTACATTATAATTTTTAAAAAAGTTTAAAAAAGTAATTGACAGAGAAAATGTCATGTTTAATTTTAAATAATTATGTTACCGAATATATGTCTTAAGATTGTATGATGGTGAATTATATTCTCAATGAGTTACACATTCATGCATATTCAACCGTAGACTAAAAATGAGACTTTACGTAAAGACCGAGTAAATGAAGGAGAATGGAGTTACGGAACTAGAAAGAATGCGTGCATTGTGAGACGAGCATTACTCTTGTACAATATGCTTCCTCCAACCAAGCAGAAACCTGCGATAAAGCAGCAAAACTAAGGGGAAAGAAGTCACGCATTCAACAAAAGTTCAGCGTCAAACAGTCGTAAGAAGTTTGGTAACTTTTCCGTTCATAGGTGGAACTATTAAGTTGGCTACATAAATACTGCAGCGGGCTAATATAAATGAATTGCTGAGTAACACGGGGCAATCAGCTTGTACGTTTATAAATTAAAGACAAACACTTCAGTCGGACCAGGTACTGAAGAAATACCAACAAATAGAGAAGTGTAAGGCTGTTAAATAATTTTTATACGTCAAAGTAAGTATAAATGCTGCTACTGAAGCTCAGTTCCGAGCGTATGAAATGGAGGAATGTGAAATAGGTCCTTAGACGTCGACTCGGATTAGCCCAGTGGTAGAGACTCCTCCAGGAAAACGGAGGGTCCGGGATTCGAGTCTCTAGTCCAGTTAACATTTTTAAATTCTTGTCTTAATTCTAAATTATCAATACTCCTTCAATAGAAGCATTTATATTTACTTTGACTAGAATTACATGCACCTTTTATCAATTTACGCGATGTCCATTCTTCACATATATCTTAAAAATTAGACGTGAACCTGGCTTAGGTTTACAGGAATGGGGAGATGCTTAATCGGTCCTTAGACTTCGACTCGGCTTAGTTCAGTGGTAGTGTCCCCACCCGGAAAACGGGTGGTCCGGGATTGGAGTCCCTGGTCCGGTCGACATTTTTCCATTCTTGTCTTTCTTCTAAAACTTTTACTTTCAATAATACTTTATAGTCTATAAAAGGTCTGTTAATTGGTTGTTACATAAATCGCATCTTTTTTATTTTTTTTCAGTCGCATCTTCTATAAAGTCCATCAGCGACTTTCTTCTTGCGATTAGGGTAGTTGTTTAATGTTACTGTTAAGAGTTTTATGTCGTTGCCCAAATTCAAACCCGAGACCACTGTGATTAAATATTACTCTATATTAACTTGTTATTGTACTAATTCAAAATGAAGAGATAACTTTTGGGTTGATCTATTTCGTATAGGTGGAGTTTTCTGAATTTATTGTATTTTAGTAGTAGTTTAATGAATGCAGTGTTTTTTACTTTGATCCAAGTTAGCAGTTGAATCCAAAAGAATAATTCTTCCGATTTTAGAAGTGCTTCAAAATCGAACCTCGGTCTTCGTCAGGATTTGTGTGGCGCGGCATGAATGTACGTTTGCAGATAATTCCTACGTCATGGCTTTTCAGCCTAAACCGAGGTCGGCGCGTGTTGAGCTGATAGGTAGGAAGATAATTTCGTGTCTGGACAAGCGGAAACACTGGCGGGATTAAAAGCAAAGCGCCGCGGGAGCATGTTTGGCAACCGTACCTGGTAGAGAACTGATTAGGCGGCGATGAAATTTGCAAGTCCGTGATTAACTCCGGTCAACATGCGAACTCCATTGACCAAAGTGTAGGGGAGTTACACAAAGCATATTGTTCCCTGAGCCGAGCTCGCCAAATAAACACAGTTGCCCTGGCAAGGCCGTGTCAGGGTTGCAACCCACAAATAGACCCATCGAACTCCACGGAGGAGTCGTAAGGATGCTCAAACAACGTGTAATGAAGAGCGAAATCAACGCAGACCGAGCTACGCTTTTCTTCGTTTTCTCAGATAACTTGCTACTGCTTGGTAAGTTTAATTTTCTTTAATATTATCTTACTAATACATACAGTTGGATGGAATTTGTGAACGCAGCGGTAACAGCAAACTCGTCTCCCGTCGTTCGGAAGGGCTTGAGAATAGTACCCAATGCCCGACCTAACTGATGCAGGTTTTCTAGGTTTTTCCCTGCATCTCTTTAGGTGAAACACCGGGTAGGATCCTTAAAACATAGCCCAGGGCCCTAGTCAACCCTTGGCTACCTTGCTCTCCCTTCCGCATCCCCCTTTTTAATTTCCTTCCTATGGTATTAAAGGGGAGTTTCCTGATTCAGGACCACCCTCATATAGCCTGTTAACCCCCCCTCCCCCTAAAACCCTTACATTCTGTACCAAAGACGTATTATTAAAACAATGTTCCATAATTCAAAAATCATTTAATGACTTTAAGTTTTAAATATATAAATGAAAACACGATTGTCAACGATATTAAATTAATCTAATATAAATAGTTCATCTGTTGAATAATTTACCTGAAGAAGTCTACAAAGTTAGATGAAACTACGTGTTTATATTAATTAAATAGTAATTAAATTATACAATAAATGAGCTAAATCAGCCTCTTTGTCATAAGTCGGATTTGCGAAACTTTCCTGCATTTCGGCCGAAGGAGTCATGGAGTGAGGTTCCATTAACACCTAAATTTTTACCTGAAGTCTCAAATGAGAGACGAAATGTTTTGGGTTAAATATTTAAATAAAAAAAACTGACAAAGAGGCTGATTCAACTAATATATTTGTATATTTAATTGTCAGATAAACTATTTAATTTAGTAGTTAAATTATTTGCTAATTTGCCGTCTTTTCATTTATTTATGATCCATAACTATTAAAGGCAAATATTTTAGAAGAGTTGAAAATATAATTTTATTCAGTCGCAGGAAACATTTTATCAATGTGTTTCATCTATAAAGAGCGTTCACCAAAGATAATAGTATTTAATCAATATTAATAACCTGAAATATAAAATCACACCAACTAAGAAACTGTAGGTTAGGATACATAACGTATGTATTTAATCTACAAATGGGCAGAAGGCAGATACATAGAACTTAAGCAATAATTAATAATCTGGTCGTAAGGACCATATATAACCTATAATTAACAATATAATTATATGACTGCAATATAAATCAAGTATACACGTAATGAATATATATGGAATTATTAGAAGAGAAGTTTTGAAAAAGGGATAATATTGTTTTTGCCTGAAAAATAAAACACTGGAAATATATTTCACTTAAGTATATTGTTGGAGATTTCGGAGGTGAAGTAAAAAATTATTAATGTTTATATATATATATATATATATATATATATATAAACTTCAGAACTTTTCTGACCTTTCTCTTCTTTTTACAGCCTTTATAGATAATCCTCACTTCTCATTTCCTTTCCACGTTCCAATCGAGTTAAGTATCAAGGCCAGATTATAAAACTTCCAGAACACGTTACAACTAAATTGACCCATATTGCTGTCAAGCGCATACTTTCAGATGAACAGTGATACCAACGGCGCCGATTAAGTCAAAGTTCAGATACTTCAACACCTGGATGGCGAGACGGGGGTGAGAATAGGTTATTATAATATACCTAGATTAGGTAAACGAATTCACGTGCAGTCAGACAAACATATAAAAATAGATTTATTATCCTTACCGTAATAGTAATACTTGAGATATTAACAAGTATATTACCGAATCTACGACAAATATCTCACATCTAATCTGACTTATTGCCTGTCTTTATAAATCCCTTGGTACCCTTTTTTAATATTTTTGCTTCCGTTTTAATATTCTTAGTATATATTTGAGTAAATTGAACACTCTAGAATTACTACTGATTTAAACTTTAATATTATTAGTAAAAAAATATTCCCCCACATTAATTTTATTAAATTAAAGTTTTTCCCTTTTCAGTTCTGACTAAAATTAAATCACATCCAATTTCATAGTTAATATGAACTCTGCTTCGCAACGGACGCCGTGTAATAAACTTCTTCTATCTCCTCTCAGCCTTTGACTGCGACATGGGTGAGGTTGTAGTATAGACTTCAAAAGGGAAGCTTGTTTGCTCTCACCGCGAACTGAACGTGATGCTTGACCGATTTGGATATTGGGATTCTCCATTCGGCGGATTGACACACAGGCTTCCTACGACAGAGTTTGAGGTAATTGAAACTTTGGCCAGGCAAATAGAATCTTCCTCGTTATCCTCTCCTCTCAATATATAAACTCAACAAAATGTGTATTTTCCCGAGAATTTATACATCATAGTTTACAGTTTTTTTTAGAGATGAAGCAACTAACGAAGAGAATTAGGACGTTATGCATCTTTTTCTATTCCGGCTCAAAGTTTAAGACCAGTTTATATGAAAATAAATTTAGTTCTCATGACGAAAACGAACAACTACAATACAGTACACCAATTTCACAAGAAATAGACGGAGTAAGAATTTGCTCCAGGTTGTTGTTATTACGCGGTGACGAAATATGCAGTTCTTCTATCTGCTACTAAATTAAATAAAATCTGTTTTCTTTTAGTTTTTAAAATTAAATTGGTTTTAAAAATATTTTATTACATATAATTAATTGCTGATGTAACATGAAAAATATTTATATTAAAAATTAGATTTTAAAGAACGCGGAGAATACAAGTGTTTGATTTAAACCAAAAACGTTTGTTAAATAGAAAAATACTTATTATTTCCTATTATTTTACCTTAAGATTGGATATTATTTTATTTCACAAGTTTTCCTTTCCGGGCACCTTCAGTGTTAGCTCATGCTGATTCTACATTTAGAAAATAATCTGATGCAACTATTATGACGCCACGGATTCTAGTAAAAATAAATAAATAAGAGCAGTTTATGCTTTTAATTTTTCGATAAATTTGCAAAAATTGAATATCAGTTAGTTTCCCGTTTCACCCTGACATCCCCTATTCCTTACGTTTATTAATATTTTTCCCTCCAAGACCATTTTATGATCTTTTGTTACTGTGCAACGCGGTTGCTATCAATTCATACGTTTATTCACTAGTCCAATGTCTGAATAAAGTGGAATCAGATTGACTTTAATAATTTTCAAAATGAAGGATTATAATGACTGGTGGTGTTTGTTATACGACAAAAATAAATAGAACTCGAAAGGGAAACTGATGAATTACTCCAGTTTTTCATGGAGCTAAACCCTCAGTCCGCGTCTCTCTTACTCTCGTCCCTGTTCCATTAGCACAGTCGCTTCCAACCTCCGAATTTTTTATCATTATTGTTATTATTATTGTTATTATTGGCGCAGCTGCCGTCTCGCAGGTTAATCCCTGAATTAAGCGCTCGGTGGCTTTGTTCGGCCCGCGCCCAACGTTGCGGAAGGACACCTTTATTTATTGCACTTGTTTGTTGTCAGATTGCGGATTATAGAGGATTATCCCAGAGAAATGGTTGGCTTTCGGTCCATCCATTTAAATATTCTCCCCCGCCCACTCTCGCGACATAATCTGGCGCGCAGATAACGCGCAAATGTTATTTGCCAGATCGGCATATTTTTTATTTTATTTCTGTTTTCAAATTCTCGCCCACAGATGAGTTAATATCGTTAAGCGTCGGAAATTGGCAAATACAAACATCGATAATGGCTGGAAAATCATTATATGCGGTACTCTGAGATATTATTATTTCAACAGTACAGTGTTGCCTTTTAATAAATAATAAACGTAATTGAAGTTCTTCTATTTTTATTCCGCTATTAAATAATACGCGGAAGTGGGAAGGGGGAATATTAATTTTGCTTGTTTCAATATTCAGCGTTTAATTTTAGGGTTACAATTTCTCTCGCCTGCAAAATTATTATTAATTACAATTTCACATAGCACATGGGCTCCGAAAACTATCGTTTCGTAAACACGAGGTAATTGCAATTGCGCTTGAAACAAAAAAACTAAATTCATTCGATAATAAATAGTACTTTTTAATTTGATTATAAAGAATGAATGCTTCGCGTAATATATTTTATTGTTCATAAAGTTATTAACTACGGAAATATAAAATCGAAAATTCATTTGTAACTAATTATGTCAAATGTTTACACACAAATGGAATAATTGAAGTAAATAAATTAATTATACTTCCATTTCTATGTTCTATTTCAGACTTATACATCTAGATTCCTTTTAATGTTAGTAACAGTGACTCCAAATTTATGTATTATTATGAAATATTATACATAAACAAATAAACAACCGCACAGCCAATAAGTAATTTTTTTAATATTACATATAACGTTTCGTCCACAATTTTGTCACCTGTTCAGGTAGAAAGTTAAATAATAAATTTTTTGGCATTAAATGTAGCTGAATTAAAATATAGAGGCTCAAAAGAGAAAATTTTCGCCTTGATCGTTCATTAAAAAAAATTAACACCAGAAGATACTGAAGTCCAAATTTTCTGAACGAAACGGTGCCTCTAATGTGTTGTATAATACAAGAAATTCTGACTGTGTTAATGTTTTTATATTAATTTTATGAATGTAAGATTAAATTAAATATTTAAATCAATGAGATGATTATCCCGGTGGTGTGTATTCTTGAGATTTTTATTATGATTTATTATCTGTAAAATATGTTCAATTGGATGAATTTATATTTCTCTAAATAGTAGATTAAAGTTTAATTAATAAAAAGACCTCCTGAGTGCAATCTATTTTAAAATATTAAAATTTAGAAAAGAACTGTCGATGACGGAAATATTTCGAATGTATATTAGGATAAACGAAAAAATGAAGTGCACGAAGAGCGGCTATTGGTACTCGTGAGATAGAATCTATCTTGGCGAGTGTTATGAGAAAAGTGACTGGCAGGGGAAAATCAAATATTTTTCATCGTTTTTACAGAGAAAAAGAAAATTGGTACGATCAATTTTATAATGGAAAAAGTATTTTTACAAATCTGGACACTTGTTAAATGAGAAACACAAATTTCTGAAAGTCATTAGTTGGAGAATCATTTTGTCCGTAAAAATGAGCACAGAATGCACACTTCGTGGTAATACAAATAAAATAAAAATTTTAATTTAACAATCCTACATTTATTCAAAGAAAACATGACAAAAGAAAATATGTACAAAAGAAATATGCTGAGTTAAAAAATATTTCCAACTACAACAAAACGAGATTCTACCCCCAGGTAGCAACGATTTATGTAAAAAACCTAACTTAACGTAGCAAATACTCCATTAAATAAACAACTGACGGCTTACCAGAACAAGATTTCTGCCACAGGGCTGGGAGTAAGATCCGGTTCATTCGGCCACGTGGACATCCATCTGATCCTCTCTCCGCCTTCCCTGATCCACACTTCGTCAACTCTAAAACAAAAGTGGCTCTCTGCATTCTCTACCAATTTTGAACTCGCTGTGGTCCCCTATCAATTTTTCTTAGTTTTCCAAATTAGTGGAAAACTGTTCTTAGCACTACTATCCAAGTCTAATCAATTTCTTTATTGGTTGAAGAAGGAGTTTTTCCCCTCTGCATGCATATTGGGCCTTCCGGGAAAACCTGTGGGTTATTCTTTGCTGGAAGCTAATTCCGGGAATTCCTTACCTTTGACTTTTAACAGGCATATATTTTACGTTATGCAAATTTAAAATACGAAATAAAATAATAAATAAACTGAGAGAAGTTCGCTATACGCCTTCAGATGAATACTGGGATATACTATTATTTTATATTTGTAAGAAGAATTGAAATAAAAGAATGAAATTTCTTACATCTGATTAATTTGAACACTACAGGTGTATTGGTATTAATTTTTACTGGTTTTCTCTATTCAGTTTTATGCAGATTATTTTGTAAAATCCGTTACCGGAGCGATGCGTTTTGTGATAATTTTTATTGGCTTAAAATCTGTCTCTTCAATCATAGTAATGGATTTCTTATGTTAGGGGTTTACGCATTTTACGTGATAGAATGTCAGGTCTCACTGGTGACATGATTAGGGGTTTGCAGAGTTTCTGTGGGTTCACTAATGGGAGTATAGGATCTCCCCTAAGCACGTACGTGACGTACTCCAGGTCCACAGCAACGCAGGAATTCCTCAATCGCTATTAACACATTCTACGCGTTCGGGATGGCGCAGCTGCCAGGGAAAACATTGAGTTAATTTCGTGAATCCTGTCCTCAGTGGCATGTCTTTCAAATATGAGAAGCTCGAGAAAATAGGCACTTTTCAAACATAATTCATTTAGAAAAGTTTGGTAAGATTTTCTCTTTACAGCTGTCTGTATTAGACCCTTTAATTTCGTCTAATTGTCTGGATAAAATATCTTATAACTATAAACTTAGAAAGGTTATTTTAATGACAGCATAAAGAACTTACTAATTATAACCCGTAAAATGTATCGAAACTTTACTGACACCGGCATTCGGCTTCAGATACAAGTGCTTATAGTAATATATTTTTATTTCTCTACCCTTTTTAATTTATTGAATGCTTGAAGCTTTTTTTATTATCACTGTTGTTTCGGGGCGTGACATTTCCTAGTTACATTTCTGTGCTAAAAAGAAAATCCTGAACAAAACTTAACTTCATATATAAAATTACCGTGTGCGTGTGTTCGTAATTATTCTTCTCCTCAACGGCTTGATTGTTGTTGTTGAAATTTTTTCGTTTTATATTATGTGATCTCCCGGATGGTTCATACATATATTTGGACACGGTAGGTGGGTCATTTGTCACGATCCAGAATATTTGTTAATATTGCGACCAAAAATTATACATAATATATATAAACATATACTCAGCCTGATCCTTTGAGTAATCTGTGGAATTTGACTTGACTTCCCAATCAATATATGTGCCAGTTAATTTCGTCTTTTGACTTTTGGGATTGCTGAGTTATGAAATGTTCCCTGATTACAGTTATGTGCAAACTGATTATATTATTTATTGATTAATTCGACAATGGACAACTGAAGTGTACAAAAGTGAAAACTAACTGCATTGTTTGAATTACGATTTATACACATGTTCATTCTGCACTGTTCCATGTAACACAAATGTATCATTTTTATTTAGCGTTCATTTGTACGATCTCGAAGATATGGGGTGTGAGGTCCATTTTCAAAAATTTGTTGATCTATCTGATGGTTTAATCACGTATTGGCAATGAGGTTACTATTTTTATCAAACGTTATGAGTTCAAGGTTCTCAACATTTTCTTTGTAATTTATTTTGAGAACATTAAGCATATGTTTTATGGTTATTAATAATGGTAATTACTATTTATACTATTGAATAGAAGAACAGAAAGTTACATATATAAATCCAAAATTACAATAGATTATAACAAATAAGATATCTCATAGATATCTATAATCTTTGAAGTCGATGTTCTTTGTGCAAGATGAAACGTGATAGAAAAAATCAAGATTAGTATGGAATTCAAAATACGTCAGGTGAGTACTTTCGATGAAAGTAAAGTACAATTTCACACAGTACAATGTATGTCAAAAAACGATGTGGTTGGTCTTCTCCTGTATGTGGTAGGGTTATTTTATAGTCTTTTCAGTTAATCAAAATGAGGTAAATAAATTGAATAAAAACGCAGTGTATAAAAATGATTTTGTATTATTCCATAATTATGACTCATTATTTATGAGGTTAAAAATTGTTCAACAGATCACGTGTGACGTCAAAAATAATGGACGGTCAACTTTCAATCTTTGTACTTTTATTAGCTTCTCCTACTAGGCCATTACAATTTATTGGAATCATATTTTTGGAAAATAAATTATTTTTTGGCAATCTAGGGTTCAGGTCGTAGTTTAATAACATCACTGACGTCATACACCCTTCAAGCCAATCAAATGGCAGGCCTATACTCAATGTGTCACTAACTTTTATGATTTATTTTTGAATATGCGGATGATGTCCAGGCAAATCCGATTCTAAATTACAAAAATTTGAATCAACAACTATGATAAATTATTTAAGTAAATTAACAATCTTTCTGGGAGGGGAAATGACGTCGTTTGTTAATTTCAGACTATATTGTAATCGATCGTATATTTTAATGTGAGTATTAAGTTCATATTCTAACGTTTTTATTGTTAGTGTTTTTTAAACTTCCAAATTCTAATAGAAATATTACAAACTAGCTTATTATTAGGAGATTGATCACATAAATGGTCTGTACATGGAATGTATTTTTTGATTTCCTCTTATGACGTGAGTAAATACAATAAATATATATATATGTACATTTTGTACAAATGAGAACAAAACGATAGTTCAAAAAATTTCGTTAAAAAACTGTACTGTACTTAGTACAAGGAAAAATGGCTAAAGAACCTTTTCTACTTAATAGTGCTTGATTAACGGAATTTATATGAGGAATTTTACACACTTCACGAAATATTTTTAATTACTCTTGCTCTGTGCTCATTTTAATCTGTTGATGGTCAAATAATTCTTGAATGTGAATATGGAGAGTATTGAAACTTGCCGAGTTTTCAATATACTTTTCACAGTATGAAAGATTGTTTTTCTGTAATAGTTAGGCTATCAAATCAAATTTTCGCATTTTTCATGAGTTTTCTTATTATTATATGTGTAGCATAATTCTAGATTCTGTTATGTGCTGTTTATGGCTTCACGTGAAGTGTAAAAGATAGAATGTTTAATCTAATTCGTTAATTTACATATTAATAGAGAATAATTATTAGTATATTATTTGATAAGTCAAGAGTTTGAAGATATAAAATGTTTTGAGTAACTTAAGTTACTGTGCAGAATGTTTGCATTTTCCTGCAATATAAAAATTGAGGTTTTTCTCACGTTCTGGTGCCATTTCAGGTGTAAAACGCAAAGTTACAGGTCTCTTTGTATTGTGTAAGGTATTTATTTGTCTGTACCACGCCCAGGACGACACAGAAGACGATAGCAAAGGTGGTGAGGAGAGTTTTGGAGTTAATTAACTGGGACCTAGCATCGCACACAACGGGATCAGCAGCAAGGTTGGAGTTGACGAAGCCTGTGTTTATTTCTCGTAGGTTTCCGTCACCTAAGCAAGCAATGGAATGGGTTCCCGTGATGAGTGGATTTGCCGAGACTCCGCCACAGTATCCGCTCCCTCGCAGCTCGTAACATGGCCGTTACACAGCAGTAAAGGAAACAGTCTAACGTCGTCCGATCGACGACAATTTTCGGAAATTGCACAGGGTAAGAGAAAACAAATTTTTTCTTAAATTATAATCAGTGAGTTGAGATTATAAGAACGAAAAACCTTAAAAAACGTCAATAACTTACCTATAAATATTAGTAAATCGTTATTAAACATGTTAGTATGGAGTGTGACGTTATATGGATGCTAACGTGGACGATAGGAGTTTCAGACAGAAATATGGTGCTATAAAATAATTCTGAAAATGAGATCGGTGGATAGAATCACTAACGAGGAAGTTTTAAAGAAATTGGGGGGTGATCGAACAATTTGAAGGACTTTGACTAAGAGAAAGGATAGATTAATAGGTTGAATTTTAAGACACGAGGGTCCTGTAAAATTAGCATTAGAGGGAAAAGCGTTTGGAAGGACAGAAGAGGGCGACTAATACGCTGAGGATGTGGTTCTGTAGAAATGAAAAGGCTTGCCTAGGATAGGTTGGCATGGAGTGTTCTATCAGACCAGGAATAAGTTCTACTTTAACAAGTATTCCACCGGGAGAAATTTGTATGCTGGCTTATGAATCTTTCAATTTCAATCATTAGAATCTTGTAATAAGCCATTGTTTCTCTTTTTTTTATAGAGGACAGGATTAGGACAAACAGACCTACTTTCAAGTTATAAGCCATTTTAATAAATTGTCAGAGACGTATTTCAGCATAAGTCAATTTTGGCTACTTTTTTGGTCTATCGTGGTGAAAAAGAAAAAAATACTCAATTAATTTACTTTAATCGTGTATTTAGAAACTTTGTGCTGTTGAAAAAGCGGAAACAAAATATTTAAATATATAATATTAAGTAATCCCATTCCCACTTTTCTTGTGAAACGTTCAGGTATCTGGATCAGCAAATTTCAGGCAAGCCTGGTGTAGGCAAAGTCATTTTACGATCTCTTACGATGAAGCTATGTAAAGAAAATAAACACAGAATATGTTCGTTTTTGTAGTTGGTATTAAATACAAAATTTGAAAAATAATTATAATCATAGTTACAAAAGTTTAACGAGTATTGTCAGTAAGCAACGAATCGTAGATTAACAGACTCGCCTTCATCTGGTCAGTTAATACGAATAAATTCATGGTGAGTTTACTTATTATTCTCTAGCACGTCGTCTTGCAGGCCGGCGTCGGAACTGCTCACGACGCAGGGCAACGTCTCCAAGGGCACGCAAACGACCGGGAGGAAGTTACTCACGGAGTCCTGTGAAGGCATACACGCAATCGATTTGTCCAGTTTAGCACTCGAGCTTTTCTTCGTCCTGTTATGGAAGTCGTCAAATATTAGAACACTAAAGATAAAATAAAAGATAAAGACAGTAACACATAGTTGATATTAAATAAAAGTTTTGCAAAATAATAAGTTACAAATTGTGAAAGAAGTATTGAGAAATAGGGCTCATTAAAAATGCACATTCAAACCCTTTTACGGGGATTCAATGAATATTAAAATGCATGTTTCTGAATATTTTGTTCAGTCGGCCGTTTCATGTTTGCGATTCAAAAATAGCACGATAAATCAATGTGCTAAATTTTATAATAAAAACATTCAATACTAAGAACATTAAAATTCTTTCAAAATATTTAAAGGTTAAAGAGAATTGGTAATGTAGAATATATCGTATTAAATTTCTAGTAAATAAAGAACATATATAATAATAATACAATTAGAATTGAAAATGAAGTATTTCTATTTTGGCACTCTACCAAAAAATTAAGGAACATATCATGCTACAATTTAATAAAGAAATTGTGATGAATTTTAAAATGATATTTAATTTAATTTAAAGTGATAGGAAAAAATTTAGGGGAACTCGAGGCGGAACGGGACACTTGTTTGAAATTTTTTGTTAAATTATGGAAAAAGAAAAATGACTATTTATTTAATTTTATATCAGTAGTACCTAAAACAACGAGTTTTGTTTTTTATGTATTTTAGAAAAGTAACTAACAAATTCTCCCTTTATACACCACGTCCATGGGCAGAACGCGATGGATGTTTTATATATGCAATTAGTGCAATGAAATTTATTTTAATTTAAGAATAATCTTTACACCTTTTGTGCTTTCATTCGTATACTTGTTTAGCGTACAGTTGATCGCTTTATCAAGTTTTCCTTTTGCAAAGAGACTTTTATCAACTGCACAGTCTTTGAAAACATTTTTCCTTTTCTGCTTTGCTTTTACTTCCTTTTTTGGGGTACAGAATCCTGTATCTCATTGTTATAAGTTGCGTCTGCCAGATTTTCCTCTTTTTCTCGAGAAACACTTCATTTTGCCTTATACAGTTCCTTCCGCCCCGCATGCTAGTCTCAGTCTTAATAAAAGTTTATTTAAACTTTATACGTAACTTATATACATATAAAGAAACTTAGCTTACGAATATATATCATTAATAAGTTAAAATCCAGGAGTTTTATCAATTACCTCCTTTTGAAATTGGTCAAAAATGATAAATTCTTACTAATGTAAGACGCCAAAACAAGAATTCATTCATAAGGTGGAGTCAGAACTTAGTCAAGCTGGCTGCCAGGATTCCTTCCTTGGCCAGTCTCAATGCTACTCCTCGATTCAGGAAAAGAGTATCCTGTTCTACCCCACAATCCCGTTCTGCCGACTTCCCTATATTTCAGTCATAAGAGAGTAAATATTCCAAAATATATGAAAAATAAATGCTGGTTTTGGTCCTTTAGAATTAAAAGCCAGATTTTGTGTGTGGCTAACGTGAAAGAAATTCCCATCAACATAATTGATTAATAAAACAAAATCCTTAATTTTTTTAATTTAGTGTCGGTAATTCTTTCTCCCGTGGTTTTAGTTGAAAAATAAGCATTTGTATTAAATTTTTCCTAATTTTTAATATTAAAAATAATATTAAAAGCTACTTTACATTCGACTCAAGCCATAATCACGTTTAATTAAATTTTTAGATGGAAATTTAGAATTAAAATAAATAATAATTATTAAAATTAATTTAGACCAGGTTCTTACTGATTTACATATTTAAAATTTATTATGCCCACCTGGATGTCACTATAATTAGATCAAATCGGTCTTAAGAACACGTTTGGTTAGTAATAAATACTATGACCCCTTATTGTAGAGGTCATCGTCAAAATGGTATTTAAAATCCATCATAAGTGTCAATTTATTGCTAATATTATCGGCATGTAAATTTTAAATTATGTAAATCTATACAAGGTTTAATAATCAAGAAGTTGCTTATAAATTTATCGAATATTACCTTGAATTATTTAATTTGGAATGAATACTTGTGGACAATTTAATTCAAGAGCTTAATTTTAGATAATAAACCGCGACTAAAAGAATTGAAGTAAATTAAATATATTATATCAAATGGCAAAAATAATATCTAAATATCTATTTAGTTCTTATTTTTCCCGTTGAGTTTTTTTGCTTTTAAAGATGAGGTTACAAAAATGAGTTTGAATTTTCTATACGTCATGCTTAATACATTTTACTTGATGTCTAAAAAATTAATTTTTAATAATTTACGTGTGGTTTGTACAAACTCTTCATTAATCTTCCCAAGAGTAAATATTACATTTAGGCATCGAGATAAAGTGAAATATAGGATGTAAAAGTAATTATATTATATTTTTATTTTTTTAAATTTCTAAATAACGACAAGAATTGACGTAGAATTTTTATGCAAGACTGAAGTTAGTTCAGTTTTGATTTTACTTGAGAGTTCTGTTAGATTATGTTTGACTGTTCATTGTAAAAGCTTCTGTTATTGGTCTCATGTTATTTGACGTGGTCAATGATTGTGCTATCTAGAGAATAATTTTAGACGAAGAAGAAAATAAAAAGTAGAACAGGTTAGAGAATTTGTAAGAATTTGATGAGGGTTATATTTTAACGGTAATATAACTGGGCAACTCACGCAATATATGTCTTTATGAACATATCTAATTGACTCAACTTTGTGATGAAAGCTTTAAAGAAGGTTTAAGTAAAATTTAAAACTCCCTTGTGCGCGCTATATTCTAATAGAAACGGTACTAAGGAAAATATACTAAAAATGGTGCTTGAAGTTGGACTTGACAGTATCATTGATTTAGAATGGGAATAATTATAAACGACGCGTAGGAATTTTGAAAGAATATTCTGGATAAATATCCTGAATAGATATCTCGACGTCTGTAAGATCCGATCTACTTTGCTAATGAAGATGAAGGACTTTAAATAAAATCGCGAACCAGAAATGACAGAAATGGAATTATCGTTTTCCGAAAGTAGTGAGTAACTGGTCCCTGAAAAGATTCCAGTGGAACTTTATTTATTTCCGATTTTAATGTTCCAAGATTATTAATTTATTTCATTTTTAAGGGGATTGAGAACTACGGATTGAATGTTTTATTGACTCAAACGTTCTTTGTAATTTTTCCTATAATAATTGAAATACGGCCACAGTTGGTCGTCTACTCTTCGCTATTCTATAAATTATGCATGCGTCGATGGAGAAGCTAAGAATTAATATGTAATGATTAGTGTTTATCACATACCTTGCGATACTGTCATCTTCCGACGTCTGGTACTCCGCCACAGCTTTCCGAGGACTGACGCTTCCCGAAGGAAAAGTTCTCCTAGGGGATTGAGGCGTCATCAGTAGCGGCTGCTTCTTGTTCTGGTTCGTGAATATGTTGGTATCCTCGCGACCTTTCCAGAAGACCAGGAACTTGTTCTCTCCCCGCCCCACTTGGTTGAACATTTTCGGAGGTGGGTAGTTCTGGAGGTTGGCAGACTTGAGAATTCGGGTGGTTATGAGACTCTCGGTGCACCCGTAAGAGGTACTCGGAGGATTGTGGGACATGCTGTTCATCTTCTTCCAAGTCTTGCCGTACTGGCTCTCAGAACTGTAAATGGGTGGTTTGGTAATAACTGCAGTGTCATTGGTCTTCTGTTGTTTAATGGAAGCAGGATTCGACTCCTTTCCTTGGGCATTATGTATTACATAGATCTTCCATGATGTTTGCACTTCTTGTTTACGAGAATCAGGCGTTTTTTCCCCAATTTCATCCAAATGTTTTGGTAAATTATTGTCAGTTTCACTTTTAACATTAACTGTAATTTGTGTAGTCGTGTCGTGTAAAATGTTAACAGCAGAATTATCTTTACCACTCTCAGCAGATGCAAATTGGTTCAGCGTTACAAAATTACTTTTCGGTGATATTGATGAACTATTATTTGAATTTAATTCTACTGGCAATTTTTTAATATTCGGCCGATCCGAGTCAGGAACATTTTCGACCTTTGTCCCACCCAAGGCAGGAGTCGTTTTTGACTGCCACCCCGAGATAGCAGACACCGTTTTTCTCTTTGTAAATTCGGACCCTTGACTGAGATTCGGTTCTGAGTGTTCAGACGCATGTTCAGGATTCTGCCTTACGAGATCAGGCTTTGTCTCGAGAATCAGCTTAGAGACGTCAGGCTCTTGTACTGCATCAGTTTCTCCTGGGTCGGCTAGACTTTCAATCTTTGTCGCCGGATGGAGAATCTGTTTGACGAATTCAGGCTGTTTCTTATATTCTGCGAATTTCCGTACCTTTGCAGATTTCGGTTCTGAAAGGACATGTGCCTGTTCGTGTTTGGACTCGGTGATCTGGGTAGTTTTTGCAAGTGTTGGCTTGGACCCTTCCTTGTCGTTCAGCGCAGGACGATTCTGATCACCTTGGTTAGGAAGAAATCCGTGATGGGTCACTTCAGTCAGAACGGGTGCTGTAGCTGGGATTGGTTTTGCCTTGTCGTTCAGCGCAGGACGATTCCCATCACCTTGGTTAGGAAGAAATCCGTGATGGGTCACTTCAGTCAGAACGGGTGCTGTAGCTGGGATTGGTTTTGCCGACTCCGGCTCAGGACCAGCCGAATCAAAACCTTTCTTCAGTTTCGTTCTTGCGGATGTGGGCGCTTCCTCTGAGCCAACAGTCGTTATTAAGCCATTTGACTTAGTAAAGTCAGACTCTTTCTCGTCTGTCGTCTGTGAGAGTTTAAGCTGATTTCCCATGTTTGTAAACACGAAGTCAAAATTCTTCTTCGTGTTTGGCAATTCGAAATCATATTCTTTTTTGATATTAACCACTTCAAAATAAGGAAACTTTTTGATGGTAGTTTCTGTGGCTCCAAATGTTTTGAGATTCGGATCATCGAATTTCGACAATTTGTTTATTTTTGACCACGCAAATCCTTGCTCCTTTTCGAAATTTGCGTATGAAAATTTTAACATATTTTTCTGATATGGTCTAGCGGACGCAGGAAGATTTCTCGGAATTTCCACATACTCAGGAAAGTGTTTAGGAATCGGCCTTGCAAACTCTGTCACATTTTCCAGATCTGTTCCTTCAAGATCTAGGTTATGTTCCACATTTTTCACATCCAATACGCTTTTCAATTTGTGTTCTGCGTCGTCGGACGATTCTTTTGCATTAGTTTTTGTGGAACTATCATTCTTTTCGAGATTTTCCCTTGACGTGAATGCGGCTTGTTTGAAATTCGAACTTGCGATCTCTGTCATCTGTTTGAGTTTTTGCCATACAAAGTCAGATACTTTTCTAATATGCCATGCATCATTGTGTGGCACTTTTTCAAAAAATGGTGGTTTTGAATCGGACAGTTTTGTGGTATTTTTCTGTTGAGACTTGGCTACTTTAAGATTTGGCCGCGTATTCGCCATTGCAAAGTCAGACACGTTTCCGTGATTCGGTTCTGGATTATCAGCTACCTTTTTGACATTTAACTCATTTTCTAATTTTTGCACTTGAAAACGATAACGTGGTACAGTCTGTTCTGAATTTTTCATTTTAGTTAAATATAAGTTCTTAGTTTGAGGTACATTTCTGACATTCTGCACTGGTTTATCCGCTGTCTTATTCAAATTCAGACTATTTTCCGATTGTTGCACCAAAGGACGCGGAAGTGGCACTTTCTGTTCTGAATACTTCATGTTAGTTACATGTAAGTTGTTAGTATGAGGCTCATTTCTGACATTCTGCACTGGTTTATCCGCTGCCTTATTCAAATTCAGACTATTTTCCGATTGTTGCACCAAAGGACGCGGAAGTGGCACTTTCTGTTCTGAATACTTCATGTTAGTTACATGTAAGTTGTTAGTATGAGGCTCATTTCTGACATTCTGCACTGGCTTATCCGCTGCCTTATTCAAATTCAGACTATTTTCCGATTGTTGCACCAAAGGACGCGGAAGTGGCACTTTCTGTTCTGAATACTTCATGTTAGTTACATGTAAGTTGTTAGTATGAGGCTCATTTCTGACATTCTGCATTGGTTTATCCGCTGCCTTACTGAAATTCAGATTATTGTCAGATTGTTGCATCAGAGGACGAAAATGTGGTACTTTCTGTTCTGAATGCAAGTTGTTAGCGTGAGGCATATTTACCAAATTTGGTGCTGAATCGTTTGGTATTTTCCTAATATTCAGCCCAATGTCCAATTGTGGCACGAGAGGGCGATAAAATGGTACTTTATGTTCTAAATTTTTCATTTTAGTTAGGTATAAGTTGGTTGGTTCAGGCACATTCCCGATACCGGGTTCTGGATTGAGCGGTACCTTGCTGATATTATCTAACTGTTGCTCCAGAGGACGATAATGTGGCGCATTCTGTTCTGCAGTTTTCATTTTACCATAATATAACTTGTTATTATCAGAATAAGCTCCGCTTGGTTCGACGCTAGGCGCTCGTATATGCTTGAAAAATTTTTTGTTCGTATCTAAATTTGCTTGTGGCTTCAACTTCATGGTCTGACTTACTGGTTGATGAGAGCCGACAACTTTCTTTACCGTATCTACAAGACTCTTTCTTGCTTTGTCTTGAAAGAAATCTTTCTGGCTTTCTGGACGCTGGATGATTATTGAATTTAATCTAATCGTTTTAGAATTATCTGAAAGCTCTTGCTCGATGAAATATGGGATGTTATTCGGCTCCGGATTCCAGATCTCTCCAGTGATTAATTTTAATGCATACAGTTTTTTTGCTCTGTTGGTTATGGCCGTTCTGCTATCGGAGCTCAGTGGCGGGATGTTTTTGGGCACCGCCTGCGCCATATTGCTCCAGGACGGTGAAATGTCGTCAATCTTGGTGTTATTGCCAGGTACGTACACTGGTGCTACACCAGTAGCCGAAAAGCGCGCTTTCGCACCAGGAACGTCCCACGTACGAAGACTTGGCCAACCTATAGCCATTCCGTCGAAACCCGATGACTGCTGGACTGTCTTCTTCACTGTCATACAAGGGGTCGATACAGATTTATGGTAGAAAAATGGTGAAGTGTTTGCAACTCCCCAAGTTGCTTCCTTCATGTTTCTGGACATGGAATCCACGTTGCTGTAGGGTTCGTTCATCACCGGGCTTGGTTTGGGTTCCTGTGTCTTCGATCGGCGTTTTGGTAGTTTCTTTAAACCTTCGACGGACGAAAAGGCGTTGACGAGCCCGACGCCGTGAATATTGACCCCCTTCTTTGATCCGCTTAAATTATCTAACTTCGGCTCATACCTGTTTCCGCTCGCAGAGGTTACACCATCAACGACGGAGCCTCGACGTCTCAACGAGATATCTCCGTCGCTCCAATTAGACTGACGCTGATGACAGCCAGTCTTGGACATCGTCTTATCATTTGACTTGGTGTAATGGATACTTTCTTGCGAGTACTTCCTGTCTTTTTTCTTCTTGAACACGAATTTGCGGAAATTAAATTTCTGAAACTTTCCAGACATTGTGTTCAGGAGTTTTAATATTCGTTGTGCCATAAGAAACCATGCTATTCAGCTAAAACGTCTTGAAAATTTGGTTATACCCATGAAGAAAGGGTTGTCGAGAGATGTAAGGCAGAATTGTCAATTCATAGTCGTTGCTATGGTTTCGAATCCACCGTTGATGTATTTTTGCCTTCGTAACGCAGCGACGCTTCCTTATTAAACTCGGAAAGTTTTTTAAGTGGAAGAATGTTCGTTACACTTTACCCGATATAAATTCAGTATACTTAAGTGGCCAGCGTTTTTCGGTGGCCTCCGGTAATCAAATATTGCTTGTAATAAAATACTATTTTTTATTATATTCCCACAGTTTTCAGCTTTGCCCAATAGGATGAGGGAATGGAAAGACTACTCTGAAAGCTGCCGGTTGTGGTCCTAAACTCTTCTCTCTGATCTTTACCGTAGATATAATATATTACGGTGAGATTAATGCAAGTCCTTGGATTTTAGTTTCCCGACGAATGGCGTCGCTCCTCTCCACACTATATGTATTGACGTGGGTCTCATATCCATCACTTGTTGGTGAATACGTCCCTTTCCCGAATAAGATACAGTACTTGGCTTAAGGCTTGCTCTCGCGCTTAATGCAAGGTTTCCAGGAGACCGATCGTAAATCACCGATAGCCGAATGTGTTCCGCGATTTTCAGTGTTATAAGGAAGAGCCTGTAGTCACGGGGATGATTTATTACTGGAGTGGAAACTCCATCCCTCTCCCTCCAGCCAAATATGGGAGCTCTTCTAGCTTGATGGATCAGTTGACATCCTTCGTCGGAGGGCAACCGGGGATAAGTTAATTTTTTACTGGCCACACTTTGTTTAGCCTCAGACTCTTAATGAACAATTTAAAATAACGAATTTACATTCTCTTGTTAATGAGGAATTTTTCTTTTTCTATAATTATGCACTATAAAGATCATATGTATAAATATGAAGCAAGCACCGGTTGTATTAATTCCTTTCCAGAAATAATACTTGACATATTTACTTTGATTCATTTCCCTTGCGAAACAGATTTTTCGATGGCCACGTCGTGACCTCTACCCTTTAATAGCACAGTTCCCGAAAAAACACTTTCAAAATTTTGTCACGATAAATTTACGTAATTAAATTTATTCTTTGAAAGTGACGTGAGTCCACTTTCCACAAAATTTAGCTACACTTCATTCATGAGAAATGAAAATTTACTATATAGTCCTACAGATTATTATACTATCATACAACAATGCCTAAAACTTAAAAAAATTATTTGACATAAAATAAAACGAGATTATTTTATTTTGAAGAAACCACTAGAAATTCTAAGAAGACGAAAAAAGATAAATATGTAAATTGGCTAACAATATTTTGGATAGGCATTTTGAAAGAAAACAAATTATACACTGCTGTATAAAACTTCATTTTACGAAAATTCGCAATTAAAATACTAGATTTATTCCCTGGACTTTAGTATTGGAGAAGACAATAAGAATCTATGTTTATTTGCATAACAGAGAGAGAAATTGCTTTTCGTCTTCAATAGATTTACTTTTATTTCCCGTTTTTGCGGCTCTGAGAAAGTATTTATTAAAGTTTTTATTCTAGAGGACTAATATAACTTAACAGTTTGAAGATGTTAAGCTTTTGGTTTTCACTTTCATTAATCTTCCAAACTGTTTCTTGTTCGTCACTATTTAAACGTACACGTGTTTAGCTTCTCTGATGACGTTTTATATACTTTTATGGGAGTTTTCAATAAGGGTGGGGGGTAGATGTTTGAATAGAATAAAACTGACGGTGTGTAAGGTTTTAACAAAATTATTATTTTATCTAAAAGGACTTACATAGACCTCACACAAGAATGTTTTATTACATTTCAACAATTTATCCCTATAGGGAAAGTCGAGGCGGAACGAGACACTTATATTTTAACAATATTTTTTAAATCGTAGAAATAGAAAAATCGCTGCATTAAGTATAAAACGTTATTTTATCCTATTACTTCCTTAATATTATATAAATATAACATAAAACAACGAATTTAGATTTTTGGTGATTTTTTTTTTAAAAATACTTACACATTTACCGAACAGCAATGTTTTGCAATCGCAATATCGCAATAAAATTAAGTTAAGAAAAATGTAATCATCTTTTGTTGTTTTCTCTCCCTTTTTTACAACGTCACAGCCTTTTTCTAACATTTGTCCGTTTTTCCCGATCCTTTTCTTTCTTCTATCTATTTTCGGGGGGGGGGGGGCACAGCATCCTGTAACTCATTCTTAAAGGGGTGCTTGTCAGATTTTTCTTTTCCTTCTTGAGAAAGACATTACATTTAATACAGTAGTATCAAGTTCCATCTCGCACGCTAGTTTTAGTTTAAGGTTTTTCATCGGGCCTTAATACAAGTCTATTTAAACCATATAAGTAATTTATATTCAGCTAAAGACACATAGTTTCCGAATATATACCTTTCTATAATTTACAGGAAGGGAAACCTTAATCAATCCTCAATATTTTTGGACGATTATATAAAAAAATTATTTAAACGGCCAAATATATTGAGGACTTTTTAGGGGCTTCCTTGCTGTAAATTATATAAATAAATTAAAACGTTCCCGGTGGTTCCATCAAACTGTGAATATATAACATTAAAGGGTTGAAAGTGAGGAGTTTTTTTTAATCACCTTCTATCGAAATGTTGCAAAAATTATAAATTCACAGATGTAAGACGCCAAAACAAGAGTTCATTCACAGGGTGAAGTCATAACTTGGTTAAGTTGGCTGCCACGATTCCTTCCTTGGCCAGTTACAATATCCCACCACGAATTATTATAATTTAGCTATATCCAGTCAAAATATTGGTTTTCATTTTTAATTAGGATTTTTTCGGGAAACTCACGTCAAAATAATACGCGAATATAAAAATTATTTTTTAAGTCGTGGAGACAATTTAAAAACGTTTCATGATTATTCTATTAGTTTTTTATTAAGCTCATCTAGTTTTGTGTTTTACAGAAATGTATCGTATCATGATCTGGTAGAGCATTGGTCATAGTCTGATTGGGATCGCTTTGTTTTTTGCAGACTTAATTTAGGACATTGTTGTTATTCCTAATAATAATAATAATTTCTCATGTATTAGTATGTTGTAGTATGATGTCCCGGTGCTATAGGGACAATTAGAAGTCCGCACATGCAAGTCGCAAATGTGGCAAGTAGCTCATGCAGCCGTATTGTGCGCTGCAGCTATCATTTCACCTCTACATGTAGACCAAGCAACCCTGAGTGTATGAGGCAAAAAATCTCCGTGCGAATGTCTGTCAGGCTGTAAACACAGCGGTACATGTTTACTGCGGTATAAATCCTTGTTGCGGTGACAGGTGGAAGGCGCCCCGGGAATTTATGTGCTTCCTGCGGTCCCGTCGTCGTCAAGATTGCAGCCCTATCTCCTCGCATCTGTACCGATGGCTTCATTCGTCCCTCCTCAGCAGATAAAAAGAAGGGAAGCCCCGGGCTGCTGAAATTCCGCCATCCCCCTCAAACGCACAAATTGTTCTCGTCTGAGGCATCTTCCGCATCGCGAATCGAATACAGAGTGCGCACGAGTGGGAACTAAATTCCACACCCTTCATCTCCCACTCTATATACATCGCATAGTTCCGCTCCGGCGAACACACAATGACTTAACGAAATAAAATAAACCTAAATACTTCCTCAACGCAGAGTAAAAATAATGTTTATAGAAAATTGACCACACATACAAATTAGTCTTTAAATACCTCTTGTGCTGTCTGATCCTGAATATCATTGACAATATACAATATTTGTGGTTTAAAATATATAAAAAGACAGCCGAAAAGTCAGCATATAAATTTATCACTATTTATTCATAAAAGCGACTTTTCGTCTCCATTTTGAGACTCCCTCAGCCGATAATAATATACATGTGTAGAATTTAGTGTCTTGCATGGACCATATCCAGCGACGGTTACGACCGAAATGATATTTTAATTTATGGTTTAATATGAGAATAACGGCATTATTAAACCATTATTAAACCATAAATTGAAATAAATAATGAGACAGCAACTTAAGAAAAGTATGGCGGTGTTCAATTCCCAAAATGACGTAAAACAGTTAGTGGAATGTCAGTGCGTATTACAGAATATTTGAAATAAAGTAACGAAATTGAAATAA
Source organism: Eucriotettix oculatus (assembly GCA_034510155.1). NCBI lineage: Eukaryota > Metazoa > Arthropoda > Insecta > Orthoptera > Tetrigidae > Eucriotettix > Eucriotettix oculatus. The sequence continues at coordinate 45,694,767 of CM067382.1, forward strand.
ATTACGTAAAAATATATTTTTAACTGAAAAGTTCCCAAATCATCACTTGCAGACATTACCGACTTTTACAATTAAAATGGGGTATTAAAAAATAAATTTGACGTTTAGTCTATTAATAAATGTGAATCTATTACAATTGTTAGTTGCACATCATTGGAAACCTAATTGGAATAAAATAGCATATTGCGGAAATATATTCCAAAATCTAGGTTAAAAAAATAAAGCTTATTCGTTTGAAGAAATCTTTGAAGTGAAGAGCTCAAATGAAACTACAAAGATTACAAAAATACTCAGCCAAATTAAATGGACTTTATTTAAATTAATAATTGTAAAATAGTTATTTCAATGTCAGAGCTCATTACGGAAATACATCTAATAAATACAGAAAAAAAATTAAAATTCGTTGCTTTATATAAATGATAATTCAATGCGTTAACTGATGACCGCTGAAAATTTTATGCACTAAAAATTGTATTATTAATAATAATTATCAATTTTGACATTTTTAAAAGTAATAAATGTGTTGTATGTAATTATATTTGAACACGGCTGAAACATATCCTAAAATAAAGAAATTTTGCAGACATTCTTGAAGATTTAAAATATGAACCCCGGGCCAAAAATTACAATTTTACACGTTAAATTTATGACTAATAATGAAAATCATTTTCTAATATATCTCATTCACTTCATGACATTAGTTAAAATTAATATTTGAACACAGGAAAAAAGTTTATCGAATGTCGGGGCACATTAGAAAAGTAGATCGTGTATTTTAACTAAAAATTGAAATTAATTGCTTTAAAACATGTTCGTTAAGTGAAAAAATGGTCCATTATCTACACTCTCAATTTTATCCAGTAAAAATGGAATAAATCAAATATTAACATTTTCCCAATGATTTCGTTGAAAATAAACTTTTTTTTGTCAGAACGTACTACAAAAGCAGATTTTCTTTACTTCAATAAATTCATTAAGGGAATTATTGATGGGAAGATTTAAGAAATGATCACTTATCGAGATTAATAATTTTGTACAATAAAACTGGATAGTTGAAACCAGTTTTAAAATTTTTCGAATAATGATATTGGAATATATTTAAACTAATACTTTAACACCCATGAAATTTTTTTGTACACCGAACGTTTTATTGGGGTAGAACTTAGTATTAGAATAAAAAAGAATTTCGTTGCTTGAAGAAAATTACTGTTCAAGAATCCTAACTCTTGACAGTTTTTATATCTAATACAAAAATTGTAATTTATTATTTTTATTGAAAATAAACGCCATACAAGAAAAAATGTAGGATATGTAAATAACTTCAAAGCACCTCAGATCATTTCTGATAATAAAAACCAAGCCGCAACCGTTATTAATACTAAAATAATAATTTAATATATATTTTCGTATGCTTGGTTGTAATTCCGTTTTAAAAATTCAATTTGAATATGGATCTTATTTTTTCTACATGTTTTGGGGAGAAACGTAAGGCTTAATTATACATTTTACTTATTCGCTTCTCTTCTTAATTGTATAATAGTATTCAGTTATATAAATAATATGTAAAAGTTCGACCATTTGACAAATTGAGAAATAACCACCTTATCAACCAATAAACAATAAATCATAAAAGCCAAATCAACCTATGAAGTTATTCATATTATTTAGAAATGTTGTCGGCTATGATTCATTATTTATGACCGATGTGAAGATAGAAGTAAAATAAATTTATATAAATAGTCGTAGAAAAAATAATTTTTTAAAATATTTAACAATTAAACTATTTCTTATAGAGGATACTTAATGTAAATTTCTCGGTTTTATTTCTTTATGGTAGTAATAAAAATTGTTAGTTGTAGGGTTCGGTAAGAAGTGAAGGGTGTTACATATCATTTATTAGCAATCTGAACCTGAGGCAAGAAACATTATTTTTGAACTGGAAATTAGTGGATTTAAATTATGACTTTGTATTGTATACTTTTTTATTAAATTCTTGGAATTATAATGCTAATGAATTTTATTTGATGTTTATAAAGCAAAAATAACTAGTTTTCATTTCAAATCAGATCAATACAAATAAATTGGATAATCTTTTCAATTGTAATGCATGAATTGAGTTTTATGGCATGCTTGCTTGCTATACGTACGTTTTGAGATTATTATACTACGAAACCAGAATAATATATAGTTTAGTTCAACGATTAATTAAAATGACAAACTTTTTCAGTTCTTTTGGGGTATTACATAAAAGCAGAAAAAACCAATTTGACGGGCGAATGCTTTCAATCGCGATTGAGTCTTCCAGATTGTGTCTTCCCTCGCTGGGGGTTGCGTGATTTATTCCGGGCGCCCCGGGAAGAGAATAAAAGCCTCCAGGACTCAGCTGGGAACTAACATCGTTAAACGATACCCCGCAGCTTGGCCACGTCACGATGCCTTTATTAATACTCGGTAAATCTTCATGAGAAATATGTTTTAACACTTTCATATATTGCGAAAAAGGAAAATTAGGGGAGTGGGGAAGGACCAAAACACGAAGAATTATGAGGAAACTAATTATAATATCAAGGAAAACACGGCAGAATAAATAGTAATTATGAACTCATAATATCGCACTAGGTAAACGTACGGTGCAGTATGGTAATATTTCTGGTATTTAAAAACGGTGGAAAATGAGTAGACATAATTATGATAATTTATGTTCTGTGATGTATGAGAAACAATTTAATATTTAAATATGTGCTGCGCGGATGTCTACTTTCAGAATATTATGCGTTTCTACGATTTAGATAACTTAAGAGTGACAGTGAATTAATTTGGTTATTTATCTTCCTTGACAAGAGACGAAAGACAGTACAATCAATTCTGTCTTATTGTATAACCAGCTGAATGCTCTACAATTCCAGGGTATTTATTTTAATTAAACGATACAGTATTTAATTCGACAGTAATGTAATTTAAGTGTTTTAGATTGCGTTGTCTGGCCTCCCTTAGTAGTAAGAATTATTTTATAATTATTAACAGATGGAGATATACGTAATTGATGTATGTGAATCTCTTTTTATTTTCATTTGTAGATACCCATCATGCTACTGGGAATTGATTGACCACGAATCACACCAAAATTCGGAATGTATCACGCCAGATGAGTCCCCAGCCGCCTCGGTAGGCCTAGGCCCTCAAGAGGGCGGTTGAGCCATTGGAAGAAGAAGAAGATACCCATCATGATTCCAATACCAATCATTTGTACTCGTAATTACGGAGATATCTCACTATGGCGTCATCACTCTGCTACAATCTTAAACCTCAACATGATGCGCACTCAACACAAAATATAGCCTTCAAATTGAAAATTATGTTTTAAACAACTTTGTAATGTTATTATGATGTCAGACGCATACAATTTTAAAAAATCATAAAATTTAAACAACACACAAAACCAGGTTTATCAAAAATTCTCATTAACGCAATCGACTAAAATTCTATTGAATTATAATGATTAAAAGAAGCTAGCTTTGTGTTTATAAGATAGTATTGGGTAAACGTAGTTTGAAATCTGCCGTCGTTACCTGAAATGTAGGAAAAATTTTAGGATTTAACATACTTTTTCGTATATATTATCATCATCCTTCCATGTGTTCGTATTTTGGTTTCAAATAGTATGTTTCAGTTCAGAAAATAGGTTAATAATCTATTTAATTTACACTTCTGGGTTCAATGAAAGCAAAAGTGTTATTTATTTCGATGGTGATATTAAATTTTATTTAATAAAATAGGTTAATTTATCTAACTAAATTCTTTGATGGTTTGACGAACAGCGTTAACAGGGCTACTATATATATTACCGAAACTCTCGGGTTGCCACGTGGCGAAAATCATCCAGGCCGACGTCCAAAATCAGAAGGAAGCTCTGCTCACGTGAAACACTCTCAACCCTCCATCTATCCTCCTACGTCATGGGGTACCTCGACTTTCTTGGCTGCCACCAGAGCGCTACCTCCGTGTAATATCGTGGCAACGGACTAGAGGATCCGAGGATCGTAGTAAGGAATAAAACAGAGGACCACCAGGGCGAGTGACGGGAGTAAACGCCACAAATATATATATATATATATATATATATATATATATATATATACATATAGTAACATGTTACACTTAACAATGCAGGCCAGCTTGCGAGTTGCAATTGTTGAGGAACTGACGCAACCTGGGCCAACAATGTGGTCTGGTGAGACGTTGAGTCGTCATGGGGTAACGGAAGGAGCAGGTTGTGTCGGCGGGACGACGAGAGAATGACCACGCCCTGCAGATATAATTTTTTCTCATGCTTTGATTGGAGTTAAAACTACTAAAATCAATTTTTAGTGTTTTTTGTGAAAAATACCTGGCGCCCTAAGGGAATAAGAAATCCTCGAATACGCAGGAACGCGGAATCCGATACAATATATATATAATTAGATTAATTATATATATATAATTAGATCGTAACAAGATTTTAGTTGAAATATTATTCAATAATTTAAGATTTTGAATATTACAAAAATGTATTATACTGTCTTTAGTGATGAATGACTTATATTGAGCATTAATTAAAATTTTATTTTATATATGGAGTGAAGCTGGCAATTTATAGTGATGTATAATATTTATTTTTCTTTCAGGGTGTTCCATGATCACACCTTACCATATGGAAAAGTTTAATTTGCGTTGATATTACCTTAGTATTCTTAACTTCTGAATTTATCTTAATATTTTATTAGCTAAGAAGTCTAACAAAAGCCGGACTCATTCCGGTCGATCGCTGTATTGTCCAGGGAAATACAATGCCTGAACAGGTAGGCCAAGTGTTATTGACAGGAAGCTGAAATATCGGGTCGACTCTTTTCTAAAAAAAATATATATATAAATTCTCTGTGTAGTCATTGGGCACGTTGGTTTCTCCATCGAAACGGACGAGAAGTTCTGAATATCTCAAATCTGCAGACATGCTGTCAATATGCTGACATGCACAGCCGAGCCGACATCGGTGGAAGATAAATCCTGGAGGATTCTGCCCGCAGAAATTTCCTCTCGCTTCCTATAAGATATCGAAAGGTTCAACTGAACAACTCTTACGTACAATAAATATTTATTTAATTCTTGGGTAAGTGTCTTACAATTAATTATAAATGCAGAACGGAAGGTAGAACGACGGTGAAATTACTCTCAAAGTGTACTATATGGACCATAAATATTTATAATACTATGAACCATAAACAATATACAGAAGCATGGAATGAGTAAAATTTAATAGAGTTATATTTTTTTGACATACGCCACAAGTTTCATTATTAAAATAAATGTAATTATATAATTGAAGAGATGGAATTAATTTAGAATTATTGGATTGGATTTTTGAAACACTTTTTTTAACTATGGAATTCATTAAATATAGCAATACGACAACATTGAAGTCGTTTTGGGTTATTGATAGTAAATTGCACCGCTTTTACAATTTATTTATGTAGAAGATAATATTCAATCAGAAAAAATTTTACTCATTATGATAATTATTGCCTACAAAGAATATTCATCAAGAATCACGAAATGTCGGAATTTATATAATTACCTGTAGATAAATTAAATAGTGAACTTGTACAATAATATTTATATTAGTCATCTGCTGATGGACTTAACAGCATAATTGATACCAAAAAGTATATTTAAAAATAAAATAAAACACCACTCGATGTTGTTGGTGATAAAATTGTTTATTCTTATTCCTGAAGAACTGACTAAACAAATTATATCATGTCAGTGAAAGTAAACTAACTTTTAAATCTTCAAGTTATTGCAGTTTGAATATATTTATGACGTACAGAAAGCAGAAATTATTAAGTTTCTAAGTTTTCATTATTACTACAAGAACTTTCTTCTTTCTGGGTAAAATTCTGCTGGAAATAGCAATAATATTGATTTAAAATGTCTTATTGCTTATAAACTCTCGCCTCCTCATACGTGTGAATACTTTTAATGTTTTTCATGTGTAACTAACATTTTTTATTATTATTGTTTACATATAAATATTTACTATCGTATGTTTTTTGTTTCTTCTAATTTTAAAATTGTCTTATATATTATGATTTAAGTATTTAACACATAAAGCGATTTAATTAACGTTAATGTAATACATTTAGGGAAATATATTTCAAATGTAATTTGATACCAAATGTTATTAACAAATAATTTAAAATACGGGGAAACAAGTCAAAAATTTAATTTAATTGGTATTTAATTAAAATAAATACACATTTCGTCTAACTTTGTGGACTTCCTCAGGTAAATGATTACATTATGAGTAATTTGGTGTCGCGGAATATCTCCCGTAATTATATGAATTTTTAGTCTTTGTAGTATTTTAAAATAATTGTGTGAAAATGGTGGTTCTCATTATGAGTAAAAAATTGTAATGGGATATTTTGTGACCAAATAATGGAAAAGATAATCTGTGAAACATGTGCTGAAAAAAAATGAGGCCCTTCATAGTAATATTTGCCAGGTCGATGAGTGCTACTTGAAGCTGTTATTTCACAATCACCGCGTTGCTATTGGTAATCAGCCACCCGAATGCCTGTGCTAATCACTCCAACATTTCTGTCGTGATCGTCTATTACCCAATTGCTCGATCCGCGAGATCAGATACAGAGAGCTACTACCCGATTATTTGTCGGTTCGCTGCACCACTGTTTATCGATTGCAAATATGTTTCATAAGCAGAATCTAGTATTCGGGTGGCGAACAATTTTTTGTGGCCTTTAAAACGATTTACATTCAATATCGTTCAGAGGGTGAAAAAATTTATATAACAATTTATTATTGAGTCAGTATAAAGAATAAATAAATTTATAATAATAAATAAACATTGTACTGTGTGCAATGGCTGGTATTTAGATTGTCAGAGGAGGAAATGAAGGCAAATATAATTCTTGGATTTGAGGATGATAATATTAATTGTAATTATAAATTAAAAATGTAACAGTAGGAGTTAACAGAAGCAGTTAAAAATAATACAAAGCATTTCATAATAGGCATTTGTCCTAACAAATAAAATTAAAGGTTACTTAAGATTGGTACATGCACAACTAATGGACTCTATTTTTATGTTATATTCACTTAGATACTTCCAAAAATAAATGCATTTGCTACGAATTATTATTAATAACATTATATTAAACAAAATGCTCTTTACATCCAATATCAGATGGTGTATTTAAAAAAGTGAATTTCAAACAACGTTTCTTCAGGTTGTGACCCTACAGAAAAATTATATGTATTAAATTTTTTTATAAAAATATTTGCGATTTTAAAATCATACATTTATTTGAAAATAATACGGTTGTCAATAAGCCAACAAAAGACTGGCAAACCTACAATTTTTAAAAATTTAAAATGTCTGATTACTAAATTATATGATAATGGTGAAATTCATAGGTTTTATCGGTCACGTCATTTAAGAAACAAAACGTAACAAAACGTTACAAATTAAATTTGATTTAAATGTTTTTATTCAATTGTGCAGGTGCTAGCGGCACATGCCATAGTCTTCCTCAGTTAACAAATAAATTTGTACATTATATATATATATATATATAATTGATCAATTTCTCGTGAAATGTACATGATTCCAGGCTGTGTTGCTCTACACGGGGAAATTATTGAACTTCGGAGTTCCAGAAGTTCAAAAAAAATTTCGCTCTTGTGCGATAACGAAAAACAATCAGCAACATACATCCACGAGTTGTGGAAATTAACATTGAAAAAACTTTCATTGCGTTCAGAGCGTTGAATCAGAAAGTCTTAGGACTCATTACTATAACAACAAATTTAAACATTAAATAAACATTTCAATTCATTACACACTCTCTTCTAATGATATTTTTGTTCTAATAGCTTTATTGGATTTTATAAAAAGTACATTTTATTTAAGAAAACAATGTTGATATACATAAATTTATAATGTAAAATAATATGTTTTAATACGTTAATACAGTTTAATAAATACAGCGAAATTATTTAAAATATTCAGTTTTTTATAATACTACAATAATACATTTTAATAAAAAAATTAATTCTGATATTCTCTTAATTTTTAAGAAATGATTTAAATATCTGAAGGTTAATTAATGCACAACTTATCGAAATTTAAAATATAAACAAATTTGTTCAGTACAAAGGTTATAAACTATATATATTCTACTGAAATCAATCGAATAAATTTTTTAATTCTTTTGTTTTGTACCAACCCGCTTAATGTTTAAACGGTAAGCGGTGTTTATGTATTCTACGGAAATAAAGGAGAAAAAAAAATCTGAAGGTGTGTATTAAGAATCCTGTAGTACTATGGACTGGAGTTTCAATAAAAAATATTAAAGATCTTATGGATTTTATTGATCCAGCGAAAACATAAAACACTGGATGCACCTCGAAAATATGTCGATAGAGTTAGAAATAAAAAATTATTAACTTACTAACTTTACATTTCTATGTTCCATTCCAATTATACGAATGTCGACTACTTTATATTTAAGTTGTTCCCCAATAAATTCTCAGTTTCACATTAATTTTAGAGATGCACATCTATCATATTTTCCGTGCATTAATCTAAATTTGTCAGAAACTTCCAGCAATTTTTTTTCTGTAATTTATAGGAAACTGAGAAGTACAACTCGCTGTTGGCGTTGTCGGGCAGTAACATCAGTGAAAATGGTAAAATAAGTTCATGACGAATGTGAAACTAAAAATTCGTAGTTCAAAATTTTATGTATTTTAAAAATGTCATTATTTACCATCAGTAGGATTAATTACAGTCCTTTTCAAATGTGAACCGGTTTGACCTTGAAGTTGTTCATAACAAATATTACATTTACGCAGCTGTTGTGGAAGTAAAATGATTCAGCAACGTTTGTCTATTTCTGTGTTGTCATTACATTAAAAAATATATTGTGGTTAGCTAGAAATAAATTTAAACAAACCTTGTAGTTCAGAAATGTATCTCGGGCTTCGAACCGACGTTTAGAAAGCGGATATTGCTATAATATTCTGGTGAAGTTCCTCTGCCAATATATATATATATATTTAAATGGGGCTACTAAAGGCCTTTGGAAACATTAAAAAAATTAATAATGTATAGAGGACACACATTGGCTCAGGAACTTAATTCTGTATCACCCAGTTGGAACCCAAGAAAACTTTGTTAAAAGTAAACATTTTCAGATCTCAACTAAAACCTTGCTATTCACAGAAACCTTTCAATTATTTGTATTTAAATTTACAATGCTCTGTTAAAGATAATTAATCTTCAATTATTAGTTTATAAAAGGCTCCATTCTTTAAATCTGCAATTTTCTGTTGCTCTCGCCGAACAGGAGTGTATTAATTAGAAAAGTTTAGAACAATACCTGCAACTTTTAAATAATTAAGCTGCTTACCTTTTAAGAGTAATATCGCATTTTAGCAAAGTCCCGGGAACGGGGCAAAATCCTCGGAAGGGTGACATTTGCCGCCATCCAAATATTTTAAGTTTTAATGAGACTGTGTCCAATTGTTAATTAAAATTGTGCACCTCTGCGTGAATTGCAACACCGTTAAGCTTCGCACCTATTTCTGTAGCAGGGATAACGAGTATGATAGGAGCTGAAATTTTGTCTTTGCCAAGTAAAACAGTTATTTTAAACCAAGTATTTTATCTGTTAAACACCGGCATTGGGTGTAAAAAAATCTGTCAACAATTATATTACTGGTATTTGAAATCGATTTAGAGTTCATTGAGGAATAAGCTTCAGCTTACCATTAAAAACGTGTAGGAATACAATTCAGTTTCTGATTATTTAAATATACAATCACTTACCCACCTAAATTTCGTTGGACTTGTATACTCGCTTTCCGTGATTTATATATTTCCACATTTAATCTATCATTTTCTTATATTATGATTATTGCCTTGGTTTTGGTCTGAGGTATTTCTATTTTTCCCCAACGACTGTCTAGTCATTTGTCACACCTTTAATTTTTTTAATGTGTTGCGTTTTTTCTTTCAGGAGCAGTTCAAGAGTTGGCAATCCTTCAACTTGGATCGTCCAGCCCATGATCCCTCGTCAACGAACGACAGATCCTGATTGGCCGGGTGTGGAGGAAATCCTCATCTGTCTGTCGCCATATTTTTAAAACAAACCTAATAACTATTTGTAAATTACTTTGTGAATGAATGTAAACAATTGAAAAGGTGGATATTAAAGTGTCAAAGTATGAGAATTTTTCTGGCGTATTGTGTTATAATATTCCTGTATTATCTTGACACTGCAGCATAACTGTTGGTCAAACCCTCAAAAATAACCAAAGTTTAAAAGTTAAAGGCGCAATGGAAGTAAAACGTGTGACAGGGTTTATTATATACAGTTGGTACCCCTTGAAATTTCAGAATTGGTAAAGAATAGTGATACTGATTTAATCTAAGAAGGTAGTTAGAGGACGTGAATAATGAAATATTCCAAGCCAAAGTACGAAGCGTAGAAAGTGTTTAAGTAGTAGGAAGTAATTAAGAGGTGTTCAAGGTGACCAGAAAAGAATCGAGCCGAGGAATACATATATAATCACGTTCAAATCAAGGAGAATCAAAAAATTGTATGTTAATGGTGTAAAATTTCTTAATAAATATTTGTAAAATAATTTAGTCTTCCTGTATATTTCCATTTCCTTCGCCTGTAATTGTAAGACGAAAACCAAATTTCGCCTCCAGTCGAAAGCAAAAAAAGACAAGTGTTAAACACAAAAGCAGAAAATTAATTATATCTTCTGGAACATCTGGATTCTTAGGTACAAGAATACAACGGTAAGGGGAAGAAAGAGAGTAGATTGTGTAGAGAGAAAGGGAATGGAAGCAGAGACCCTGAGAACACAGAACCAAGAGGCAGACCACTTGGACTTGCTGCATCTGAAGGCTCAAGTGGTAAAGTCGTGGCCTTCTGCAAACCTCCTCTGTCAAGTTCCCGCCAGATCATTGGTTCAATTCTTTTAAACTTAAAGTAACCTAGTTATGGTTCTTAAGGGAGATTGAAACATGACGAGTTCCATCTTTAATGCCATCTAGGAGCTAGCTCAGGTACCACAGAGCCTCGGGGTCAAAGGGTTTTACGTCTTCATATAAATATAGTGTTGAGTGGACAACGTGAGGTCCTTGAGGCAGGGGATTTTCGACTCCATTTTGAAACATGGAGCTTGTCGATATCATAACATGATCCATTAACACCTGCTGGAGCAGAGTCCTGGTGACTTTGGCAACAGCTGACGTCAGGGGCCTCCATATTGAGTAATGTTGACTACCTCATGCAGGTGTCATGCAGGTTCAGGGCACAGCTTGGGGCCAAGTCTGGTGGCTGAGGTCGTTAAGGCGTGATCCTCGGACACGGGGGCGACAGGGGGACACGCCTTCAGATCCCACCATCCCTTCCGTTTTTTAGTTGAGTAAAGGATCCGTAGAGGGCCTGACAGCTCCAGCGACGCCATTCACCTGCCTAACTCAGAAAATAATGTGAAGAATTCATATTTTAATTCATCAAAAGTCCACAATCGCAACCCTCTTGAGCTATTCTAATAGAATTATTGAGCAAGTAACACGGTGGCTGAGTGGTCAAGGTGACGGACTGAAGAACTCAACCTCCCGGGTTCAAGTCCTGGACACAAGCACCGCATTTTTATCTTAGATGGAAAATCCTACTGTGTAGATTATTGGGCGAAAATAGAAGTCTCAACTTGATATCCACAAGAACAAGATGAGAGAAGGCAAGTGTAATATTTAAAAATTTACAAAGTTCCCCGGCTATTCACATATGACCGACATTGAAAGCGTTGAAACCTGTGACATCCTCGTGGCTGCAGCTGTTAAGGCACCACGACGTGAGAGCTGCGGTCACGGGTTCGAAACCCAGCCAGGATATCATTTTTAACACGGGTAAAACTACCCTGATGAACAGGCAGGTGTAAGTCCAACGCCATCTGTTCCACAGTGGTGGAAGTTAACTTTAATACATAGTGTGTGTAAAAATGATCATTCTTCAGAGACATTAAATGTTCCTCCAACACCACGAGCTGGTGGCTGAGGTCGTTAAGGCGAGAGCCTGCGGTGGTGCGGTTGTCAGTCACTTGGTTCGTATCCCGGCGAGGATAACATTTTTAACAACACTGAGCTTAATTTAATTCATAAAGTGTGCGTGAAAACTGTTCTTAAGTTCGATTAAATGGTGTTCCTATCGCCACGAGCTGGTGGCTGAGGTCGTTAAGGCGTGAGCCTGTAGTGTAACGACTATCAGCTACGGGTTCGGGTCCTGCCAGGAGCTAAATTTTGAAAAACATCACCAGGTTGAGGACCAGCCAATCACCACGTCAAGTATTGAAGGTAAGTGGAAGAGACAGAGACGAGGAGGAGGACAGAGAGAGAGAGAGAGAGAGAGAGAGAGAGAGAGAGAGAGGAGGAGCGTGGCAGAGGGCCGCGCAGCTACCGTTTTGCTTTTTAAGACACCTGGGAAGGGGGGTCGGTGGTAGGATGGTTTATATATTATATACGCACGCACGCATTGTCACGTGACCTCTGCGTCATCGTGACGTCATCATGACGTCATCGCGACGTCTTCGCTCTGTAAAATTTCTTCGATTTTTTCCTCTAGTTTCTTGATAGGCCAGGTAGGGTTTGAATTTGGCGGTTGGATGACGTAGATGTCACGTGTTTGCCTCTTGTACATCTGGTGTCTTCGATTGTCCGAGGTGGACTTTGAAATTGGCGGTTGGATGACGTAGGCATCACGTGTCTGTCGGTCTTGTTCTCCTATTTCGCTATGGTCTCTTGGTGGTCCGGGTGGACTTTGAATTTGGCGGCTGTTGTGACGTAGGCATCACGTGTCTGTCGGTCTTGGTTCTCCTATTTCGCTATGGTCTCTTCGTGGTCCGGGTGGACTTTGAATTTGGCGGCTGTTGTGACGTAGGCATCACGTGTCTGTCGGTCTTGGTTCTCCTATTTCGCTATGGTCTCTTCGTGGTCCGGTTGGACTTTGAATTTGGCGGCTGTTGTGACGTAGGCATCACGTGTCTGTCGGTCTTGGTTCTCCTATTTCCCTATGGTCTCTTGGTGGTTCCGGCTGGACTTTGAATTTGTTGTTCTTGTTGAAGTTTCTTGATACACCTGGTGGATTTTTGAAGTTGGCGGCTTGGATGACGTAGCCATCACGTGACCAGAGCGACCGACCTAAAATAGTCTATTATTCCGACCCAGCCCAAGCCACCCCTCTCCCTTTCACCCCCCCCAACCCCCCCCGAACGGGGAGAGGGGAGGCGAAGAGAGGGGTGGAAAGGAGTATAGGGATGGCATAAGGGCTGGGTAGGAACCGCCCGGACTCGTTGCCAGAGACTTGCAGACATGCTCTCCCCGGCATGCCTGCGCTCTAGCCATTGAGCCACGAGCGGACTCCGAGTTTCACCTCTTAATATCCCTTATAAGGTGCACAACGATGTTTTACCTGAAAGGTAAAAATGCGGGACAAAGGTAAGGTTCGAACCCGGAACCTAGTGATCACCACACACTGCCCCTGACCACTAGGCCACGATGCTGCTTGTCTGGGAGCTCCGCCAGGATAACTGAAGAATGGAAGGAATTGGGACTTAGACGAAAAACTAAAGCTTAATTTATTTCCTCCCTCGTACCTGAGGTGGCGATTGGGCTGGACTCCACCTGACATCATTCCTCAAAACGTAACTCCAGGCCGGATTCGAACCAGGAGACTGAGAAGTCGTTACGACCACAGGCTGAGGCCTCAACGAACTCAGCCACCAGCTCATGATACTTCAATTAACTTTAATCTTCCTCAAGAACCGCAGTTTTTCACACTTTGTGAATTAAATTTAAGTTCTAAGCCACCACGGAACTTGGTGAGCTAGGAGACAGATGGCGTTGATAGTTTGATCCTTGTCAAAAATGTTTGTTGACTCCGCTGGTTTTCGAACCCGCTACGGTTGCTGCAGAAGTCTTGAGCGTGGTGGCGCCTTTACGGCCTGAGCCACGAGACTTCATGCAGGGTTAAACCTTCAATCTCGGTGATAAGTGGACAACTGAGGCACTTGGTAAATTTTAAAGAAATTGAGATCTCCTTCTCTTCTCTGTTATTACGGATATCCACTTCACACTGTTAAGTTCCACTATAGACTTCAGAGTAGTGTTTCTTTTTAAGGATAAAAATACATATGCAAGGTCGGGTTTGAACCCTGAACGGGGTGATCAACAGACGTCGACCATGACCACTCGGCCACGGTGATGCTTGCTTAGACGCTCCATTAAAATAACTCAAGAATGGCATGAATGTGGGCTTGTTGGAGGTAAAATATATTAGCACCATTTTTTGCACCTTAGTAATTGACTCTGGCATTTAAGATGGCGTCGCTGGAGCTGTGAGACTACACGTGCCTAGATGAAGAGAGAAGAAATGGAAGCGTCATCAGGACGCGAACCTGTGATTCATGAAACCAAACTTGTTGCCTTAACAAACTCAGCCACGAGACTTCACGGCAAAGAGGACCATGAACCAGTTTGACCTCGACATGTAACAGTCGTCATTATTAAAAATTGAACTCCGCGTCTATTCTTGTTGACTCTTCAGTGTCTTCTCCTGTCCCAAGTCTTGACTCTGTTGCATCAGATGTTGACGAAAAAAATTGGAAGACATTGGCAGGTTCCGAACTCAAGAGAAGAAGCGAGGCTGCTCCAGTGGCTCCTGCAGCTAACGGTTCGTCACACCGTCAAGTCCTTTCAATTTGTGTGAAGAAGCTTCAGCAATTCTGACTTTGAAACAAGAAAAGTTATAACTTCAAGACCCGTGGTGCTGGAGAGCGCTGACAGATGACCTCAGGGTAGTTTGCTGGACTAAAGACAGAAACCGAAGCCTTGGCTGCTTGAGTCACGTGGCTGATGGAGGTTGACATGTTGAGTCCAGGGGGAAAATAAACTGTTCCCTGAAAATATTTAGGAGAGGTCGGGGACCGAGCCCAGAGCTCGAGGACTCGCTGGAGCCCTGAGACCAAGATGGACGCCATGAGCCACGGGGCTGCTGTGACGTCACGAGCCCTAGACAGGGGTTCACAAGCCGTTCACCATGAATCCACTAAACCCCGCGTAGGCGAGAGAAAAGTTGAGATGCGCGCGCAGCTAATTTCAATTTTTTTCGTTTTTACAATAGATAACATAAACTTGGGACATTGTACGCTGACTTTTCTCATAATCATGGTTGCCGCCGTCAAAGTCCACGTTGCTGTTAAATATAGATCAATTTTTAATAATAAGGTAGAGGTAAGGCTGGAAACTGGAACAGCAATGGCGTCCAGAGTCGCTCCTCATACTTGGCAGGATTCTAACATGAATGTGTCGTCACGTTACGAGCCTCTTTCATACACGAAATAAGATATTGGACAACTCGTAGCCAGTAGTTACGTACAATAAATTGTAAAATTAATTATTTATAAAGTTTAAATCTATCCACCTAATTTATTTTTCTCCCAATAAAAAGTGAAAATATTATTCATAAAGTTTCACACTGATCACCGTACATTTTAAACAAAATTAATTCTTCATAACTATCACATCTCACATCCTCCCTAATCTAAAATTGTGATGTAGTCAGGACGTGAACACGTGATTACCAACACCAAACTTGACGCCTTAAGGGGCTCAGACACGAGACTTGACTTCAGAGTGAGCTGTGGACCAGGTTGTCCTTAACATGTAACAATGGTTAATAATTAAAAACTTAGCTCCCCGTGTATTTCTGTTCTCTCTTCAGTATTTGCTGCTGTCCAAGTCTTGACTATGCTGCAAATTTTGATGAAAAAAGTGTAATACATGGACAGGTTCGGAACCCAAGAGAAGAAGCGAGGCTGTTTGAGAGGTTCCTGCCTCAACGGTTGCAGCCAATAATCCGTTACACACATTGGGCTTTTAATATATGTGAAGAAGCGTCATTTCCGATGCATGGCCACGTGGAAGTACTGAACAACCTTCTTGACTGTTATGCTCCCCTGTTAAATATTACATTTTAAAAGCTCGGAAAAGGACCAATATTTCCATAAAACCTTTATTACTAGTATCCTTTTTTGATGCTGGTATAGTATAAAGAGTGGGGAAGTTATTTTCTTGAAGGTTTTTAGAAAAAGTAATACCTGTTTCTTCATAAAGATAGAAATACTTGTAATAAGCTAGGATTGAACCAGGAAACTGGGGATCGCTTGAGTACGACGGTTACCATTCAGTCCATTTAAATATGGTATTAATGCGATCTTGTACAAATTGAAACATGGGGCTGACGACATAAACATTAAGACACTTTATAGGTGCTTTGCTGTCAGGATTTGAAGCAAGGACTCCGGAACGAAAGTTCACGACTTAACAAGTTCAGCTACGAGACTTGACAGCGGTTGGTGTCACGAACCTCATGGAAATCGTCATCTATTTCATGATTAAAAATACAGGTTATCCAGTATTTCTCCTTTGAATATCTTGTGTTGTACTAGTCTCAATTAATTTTTTTAATCGTTTGGCTTATGTCGCTGAAACATGAGCGTTTGAAGCAGGTGCGATACCTGTTAATGTCTTCGATTATTTAAATGACAACTGCTGTAGTAGGTGGTTCCGATCTCGAAAGACTGGAGTACCTTCATTACTCTTTTGGTCCCCTGTTGGATATAATTCATTAAACGCCCGCAGAAGAACCATTGTTGTTACAGAAGGACCTCCATTATTAAGTATGTTCGGTTTGCATTGAGAATGCTGTGACAGTGGCCACTCATTCACCGCGTTTCTCAATGACAGGTACTATCGTAATATCTGATGAAGGTTAGAAACGCGGACTTGTATAAATTGAAACGTGACTTCTGCTCCTTAGTATTATGATGCATTGTGTCTGCCAACAGGTGCTTTACTGGAGTAAAAACAAATTTCTCTTCTGGTTGCGAACACATGAATCCGGAACCAAGGTTCACTTCGGTGTTATGACCGTAGATGAAAGATTTTTAGGGTAGGATGTGTCTCTCGTTTGTATATTTTATGATTCGGACTATTTCATATCTTTACGTGGGCTGATGTTATTCTGTAAAAAGTGAACCCTTCCGGTCTCAGAGCGTGAGGTTTTGATCCGCTGGTGTGACAGCTGATTTCTTCTTACCTGGGATCATTGCAGCAACAGCAGCTGGTATTGGGCTCAATATACACTGTTTGCGAGAATACTTTGTTTCTACACAGTTGTTAGAGTATATTTGGCTTGGTGGAAAGTTGCCATGGGAACCCAGTCATATCGTTCCTGCTTGTTAATTTTTATTAATATAACTACACTATCAAGTCTAAATTACGTATGTCAATATAAGGTTAAAATCATCAAAAGAATGGACTAACAGTTGGAAAATTTAGAATTATACATCTTGATATCTCAACTTCTCTTGCTTTGGAAATAAAACTACTACGCAAACCAACAATTGCAGAGGACGGTAGAAATTTTTTAGCGCGAAAGTATGTTTAATCTTTGCTATGCAAGAACTATTGGTACTTATATTACTCAGAACTTCACGTAGAACGACAAACATACATTTTCAATTACATTGAATTTTTGTTTAATAGTATTTTTTTCGCTTAAGTCCGGACTTATAATACGTATAATTGTATTCGAGGGCATTTTCCAGTAATATATTCAGTCGTCATTGGAAGCAAATTAGCGAACATACGAAACTGTTTCTGCGGTCATCGATAATTTAATGAACGGTCACATAAACCAAACCTCGTGACGCAATTGAATCGATACTTTTACCGGATATCGCTCACCGAAGCTCATCAATTCGAAGCAGGTGAGTTCATTAATGTCAAACCACACCGCAGAAGAGGGGGTATTTTCAATTTGTGTTGAAATTTGACGTAACAGAGTCGTCAGTGAACGCCGAAGTCGAATATTTTGATGGTATTGATATTAAGATACTCCACAACGTTTATCCTATTATAAAGGTCACGGAGAGTCGTAATGAAGGTAAAGAGTAATTAACTACAAAAAAATTTTCAATTCTTTACGTCTAATGGCGTTGAACTGAATATAACATGCCAAATTTTAGTATCACAATGTATGAATTTAGTCTGAGACGAACCAGAACACTCTGCAATTAGAAAAGGTAAATACGTCTTTCTTTATTTTCACAGCTTTGAAAATACTTGAATATGTAATCGATAAATTACAGGAACTTCATTTTGTAACCAGGAAAAATTGATGTAATATTTAACAATATAATATTAATAATGGAACACCCGATCAACAAGTGGTTTTACCGATAGCGCCTTCACTGCGGTCAAGAATAAAAATCAGGAACAGTTGGCCGACAAATGTGAAGGGATGTACATTGGAGTAAATTGTAAATGAAACACATACACGTTTGGTAGATTAATAATAAATTATACAACTTTAGATTTCGGACAATTTTTGATGAGAAATAATCACAAGAAATTATTTTTTGGAAGTTTCAACGCCACCTGCGTCCTTTTCTCTCTGCATTCGTAAAACTAAAGCCGTATAATTTATTATATTATATCTTTATTACTGTATTAACAACCCTGCAGACGGGCGTGGACATTAAATTAGATGGGGAATGTGACGAGGATACAGAGGTCCCTGTGGAGCAGACCAAACTCTGGCAAAGGATAAATATAGCGAGGTGGACTCCAACCCCAAAAATCGGACTGAGTTTTCCACTGGCAGAGGCGGTGGGAGGATAAGGTAGAATGTGCCGGGCAGGCACCCAAAAACCGGTCCATTTTGTGTCTAAAAAAACAAAAGAATATAAATTAAACATTTCTTGTCTTCTAAAAAAATATAATTAAGATATTAGATGACTGCAAATATTTCAGTATAATTAAACCAAACAGTCATAAATTTGGTTTAATTACACTGAAAATGTATGAAAATATATAATAAATATAAAATCATTTACAAGATCGTACACATAATTATGAATAAATTCATTAAATTATCTGACTTAATATAATAAATAAAGCACAAAAAAGGCCAAAATACAGAAATGTAATAATTTAATTTGAATAATTTTCGTCCCTAACTTAAGAGACGTCCTCAAATTTTTACGATTTATTAAATATAGGATTTTGAAAAATTATAACTGTTGTTTTTAAATAAAACATATTTTCGTCTTGTATTAATATGACAAATTACCGGATGAAAGATTATTAGTTTCAATGTTAAAATATTTTAGTAATTATTTATTAAGAAACCTATGATATTATTATACAAGGAACAAAAGGTAAAATATTTAGAATAATAGTTAACACACAAATGGTATTACACGCATTTGCCCACGCAAATGCATCTTTAGTTAACAAATTTGAAATATATACTACAATAAAAATTAAAGTTTCCAAATGCAGAAAGAGAAGAATTGCCCCTATTATTTTTATTTTCTACAAATATTTCATTTATATCTATTGACAACGCAAGACTTAAGAATTTAATAAAATTGTCCTTTCCTTGTAGAAATACAATAGTATAATCACATATATGTACATATTTGTAACAATATCAACACAAAGAAATTTTTCAGCTGCAATTTTTTTCGTATATAATTTATAATTTGAAACAAAGACCTTCGTGTGTCCGTCCACTTCAAAGGATCGAAACAGGGATTCCAGATCTGCAGAGAGCAAAGTGCAAAGTTGAAAAGAACTTTACCTCTTTAAATGGAGTCGTCAAGAAGGGAAGATGTCCGATGAAACTTTGAAAGAGAAACTAAAAACAAAATGCTTCTCCATTATAAAGACACTGGCTGTTTTTAAGCACCTTCACAATATATATTAAGCTATAATTTGTTGTTTTTGTTTATTTCGATAAAATATATCTGGATAACTCATTTTTCAATGGAAGAAAAAACATTTCGGTTTTATTCAAATATTTCACTAACATTAGTGTCAAATATTCGTAACAGATAAAAATTTATAAATGCAATTAATATTGTGACGAACTTTTCTGAGGATGGTAAAGTAGAACCATAATTGAATAATAATTACGTATTTAAATTGAGATCTGGTAAGCCTGGGAACCAACATGTTGATTCCGTAGTTATGAATATTGTTGAAAATTTTCCTTTCTAAGCTAGTAGTAAGGAAGTAGCCAGATTATGGATCACCTCCTCATGCAGCCTGTTACCTAAAAAAAATATAATATTTAAAGTGACCGTATGTAATTGAAAAATAAAGTAATCAAATTTCCTGTTCCAAAATTAATTCCGCTAAAATAAATAACCCGAAATATTGGGTAAGGTTTAAAATTGATCATAAATTATAACGGATTTCCGTGTTTTCAGGTAGCCATTAGAGATCGAAGGCTTGCCCGGTGTAGTTGTTGAAGTACATGTCAGTAGCTTTTGGTCGAGGAAACGTCGCGTATTTATCGTTGTTACAAATGTGGGAAACCCAAGAACTATTTCTTCAGCATAAATTAATGGATTCACCTATATTAATTCCATCATACAGCTTTTACATCCTGAATATAATGTATTAATTTACATAATTTCTTCGTCATTTATTAAATATTAACATCTTATACTTATTTTACGGACGGTTGATTGCGTTAACAATTTTTTCTTTAGCAAAGAGTATTATTTTTTTCAATTTTCTTCATAATCTAGTCTTTTGGATACAGAATTCTATAAATCATCCTTATAGGGTGAGTCTGTCAGTTTTTCCTTTTTTCCTGAGGAACACCGAGCCGGAAAACAAGCAAATTTAACCCTTATACGTACAGCTAAGGACCCTACTTTACGAATATATATCATTAGAAGTTAAAAGGGAGGCGTTTTGTAGATTACCGTCTCAGTCAGAACTTGGTAAAATCGGCTGCCTTGACCTATTTACTAACCTCCAGCACTACCCAGTAAAATATAATAAATGCTATCGCTATCCCGTTCCACCTCGACTTCCCCGGTACGTTTAAAATAATAGTGTCCAGAAAATGTGAATGGCAGCCATCACTTGAAGTTGATAAATTTCATTATAAAATATATACTGTTGTAAATTGTTGATAGTCTTCCAGGCTTCATGGTCTTCATTATTAAATATTTAAGCACAAAAGTCTCGCTTTTACTTTAGATCGTTTCACAGGTCAGAAGAAAGTTTGTGCCATTGAACGACGGTGTATAAAGTTAGAGTGCCTTTGTCTGTCTGAAGTAAACTTTTCGTATTTCTGGCGTAACTGTTGCTAGGTGCTGAAGAAGGCGTGCCTCTGAAACGTTCTCTGTCCCAGGACGAGGCGAGGCGCTCTGAATAATGAATGCTAGTTGTAGCGGCGACGCGCACGTGACTTGAGTGGCTCTGTAGACAAGTAATTTGCTTGAGAGCCAGTTTAAGGCCTGGCCTCTCCAGGGTCTGCACTCTCAATGATTTGTCTATCAGCCTCTTAGTTTCGTCTCGACCTTCAACCCTGTGTACAGGCCTAGTGAGGCGAGTTGCCTGCGTAACCTTACGCACCTGCATGTTCAGTCGTTAATTATCTCAACATGTCTTTTTCAAGTAGATATTATTCTTGTAAATTCATAAACGACACACAAAATAAAATCACGGTGAAGTCTAGATGCACACACGCGTCACTCATCTGCCTGGCCCTCATCGTCTGCCGTTTTATTCCTTCCTACGAATCTAGGAGAGCCGGGTGGCGTGAATTGGACAGGTCGTCTGCACCCTGCCTTGCAGATGCAAACCGCGGTCTGAGAATGTAAATATTTTGATTTTATTTGCATCGGCGAACTTTAATTTCTTACCTTTTCTTTCTTCTTAATAAAACTTAGTTAATTTTTTTTCCCGTTTGTCTCTCCGATCATTCCAGACTGCCACGTAGCTCCCGAGAGGTGCTACGACGAAGGGAATAAGTTTCGTTACAATATATTATTAACATTGGCAGACAATGTTAAAAATATTCCGATGTGAACTAGACTACTGATGAGGGAGTATGGCTTTAAAATAAAATGATCTTGGTTATATTGTATGGAACTCCATATCGAGATCCTTGGTTGAGATCTGTGCAAGTGGCGACCAGAGGAAACCTGTGAACAGAAGAAAAAAAGCTTAGCAATTTTAAATAAATGAAACTTACGATTTATTTTTTCGAACCAAATCGCTGTTACAGTTTCAAAGGTCACATTATGTCTAATTTTGATGGAAGAATATAATTAAAACCATAGTTAAAGTACGAGATCCTTCCCGGGAAACAGAATGTATAAATTCCTTTCGGGTTACCAACCGGGTTGAAGTTTCAATGAAGAAGATGGCTGTGCCAGCCATTGAAACGTCACTTCTCTGTTGGAAACCCGAGAGGTTCAATATTTTATTTATGAAATACGTTTAAAAGATAAATAAATGAAAATTTTGTATCGAGTCATTTTTGGAAGAGAGATGATTTGAACGTCTTTTTCGGTACGTATTAGAGGCCTGAATTAGAAGGGGTGCCATACAAGTGGGATTACGAGATCTTAAGGTCATTTTATTGACATCAAGAGCAAATGTAGAGGACCACGGGCTTGGTGACGATGGTTGTATTAGTGCAGGTAAAATAGATTTGTTATATCATAGTATAAAATTTTATCTGAATTTAAAAGTCTAGTGGTATTTTTGGTTGCATTTGTACGGTGGTAATTAATTTTTTGTGAGAAATATTACGGTACAAGGCAATATGTCTTAGTATTTATTTTCGTAGGAGTATGGGACTTATGTTAATAATTTCTAGATATGGAAGTCAACGACAACTTGTGCTTCAAGTTGTTTGTGAGACGAAGATAGTGAAATAAAGCGGTTGTTAGACGACTTGTCGAGTTTTCCCTCTGCCTACTTGAGGACCACTTTGCAACGTCACATCGTTATGTTTTGGAAGCTCGACGGAATGGTGCGTCGTAACCTGAGAGCTGTCACAGGTCGATATGACGATAAACGTAACAAGCATCTTGCCATGTAATCCTCCAACCACTCTAACAAGTAGAAACCTTTATGCTCCTCTTAACAATGCCATGAAACGTACTTCCCAGAATGCAGAGACTAATTCTGCCTGACCTCATCTCGCTTTATCACAATGATACATCCAGTTCAGGTTCAATGCTATGGGTCTAATTATAGACGAAACTCGGCAGGGAAAGACATCAACTGAGATGGCCATATCCCTTAATCAGTTATAATCACATGGCTTTGTCTATGATTTTGAATATTCCGTCTATTGACCAGGAAAGCAATTGAAACTTTTCTTTAAATTTATAAGTAATATTTTGAATTTTAAACCGTACTGATAGAATCTCTTTAATAAATCAAATTATCTTATAAATTACTTCTTGATATCCTGAATGTTATTCAGTGTACTTGAATTAAACATTTACTTATCAATAAGTATTAAATATTTATACATAATTTATTTGAAAAGAAAATATGGTTGTAACAAGGCTGTTTGTTGTATACTATTAACATTTTTATGAATGACGATGCACTAAATTAGTTTGTTAAATATTTGAGGATATTTTAATTGGCTGGAAACCTTATATACGTTTACTTATATAACATCAAATAAAGTGTTTAAATAAAAATATTGGTTGTGTAATTTTGAAATATGAGTCCAGGGCGTTTCTGATATATAATTCTAAATTCCGTTATTTTAAAGATTGTTGCGTATAAATACTATATTTTAAGGTAATAAAAATTTATAAATATTAAAAACTGACACAAAGATACAAAATAATTTCTTCAAGTCATTCATGATAACGATGAAAACAGTCACACTTTTAGTAAAACCAATGTTATATTTAAATTTTGGTTGTAATTTTTATTATTTCTTTAGAGGATCTTTTGGAATATGTCATAGTAACAACTAAATTTAAATATTTTATCTGACAATTAAATACACAATAAATGAGTTAAAACAGGCTGTTTGTCAGGTTTTTAATTTATATATTAAACATTACAATGTTTTGTCTGTCATTTGACAAATGTACAGCTAAATGTCTACCAGAAGAAGTCTTAAATGAGGGACGGAAAGTTGTAATGTATAATATTCAAATTTTAAAAAAATGACAAACAGGTTCATTTAACTAATTTATCACAAAATTTACTTTTAAGTATACAAATTTCATCTATGTTTTGATGAGAGGAAAAGCATAATTTTTCGTAGCTATAAATGTACGGCTATTCCTTGTAAATCATTCTTTCTGCGTTTCAATA
Source organism: Eucriotettix oculatus (assembly GCA_034510155.1). NCBI lineage: Eukaryota > Metazoa > Arthropoda > Insecta > Orthoptera > Tetrigidae > Eucriotettix > Eucriotettix oculatus. The sequence goes on from CM067382.1 coordinate 45,719,068, forward strand.
TCGATTCCAATACTCTTCATTGACTTTTATAGCTCTCATTCGCAAGGTTCAGTCCCCGTGGAGATATTTTACGCGAACTATAAATATTTCTCTTGCCAAACCCCACTCTGGTCCGTCGTAAGTCAGGGCTGAAACATCTCTACCAGCGAACGTTCCGTTTCATTAGTTAGGACTGAAGAACATGCAATATTCGCGTGTCTGCGTACGATTCAATCCAAACAGAGTTCAGGTGTTTCCCCACTTTCCTAATGAGGTGCTTGGTCTAAGTTATCGGTTTCTTGTTCACTTTTATATTTATCTCTCAGGCTACTGAAAAAGTAAAAATAAAGTTTCAAATTGAAATCTTTTTCAAACTCGGACGCTGAATAAGCAACATGAAATTATTGTCATAATTTAAAAAATAACTGAAGGGGAAAGTTAGGGGACAAAACGTTATTCAAATGAAATTTATTACTTTAGACTATTATTTCTGAAAAAGTATTTAAAACAAATAAATTAGAGTGGTTTTCAGCCTTTACCTTACTAATAAAATAACTTTTATTCGTCATTTATTTTTATTATAGTCTGAAAAAATTATAAATTTACTAGTAAATAGTATTAATCTAAAAAGGGATTTTACCTGCTTAAATACTTATTATTACAAAATTCCTCTTCCTCCAAAATTATCCCTTCCCAACCTAACACCCTTTGTCATTCCACTGTTTCCCATACTACACTCCTTCGTTTTTCCTCTATTAATACTTATGTTGTACTCTTCCTCCAGGACCACGTTCATTCCATTCATTATATTTTCTAAGTCTTCGTCTGACTTCCCTAATACTACAATATCATCGGAGAACCACGGGAGTTTTATTTCTTCTCGTTGCAAAATGATTCCTTTTCCACATTCCGTTTTAACTTTCTTCAACGCCTGTTCAAAGTATAAGTTGAAAAGCGTGGGCGAGAGACTGCATCCTTGTCTTACTCCTTTCTTCATTTTCCTAATTAATTGCAATATTTTATTATTATCTGTCAGTAATGTTGAGACGATTTAGTTCACTCGTAAATTACATATATATTTTCATTGGCTTACATTATATATAGAAGTTTTATATTTAAAACTTTGTTTTATTTATGGCGTCTCGATTTAAAGTGTCAGAAATCACTCTTCCCCGTTCACATACCTTAATTTTACATCACATCACTCTTATTTGTGTATAGATACATTAATCTGCAGGCCAATATTTCTGAAACCTTGCAAAGATACACTTTTCACGTTCCATATAATTTTGTATCTAATACTAGTGACGAAACAAAAAATTAATTAAATCATTTAAACTTTATACCAAAAATCTAAAATTTTAAACATTACTGAGAAAACGGACCTTATGTTTTCAATCGCTTTGTCCAACGCGTTCCTCAAGCCTTCCGATACTTTGAGTAAACGTAAATTATTATTATTTTACTTTTCGTTGAACCAGACTAAAGATGTAATTATTCAGTACAGAAACGTACTTTTCAGAACTGCTTAATAAATATTAAATTGACAAGAGCGAACCAATTCTTTACAGTGGCTCACACTCCAGTCGTCATGGAGACAGCCTGGCGATTTTTTTATTAGCTCGACGAGATTATTTTTATTTCTCATACACATTAAAAACTTCAAACGCAATATAGACGGCTGCAATTTTTCAATAAAGTGACTCTAGCATCATCTCTATCACAGAAGCTCACGGTTCCGTAAATAAATTCCAATTTCTCCAGGACAGTGAGAGGTCGCGTCTTTAGACGCGGCCCTATATTGCTACACGAAATATTTCACAATTAAAATGTAATTTTGGATTCATTTGATTAGCCCCGCAGTAGCAATATAATCTCGCTTTTGATCATGTACCATATCAACTTTTTATCACAAAAAGATATACGAATAATTTAATTTAATATTTTGTTCCTCATCCTAGAGTGATTTAATTACTTTTATTCAGTGATACGGTTTACTCAATAATAACAATAGACTGTACTCTATATTACCACATTTTATAGTTCATAATTTCTTAACCGAACTGCAGTCTCTCAAATTTTCCGAATGATAGAAACGCGTAGCAGATGAGGCATACTTAAATGTAGCGCTACTTAAAAAGTTGACTACACATTAAACGTTGTCTGTCGAGAGGAACAGATAATTTTAAAAAGGCTCCAGAGATTCCGGGATCCGGGAGAATGATGCTGCGGCTGCATAATTACTCTGGCTTCTTGGAATGCACCTCAGTAAGTTTTCCCCTCGATATTCTGCACTCACGAAACAATGGCTCCGAGTGCTACGTGGAAAATTGTTCCCTGCAATTATAAAATTACCATCGGTAACACTCGAGTAATTAACTGTAGTCTGGCTTTTTGTCCAAGTACCTCGCGTGATGAATATTTCAAAATTGTTTCGTGAAAAGGATGAAATTGGGATATAATCTCATATTGAAAAAATGAATGTTAAATCTCTCAGACAACAGTAAAATAAAATAAAATGAATGTTCCTATTTCAAGATTAGAAAATAGATGCATTTTTATGCCGTTATTTGCGTGAAACCACATTATAATTTCGTATTGTTTTTATAATTAAATGAAATGCTTTGGATAATGATGTGTATGGGGGGAGAGGGCGGTGACGATTTTCTAACTCTACAGTTACCATAATTATAATCATCTGATTACAGACGCGGAACATTCTAAAAACAGAACATTATTGTAACTGAAAATTCTATAAATGGAACGGAAATACAGTAAGCAACTAGTGAGTCTTGAGCCCAAGTTGAGCTCTCAACCCTTTGCAGACTCATGTGTGGCAACATAATTTAAAAAGAGCATTTATTAAATTACAATCTGGGTAGTAGTACTTTATTTTAGATGTGTGCTAACGTTTACTATCTACGTTCTCTCTTCTGATACAGTGTAATGTTGTTATATAAAGAGAAACGTGCCTCGTAAAATTTGGTCAGACGCAGAGAAGGGAATGCTGCGATCCCACACCACACTAGTCTCCCGTCATTCAGAAGGACGTGAGAAAAGTACCGAAAAGCTTGAACTACCTGATACATATTTTCTAGGGTTACTCTTCAATCCAAACACCGGATAGGATACTTAAACTCCAATCCCGGGGGCCCTATTCAACATCCTGTCATTTTCTATTCCTTTTCTATTGCTTTTTATAACATAAATTAGTTTATGACCTTTTACTGACTTTATTCTTTAAATATTATTGGTAACGTTTCGGTCATAATTGTTGTATTAAATTTTAACAGTAAATTAAATCCAAGAAAAGTGGGGGTTTAAACAAAACTTAAAAATTTATATGGAAACTAAATCTGGCTATAATTACTTTGGCATTGATATATGCGACCAGCAAAGGACAAATAATTTAGTATCTCATGCATGCAAAATATTAACGAAAATAGTATATAAGAAGTTATAGTTAGAAGAAGATCAGTTCGGTTTTTGGGGAGAATTTAGAGAAAAAAGAAGTAATATTGACTTTGCGTTCAGAAGACAAAATATCTAAATTATTAACAAAATTTGTCAAAAACGAATGTTATTCAAGGTCTATAAAACAGATTAAATTTACCGGCTTCAAAGATCAACTTCTTTAAAACTACTTCTTCAATTTTGAATATTTAAGGTAGGGTAAAACGAATAATGTTGAATGTTAGTCTGGGTTACTGCCTAGATTTAGATTTATTGTTGTTTACATTAATCCTCGATTGAGGAAATAGGATACGTCATACATTAAAAATTAAAAAATAACAAAATAAAGTACATAATTAAAGACAAATTAACTTAAAATAAATTAGTAAAAGAAAGTGTATATAGACAAAAATCAGTATAAACACAACACGGACACACTAGGAAACACAAACAAGTACACACTGAGGAACACGCAATGGAGTTTTAACTACTCTGAGACTAGGAAACTGTCCTTCCCTCTGTCGTAGCTCCAGGCAATACACGAAACAAACAAACAAAAGAGCAGAAAAAACTGAATAGAAATTTTAAGATATGTGATGTGCTATTTTATAAAGCAGCTCATTCAACACTTTTTGCAGGAACCTTGATTTAAATACTAGGAGGACGATTAAGAAAATCCTGTACCGAGTAAAAAGCGCCTTTTAAAAGAATAGTTTTACTCTGCTTCACAAAGCTTTTGTAGGTACTATTTTAACCTCTGGCGGAAGGCTGTTGTATAAAATTATCCCGGTATTGTGAATACTTTTCTGGTGTAGGGCAAGGCGATACTCGTCCGACCTTAGAGCTGAACGATTTCTAGTCGCGTATTCATGAAACTCGCCATTTGTTAGAAACAAATTAGTGTTTCGCTTTACAAACTTTAATATTTCATAAATATATACGCTTGGTAAAGTAAGTATTTGCAAACTTTTGAAGAAAGGTTTGCAAACTCAATCTAGAATTCGTGCTAGAAAGTATTCTAATTGCACGCTTTTGCAACTTAAATATTTCATTACTCCTGGAGCAGTTTCCCCAATTAGAGATGCCATAATTGAATGAAAATACGCGAAGTAAACCATTTTGACGTACTTTTTGTCAACGTGTTGCATTAGTGTTCTCAGAGAATAACAAGCTGAACATAGTTTTCCGGCAAGCAGATCTATATGGTCATTCCACTTCAATTTATCGTCAATCCGAAGGACCAAGGAAAGGTGCATTAGCTGAGAACTTGTCTACGGGTCTATTACTAGCATCAGCACTAAACTGAACTAACTTAGTCTTATCTAGGTTGAGGGATAATTTATTCACGTTAAACCAAATATTTAGACCATTCAGAGCGTTGTCTACTTTCTTAATCAGATTATTTAAGTTTTTATCTGCAATAATTATATTTGTATCATCCGCGTAGAGAATCGATTTTAGAGGATTTACGTATCCTGGAAGATCGTTTATGTAGAGAATTAAAAGTAAAGGCCCAAGAATTGTTCCTTGAGGAACTCCACATGTAATAAATTCCCAATCGGATAAGTGAATAATTCCATTGATGCATATAGAGGAAGGTGGTGAGGAGTTACGAAGTCTGGTGACCTTGGTCTAGCCAATATTCCTGCTCTCTCCTGTGTGTGTTTTGGAGATGTCTTCCTCCAGACTTCTTGGCTCTTCTCCCGAAACTATCACGCGGCGTCGGGTCCATTACGCCACGGTCGAGGCGACGGGATCCATATTTATCGCCTCCTCTCTAGCGGACGGGGTTGAAAGGATAAGGGAAGGAGGGAGGAAGGGAGGGAGGTCACGCTTGTAGAGCAGCCAAATAAACGCCTCAGAGATGCGCGTCGGGAGACACGAACAGCTCAGTGCTCCTCACGGCTGCTGAGGGTTGTCAACGAAACAAAGCACACACGCACACACGCGCACACACACTCTCGGGAGAAGAAACGCAAAGGCACGAAATGCTTTTAAGAAATTAAAGATTATGGCTCAGACGCGGCATAAAGTGTCGCTCAGCTGGAGAACGCCGCCGACGCCGCCTTCTTCAACAACGTGAAAACAAAATCAAGAAAACAAGTCTCGGGAGGGACCTTAAAAAACTTCTCTGCTTCTTTTTAGCCTTGCGGACACAATATAAACATTTTACTCGTTCTCCTCCCCCAACCTCCCCATCCCCTAATTCCACGAATCTCAGCGCGTACCCCTGCTTTATTATTCTCAGAAAGTTGAAAAAAGCGGCAGTAACTTCAAGGAGAGAAAGAAAAAAAAGCGTTTAACCCAGTCCGGGCCATTGCGCCGTGAAATTGTTCTGTGAGACGTATTGAGCTACTGGATGTCGGTGTTTCCAAGTCCACACGCAACAACAACTGAAAGTAATTGTCATCAACAGCTGTAATAATTATTACTGCTTTGTTCCAATAAAAATTATTAATATATGTAATAAAATGCACAAAACATTCACGATCATAACCATAAATACTGACAGCCAGTTCACTAATAAAATAGTCTTAATCGTCTTTCAAGATATTATGTCGTTCAGTCATTTTACAAATATCCGTTTTTTTGTTCACAATTTAAGGGCTTTCTGCACTTCAGTGCCTTGATAAATATACATATTAATTAGAGGAAAAAATCATTCGCTGCACTAAATAAATATTCCTCCACGGTCTAATGGTCACGTCACTGTCTCACACCACAGAGAACCCGGGTTCGATTCCTGGTAAGGGCTTGGGTGTTTGTGGACTTCAAGTACGTATAATCTAACGATCTGAGAAACTAAAAATTTTTTTTAGGAACAATAATAAATCTGAATTGAATGTGGAACGTTCAGTAAGAAATTAATTAAATAATTCAAGCTTATGGTCTGAGATTTGTGGAATTAGGGGTTGTGAAGAAAGGGGGAAGAAAACAATGTTGCTTGTCTTACAAGGAGTGAACTTCAAGTCTCTAAGAACTGAGTTTCAATGTGTTTGGATTTGTGATTGTGAAGTGATTATTCTGTTTCCAAAAATGTTAAGCAATTGGATTCGTTGTTAGAATATTCTGATAACACTTTAATTGATGTTCCACGTCCAAATTTGTGACTACAGAAGAGTGACTTAATCGACGTACAAAAATGCAAACGATTCCGCCAAGTCTGTCAAAATTAACGTTCAACCGTCTTTGCAAACGTGTAGCGTTCGCTCGGTTGGCCACACTGCCGCGGCGTTTTATAAGGCTAATTACAGAGCCGCAGTCATGTTTGTGGCAGTGGAGCAATTAGCCCCCCAGCTTCCACGGTTTCGTCCAATCACAGTCAGCCTTTATTGCGGAAAACCCGGCCGAACAAAATTAAAATATACAAAAAATACCTAATGTGGGGCAATTGGTCTCGTGCCAACAACGAACATGACGAATCGGTGTCAAAGAGAGACATTAAAGCAAGCATGGTCCCGTCTAATTGAAGAGTTTCGGGACACACATGACCGTACTGGTCGTACGGAAATGTGAAACGCGAATGGCATATATTAGTGACTACATATCATGAATTACACATCGCGTGTTTTAAAAGTAAACCCTTCCCATGCGCAATCATATATGTGGGTGGGTCGGTTTGCATGTGCAGAAATTTAAACTTCCCCCTCCCTTCTCCTCCCTCCTCGCGCCAATTTTTATTGCTGATTAAACAATGTTCAGGATTTACAATTGCAGTGCGGTACAGTAATTTCATTGCGCAAACAAGCATTTTATATTATTATCTCACATTTGGGGTTATGTAGGTGTTTATCAATCCGTAAAGTGATTTAATAGTGATTGTTAACTTAATGTAAAATTCGTGAACGTTTGATCCTAAATCAATTTAGGGACTAACGTAACGTATTATTATGAATTACAGAACAAAAATTTAGTTCAGTTAACATTGCTGTATTATTACAGGCTATTAGGCTTACTCATCATGTATTTGTTTTATTATATGGATATAGTTTCACGCTTATCAAATGAGACAAACCTAGAAATTCTTATCGATTTCAGAAAAACATAAAATTAAAAATAAATATGTGAAACTATTCGTTGCAATATACAAAAACGTCGAACTGATAAATAAAAATTTTATTATGTATAATTTTTAAATTAAATTAAAAAATTTCGTCAAAATAAAATATTATTTACCATTTTGACGTCATTTTAAAATTATATTTAAATATTTAAAAAAACTAAAATCATGTACAAATGTGGAAATATGTCTTAACCGTGTTCATTAGCTTTTAATTAATCATTTTGTTGTTAATTATGAAGTTCGGAAGGTGTTTGAAAAAGTGTCATTATAATGGCAATTGTTCTGGTGACTCTTGAATCTTAAATTTTGTTTAGAGATTTGTTCTTCAATTTATATATTATTTTCATTTTAATCTGAGAATTAAAAGATAAGTGATATTTTAACACCTGAACATGTCCAAAATGTTTGTATGATACGTTGAATGCGGGCTTTATTAAGTATTAAAGTTAAATATTTAACATTATTAGAGTTTATTGGTCATTAGTCACTTAACTGATTTATAAATTTTATAATAATTATAATTTTTAATGATTGGAGAAATTTTCAAGCGAAATGAGAATGGTCAGGTTTGATGGATGATAATTTTCTCTCTGATCGAAGTGGGTTTTTCTTTCCCGTGACCATGAGTATCCTTGTTGCTTTCGTCGTACCCTGACCTCCCCAAGTCAAGACGCCGACGCCGACGCCGACGATGGCTTCTCTAGTTTAGGTGTAATTACCCCAAACGCTTCACCCGCCAACCCCTGCCGTGCCTAATTGATAGCCACCACAAGCTGAGCCTGCTTACGCCCCCTTTGTAAGCAATATTGTGTTTTGGAAAAGGGGCGGGTGTCTCGAACGCCACTTCACTTGCGGATTCGTAATTACCGAGCGCGGGAAGTTCCGTAATCCCCTGCGCGGGTAAGCAGCTTAATTTTTCGCTAATCGCAGACTGCGACGCTCATGTGCTGGAACCTTGGCGGCTCCAGTCACCCTGCAACGTAATGACGTCGTTGGCTTATCAGCAGGTGAAGCGACGTTCTCGTCGTAATGGTGGCCAACGCAGAAGGCGATTAGGCTATTAGTGGCTAAGGGGACGCAGCATCTGTTGGCCATTAGCACCTGTTATTGGCAGAAGGGGGACAACCCCTGGTGAGAAGAATTCTCTTCATAGAGCACCATCGAAGGGAAGAGAAAAGTTTTACAGATAAAACAATACTACCAATGATATGAGACCTCACCCAATCAAAAAATTTCATCCCAACGAATAGAGAACATTTTACTGTACATTATCACCTAATTTCTAGAAGTATAATGTAATACAAAACGGAAATAGAGACAGAAATCTACAAAGAAAGACTTAATTATAAAAATTGAATTTGTAACAGGAACAATCTCTTTTCAAGAAAAGAAAAAATATTTTTTAAATACTGATTGGTCGAGTCTAGTGTTAATTTTACATATAATAAGCTGACTTTTTGGAAACAAAAAAATAGTAGAACAACCTAAAGATTTGATATTAATTTTATTAACAGTAGTTATTACATTTTATGCCTGATTTAGAACCTTATCTTATACGAATTAAACCAAAAAAACAATATACTTTTACAATAAAATTATTTTTTTAAATGAAAAATTGCTTGCAGAACAAGAAATTACGGATTAAATTTATAAATGCATGTCACACAAGCCAAGAAGCCGTAAAAACCAATTGCTCATAAAAGTATTATTGGTGTTTAAAATAGCAACGTAAAAATTTAACAATGAGTAGTAAAGGAAAATTATAACAATAGAGAAACGTAAATTTTGTTTAAGTTACTTGTATCATTTTTAACATAAACAGACGAATGGTTAGATCTGATGCGAATTATCAAACTCATCAAAATAAAGCAAAGAATATATTCAACATGGAAAATTTTTAATTTCTTGCCAATTTAATTGTATGGTTATTCAAATATATATGCTTCGACAAGACTGAATAATTTTGTAAACTGGATATTAAAATATATTTTTATCATCATTAATGCTGGTTTTTAATTAGAATTTGGTTTGGCCAATATACCAGGAATTACAATCAAACTAGTTATCTTGTTATACAGCATAATTTTTTTATCCGAATTAATAATTTTATCTTTAATATTTTTAAGAAACTCAAGGGTTTAACGATACTAAAATATAAATGCGAGTGGACCAAGGCATTATTGTGGAATTAGTTCAATTTCCAGGCAACGCAAGATTTCCCGATGAAAAGATTTAATCAGTGATTGTTCGTTTACGAACGGAGTAAAGTATTTATAAGAACACACTATTTTCGTGATTAATACCTTGGCCGTTGTCAGGTTACCAGAAGTTTCACGTTCCTAGACTATGAGTATTTTATATCGTGATAGCAGGCAATCAATTACACATTTTTATTTTCTACGTGAGAAATTTATATATTTTTTTACAATCTGGTAGGAGAGATCCTGGAGTTTCATTATGTAAATATCTGGGGAGGTATCATAATATTATTCTAGAACGTATCAGAATGTTGTTGAGCATGCTACGTTAGCCGTGTTGAAGGCCTTCAAATCTAGGCTCCAAATCCTCTTGAGCCTGTTACAATATCCGCATTGTTCCGCGGAACGGATTCGGATCAACACGAAACAAGAATCGAGCCTGGACACCGGCAATACCGAATCCTAGGGGATGACAAGGAAAGCTCAGCCTCATTGTCGCGACTCAGTGTCTGCCCTGACACCGTAAAGCCCCGTGCCATTGTCGCCAACAAGTGGTTGTAGTTCCACACAAAACGCTCTCGGTCGCAATAATTCTCTCTCGTCACAACAAAGACAGTACGGGAATTAAAGTCACACCCACACACACCAGCAAATTCGACTGCTTCAATAACACTGCGTCTCCCTCGGGTTACACACACTTAAGCCTCTTACAAGCAGAGTAGGGATAATAGAGAATCAGAAACCATTTCGCCAAATCAGATCCGAAAACAATACATAATCTGTGAAATTTTGGCAGAAATTTAAGACCAATACATTCCCTCTAAGCCAATTATGAATAACATAGAACTGAAGCTTCTACATTACTGAAGACGTGGCAATTATATATAAAGATGTCCGAGTCAGCTCAAGGTGCCTTTAGTAGCATTCTGTCACCATGTTTTTCTCCTCTGATTGATTGCGGGTTTTTATCTTAGGGGTGCCTCGTACTCTCCCTGTTTTTTTCAAAGTTCTCACGTGCCGAGGCACCTTTTTTTGCTAGGGCAGATGAAAATCTTCTAAAGACTCTATCTGAGGGTCCGCACCGGATAGTAGTGTGAGATTCTACCCACTAAAAACACCTCCCTTTCCAACGATGACTGTGTGTATCTTCCTGTGGGACCGTCGTTAGACATTACTTCACAGGAAGCAGTCGTAGCGTCAAGCTCTCTCTCTGTCTCCTTTAAACATTATTATTTCTCTCTTTTTCGTAATTTCTTAATCTTTGAATTACTGTAGAGGCATATGCGCTTACTTTATTCCAGGTATTAGGTGAGAGCAGCATATTGGGTACCAAATTATCTGGTGTTATTGAGGTTCCAATATCGCTTTCTAAAGCTCGTCTCGCATATGAAAATCTCGAGCAACTGAAAAACACGTGTTCTGGTGTCTCATTAACTCCACATTCAGGGCATGCAGGTGAATTATCTATGGCAAACCTGTAGAAGTATGCCCTGAAGCAGCCGTGACCGGTCAAGAGTTGAGTAAGATAATAATTCACTTCTCCGTGTTTCCGATCAATCCAGTCTTTAATTGATCTTATTAACCTATGGGTCCATCGGCCTTTATTGGACTCATCCCAACGGCGTTGCCATTCTTCATATGTTTTGTGCCTCTCAACCCTCTTGCCTTCCAGACCTCTGTTTGTTTGTAGTCTGCGGCACTCATCGGCCAGAATGTCTACCGGAGGCATTCCTGCCACCACACAGACTGCATCGTCCGATACTGACCTGTAGGCACAGAGCCTGTGGACGGAACTAACCTTTCTCCTGTTTGGTTTTACTGTCAAAGCAGTACACCATATCGAGGCACCATACAAGATTACTGATCGCACAACACTGGCGAAAAGAAGTGCCGAGGCACCTTCATCTATTTTAGGTGGTGTATGTCCTGGGGTACACTCATCCCATTGGATCAGTCGGACAACTTCCTCCTAAAACTGGTGAAGACACAGAGAAGGGAACACTGCGATTCAACAGAAAACACATCTCCCGCCATTCGCAGGGGCGTGAGAATAGTACCAAACAACCCGACCTGCCTGATTGGAGGTTTCTATGGTAGGAGCCTTAAAATATAGTTTGGGGGCCCTAGGCTACCTTGCTCTACCTTCTACATCCCCCTTTTCAATTTCCGTCCTATGCTATTCAAGGGGGACTTGCCTGATTCAGGACCACCCTGATCACCTGTTATCTAAAAAACTATGTTCAAATTTAACAGACGAAAATTGATGCTTGGAACCCAATTAAGTTGTTATGACCCTTAAAGAATCATATCATGAAATGGTCCACATCTTATTGTTATTAAAGTTTCTTTGGAATATAACATGCATTTATACTTGACCTATAAACATTAATGTTCAAATAAGCTAGAAAAAATATTTAAAAAATAAACTAATAATTGTTCACAGATAAACCTCAACGTTCCTCCTTACATCAGGACATATTCAGGTAAAATGAAACAACTCTATGCTACATGCCGACAATTGTAACTAACAAGATATGTGGTGTTAATACCAAGAATTGTAACGTTAAATAGTTTAATCTGGAATTTTTTACCTTTTAATATTTAAATGACGGTTTAATGGTAATTTTTAATGAGCTACGACGTACCTACGGCAATGATATATACGTCACTTATTACCAAATGTAATTTTTGTGGGCAGATTCCTAGTATTTGTTTGATGCATTCCAGTCAAGTAATTCTTTATTGTCACTTTTAGACTGTGACTAAAATATGCGCGTTATATATACAGTACATTACAAGTTCCATATACTATTTCGTTCATGTGGGCGTGTTTTATTAAAAATTATATAAACGGAAAAACTTTAATAACTGAATTCGTAAGCTGAATTACGGCATTGTAAATTTGTGAAGAGATTATAATTATAGAGTTTTTAAGTCTACATTCATTACCACATATCATATAAAATAATAAGTCCTAGCTTTGTTAATTATAATAATGATTATTCAAATTGAAATTACGATTCCCAATTGGGTGATTAAGTGAAATAACAGGCCATAAAATAAAACCTTTTTCATTTATTATTGGAAGCCGATGTATGTAGGAAATAATCTTGAGGCAACGATAGACGAGCAGGATTGTATTGCGGGTGTATATAGTTTTAAGGAGACATCCACTCCTTGCGTATTAATTCATCCTTTATAAATGTAAACTTAATGACTACAATTAAACGAAAAATAATACATACATACACGTAAAATGTACAGTGCGCCAAACTATTACTGTATTACTGAATATTTCATTAATTTTTTCGGATTTGTTCCATTTTTTTTGTCCTTATGATCATTTAATTCACTGATATTTCAGACCGCTGATAGAAAAATTGGTCTTATTTATTTTGTTGAAATAGTACGGCTAAATAATGTATTATTTCAAATAAACCTGAGGCAATAGGCACAAAGCAACAAACACGGCATAATAATCAAAATATTTTGTTTTTATGTTCTTTTATATATACGCAGTCAGCAGGGTCGACATTTTTCCATTCTTGTCTAACTTCTAAGCTATCTATATGGTCCTGCTTGAGCTTACAATGTTTAATATTATTTTGAAAATAAATAAAAATAATATAATTAAAAATTGCATGTCAATGTAAAGGTCTTGCTTGCGTTTAAATTCGCTTTAAGTCGAAAGCTCCAGGAATAAGGAACAAACTCTGTGTGGCGTTTTTTTTGGGCGTTCCAAAACGAAGGATATAAGATGCAAATGTTCCGCGCCATAAATCGGAACAGAAACGAAACAAGGACGCATCAATATTCATGTTACGCCATTAGCGGCTGCTATTTATGCAAAGACCGTCGTAACAATAAATGTAATTGCAGCATTTATTCGAATAAAACGCTGTTTCCCAATTCGTCGACAAACAAGCTCCGGATAGAGAGAAGAATTGCGACGCGATGGTCTGAATATTAACAGTTTTGGCGGATTTTATCTCCTTACGTATTAGGAGGAAAAAAGGTCGATTGTATAAGGATGCAGATACATTTCCTCTAATAAGGTGTACGACCTAATTTTTAAATCCACGTCGTAGAATAAAAACTGAAATATACTGAATATACCACGTATATATTTTTCTTACCAAGCTCTGTGAAAATGTTGCATTAGCAAGAAATTGGCAAATTGCCTCCAGAGTACAATTGAGGCAATTCCATTTCACACACACACGTTATAGATTTATGATTCTCGGTATTCGGATTCGGCCTCTCTAAACTTTAGTTAAAGGGCAATTATCTGCTGAGGCGTATTGGATATTTCCTCTCGCCTTTGTTGCTAAGGTAACACACGGCCATTGTTGCTGTAACACATGGCCTGTCACCCACAGAAGCAGTACCTCGGGGCATGCGCGGGTCGGCGGCTCCGTCGATAAATCCTCAAGAACCTAAAGAGATCGCTTAAATGGTGCACGTTCAATGCTATCTTTGATCCTGCATTGGAGCTGTTTAGAGGGACTAGCGGGAAAATCGAAGCCATTGTTCAAGCAAACTGAAATCGATTATTCAAAGGCGGAAATGTTAGTAGAAGGATTGGAATAAAAAAGGCGGAGAAACCTTATGACACACAGCGAAAGAAAACTATACAACTAGAAACGTAAAACATAATTGCTAAAAAAATTTCTAAAATTATAGATGAATATTTGAATGCTATAGGGACTTGGGCCATAGCCATCGGTAATATAAAATATCAATAATTATAATTGGATCACACAAGAATTTCTTACAATTCAAGTTCGGCAATGAAGTTTTTTTTGGAGGGGGTGGGGTAACTTGAGGGTGATCCTGATCCAGCATAGGAGGGAATTGAGAAGGGGGATGTGGAAGTTAAAGCAAAGTAGCGAAGAGTTGATTAGGTCCCCCCGACTATAGTTTAATAGCATAGGATGAGAAGGGATTTTTTCCTTGGTAATCTTCTAAATTATTATTAATTATTTACAATAATGGAAAGAAATACTGTTCCGGGCTACTATAAATAAGTACCTGGGCATGGCCCGGCACCAAATTAGTACATTATAAGAAATATTACAAAGGTTATCCTAAGCATACTTGTGTTAAGTTACAGTAAGGTCACTCGAAATATTTCTTTAGTTTAAAGTTGTCTGTTAAAGGTCGTATTTCTTTTTAATCTAAAAGACAGTTTATGTTGTCACAAATTTTATTAACTTTATAAAATAATCATGATTGAGTTTAGGAAGAGAATATTAATTAAAGTACGAGGTCGTTCCCGGTGAATGGCATGTATAAATTCCTCTCGAGTTTCCAACCGGGTCAAAGATTTAAACAGTGACGTTTCGATGGCTTGCTCTGCCATCATCTTCAGACTGAAGTGTCAAATTCGGTGAGTGTAAGCATTTATATAGTCTGAGGCAAGTCTGTGCAAGCACAAACCGCCTGTGATTGGCTAGATGTGGACGCGGGAGCGAGGGCGTCTCCCATTGGTCCACTTGCTTAGTCATGCTCTAGTCTCCCGTGGCTGCGGTCACGCGGCCCGTCTCCGCTGCATCTGGGGTCCCGTGACTCAGCCCCGCGTTCCTCCGGTGAAACAATGGGTTCCAAGCCAGGCTCAATTGGAATCCAGAATCTCTATTCAGTAAATTCTCACTGGACCTGATGTTTATTGCCTCCAAAATAATGCTATCCCAATAGCAATTAGCTCTGTCCAGAATACGCGTCTTATCGAAAGCTATTTTATGGCCCGTGAACAAGGCATGTTCGGCAATAGCTGACTTATTGGGTTGTTTTAATCGTAGATGTCTATTATGCTCTTTTATTCTTTCATCTACGGTTCTGATTGTTTGTCCTATGTATTTACTGCCACAGTCGCAAGGTATTTCATAAATACCACGGGTCTTTAGGCCTACATCGTCTTTTTCAGTCTGAAGATGATGGCAGAGCAAGCCATCGAAACGTCACTGTTTAAATCTTTGACCCGGTTGGAAACTCGAGAGGAATTTATACAGAGAATATTAATGATTGGCAGTCAAAAATAACAGTCGTTTTGCACTAGAGAACCTGGTAACTAATTAGGAAATGTAATCTTTAGCAAAAATTCGTTTAAGTGTTTTATATTGAAAAAGCAAAGAATATGATAGGCATATGAAATACCTCCAACAAGGAATGCCAATTAAATGTGTAATAGTATAAAATACAGGGATATATGAGAATAAAATTGTATGGTGCCGTTGCAGGGCACACGAATATTCATTCCCAGAGTTTACCTGATAACAATGCTGAGAGGTACGGTTGTGAGGGTTCTACGAGTCTCATCTGCATCTGGCCCGCTGGATTACACAAATATTTGCTGGTCTCTCCCTCCCATCCTTGCTTTGGCTTCCGTCGGCAGTCCACATCGATCTGCCATGTTATTGACTACCTTCGCCTTTCTGTCTCAGGAATCGTCCAGGAGATTAAGCTTCCTGCAAATAAGACAAATACAGGAATGGAAGAACAATTTTATTTCAGTGTACATCCTAAACTATTAAAAAAAATTACTTTCATTTAAATCTTTTAAATTGATAACAAAAACTCTCAGGGGACAATTAAAATTATGTTTTGATAATTGTCGATGGAATTGAAATCATTAAAGATTTTAATATGGACACTCACCTCAGGATGCCGACGCGGAATACTTAAGAGACACATAAATTTGAAAATTAGATGTACGATATAATAAATATTTATGCACTGAAATCAGTCGGAACTCGTCACTAGCTTTCAAGGCAGTTCCTCCTCCCTTTCTCCTCCTTTTCCTACAGCACATCTTAAAAACCAAAAGCTCACGAACTGTAAATAACTACAATATACCAAGTTCATTTATTTATTCTTATGTAATTATATGTAATAATATAATATTTCTGGTAGAATGAACTTAAGTAGTACCGAAATTTGCACGAAATATGCCATTCACTTTAATTTAATCACCATTGCAATTTTAATGCGCTGTTAGAATATTATTGAAATTAGTACATCCAGTAATTACCAATAATTTGCATTAATATTATTATAAAAGATTTTTAAACCCATAATTTCTTACATAATCATCTTCTATAAAATAAAACTAAACAATTAAAAATGAAAACATAACTTATAAATATTGAAGATATTAAAAAAATCCGCCCGGTTGATTGAGTAGTAATACCCTCATTACATTATATATATGAAAATTATTTAAAAAAATTAAATTTCTTCATTACGTAAAATAGAAATGTTAAAATATTTGACAAATTAAAATTGGCTGCTGTATCCCTCAAAGGGATTCACCTTGAATCCACTAAATTAAAAAGATTAAAATGAAGGGTGGGACAAGTGTCATTGTCAAACAACTGCAGTCTATTCTACTGTTTTGAGTTTTCTAATTTTAATTCCATATTAATTCCGTATAAATAATGCGTACAGGTTGAGAAGGTTGAAACATCAAATTTGTAATTAAACCATCTACGTTAGTGTTTAAAATAAGAAAATTAAATTAAAAAATTTATCAATGAAGTAAACAATTTTTAAAATTTAATTTAGTATATATCTGTTATTTGTCTGTTCATCTTGAAAGGAAATGCAGAATTATTGAGAGTTATTTGATAGATTGGGTAAAAACTAGAGCACGAAAAACATACTGTAATTACCATTGAGAAATGACTATTCAAACATATATGAAATCAGTCTCTTATCGATGGAAGTATGTTGATAAAAATCTTTCAGTTGGTCTTTTTTAAGAAAGCCCGTAGCACTTAATTCACCGAAATTGGGGAAGCGTCAAGGAAATGTAATTCTCACACGCTTCGGAAAGTCGAGAGAGTTTGTTGCAGGACGATAACCGAAATCCAGCATCTGTAAGACGTTCTCCCTGAAACCAGAACTATCTCAGACACGTACACCTCCCTCCCTTGCCTTCCACCAATTTCTTCGCCCCTCCCCCGCCCCCGCCCCTTTTTCGAGCCATTCAAAGGCGGACGAAAACTTTATATTCGATCAGATATCTCTTCTACCTTAGATCAGCCAGCTAGCTTCTTCAGGAAGTTTCGCGTTATCAGCGCGTCTAATGCAAAACAGTCGGGACAAGCCAGCGAACTTTCAATATTCTGTCGAGCTGCACGGGAAATTATTTACTTGGAAGCGACCGCGGAGGATAAAGCGCGGACAACTTTTCCGCAAGTTGTTAGTCAAACAATGAGTTCAGAGGCGAGGTTGAAATTAACCGCGATTTGAAAGATACATAACACGCTCCGCGTTTAATAATTTCGTGTTCTGCGAAAGTGCAAGTTGTGCTTGTAATGGCAAACATGGAGTGAGATTTAGATTTATTAAAACATCCAATACTCATGAAACAGATTTATCGTAAACGGATATATTCATTATGGTGTTGAATCTTCACTTATCCCTAGAAAAATCAATTTTATATTTAAAAAAATATTATTTAAATAGGATAATAATAGGGGAAGTCGGGGCGGAAAGGAATAGTGTGGTAGATTGGAATACGCCATTTATTTTACTGGATATTCATGGAGGTTAGTAAATAGGGGTAGAACATTGTAAGGTTAAGGAAGAAGTCCTGGCAGACCACTTGACCGAGTTTTGACACCACCTAGCGAATGAACTCTTGTCTTAGCATTTTATATCTCTGACTTCATAACGTTAAAATCTGCTTGTATTAAGGCCCGGTGAAAATCCTTAAACAGACTATCGCGCGGGGTGGAACGGGATACTACTGTACATACTATATGCTATGAAACCATCAGAAGGTCCACGTGGGAACTCTGTGCCCGTCCAGTGGCATTGTACAAGTTAATGTTTCCAAAAAATCTAAGTCTACATATGTCTTTGTGATCGCATTTTCTCTGTCCTAAATAGTCCGTTTCTTCCCACCCCTTGCATTGTGTTATTCGCAATTTATATATAATATTTGGTTCATTCAAATATCCAGAATTCATTGAAGGACTGAAGCTGGCTGGCATTTTTGCTGCCTCTCTAAGGCTTTTGACACCGTAGATCACCAAATATTAATAAAAAAGATGCAATATTATGGAATTCGGGGAAATACGTCACTTTTACTAACATCGTATCTTTCAAACCGCAAACAACAAGTAGTTATTGAAACTAAAGAAGGCCAACTTCACTTATCCGATTGGGAATTATTACATGTGGAGTTCCTCAAGGATCAATTCTTGGGCCTTTACTTTTTATTCTGTACATAAACGATCTTCCAGGATACGTAAATCCTCTAAAATAGATTCTCTACGCGAATGATACAAATATAATTATTGCAGATAAAAACTTAGATAATCTGATTAAGAAAGTAGACAACGCTCTGAATGGTCTAAATATTTGGTTTAACGTGAATAAATTATCCCTCAACTTAGATAAGACTAAGTTAGTTCAGTTTAGTGCTGATGTTAGTAATAGACCCGTAGACAAGTTCTCAGCTAATGCACCTTTCCTCGGCCTTCGGATTGACGACAAATTAAAGTGGAATGACCAGATAGATCTGCTTGCCCGAAAACTAAGTTCAGCTTGTTGTTCTCTGAGAACACTAATGCAACACGTTGACAAAAAGTACGTCAAAATGGTTTATTCCGCGTATTTTCATTCAATTATGAGCTATGGCATCTCTAATTGGGGAAACTGCTACAGGAGTAGTGAAATATTTAAGTTGTAAAAGCGTGAAATTAGAATACTTTCTAGCACGAATTCTAGATCTTTAAAAGTTTGCAAATACTTACTTTACCAAGCGTATATATTTATGAAATATTAAAGTTTGTAAAGCGAAACACTAATTTGTTTCAAAAAAATGGTGAGTTGCATGAATTCGCGACTAGAAATCGTTCAGCTCTAAGGTCGGACAAGCATCGCCTTGCTCTACACCAGAAAAGTATTCACAATACTGGGATAATTTTATACAACAGCCTTCCGCCAGAGGTTAAAAATCTTCATGAAATAGAGTAAAACTATTCTTTTAAATGCCGCGTTTTCTCGGTACAAGATTTTCTTAATCGTCCTTCTAGTATTTAAAATCAAGGTTCCTGCAAAAAGTGTTGAATGAGCTGCCTTATAAAATAGCACATCACATATCTTTAAAATTTATATTCAGTTTTTCTGCTATTTTGTTTGTTGCATGTATTGCCTGTAGCTACGACAGAGGGAAGGACAGTTTCCTGGTCGCAGAGCTCCAAGTAGTTAAAACTCCATTGCGTGTTCCTCAGTGTGTGCTTGTTTGTTTCCCAGTGTGTGTGACATCGTGTGTACGTGTTGTATTTATATTGAATTTTGTCTATTTACATTTTCTTTTACTAAGTTATTTTAAGTTAATTTGTCTTTAATTATGTACTTTATTTTGTTCATTTTTAATTTTTAATGTATGACGTATTCTGTTTCCTCAATCGAGGATTAATGGAAACAACAATAAATCTAAATCTACTATTATAAATATTTTTGGCAGTCGCCAATAACGTCCACTGTTGTAGTGGCTATAATTTCAATAAAATAGCATTCATTGATGAATAATACCTTTTTTAAAAATAAATTAAAGCAATCAAGTTCTGAATATATTCTGAAACCTAGAGGGAGATCACAAACACGGAATTATATGACGTTAGTTAGTTTTATCTTTATACGGCTGAGCTGTTTACTGTTGGAAATGATTCGTTGGTTGTGGAGGCTAAACAAACAGTTCATATGTTGGGAAAAATTAAGTGATTAATAAAAAGGCCTCTTAAAAATTCAGCAGAATGTGGGAGGAGGTTTAATAAGTGAAATTAATGCCAAGTACTTGAGCGTTCGAGTGGTAGAAAGTCGTATTAAAAGATTTCCCAGAAATGACCCAATTATCAAAAAAATTTCCCGTCCGAATTTCTTCTTCCGAACGACTTGATGCAAAGTTTTGGCTGCTTGCTCCGTTCCTTCCTAGATATGAGGAAGGCGAAGGAACTTTGTATTTAACAGTAGCTCCGTCATTTGCATGATTCAGTCTAACAAAAGGGAGGACCGTTTAATTTAATTGCAGGATTGGAACAGTGCCCATGTCTCGGAGACGTGAATCTCACGGACAGGGAATGACTTGGAGTGGGGCTAAACTCCGTTTATAGTCTGCTGAATTGATGCAATTAACACACAACTCCATCGGCCCCTCGTGAAGATTTACGCGGGCGATAATATCTACACCGGCAAGAAATTTATGGCTTTGTTTAATGGATCCGTGAAGCATTTCACCAATTGTTTTGCAAAACAGTAGGATTATTTTTCTTTCATTCCGCTCATAAAATACCGACGAACCTAAGCAAACCAACTGTTGATTTGTATCATCAATGCACACACGTCAGCCTACATGAAACCACGAGAATTGTAATTAAATAAATATATTCAATATGTAAAACCGCAAAGTAAAAAAAGCGGGTAACTTCAAATCCTTTTAATTGTTCCGTCAAACGAGTAAACTGCGCAAATGCTCGAGAGCCCTTTCCCAATATAATACGCCATTCAAAAGTTAATTGGGACCAATTATAAGGTAGTTTGAATCCCCTCGGAAAAGTCAAACATCCACAGAAATTTTATTTACCGTTTACCAGTTGAAAGACGTTACAAATGAGTACAGAAACGTTGCTGTTCTATGAAATTAAAAAAATTATTAGTATTAATAAGTTAATGGACCTTAAAACCATTAATAATGTCTTTGATATTTAAATTTTAAAATCATTACAGATATTTATAAACGAACTGTTACTATGTTCAAGTAATAACTATTGATTTTATGTTGTAAAAGCAGAATAGGGGAAGAGAGAACAATTTAGAGGACTTTGACAAAGTCAGGCCAAGTTTTGAGACGTGAGGTATTGTAAAATTAGAAATAGAGGGAAGTGTGTGGGGTAATAACAAAAGGGGGATGTCAAGAAAGCATATACTAAGCTGATTAGACAGGAAGTGGCAGTTATGCAAAAATGAAAAGGCTTGCGCAACAATCTTAGGACTGAATACCACAGCAACAATTATAAATTAGTTATTAATGTCTGTATGCTTTATATAAGTTATAATGAAGAAAAATTAGTGAAACATAAAATATAATAGAAAAACAACTACATGTTTCGGTCCTGATGTGGACCCTCTTCAGGTTCAACTGAATTACAAAGCAATAAATTATAACATTCTAAAGATATAGCTATAGAGACTAAGAATACAGTAAATAAAGAAACCAAAGACAAAAGTATGTTTTAAAAATCAAAGATAATAATTATACATTAGCAATTTACATATAAATTAAGATATTATACATACCACTGAGCAAATCAGTGGCAGTTTTTACATTAAGAGTATTAAAGTTGTGTTTTATATGCAGCATTTCTAATCGGGATTTGTAGTTACTGTCTAAATTTTGGAAGTTGTCCAAGTCTATAGTGTGGTTCGAATCTAAAATGTGTTTCGAAATAACGGATTATTTGTCTTCTGACAGCTTAATATTCCTTGATTCTGGTGCTGAAGGCTCTTTTAGTTTGGCCTATGCATACACTAGGACAGTCATTGCAATTTAATTTATAAACAACATTACGAATTTTGTTTTTATCAACTGGATCTTTCAAATGTTTTACAATGGAGGATAAATTATTAGATGATTCAGTTATGAGCTGGATGTTGTAAGAGTGGAAAAGGTTTTTCAGAGATTTGCGTAAAGATTGGTGTTGGTTAGGACTGAATACCACAACAACAAAAATTATAAATTAGTTATTAATGTCTGTATGCTTCATATAAGTTATAATAAAGGAAAAAGTAGTGAAACATAAAATATAATAGAAAAACAAGATTTTTCAAAATATGAAATTTCTTATTGACAATAATCATAGGAGAATTTCGGTCCTGATATGGACCCTCTTCAGGTTGAACTGAATTACAAAGCAATAAATTATAACATTCTAAAGATATAGCAACAGACACTAAGAATACATTAAGTGAAGAAATCAAAGACAAAAGTATTTTTTAAAAACAAAGATAATAATTATACATTAGCAATTTACATATAAATTAAGATATTATACATACCACTGAGCAAGTCAGTGTCAGTTTTTACATTAAGAGTATTAAAGTTGTGTTTTATGTGCAGCTTAACTAATCGGGGTTTGTAGTTACTGTCTAAATTTTGGAAGTTGTCCAAGTCTATAGTGTGGTTCGAATCTAAAATGTGTTTTGAAATAACGGATTATTTGTCTTCTGACAACTTAATATTAGATCTGTGTTCCTTGATTCTGGTGCTGATGGCTCTTTTAGTTTGGCAAACACTAGGACAGTCATTGCAATTTAATTTATAAACAACATTATTATGAATTTTGTATTTATCAACTGGATATTTCCAATGTTTTACAATGGAGGATAAATTATTAGATGATTCAGTTATGAGCTGGACGTTGTAGGAGTGGAAAAGGTTTTTCAGAGAGTTGAGTAAAGATTGGTGGGATTGGTGTTGGTTATTTGGCCTCCGTGTTTAAGTAATCTTTTTTGAAGAAACTTGTTGATGAAACTTTTTGGACACGAATTAGCTATTAATATATCTTTGACTATTTCAATGTTGGTGGGGTGAAATTTGTGATGAGTTGTTTTTGTATTATATGTTGTGTTTTGGCCTTATGTTCTAAACAACACTGATAGATTATGTAGTGGGCAATACAGATTGGTCTATGTGTCGCTCCTGTCGCTCGTCGCCGCGCCGGTGCGGATTGTGGTGGTAGGATTTCAAGTGTGGCGCCTGTGCGCAGCGCTGGAGGCGCGCTGGTGAGTGTTTCCAGAGCGAAGGCGTGCGTCAGTTGGCTTCCAGACCTCCTCCCTGGAAGGTCTCAGTGCGGGAGTGCTCCAGGCAGCTCGTACACCATGCCACGGAACCACGCCGCATAGACACGTACGTCCAACACACCTACATTCTAATATTTCAAACCCTATTGCAGGAACATCAGCTCGATTTTCATTCCGCATACATAAAAAAGTTCTCAATTTTTTTTCCGTCAATTTGTCTAAAAGTTTGAAATAATTTTTTTTTCTTCAAATGATACGTGCAAAATTGCCCAACAAAGCTTCTGAATTCCACATCGAGCCATTCAAAAACATATATCCATACACAACTTTACAATCCAAATTCTACATTACTTGATACTTTTTTCTCATTACTCCTAAACACTCAACGGGAAAAAATTTGTTTCTTTAACAACATGACAGTATGAATTTCCTTTATAAATATTGAAAAGAAAAAAAGGTATGTTACGTTGGTGGAAGGAAAAGCATTCCAGTATCACTTTGGCTGAATTACTGTTGATATTTTCGCGTCTTGTTGAGATGTAACTGAGTAGATCTTACGACTTTAGAGGAAAATTTACGAATAAAATCGTGTTTTATCAACTGTTATGTGTGTGTTAATTTTTATCACTAGACATCGTTTACATTTAAAAATATGTATTAACCACCTTCTGCTGTTAGCACCTATAAATTACTCAAATTGAAAACCAGTGAAACCGAGAAAGAATTATTAGTGGTAACCAATGAATGAAGTAACGAAGGCGTAGGTGTTGACTTCAGTTAGAGGAACAGGACACGAAAGATGACGTAGTGGTGAGAAATTACTTTACCTGTTGTCTAACGCCAACAATTCCAAGAAGGGAATAGACTATTATAACTAAATTAGCAGTTTCATAGGACAGGAAGAAATGTAATGTCATTTCAGTGATAGAAAATAATTCAGAACTAAACTGGTTATTGATACTAAAAATTACAGCTGTTCCCTGACTGACCACTGGCTTTCTATAATTTTTTTTCAAGACTAAGTTTTATGTCGCTCATAAAATACGCTAAAATGGCGCCCTTAGCAATGTTACACCCCCCTATTTATATTTTTGCAAATCACACGTTATTTCGCCTTATTCAGAGTTACAACACACCTTTCTTACGACGGACTCGAAATTTGCTGACACCCAATGTGATTAACAATCGTGGAAGTAACGTCCTGCTTTAAGTATTGTTACTGAATTACACCTGTAAATTTTGTCATTACATGATTTTAAAGAGATTTATGCTGTAGTGGTTCCCAGATGTCAATGCAACAGTGAATTGAACTGTTTGAATAAATCTTTCCTAAATTAGTGAATATTATAAGTTAAACCCTGCAGTGTTTTTAAAATATGTTTCCTCATTATCGATGTTCTTTTGCAACTAAGACAATTAATACTTTTGTTATATGTGTGATTACGACCAAAACTAAGTCTTTTTACATTGTAGCAATTAAACAAGAATTTTGTTACTAGACGTATTAATCAATTATGCCCTCATTAAATAATTCAGTGTTGTGTTATAAGTAGAGTTTGCCGTGTGTAGTTATTCTGATGTACAATGTAGCGACGGAGTTCTTCACCGAAGCGTTTTGTGTGCCGTTACCTCGCTGTTATTTTCCTCCCACGCGTCCGTAACGCAGCATATCTCTCTTTTATTTTCTCGCGAGTTTGCGTGCCGGGGTGTAACACGTCTATCGCAGCTGCAGCGATTCGGAATCATTTCTGTGAGGAGGTAATGTCAGCTGTGAGTAGGTAGGCGCCCATGAGGTGGAGAGTCACGTGATCGAATTCCAAAGTCGTGAGCGAAAAGGTAAGGAGGCTGTCCAGGTACAGTCGCGCGCATAACACGCTGCCGCAGACCGGTGTACACTTTCTCGGCTCCCTCGAGTCTCCGGCCTACACAGCCTCAGATCAGGAACTGGACCCGAAGATGTCGTAACACAACCACAGACAAGCGTCATCTCTACTCCCGTCATACTTTTAATGACGTTCTCATAAAAACGATCTATATTAGACTTGTAGAAGACGGTGACATTGATAGAATATTTAGAAAGGTAGAGGAAATATCAAGGCTGGGAAAATAAAATTGTAAACTTGCAATTACTTAAGCTGCCAAAACACAAATCACTGACTTGAAGCAATTATACATTTGGATTCAGTTACTACTTTGGAATGGCTGGGTTTCGTGATCCCATATGTAATATTAGTTCATTTCACCTGTATAAAACGCCAATGAAGGAAACCTTTCAGACGCTAATAAATGAAACAGTCTGTAATAAACCATTAAGAATGTAATAGGTTTACATCAGTCAGTTGTTTGAAGAAAACTGTTTCCTTCAATAAAGTCCGTTAAAAACACACAAATAAATTTTTGAAAATAATTTTACTTCGTCTTTTAAAAGCTTGGGTATTTTAAGGGACACGGGGACTGAAATTTGAAATTCCTGTAAAAGAAAACCTACTGTCCTGAAATTTTTACTTTGTTTTCTCCGGGAAATAATATAACAACGTTCTTGACAGATTCAAGATTACAATTTACAACATTTAGCTTTAATAGACGCTGAAATATTATTAGGTTTTTTGTTGTTGTGGTATTCCTAAGACTGATCTGATGCAACCCTCCATGCTAAACTATCTTGCGCAAGCCTTTACATTTCCTCATAACTAGCACAACCCAAAACCTGCATAGGGCATCCCATCCTTGGCCTCCCTCTTCTGTTCTTACCGCACAAACTTCCCTACAGTCCTAATTTTACAAGACCCTCATGCCTTAAAAGGTGGCCTATTAATCTAGGTCTAATGCTAAACTATCCTGCGCAAGCCTTTTCAAATGCACATAATTAGCACATTCCACATCCTTGCCACCCTCTTCTATTCTTATCCCACGCACTTCCCTGTAATGCTAATTTTACAAGATCCTCAAACGTGGAATATTAATCTAACCCTTCTCTTCGTCAGCATCCTCCATATTGTTCGCTTTTCCCCTAATTGTTAGTTACTCTATCCACCCAACTGATTTTCCATTTTCTCCTATCATCCACGTTTCGCACCCATACAACGCCACGCTCCATACGAACATTTTTAGCAAAGATTTCCTAATATTCACATTTATATTACCCGTAAGTATATTCCTCTTTTTCGATTCAGACAAAAAATTCCTCATTAGTTTTATATTTGAAGCCAGCAATGGATACCTAAACAGCTTTGTTCTGAAAGTTATTTAATTTCTGCCATCAAGTCATAGAATTTTCAGGAATGATCACGGAATGGTTAAAAAATTACTGATATAATGAAATAGAATCGTAGAGAGCTTTGGGTTCAATTCTATAAAATGTTCTGTGGACACTTTAGCAGATCATCGATTAGTCCTGAAAGTTAGTTACTCATTTTCTTACGTTAAATCCTAAATTTTCAGTGATGATCATGAAACAATTGCAAGCGAGTGAAGTCGGAACAGAAATTTTTTTCGTTACTTTTTATATTTTTATCCTGAAATGGACCGTCAATATTTACAGTTACAACGATAATTTGTGTCCATAATTCATATGCAGAGTTGATACCGAAAGAAATCTTGAGAGTTTTGAGGTTACTGTTTACAATTTGCGCCTCCACAGCAAGTGTAACGTAATTCAATTTTAGTCGTTTAATCATACGACTTTCAGGTGATCACGAAGCGGCTTTAACAAAGTGAAACTGCTGATAAATTGGAAGAGAAGACAATTCTTCAGAGGCTAAATGTTGCATTTTCCAGTAAAGACAAGCTCCTCGAGTACAAATTAGAAATGACTCATTCCCAAGGATCTTAAAGCTTAATCTGTACTTATTACTCGCCGTTAACCCTTTTAATTATAAAGAGTAAGTTGTTGCCGACTGACAAGTACAAATACAGTCAGTGTTACGACGGGAATTAAGCTCCACAGAAAATCTTGAAGATAATTGATACAGACACTTTGTCAATGTTCCTTATAGAGCCTTGACAGGATTTCGAGGGTTGTAACTCTATAATGAACGGTTCTTAAGAGATAGACTAGGGCTGCTGTAAAATACATCGTAAACTAAATCATAAAAGATTTTATAACGACAAAATTATTAAAATGGAAGATATTGAATTTTTTTTTGGTAAATAGCTATTTGCCTAAGTTCAACACCGCGACGAAAAATAAAGACTAACAGGCTATATTATGTTGTTGTTGTGGTATTCAGTCCTAAGACTAGTCTGATGCAACATTACTAACTATCGCATCCCACATCCTCCACAATTTTCTTAGCCTATTCCATCCTTGGCCTCCCTCTTCAGTTCTTACCCCACACACAATTGTTAATTTTACATGGCCCTCATGTCTTAAAACGTGACCTATTATTCTATCCCTTCTCTTGGTCAACGTCCTGCATATTCTTTGCTCTTCCCAATTATACTTAGAACTTTCTGCAACTACTACCGATCACTTTTCGCACCCATATTACTCGTAAGTAAATGCCTCCTTTTTGTGAAACCTTCCTTGTCTGTGCTATCTTCTATACTTCTACCATCCCTTGTTATTACTTTCCAAGTAGCAGAATTCCTTAACTTCCGTTAAAATATCCCTTCCCAATCTAACACTCTTTGTTATTCACCATTTCCCATACTACACTCCATTACCTTGGTTTTCCCTCTATTGGTCCTCATTTTGAACTCATTCTTCAGGACCACGCTCATGCCATTCATTATGATTTCAAAGTCGTCTCCTAACTCTCTTACATTATACCTATACATTTTTTTGAAGAAAATTTGGGGAAACGAATCACTAGAACGTAAGGAATTTAACTGAAAAGGAACGAAAAATTTATTTCAATCGTAGGTTTTTCAAAAGAAGTTTTTCACTCTAACCCAAGAGATCAGGATTTTACACCATTTACATCAACTTACGGAACCAAATGAACGGAAAAAAGTAAATATAAAACATTGACTGTACTTTATTGCCATTCCGTTTGTGTATATTGTATCGATTTTGATTTATTAGAGATTTGTATTTTATGACCTTAGTATTTAATAATATAAACTGACTTCAACTCAGAGGATTACTAACACAAGATGATCGGAAACATCTCATTTTACTACGAGAAATTTTCATCTTCGTTTAAATAATCAATTGTTAGGAAGTCTATTACGTATACGGACAGTAATTTCTAAACAGTTAAATCCTTTACGGCTTCTTCTTTACAAGCAGCGAAGTGGATGCCCACAAACATTCCACTTTCTCGACTCCAGTGCCTCTGGCTAAATATGAAAAGTTCCGAACAAGGGGCGTACGTTCAATCAGGAACTGCAAATTGGACCTGAATTATATTATTCGACTTCCCGTTTCCATTTTAGCATCCAGAAGTTTCCTGTAGATAATTATGTTTATCTCTGGTCCACAAGCAAAAGCAGAGCTGGGGGGAAAAAGTTGGAAAAACTTCCCAAATTTTCGAAATGACTCTTGAATTCAGCGCTGAAGTTCTCTGATCATTCGCTCATTCGTCTGATAACTTTCAGAATGTACAAGCAATTTAGCGATTTGTATGTCAATATTTAGTGATTAAAATCAACTTCACAAATATTAATTGAGCGCAGTTCCCATGGTCTATGAGAGATAAATAATCCAACGGCAAGCATTAGAAAACCCTCTTCATCGCCAGGAAAATATGAAAAAAGGGGGGTAGTCAAATTCTATCGCTCTTTAAAGGAACAATTACAGTAAAGTCAGTCGTTTCTTCCTTTCAGGCAAGAATTATCAAAAAATCAAAACACATTCATATGTGATATTTAAAATATTGTCAGAAGTTTGGAATAGGTCAAAAAGTATTTCTATGAGAATAGTGTCATTGCTAAAATGTTCTTGTGAAGTGCGGCATATATGGGTGCGAAACGTGGACGGAAGGAGTTGCAGAAAGGAAAAGAACAGAAGCCTTTAAAATGTGGTGTTATAGAAGAATGCTGAAAATCAGGTGGGTGGATAGAATCATTAAAGAGGAAGATGGAAGCAAAAGAGGGAAAGAGAGAAGAATATGGAGAACGTTGACCAAGAGAAGGGATAGATTAATATACCACGTTTTAAGACATGGGGGTTTTGTCAAATTAGCATTATAGGAAAGGGTGTGGATAAGAACAGAATAGGGAGACCTAGGGCGGAATATGGTAAGCATATTACGGATAATGTGGTAGCTACTTAGAAGGGAAACGTCTTGCGCCTCTAGGGTTGCATCAGACCAGTCTTAGGACTGAACACCACAACAAAATATTAAAACACAAAAATAAAGTATGTAGTTCAAATATATTGTGATTGTCTTAATCGGTTAAAGAAGTACAGGATTCCGTTTATTATTTAAAGTTGTGCCTTTCGTCATTTCTAAAAACGTGAAGTACGGGTATTTGATGAGATATATCACATTGAATTGGTACTATACTAGAAATTTTAGGGAGTTGGGTGAAGAGAATATTTGTTGAGTAGTTGAGTATTTATCGTGTTCTCGGTCGCTGCACTGGGAGCGACAGTGAAGAAATCGCGGCGAGTCTGCGTTACGGTACCGTGGAACAGTTACGTACAGACAGACACTCGCAAAGCGAACGCAACTCCATCACTACAGTGGGAGGAAATAACTATTTCTAAACCGATGGGAGAGTCTGTGACGGTAATTTCCCGATTGACATTGTCTGCAATCGAAAATTATGTAGAATAAATTATTAAGCTTCGACTGAATTAAACTGCATATACACGACACAGGATGGATTGATACGGCACGATTGGCAATATTCTACTCCAAATACTTGCCCTGGCACAATTTCACACACGAAATAGACAAAAGTCTGCAATCACGAGCTATTACAATCCTCGGGCACGAAAAAGAATGAATTACTGCCACTGAGACCTCTGCACTATTATATCTTCCATTATGGATGGACAAATTTTCCTGAAAAAATAAATCCTTTGTTACGTAATTTTAATTAGCATTGAATATTTTTTACGTTGTCATTGTTCCCCTTACTCAAGACTGGTCTGATGCTAAACTATCCTGCGCAAGCCTTTTCAAATCCGCATAATTAACACATCCCACATCCTTGCCACCCTCTTCTATTCTTATCCCACACACTTCCCTGTAATGCTAATTTTACAAGATCCTCAAACGTGAACCCTTCTTTTGATCAACGTCCTTCATATTGTTCGCTCTTCCTCTATTCTGTTTTAAATTTCCTCGTCAGTGATTTTATCCACCCATCTATAGCACCACATTTCAAAGGCTTCTATCCGTTCACGTTTCGCACCCATATAACGCCACACTACATACGAACATTTTTAACAACGATTTCCTAATATTCTCACTGATATTACCCTTAAGTAAATTCCTTTTTTCCGCGAAAGCCATCCTTGCCTGTGCTATCCTACTCTTTATATCTACTATACGTCTACCATCCCTAGCTATGCTGCCCAAGTAGCACAATTCCTTAACTTCCGTTAAAGTATCCCTTTCCAATCTAATACCCTTTTTTATTCCACAGTTTTGCATACAACACGCCACTACCTCAGTTTTCCCTCAACGAAACCATGTTCATGCCTTTTTTTATGGTTTCCCACTCTTCTTCTGGAAGGCCCTG
Organism: Eucriotettix oculatus; assembly: GCA_034510155.1. Classification (NCBI taxonomy): domain Eukaryota; kingdom Metazoa; phylum Arthropoda; class Insecta; order Orthoptera; family Tetrigidae; genus Eucriotettix; species Eucriotettix oculatus. Next base: position 45,750,211 of record CM067382.1, read on the forward strand.
GTTCGGTCGACGTTTTTCTATTCTTGTCTTTCTTCTAAATTAGCTGTCAACTATTAATGAGCTTCAATTGAAGCATTGAACTTCCTTTCAGTTAAAATTTTGTTTTGTAAACACCCTCAAAATTAATTTCTGAATAATTAAATTAAAATTTAACTGAAATTCTCAAAACGAATCTGGACTTAATAAGCCAGAAGAAGAAGGTAGTTATAAAAAATATAATTCCATCATAAAAATCGTTAAAAAGCCGATGTTCAAAGTTATAAAGACAAGAAATAGGAAAAATTTAAATATGACCGAAATATTAATTATATTTTGAAAGTAATAAAATAAAAACCAATAAAATCTTAATCACTGACGTAAAATGTGTGCAATACCAATTATGTGAATTTAAAAAGATTTAAAAAAATAATCTAACTAATACTGTTTACAAACAAATGTTAAATTTTTTGTAACAATTTACATTCCAACTTCATCCGTTCATTTTAGTTATTTTTCTGACTGTTCACAATTAGTCTAAATTTATATACTCTAATTTTCCAACCTTCCGAAACAAACTTTCAGACTATATTTTCAACTAATTGCTCGTCATTCCTGACACATCCACATGCTGAAATTTATAACTTCTATGTGAACACGGTTTAATTAACAGTTTGAATATTATTTATGAACTCCAGAAAAGTACACTTGTAAACGTATATGAGGGCAATGAAACTCAAATCTTATTATACTGTCACGGCAATATTTGTACACACGTACTATTTCATCGAGCGTATTCTACGGGTGTCTACTTTTTTTTTTCGAGCAATGATAAATGTATTCCACAGTTCCACCAGTAATTCAACATTGCCATTATGTTCCTAGCGCAAGATGATAAATTGTATTTGACGGCACAAACAGCCATCGCTCACAGGAAACTCCATCCTCTAATGTTACATAGAGCATAATCTAGTAATAAATTAATCCCAAAGTAAAATCAATCGATTCGACAATTATTGCGTATTAAACTGTATAAACGTCACGAAAATAAACACGATATTCATTTCCTTTTATCGGACTCGAAAATTTTACTGCTTGTATCATTTTGTCCGATTGTCCAGGTTTCCCAACTTCTCATCAACTATATATTTTCTGTGTTCCAAATATATGCTTTTCGTAAATTGTCCTTAAATTTTCTTACAATAAAGATAACTCAATATTTCGTAGCTTTTCTGAGATGTTATTATTTAAAATAAGTTAGTAATTAGTTTCATAGAGAAAATTAATTTCCAGTAACAAGAAGTAATTTTCCATATTTTCCCGTTCCTTAAATTTAAAGTGGTTTTCTTATAATAAATAGATAGAAGTTAAATAAGAAGATTTATGCGAGATTAAAATAAATATTTAAATGATTTATAACAGCCTCTTTGTCGAAGTAGTCTCAAAATAATAACGAAACACAGTATATTTAATCTTTAAATATTAAATATAACAACTGAAAATGAGGCTGGTATATTTTATTTAAATAGAAGTTATTAAGCTATTTTGAAAGTAATTTATCATATTCACTTTTCTGACAGCAGAATTACGTTACTTCCCATCAAATACAACTTTATATACTGTCTTCGTAAATTATTTTCCAATTTTCTTGTGATAATGAAAATAATTTATTTTCCAGTAATTTTACGATTTAATTTTTTGAAATAGAAGTTGTCACAATTTAAAGTACTATATTTAGAAATTATTATCAAGTGCCCTTGAAAAATATATGATTTTACATTTTGTTACCTACCTTCAATATTAAAATTTATTTTGTATTTAATATTCTTAAAAAAGCGTAGTTAGTTACACGTAAAAATAAAAATATGTCTCCAGAATTATTTTTCATTACCCCTAACATTCCAAAATATCTATTTTTCTATTACTAATCTTGTCTTTATTTTTATTTCAACATATAAAAGATCTTATTTTAATTTTTAAATAATTTCTCAGTTCCTTTTTTGTATCTGAAAGAAGATTTTTCATATATTAGCCCTACCTATTCCACAACTGGAAATACTCTATTATTTAAAGTCTTTGTTTCTTAACATAAATCAAAGACAAAAGTCCTCCGCCAGTCTTGGAATTCAACTCAGTTTTTTCTTTACTTTCTTTTCCTATAAAAAGAGGTTTTCAATCATTACATCCCCTTCCCCTCCTTCTTTGTAACTGTAATAATAAATTGTTCTACAGTAATGTTACAAAAATATATATATAAAACTTCGTCAGTTTGCGATTTTTATTTTAAATTTAATTCTCTATTTTTTTGCAATAACCCAATTCGTTATGAAAATTGTTTTCAAGTTTTTTTTTCAATAAATGAAGTTAAAATATAGTTTACCGTCGCCGGTTTTAATTTCGAAATTAATTTAATATTTAGTTTTCTGAATTAGCAGAATTAGTCGTTAAAATATATTTATCAGGAATTTCAACCCTGTCTGGTACCTTTTTATGCGGTTTGTATTGTGGATTATAATTCAATTGACAATTTTTATTTTGCAAACATTAAAACAACTTATAAAACAAAAATGTTCAAATATGCACATCTGCGCCATATGTAACCGACGCGTTGGGCCGTTCACAGTCAATTTTATTTTGTTTCAGATTAAGATTTGTATTATTAAAGTCTTAGTCCTGTGTTTAATTCCAACATGAAATTAACTATGATATGTAAATGATTATATATACTTAGTGTTTTTGAAAAGTATGTCTATTTCCCGACATTTCAAGCCTCGATACGGACCGAATATGCATAAATCTAGCGAGAAAATTTAGTTTACAGCTGAAGATATTATTTATTTTATTACGTAATAGGGAGTAATGTAATACACATTAACGGTAATTATTCCCTTTTGCTACTATGCTTTCAGTTTCATAATAGTTTCAGCTTTTGTAAATTAATTATCAACGAATGCAATAACTTAAACGATTTCAACACAAAAATTCTCGCGATCACGTTTAAATAACTACATCGGTAACGCCTATTGAAAATTTATGCAGATCTATTTAACTACTATCCGCGTCAAATTTTGATCTATTTAATAACAAATTTATCTGTTAAATATATTAATTTATACAGGTTACATTTGGTTTCGAGGGTAGAGCATCGATTCGGAAACTGAAGTGGTTATGTCCAAACCCATCGTATCCGGTGCATATTCCGGAGCGGAAATTGTGAATATCCGTTCCTGGGTAATAACATCAAGGCGGAGAGGTCTCATGTGAATATGTCATCGAAACTGAAAATGAACCCCATACTCATTCTCCAAAAATAAAATGGGTAGTTATTACCAAGAAATCTAGGAGACATTTTAATGGTGGAAGGAATACGTTCCAAGTGGAGATCAAAGACTTTATAGCTTATAAAATCAAAAGGAAACGTCGTATTTTATTTATACGTTGCTTGCGAGAGTTTAATATCGTCTACGCTAGTGCTCTTTAAGATTTTCATATGCGTGATGCAGACCGACCGTCTTCTTGCCAGAGACGTTAATATATGAATCTTTGAGAAAGGTTCGAGGAAGACGTCAACTCCTCCTCATAACTTAATTTCTTCTGATACCAAGTTTGTTTTTTTATATTTTTGTAAGCGTCTTCGTGACTTGTTTCTTCTGAAATGTATGTGAATTGTAAGCTTGATATGCTGAGATGATAAATACGTCTCTCTCTCGCACCAGACCTCATTTTACAACCAAATTTCTTGTGCCGACGGATAAATTATCATGCAACATTTATCTACACGTTCAACTAATTTCCATAATAACACAACACGTCTCCGGGGAAAGAAAGAACGGACGAAGAAAAACTGGCGATCTTCGAGGTTGGATTCTTTCCAGAATTCCTCACTTCCCCACGACAAACTCTGTATAACTTTATGGTTTTCATCTGTCAAAAAATTTAATAAACAGCGAGAACCCTCACTTCTCTAACTTGCCTTATTTGATGTTATTCTTAACGTCCCTTCATAAAAATGGACGAAACAGTTGTTGTTTGTCCTACATGGGCGTTGTTTAGCACATAGAAAAGTTACTTTTAAAATAAATTGTAATGAACCAATGAGCCTAACAACGGAAAAATATTATAGAGTATTTTAAAAACGGGGCAGCAAAAATAATAGACTTACTCGTCGTAGAGCTATAGCTTATGGATTCATATGAAAATGTAATTAATACTCACTTTATTTGATTTTGAAAGTAATAAAATAGAACATATAAAATATGGTAAATTGTGAGCTGGTCACGGAGACTGGGATTAAGACTACTGGAGAATCGATACGCTGACCACGTATGACTCCAAATTCGGAAATGTCATGACAGACCAGAGTCGACCCGGTAGGCCAAGGCCCTAAATGGGTGGCAGAACCAAGGAAGAAGAAGAAACTGTGCGTAATATCATGTCAAGTCGTATGAGATGCGCGGCAGGGTAAGGGAAAAGATGGGGAGGGGAGAACTGTTGTTAGGGGGAACTTCATTTTTGAGGGAAGACTGCTACTTTTAAAAACAATCTTACGTTCACGGCATATAGAAACAGCGCTTAGGTATTTTTACCACACCTTTAAAATTTACAGAATTTCCTTGAAGATGTTATGTTTTATAATTTGAAGCCGTTTCATAAATTTAACTTAGGATATTTTTATATCCTTCTACTGAAATATTATCCAATACATTTTATTTAAAAAATACATAAAAAATATATTTATTAACATTAAATACGAAATTAATAATTTACCCGTTCAAAGGTCTTGTAGTTAAATGATTATTATAGCTCTATTCTCTTTAGAAACTACATAATATATACTTATTCATTTTCTTGACAATTTTTTATTTGAAAATTATGCAATAATTGAAACTTCATAAAAAATATTGAAGATATTATTAACACATGTAACATAAATAGTATGAATTGTTTAGATTGAGAAGCTTGATACATAGGCCAAACAAAACGCTGTTTAAAAACCTAATACCAATGAACAACAAAATTAGTTTGAAAACTTCATCTAGAGGAAGAATTGTTTGTATATTTTTGTATTTGTTATTTAGGGAAACATTAGAACTATTTAATTTATTAAAATTTATATATTTTCATTCAAGAGCTTCGGGTGCAGCTAATTAAAGATCTCGAAGCTGAAATGGAATAAATATAAATCCAAAATGAATGGTTTATAGACGTTTAGATTTATTTACAGTTTATGGAAAAAATATCAGGTGGATTGAGGAATAAAAATTCCCAGCCAAAGCGACTCACACCACACGGTGTCTGATCCATTAGGTCGGTGACGTAAAAGTTAAACAAGGAGCGAATGGTGGCTTGGGGAGAGGGAGAAGTCGGAGCAGAGGAGCAGATAGTGGCTTCTCGGGAGTCCTGAGAGATCTGCTCTGCTCTGTTCTGCTCTCCTCTCCTCTCAGTTCCGCTCCATTGCAAATCTGCGCTATGTCACCCAGAGGAGCGGCGCTCCAGACAGTTTATACTCCCGGTATCAGCCACTGTGGACCCCTGGAGAGCTAATTCCAGGGGAGAGGAGATTCCCACGGTATCTACAAACGCGATGCTCTATTTACAATTCCACGTTTTAAACCAGTCGCTAGGTCCGAACCGATCCCTCTATCAACAACCACATTGATGCTCGATTTACGTAACTCTAAAAGCAAAGTTATTTAACGGAAAACTTTGAATGAAAATTGTTTTTGTCAGATAAGTAAAATTTCACACTTTATCATAAACCAATACACTTCTCAAATGAAACATTTTGCAATTGAAACCACGGCAAATGACAATATTGAATTGAAAATGTCTATAGAAAACGTTCCATTAAGATAAATGGTGTCGGAGAAAACCGACCCGACATCTATGAGCAAGTACAACTACTTCCTCACAAACATTTTCAAGCGTCTGCATGAAAACCATTAAAAGAAAATTAAACAAAAATACGGCCAACAAGGCATCAAATAACTGAATTACTATTTAATTAATACCAATACAACGTTTCATCCAACTTTTTGAAGTTTTTCAGGTAACTATACAATAAAAAAATTATAAAATCAAAATTAATTCAAAAAAAATTGTCAAAATATGAAGTGTAATATTTAAATAAAGTATAGTAAATTAGATTATTACAATTTACATTTTTTTGTGATATTCAGTCCTAAGTTTGGTCTAATTCAACCGTCCATGCTAATGCACCTTGCGCAAGCATTTTCATTTCCGCATAACTGTCAAATATAAATGCAGACATAGCAAAGTATTGAACATAAACGTCATTTAAAAATTTGTGATAACATATTTATAAAAACAATTCTAGAAATAAAATTAAATGAATATCAAATAATAGCAAAACATTCGCATAGATCTGTATACAATCATAAATACTTCGGATAATTATTACTGAATTTTGATTTTTAAAATAAAAGAATGCTAAAACGAAGAAGTGCATAAATAACAAACAGTTCCCATGAATTTCGCCTTTTATAAAACAAAAAGAACTTAAAATAATTGCCGTCTATTTAAATTAAAAAATATTACATTACGAATTCTAGAAAGGAAGGTGATGAAATGTTCAAACATTATTCCAAGAAGTTTTCTATAAACGTTTCGTTCTACGAAAGCAATAAATTAAACTCATAACAAATTATTAGGGCCAATTTATATCTTAAAAATTAAAGCGGTATGAAATCCAGAAAAATGTGGGGAATAATTATAAATGAATTTCGAATAAATGTCGATTCCTACAAGAAAGAGAGCCGAAAATAAAATTATTAGTATCAATTTATAGCTTTAAAAATTGATAAACGTGTTATGGTAAGGAAAGTGCATCAATAGCTAAACTTTTCTGTTTTCCTTTTGCATAGATGTCGTGTTCAACAGAAAAACAATCAAATAAAAGAAAATCAGTATATAAATTTAATCTTTTTTAAAAAATGAAAAAGTGTAGAAACGGGTGCAGTTTGGAAGTACTTTTAAGGGTTAAAAGGCTTGTAATATAATGCTGTTTTGATAAAATTACGTCAGGTTAACCTAACACATAATGGTATATTTTTTAATAAAGGAAAAACCATACATGAGGAAAATTATTACCGATAATATTGTTTAACTGCATTTTTCTGTGATTATTGAAGATTTCTCGTTTTATAATAAATTCCATATGGTACTGGAAACTTGGAAAGGTCTATGATTTAATCCAAGCGACGTTTATATAACCTGACATAGGAGGCCTATTCGATGATTTTTGCAATAAAAACCAGGCATATTGTCATATTCACATTTTCCAGATGTTATCGTCTTCTGATGCCCTGTCGTGATTGGATTAAATTATCCCACTACGCGGCACAGAATTAATTTCATAATTACACGTTAACTTTTACAATTTATGACATCTATCTCTGAAATATAGTAGCCGCGTGTAACTCCTCGTCGAATAGGCCACTGATTTATGGTTGTATGCTTTTAGCTTTAATTAATAAGAGCAACGGCTGAATATGCGTGAGCACACATTCTCGGCGGCTATAAGTATGCGTCCGCACGCAAAATGATCCCTAGCATGTGCGAACCTCGCAAAGTTTCCGCGCAAGTTGACTGGAATCAACGTGAAGGGAGAGCGTCCTCGTGTACAGGGGGGAATAAATAAGGGATGTGTGGGAATTCGCCCTTCCAGGTTTGTGTCTTTATTACGACGTTGGAGGGAGGTTCACCGTGAAGGCGAGAGTCGTGAAGGCATCTGTAGCTACGAAATCGAAAGCGAACCGCGGACTACGTGACGCAGGGCGACCAACTTGTGACAGCCGAGATATTCCTCCCCTGGCTGGGAATAGGATTAGTTCTGCCCTGAAGAGTTTTGACCCAACAAATATATAAAAAATTATTTAATCAAATAAAATGAATTAAACGTATATACACGGCAGTTAATAATTTCTTCCTAAAAGAGATTTATTCAGGTAGCAGGTTTTAAAACAAATGTATAAGCAATTATGTTGACATAAAAAATACAACTAATAAATAAAACTGGAGACTGAATAAAAGATTTTTCATTACTACTAAATATCATAAATATTCTAATTCTAGTCGTTGACTATGTTATTCTTATATTAAATGTTATAGAAAATACTTTTATTACAACGCAAAAATTTTCTTTATTTGAGGTTTTCAATTCCTCTTTTGTAAATAAATAGAAAAATTTTTAATAGCATTAAAACGATTCTTGTTGTTAAATACATAAATTTAAAATTATTAAATTCAATAAATTATAGTTAATTCACTCAATAATTTATAAATTATCTTGGACCAAAAAATTAATGCCGCGGATATTCAAATAGTGTTCTGAAAAATATATATTTTTTGCAGGAACAAAATTTTGCATGACTGAATCGTAATAAATGCAACCCTTAGTATTGTGACGTCAGGAACGTGGCTATTGGAAAACTCCCACGCATTAAAACGATTCTTGTTGTTAAATACATAAATTTAAAATTCAATAAATTATAGTTAATTCCCTCAACAATTTATAAATTATCTTGGACCAAAAAATTAATACCGCGGATATTCAAATAGTGTTCTGAAAAATATATATTTTCTGCAGAAACAAAATTTTGCATGACTGAATCGTAATAAATGCAACCCTTAGTATTGTGACGTCAGGAACGTGGCTATTGGAAAACTCCCATGTGGGTGTTGAAAAACTGACGTCATAATATTCAAGTAAATCCATCGCATAATACAAACTTTATAATTATTATTAACATCCACCTGAATCTGTGGATTAGAAATCAGTAAACATAACAAAATTGAAAGTTTTCACATAAATTGTCTCGTTTATGATGGATCGTGAGATACAGTAACACGCACTACTAGAGGTTATAGACGTTTACTTAACACAAAGTACTGTACAAAGGTTCGTACTGCGAAAGACTGACTCCAATTTGAGGTACAGTCTTGGAATATTTCAGAAACAGAAAATTCTAGAAACGATTAAGTAAACCAATAAAAACGATGGCCAAGTTCACATTTCTGCAGCCCATCTCCAAACACTTGAGAAATAGCTGCAGGCTCTCAGATGTGGCAAAATAAAGTGGTTTACGTTCAATGCAGCTAAGTGTTAATCATTCTGTTCAATTTACGATTCACATTAACCAAGTTTGAGTTACATATTCATATTTTAAATGTAATGACAATGTGTGGTTTTTGAGGGAAATAGAGGAAAGTTATCTGTAGGCGAAGAAATAAAGTTGATTCACAGAGGAAGGAAAGAAACTCGTTTCAAACAGTGTTCAACTCAGTCTTAACGAGTAACAGCAACCCGCGAAACAGTTGGCATATTTTTTTCTTCCTCCACCTACTTAAAATGTGTTTTTGGAGAGTTTAGACAATTTTTATGTAAATCCATCACATAATACAAACGTTAGAATTATTAATTACATCCACCTCAATTTGTGTATTATAAATCATTGAAAATAACAAAATTGAAAGTTTTCATATATATTGTCACGTTTCTGTAGGGTCGTGGGATTTGGTAACACGCACTGCTAGAGGTTATAGACCCAATAAACATTAAATCTATAACCAAATTAATATTATATGCATGATGGACTCTGGTCTCCCTAGACTTTCAAATTCACTGAATATATTTACCCTATGTATGAGGATTGACCTGTTACTGTTTTGTTACCCATTAAACAATGGCGCATACATTTATGCTTCTGAATATGGTAATGGTGGCGCGGTTTGATTTCACTTACTTGGCAGCACTAGAAAAGCAATTTTGCGACTCTGAATCGTAGGGAGTTCCCAGTTGAGTACTTGAACGTTACGATATGGCGGAACAGAGATAGCGATGATGGCCTCGCCTGCTTTTCAGGAGATTAATGACGTTTCCGAAATGAGCTTCCATCGAGAACGCAATTTCTTCGTGAACAATATTCGCTACAGTCGCTAAATGTCGATAAATCTGAACGGGTGGAGGCCATTAGCAGGGCCTTTGTGCGCACCTACACCGTACGTACGCAGCTGATAGATACATACACACGCACATTTATGCCTGCTATGTACACAATTTGCAATCAGCAGGCGACGCAACGGTCCAAAGAACCTCCGCCCTCCCTCTGCGAGGCAAGTTTATTTGATACTCTTCAATCACGGCTTGTTATGACAGTTTCACAACATTTTTACCTTCTTTCCCCTGTGAATAGCTGCAGGTGTATGTACACTCTAAATAATATTTAAAATATTATGAACTATCCCTCATAAGACATTGCATGAATTTAATTTTGACTAATTTATTTACTAATTGATTTACTTGTAGTGTGCCACCTTTTTATAACTTCATACTTATTGTTAATTCTGGCCTCTACGTACAAAATTAGTTTTTGGTCTCGTCTTTGCAGAATATATTTTGTTCTGTCACTAATACCTTTCCCCATAAAAAACAGTAAATTAATCAGCCTAATATGTAAACATTTATAAATGATGAATTCCAATTCAAATAAACTTACAATATATAGTATATGTTGGTTTAGTGCCATTTTCCGAAAAGTTATCACAAATCTTTGACTTAGCAGTTTAATCGCCATGTTATGGACCGATGTCACTTGCCACAAAGCAGATTTTATAAAATCTTATTTGTTGCTCTTATTAAATAACAAATTTCACATAAAGTTTTTTTTATTAATTTATCAATTTATCATCCGATGATGTTTCAAACAGGAATTTGTAACATATATATTTTTATTTTGGCGTTTACGTAGTTATAAGTAAAACTAATGTAATACGTGAAGGAGAATTTCTCAAAGATTATACTTTTAACTTCGCTCTGGCAAGTTTTTTCGGAAATGGCTCCAGTGACCATAGTGTCCGATAATTCTACAATTGTTACTTCGACACGTTCTAAATTCTAAAAAAAGTAAAAAAATTGTGAATAACAGTATAAGAAATTATACAGACAGTGAGAGACAGTCACAGAGTTTAAAATTTTTTTTAATGTTATTATTGTCCTCCTTACACGGTACTAATATATCAAATAGCCTAATTCTACCCATTCCGCACCCAGTATTTATGTATTCAGATTCAGTGGTTGACATTATACGTCTTGTAAACTTCGGTTGGTGGAGCCCCTGTCGGCGGATTTAAACGTCACTCGCCGGAACCACTTTCAGAAAAATCTTTGAGTGTTTATCATTCACGAACTGTATCATTTGATACGTCATGTTTACCTAATCACCTATACCGATTTTTAAATGATTCATGGCCTATATATAGGTGCTTCACATATTCGTATTCTTAAGGGACGATCTCTAAGCTATCCGGCTAAATTTCGTTGTTTTCACAACATTTATTCTATTAGCTGTAAATTATACAGTGAATTTAGAAGCATCGCACAAAACTGTATGTTCCGTCTGTCATTGTACCCATAAATTCTCATAATTTTAACATTATTGTCTGAAAATGATTTTTAATTTACTAACGTATCTTTCATAAAACATAAAATTTTCATTTTAGTACTTAAAGCAAAGAGTAACAATGTGTTTTGACAACAAACAAAAAATTGTTTTATCAAACGACAAACAAATTAAGTAAATTAATTGCTATAGTTTAGAATAAAATGCAAACATGTTTTTATTGCAGTCAGAAATTAGCAAACAAATAAATATAAATTAAAAATTCCACTCTGTTAAGTGGCCGATGTGTATGCACCGTATGATTTGAAAATTACAAACGTATTTCAATAGCCCAAATTAGTTACAATTGTCCCGGTTTTCAGTTGTTAATTAATTGATGGCGCCAACTAATTGAATGGTTATAAGTTCGTGTAAACGCTCATAATATTGCAGAACAAATTAATTCCGCGAACTGTGCGTAGAAGATCAGGTTTAATCACACAGACCTTGTAATTGAATTCATCTCAGAGCTATTTACCACGGTGTATCAATTTGCTTTGAACTTACGGTTCTTTCGTGATGGCGTTCCAGCGAGTGATGTCGGCCGATTTAGGTCTTTCAGTGGGGTTCTAATTGGATCAAGTATACCCGTGCCTCGAAGCATATTGCTCCGTCGTGTTACGTCAAACAGACAAATAATGTGAACCTAAATCTGAAGGAAAATAGACATCATCACGATTCACGCGAACAGAGTTCCTCCATATTTGCAGTGAATGAAAAAAAATTAAATAATATATTTATTTGACATTCCATCATAATTGAATAAATATAATAGCCATGAGGAAGAAAAATTTAAAATAATTATATTACAGCCATAAAACGTTTCATTCCGTCTTTTGAGTTTCGTCAGGTGATAAAAAATATGTAACTTTTTGGTATAAGATTTTAGATTTAGATTTATTGCTGTTTCCATTAGTCCTTGATTGAGGAAATGGGACACGTCAGACATTACAAATAACAAATAATTTTAAGAACAAAATAAGGAACATAATTACAAATAATATTAAAATAAATTAATAAAATAAAAAGTGTATAGTCTAAAGTTATTAAAAACACTACACACACACACAAGAGATCACAAGCACACACTGAAAAACACAAACACACGCAATGTTGTATCCTGAGATGATGTTAACTATATAAAATCTTGATGTGAAATACGTATAAATAATCAAAATTTGAAAAAGATTAATAAATTTAGAAAATGAAAACAAGAAAATGGAAAAAATATTAACTACCAAAAAATTAAAGAGTTATCTTAATTTCTATGAAAGCGAACGTTTCATCCCGATTTTGTGATTGTAATGTTGATAATACTTAATTTGTCTGACTTATTTGGTCATTATAACTGTTAATTGAATGTTCCTCCCCGATTTCATCGAAGATTTTAATTTTAATTTGAACGACATTAACAAAAAATACTATAAAATAATTTTTTAACAAGATACTTGAAATAAATGCATTCACCACACTTTATAATTAAGTAGATATCTGTACCATTATTTCTATTAATATTAAATATTATTTTCCTGCATATTTAACATTTTATTTGTATTTGTGTAACGTTTCTATTAAGAAAATAAATCGTTAACTATCGGTGTACTAATACGTTTTATAGTTTTTTAAGTGTAATAATTTTTAATAAACATGTTTCACGAGAAGTAAATATAATCTTAAATATATATATATATAGATTTGGTTTTGTGTTTACTCAGACTTTAAAAATATGTAGAGGAGATTATATTTACAGTTAAATAAATAATTTAGCATGAAAAATAATAAATTTATATCCATTTCCAGGGCTCCGCTTAAACATCAAGCAGACTGGGAAAAGTTGCTGTAGGTTTGTTATTTTAATATTACTACAGAAATCCACCTAACATATGGACCATAAGAAATTTTTTAATCTTCTGATACAGATCCACTAAATTAACGATTGTATTTATTATTAAGAATTTTTTTCAATATTATCATTCTAAACTTAAAAGCTTTAAAAGGATTATAATGTAAAACTTATTTACAGACGTGTTACTAAACTATCTAACTTGATAAATAAATTTTTAACTAATATAAATTGAAATTATAATAATTAATGCTATTATTTAATGTTATTACTGTATATATTTATTAACGTCTGTATTTCTACAGCTACAGATATTTGTCGTAATGCGAATATCATGGACTTATAAAAGAAAACATGACGTTTTCTGTGTTTTACTAATATGATGGTCCACATTAAAAACCAAAGCATGTAACTGTATCAATTAAATCATTATATGAAAATTTTAAGCTAGTTTCTTCAATTGATGTAAAGCTTGTGGTCACACAAAATGGTCCCTACAATTTTAACTAGGAAAAGACTTTGTATTATCAACATTTTGTATTGAGTTCGTTGGAAATGAGGAGTTTTCCAGTGAAGGAGTGGCAAGGTCTGCGTGAAGTATTTCCAGGACCCTCGCGGCCATTAATCTCAATCGTAGAGGGATCGACGACGTCACCAGAGCGTTGTAGGTGCCGCCTTCGCTGCTAAATGGCGCAGTCACTCACGGGAACCCTCCCTGGTCTGTCTGCAAAATTAGCTCCTCCACAGAGAACCCCTCGAAGCTTCTCCTGAATAACAATATCGAGCTCCAAGTCGTCGTCGTCGTAGTCGTCGGAGCGCTAATTAGGACTCGAACTCTTGAAGAGTCTTCCTTCAACGTTCGCCTCGCACACTCCTTCACTGCTGCTGATTAACAACTGTTCTCTAAGTTCCACACTTGGACATAACTGAGCCTCTCATTCCATCCTCTAATCATTCTTAGTATCTTCACTTACCAAATGTGTAGACTACACAAGGAACCCGAAACTAAATCCAAAATTTTACATTGACTGACTTTAGCGATTATGAACCAAAATATTATATTTCATAAATAAATACTTCACAATACAATTTTTCTTTGAAAAATACCAAATACGTATAAAAATTAGATAAATAAGTAGTCAAAATTAAAGTATTAACTAAATAATAGATATGGTGCCCAACGTGGGGGACTATTCCAGAACGTTGGCAAATTTAGAGTCGGTTTTAACGTTAATATTAAACATGTCTCTAGAAGTTCATCTATATAATTCAAATTGCTCCTATTATTATTATTATTTAGCTGCTATTGGGCATTTGCGCGGTGGCAACTATATAAAAAGAAAGCGCAATAGAATATAAATACAATTAACAAAAAGGAACAACTTTGTCTTGAAAGAAAAAGAGAAGTCAGGAACCATAGATTCTGGAATCATGTCGATTTGCAGAATCCAGACGTTATTCTATTTAGTAAATTTAATCATCGGATAGATTTGAACCCACTATTCAATATCCTTATTCGTTCAATAACACCAGATCAGTTGTTCAATGACAAACGTCTAATAGACGAATGCTAATTTATGGTATGAAGAATTATTTCACTGTGTGTTAAATATTCATTCAGCTTAATTGTGATTGTGGTTCTTGAGGAGAGAGCCAATTTGAAAACTCTTAACGGACTCAAAACACACACTGTTTTGTTAGTTTCAACTGCGTCATAAATGGAACACATTACTATTTTTTTCCACTTCGTAACATCACAATCTCGCTTCTGAAATAAGCTACCCAACTCACCGGCATTAATTTAATAAACGCATATGCAGAAGTATAAAGCTCAAAAAATCCTACCATACGCGTTGTGGATAGAGGACATCAAAGCCGTAAATGCAATTTATTACTGTTCTCTGGAGACAAAAGAAAGCAATAATTCATCCATGTGGGATTTTGGAGGGTGGGAGGGAAGGGGGAGGAAATAAACCTCCTCCTCCCCAAGCCCTTCTCTACCATAAATGCAAACACGCATACGTACGTACCGTAAAGGATGTATGTACCGTACTAATATGCTTTATATGGGCTTAGCGAAGCTTTAAGCAAATTCTGTTGCCCCTAGGTCTATTTTATAGGGACTGGGTCACGGAGCTTGAATGATTGAATCAATTTTCTGTGTCTTGGACATTCGGTGGGACGTGGGAAGATATATTTTAATTGAAAATACAGTATATCAATGAAAATTGATTAATTAACAATTTTTAAAAATCGTCAAGATATATATGTACATAGAAAATAAAATCTGAAAGTGGGACTATTAATATGGAACGTAATTACCTTGTTTTAATATAAAAGAAATCTATAATCAATAAGGAAAGGCAAGGCACGGCACGTTCATAATATTAGTCTTTATTACATCGCCCCTGTAATAATATTATTACATATCTGAACGGCGTTACGTCATTAATTAAACTTCATCAAATATTTGAGATCAGATTTGCATTAAGTACGTATGTACTCATATAAAAACTGTTATTATATATGTACATTTTTTAATTAGGCTACAAATGGGTAGGTTTCCACGTGGCAGGTATGTGAAACAAAGATACAAGAATATAATTATTTGAAATAAATAAATCGGGCGTGGAGACATAGTTCAATTATTACAATTATACCGAAAATAAATTTTGAAAAGCAAAAAAATTGTATCGTTCCGTTCTGGAAAAGATAAACAGTAGAATCGTACCTTCAATTAGATATTAAAAATAACACTTATAAAGGAATAAATTAGCCAAATGGATGCTAATAAAATAAAAATTTAGAACGTGTTAATAAAATTAGTAGTTGCAGGACTCATCGTAACTTTCTTGGAATCCCAAAAGATACGAGTTAAAATATTTTACAAGTGAGAACATATTTTATATAAATACAAACATTTGTATATATGAATTATATTCTGACAATTTTTACTTTTACACCTAAAGAGGTTACTCGAAACGAATGATACGTTATGCTAATTTTTATTTTATCAATAAATTCGAATTTTGTATTTTATTAAAATACATTATATGACTAAATTATCTGGATTATTCCATTTCAATTCCCAGAGGTCAGATAAAATTAACTATATTTTATTCTTAACTCATTACGATTGATTTTATGAATCACTACCGTAATCTTATTCACTAGAGTAAGTTCAGACCGAATCTGAATTTTATTTTCGTTAAAGTAAATAATATCTGAGACATGGAAATGAAAAAGCAGGTTCGGAATTTTCAGAGTAACGATTCCGTCTGAGGGGATCCAGGGAGATATACATAAAATATAACGTCCGTGAATAATGAATTAATGTTTCGATGAGGCCAAAAATAGACCAAATTTAATAAAATAAAACCAAAAATAATTAAATCCAACTTCATGTTTCGGTTCTGATTTCTACCCTCTTCAGGTTGAACTATGTGTTATATAAAATAATTATTGTTGGTATTATTTTATTTTATTAATATTTAGTCCGTTTTTGGCCTCATTAAAACATTAATTTTAAACTTAGTGACCTTAATAGTTATATACGCAAGGAAACACATCGTGTTCAGTTCAGGATATGTTTTACATTAAAACTAGTCCCTAAAGCTTAAGGACGATTCTTCCTTTTATTTACTATCTCTTCAGTATTAGAAATTGAAAACTAGAGGCATAAAATGATTGAATATTCAAGAAAAAGTAAATTTACTTCTTTTCTTCAACAAAGTCCATGGCCGAAATGATAAAAATCAATACATGCAGGTAAGAGCATTTATATTTTGTAACTGATTTTTTAAAACGTATTATTGAATAAGTGAACAGATGAGAAAAACACATTTAAATGGTAATAAAATATAGTAATTATTCAATATGAATTCCTTGTGTAAATTATGATTTTTATTCCTGGTCATTGTGACCAACTGTAACACAATTCCAGAAGTAAAGTAAAATAAAGTATCCACAACGCGCTTGACCATTTCTTCTCACTTGGCTGGTTTCCGGAGTGTATTTGAAGTGCATTAATTAAACCAGAAAATCACATGTCAGAGGGATTATTCCGTGTCATGCCAAGGTCTCCTCTTTTCAGGAAAGCCGCAAATCAGACATGACTGATCGGTCCAAAAGGTCTGAAAAGCATTTGGCTAACAGATCGGTCAGCCTTTACTTCATTCGATTTGATTATAATGGCTCCGTGAACACGCATCACACTAAATCACACGTCATTAGGCAGGTATAGATGCCTATTTTTGATTATGTGCTTCCACCCTACGCTGTACATCAAAGAGAAGCGACGTTACGCAGCTCACCAACTTGTTTTAATTTCGTGAATTGCGTAGCGAGTGGAAACAACTCTAATGACAAGATAATAGAAGAGAAGCCTGACTCCCAGTTTTTTTATATACATGAAAAAAAATGTTTCACCGGGGAACTGGCTCGGATTATAAAATATAGATAAGCCCCTATCTCTTTCACGCTGCGTTTCTTCACAACTTGCCGAGTTGGAAAAGGATCACGGACCAACGCCGAGCTTTAGGACGGGAAAGAACACTTTTATGGCTTAACTACATTATCTCTGGAACCAGGATGGACCATTTCAAAAAGTTAATACCAGTCAGAGAGAATCCGTAATAATGGTAATGACTTTGGTTCGAGGCTTTTCTTATAAATTGACCAGACAACCTAATGGCAATGGTTGATTAAAATTAATTAATTCCATAAGATAAAAATGGAAGAAAATTAAAGTGAGGGATGAAGTGGAATAGAACATTAAATATCTATGATCGTTACAAGGTGACGGTTCCAACTGCTCAGGCAACGGAGATGGCTGCCAACTGTTTGCAGCACATCCAATACTTTTTAATAAACTAAAATGTACGTTTATTGATTTAAATTTACAACTTGTCCTGACGGGTACATCAAAGAAATAAAATTATAATAACTCAAAGTAATGCGACTGGCGTAGAGAGGCAGCCACAAAATGTTAACCTTTACAATCCCATTAACAAAATTAAAACTTATTTTAAAATATTTAAAACTATATATCCGTTTGCCGCAACTTTATAAAACAGCTGAGGATTAATTACCTTGTATATTGATTTTATTAATTAATACTACGGATAGTTTTATTCAGGTATGAAATTCGAAACGAGAAAAATAAGCTATAAATAATTTTTAAAGTTTTACAGTAAAGTGTCTCCACTGAGAATTGAAACCAACCAATTTAAATAATAATCAGGTATGTATATCACAGGTAAATTATTGATGTAAAACAAAAATGTTTAACGAGCGGTATTCAAGACAATTAAAATGAATTAAATACAGTTTTATCGGTTAAAATGATTTAAAATTTGGTTAATATTTGTCGGGCGATCAACACTCAATTATGAGGTGTAACTTGATGTATTGTGGGATAATTAGAGTGAAGGAATAAATTCAAATCAAGAAGAAATAAGGGAAAGAAACCAACGATTGTAACAGGAAATATTCCTGTTAATCATGTGGTCAGAGTCCTCAAACCATGAAAGACAGTGTAGATGTATCTGGATTCGGTTTAATACAGTTGGAAATTTCAGGCATTGTAAGCACTTTATTTTAAGAAACTAAAATATAACGAACCACAATTAATTATCTGACTCTTTCTGACAGACATTATGCTGAATCATAAATTAGAAAAAATACTGTAGCGCAGAAGGACCTCTGCTCAGATTTTCACATTAATATATTTCCAACAATTGAAATTCGGAATCATACAGACAAGAGGTAAGAATTACAGGCATCAGGGTGTCACCCGGAAAACGTGTCTGTCTGCAGCTACAAGAGATTAAGGTTGTTTTACTGCAAGGACGTTCACCCTTTAAAAAATTTACGTTTCTTTAATTTTTTAGATATATTACGTTCAAATAATTTTTTTTTCCAAAATCAAAAATTTCCTTGTCTGTGCTATCTTTATGTCTACTATACTTCTACCATTCCAAGTTATTATACTGCCCAAGTAGCAGAATTCCTTATCTTCCTTCGATATTGTCCTTCCGAATCACTATTTCCACTACATTGGTCTTCCCTCTATTTAATCGTCATATTGAACTCTTTCCCCAGGACCATCTTGATGCCATTTATTATGACTTCCCAGTCTTTTAATACTACTATATTTCGGTCAAACCATAAGGTTTTATATTTGTGTATAGTGACAAATTTACTGCTCGAGGTATTTAGGTTATTTAATGGTGTTTAGACCTAGTTTCAAACGTATTGTTTGCCCTACGTAATATTTTCCATGATTATATAAATTATATAAATAAAAGTATGTAACTTTTACTTTTTATTTTGTCTTTTCCTCTTTATGTAATATTGAGTCAGTTATTAATTTTGAAAATGAGAATAATTACCTGCGAAATTCCGTAATATGGCGACGAAACTATCGTTTAGTTAAACGGATTTTTTTTTGTAATTATTCGTGAATTTAACACATTAAAAAAATAAAATTTACGCAATTTGGGTCTTCTTTAATCTAAATCAACCATTCTTCAGAAAATTTTGGTCCAGCACTTTAGAAGGATATGTC
This sequence comes from Eucriotettix oculatus, assembly GCA_034510155.1. Taxonomy (NCBI): domain Eukaryota; kingdom Metazoa; phylum Arthropoda; class Insecta; order Orthoptera; family Tetrigidae; genus Eucriotettix; species Eucriotettix oculatus. Next base: position 45,770,057 of record CM067382.1, read on the forward strand.
CAAACATAGGGTTGACCACAGAATATGACTAATCTCATCAGCAAACAAACTCTACAGAATGAATTTAATTAGCAGGGCAATAAATAATCCGCTTCGTGTAATTCCACCGCAGAAAATACACAGTCGAAACACAAACCAAATTTGAATTTCAGTGAAAATTAATTCTAGTTTGGCGAAAAGTTTACAGCACAACGCTTTCAATACCACTATAATTTAAAGCTTGCAGCAGTACAGTACAATTGAAATTTCTCAGCACTTCGAATTGTTCCTTCCATTCCGCACATGCCGGTGGTGGACACTTCTCGGAAGCACACTTCATTTTCGTTCAGCAAGCTGCTGCTTTTCAAATAACACGACGATCAATAACAGTTCTGCAACGTTTCTGACTTCACAAGTGAATGAAACTTTAACGTGTTGATTGGGAAAATTATTGATATTCAATCTATTACATTTAAATATATAATATATATAACTTGTCTTTTTTAAAATTATTTTTAATTTCTTAAATTATTTATTTGAACTTATTATTGCGTCACCCTCTCGTCCCTCGTGATCAAGAAACCTTCCTTCGATAAAACAACTATTCCTTTTTTTATATATAAAAATCATGAAAGTTTGGATCAGTAATATATTATAGTATATCTTCTTCTTTATCTTCTCTTGCAACAACCCATGACGAGTTACAGTTTTATTAATCAACTAATTCTAGAATGTAGTATAGAGAATTACCTTTCGTTACCAATGTTCTTTACATAGAGCATTGAGAATCGCGCTTAAAGAACATGTTTCTAATTTTAAATAGTCCAGTGGTAAACATTAAGTGAACTGTTAAGTTTAATCGGAGTTTTGATTGGAATAATGTTAAATTATATTTGTTAATAAAATATTCTGCGAGTTTAATGTCTGAAATGTTATGTATTAAACATAATTGTTCATCAGTTTATGTCAATACCGATACTATTAATCTCGGAAACATAAATAGCAAACCAATTTATACATCAAAAATGATTTTAATATAAACTTATATCCAACATTCATAAATGTTGAGTCTCCTCTGGTGTTATTCAAACTAGAATCAAGAAATTAAATTGTGCAATTTTCATCATATTTAATTTCTTGATTCCAGTTCAAATAACACCAGGTGAGGCTTCAAATTTAGGAACGAAACGTCTTGAGCAAACTACTGTTAAATATAAGATTTTTTTAAAACAGTGAGATATTGTAACTAATATCGAAAGCATGAGGAGTATATATATATATATATATATATATATATTTGTTCACATTTTTCGTAGCACAAATTCCTGATGATGTTCACGAATTGTGGAAGAAACGTATGGTAATTAATTCTTAAGTGGCTTCTTGACATTATGTTTTGGTAAAGTATTAATATCTGAAATTTTATACATTAAATGTAAATTGCCCATTCGTTTGATAAGATCCTTTATCTTATCTTAATGGTCATTCCTTTTATAAGCACGTATTTTATACTCCACTTTCAACTGACTTTTTAACCGTCGCTTTATTTTAATCGAACCCAACAGACATAAAATGAAATCTTGAGTGACTCGCCCATTAAACTATGGTCTATAACAAAATGTATCAATAAATATTAATAGCTTTCCTAATTGTATCTTAGTTGATGTTTTTAACAATTTACTCTTCTTCCATATTCAGTGATGAAGTTGTAAGCGTCTTAGTTGGCCCAAAATTTTATTATCTTCCAAGTTTTACCAATGTTCAAATTTTCAGTCAATTCATTCAATGTTCCTGCTATGATCCAGTCTCTGGACATCCCACCAAATTCCATAGCCAAAATATATTGTGAGTTTAACAAATTATTAATGAGGCACGGTTGTTTTCCAACATTCGCACATCTGGAGTGCTAGTTGTTGTGTGTTGTGACCAGAGGTGGCAAATTATGAGGACGAGTCTGGAGGTTTTGATTGGCAAGAGCAGCGGCCGTTGACTCTTGAGGTGTTAGCCCGCATCTGCGCTCCGTTCCGCCACGAAAGTTGACGTCCTCAGGTCCCCATAGTCAGTCTGTCCTTGGGCTGTTAGCCAGAGATCTGCACAGCCGGCTGCCCACAGCTCCTTGCTCCATTCTCTGGCCTTCGAAGGCTCATAAATTGCACCCACAGACGTTCCTGCGTTTCATAGCTCAAAAAGGTTTTTGGAATATTCTGCAAAGCCGACACAAATTTCATAGTGTGTTTACTCCACTCTGAACCGAAATGGCTGAAAATACATCCTTGTATTGCAATTTATCCACGAAATAGGCTACAATCAATTCCTTTCATAATAAATTTATTCATTACCCACGAATTTTCACTTTCATTCCTTGAGCAGATAGAGAAGAAACATGAATCTTTGAAAATCTGAAATTTTACTGCCAACATAATGACTTTTGCAACACAACATAACAGTTTAAATAATGAAACTGTAATAATATTTTTGTTTGAAGGAATAGATCTAAATACCTTAATTTTGATTATTTCAGCGAGTTCTGTGGTTGTACCTAATTTTTGACCCTTTAATCTGACATTTTATACAACTGGAGCGAATATTTTTAAACTAAAATTTATTTTTAGTTACGATAAGAATCAATAAAATAAATTAATAAGGTGAGAATAATTAGAACACTATATAATTAAATCAGAAAATTCATCTATTTTTATTTTAAATAAAGTGGTATACACAGTTTTGAGCTAACTTTGAGACCTCGTCGTATTAATTAAAAAAATACTACTCAAAAACACAATGTTTTGCGAATTTTTTTTACATATTTGATACTTGTTTACTGAATTATTATACCGCTTTGAATCTAAATTCGACTTGAAAAGTGTAACGAATGGTTTTTATTCTATTTGATACTTTTCATTTTATTGTTATTAATGTGGTATAGCCGCGAAAAATAGTACGGAGTGTGACGTGTGCTGAAGAAGGGGAGGGGAGAGATTGGAGGGGGAGTATTGTCCTTAGCAAGCATAGCCATTGGAAGAGTAGCTACTAGAATTTTTTAATATTCGTTATAGTACTCTTAACTTTTACAGACTAGGTTTTTTGACTTATAACATATTCGGACCTGAGCACAAAGTATTTCCTTGCGACAATGTTTCCCGAATAACGTCTACATTTAGAAGGTGAGCTGATAAAGTTTCGCGTTAAAGTGAACTACAAGTGGACCATTACGCATTTTATCTCAACACGACTTGCTATTTATCTCCAGTGATACCCGATGCTGTCACAAATGTGATTAGAAACATTGTATCCATTTTATGATATGTAATCCTGTATTTTAATAAGGTTAAATAAATTTTTCTGATTTTATTTCATATTTTAAGTAGATAGAGACATTCTTTGTTCGTAAGTAGCACAACAGTTTATGCATAAAAGTGTATTAAACAAATCTTTGTTTGGTACTGTAGCGACTTATTCCCAATCTGATATCTGTTTTCGTTTTCTCAAGTTTTTGGTGTCGTCTCACTGTTTCCGAATTTTCAGCTTCAAGACTATCGGTGGTAGTCTCCTTGGTTCTACCCTCAATACATCAATTCCAACCGTTCCAAAAATAGAAACCTGAACCTGGTGAACAGTTTGTTGATGATACATAACAGGAGCGACCACTCGTCTACTTCCAGTTTCAGGTATTCGTTAGGTAAACCTCGTTACGGTAGTGGATTACAGATCGACCACGCAAAACCGCATTTCCCTCTGCTGGCTGGAACGATAAACTTGCGCATTCCACTCAGGTAGATTTGATTTGGTCGGCGGGTCTCTACGGGACCGTAATTATCAGGATATTGTTGCATAACTGACTGTTACTCCCAGAGTCGCGGCTTTCAAAGCCTCTCCGATGTTGCTCTTGCTTCTAGCCGCTGGTTTACACTAATGAGTAGCCGGCCTGCTGGAATCTTCAATTAGTGACTTAATATTCTCGCTTTGGGAAGGCGAGTCTTCTAATTTGGCGAGCGCGAGCATCACGTCGATCAACATCCTCCAACTATGAGCACCTCTCTCATTAATTCTATGTTGACTCTGATCTACTCCTAACAACCGACTGTCGTTTATGGATAACCCGTTAAAATTGTTCATGCAACATCAGAAAAATTAAGGCTTTGCGAATCTAGGAAGAATTCCAGATTCCTGATGAAATTAGACATGAGAAAAAGTTTATTTTCAAGGTACAGATCAAAAGAATTCACTAAAACGGTTCTCTTTAATGACTCACAAACGACAAGAGGCCTTTTCTTAAATTAATTTTAATTCGTACTTACAGTCAATCATTCTTTATATTTATTTAGAGCAGAACTATAAGTATTTCAGCATATTTTCAATAACAAAAATAAATTCTAAAACTGAAATATGTTAGAATACCTTTCCGCTTCTTATCTTTGTATTCTTGACTTCAAAAAGGAATTTGTTACGTAATTTCCCCTTACGAAAAAAAGTGCTACATTACTTCACTCCCCCAAAATATCCCATTACAAAAAATTAAATGAAAAGGAATTCATCTATCAGAATGTTTCGTTTTTATATTTTCCACGCTCACGCAATATTATTTCAATTAAGAATCCCATATATAAATTAAAACCAAATCACCAATCCAATATTTTTTTCAATTTCAGTCAAACTTGTTATTTAGATGATTTTTTTGAATAGAGAAATAAATGACAAATACGATTTTATTTCTACAGAATCTGATCTTAAACTAAAAATCAACAGAACTAGGGTAAAATCAAATTAAAACTCATCAGAAAATCTTATGACACAGCACCAATTAAACCAAAAATCTTGAAAATAACGAGACTAATGCTTTATCTGTCATTCTACATTTTTAAATAATCTATATAAAATATTTTAATTAAATTGTATAGGGTAATATAAAAATTTTCATATGTTACGGACTAGAATAGTCGAAAATATGTTTGATAATGACCTGCAGGGAGTTTGAAACTGCAACAGTTATGTTTCTAAAATATTTTTCTGTTATTCTTGTGTGTAAAGTAGTGAAGAATTTTTAAGCCCGTTTCAGTGTTTTCGGGTCTATATTTCATAGTTCTGATGTCTTTCTCGCTCGGCCATGTATCGTATCCCGCCTCGTTACTGCAGGTTTGTCTTCCTTCCCTCACCTTGGTCGACATTTCGTGCCGTAACCTCAGTCATCATCCTTAATCTATTCCCCGTGTTACGTGCTTTGTTATGAATGATAAAGGCGCACAACGCATTTCGGAACAACTAAAAGTACCTCCATATTCATGGCACATACCCTGCTAGTAAAATATGTGTACGACCCCTTTAACCCAGGTCATGAATTCTTAATTATTCGGTTTGCATCCCAACATGCACCAGCCGTACGGAAAATATTAATTACGCGCTGAAATTTTCATTGCATGCCCCGTCGAAAACGACCAACAATTCAATTTCGCCATTTGCATATTGATTGCGTGGGAGCATTGTTTTAACGTCATTTGTGAGCCAATAAATTCTGAAATAATTTGGCCTTCCCGTTAAATTAAATGAATGGGACTTTACTTCTTTTCTTTGGCGTTGAACTGCCGCCCTCACCCTCCGCGAATAACATTTCGTACCTTTGCGTTCTCCGAACTCGATTCTACGTATATTGTGGGATATATAATTAATTCCACGTACGTGAGGTACAAAATAAATTTAAACGAGCTTTTTAAATTAATTTCTGCTGTCTTTAATACTTCTTTTTTTCCCTCATTTTTCTCTCTCTTTGCATTAAACGCTCAATGCATCAGACTTAATGGAAAAAGGAGTATTATTCTTCCTAACCTCGGGCAACATTTCTTCCCCGAACCTCTCGTAATTTCTCTACGCTCAAAGGAATGATTTGAATTCTTATAAACTTTCCGTAAAGATTTCCTTTTCCCTATAATGAACTCTTATCATTCAACGAGTGTCTTTTACCGGAGAACTTTAATAATAGATGCACTTTCTTCGATTACTACGATAATTGTTGGTTTGAAGACAAGTGGTTCAATCGTATAAAAAAAAATTCCGTCTCCGTCCCTAGGTAAAACCTTCTAACACGTAAAGGACATACGCTACTGTTTTATGAAAGCAAATTGCTTGTGGAAATGTTTACATGTTGACAGTGACATTCATATATTATTTGTTTTGAATACGTCACAAAATAAAATAACGGGGTTATGGATTAGAAAAGTACTGTATGACAGTTGTCTCCGTTTCTTAAATTAAAAAGACACGTCAGCTGCATTTTGTCAGTTTTCATGGTATAATTTACAAGCTTCGTGAGTAACATGTCTGCGCTCGTATTGTGTGTTTGGTTCCATTAGGAAGCCAAAACCGTTTCCATTGGCGTATTTGTGTCGACCGGAAGTCGGGTTTCTTCCGCGTGCTTCCTCCAGTGAGAGAGAGACAATGGCCTCGAGTTGGAAGCCTCCTTCCTGCAGGCTTCAAATTACAGGAGCTCACCTTCTAACATCTCAATAACTGAGCGATACACAAACGGTTCAAACTTTGACAATTCGTCTCGAGCGACGCGTGCAATAATAAAAGTCAACCAATTAGTAGTTAAGATTCTTCCTGTCTTTAATATTCCAAAAAAATTTTACATGCTAAAAATATTTTATTTTTTATAAATACAAACGTATTCAATTAGCAGACAAAATTATGGATTCAAATAAATACCACACGCAGTTTTCTATGCAAGTTCGCCTAATTCATTAAATAAAAACTTTTCAAAACTACTAGCACAATTAATTTCCTTCTTAAGAAAAACTACAAGGACCCACTTCAAACCTAAATCAAGTTTTGCATACTTTATAAAATCCGTTTCTCTGATTGTCATTCATGTTGCGTAGTTGCTCGTCTCAATGTTTAGACATAGTGTACAAACTTTTAAAGTGTTCAATTTTTTTTTTAATTTGTAAGTGTATTAAATTATCAATAAATGTGTAAAACAAGGATTCCGTTTGTCGCCCATGCTGTTTAACGTATATATAAAAGGCGACGAAGAAGGTTAAAAATGAATATGGAAAGGGAAGAAATAAAAAGTCTACGGTTTGACGATTATTTTGTAATATTAGAAGAGTTATAAGATGACTTGTAATCTATAATAAATGGCATGAACGTAATCCTGGAGAAAGAGTACAACAAGAGAATTAATAGAGGGAAAACCAAGGTGATGGAGTGGAGTATGGAATAACGAAGGCTGTTAGATTGGTAAGGGATATTTTTAAAGAAGTTAAGGAATTCTGCTACTTGGGAAGCATAATGACTAGGAATGGTAGAAGTATAGTAGACATAAAGATTAGGATAGCACAGAAAAGGAAGTATTTTGCAAAAAGGAGGAATTTACTTACGGCTAATATAAATATTAATATTAGGAAATAATTATTAAAAAATCTTCCTATGCAGTGTGGCGTTATATGGGTGACAAAACGGGGACTATGGGAGTTGCAGACAACTTCCGTAATATCGTACTATAGGAGAATGATCGAAATCTGATGAGTGGATAGAGTTACTAACGGAGGACGTTAACCAAGAGCATTAATCAATAGGCCTCGTTTTGAGAGATGAGGGTTTTGTAAAATTAGCATTAAAGGGAAGAGTGTGGAATAAGAACAGAAGAGGGAGGCAAAGGATGAAATGCGCTAAGTAGATTAGGGAGGAGGTGGTAGTTATGCGGATGAAAAGGCTTGTCTTAGGAAAGAATATCTCAGCAATAAAATCATACGCATCACGATGTAGGAACTAATATTATGTTGGTAAGAAAACCGTAGAGCAGCTTAGTGGCGGGTGTGGTTATCAATATCAAGTAAAAAAAAACAGATACTATTCCAATTATGTTTTCCGATATTTCACTCCCGACAAAGGTCAAATTCTATTTCAAACAAAATCGAGTGTGACGGATTACTATGAAATATCCAAAATAACCGGTTAATGTCAAATTCAAACTTTTTAAGGGTTTTGTAGAGATAAGGGACGATTCAGATATCTCATCCTTTATTATACGTTGTTTTTGGGGCGAAAAACTAAATGTCCGAAAATAGCACCATTATTGATAAATACTTTTTCTTTGGGGTCAAATACTGATATTTTCGGGCGCATTAAACAACTTAAATAGGGTCCAGTTCGTGTTAAGGAATTTGGTGTCGATTCCACAATTTTTGCGGGACGCCAAGTAGAAATGTGGCATTAATCAAAACGGCAAAGTTGAAGTTTTACCATTTCTGCACGGGAATGGTCTTTATTAGTGTCTAACTCACTGTTTCCAGTACAGCTGAGAAGACTAATCACACTTTTGATGTCGGAAAAGTATCGAATTAGCATACGGCGTAATAGGTTGATTATAAAATATTCTCAACATCCTAAAGATTAGAGAATTAGTATCTTCACCTGTCAAATAAAATTGAAAGAAGTAATTATCAGGGTAATGATAAAGTAAAAAAACAATTCACATTACGTTCTTAATTATGAATAAATAATATTACTCACTATTATAGTAACTTTTTGCTACATCGATTGCAAATAAGTAAATAGAGGTCAAATCACACTTTTTTATATTTTTAATCAATTTAATATTATTTATGTTATGACCACTGAATAATCTTTTTAGGATAATTTTAACGACATATTTTGCATATATATTATAATTTGTAGAAATAAGTTAAGGACTACGTACTCTGTTCATCGTCACTAAAACAAGTTCCAAAGTAACTCTCATACTTACGAACATTTTGAAATTTATCCTGAAACAAATTGATTTTAAATTACGATTAGTTTGCTCCATATTTATAATTAAAGGCCAGACAAGTGATGTAATGGGACTCAGTCGTCATTCAGTCTCTATAAAAAATTAGAACCGTTCTTGTAAATTCTATAGATGATTAAAAGTATTTTAAAGATAAATCCCTATTTCACACATGTTTTTTGGTTCTGTGAATTATGTTTACTAATGTCAAAATATCTCGTAGTCCTTAATTCAGCTTTTATACGTCCGACTCTCTTTATGTGCGTCACAAATGTCAGCAATCACTTGCCAACCAATTTTCCATACCGGAAGGTGGTAATAAATGCCACAAAGCATTAAAACAAGTCCATCGTGATTGAACGGACGTTCCGGGGTGGGGAGGGAAAAGCAGAGAGTTTTATGTATAAATATATATAGAAATATACTACAGGTCGCTGAATCGAATAAAATCCCATCATAAACTGCGGTTCATTGACCACGTCCCTGTGACATGCGCATTTCATATGCTTCTATCTCACATTTGACCTTTATAATACCTCAAAATGAATTCGCTTGCACCGGTGAAACTGATCACGTATCAAGGCTATGTCGCAGCATCTCTAAATATTATTTAAAATATTAATTGAATAATATAAAAATTATTATCATAAGGCTTTCATCATTTAAATTATTTTACAATCCACGCCAAAGATCTTCTTTCTGTAACACGTTTACAGATTTTTCATTTAATGAGTTCAATAAACTAAATAAATGAGGTCTAAAAATGCTCATATTCTTCCAAAATGTTGCTGCCACCAGACGGTACTTGTGAGGCACCGCTCAGATATATGTTTCTCATACATTTTATTTCAAGTTAACAATAAATAAAAAGATGGTCAAATAAGTCAGCATATAATTTTATTGTGATTTCATTAATATAAATAAGACGTTTCGTTTCCCTTTTGTGACTTCATCAGGCTGCAAATTTAGTAATTCACGTCATTCACTCCTTGAACCGTCGGTGGTGGAAGTTCGCGACACCAAATTCCTCTCATGTAAATACTTCAATACATTTAATGATCTATTCGGCTGAAGGAGTCAAGGAGTGAAGGACATGAATTACTAAATTTTATGCCTGATGAAGTCTCAAAAAGGAAGAAGAAAAGTCGTATTTATATTAATTAAATAGTAATAAAATTATATGCTGACTTACAGGCCGTCTTTTTATTATAAACTTAAAGTTAGAAAACTACTTTTGTCTCAGTGAGGCGAAGTCTTTCAAGAAGTAAACAGAAATTACAATGTCTGCACTAATGAAGATTATTTTGGTCGGCTAAATCGAGAGTGGCTAATAAGTCGACTGAAGAGAAGCTAGAAAGAAATGATTTAATTGGAGATGGGGGTATTGTCGTTTGAGGAGGAACTTCCCCTTCAACGGACAACCGGCACGCTACTAGCATTGTTAAAAACATGGAGACTGCGACAACGTCTTTTTAACAATTGTTATCTATTATATTTTAAGGATGAGTTTCTTGACGTACCACATATCCTGAACTGACAGAAATATATTTCCTAGCGCCAATAATTTCAGAATTGCTTTTACACTACGATGTTGCGTTTACAAAGCCTGCCTTTAAAGTGAGCTCTTGTTTACCACTACTACAGTATGGATGGAGTTGTCCACAAGACTAGCTAAATCTTAAGAACAACACCTGCTGAGTATTTTATGCAGTTCCGTACCTTTCATCTGCATTGTAGGACGATTGAACGAAAATATTTATTCACTGTTCAATCAAAAGCCACCATCATCCTTAATAGTATAATTTTACCACCTTTATTTTCACATTCAAATACCTTACTTTTTTATGAACAGTGTTACGACATGATAGATTACCACTGCCTGAATTTTATACCGACTGGTAGGTAAGAAAATGTTGACTGGTTGTAGTGAAACCACAGCTTCACTGTAGCACCTGCAGACTAATTACAGAAAAGGAAACATTTTTAAATATTCAAAGTTGGCTATGTTTTGAAATGCCAAGAAATTAGACTTACGGGCTACTGAGAGTGTTTATTAATAAAAATATATTAAGGAAAAGCATAAGTGGTTACAAGAAAAAGAGTTATTTCCAGAAATAGTGTTGAGTTTCAATGGAACACATTCTCTTATTAGACGGAGTAATTTAAAACAAGTGTTTATTCTGTTTGTGAGACACTGGCGTGTAAGCCCAAGCAGACTGGTTTCTTTCTTTCCGTGTCTCCCGATCTCTTACAAGATCCCGCCGAGAACTCGGGGGCGGGGGCGTGGGGTAGAAAAGGAATTATAAAACTTCCCTTCCGCGGCGGCTTACCGCGGAGTCCCTTCTACATTTCCGAGGATCAGGACGAAGGTCGTTGACGAAATGGCTTCCTCCAGAGACAGCATTAAGGGAGAACATGTGCGCTGCAGCCAGACCCAATCATCCGCACACAGCTTGGTGGCCAACTTGCGCCATCGATCTCCATCAGTCTTCAGTCGCTCTTAATAACCTCAGAAAACGTCCTGCTCGGCTTACACGGGACGGACAATGTCGATCTCCGATAAACACACGATAAAATGTAGTCACAAGGCACTCATTAAAAGAAGAAAGCTTCATATCTTACAAAAATAATATCTTGTGAACTTAATAAAGTTAAAAATGATTTAAGCATCCTCTATTAGTTTCCAAAGCTGTCACAATTTTTCATAGCCACTCTCAATTTCCTTTAATGAATAAATAGACGACTATGGGATCACATCCCTTTATGAGAACTAAAAATTCTGTTCTGGACACAGCGTGACTTTCCCTGATGTAGAAAATTAATGGAAAACTTATTTCAACGTCATTAACATATATTAATCAAACAATATTTCAGTTACATAACCGTAATCATCTTTCAATTACCGAAAATTGTAGAAACTATAATCAAATACACTATAATAAAATAATTATATTTTTGATAACTTTAGTAATTATTCTATGTTCACATGAAAATTTCTGTTTATTTCGCATTCCTTATGTTGGTTTTTTTGCTGGGAAATCTGCCAGACAAATTCTACCTCATGTCCTCTCAATCTCGTAATACGTGACACGTAGCTGCTAGCTTGTAGAGCTCCCAGTTATTTACCCACCAATGGTCAATAAAAAAATCAAAAACATAGTATTTGTCACTTTTTTCTCTTTTAAAATACTAAATAAACTTAGAAAGTTTGTTCAATGTAACTTTTCTAAAACAACCGTTGCTGAAGTACGTAGAATTTATTTTACAAAATTATGTCCACACATAAATAAAACACATGTTTGTTTCTCAGATCGCCCGATAAAATTAAAATGGCTGAAAATAAGTCAATTAATAATAAATAGGTTTATAGTCTTTTTTGAGTGTAGGCTATATGGTTTGGCAAATTTCAAGTAAAAGTGGAGTTTTTGAGGAGAAACAGTTGGTTTGAAAAAATAATTTTTCCTATTGATTCAATTGTGACGATTTTATTGAATTTATATCTAATGTAGCCTTATTAAGTTAAATTTTTCTCTCTTAAAAGCGTTAAAAAGCGCATGTGGAGAATAACCTGATGGAACTTCTCGGCTAAAAATAGTCCGCAGTTACGAGTCAGAGCAAGGAAAACTATGCCTATCTAGAAATTGCTAACTGATTTGGCTGGTGGTGCTAAGACAAATTTTCACTAATGAGGTTAACTATACGAAAGCGAGAAAGTGACTTTTTTTGTTTGAATCAACGGAGAACAGTTGTCTATTAAAGACGGAGAGGAGGAATGGATTAGCGAACACGTGACCGGATGAAGCAGAAGTTGCTTTGATCTCTGTGGGGAGAGATATTTTTACCGATAAGCCGTCAAAGCTTTTCTATGTTCAGATTATTGGGGGTTTCAAGTTTCTATTCCGAAATACGGGTAATTAGGGATAGACTGTCATTCAGAAGGAGAAAAAATTATCAATTAATTCCACTTTTGTAAATATTTTATTATTTTCTTTGAATATATGGAGAATTTTTAAATGTATATTCTTTTAAAATTCGTGGTAGATCTACCACCCAATGTTCATAATTTCACTCACAGTAAACATTTTCCTATTATTATTATTTTATTATTATTTTAAAAACTTTTATCGTACAGATTATCAGGACGATAACGATACAGTATATACAATATTAAAAAGGTATATAATTAACATGATAACGTGAAGATAGGTTAATTCATTTAATTAACCTACTTTAGGAGAATTGGTTGTGTTTATTTATTTTTGCGAGTACCTGAGGGGCATACGACTTAGGTGGGTGAGGATTGACAGGTAGAGAACTGATTTATGGAGGATTAATGAGGATGTGGTCTGCGGACATGATGGTAGAGTGGTTTAGGGTGTGCCTGAATGATCAGGGGGAAGGATGAGGTCAATCGGAAGTTTTCTTTTTAGGCGACGGGAGCGTGGAGGTGGAGGAGGATTGTTGTGAAATTGTTGGATCGTGGGGTTTGGGTGGTTGAGTGCGCTTATCCTATTATTTATTCTTGTGAGAGTCACGCTAAACACTTTCCTCAGAAAAATCATTAATATACCAAAAATTTTATCTAGTAAATATTTTGAGTTATGAAATTAATACTTAATGATTTACCAGTTAAGTTAATAAGTATTTATTCAATTTAATGTATGTATTTTTAAATGAATTATCTTATTTTTTTGAGTTTATACCAATATATTAAAACCAGGGATGGTTTATATATATATATATATATTATTGTAATTAAAGTTGAATTAATTCCGTTACATGCAGGTATTAATGCGAGTCGTTTTAGATGAACATGTACGCTTGTTTTATCTCCTGAGTAAAACAACGCGGTTCACACGAAAATGAGATGAGGTTGAATTTACTCAGTCTTATTAGGGCAGGAAATGTCGTCGGCAGCTTCTCGGGAAATCGCAATTTTGCTCGCGGAACAATTCAAGTAAACTAGGCTCGGCTCATGTGAAATATCCGGGACATTCTCTTGCACAGCAAAACACAGATCTTTCCCCCCAGCCCCGGCATATGAAAACTATTTACGCGCACTTTGTCTTCCTCCGCGAAGTCAACTGATTGCTTTCTCACTCCGGGGAAATTCGGTTCCGTCTCTCACGCCCTTTGAAACTGTTACAAGTTACGTGTTTTTCCTCCTTTAAATCGCAGACTTAATTCTTCATTTTGTTATGCGTTAGCTGCTACTTGAAATGAGAAACATAGATAATAACAATTAAAAAATAACCGGTTCAAAAACAACAGATAATTTGACACGAGAGAAGCAGTTAAAATAATAAAATAAACCAGAAGAAAACTTAAAAAAGATTACAGTTTAATTGCAATATCAGTCATATCATTAGATTGCGTAAGTAATCATTACTACGAATATATTTGAAAGTAATTGTGCGTGCCTATTATTGTTTTATTAATCGTTTCCTTGGCCATAAAATAATATTAAATTAGTGTTTTCGAAACTAATCAAAACTCTTTCGTATCAAGGCAATAATCAAGTATCATAAGCATTTATTAAACTCCTAATAATAAGAGAATCTGCAATGGTGTCAAAATTATTAGCGTCAATTAACTAGAGAATCTACATAATTGTGAATCTCGTCAAGATTTTCATTGTTTCCCTTCGTCATTTCAACAAAAAGTTTTTCGTGATAATTTTTAAGTGAAATTTTTGGTCAATACATTCCAAATCCTTTGCGTAACATTTCGTCATTGTTTTTTCTCAGATTTATGAGAGCTGTGACGAGTTGTCGGACTTGTTTCCGAACTGGAGTCTCGTGTTCGAGGTTTCTAAGAATCTCCAGTTCACTAGAGCGACTAACGACCCACTTCCGCATTTATACAACTTCGATTATATAACTCTGGAAGGATATAATCAGACGTTAACCTTCTAGCATGTTAAATGCTAGATTAGGTAAATTTTAGTGCATGTTCCTTAAACTGAACGATTTGTATCGTATTTGTACGCTTACATAAACAAACTATATGGCGTCTAACTAATTTTCAAGTTACTCGTAATACGTACATCATTATTTGTAAATTAACACCGAACACAAAATTACTATGAAATTTGAGTTTGCAATATAAGTTATAAAATAATGAGGGGAAATTTAAATAACAAAAGTTAATTTTAATAAAGAATTAATTTCTTTTATGTGTGGACGAACAGGAGATGTGAAACACGACACTACGGCGCCAGACCAATACGAAAAACTCTGCTGCCTATCTCTTCATGTATCTCAATATAATTTTCTTCATTTATATAAATATTGAATATTCAAAGTTGAAATAAATAGAAAGTATTCTTCTGTTCTGCAAAGTTAAAGAATTTTGTAAGTATCGAATGCAAAAATAAAAATATCTCTTTGGTTTAATTTACATTTTTCCCTTAAACCGCTGATACTTAATTTTATTATAAAAAAATTAATGTCCTTTTACAGACTTTATTCTTTTCATTTTAATTAGTAACAACGTAATTCATAACAACTTTGTTTTGCATAAAATTAAGGAATTTGTAAAGTAGAAATATGACAGACTTAATTTTTATAGCATACTTGTATCATGACACAAATAAATACTCCCCCAATTTTTCTTACTATTTATAATTGTCTACTATTTATATATATATGTTATTTTATTGATATTTGTAAATAGCGTTAATTTTAAATTTCTCATTCCCTTATCAAATAATTAATGTAAGCAAAATTTGTAATCTAATTAACGCTCACTCTTTTTATTGTATACGAATGTTCCTACGTCTGAATTATTCTGTTATAACATATGCTTGGTATCTACATAATTAAACGAATATTCCAAAAAATGGCGCAAACATTAAATTTCTCTACGGGGCGCTATTAATTAATTAAAATTTCGATTAATATTTAAAGTTAGGAAAGTAAATAATGTTCTATGTTAGTAACGCAATAACTAATGAGAAAAAGACTAAATATCATGTAAGAATGTTAATGAAATAATTTTATGAAAAATGTTAAGTGTTATTAAATTAAAATAACAACTCTACATCACTTTATGATTTACCCATTAAAAATATCCTTGACATTATTCCAAAATTAGGTGACGATATTGAAAAACTTTAGTACGTATATTTTTGTCCATATTTGTATTGATTTTTTTCTTTCTGTATAATACCCTTTCCATTTGAAAATTTAGTTAATTACTCGTTTATAAATTTACAGTTGATATATATTTTCTCATTTGCCTATTACTACTTTTGTAATTTTGTATTTTTTTGCGTTTTCGCCTCTATTTCTCAGCGAGGTATTATCCTAATTGAATATTCTTTACTGTAACATTCTGCGTCACAATATTTCATTCACTCAAATAGTCATAAACAAATTTTCATGGAAATAGATTATAATAAAATGAGTATGACGTACTCTTCCTAATTGAAAACTTTTTCAGATGATTACTAAAACTTTATAATTATAACGTGAATTCAAAACAGGATGAGAGGAAAAATTTCATAGTGTGATTTTTGCACAACTATTTAAAGAGAAAGCGTCCGATAGAGTGAAATATCTGTGTATCTAATGCTCCTTTGACTAATTTTTTCCCTAGTAGATAAATCATCAAATCTATAGATCTGAATTACTCGTAATTATTGACAATTTTCACCCAATGGAATATATTTTCCCACAGATCTCCTGAATAATATTCAGAGATGTGGAAAGTGTCAATTTTACAATTTATTGGGTCAAATGTTCATAAATTTATTACCAATATAGAATAAGACCTACTAATAGCGTACGCAGACGCTCTACAGTGATGTATTAAGGCTCCCAACGTTATAGGTTATTTTTTTATGTGAAATGAATGTACTCTGGATTAAAGTTATTAATTACCACTATTGGACAAATTAAAGTAGAGTAATGATGGAAATATCTTTTACTGATGAAAATGATTATGAAACTTGAAATAAGTGAAACAAACGTTGAAGATTATGAACAACCACGGACCATGTAGGATTACTAAGACTGGTATCCCAACTTTAAAGACGTAAATTTAAATAACTTGCAATATCTCATAGGAACTCGACGAATTGCTTTAATTTATTACAGTCAACTGTACAGTTTGTCTTGAAGCAGCCAGTGATGAGAGATAGCAGGCTCTTTTACTTCATAGAGGTTCGTTCAAGCCCAACGTTTCGTCGAGTTCTATACAACTCCGAGCGAGGCGGATGAAAGGAAGGTTGTTAACCCTCGGCAGTTCTGCAGGTAGCAGTCGCCGTCGCGTCGTCGGTCTGACTGGAATATCCGCCGACGGCTCGTGACGTTTCGGCTGCACCGTTACAGGTGTGACGTCATTCTCAGACCAGGCTGGAAGAGGGGGAAGGCCAGGTGAAAGTTGCGGAGACTTGATCTTGAAGCGGCCATTGTTTCCAGCTTGTGCGGTGTTGTAATGATCAGTAACGTTCTCATCATCTCAAAGTACTGAGTTCCGTCCAATGCGTTCATTCACCAGAGGGTGTTCATGTTGCTTTTCTTGTTATTTTTTCTGTCTTCATTGCCTTTAGGCTGCGCTTCAATTGAACCATTTCTTCTCTGTTGTAAATACTTGTGTCTCATCATATTTAGGAAATTATTGCCTGCAGATCTCCGCCGCCAACTTTTCGTGGCTGATGCTATCCGATTTCCTTGACTTGTAACTTAGCTGTTTAATAGAAAAAAGGTCTAGTGGCCTCCATATATAAAATTATAGTATGAAGTGAATCAGTTTCCTCTCCAAATAAAAATTGCTATTCAAAAATTAATAAACGATTTATGAAGTGACTAATATTGACATATATTTTAGGAAGCAGTTGGTAATGAAAACAAGTCCTAAATTACATGAAGTAGTTCTACATTTAAAACGATACTTCGTTAAATTATTTTTTAACAATTGTATTAGTTTTTTTCTGACTAATGGCAATATAATTCTTAGAAATTAATATTTCTATAAGACTAAATTAAAAGTTTATGTAAACTAATGGCAGCTCAATTTTTTTAAAATTAATAATTACCTCCATATTGGTGGAGAAGGTGAATAATTTTCTACCCATATTCTATAGAGATCGTTGTGTTTCTTGAAAGGTTCCAAGAAATGATGGAACTGTCATTTAAAATTAACATTATTTGATGGCCTGTCTACAAGGGAAAGCCACTTTCATGGGATTTAATTTACCCAAATATCCAATCGATCCAATTATTATTTAATATCTTCCCAAATAACCTTAACAGTAATGCTACTTTCGATCTCATGTGTTAGAAACAATGATAAAATTATTAAATGTTATCCAATTAGAAGAAGATAATACACTAACGAGTTACGGTATGGCACGGTAAAACCACAGCAATTACACGACGTTTCGATAGTGGTCTGTGCTATCATCTATCACCAGAAGATGATACCATTGACTGCTGTCGAAACGTCGTGTAATTACTGACATGATTTTTTCTAATCTATTCCAATTTAAACTCAAGAAAATGGACTAAAAATTATTTATATTATAATTACATATATATAAACAGTTAACGTCTCTAAAGAACATAAAGAATAATATATGACAGAGTGAAGTAATAAGAACAAAGATGATGCTAATCAAAGAACAACCTAAAGATAAAACTACCAAAGGCAATCTAGTAAACCATCATGTAATTTATTGAGAAGTGCCACGTTATAAATATTCAAGTGTTGGTCCAAAAGTTGAAAATTTTTATAATTTTCTGTTACACGAGTGTTACTTTTTATTTAATAATGGCAAGTAGTTCAGAGTGTAAATAAATAAACCTATCAGTGAACTTCAAATAGATGCGCTTCTCTTTTTAATGTTCCGTGATTCGGAATTACTTTTGCTGATTCAGTGCTTCATCATCGACCGTCTTGGCTCCAAAGTTATTTGTCATGGAAGGAAGAACACGGATGTCCTTGAGGCAGCAGATGGTTTCACGCTATGCTAACTTTAAGAGCTCACCTTCCCCACTTAGAGGACTAACTGCAGCGAAATACATATGCATATTCAATATTAATTACAGAAACTTCTGTTAATATCTGAAATCTAGTGAGAAGATGTGAGCGAAGGAGGAACCGTTACTTAAGAAAGATGTTAAGCGTCAAGCTTGAAGTAGCGTCTATTATCCACGTACATTCCATTCCTATAACCTGTTTGTCACTAGAGTAAGAATATATTTAATCTACATAACGGCTCCAGTTAACACTTCAGCCAAGGATAAACAAATTGCACTACTCCGCTAAATTCAAACTACGAAATGGACAACATATTGAAATCTAATTTTAAAATTAAACGAATAATTCCGACCATAATAAATTATATATTTTATTAAAAATGCAAAACAAATATCTGTATTAAGCAGCATAAACAATACATTAGAAAAAATTATAAACTAAATTTTTTTTCTAACAATTTAATTACAAGAGCAAACAAAACTAAATCAGAGATATTGAAACAAGTATAATGTTAAATTAACCTTATAAATTTTACATATAAATTTTAATAAACAATATTTTAAAGAAATATAATGATTAATTTTAAACAAAAAGATTATAATCTTAATTTGTACGCATGTATTTATATGTATAATTCCGGTGTGCGTGTATTCCTAATTCTTCCCCTCCTAAATTATTTGACCGATTTTGATTAATTATTTGTTGTTTTTATGGAGTCACCTGGATCATTTTTAGCTATTTTTTGTTATCTTTCCGACCAAACTTTGTTGTATTTCTCACATAGAAAAAATATAATCCCAAATTTTCACCCGGACTCTTTAAAAAATCTGTGGCATTTCACTTATACATATGCAAGTTCATTGCGTCGTATCTTGGCATTGTTTTGACATTTCGGATTGCTGAGTTTGGTATATTCCGTGTATTGTAAATTTGTGCATACTGGGTGTATTACTCATTGACTAATTCGGCATTGAAATAATAATCTGTGAGAATGTGAAAGGTGTGTTTTAAATACACGTTTATTCGGCGGCATTCACCTAACCTCCTAAATAAAACATTTTTTTTAGCATTCATTTGTGGTATTTGACGACAGTGGCCGTGAGAAGGTAATTTTTTTTAAATGTGACGATCTATCTGATGGTTTAATCACGTTTTGACAAAGTATTTACTGTCGTATTAAATACTGCAGCGGGCTAATATAAATTAATTACCAGGCAACGCGGGCTTCGACTTTTAAAGATTTCTTCAGTCAATTCAAAATCTGTAAACATTTCTCTCCCAATGAAAATTCTCATAATAGATGGAAACCTGACTTAATAAATAATGATACAATATTTTGTTTGTTTAAAAAAAATGGCCTAGTTAAAATTTTTGCGTTTATATAATTTCCAGGTCAACTGGAGTGAGTTAAAATTGTTTTTGAAGTTAGACACAAGACACCATTTCCGACCCAAAATTTGGCTTCAACATATTTTTATTATGGTCTCCTTTCTGTTATTAACATTAATACCTCATGAGGTTCCGAAGAGTTTTGGGTCGAAATTTTGTACTCTTATTTTTATTTTCATAAATATAGGTCTTTAATTTATTGTATTGACTAAAGTAAATGGTTTATTTAGTTTCTTAGTATAATTTCTTTCAACAGACGGAAAATATTCTACATATGAGTTCTTAGTTTTAAATAAAAATTTAAGTAATATAAGTCGGAAGAATATATAATGAGGATAAGTAATATTACAGACACATGCTAAGAAATTTATGGTATAAATGACAACCCTTAGTCCTAATGTTTCGGGACTCTTCAGGTAACAAGAATAATTAAGAAACCTTGGAACTAAACATGAAATTAACTACATTATTGCTGTGATACTGCCCATAGAGCTAAACCAAAAGTTTAGGAAAATTATGAAATTAAAATAAAGAAAAAAGTATTAAAAAATAATAAGTAGCTTGTATAAAAATGACAAGGGAAAATATGAACAAAATTTCATAATTTCCTGAAATAAATGTAAAATTGAATATACTTGTTTGAATGACATCCCAACACGTACTCTACATAACTGGAGTAAACAATGCAAAATATGTAGTTGTATTATTGTTTTGAATTATAAATCTGACTCTTGTGGAAAATGTTACTTTGTCAGGTTTGGAAGATCAATAATAAAAGGGTGCGGGGGTAGTGGTGAGTAATTACGAATGTGTCATGATTAGAGATGGGGAATCATATATACTCGTACATAGATAACCGTTGGAACATTTAAATTTATCATTTACTCGCCCAATTTTTTAAACCGGTTAGGTGGCAAAGTAATTGATCAAAATTCTTTCCAAGCACATAGGGAAATAAGTTTAATCTAATTAAAATTAATTGATCAATTCAACTTATAGACACCTTGGTTAGCCAATCTCGGTAATTTCATCTGAACTTATCAAAATGGTATTCGGTATCCGCACGTACTTTATAAAAATGTCTTTTCCGACGGATAAATTATTTTTAATGAGTTATATTTTAATATTATAAAAAGTCAGAGAAAAGTAATTGAAAATGTGATGATGCGCCCCAAGTTTCGCGTTTACGACCAAAGTTCTGAGTTGTTTAACGTTTCACGACTTCAAATCCAGAATGAAGAAGTGCTTTAATTCCTTATTGTTTTCACCGTGGAAAGTTTTCATTTTTACGATTGCATAAATCCTCTTGCCCCGGGCCCGGGGACTGTGGAGTGGTTTTCGTGTGTCCTTATATATATTCTGCAGATGATCCTTTAGCCCAGATTCCTTTCTGAGGATCTCTCACGTCCGCTGTGAGATCACGCAAGCACTCGGAAAGATTGCAGACAGGAAATGGGCTTCGGGAGCCCACGATAAAATAGTCACGACATGCACAACCTAGTGCGATTTCTATCTAGCTCGATTTACACGATAACGTTGCTCATACTTGTCCTTTTTTCTTCAACGCCGCACGTTTAATTAAAAATAATTGACTAACATTATTGCTATTCTAAACGGAGGAGATCAAAACTTGCGCCATTAATTTATAATTAAAGTCACACAACCGTTTTCAAACGTTTAGTGAGGATAAATCTAAATCGCAAGCATTCATTTATTCATTTTAGGTATAGCAGTCTAGGAGAGGACTTTTACGGTGCTGTTTGTTCCAAATTTAATTTAAATGAGGGCAGACATGATACTAAATTTGCCGTTTGCATGTAAAAGTTCGATTTTGAAAATTTGTTTGCGGGAAGCTTATTCCGTGCGAAAATTACTGTGGGGTTTTCGAATTTAGAAGGAAAAACACAAAATTCCTACTGTATATAAATATAAAAGGAGAGAGGTCGAGGTGTGGCGTTCGTTTGTCAGAGTTTTCAAAAGGTGATACAAGGGAAATTTCAGGAGAGTTGAAAGTGCGATGCATAGAAGGAAAGGAAGTTTACGTTAAAAGTTATCTGATAAAAAGTAATGATGCAAAGCAGTTGACATTGATGCAAAAAAAATGGAATGGAGGCAGTTGAAGATGACGAAAGTGCAGGAGAACTTCACCATCAATCTTTATAAATTACTGGTTAGGCGGAGCATTCAAAGGATTTAACTATACCCAAGTGTAGGGTTTTACTTATATATTGCACTTTATCTGTAGAACGTAAAAAATATGGAAGAACCAATTGATGTCACTCTTGACACTGGTTAAATTAATCGTATTTTCTCTGATGTTATTTTCAGTATATTTGGGAAAATAATTGGCTTCGATTTGACTTTAATATTTTCGCGCCCAACATTTAATTTATTTATGTATTATATACTAAATTATTAAATTTGGTATTAATAAATAATTGGCCGCTTTTAGCTCAATTCATATTTAATTTACTGTAAATTCAGCCGCATATATGGTAGCGTAATTTTCTAACAGCAACCACCACACAAAGTCAAAGGCAGAATTAGGGCAAACCCTGACTCCGCAAATACTATGACAAAAGTCGTCTCGTTGGAAGGATGGTCACCCTAGAGGGACGCGCCATGACGACCATGGTCCAATGACTGAGAAATGGTGAGTCATCAACCTGTGGTTTGGAGGATCGGAGAGGGATCTGCTTGGGACCTCAGACTGACTCTGACTGCGGATCTGAGTCCGAATGCTATTGAGGTCACGTCAAGTGTTGGCGTGAAGCATTAACATTGGTAAGCAGCCAGTCAGTCCATTCTTCCTGGTACCGCGCCGGTTTGTAACCAAATTAAACCACAGTTAATCCTGCGAAGAGTGAGGGAGGTCTTATGTTCTCTCAGCGTAGGCTGGCCATTTAATATTTTTTGTGGACATATTTTACGAAAAGTATCTTTATTAATTTATTAGGAATATTACCCGCTACAATAGATCGATAACACGGTTTTGATCAGTGTTTCACTTTAAAAGTTTCGCTGACATTTTCTATCTGTTGAGTAACAGTCCTTTAATTTCATATCTGATTTCCGGTTTTCGTTTCAGCACAGTCATCTTTAATATCTTTCTTGTCTTTGCAAAAACTTGTGCCAATCCTTTTTACATACATTTCTACTGACCATTTTAATGTTGAAACCTCTGCGAGTTTTATTAATATTTATTAGTCCATTCAAGGGGCTAGCCAAGTTAACTTGGAGAAAGAGTTTAGTGTAAAAGAAAGGTGAGAAGACATTCTTGTAGACTGAGCCTGCAGGTGACAAACAATACATAGTGAGACTTGACGTTGGAACAATAAGTTATAAGTAACATTGCATGTTTCATCATCTCAGTATACACTGCAAAGCAGGAAGCCATTTAGTGAACATAACAGATCATTGGAACATAAATTAATGTGCAGTATAATTAATTAGATACGCCCTATAAAAAATTCATGTAAACGATACAAACTTTGTATTATGTTATAATCAGTCCGAAAGTTGTTGAAACAAGAATAATAATATTTTTAAAAATGTTGTACATTATTAAACATTTTCATAGTAATGTATTCATTTTACAGCAATATGAATATTAGGCAAGATTGAATAAAAGAGAGTCATTCTTAAATAAAGACAATTGTTTCGCAGTTTGCAATGTGAAACGTGACGTCGTTGTTCTTGGGTTTTGTTCCGAATGAGTGTAAGAAGAAACCTTGTGGAAGGTCGTTGTTTGGAAGGAGTGGCTTTGAGTACCAAGGAACGCCTTGGTGAGAGGCGAGAGTGCAGTTTAGTCAAGTGTTTTGCCACAGACTTAACCTAGCTCGATTGACCTCAATTGGCCCGCTCAGTCATATTTCTATAACAATTACCTAATAGTAACTATTTCAAATTAAATACAAGATCTAATTTCATGTAACCACAAATAAATTCCATTTAAGCTGTACTATTCCCATCATAAATTAAAGACAATGAAGAGTTTTAATTCAAAACAAAACTGAATGATGTATAAAGAACATATAATAATATTACTAGCCATAGAGTCAGATAATGTATATATTGAGATGCTGAGTAGTTAGATTATCAGTGAAAGTTGTCACACAACGTCTCGTCCAGAATTTTAACTACATCAGGTGATATATGTGCATTCGTGAAAAGAACTCGAGTTTAATAAATATTTGGAATATACATATCAAATGTCATGAACTGAATTAGGATTATTTTGATAATAATAAATTCGTTGGACATCATTCTAAACCAAACATATATCACATTATAAACAAATTGTGAAATATTTAGGAATTGAATGGGCATGATCCTTTTGAACCGGGAAACAAACACTGTGTGGTAACTGATCTATTGTTACTGAAAATCGTAATTATTTTGAGTTATTAATTAGATGTTATAATTAAGAATAATATCAATTTTTATACAACACAATCTATTTCAATCATTAATAATAATTTATTAGTTATTTATAATTTTTATTTGAAGAAGCTTTCTCTTACATAGCCATATAAATATCTGCATTTATTAGCAAAATATATAAACAACGTAAAATTAAATATATATATATATATATATAATGAACTTATTGCCGTAATATAGAACATTATTTATTATATGTTAAGATTATTTTTGAAATTATTATCATGGTATAATATCATTTCATTTGCATCTAAATATGTAGTTATTTTTAAAAAATACGGTTTTTTTACTTTAATGAACAGTGAAGCTTATTCAAATAATAATTTTCAAAGCATTGATATTATCCTTAAAAATCATTTTATGACTTAAAAGTTTAAAATAAATAATGGAAAAGATGGCCAATAAGTCAGCAAATAATTTTATTTATTCATTTTACTTTATATTGAATATTACACTTCATATTTTAACAAATTTTTAAGTATCGAAATTAATTTTGTTTTTTATAATTTTCTTGGTGTATAGTTACCTGAAGTCTTCCACAAAGTTGGAAGAAGAGTTTGTATTTGTATTAATCAAATAGTAATAAATTTATTTATTGGCCGTCTCTTCATGTATTTATTTGAAATTAGTTTTACTTTCTGTGTGACAGGAATTTTATTATTTTCTGCCTTTAAATTCGTGATCTTAAAACCTCACTGCGTGTATGTCACTTTAAATGAAACCGGCTATAGTATATTAAGTCGTTAGTAAGATTAATTATTATAAGTAAAGTAACTGAATTAATCTGACCTATTATTGTAAATACAACAGAAAAGAGTGGCCAAAAATGAAAACGTTTCATCCCACGATTTTTGGGACCTGATTTTGAGACAGGAATTGGTCACTTTGATAGTACAATTATACTCTGTTTCGAGTTAAATATGAAAATTTTTGTAACTAGCCTAGTGCAGCTTAATTATTTTACTATTTAAATGTACTGTCCGTACTGAATTTAAAAAGTTGGATGTATTAGTACTTATATTGCTGGGGCATGGAGGGGGAGGCTCCTTCCAAATTTAATCTTGTAAGGACTTATATATACGTATGCACGTACCGGCTCTATATGCAAATTTAAATTGGATTGGAAATTAGAAGGACTATTTAATGTTTCTTTCGCGTGGCGTGAAGTCTGTACGATAAGATTGGTTATTTAAAGACGCGGAGAAACGAATCTTCAATAAGAGTGTAACTGCATTATCAAACACGTCCAGGGGCAGATTTAAGACGAGATACGTCTCAAGTAATTACAAAAAAGAGTTTCCCTGACAAAAGCGCGTTGCAGAAAGATATGAGGCGCCTCGAAGCAGATAAGTCACGAAGTTCTTGGCGATCGCTAAATCTCACACTCGGATAAAACTAGAGGGGAGGAGAGACTAAGTACCTCCTTAGAGAAGGGGCGCAGTATCTATGCAGATGTAAGCCGCCTCCGTACTCCATCTTCGAGACTGCAATTTAGAGGATCCTCTTGGCCTCTTTGACTCCCGTGTTTATCGCTCCCACGCACGGCAAATATGCTGCCTTCTCAAAATACATCCTACATAATTCCACAAAGAGGCAGTGACAAGAGGTTTCATCTACCTGCTCATATTTTTGCCTTCCCTAAATCACCTTTGAGATCAGAAGCCTGCAGCTTATTAGGAGGATATAAAAATAGATAGCAGAACAAAGTCAAGGATTTGTACATCAGGATATTTATGTTCCACTCCTCCAAAACGAGGAGTTATTAATAAATAAGTTAGAAAACTCACAATGCAACTAATACAAATTTAAGTTACATAGAAAACTTAGGTGAACTTACTTGGTCACTTATAGCTATTGGAAATTTAACAAAATAACAGCCTGTTAATGAGCGTTACAAATTTTTTAAAATACTTCTGACAACTGTATCCTTGCTCGAAATTTGTGATTTACTGCAAGCGAAAATTTTTAATTATTTTTTATAGAAATAATAATATACTAATCTTCGATAGCATTAATTCATTATTCTTTTGATCGGACCCTTCATATTAAAATATAACGTTTATACATTAGAATAATTAATCAATATTCAATATTTAAATTAATCTAACACTTTTCAAATTAATTAGAAGCGGCCAATAAGCCGGAATTCTTAAATTATTCAACACATAAGATATAACTTTTTGCACACAATTTTGAAGCTCCTTCAGGAAATCAATACATAAACAAAATTCTTCTGCTGTTAACTAAAGAAAAAAACTTCATAACATAATTAGAAATATAAATCGACAGTAATTTCATTAAAATAAAATTTGTTCCGTTTTTAATTAAATTGCTTAACGTACAAAAATTTATAATCTTTATATATCTTAGCTAAATCAATTTAAAATAGAATAATTTGTATTTTAACGAAAATAAACCATCTCAAATTTTTAATAGGCATTAAATTTTTAATCTGTAGTTAATAACAGAAGAATTCATAGTTTGATACAAAAATTGTAATTTTTTATAATTATTTACTCAATTGTTACAAAACATAAGAAACTTAAATTTCCAATTTGTAATATATATATTTTTTTCTGTAATGAACTCCAGAGAGAAAAGTTCATATATCGTTTTGCCTGAAGTGGTCCCAGAACTGAGGACCAAACAATGTAGCTCTAGAGTCTCGTTTAAACATACAATTATTAATTTGTTACAGCCTTTTTAGGGTTCATTTAAAATATTTATATGTCTCCTATTGGGGAAAATAGAATAAGCATAAGTAGGGGATATCACTGTAAGTGGGAAAAAATAGAGAGAGAGAAAAGAGAGGGTAGTAGAGTTGGAGAGATGTTACGAAACTAAACATTGAGATTTAAATATTTGTAAATGTTGAAATAAATTTGTTTAATATTGATATGTATAGCCCGTTAATAATTTAGAAAGGTAATAAGATGATCTGATTAAGAAAGAATAAATGTATGCATTGAAAATTAATTCAGACTTATGTTGCAGTTATTTTTACAAATGAACTGAAACCGTATGAAAGTAATTGAACTCTGGAGTATTTGACGAGTAATGGTTGAATAACATTAGTATTGGACGAATGTAATTAGGTAAACGTTACACATTGCTCAGATTAAAGGGATCCTATCCTAGGTTTACAAATTGACCTAAATAACTGTTCTCAATTGGATGGCGCCCAGAGAATGAGTTAATAAAAGTTTATCATAATATTAACTAAAGTTGAAGCAGGGAAAGAAGATAGAACTAATATTATTTGAAATAAATAAAATTAGTAAATAAAAATTTAATTTTCTGAAATTTTATAGGCTTTGTGTGTAAATTTCCTTGAACGTTCGCTTACTTTTTGTGATCCATGAAAAAGGCCTGACAAGGGAACATTGAAAGCAGTACTCACCAGGGGTCACATGTGAGAGGACAACTCGCAGACTCTCTTATTCGTGGTCTGGTGTGATTACGTGATGTACTCCGGACGGTAACACTCGACCAACTAGTCCCAATATTACCTGCAGCGAGGAAGAGTGAATAGAGCGACTGAACGCTCTCGGAAATTTAAATGGTGGTAGTTCCTGTACAGCGACCAGAAAAATAATTGTAAAATGTGAAGCAGCAATAAAATTCCAACTAGACGAACACGGTGTAGTGTGTGGTTACAGGATTTTACATAATAATTATCAAATCCAAGCGTCAGTCTTTGTGTGGAGTCTTACTCTGCATAGTTGCTTTTAGAATACAGTATACAATAGCTTTGTTTTGGTTCTTTATTTTCGTCTGCTACTTCAAACCAACGATTTTTTTTCAGCTAAACGACATTATCACATCGCTTTTCCATTTAAAATTGCATCAACGTCGCGAGTTTAAGCTGAGTGCAGAATTAAATCCGTCCGCTAATCGGATTTATCTATATAATATGCTTTTCACGTTATATAAACTTTTACAGATCAAATTTAATAACTATTTAATTAAATAACAGTGGAGACTTGAAACATCTACAATAGTAACATAAAATAGAAAACAGAGTATTCATTGTTCACAATCCATAATAACAAAGAAGTGACAAAAAAATTCATAAGAAAAAATTTGACATTACACTATGTTAATGAAAATATTTACTAAAAACACACCCACAGAGTTTCTTCCACAATCCGTGAACTTCATCGGGTTTACATTAAGAATAATTTGAAATCAACAATACTAGAAAAGATAGAAACACTTAAAGGAGAACAAAGGTCTTATTTAAGAATGCGGACGTAAATGAAGCTAAGATTATTTGCAATTCGATATAACTGTGACTAGGTTAGGTTTATAACTAAAAGGTATATTTATTAAGGGCATTAGAGAATTTAATCAGTTATCAATAGAAATTAGCGAATGTAAGACTATTATTAAATTTAAGAATGGTTTATTTAAAGATTTAAGTTTGTTGGATGTAAATAATGAATACTGTAGTAGTGAGTATTATTTCTGTGCTAAATAAATTAATCTATAATTAAATAGTTTTTCTGACAATCAAAAAAGAGTTTAATCAACGACTTTGTCAGTTTTCTTAATTTAAATATTAAACATTACAACGTTTCGTCTCTCCTTTGAGACTTCTTCAGGTAAAGATTTAGGTTGATGGAATGAGGTTCCTTGTACAGCTAATTTTTTCTGTGAATAAGTCTCAAATGAGAGACGAAACGTTGTAGTGTTAAATATTGCAATTTAAAAAACTGACAAAGAGGCTGATTTAGCTCATTTCAATTCATTATCATTATCAGTTTCAACGTTCATTAATGAGAAATTATATTTTATGTGAATTATTTCAGATATTAATCTCATATAATGCTTAGTTTCCAGTACAATCTTTGGTTACTTTATGTTTACTGAGAACTAAGTCTTTGACACTTAGCTGTTTCGAATTGGAAGGTCAGGTTTTAAGACAATCCTGTTTTGTCCTGTGTAAAAACCATTGCAATTATAATAGTATTTTTTAAACAGTACATTATGTTTATCCAAATTATTTACACAATTGGTATAAAAGTAAACTAATTGGTTTAGATGGAAATCGTGGGAGAAACGTTCTATGTATATAATAATCATTTTGTAAACATTCTGTATGTACTGGTAATTTCATAAGCTACTTATGTACCATCATTTATTCTGAAATACCAGAACTACAATGCATTTATTTAATGAATTAAAGATCGAAGGTTTCCCGCATGTTTTTACTGAATATAGTCCTCTAGAGTTTCATTACAGTTAAAAAATAATTGTACTGTTTCTATACCTTTTTATTATTGCTTTTTCATCATAAATATGAATGTATTTAAGACTGAATTTCTATTTTTCTATTTTACAGACATTTTTTGCCTCTGAGATTTTCCTGAAACTTCCGTTCTGTTCTGCTCTGAAGGTATGTGTAAATAATTTGATTTTAGTAACTGCTGGTTTTCTCCACCATCCACCCTCACTCTTAGAGCCTGAACAAAAGTTTAACCAGATTTTTAAATGTGAGATCATAAATTTTAGCCTGAAAGTTTGAAAAATCTGTGTAATTTGGCTTAGGAATCAACCATCAGCAAGGTCATTGCGACACATCTTGGAATTGTTTTAACATTTAGATTTCGGATTGCTATGGTGTTTGTAGGTTTAGAAAAAGTCTTTGATATTGTAGACTGAAATACTCAATTAACTTTTATAAAGATGCCTTTACAGAAGAACTGCAGCTGTTATTATAATTGAAGGGCAAGAAAATAAATCAAAAATTAATAAAGACGTACGTCAAGGATGCAGTCTTTCGCCAATGATCTTTAACTTTAGAACTGGCGAAGAAGAAGAAACTTGAAACAGAATATAGAAATGGAATCGTACTGCAAAGAGAAGAAATAAAGACGCTACGTTTTGCCTATGATATTGTAGTATTACGGGAGTCAGTAAAATACTATGAAATTATAATAAATGGCATGAAAGTGGTCCTGGAGGAAGAGTACAACATGAGGATTAATAGAGGATAAACCAATCGGACGGCGTGAAGAAACAGTAAAAAAAACAAAGGGTGTTACATTGCGAAGGGATATTTTGAAGGAAGTTAAGGAATTCTGCTACTTGGGGAGCATAATAACTAGGGATGGTGGAAGTATAGTTTAACATAAAAAATAGGATAGACAAGAAGAACTTCGAAAATTGGAGGAATTTACTTACGGTTAATAAAAATCTTCCTATGGAGTGTGACGTTATATGGGTGAGAAACGTAGGCGATAGGAATTGAAGAAAGTAAACGGATAGAAGAATTTGAAATGTGGTGCTATAGAAGATTGTTGAAAATCATATGGATGGATGGATAGAGAAACTAATCAGGAAGTCTTAAGCAGAATAAGAGAGAACAATATGGAGGACTTTGACCAATGAAGGGATAAATAGGCTACGTTTTGAGGTATGAGGGTATTGTAAAATAAGCATTAAAGGGAAGTGTGTGTGGTAAGAACAGAAGAGGGAGGCAAATGATGAAATATCATAGTGGGATGTGGGATATGGTAGTTATATAGAAATGAGAAATCTTGCGCATAATAGGTTTGCGTGTAGAGTTGCATCAGACCAATCTAAGGACTGAATACCATAACATCAAGATTTATGATACTATCCGTATATTGTAATTAGATGCATACTAAGTGAATAATTTATCGATTAATTCGACGTAGAATAAATGAAGTGTATTTTAAATAATATTTTATGCAAACGTGAAAGGTGCATTCTTTGAATTACGATTTATAAAATTGATATTCCGCGGCATTCATATAACATTCTAAATAAAACAATATATTTTTTCATGGTACATTTGAGTTATTTCTATGATAGAGGAGGTCAAAAGATAGATTAAAAAAATGTGACGATCGATCTGATGGTTTAATCACGAGCTGACCAGGAGATTACTGTCAAATTAAATACTGTGGCGGGCCAATGTAAATGAATTACCGGGTAACACCGAGCACTCAGCTAGTAATTATATAGATACTTCGTACATTATATGAGTGGAAATTGTCGTTTACGATCGTTATTAATGGGTAAATTCTCAGCTTTATCACCAGTCAACATAGAATGTTAATTATCTTCTCCTCCTATTGATCGTGATGAGATTTTTCTGTACTTCACATCGGTAAGTTCCTCCTTTCTTGGAGCAGTAAAAGCATAAATATTTTGGAAGGTAAGCTATCGAATGGCCCCCGCCTTTGTTTGGTCTTCTTCGGAGAGGACTTTGTGCTTTTGATTGATTGCTCATGAATGGTGCACGAGGCGGGTCCTGATTGATACCGTATGGGCGCAGACTCCACGAATAATACCAACATTCATGAGATACAACCGCACCAGCTTTCCTAGATATGTCCACTTACGGGAGGTAAAAAAAATCGTATCCAATATACCCAACGATAATGGCGGTAGTAACGGAAACCATGAAGTAGGATACAACTTGAAGAACTTACAGAATTGCGTCGGTCTATATTCTTACGACGCTATTACCGACGCCAGACAGTCGGACTGCCAACCTTGAAAATGTCTCCAGGTCCAACTATTGACCATAATCGTTATTATACTGGAATCTATTACTCCGGTAACATTATTTACGTTATGCCGATAAAACTGAATCTTCAATTCCTCATAATCCAATTCCCTCGTAATGTTATATTTATTATTTCAATAATACACCTACGATACTCAAAACTCCACGCTGTTATTATTGTTCGTTATGAAGCCAATGGGATATTTTGGCTTACAGGATGCATGTAAACCAGAAATAAATATCAGTCCTCAGAGTCAGCTGTAACAAAATTTATAGTCGTGAAAACAATATTTCAGACAAACAGACATCCAACTAATTCAGTAAAGAATGTCTATAACATCGCCTGAATGTCACTGGAATGTTTTAAATATATTCTATTTTTCTTTGTCACATCACTGCGTTCTGAAACTTCATGTCTCTTCTAAAACTTTCCTCCTGGTCGAAAATTTAGTAATATTCAGAGTAATTACTTTAACTGAAAGCAAATGCATTGCTGAATAGATGTTTGCCTTGTATATCGCACTGCGATCAGTTTATTTATAATTATTTAAAATTTACATTTATTACTGCCTTCAATATGCTTGTGGCAAAAGCGTAGTCAGGCACAGACAAGAAATTCCAGGAAGAAGCTTTCAACCAGAAATAGTTCACAATTTTCTGGGAAGGCAATAAGACAGGAAGCGGATAATTATAGGTGAACTGTAAGAAAAACGGTGAGCGTAGAACGAGGCCAAAAATTAAGAGATAGGGCGAGAAACACTTTTGGTTTAGAATTCACTGAGCGAGGATCGGAGAGAGAAAGCAGATGGACGTTCAAGTGACAGAATGAACCGGATTTTGCTTCCAGCCATGTGTCTGAAGTCCTTTTCCGGTAAACAGCGAGAAATTTCTATCTAGGAGTTTTTGCGACGCTAAGTTGATTAATTATTTACTCAAAACTCCTTTCGAGTTTCCATACCAAAACACTGTAACCTGGAGGTAGAATTTCATGTTGGAGCTGTCGGTAATATTTTTCTTCAACTTATATCATTTTCCCTTGTTTATATTTTCTTTTGGTTGTTTTGTTCATTGAATAAACGAAAATATTAAAATTTAATTGTGATTTAATTTGCTTTACAACGTGACGTGCCACACTTGGCATTTAAGTTGCACTTAATATTATCGTCGATTTACTCATTTGGCTAATCATTATTATTGTATTATCATTTAATATATCGTACATCATCGAAATATAACTTTGTGGCGCAATCACTACGGACGTGATTGAAAAATTAAAAACAAAATAGTAATTATATACTTACACTCAAAATGTTGAAATTCTTTTAAACCGAAGAAAATGATACAGTGATGTATAATATCTTTGTAATGAAATGTTAATTAAAAAATTGCCGGTAATAGACGCTTTTAAGCTTCGAAATCGATGGAAGCCGTACCAAAGGGGGATTTAAATTAAAATGAGCAGTTAATATGATTTGCAGTCATTAAAATTAGAAATACTAAATCCAAAAGTTTTAGCATATTTAACTGCATATTGAACATGTTACAGAATGTGATACGATTTTGGAGAAGCATTAAATGTGTTTCAATCGATTAAAATGACAGTAAGTAACATGAAATGTATTATTTTCAAATATTAGAAGTTTATTTAAATAACAATAAATAAATGAATTCTAACAGCCCCTTTGTCATTTTTTATTTGATGTAAAACATGAAATATACGTTTCGTCTCCCATTTGAGACTTACAATTTTGTGAGATTAAAATCATATATTATGCTTTAAAATGTTTTTTAACATAGTACTTAAAATAATTCTTTGTAATTTTCACTTCAAGATGTCTCAAATAAAAGACGAAACATATTTATTCCTTTAAAATAATTTAGAATAGAATTGTATTCCATACTTAATCGATTGATTTTTGTACTATTGTTTGCATTCAGGATGAAAATAGTCGTTTAAATGCCGAAAGCTACCTTTATAAATAAATGAAACCATAGAAAAAATTGTGACAGTCAAAGAGTTTTTAATTATTATTTTAAAAATATTCTTTACAAATTGTTTATATAAATTATTATAAATTTAGTAAAAGTATACATAGATGATATTTAAAAAAATAATAGTGAGTTTAAAATCTTAAATCAAAAATGAAAGCTCCAAGGTAAAATATATGTGTGGGTATAATATTCGTTTTTGTAGTGTCATATTATTGGTAAATTATTAACAATTCGGAATTATATTCAGTTATTATATTTTGCCATTTTTTATTCATCGCATGCAATTTTTATAACTTTTTCACCAATAATTTTCACAAATAATTTAACACACTTTCTGTAAACGAGAGAATATAAAAATTTAACAATCGCGAAGTTTATAATTATAAAATAGTCTATCTGACAATTAAATGAGTTAAATCAACCTTTTTGTCAGTCATGGAGTGACTTTCCCTGTACAGCTAAATTTTTCCCTGAAGAAGTCTTAAATGAGAGATGAAACGTTGTAATGTTTAATATTTAAATTACAGAGGCTGATTTAACCCTTTTATAATAGTGTAATTTATTTGTATTGAAGAACAGATGAAGCATGATTGTAGAATTGTTAACTATATTTCAGCGACGATGAGATAAATTTAATTATGCAGATGAATGTGGTGTAAATGAAATTACCTCTATTAATGACTTCCGTTTTTTTATTCATACCGGAAACCGTATCTTAAACCCAGTGATGCAATTAATATGACATCAGCAATAATGAACTCGTATAAATGATAATCGTTACAGAAAGCGTGGCACAAACTAAAAACTATGGCACGGATCCTGTTTCCACTAACGATTCTCCGAACCTGCAACTCCCATGCTCATTATATTCTCTTCCAGTCTCATTTCTCAGAGCCACCAGAGATTCTATTCTCCTTTTTCTAAAAAAAACATGTGATGAAACGATTCAAATGCATAATTAGTCTCATTTAATTATGCTCTCTTGTCCATGGAATTTGTAAACATAATTGATACGATAAAACGGAGAGACGTCATTAAAATATTGTTCTATACTTAGCAAGTGCAATCACCAATGTTTAGATATTTAAATTTAAATCATTTTGAAAAATAAAATTTTAATTATACGTTTCTTACAATGACGTTCAGGTAATGTTAGCAGGAACGTTTGATGTAATAATAAATTTAGTATTAAATAACACAAAATCGTTTTTAATATTTACTCTATTTAATCAGGTCATTTCTTACTTTTACATGTCTTTAAAATTATATTTCACAGCGTTTATATAATTTTTTATGTAAAATGAATAAGCAAAAGTTGTCAATGACATAATTTGAGGTATAGAAATTAAGAATGATTTTTTATAAATTCTCAGAGTCATAAAATTCGAAAGAAGTGTACATTTTAATTTCTACAACTTTAACTTCTATTAACGACGATTTAAATGCAAAACAGCGCCGGGCTCGTTAAATTTAATTCCCGATGTCGGCTTAGCGTAACATGTTTTAAATTATTTTAATTGCTTTGATGCGTGCTTGCATTTAAATTTTTTAAAATTTATTTCAGTAAATTAAGAATGAAGTATTCGTGGTGCTTTTTCTGGATAGGCCGTAACAGGCCATATATATAAGCAGAGAATAAGTTTTGACTGCTACAACGACGATGGGAGAATATTCCCAATCAGGAAGCTGAAAAGCTGCTGTTTGAGGAGTAGACAAGCGTTAAATTGGAATATTATTCTTTAGGAAATAAGTTTGCTTTTAGGAGAATAAAATAAGTACGATTCATTCATACAAGGGACATGTTAAGCTCGGAAAGCTGAAAGAAGGGGCTGTGAGTCTTTTCCAGGATTGTTTACCTAAAAACTTGCATAATTAACTCCAAGAGTTGACATCCTTGTAATTCCTTACGTACAATGTACAATGACTGGGAATAATAAAAGATCAAAGGCAGGAATATTCCATAGAGCTTGCCAAATATATGTTAAAAGGAACTTTATTCCTCAGTCAATAGTAAAAGACTTCGTAATAGTATTAATGGTTAATCTTAAGAATAGTTCATATTTGGTGGATTTCATCGACAAATATTTCCTTCAAGGCAATTAATTAAGTCTGCAAGAGTTTGAAAGCTAACAATAACTTTATTAAAACGGTTACGATTGCTATTTAAAGCAATTATTGAACGTTTTTATGTCTTAAAAATAAAATTTCGCTTAAAAATAAATGCTGCTATATTAAACAAGACAATTTAATAGTTTATTTAATAAAATTGGCAATAATATAAAGTAAGATGTACTAGAAATGAGCTTAGAATGATGACTACAGCCTGAATAACATATTTAAAACCCAAAGAATATTTTTTCAACGAAACAGTCTAATTATCAAAGTTATTTGAAATATAGAATAATAATGAACCTAGAATTTATACTTGTACCCCAGTCAAAAAAATTCTCGAAACGCACCTTTTAAGAAAAGAGACGTGTGTATTGGATTCATTCGAGATATTGTATGCTTAAAGTCTTAAATGATAATAGAAAAATTTTAAAAGTTTCATTACAGGTGATTTTGATATATAACGTAGGTTTAAATTGAACTAAAGATATTCATTCCCGTTAGATTCGCCTCCAGAAAGGAGGGATTATATTCCGAATTCAGGGAGCTTCGTGGCAATTAGACGAGGACGTGTGTTCTGCAAAGGGGTTTTAATTACAGCCAGGCAGAAACGAGTGTTTCCAATGTCCTAATTAGAATCCGCAACGCCTCAGACCCCCTTTAAGAAGCAAGACAGAGATTTACAAGCAATCTGCTGGTGGGATAAGAAAAAAAAGGAGGAGAAGAAGGACGAAGCACTGTCTAACAAATAAAAACCCTTCACAGACAATCGGCAATGAACGAAGAGTGTTCAAGAATCCCGATTTTAAATAACTGTATCACTTTAAGTAAAATTAATTACTAGAGTAATTGCGTTTTGTGGAGGCAAGCTAGCGATAGCGTTTTAATTTACCTTGTAAATCTCAACAGCGTAATGGGAAAATTTAACATCAAAGCGTTGATACGATTAAATCAATTATCCTGCACCTGATGCTAAACAAAAATATAGGTATAGAGGAACAATATTCCGAAGTCGTTAAACATTCTAGTCTTAAAATTCTCTTAAAGATATTGAAACAGGAGTAGTTTATTGGTTTTTCAACCCAGACTCACACTCAACAAAGAAAATATTGTTTAAGCGAATCGTTGTTATGTGGATAATGAGAAAATTAAGTAAACAGCGAATATGGAAGATGGAGTAAGAAAAAGTTTGCAGCGATAAAAACTGCTGCAGTTGTTAATTAGTGTGTGACCTTTTCCTCACCGCGTACGACAGATAATTAAAAACTATTCTTATACTATTGCACGACGTTACGTTTAAAATTAACTATGATAGAATATTTTTCTAGTTTTTCTATTTGCTATGAGGTTGACGATTTCTTGAAAGAAGTGTGAAATCATTCAACATTAAGTTGCTAATAAAGGGTAATAATAAATTTAATTCATTTGTATGAATAATTTTGTAAAAAAAGCAAGTCCTTAAAATTTAATTATAATTTTAAATTGTAGAAATACATCAAATTCGAGTTTTCAGTTTTAACGGCCTTTAGCATCCTGAAATTTCATTGAGGAAAATGTAATGGTTTTTAAATTATTCATTGAATAAAGCCAGGATAAATTATTTGGATAATATTTTAATTGTGATTACATCTGAGATCTCTTGCGCGGGAATTTTCAGTGCAAAGAAAGAGGGAAAAAAGAAGCATATGACAGAAAGAGGAAAAATTCTCGGAAAATACTCTAGGGAATTAAGGGTTCTAGAATGTAGTTAATTACAGAAGTTTGTTGAGGTAAATTTTAAATTGTACTTAAAGGGCAGATAAAATAAATAATTGGAGTATTTATTAAGAAAAAACTAAAAAATTAATTAAAAAATTATAAAAGACTTCGGCTATCCAGCGAGGAAATACGATCTCTTAAATCTATGGTTAAAACGTGGGCGTCGAAGATTGAGAAATACTACGACGTACATTGGTTGAAACGTAACGAATCACCACTGTGATCTTCTCTAGATCTCGAAATGCAAATGGTTGAGGTAACCCCGTGGTTTTCAAACATTTCAGATGTTTCATATGCGATTGTAAAGCGGGAAAACGAAGGTCAACCCCATACGTGTCAAAAAATAGAAGCGTTGTCAGGTCTCGACAAACTGTCACCTTGTCTAGCTCTCAATCTCTGCTGAATTTTAAACTAAAATTATAAAAATACTTGTATCGAAGAATATTGCACTGCATAAGATAAGAGTGTGGTAGTTATCTAAGATATTATTGGTAATACACAAAATAAAATAACTCTCAGGTGCGTCCAGAAGTAATTTTTCTCTGACTGTTCCAATCTAGAAATAATCTACGACATTAAAATAAATGTATTTGTAAATTCAGTTGACGTAAATTCAGTAACTGCTTTATCTTTTTATAAATTCTATTACTTTCTGTAATTACATACATTTTAATAAACTATCAATTCCAATTCTCTTGTTATATAATTATTTAAGAAAATGAACTACATTAATTTGCTGTCTACACGAAAAATATCACCGATATAAAAATTAATGGATACAAATAGTTCACATGCAGGGCTTTGAGATTACCCACCTAAATTTGTACCCAAAAACCGAATCAGTTTGGCTAAATGAGGGTATTTGGTTAATTAATACGTATTGATTTAGTCACGTTACTTCGCCTTAGCACGATGACGAAGCAGGTCACTGAAACGTCATATAACTTATATCCCACTCGCTCAGAAACTGTTTCTTCACCTTATTTTTACGTATTTACAGATCAAGCTATAGTATTGTAGCCATAGGAAATCTCCTCCCTCTCACTACGGGCCACACGCAATTTTTACGTCAATCCACAAAGTGGGACGAAAAGCGTAAAACGGTCCGATTTCATGGCATTCGGAACGAGTGGGTAAAGGCCGGGCCTTCTCTCCAGGCGCCCATTTCCGAACTGTCGTTTTACTGCCCGCCAGGAAAGCAGTTTTTCCTTTGTAATCTGAATAAAATCTTTCCACAACCATAAAAGAATACTCGTGTTGTGGGACCAAACGAAAAGAGGCAGGAAGAGGTAAATGGAAAAATATACGTAGTTACTCAAAATGAAAACACAAAATTATCAGAAGAAGCGAGTTAAATAAACTGTTAATAAATCGTCAACCATAAACAAAGGATAGTAGACGTACTGAGTTGTACTTTACGGATTCCATAAAAGACGTTTTTCGTACATAATACTCTCTACTTCCGACAGACAAATCTGTTGCAAAAATAGAAATGAACAAGCGGAATGTACTGCGATGTAACTTCCAATTAATAAGTGCCCAAATTTATGAATTACAAATTGAATTAAGAGAAAAATATTATTGGAGCTTCTAAAATCAACAGTGATAGACTAATACCTGTTTTTGAATAATAAAGAGAATCATTACATTCTGCATGTGAATCTATTATTTGAGACATCGTTTCCGTATTATTCAATTATTATAATGTATTTATATGGTCCCGAGGACCACGATTAAGGTTGCTGGGGAATTGATACACTGACCACGTATCATCCCATATTCGGAATGTGTCACGCCTGATGACAGTCCGCAGCCGCCTCGGTAGGCCTAGGCCCTCAAGAGGGCTGTTGAGCCATTGGAAGAAAAAAAGTCGATCATTAGTTGTGAATTAGATTTTAGGTTCCTGTTCACCCTGTTTGTAAATGATAAAAGGTAGAAACAAATCAAGTTGGATCTGACGAAGGACCAAAATCTCATTTTCCTTCTCATATGTGATCCTACCAGATCTCCATTTTTACCGTTTAAAAAATGCATGGTAACAAATTAGCTAAACAGCAACCCTAAGTTTATTAATATCCTTCACAAAGTTCTACATTCTTAAATAAATTCTTACAAAGTTCAAATTCGAAACCTTTTTTATATATATCACAGAACATTTTCAGGATCTGCGTAAGAAAAGTTCATTATAGAATACCATGGCATTCGTCATCACAACGAAAAATAATTACTTATACATAATACTCCTAATCTAAAAATAATCATTGTCCTTTAAAATTTCTATACGCCTGAAAGGAGGAAAAGAGAAACACAACAAGAATTATATTAACAGTTCACTTTGCCATTAACATTTAAATTCGACTATACATTTATATTATTTAAAGTAACCACTTCACTTAACACGTTTTCTAGGATTTGTCCTAAATTCATTTTCCTGAAGAGGATTTCCCCCACTGGTAAATTATTCCAGTAGTTGATGGTCCCATTTAGGAATAGGAATTTGAAAACATTTTTTTTTGCTT
This sequence comes from Eucriotettix oculatus, assembly GCA_034510155.1. NCBI lineage: Eukaryota > Metazoa > Arthropoda > Insecta > Orthoptera > Tetrigidae > Eucriotettix > Eucriotettix oculatus. The sequence continues at coordinate 45,810,534 of CM067382.1, forward strand.
TCTACATTTTACTTTGAATTGATGATCCCGTTTACCTATATAACTGGCCTTAGTATTTTGGAGCTAATTCCAACTCATGGTTTTTGGACCGTATAAGCTTAGAATAGCAAATTCAGCCTTGCTGTGACAATATCTCCCAACCTAGTTATTCTACTTTTTCGTTCCTATGTCCCGATCCTGTTCGCACAAAATTAGCAGCTCTTTTATGAACTTTTTTGAAAAATTAAATTTGAATTTTTTCTATAGGGATCCCAAAATTGGACTAACTAAGACTAAAAATCCCACCTCCTTTGATTTTGAATTTCCCTTTGTTCAGTTCCTCGTTATGAAATGCGGAACTTAAAAAAAGGGAAATTCAAAATAGAAGGAGGCGGTATAATTCTGAAATAGTAGAAATAATACTTTAAAACATTCTTCTTTGGACTGAGATTCGTTTCTCTTTTTATATGGGAGTGTAATCTTTATTCATTTATGCAATGTACGTTTATCTAGTTGAGGAAGCACTTTCGCTTAAGGTGCAGTTATCAGTAAAAAGCCTCCGCTAACTGTGTTTGTATGTAGTGCAGAGAAATTCAGTCAGGTTAGGTTACGCAGTTGTGCGCCGGGTTAGGCAAGACCGTGGAAGGAGAGCTTCAAGACAATACAGAGGTGGTTGGAACAATGATGGGACCTCGTGTCTTGGGAGAGACTCGCACTGTGACGAAAGCGAGGAAGTGCTTCTATCCACAGATCTAGATCTGGGCCTCACGTTTATAAGACATCCATTTATCTCATTTGCCTTGAATGTTTAGTTTCTGTTACTCCACATGTTATAATTAATATTTAGGTTCCAATAGAAATCAAATGACGGTCACCTATTTATTCTTAAAATTTAACAATTTTTCACATTTTAAAATGATATGTAATTACATGTATTTGTAGATTGGCACTAGGCTCGGCAGCCTTGCTGTTACAATTATGACAAGTTATAGTGATACAAACAAAAGAAAATTAATTAACTCTCCATATTTTCTCTCTTTAAAGACATGTAATAAAATATTCTGGGATACTGCATCAGAGAAAGTTTTTAATCTACAGAAAAAAGTTGTCTGAATATTATGTCGGGTTCCACCAAAACTATTTTTGTAAGGTGCTCTTCAAAATAATTGCAATACTTACTGTTACTTGCCAGTATATTCAATGAGTTAAGTAAATAATGAGTCACCCATTCACAACAAATAAGATTTGCAGAGCACTGATACCAGAAATAAAAATAATTTACAGAAGGAAAAGAAGTCTCTAACTGTAATACAAAAAGGTGTTCATTATAATGCTATTAGCATATTTAATAAACTTCCAGCCTCCGTTAAACAGTTTACTATCGGTGAAGCCTTTCCTTTTAAATGAGGAATGACCGCCACTGTTACATCTCCTATGACTAAGCTTACGATTTCAATGGCTGTTGAAACCTATTTTGGGCCGAAAATTCAATTTTATGTCTAATACGGCCTCAATTTACTTTTGAAAGTAATTTTCTTTGGAATATGAACAATATTAAAGCGCGGATGATTATTTTTTTATTTAATATAGCCATACTTCTGTCTCTATGCTAGCAGCTTTGATATCTGAAAGGGACCAGGCTACGGGGACAATATCATGCAAATAAAAAAAATATCGAAAAAAAATTACATTGGTTGCAATTCATTGTTCCGCTCCGAAAAGGCGTATGTGCATTTATTGCTTTGTTCCTGCCGAAGCTATTAATGTTCGATATAGAGTGAGCGACTGGAAGCAGACATCTGTTTCACAGAATAGAGAATAATATAACTACTCTTTTACATACTACCCAACTACCAATAATAGGAGTGTAAAGTAATAGAAATTCTCTCCTCGATTCGTACGTACGAGGGTGTATTGAGAACACATCACAATCAATTATATCCTTGAATAAACAGGCATAGCGACGCAATTTATAGGCAAAGATTCTGTCTCTTGTTAATAAAAATGCAAAAATAGGAAACGAATGGAAATGATTTTAAATAATAAATTCTACATGGAAACGTGAGGACATATTATGGAGCAATTTCTATAACAGCCTAACCCATTTTATTTTATTTTTTAAAATATATATTTCTAAATACCTCATGTGTTACAAAACGTGTTTTGATATCTGTAGAAGAACTGATTGCTGATTATAAATTTCTCTCTTTTGGGAAAAATGACATATTTCTAATAATTATAATAATTATAGTTCTTGAATCAATTGCTTCAGAAATACTACAGGATGCGTTCGTTCATTTAATTTTTTTCAGAGTTCAAGGTACATAACGTCGTATTTCAGACGTTCCGTGGAAGCTAAGTTTATAAAGCAGGATGTTTATTCTTCTTGTGACAATTTGAAATATTCAAAAGAATAAAATCAGCGCAGTTATCAATTATATCCTCAAAATATAATACTGAAAAAGTAATAATTGAAATAAACATCCCATAGTGATTGTCACTGTTCACGTCCTAAGCAGTTAGTTACAGTAACAACAGTTCAAAAAGCGCGAAAACTCCCTTCCTTGCTGGACCAAGTTAAGATTTTTGGTTACCGGTACCTAGAAAACATGGCGGACAGCAACCAAAATTGAAGAGTTTAAGAGCCCAGTAAGATCATCTGTAAATTAAGCTGCCAAATATTCTGCAAGGTAACTGGGAATTGTAATCTTCAAACTACAACTCGAAATACAATACGCAATAACTCATGCAAAAGAATTAAAACTGCTTCCAATTAAAAACGACAGGCTCGGCCAAGTCATGTTTCGTGTTTCTCTGAACGATAATTAATGTATAACAAAATATGAACGACACGTTTTTCCACGAATTAATTCACAAAAAATATACTACATAAACGACTCCCTCAGTCAAAAGTCGTCGCTCCCGCATAGCAGATAAATTAATTTAAGCATATGAACGACACACTCTAAGTCAAATTATGTCTCTTCGTTGTCAATTATTTTAATTCTTATCATCCGCTATTGGAGCAAAATTATCTTTTTCTAGTAAATAATGAAATTTAGAAGTTTCTGGGAGCTGTAGCTGTTAATTATTCTTTCACATAAAATTCGCAGAACCAGATTTAACGGATTATTTTACACTTGAAATCGCGTGAAACATATTTCTCCCCGAGCTGTAGATTACCAGATATTTCTGAGAACAGAACCCTTAATTAGTTTAATATCAGAGGAAAAAGGGCATTGTTGCTCAAAAGCAACGCTATATTCCAACTGATGCTTCAATTATTTTATTTTGGGGATGTAAAATGTATACAATTCCGTAAATTGGCTTAATAATTATTCACTTATTGAACACCAGCCCAGTAATTCAAATCATTACAACACAGTTTTCAGAATTTAAATAATCACAATTTTTATTGTAAAAATGTGGTAATTTTCGACGAAGAAAATAATTCATCCTCGACAATTGTGAGTGAAATGTATATCAGGTGCAACCCTCATGCAATCAATGCTAGAAATGACGCGAATAATTTGAACAATATTTACGATACTATTTTGTTATAGTAGTTTAACTTTTTAATATTCTTATAAATTGTTAAAATTTAAGTGCCCAAAGCACTCATTGTTACTAAATTATTTCTGACGTAATCGTCAGGTTCTGAGGGAGTCAAGGAGTAAATATGATGAATTGTTAGTTTTGGACCATGTTTGTTTACATACAAATTTAAAAAAATGTAAGATACAACCCATATTTAATTTCTTGTAATATTATGTTCGTAGTACTCCTGCGAAAGTCTCGAAAAGGAGACAAAACGTCGTTTTTGAATAAATAGTGATAAATTTATAAAACATTTAAGTCAATAATATGCTTGAAGAAAGTTTCAAAATATATCTCATTCCGGATGTATGAATAAAAGCCACCTATAATTATATTGCGCAGAGGAAAAGGATGTAGACGTGAACTATAATATCTTGCAACAATAATCAAATGCTATAACCGTGGATGAATATTTTTCTTGTCTTCTAAATATCACTTGCTTTCACCTGAGATTGGAAAGAAAATTACTGTCATCAAAATTTAGTTTATCTTTAAGGCCGAACATTTATGGCAAATACCTTCACATTATAACATAAGTCCGAAGGCTAAATATCAATTGACAACAATTCCTATTATTATTTTGGGAACCTATACGACCAACACACTCACAGTCTGATTTCTAAAAAAATATATCACCTTTCACATGTCGTCATTAACGTCCAACCGTGTCGTCACTTAGTTATATCAATCAGTGGTGACTACGGAATAATTTTTTCATTACCCCGTCAGGAACTGTCACATCGAATCCAAACGGAATAATAAAGTAGGATAGTTGAGTACCTACCTTATTATGCCACTGTTCTCTTATGAATCATTCACAAATGAACCGATTACGTGACAATTGCTAAAAATTAATTCGGTTCCAGCGGAAAAAAGCATAGTTTTCTGTTCAAAAAGTATATTTGTAGAAATATAAAATTTGATTTAAGTGATTTACACCGTGAAATTTTCATCTAAAACTAAAACTGATATTCATTTTACTTTTATTTTAGTGTTAACATTATATTTGTAAACGTCCTTTGTTAAAGAAAACTATATTATTCACTACAAAATATTCCGTGACAAAATATGTATTTGGCAATAGCTGCTGGCTAAAATAAATACTTAGTAAATAATATGTAACGCTATTTAACATTATTAACTACGAATAAAAAATATAATAGATTATTTAATTTATGTTAGAAAAATTAGATGAAAGAAAATTTGTTATAAAATTATTTATAACCAAAAGTCTCTTTTTTTGGGCTCCCTATTCTGTTCTTACCCCACACACATCCTTCTAATGCTAATTTTATAAGGCCCTCATGTCTTAAAACACAGCCTATTAATCTATCCTTGGGTAACATCCTCCATATTGTTCGCTCTTCCCCTATTCTGCTTATAATTACCTCGTTAGTGATTCTATCCACCTATCTGATTATCAGTATTCTCCTATAGCACCACATTTCAAAATGTTCTATTCTTTTCCTTTTTGTAACTTTTACCTTCCAAGTTTTCCACCCATATAACGCCACACTCCACAAGAACACTTTTAACAATAATTTCCTAATATCCACTCTTATATTACCCGTGAAGAAATTTCTCTGTTTATACGAAAACCTTCCTTGCCTGTGCTATTCAACTCTTTATATCTACTATACTTCTACCATCCCTAATAATTTTGCTGCTCAAGTAGCAGAATTCCTTAACTTCCTTCAAAATATCCCTTCCCAATCTAACAGACTTTGTTTAAAATATTTCCCATACTACACTCCATTTCCGTGGTTTTCCCTCTATTAATCCTCATATTGAAATCTTTCTCCAGGACCACGTTCATGTCATTTATTATATTTTCCAAGTCGTCGTCTATTTTTTTCTCATTATGAATTTTTATAATTATAAATTACGAAAAATATTTCTCCCACGAATGCCAGAGAATTTATTTTTTGTTTGGATACAAATGATAGCCGTTGGTGTATCTCTCTCTTAGCCAGCAAGAGTTTTACTTTTGGAAGCATTTCCCATTTCCCCAGCGATCTCGCCTTTGAGTAGGAAACGCTCTCGGTTGCTGGAGTTTGTTACTGGAAACTGAAGCGTGGACTCTCTGTACGCATCTATTAAAGCGAGCGAGAAATTCTCCGGCAGAAGGATGAGGTCCTTTGCTTTGAATGTGCAGCCCAAAATAACTCGATGAAAGCTAAAAGTGCATCGAGAGACCGCTGGGTCCGTTTCCTCGCGACTACGGAAAGGAGATATATATTATAACAGAGAATAGCCAGGTAAGTCTCAGGAAGCTTCCGCTGGGAAATCATCTAGAATAGAGTGATCTATGTATGACAGCTGGAAAAGCAACATTACATTTATATGTATTATTTTATATTTTATAGCGGATCGCTGTAAGAAGCTTTCTCTGTCCTTTTAAAAAGATACAACAAAAAATCATATGAAAAACACAAATTCATGTGACTGTATCTTGCCATCACGTAGGAATTTTTTATTAAATAAACCCTTAAATATTAATATAAAATTTTAATCGAACAGTTTACTACAATAAACATTGCTACAAACCAATCTGAAAATAATAAAAATATTATATAGGTTAAATTTTAGAAGAAATGAAACAGTTTGAATTCTTTGGAACAATTAACGTTTAAATGAGATAATTTCCAAATTTAAATATAAGCTATTTCAATTATTCTTAAATAAATGATTTATTTTCAATTTAGTCATCATAATACACAATTACTCATTTATTATTTTTATCATTAGAAAATAAAAAATGTAGCCTTTAAAATATGGTATTATAAAAAATGAAGAAATTGAGAAGGACTAATTGAGCCATAAATAATTAAATTGGTGAGGAACATTATGGAAGTCATTGATTAAAATTAGGGATAGACTAATAGACAATTTAAAACACGAAGGAATGTTTACGTTTTTATAAGAGGAAAGTATGTGGGGTAAGAATGGAAAAGGAAGACCGAGATAATAATATTTTGGGCTAAACAGGCTGGATGTTAACTGAAATAGTTACGCTGAGTTAAAAAAAATTGCGCAAGATAGAGAGAACAGCAAGCCGGTCGAAACAACATTATTATATTTCATAGTTTTTAAATTATTTATTATTTTTAACCTTAAAATGTCTCCAAAATTATTGTGTATTGTACAATAATATAGTTATTATTTTATGGTAGTAAGTGTAATATTAATTAGGTTTATTATTTTTTTTAAAAACTGCCCTAATTGGCCAACAATATTAGTAAAATTTATTTCAGTTCCTGATGTGTATGAAATAGAAAAGAAACTTTGTGAAGTTTAATGTTACTTGTAAAGTTAAAATTATGAAACAATAAAATAAAAGCTTGATATTTTAATTTGTTTTATCTGAATTTTAACTAACTTTAGTGTTCTTGATTAATGAATTTAAGGACTGAAATATGTAACACCATTTATAAATTATATGACTGTACTATCGTGACGCATCACCTGTCACGGTAACGCTTTAGACAAATAATATATATTAATGTAGAATAAAATAACTACAAAAGTGCAGATTTAGTTCAAACTTTCTTTAGTATTTTAAATATAATTTCCAAGTTTATGAATTATAGTTTTCATAAAGTCTATAGTTCTTTGATTAGTTTTATTTTCTCGGCCTAGTTTATTATTAGTTATATTATCTGACTTTTTTTGAAATAATAAATGGTAAAAAATGCCTATGACAGAATAATTAATCAATTAATTGATATTGGTTCAATACACGACGTTTTATCCCTTTGTTTTTGGGTTCATCACGTCTTTTAAAGAAACAAGAAATTGAAATAGAATAAATTTAGGCGTGCACGTCGCACGAGCGTAGATGAGGTCCCAAACTAACGGACAAAACGTCGCGTATTGAACAGATATCAATAAATTTATTAATTATTCTGACGTTTATGAACTTATTGTTTGTTTGAATACATTAAAAAAAATTATGAGACTCTTAATGGAAATGGAAACAGAATAACTTTTTAGTTTTACCCTTGATATCTAGATTAAAAATTTTCATTTTAGCATCTAATATTTTTAGTATCCATTATTTTTGGTAAACGCACTATCAAAAATTCAATATAGTTATAGGGAGGTTGGGGTTCCTTTTCATTATATAATTAAATTAGAGAGACACACCCACCATGTATATTTTTTTCCGCTTCAGTTTTTCAATCGAGTAAATGTTTACCTTAATTTCACTGTGTGATTAATTTTCCTGACTTTTCAAATATTTATCGGTTGGTCAAATTAATCATAAATAATGACACGTTTGCTCTAAATTGAATAATAATGCATTCCTGCTGATTTAGGAAGGGGTACAGGAAAATATTTATTGTTTCCTTGAATGATGTATGTATTATTTTAAAATACATACTTATAAACATAACTTCTGTTATAAACAAATAGTTCTCCTAAATATTATTGAATAAGTGGATTTTTCATTTAAGCATGGAGATCTTTTAGTTATAAAGTAACAAAAAGTAATCTGATCCAGCAAGTTGAAACTCGTGCACTAATAACGGTAAGTAATGAATAAAAAAATTTATTTTGAGGAAAAAATTGGGCAAAAGACAAGTTTAAAGTCTGCAATGGTTCCGCGAAGTATCCCATGTTAAAAGGCGGTTATAAATATAACAAAAATATATACAAACGTTCGTATTTACGCATTTGCTTATTAATTAAGCAAAAACCAGCTACCCTCCCAGTTGTTTGTATATATAATTCATCCAATGAGATAGTAATACTTAGGCAAACAAATAGAAGCCAATTTTGGTGAAATTTCAACAGGCGAATTTCCCTGTACTGTGCCTGTCTCCATGAATGGCGAGTTTCGTGTGCTTATAAACATTTACATATTAACTAAAATTAATTACGCAATTTCTCCTTTCCTGGGTATTTAAGAATATTTTCACCGCTTTTTGTACTAATCTGCCCACGCGTTTAAATACGTATAAAATATATGAAACATACTTCCTTGTCATGTAGATTTACTCCGGAGACACTTGGATCTCTTAAAAATTAATATTATTATTTCTGAGAACTCTTAAAATAGTGACGTATAATAATTAAAAAACAAAAAAAGGAGAAAACTAACGGAAGTACAAACTAAAAATTAAATAAAATATAGCCAGTCGAAAGAAGAATGGAAGTAACTATTGACGTGAATATGGGAATTAAAATATATTGAATTAGAGCCAAATCACAATTCTTTCAGACAACTTTTTTTTAAATTAGTGGTAAAGTTAAATATACTAAAATATTTTATATATATGCTTATTTTGCTATGACTCCACCTCAAAGCTAATGAGTAAAACTTAAATAATAAACCAAGCATTTAATTGTCTGCCTTTTCTATTTTAATATTAAACTATTCAAAAAATTTAATGAGTAAGTACTTCCTGATCAGGCTCGGTCATGTGAAGGAGGTCATTAACATGGCGTGTCAGAAATAGTTTCGTTATGGTGAGAGTAATTAGTGCGTATCGTGTACGGAGGTTCCATGCTCCGCTTCCCCGTCTTCTACAATCCACATTAATTATTTGCAAGGCCTTCTTCAGCGTTTCGGTATTCCTAGAGGAACAATAGCAAACCTCTTCATGTCCCTCCGTCTAATTATTCACATCAGCCACGACCCACTTGCACCAGTGAGGAAACAGGGTTTTAGTTTCCCGACGTCTGCAGAGAGAATATCGTCTGGTGTTTTATCGACCCGTCGCCGTGATTATGCGTTTTCTTTTATTAGCCGCGGTCGGTCTTAACACTTCTTTTTTTTTTGCTCCCCGAGAGCTTCTGCTGGTTGGAAACGGAAACAGTCGTATCAACGGAAGTTTTAGCTTATTCTTTAAGTAGCTGCTAAATTATTCTCGTTTCCCCGACTCCCTTCCACTTTTTCCCAACTCCGCAACATACGATAATTACGTGGCTGCTTTGAGCTTTCTCTCGAGGTATTGTTTGCTAAGTACACACCAATCTGCAGCAGACTTGACTTTCATCTGCGGCTTCGTGCAGATGCAAACAGCAATTTCCTTGTCGTGATTGTCGATACCGAGATTAGAATCTGCCTCTGGAGATTTAAATTTAAGAAGAAGAAATACCTGAAGGTTTGTGGAAATCTTAAACTCCTATTTAGAAAGTACTAATTTGACTGTTCCTGGAGCCACGGCTGTTAAGGTCTGAAATACTCGACCAACCAAAATAGAATAGAAGATAACGAAAACTATTTTTAAACTGTCTGGCTGCTCGGCCTTGCACGGATACTTATTTGTATTAGCTGGGTACGCTATTTAAATGGACAATAATGTAATTTAGGGTTATAGACCTTCCTATCTCCTGGTTCTCAGAACGATTTTAGAAAGTCTTGTTAACAGAGGGAGGAAATATATGTAACAGAACTATGTGAATCTCTTCTTATTTGCCATTTGTAGATACTCATCGCGATTCGGATACACATAATTTTATTTTCGATTCCTACTCGTAATTACGCACATATCTCACTGTGACGTCACTCCGTTAAAATCTCAATACATTTACATTATGACCACTCAGCCCAAAAGATAACCTCAAGCCTCAAAATTGTGTTTTAAACAGCTTTGCAATTTTATTTTTATCATGTCAAAAGCATACAATGAAAAATTTAAAATGCACTTATAACAAAGTTTATCGAAAAATCTCGCTTATGCAAGTGACAAAAATTCCATTAATTATAGCGAATAAAAATATTAGCTTTGGTTTTCTAAGTTTGTCTTAGGTTAATTGTAATTTCAAATCTGCCGTAGTTACCTGAAATGTAGGAAAAAATTAAGGATTTAAGAAAACCTTTCGTATTTATCATCATCATCCTTCCAAGTATTATAGTTTTATTTTAAATTTTTATTACAAGTAGTTTAAATCCTCCTCCATGACCTTTCGTGTAACATAAAAATTGTTCGTCTTGTTACACGTCTATGTAGAATACAGGAAAAAATTTATTTTAAAATAAGTAAGAAAATTTAATACATCATTGATTAATTGAAAGTTCCTTCCGCGGAGTAATTCGTTTATTCTTATTGAGGATTTACTGTCTGATTAATACAGCGAAATAGAGACTCATAATATGGAACGAAGTATTGCCGTTATATTTTTACGGTTAATGCTCCTTCCTTTTTTGTTTGTGGTACGTGAATTCCATTTACCAGTTGACCTACTCGAACGGTACGTCAAGTATTTAAATTATTCACATCATATAAATGCAGTGACCTTGTAATTGCCACATAACTGGGTCATCGCTGTGAATAGAGATTGCCAAGTAACGATTCCATAGTTCTCAACTAACAAGGTAGTGAATTTACGTTCTCCATAAACACACGGCCCGGTCACGTTCCCTAGTAGACTCGTATTGAAAGTCTCATAGGCTATAATATTTAGAAAGTCGCACTAGAGCTCAATAAACATTGAAATTACTGTTCTTATTCTCTAAACAGAAACTTCCAACAGGGACTAATTTTCAAAATAAAATTATATTTACGATCAAAATCTTAATGCGCCGAGATTTTCTAGTTCCTAAAACTCTTACATCATGACAGTATATTTAACAAAAATAATGAATAGTTGGTTATTATATCGGGGTGAAACGATTATTCCACAAATATGAGAAGTTCAATACAAAGTTTTTCGAATATGATATTGTCTATTACTTCTTGGATTGACCTATAAGATAACTGGTTATGAACTTATCTATTTAATTGGTTTTAATGGGCGGCATATAGGGGACTAAATGAGAAGTAATATTAAGGAGAATTTAAATATAAACATTGTAAGGTAAGAGCAGTTATTCAAGCAGATCAAGATGTTATTTTTAAATTGTGTCTGTCATTTCTATTAAAATAGGAAATTTGATTATACAACAAATATCTTAAATTTTAAGCTTGTATTCTTTCCAATTGCGAATTACATTTCATGATAGTTTAAAAGTCTTTTATAGCTAAAGAGAAGACCGTTAGTAATTTATTCAATACAAATAGCCAATTGATAAATTTCACAACTACTCAAAAAATACTAAACATTTGGAAATAAAAATACGTATTTATTATAATTTCTTAAAAAATCAAAAATATTGTATTTTATGCCTATTTAAATAATAACGTACATTTTTAAACTCTCAAATATTTATTAAATTTTTGTTGATAATTATCAATTCTTTCTTACAATGATCCTTTAAAGTACCTAATTCCAACGTCGTTATTTATACACGTAATCTTATTAATAATTTATCCGTTTCAAATATTTTATTCTATTATCGAAGTTCTGTTCAGCCGGTTTTAAATAAAGCGAACAAACTGCCCGTCCAAGCAGTTAAATATATTTTTTGTGACGGGTTTTATTCTAAAGAAGGCTGATGGCAGATGCAGACTAAATATTGTGTAGAATTCCCTTATGTCACGTTTTCTAAATCCAAAAATTGGTTTTAGTGAAATAGATGCAACCCTTTCTTTTAGTCAGCCAAAAATAACAACAAACGTTACACTGACAAATTTATATGACTAGGTTTTGAATCGGCAAATGCGTGAAAAATAAAGATACACTAGGATTCTAACTATTTAATATCAGGTAAAAACAAAGCTTTATTCTAATTTTATGCTATGTTTCAGAGTAAGAGAGATTTTTTAATTATTATTAATAAAAAATATGATTATCAGTAATGTGATGTCTGGTGATTCCTCACTTTGGTCGCCATTTCTATGTGGTTCACCTATTCCGTTTTATCAAGTAATTGATATTCTGATTGTTTCACCGCATTATGAAACGAATGAGAGACTCATTTCACAGAAAGTAATTAAATATATCGAAACAATTCGTAAATTCAAAATATATTTGGATCTAATATTGTTTTATAACGCTCAAATTAGTGATAAAAATCGAAAGTTCTGCAAGCCAACAAATCCGACGAAATTATTCCGGCATTGCCTCCAACTGTGGTAAATTCGTGTAAAACATGAACTGATGGAATCAGTCCGTGTTCCCTTAACCACTTGTGGTCCGCTTCAGGGATAACCTCAGCATAAACAGGCGACGCCATAATTGACCATTGAGTTAACAAGCAAGTACACCATCGAACGACCTGCTCGTTAGTGGAAATGCAGCCACGAGACCTGCGTTTCTTAACGAAAGCAATTAACATGCAATTCCCATTCGAATCGCCGTTTTGCAAGTAAAAACATAACAGATTCGTTCTAATGAATGAGTTTTTTTCGTAAAGTTTTTCTTCGTGATCAGTTTAATGATTTATAGTCAACTGAATCACATAAGGAGACAGACACAGCCAAGTAGTAAATAATAAACAAAAAAAGCTAAATTGCTGGCATAAATCCCATTTTTGGTTACACCAAATTGTCCTGGGTCGAATTATATCCTTCTATCCATTCCATTCAGTTTCATACCCTTACAGGTTGAGCTTCCATTAAAGGCATTAAAACGAATAATTTACAAATTTATTAATTGGATAAAGAAGTATGGAAATTTAAATACCTGTGTAAGAAATTCATAAATCGTAAAATGTTATGGAATTTTGTTTTTTAATTAAGTAAATTTTTGAAATTGGACACCGTTGCCCTTTATGGTTCACAACACGTAAGCATTTCAAACAATTAGCATACAAAATGCTCCTCGAAAAGAAAATAGCTGCTTTCAGGAAATGTCGTAACACTTGGCTAAACTGCGGTTTCTTCACGAAACTTGCCGTTCTCAGGAAACAAGTCTGATAGTTTGAACTTTCCTTAACGGCTTCTTTTTCTTTCCTGCAACCTGCAGTCTCGTTCTTCAATAACAAGTGAATTTGATAAAACAGTATTATCCTCCTTTATGCTAGCTAATATTCATTTATCTGGTTCTAATAATTTCTTGATATCATTTCATTGGTAGTGATTAAACTATATAATCGGACATAATGAAGCAAGTAAACAATATGGTTTCAATCAATATAAGAAAGAAAACTTAGATTGATTATTTTTAGAAAGAACAATATTCAAATGCCCAAGTCTGTTTTCTTTTATTGTACAAATTATTGATACCCAAGACCACCTCAATATTACACTCATATATCGTAATAAATTAGCAATTTATTCGTGTGAATCGTTTCTTCGTTTCTTAACCTCCTAATTTCCCACAGTAACAATTAAAAAGTGAGTCTGGTCCCATTTCACACAACCATGGTAATTTTTTGTGCAAAAATGCGTTCGTCTAACATCCTCTGTGATATGCGGCACCGTTCCGTTAGAAGACGGAAAGATTTTCCAGCTAGGGGCCATAACACAATTTCTGATACTGAGAACAAGCACTCTCTATGATTTCCATCCGTTTTTGAATCATGTAATTCTGAATGATTTTTTTACAGAAGAGATAAAAAAATTAAATGTCACCTTGGGAGACCGTTTACTTCAATTATCAAAAATAAACTTTCGATACTAATTATAATCCAATTTATTCTTAAGTTTAAAAATGTTACTTTATCTTTTATTAGTATCACTATATTGGGTTATACTAATTGAAATTCAGTCCAGTGGCCGAGAGTGAATCCGTTTGGATTAATGTCTGAAAAATATGTATTGGAGTTCCTCTTTCTGATGAGGAGCTAATTGGTGAAGAGCTGAATACAATCTTACCACATTCCACGTTCGTACTTGTTTCAAACTGATAGAATCGACTTCCCGGACTGCGTTCCCTCTCAGGAAATCTCAGTTTCATCCACATTCGAAATCATAAGGTTTCTGCAGTCGAGGCAACTGCACGAGGACTTTGTGTGTCTGAATAACCCTGCGGGTGTCCTGGAACCGAAGCCTAACAAGCAGACAAGCCACTTCTCATTAGAGGCGTAGATCGAATCAAGGGCTCAGTTATCCGAGTTAGCAAGCAGCTGGAAACGCCACGTCCCCAACGTGGATCCACTGGGAAAATCCAATTGACGTGAGGATGTCCTCCAACTCGACGGCTGGATTGTAAATCCTCCTCCTGACAACTTCGCCAAAACCAATTGGAGCGAAATAAGGTCGTAATCTCATGGTTGGAAAACCGATCATTTAACGTAGTTTACTCATCTCATAAGTAAACGTATTGGTCGTTATATTCGAATGCGTTGATACACTAGTAGGTGCGTCTGTTCCACTGTTTAAAAACATTTATATACTTTCCGTGAGGCTGCAATTGTCCACTTCCTCTAGTGCAAATTGCGTTCCCTTTCCAATCCGACTGCTCGAGGAATAAGTTGTTCTTACTGACCCAAAACAGTTCATCAATCCCGGAAGTTCCTATCACTCAAATTTGAATTCCTCCAATTCGGCATATCTCGCCTACTTCTCTTTATAACAGCTTGGCGTGTGGAGCACTTCGAGGACAATGCTTCCAAAAACTTAAACCGTTATTTCTCGCAGTTGAAACCGCCAATCAGAACTCGTAAACTAAAGGTAGGGGGATTTGGAAAATTCAAAGGGGCGCTGCGGGAGTTTTCTCGCAGGCGCTTCAGCCCAGAGTGACTGCGGGGCTCACCTGATCATGTCGGGAATGCCTCGCACTCTCTCTGGGTATTTTTTATCAAAGTTCTCATATGCCGAGACACCTTCACCTATTTTAGGAGTTATATGTACTGGGGTCAAAGGCCTTGGGCATATGGCAAGAGTTGTCCGCTAATCCCATTGAATCAGTCGTCCAACTGCCTCCTGAAACTGGTGGAGACACGGAGAAGGGAATGCTGCGACCCCACAGCAGACTCGTCTCCCGTCATTCGGAAGGGCGTGAGAATAGTACCCAATGCCCGACCTACCTGATGCAGGTTTTCTAGGGTTTTCCCTGCATCTCTTTAGGTGAAACACCGGGTAGGATCCTTAAACCATAGCCCGGGGGCCCTAGTTAACCCTTGGCTACCTTGCTCTACCTTCCGCATCCCCCCTTTTCAATTCCCTTCCTATGCTATTAAAGGGGAGTTGCCTGTTTCAGGATCACCCTCATGTAGCCTGTTAACCAAAAAAAATTGGAAAACTCAATCTCCGTTCAGGTCGATCATTCACCCAAAAATCTATACCTACATCAAGAAAGTAAGATTTCAGAAAAGGAAATATGAAAGACGGGGACGTGAGAGTTCGGGTTCAAGAAACTGGACTGGGAATAATATGGTTGGAGTTTTGCTTCATCTAAGTCAAATAACATCTATTTGAAGAATAAAGAAGATCTAATGTAGCCATTCGGGCAGATAATTGCTCTCTCCAATAAAAACGTTTTATTGAGGAAAATTTTCCCGGTGGATTATTATATTAAAATCAGAGTTTTTTTTTGTTTTCAGTGATCTTTTGTCAAGTCAGTGTATCGTGCTTTGGTACATCGAAACCCAAAGTACCTTCTAATTTTTACGAAGGCTTCTATTTTAGTTTATCTACTACAAAATATAACTTATTTTATCCTTATAAAATAAATATTTACGTTAATAATGAATCACGAACGAAAAAAACCTGGACTGAACTGGATGTAATCCCATCAATTTCCTCTGCTTTTCAATTAAAAAAATTTTATTTTTTATGAATTTACACGCAATATCAATTCTTCCAGGATCATGAAAGAGGACTCTACACATGGAAGAAGTGTTGGACTACATAATGTAGAGATATAGGGCTGTATAACCTAACCAGGACAAGATGTGAAATCCGACCATAATCTTAATCTTTTGATTACGAAATGCAGACTAAAAATAAAGATACTCAAGATAGAAATGTAAATAAAATGATGGGAATTATAAAAACGGAAACAGCAGGAGGTGCTTCGGTGTTTCAAAGAAGATATTAAGATTAAATTAATAGAGAATGAAGAAAGAAACAATATAGAAGAGAAATTTGCACTCTTTGAGAAAGAAATGACTAGAGCTGACGATGAAAGAAATAGGAAGAATATTCAGACCCATACAAAGGCATGGATAACACTAGAAGAATTTACTTACGGGTAACAAGACTGTGAATATTAGGAAATTATTGCTAATTTTTTTCGTATGAAGTGTGGCGTTATGTGAGTAAAAAATGTGGACGATAGGTTTGCCAGAAAGAAAGATAGTAGAAACCTTTGAAATGTGATGCTGTAGGAGAATGAGATGTGTGGATAAAATCACTTACGAGGAAGTTATAAGCAGAATAGAGGAAGAGTGAATAATTGGAGGACGTTGACCAAGAGAAGAGATAGATTAATGGTCTACGTTTTGAGACATGAGGTTCTAAATTTCTAAGAATTACAAGTCAGGTCAACACACCAATCTACTCGAACAGCTGAGATAGTTATAGCACTGCATAAAAAGTGCAGGTGTTGTTTGGAATCCAGGTTCTGTGGAGAATTTTCCAGCTTGATCCTTCAATTGTGTTTAATATCCTTCAATACAGAGCTTCGATATTAATTATTTCTTCTGTTCTTGAAAACTTTTTATCTTCCTTACTTGCTTTATTTTGTACAGAGTTCCCGAATACAGCTTTTTCGCCGCTTATGATATCTTTGCAAACCTTTTGTTCGTTTTCGGAGCAGCTTTGGAAAAAAGATTACGAACCCGCGTCGAGAACAAACCCTGCCTTACAGCGCAGTGTTCCGACATCCTTATACCGCACACAGAAATTGAATGCGCATGTTCGTAAAACTCGTAAGGCCGGTTATAACGACCCCTTTCCTTAGGAGGGAGATCTCCAGATAATGGGAGACCATAGGAGATGCCCTGGATCCGTCCGAGAATTCGATTTCGAAGGGCGCGCAGTTAACGGCTGATTTATTCAGACATGGCCCATCTTTCCGCAGAATTTTACGACCTTGCTCTGCACCAAGAACTGTATATCGATCGTGATTTATGAAGATTCCAGAAGCATGAAAAGTGGATATTACGGGAAAATTCGTACGTAACGAAAGCGGGTTTGATAAACAAACGTTGAAGGTTCGCTGGGGATGGTGAAAGAAGTAAATAGAATACACTGGGGGGGTACTTATTCCGCTAAAGGAATCTCTGATTGATTTTTCTTTTATTTACAGCACCGCCTTTCTTTATTTAGATCCTTGTTGGAAACTTATTTAAAGATCATCATCCTCCGGCTATTTTTCGGTTCTCGTATCTACTTTTCAAATCAGAAAACGGCTTTATTCGTCGTGTGCGTCCCCCTCCAGTATGTTTCCAATCTTCCATAAATTCTCTCCAAGCCCGCTATTAGTTATTTTCATTCTCTTATCTCGTTTCCAGAATAGAAGATTCCCAAAGCTTCCATCATAAATATATCTTCGAATATACATTCAATTCGCCGTCCTCCTTTCGTATGACCCGCCGAATCCTTTCAGAAACTCCGCTTTCATTATTGCCGTGTACAATATTAAATTCCTGAGCACAAAGCAAACTTTAATTTTGGTTTTCCACATAAACGAAGCATTCAAAATTGATACAACCCGTCATCTATGATTTGCCGTCTCCCTTTGTAACAGTATTGCAAAAAACTTTGTCAACTCTTGATCGTAATGAAATTTAATCTGGAAGGGTCCTTCAATTGTTCAGTAATATCTTATGTATTTTAAAAAATCACCTTCGGTATAACATATATATATATATTGTAGAAGATTCCGCGTTCCTCCGTATTCGAGGATTTCTAAATTCCTTTAGGGCGGCAGGTATTTTTCACAAAAAATTATATCTGCAGGGCGTGGTCATTCTCTCGTCGTCCCGCCGACACAACCTGCTCCTTCCACTACCCCATGACGACTCCCTAAGTCTCGCCAGACTACATTGTTGGCCCAAGTTGCGTCAGTTCCTCAACAATTGCAACTCGCAAGCTGGCCTGCATTGTTAAGTGTAACTTTTCATGTTACAATATATACCTTCGGTATATAACATCAGTCACTAATTAAACAGTTTAATTTTCTAGAAGCGTCTATTTAACCTAACTCTCGAATGAAATTTTGGCTATACAACATACTCATGTTGGATTGTTGAATTATAAAATTTGTAGGTTGATACTTTATGTTCCTGCATAATATTGCCTTGATCAATCTGTGTATTCAACTGGATATTCAGACTGAGTTTTTAACGACACAAACCTCCAAGTCATTGAGATTTATCGTCCAAATTCAATTCTTTGTAAAAACTGTTTATGACTGTTTCAAACCTGGACTTTGGAAGGCAATTAATAAATTGTTATCTAATGTTATTAGTAATTCTGTCAAAGTAGAATAAAATAAAATTCATGAGTTGTTCACTGATTATGAGCAACACCATTCTTTTCGAAAACCAAAATCCTCCATATTCGTTGATATTTTGAGTACAATATTTTAAAAAGGGACATCGCATTTCATTAAAATGGCTGACAGTAGAACTCTCATCATCAATTAAAAAAAATCCCAGCAGTATTTTCCTTCAAAACGTCAATACATGTAACACTGTCATTCGATATTTCAGCTTCTGCTCGTATGTAAATGTGAACTGCGTGACGCTTATACATTGTTTATGTTTATTTGCTGAGCACAGAAAAAAAATTGACGTGATGAATATACATTATATGTTAAATAAGGGTGAAATTAGCATGTTATGTTCCACTGATGAAGCAGCAATGAAATTTGACAGCGTTTTATTTAATGCTGTTGGGGTGTCACAAGTGCTTCAAACGTCCGTTGCGTCCTTTAGATTTGATTCCATCAATTACCTTTCTGCCTGTTTTGATTTGTTCCGTCATACCTTCACGATTATTTGATCTTTGTGATAGAAAGTACCATCGTTACGTTTTTTTTTCCACACGCAAATTTTCAGATTCATTTCTGTCCGTCGATGTACAAAAGTCTTATTTCTTAAAATTTTGTTAAGTGCTTGAAAAGACAATTCATGTATTAAACTTTTCTACCGCGGTGACTACTTACAACTTTATCGGTTCAAAGCGATTAACCTATCAGAAAAATAATTAAATTTACAATACGTTAGTTAAATCAGCCTCTTTTTCAATTTTTTTATTCTATAATTTAAATATTACAACGTTTCGTCTCTCTCTTCAGGTAAAAATTTAGCTACACAATATATACCTACATGGAGTGAGGTTACATGTACAGCTAAATTTTTGCCTGAAGAGCCCTCCAATGAGAGACGAAACGATGTAATAATTAAATTATGAAAAAAACACTGACAAAGAGACTGATTCAACTCATTTATTGTATATCATAAAAATAATTAGATTAATAATTTTCTCATATAGTTGGTATTTCACTGGCTGATTACTTGATATTTATTACGAACAACAATAAAAAATTCTTAAAGTTAGCTTCTTGTCATTTTTCAATTTTCCTGAGTGCAAGGTGATCGTATGGAAGTCCCTAATCACTATAAATGTTAATGGGACGTTAAAATAAACTAAACAAATAGTGGATATTTATTTAAATGAATATGTCTTGACGCGAACAATTTCTAATTGTATTCATTATGATTTTCTAAAGTCATCCTTAATATTAATGAATAAGTTTAAAACATTGTAATATTTAAAAATAACTCAAGGGCTATAATTATCAAGGAAATCTTTACGTTCATATTAATATTTTGTAAAAAGAGGATTATAAAGTTCAATTTGTTATTATGGTTTTTAACATAAAAATTGTTACTTCTGTAATAAATATAAAATTTTAATTATGACCAAATCGGCTGATTTATTAATTTATATTACCGAAGTCACATAAGCTTTTTTATTAGATCAGAAATTACTTTATAACATTGTTAAGTAAAGGGTCGAAATTTGAATAAGAAAATTAATTTAGGTAAGGAAAATTCCTGCAGGTGCTAAACGCTGATATTTCAGTTAAAATTATTAAAATGTAAATATGGATATTATAGAATGGTATATAATGAGATACAAAGGAAAATAAGAAACTAGGTAAAAATCCAGATTTATGATGTGTGTTTTGGGAATGTTGTATGTTAATCGAATTAGAAATTATAAGCTAGTGTCCCGGAAGGTTTAAATTGAATAACCTAAATTACGTACCGGAAAGACAATGGAAATATGTTAAATACGCCGATCATGTATACTGAAGGAAGGAAAACAGAAAGGCGGAGGTAACTACCTGAATAAGGTAGTAGTATAAAAGCGGAAAAGCAGAATATGACATCAAAAGGAACGAGATATTGTAGCAGAGCTCTCAAAGGTAACCGTTTTCTGCGCCATGTGGACCTCGACGGCCTGTGCAATACTGCCGCATTAACGTTTGAAATCTCCGCCTTAAAAGACTTCTTCCTTCCTTTAACTCTCTCTCTGCTTCTGCCTCCAACCTGCCACACACATGATGTCAGGAACTTGCACAACTGCCGCCTCATATGTTTTCAGAAGAAATGTTATAAGCTGCTTTAGGGTTCCGCTGCGAAACGAAGGCCTGATCGCATATACCACGTAAATAACCTGCAGGAATTAGCGACTATACTGAATAATAAATATTTCTAGAATCTTTTAAATTTCAACTCCTATATAAAAAATCTCCAGCTGTTTTTCAGCATAGTCCTTTACTTTCATTGTTTCTGAAAATATTAATTGTTCTAACATAAAATAAATTTTAAAATTACAAACATAACGCAGATGGTTTCAAACTGAGGCAAAGTTTCATTGCTTGGTTTAAAATTTTCTTTTCTGCGAAAGAGTCGTTACGACATCTATAGACTCTCAGGAATATAAATAAATGAATATTTTTTAACCAATATTTAGAGTATCTATATCGTCACTGTTCACTTTATTTTTCAAAAAACCTACATCAGCGATTTGCTCGTTTTCTTCTTGTAGTAACCTAATGTTTCTTAAATTACCTAACCAAGCCAACATAAACCAAATTTGGATGACGAAATATAGATGAGCGTGGTAAAGGGAAGAACCAGGTGCCTGTCCTGTTCTAACAGATATGTTTTAATTTATATACAAAATATTTTAAAAAATTAAAGAGACTGAAACGTTAAAGTTAATAAATATATAATTTTATGATTCAAGGTCATCATAAATAAATTACTAAGTCATCATTAATAATAAATTTAAAAGTATAGCAACGTTAATCAATTAAAAACTATAAATATCCCTTTTTCTATAGTTTCACTAATTGTACTAAGGAAATTTTTATTGAAGTCGTATCCTGAAGAAATTTCCAAACAAAAACATACATAAATGTTTTACTTAAAACTGAATTATTTTACATAAGGATAATTTATTGAAAAACTATTTTAATAAACGACAAGAATGTGATTCATTGTTAATGTCACCGTCCATGTCGGGCGACATTTGATGTAGATGTTACGATTTATTGAAAAACGAAATGAAAATATGAGTAGAGAATGATTTACATTTTCAAGTAAAGAAACAAATATATATTATTTCAAGAAATCGCAATAAAGCAATTGACCTCTGGTAAAAATTCTCCAAACTTTCCAAATAATCAGGACGCTATGATTTTTTTAAAATTTATATCTCTGAAAGAACGACCATTCCCCAATATAGACTTAAATTTGAGTCCATCACTACTCAGGAAAATATTGCAAGTTAGAATGTTATGATATGCGGAGATAATAAAATACAACAAAATGAATGAAAATAAAACATCTATTAGTAATAGATAAAATGGAATAAACAAGCTGAGCTCTTGAGGAAAATTATAGATATAGAATACAAAATATAAATAAAAATTAGAAAATTATCAAATAAGAATTTTAACTAAAAAAAGAGAGAAACAGGAACTAAAATCATGCGATATGAGAATTTTAGTGTGTTTCAGTCTGAGTAGAAAGGTTACTTTACAAAGTAACACAGGAGAACAGAAATCAAACGTTTCACCACTGAAACAACAAGTTGGCTGCAATTTTGCAACTGTAACTGAAGTGAAGAGAAATTTGACGTAATTTCAAATGTGTCAAAGAAATTCGAAATAGTCAACGGCACGTGATAAAACTAAGTTTCAGTGAGAAAATGTAGTTTTTTACTATATAATTTAATAATAATATGCATATCTGTTACAATGACAGTAAATATTTTTAATTTTTCCTTTTTTTCGATATTTATAAGATTTAAAACCAACGGTATTTATTTGTATTTTTGTTACCCAAGAGATTTTAATGTCCTACTTTCCAAATTATTATACTCAACTGCAAAAGTAATTAAAAAATTTGTTTGTATGACAACGTTTTAATTAACAGTCGAAACATAAGTATTTTGAAACTTATCTTGCTTTCGTGTCTTGCATGTCCGCCGAAAGTTCACGTTGCTGCCGTTGTCCTAACGGATCTGCAGCTGGATGAGATATTGGAACAAGACCTAATCCTCGACGAGATGTGTTGGCTAATTTTCTGGGGAACAATGGAAAAGTTTTGCGCGGCTGTTCGAAAGTAAAAGAGACCCTCTCCCTTGCCTCTGTGTCCCACACCACTACCATCTCACTACGACTACGTAATGTATAATCCGCTCGTTTCAGTCGAAACTTCTGAAAACTCGGCTTAATGGAAATAGACCTGGAGCC
Organism: Eucriotettix oculatus; assembly: GCA_034510155.1. Taxonomy (NCBI): domain Eukaryota; kingdom Metazoa; phylum Arthropoda; class Insecta; order Orthoptera; family Tetrigidae; genus Eucriotettix; species Eucriotettix oculatus. The sequence continues at coordinate 45,833,607 of CM067382.1, forward strand.
GCCTGTTAATCATTCAATTGCGTGTAGTAAGCTGCCTTGGAAAGTAACGAAGACTTTAGAGATTACTACCGGCTTCCTGCCATCACCCCCTATCCTCAAAATTCCAAGAGTTTACATCTACCAAAATCATTCGAATAAATTCAAAAATTATACTTGAACTGTTCTTCGGATAATTGTTTCAAGGAAATCATTAAACGAGTCGCATATTAAACTATTTTATTCTGTGCAAAAGATTCAAATAAATCAGACTAAATACGAATAAAAAACATAAATAATACAATTACAAAAAAATCATAGCTGTATTAAGCCAAAAATAGTATCCCAGTTCTGTAGAAAAATAATAAAAAACTAAGTAAGGACAGTCATGTTCGTATATTTATAACTATTATAATCACTTGCCTTACATATATATCTGTGTATAAAATTCTTGTTTGCGTCAGTAAATTTTGCCACAGTAGGCAGTCGCTGGCCACGCCTACCGTCGAGGGCTGTCATTGTAGCGGCAAAGCCCCGAAAAGCTGTAGAGACTTCCAGAAGTTTTAATTATTTCATAAAATTTAAACATTTTCAGTATAACTGCCAAATCATGTGTTCTGGTAGGAAATTTAAAATTGTATGTTTACCTTCTTAAAATTCTGTTGATTGGTGGCTTACAAAGTACGCTGAGAAAATCTCAAGTTATATGCTAAGTCGTAAAAATTCATACTGTTTTCATCAAGTCGCTGATCATTTCAAGGATATCTATTGTATTATTATTCTTATAAATATTTATGATTCAATTACTGCGTACGTGAGTTTTTAAATCTTCTCCTTCTACAAGACTTGATTGCTTTTAATGATTTTTTTCTCTTGTATGGGAGTCAACTAGATAGCTTTACTTGAACCCGGTAGGTGACACTGTTGTCAAGATTCGAAATTTTTTTATTTTAAAACTAAAAAATATGTACATATTTGGATTTCTCCCAAATTTTCACTCTGACCGTTTGAATAATCTGGTAACATTTATAAAAGCCTAAGTTCATTGTGTCGTAGCTTGGCAATGTTTTAACATTTCGAATTGTTGCTTTCTGACATATCCCGTGCATAATAATTTAGTAAATTATTTATCGATTAATTCGCCATAGAACAAATAAAGTAAAGCCGGGCCTCTAGCTAGTTCTAATTATATTAATATACAGTGAATTAAAATATCAAATTATGTGACAAAATAAATACCACACATATATCAACAAGCCTTACTGCATTTTTCAGGTGATTCAAAATCGAAAAATTCAAAGAACTACACGCCGCACAAAACAGGTAAGGAACTTCTTGAGTTTTTTTTAATAATTAGCCATTTCTGTGAGTTTTATTTTCTTTGGAACACATCAAACAGACACGTTTTATACTTTCAACTTTTCTTTACATGTTCCAGTTATTTATAAAGGATTGGGTCATAATTTTAATTTACTCTAATGTTTTCACTGCTCTTTTATCAGTATACAATTAGATACCTGTACTAATTTTCTGAAGAAATATTCATTCAAATTTTATGAATTCAAGGAGCTTTGGATAATTATGCTTTTTTAATAATTAAACGGTGAAACCTAAAGAAGATAAAAACGTCTCTCTCATATACACAAATAATTCTTTTTTTATTTCCATTAATAAATTTCCATTTTATCCTACACACACATCTACATGTTTCTATAGTTTCTTTCCCAGTTAAATAAAGACCAAATCATTTTCATTGCAGCCTTCTTTTTTTTTAATTATTAATGTCCCCTTATCTAACATTTGCTTTTCAACGATTTCTTTCCCCAAGCTTTGAACTTACATTATTTGTATTTATAACACACACTGGCTCTAGTATTAAAATGTAAATTCTCATAATTACTGTCCGTAAATAGAGGAGGAACTCTGTCACAAAGCTTCCGTTTTTCAAATTCAATCTGCAAATACTCTGAAATTCTCTACACCTGGTGAAATCTGCCGGCCGTTCCCACAGGTTTACCTGATTCAAAGCAAAATTTTATTTTGCATAAAATATTTTTTAAGATCAATTCACCTGTTTATTCCAGAACTGTTTATTTTGTTACAATTTTTCGTGCAGTTTTTTTAAAGGAAATTATATTCTATACGTTATTAGCTTTTAGCTGTAGCTCTACAATGAAATGATTCTTTGAGTAATTACAAGTCGCTATAATTTTCTGCTTCAATAGATGGAAGTTCAAATTGAAAAAAGACGCCTCTTACAGTTATAAAAATGATTTATTTCATAGGAACTATTAACGTCTGTGAATAAATACATACGTATAATTAACGACCCGTATAACGGACATATACAATAAATTTTGAAACATTTTTTTAAACTGAAAATAGGCGTTTTGACCGTCCATTGTAGTCCTTCTCAATAAACTACATAAACCAAAGATAAAACACAAGGAGCATAGCCAAAAGATAAAATTAACGAAGACAATTTAACAAACCATCATATAATTTAGTTAGTTGTAAAGAGTCATGTTTAATATTTACAAAAAATGTTGCTTTTAATATACAAAATTTCTGAAATTAATCTTTTCTTATAATTCACTTCTTTATCCAAAAAAATAGTATTATCAAAATTTATTGACAATGACCACAATGGATCGTCGAAACGTCTACTTATCATCGTTTTGAAGTTTGTTAACAATGGTGAATTACTAACATTATTGAGTTTTTTCGGGTATTCCATTGTCTGAATAATTAAAAAGAAAAAGAAGAAAAAAGATAGTATATTAGATAAACCAAACAAAGAGGTTACAGATACATTTAGCACGAAAGAGCAGTCAGAAAAAGATTAGATTAAGAAAGCAGAGTAAGACAAGAAATTAGAAAATTACTTTATTCAGACAATGCAATACCCGAAAAAAACTCAATAATGAAATGTTTACTTTATGTTCAATACATTTTCAAAATTTATTGTTATACGGGTCATTAATTCTTTATACATAATTTATTTCAAATATAAATATTCAAAGTTTATATATCTCCAGTAGATTATTATTCACGCGATCCATTAAAATTTTTTGAAAACTAAGCTATAGAACTTTGGGTAAACAGTGATATTTTATAGTTTTTAATTGCTACTGTATTCTTCAATAAACATCTCCCATAAAACTTATCCTGGAAATAATAAGGATTTTGAATTAATCTGCCAACCAATAGCGTCCTTCCACTTTTGGCTAAAAAGCTAAATTTCATGTCATACTTCAACCACATCGTTGTCGAATGGCATATGAACAAACAATCCATCGTTTTCTAAATTTAAATTTTAAAGTCGCTTCAACAGCTAGGTCAATCTATCTTCTATGCACGATTTTCTAGGTTCATGGTCAGAGTAATGAAACTAATTATATGTCATGCAGACAGAGATTAGTCACTTAGTTTTGTATTATTTGTATTATTTTATTATTATATTATTTATTTGTATTATAGTATTGTTAAAATTGATCCTAGACAAATAGTTTGTAAATGTCTGAACTGAACATAAAACTGTCTTTCAATTGTGTGTACCCGGTCATTCCGCTTGGAGCGCTAATTGGGAAGTAAGTTAACTTTCCTGTCCTTCACCAGTAGGTGACAAAGTAGTTCCTGAAGTGAGGCACGCAACGGTCAGATGACGTGTTCCGAAAGGGTTTCACTTTCCCACCTGACTAACGACTCCTGGAGCTGGAGAAAGTCTGGTGTTGGGAGGATCTGGACTCCAATCTAAGAGGCGTTGGGAACTTGTTGAGTAACTCATGATTCGCCCAACAGCCAGCGCAGTGGAAACTCTTCCGAAAATACAGACCTGTTTCCCTCCGGGAGAAAACTGAACGCAATGACTATTTGATAACACCTGACCTTCGTATAACTAACTGTAAGAATGGAATCATACAAACATTTCATCTGACATATTACTTTACAGAAGTGATACTGCAAAACACTATTCATCTCATTATAATTCTGTTTAACATCTCATGTTGTTCTAAAACAAACTTTAAATTGTAATAATTATTAAATATTATTTCATCATTAGAGATATTCGGTAAAACAGATGTTTTTGAAGATTAATACTCAACATTTAACATAGCATTTACCAATAATTCATTTACATTAGCAAACTGCAACAATGTAGTTAATTTCATGTTTAGTTGCAACGTTTCTTAATTATTCTTATTACCTGAAGAGGCTAAGGACTAAGGACTATTACGACTAAGGACTATAACTTATACCATAATTTTTTATGATGTTTTTATAATTTTATCAAACATCATTAAATATTCTTCTGACTTATTTGGCTCGTAGTTGTTATATTTATGAAATGTCAGATAATTTTTTATTTAAAAGTAAAGGATCCTATCAAACACAATAAAACCTCTTCATGGTCTTGTTGAAGCGATATGTTGACTCGTAAAGGTGTAAAAGTATTTTATCAGGCTTCAAAAATATTTTTTTTTAAATATTGCTCATTCCATCTGACTTGTAAATTATGTAAAAATAAAAATTTTCATTCCGAAAGTATATTAAAGAGAGAAAAATTAAATAATTTTTTATTAATTCATGTTTCCATCCATAATGAGGACTTTCATAAGGTGAGAAATATTTATTCACTAATTTTAAGTTGAATAAATCGTTAGAAATGGAATGAATGTGTGTCCAGCGTTGCCTGTTAATTAATTTATAATACCCCGCTGCAGCATTTCATTCGACATTAATCTTTTTGTCAACACGTGATTAAACCATCATGAACTGCTTGATTGACTCACTAACAAAATTTTACTTCTATTTATGAAACCGTAACACTGTACTGCTGCATCTAGAACATTCTCGGCGGGTTCACGTCCTGCTTTACGCAAAAAACAAATATACTGACGTTGGCATTTGTGCCTTAAGTTATACCGTCAATACTTTAGGCTCAATACAATGCATTAAAATAGTTGTTGACAAAAGAATTGTTTACAAAATGATTATAGGTCGTTAATTCTCATTGTCGGTACTCAGGTTGTCTGTCAGTGTGTCGTTGCCGTTGTTTATAGCCAAATCTGCAATTTCTGTTCGGGAGCGGATATTAATCTCGTGATTTAGGTCGAGCTATAAATTCGTACGGCATGTTTCTGTCATAAAGTTTCTGCTCTCGTCGTGTGTATGTTGACAAAGATAATATATAAGTTTGGAGAAGTGTTGTTTTTCTTTAGCCAAATGGAATTTGTCATCTGATGCATGAAATATTCAAGGTTCTCAGAAAAGGTACGGTGCTCTAGCGGTGGCTACTGTAATTATAAATTAACTGAAGTCCACTGATTTCATCAACTGGACTCGTCAATATCATTGTAACTACAAATTTAAATATTCTGCGTGTAATTAATTTACGCGAACTTTTTTTTTGGTCAGTAGAAAATACAGCGTGACAAAAATTTCTCGAGTGTTGAACTCTTGACCTATTTTCTGTTGCAGTTGTTATATTTCTCTTTCGCAAGGCAGTGTACGACAAAACTTTGATTCGCCTTCTGCGTCGTCAGCAAATTGTTTCATCCTTCCAAGTGTTAAGTCAACGTAGAGACGGTTCCATGTTTTCCTGCATATATTGTCTGCCCTCCTTTTTTCTTTTTTTTTAGTTCTTTGCCTAGTGCTTGTGTGTTTTATTCTGGAAATGTGCATACATTTCTTTTCTTTCTTCGTTTTGCTCGAGTGTTTCACTTCTATCCGCCGTCCTGTATGGAAGAATCTGGAATATGAATATATTTATAGACGTTATTGTGCAAATCTCGGTGAAACTGTAACAGCATCCGGATTTTGCATATTATAAACCGAAAGAGGTATCTCCATGTTTTTCATAGATTTCAAAGATTATACAGACTCGGCCACATTTAAATACTTTTCGTCTGTAGTAAATGTTCAACTCGTAGCGTTGCAATGTATAAAATTTTATATTTCTAATATTTAGAAGCTCTCATTAACATCTTAACCATTATCATTAGAGATCCTGTAATATTTCACTGAATACTGATCAATTAAAATAATAAGCGTCAAATTATTTCAGTTGTAACAAATTATATAAATATAAGAAACACTACAGGATGATTTAAACAGAAATATTATAACGTTTCGTCTCTCATTTGAGAATTCTTCAGTTACTAAAAAGAAATTCACGATGGATTAATCATCAGTTACACCAGATATTGAACCTCTTGCACAAAAAGGCAATCCCAAGCTTCCCATTAGTTAGTTGGAACACTATTGTCTTATTATAAGTAATACCAAAACTATATATACTTTAGTTACTCTTTTTAACATAATTCTACCACTATAAATTTTTGCTTTGACCCGTGGCCCACCATATGTTTTATTACACGAGCTCCTATATCACCATTAGGCGATGTAAACGAACTCTTCTTGTTGAAATGACAATGATTAGCAATTTTTTTTATTATCAACTTTAATGTTCGTTTCCCTATTTTCGAAAAAGTTATTTGACTAAATTAAAATGTAGTTAGAAAAATTTACAACATTCTCATTTTCCAAATTTAACTGCTATTTTTTCTTCAAACAAAAGTGTAAATGTAGTCTCAAGCTTCATTTACATTTTATGTAAATTCTGGTTGTGGCTGTGAGTTAATTCGCGTTAGACCTGCAAAAAGGAATAAAATCTTTCCAACCTTCTTTTTTATACTTGAAACAAAAAAAATAAATAAACACAGGCTGTTTCAGTAGTCTACACTCACGATTTAAAAGGAAAGATTTGGTGGCTTATTACGACCGTGGCTTTGTGAGTTGGTTAACTGCAGCCGAAGAGCTTAGCAAAGGATTCCCTCGAGTGTTTTCGCGTACTGGGCAACACTTTGCAAGGCCTGACTCCGTCCATCCGTCCGTCCATCGTCGACTGAACCTTCGTTCATAGACCGTCATCACGAATGGTCGAACGTTTCTTGTTGGAACAAATAACGCCATCATTCATCCCGCAAGGGAAATAGGTGTTTTTTTAATTTCATATGCAACTGTAAATAATGGAAATTGCAATTTGCCTCGTGTAACCCAGTTTGTTCGTATTGCCGCTTGGGACACTGGGAAATAACTTACTCAATAATTCATGTTTATTCAGGAAAATAAAAGTGATTGGCAATTTCACGTCTGTAAATATGTTTTGAAAGGTAAAATAAATGTAGTAGTTCAGGAATATTTTAGAAGCTTCAAGTTCAGCGGTCATAAATATTTATTTACTTAAAATCACAAATAAGTTAGGAAAGACATAGCTTTACATTTATATTATTTATTCCGTAAATTTTCGACTGCATAGATAGTCTAGGTCAAAGATTATTGAAATTAAAATCTATTCGATGGTAAGCACATCACCTGGGAACGGCTGGAAGGATTTTGCTAATATTCGTCTTAAAAACCATAATAGTCAGAATAAAGTTCTTAAGGAAAAATATTGAAAATCTAAAGTTTTTTCTCTCTATGGGATAACGGTAAGAGCTTAACTCACAATTCAAAATATGGATATTTGTAATTCTTTTTTGTTTTCATCGTTTTGTTCATGGAAAACTATCAAGGTAAAAAAATTTGAGACAGCCAAAGAAGTCGGAAAAATCGACTGCAAAATTCATAATATTTGTATGCACTTTCTATAATATCAGAAAATAGGAACAATATATTTGATTGATTCATTTCTGTTTTGTTCGTTATGCTCCAGAGGTAGAAATTACTCTTATTGAGTGGTTTTTATTTAATAAATATATAACATCTGGATAATGAGTACGCTGGTCTATATTATTGTACCGGAATTATTATTTTTATATCGTAAAGTACTTGATGTACGTCTCTTAAGGTACCATGAGTATTTTTAACTTTCTTAGGGTATCGGGAGAATTTTTTTGCCTATCTCGACGAACCTCGAATTTAATTCTACATTTTTTCAACCTCTTTTTAAGTTTCTGTGCTTATTAAAGGTATCAGTAGATTTATTGGTTCGATTAAGATAGTCATCGCGATGGTTATGATGAAATTCAGCTATGAAAAGGTAAGGGAGCGTGAAAAATGTGACGCTCTTACGGATGGTTTTTCTATTTAACGATGTAATAAATCACGTGTTTACAAACGGACTGCACGGCTTTTCCTTCCACATCCTCCCATTTTCTATTACCTTCCTATGCTATTAAACGGGAAATTGCCTGTTTCAGGATAGCTAATTGTAACCTGTTATCCAAAAAAATGAATTAAATACTATAGTGGGCTAGTATAAAAATAAATGATATACATGATACGATATAAATATAATATAAATAAATACCCGGGCAGCTATGTATCTTCCTAATTCATTCTTAAACGCGTAGAGCAATTCCTACCAAACTATGCACCCGAAGTACAACGAACCAAGGCGAAAAAAGTTGTTTACATAGACGTCAAAAACTGTAAAATATTAAAACTTTATCATTTCGGTACTCTTATTCTTTACGTCAAACTCACTCTTTTCACTTATGTAACCGCTGTTACTCTGGGTCTATTTATCGAATAGGTAATATATTAACGTTTTACAGTATTTGTAAGTATAATATCAAAGGACACAATTACAAACTGTTTGATGACTGTAAAAGGACATAGACAGTTAGGAAACAGAAGACAGAATTTGCGTCCCAGTTAAACGTTTTACTGGAATTAAATTCCTTGTGACCCCGCTACTACAAGACAAAGATATTGGTCCTAATTTTTACTGCGTGGGCGGAATTCCGACCCATTCCAGTCGTATAACGGTCCTCGCTAATCCAGAGGCAGCTACCATCCTCCCGGCCTAACAAATTCCGAAAATAATTCGCCAGGGTTTGTTTCCGCTGGCGCACATAACACTTAGGCTCGCGAATTTAATTACACAAATCTCCGCCGGTGAACATCGGCGCGGTTGCAGCTTTAATCGCCGAATGAAATATTTTATTTGCATGGATATGCCTCGACGGCGTTTTTGGGTTTGCGGAGAGAAGGCGGAGGCATTAATTGGTATGAAATACCGACGTTGGAGTGTGAGCTCTGGTATTTCGCTTAATGAGCAACGGAAATCGCAAAACATGCTCTGTCTGCAAAGGAACGATTTCAGCCAGGCCTGATACGAAATTTGACGCAACGACAGTATACTCTAATTTTTGGGTGTACAGATACTCTGTAAATATTTATCTGTTTTTAAAAGTTTATCAAATATAAAAAATAAATAGGTCAACTTTTAAAACAGATAAAACGCTGTTTATAAATTGCTTTCAACTCAATTTTATAATTGGTGGATACATTGCAGGAGTCAACAATAAAATAAAACAAAGTAAAATCCAGTGTCTAATTCAATTATATAAACATTTAAACAATTACGCGTAGTTTCTGGGGATCTGGATCTCACTGAGGAGGCTCAGGTGTCATCGTGCAGGAGCGGGAGAAATTCTTCTGTAGAAATTCCTGTTTATTTTCAATTCTCTGCTGTTTATGGCTGAATTCACTCACAGGCTCGTACTATCTCGTCAAGGCTTCTTTATTCTATAGTGCTTACGCTGCAACTTCCTGTCTTCTCTCACCAAAGCAAACCGATGAATTTTTAGTGACCTAGTCGTGTTTTACACGGTATAAAGGTTATTTAAAAATGATAAAAAAATTGAACTGCTTCTGTCTATTGAAAGTTTATTATTAATTTTTATTTTGACTGATAGACTGTTTGTCTCATATCTCATGTATTTATTTCCAAACAGTCAGATCTTGTAACTGTCTTTTAACTACGTTCACTGTCTCTGATAATGGGGTGAGAAAAAGTTATTAATAAAAGCCCCTAATATCTGGGACTGGTTTCGAGTACATATTTTCAGAGGTCTTCCCATTAGAATTCATATTTCAAAATATCAAAGAAGTTACTCTCTGTCAGACGTTCATTCTTCTAGTGTCTGCTGGTATTGACGATTCAGTTGCGTTCGTTATATATTAGGTAAACATTTTTTTATTTGATTCTACTTAACGTCATTCTTGTTTTAGCCAAGTTAATCTTTTATCCCTAGGAACTTAGTTTCTTGATGTTCTGTCCTTCGGTTCATCTATGTATAAGCCGAGAGACCGAAAAAGAGTGAGGTAACACAGAAAGGGAGATAGTTAGAAAGAGACATAAAGACGCAAAGAGGTATAAAGGGAGTGAGATAAAGGAAATGGCAGAGCAGGTAAGTGTCTTTTCGTGGCCTAGGAGCAGGAGGTGGAGTCGTTCGGGACCAGAGAGTTGTGGGAGAGTCCTGGGAGCCGTAAGTGCCGCAAGGAATTACTCTACGCGGTAAGTCGTAAAGTCTGGCTGGCTGGGACTGGACGGACACCTCAAACTCCAACCTGGCTTCATTTCGCCAGCTTGGCAAAATGCTACTAGAGGCCCTTATGCTTCAGCTCTTTCTATAAAAAAATTGTGATGAAAAAAACATTATCTAGGATGGTACCATCATAACAGAAATGAAATATTAAGAACTGACGGTCAAACCTACGTGCCATAAAAAATGTAAATTCAGAACAATGCTTCACTTTACTTATTCATAAGTTTCATTTCCAGGATAAGTGCCTGAGCTTTATGAGAAAAATCATAAACTGCATAGCTTTTTAGTAGTCAATATTTGTGCAACGTGATGTTTAGCATATATGTTTATTTTAGAAGATAAACCCAGAGCAAATAATTTGCTAAAATTATTCATAATTGAATTTCTTATTCCTAAACATAGCTTAGCAACTTAGTCATTGGCTTAGACCCTTTTATGAAATAAAATTCAAATCAATTTTTAAAAATAATGAACACCTTGAACCAATGTATTTTGATTACATTTAATTAAAATAGCCAAACCCTTTTCTTTGCCCAGCTCAAAAATTTACTCCACGTTATTTACAATATTTTTTCTTACTCCTTTTGAAGTTAAACTTTTAGAAAGGTTTCTATGCACCTTTGAAATTAAATAATATCAGAAGAGAAACACCAAATTATATTTATTACAAGTATGTAGTCATACAAATCATTCCTAACTTCACCGAAACATTCTAATTTACAAATAATTGATATTTACTCTCATATTCATATTTAAAATGGATGAACGAATCCGCAACATACGTACTATAATGTATTTTTTCTGACCCTAAATACATTACGTTTCTTATAAATAAAATTCCCTGTAAACAGCCTTTGACCGTCTTTACATATGGTGCTTCGTGAAAGGACCGTGGGACTTATAAATCTTTATTGTACGTTTATTTATTCCTTATATTGCATTATTAATTAAATAAATCTTTTATTAAATTTACAAATTATTTCATGCTTAGCAGACGAGAGATGTGGACCAACAATATTCTCCTGTTTGTATAAAGTCAAATTTCGTATGTAAATCAAAATTATACCCCTGTTACCTGGGAACAAACACTGTCGGGGTAAAATACAATTTCCACCTCCTCGAGCAGGGGAAAACGGGGCATAAATTTTAAAATATGTAAACACGGACAATTTAGCCATCGCATAAAGAAGTTTCGGGCTCATTTGGATTAATAGTGTCTCTTCCCATGTCTTTCTGCGTGCAATTTTACCCCCAATTAGTTTCGGAAGCAAGTATAAATATATAATTAGTAATTTTCTTATCTTAAAGAAAGAAATTTTATTTCTACGCAGGCATCACGCTGAATAAATTTAATTTAATTTACTGGGTCTTCTATTGAAGAATACAAGAGTTGACACATAAAAATTAAATATAATAATACATATCAAATTTCTGAAAAAAAATTAAAAATTGTGTAAAGAATAAAAAATATTCGTAAAAATCTCATAAATTAAAATTTTATGTACAACACATTAATTGATATACATATATATATATATGTGTGTGTGTGTGTGCGCGCGTAAGACAGAGAAAGGGGGAGGGGGGAATGAAATACTCACTATATACGTGACATGGACCAATTCCTCGAGTACCCATTTTTGTAAAGAAAAAGGTTAAACTTCATTATTTTTTACAATTGTATAATCATGGCAACGTGGAAATTTTTTAAGATATTTCAGATTAAAAGTCTGTATTAATAATTCTTGAGATATTAATCTGCAATAAGTATTTTTTAAATAAATAAAAATACGGCCAAATCTATAAACAAACAAATGTAATTAATATTTAGTTAGTCAGATAACTTACCTGAAAAATTCTACAAATATGGATGAAACGTTATATTTATATTATCTAAATGTTAAGTAAATTTAATTGCTGACATATTATTTCATTATTTTAATTAATGTTCGAATATATTTTTGAATATGTATTTTTATTTAACTGTTCTTATTTTAAACCTCAACACCGATTATTTAAGAATTCCGGACTCATGAATTTACAACTGTATATATGTATTATAATTATTATGTATTTTAAAGTAATAAAATGTAAATATAATGTTTTGGGAGATGACAGCATACATAAATTTTCAAACAATTTACGCATCGTAAATTAAAACATGACATACGATGAAATAGATTTATTTATCATCCAAGAAAGTTTTTAATCTGCTCTCCCTGGTACGTTATAATATATCTTTATTAACTGTTGCGGTACTAATATAATTTAAAGTTCTGTGAACTAGTGACGCGTCTAATATCTGCAAATTACAAATAAATTAATCCAACGTATAACTACTCTAATAGTTTCATACAGAATTTCAGGTGTTATTCCTGCTTATTCTGAGAATACTTGGTTAAGTGGAACTAATTAGTTCGGAGTGGACTCAGAAAGTGGGCTGATATTTGGTGGGAGTAATTAATGGCTTCGTATCAAGTTGCTGACTCGTGGAAAGCAACACTACTTCAACTTCGGTGAAAGATTAGCCTCTTAGGAATTGGGGGAAGAGACCATCGTAGTATTCATCCATTATCCCCAATTTTCCTTCTGACTTTTCCGAGCTCAGATCATCGCCACACACGTCATCGTTCCGTGGATTAGAAACTTTGTAGACGCACAAGAATAGGAACGCGCGTCATTAATTAAATATTAATTGTAAGTTTCAGTCGTTGCATTTACGTAAACATAACATTTCAGCGGACAAGGTCAGAAAATTCATCAACAAGGTTTCATAACATTTTAATCAATAACAGCAATTAAAGATTTACTGTTACACTTTTAGGATAACAAGTACAATTGAGTGATTGTATCTGTTTTTATTTATAAGGTTGTGTGTATGTTTCGCTTCATATTTAAACACATGGTGCAATTTTGACCTTATTGAATACACATGTTCGCTGATACCCGGAAATAAATATTGAGACGGAAGACACGAAGAGGAAATTGGTGCATCTCCAAGACAAGAACAAAAGTATGTAATTTCCTCTGGTTAGCAGAGTCTCCGAATTATATGACAGCGCCCGACAGAGAGCAGATTATATTTTCTCTTCTAAAATGCCAAAATAATTTAATAAATCTAGGTGTTCGGCGTTGCCCGGGAATTCATTTACATTGGCCAGCTGCGGTATTTAATTCGACGGGAATCATTCTGTCAACACGTGATTCAACCATGACAGAAGTCATCACATTTTTAAAAATTTACGTTTTCACGCCCCTTATCATCTAAATGTATGTACGTATTTCAATTAGGCATAGTCTGGTGGGAATTCCATCAAATATACAGTCTTAAGATGTAAATACAGTACTAGCACTAGCATAAAATAATATTTTCATAAGATATTACCAATTAAAACGTAATGTGCATACATTACTATTTAAAAAAGTAATTAACAGGTAATCTCAATTAAGTTAAATTTAATTAACACTGTACTTCACATTAATTTTAATTTAAAAAAACAGTTACGATTTAAGATAAAAATTTCACTTTACAGTCTGATGAGGGATTGAAGGTATAATGGATATAATAAAATAAAACTGAAAAATGGGGGATCTATAAAGTTCATTACAATGGCTTATTAACGTTTTATTGAAAGCTGGATATCAGGAGAGAATTTTTCCATAACACCGCTGCAGGCAGGCAATTACAATTATTAATAGTCCTATTCAGGAAATAATATTTACAAAAATCTGTTCTCTGTAGCCTGGTATTGATTTTATACGCGTGGTCTGATCTACTCAAATAATTTGGATCCCTTAGTCTAAAATGTATGTCCTCCCATGCTTTGTTTCCCACTTTCTGTCTCCTTTTTTCTAAGCAATAACTTTTTCATAACCGTGTCAAGGTCAGGATCTAAATATTTTTGCTGCTTTCTTTTGCATTATTTCTAGGGTTTTGATCTGACATTTTTTGTGACGATACCAAAAGATGACTCCATATTCTATTTGAGATCGTTCTTTTGCAGTTACACAACTCTTTTTTAAAAATTCTAGAAATTAAGTGTTGCGAGTTCCACGGTTTTCTTAAATCGCTCAAATGATACTGAAAACAAAATGGTTTATTTAGGAGGTTAGACGGAAAAACTGAAAAAAATATAATTCGTAATTGAAACAACGAATCTTTTACATTTGCAAAAGAATATCATTTCAAACACACTTCATTTGTTCAATGTTGATTTAATCGATAAATAAAATACACTCGGTATGCACCCAATTACAATACACAGAATATATCAGAACTCGGCAAATACGAAAAAGAAATGTTAAAACAATGTCAAGCTACTGCGAAATGAACTTTCGTCTGCGTAAGTCAAATGCCACAGACGTTTAGGCTGAAATTTTGAAAATTTGGAATATGTTTTTTATTTGAAAAATATATATTTAAAAAATTAATGTGAAAATATCAAAATTATGTACACAACAGTGCCACTAAAACCATCCAGGTGTCCCTATAAAAACAAAAAAATGAAAAAAATTGGAGAACACCCGCACACTGGGATTTTATTTATAAAGAATAAATTAATGTTAAGCTGAGGTAGAAAATATATATAGATTAAAAATATAAATATATTTTTGTATTAAAAACGTATAATGCTAAATAAAAGTTTTATTTCTTCACTGGTGCCCCAGGACATTTCATTAAAATCAATTATTTATTTTAATATAATTAACAGAAAAACCTTTAACAATCTACGGATGTATTATATTAAAATCATCAACTTTGCATAATAATTGACGAATCCCAATCGCGGATTGCATTTCGAACTGGTTTTGTAAAACTTTGAAAGATCTACTTGAAAAGGTAAAAAAAATC
This sequence comes from Eucriotettix oculatus, assembly GCA_034510155.1. Classification (NCBI taxonomy): domain Eukaryota; kingdom Metazoa; phylum Arthropoda; class Insecta; order Orthoptera; family Tetrigidae; genus Eucriotettix; species Eucriotettix oculatus. Next base: position 45,848,772 of record CM067382.1, read on the forward strand.
AAAAAATGAAGCCTTGGTGATGTTACAGTGCTAGCTTTAGATGAAAGTATAATAAGTAAATCTGTAGCAACAGACAGATTTAGAATAAAGTAGCGGTGAGTTATTACGGTAATGGTTTGAGAAAAAGCCGGGTTGCTTCTGAATGCAGATGACGTCATAGATTACGGAAGCCATTTGTCGTCTCATGCGAAATCCCCTTTTCGCAGTGTCCCTCTTTTTTTTGTGCCCTAGTAATTATTTTAAGCTCACCCTATGATGCCATTTCCGGGAACAATGCAAGGTCTCGCCCCAGAAGGACCTTTTCCCGAGGGACTTAATTATGCTCGCAATCCTACGAGGTGGTGGTGGTGGGAGGAAGGAGGCCGTTTAATCACCTGAGGACGTGCGCCACTTTATCAGGACGACGGTAGCTGGTGTAGGGAAGGGGGTGTTGCAGGAGGTGCGAACGAAAATTATGCCTAAGCAAGGCGGGATGCTGCGGGAGCAAATATCGCCAAACAACCCTCCCGGCCGCTGCTAATGGCCACCCATAATTCAACTTAATTCCGTAATTAGTTAGCTCAAACCCGTGATAATAAAATAAAAGAATTACGTGCAGCACGCAGGTGAAAAATCATATGTTTCGCAGAACCTTTGGCTGTAATTGTACGCACGTTGCTTGCAAATTAGCAAAGGAGATAAAATGGTATGGAATCTGCAGGAATCCTCAGAACATTTATTCTTATTTCATTCCACAGTTTCTTCAGTATACGTCAGATAAAATTTTCCTTCCATGTTACGTACTAATAAAATAATAAATAATTGCAAGGCACTAAATAGGAAATATGTGCAAGAGACTTTTGCAGTATTAAGCAGTGAAATACTATCTAGTAGAAATTTTATGAAGTAAAAACATGTCCTGAATCTGTAAATAAATATATCTGGGAACTCGTTATTCTTTATTCAATGCGCAAACTAATGGCATCTATATAAGTTCCCTAAAAAAAATTCATGAAATGACTTAAGTTTTCTTCAGCACAGATCAATGCTCAGTTAACAAGATTGGAGGGATGCTGAATTGGTCCTCGGGACGTCGACTCGGACTAGCTTACTGGTAGAGTACCCGCCCGGGAAACGAGAGATCCTGGTTCCGAGTCCCGGGGCAGGTCGACAATTTTTTCGTTTATCTGAGCATTTGAATTCCGATTAGTTTTCGAAATTCTTGACAACAAAAGTAAATAATTCTATTAATTTCAAAAGGGATTTCTTGAGCGGTATTTATGCCATTTATTTTTATTTCATCTTTTTATACTTTTCGACTTCTCAAGTGTCTTTGCACTGTTACGTATATAAGTTTTAATAATATCTTTAGTTTTGACGTGGTGGGGGTCTATACCTGGACGGGACAATGCTGCCGTTAAAATAAATTAATTATTGTTTAAGTTTTCTGTTTTGGTCGGAATTGTAATATAGATCTCATTGGAAACTTCTGGTCAGGTGACGACATGTGAGATCGTATGTTTTAATTCATGGTTCACACTGGTGTTCCATATAGTAGAATGCTATGTGTAGCCTATAGATTCATAAGCCTGTGTGTAGAGTGTAATGCTTGTGGAACGAAGTCTAACATTTAATACTTTTTTCTGAAGAGATTAGAGACTTTATTTCAATTTAGCCATCCTGGACCACTACACCTTCCCGTCGTAAAACAAAGCACTGTCACTAACTCGAAAGAAGTGACACTACCGAAGCAAAATGGCGATATGCAAATCGCATTTCACTCTGATTTGTAAGCGGCGTGCTAAATCCAATCAACTAATTGTATTCCCCGGGCCGTAAAGGCGCACTTTGTTTTTTTGTTTTGCTTCGCCTTTTTTTTTCTCTGCCCTGGGCTGATGCCGACGTCGTCGTTGTCGAGAGAACAGTAGGGGGCGATTGTGCGATAAAAGTGCGGAGATACAGCGGCGTTAATTGTGACGATAGCAAGAGCACCCACCAGCAGCTCGTCAAGCATTTAACTCGCGCGACGCGAAAAATTTTCGCGTTTATATTCGTAGTTACTGGGGAGGAGTGGTTGGTAATTCCTGAGGGAAGTGCGGCGGAGGAGGGAGGAGCTGTGAATTATTATTTCGGCTCGGCGTCCTCGCATTTACATGCCGATGGCTGGAAATCACGTTTCCGATATTGTACCGCCGCGCTGCGTGGGAGGAGGGAAACCAAGTCCCCGCGGGGTTGAGCCGCGATTCCCAGTATTCCCAGCAAGTAGCACGTGTGCCACCCACTCTGAACCCCAAGAATAACATTCCAGGAACCCTTAACAAAAGCTTTAACGAGAGCAACAATCATTCTGAGCTACGGATGCGAGCCAACGAGTGTAACAATCAGTCTGAAGCACGGATGTGTGCCAAAATAAATTGAAGGAAGTAGAAGCTCTTCGTTCTGAACTTCAATAACGAGTACACTAATACTGCTACCGAAGTCCACACCACACACACACACACACACACCTCCAAACTGCAAAAAATTTCAGTTGTAATCATGCATAGAATAAGCCGGAATATTTAATAAATTATAAGAAAAAAAACGTTTATGTGATTCGCCACCAGACCGACGAACTCGCAGTGGGTGTATGGGGTACAGACACGACTCGTAATCGTATAGGAATACAGGGTCGCAAATACCGTAGTTGCGAGCTATGGTGCAGAGAAAAATAAAAGAAACAGCAACAGATTAATGGGACAGAAAACATTTAATTGAATGGTTGTACTACACCTGTTCGTGATTACGACCAGAAATCGTCAGGCAGGCCTGACAGCCGCGCTGCATGGAATTACTTTCGTTCTGTAGCCGGGAGGATACGTGACATGCTAGGAATCTTCCAGAAGGCAAGTTTGTCGAATCACCCTGTATTAAAGTCTCATATCTTGTTTATGGCTTTTACAAGTTTATAAACTTGGGGTTTGCGAAAAGTCTTGACGTGATGGAAAGAAATGAAGATCACTTTTGGCGTCGATGCCAAAAAGATACACAAGGATCAGTTATTAAATCTTAAATAACACGACACAATGTTACCAGTTTGTGCAATATTTACTCTTAATATTCAATATAACTTTATCCTAAAGTGAAGTAAGTCTCCTACGTATTCGTTGTTATATTACTGTCTGCCTGCAGACCGAGTTTGTCTAACATTTTTTATTAAAAGAAACTTTCCTTTGATGGATAGTCTACTGTAGCAGCAGGTGTTTTGCACTTTCCATATTGAAGGTTTAGAAATGTTTAAGCACCAGGGAAGTTGGGTAGCGAGTGAAGCCAACCCTGCCAGGTAATTTTCGTGGTCCAGATAAACTTTCCTCTCCCTTCGTCGCTATTCAACTACGAGAGCTTTTAGTTCGATATCTGCCATTCTCTGCTCTTCTTCCACCCTCCCCGTTCCATCGTTTCCTTTTACCTCTGAGGAAGGTAGTCGTTTATGGAAAAGTGGCAATAAGCAATACAGGAGTTTCCACTCCTGAGCTGACAACGTTACCAAATTCGTTACCGGATTACACCATAGCGCGGCTTAGAGTGGATATGGAAAGAGGTCACTCTGCCGTACTGGAGTAGGAAGGGAAGAAAACGGCTCCCGCAGTCATCCAAATTTTAAAAAGCGTAGATAAATACGTGAATATTACTACCTTAGTCAATTAAGTTCGAATCCTGAATATGTTTTTAGTTTTATTTAGACTAAAAAGATTTATGTAGTATTATTATACAACTACGGTTCATTCATCTTTGGTGTTGAACTGACATACAACACTAATATTTTCACAAATTGTTATTCAAATTATGAAGCTTTAAAGACATATGAAAATTTAACGACCCGTAAACAGAGGGAACACAAAATATTGATATTATTTTATATAAAGTAGACGTTTCGACCATCCATTTTGTCCTTGTCCATAAACTATTATTTATTGACAATTCATTATTGACGTATACTTTATGTTAAATAATTTCAAAATTTTGTTTTTAAGCCTGTTATATGAGTTATTAATCCTTTATATGTTTTAGTTTTTCAAAAACTTTATGTAATGAATTAAAGTGGTAATTTCCAGTTTATTTCATACGTGGTGATAATCAACACACTGATTGAAAAATTCCCCAGTGGCGACATTTACGCGGGAGTAACACCCAAGTCCGACGGAAATAAAATGCAGCAAGGCGGGATATCTGTTTCGCGGATTAAGGGTTAAATCCTCGGGAAATTCGTCGGCCGCTTCTCCCTGCACGAAGTATGAAGAAAACTGCGGGCAAAGGCCCATATATGATTGAGGCTGAAAGTCATGTGATACACCCCCATGGTGGGGGCATGAGCAGAGTTGACCTGGAGAGAAGAAACGACAGATATTAGGCAGTTGAAAGAGAATCTTAGAAGTTGAGAAAAAATCTCAGAAGGTGGAGGAGAGCAGTTCGAAAAAAATCTTAGAAGAGACAGAAATTCGTCAGTTGGGTGAGAATCATGATAGAGAAAGCAGTAAGTCAGGAAGGAAGTTTGAAGTGAGAAAAGTTTGTTTTGAATCTCGTGACCTACGGGTTGACACTAATTTTGCTTGACTGTGTTCAATTTTTTCGTAATTCTTCTCCGGAATTTCATTTCATATCCTCTCAAAATGAAACCAATTAATTTCTCGGATACTAATTTACAATTTTTTTTCAAATAACGAGCAATATAGCCGACCCCACTACACAGGTAATTTCCACGCGACCCACGATAGTAATTAATTCTGACCAGTTAAATTCTCACTGTTGTTGTTGTTCCATCTCGTCCAACCATACCTTCCAAATTTTCCGGTCACAACCCCACGGCAAATGCACGAAACGTTGTAATAATTTACCTGAAATTAAACTTGTATGGATCGTTTTTGCCTGCGGATAGTTGAGTGCACAAGTCTGCTTACTAACCAGGCGGAACATGGAAACAATTATAATAAGCTTTCGTTTCCATAAATTTCAGAACTCCCCATGCGCGGGAACATCGTGAACTAATGTAAACAGTAATTCCTCGTCGGACCTTATTACGTGAATGAACTTTGATATTCAAGTTATAAGCTTGGAAATAATTTACTTTCTCAATTTTATTCCGGCGAAAATGGAAATCTCTACAGAGATTTATAATTTTATTAAAACATTGAAAAATGTCATAGTCATGCCGTTACTCCAGGAAATTATAACAAATCATCGTTATTGGAATATAAATTTCAATAATCCAGTCAATTCATATTTTGAGGCAATTTTGGAGTCTATGAATACAATTTGAGTGAAAGGAAAAAGTACCAACGATAATAAAAGATAAATTGGTAAGAGGAGAGGGTAATAAAAACTATATATATATATATATATGATATTTTACGGTTAATAGGTATACACTCATGAATAATTATGCATACCTTAATAACCCGCAATGTAGATTATATAGAATTATTCAATAAGGGCGAATCGATGTTGAAATGGAGAGAAACTAGCTGTTTGTGCGGTATTAACGTAATTTTTTTTTATTTAATATGCCCATGTATATACTTGAAAATAAAAAGTAATTTACTTAATTCCTCATATGCAGCTTATTTTATTCCACTTCAACGTAGACCGGACATTATTTGGAAATCCTATATAGGCATGTGGATGACCCTCCTTTCACGCCATCATAAGGTCCTACCCTAAATACATATAGAACTTATAACAGGCTGTCAAGCGAGATGCTTATCCACTGCGTGTGTGCGTGCGGCGGTGGGGGGGACGAAGTTCACGAAAAAACAGTATTATAATTGAAATAAAATATTAGTTTTATTACAAAATTATTTTCCTGGTCACTGCCGGGCATCCAGCTGGTTGAAAATATTCTATTAAATGTAATCTAATTTCCAGCCCCTTTCTTGTCTTACAAGTTGAACGCATGAAAGTACTTGCGTGACTCTGTCTAAGTACACAGATACGAACTGTGTACGTATGTGCACTCACGCGACCTACACGTAATTTCATTTTTTGTTTGTTATCAGGTACAATTTATCATAATCTTGTTGGCGGCTGTGGGAAATATGAAACACTACCATAAACATTTTTTTTGGATAAGTTAAAGATGTTTTTATACTTTTTTAATAATGGCACATACGTGCACAGCATAAGATGGATCAGTAAACGTAAATAAAAATAAATATTTGTAGCAGAATCATATATAAATCAGGCACGGAATAAAATCAGTTGAGCTCCAGCGACTGACTACCCTCTCTACATAAATTTAATCTTTAACTTTACGATGGAATGGGACTGGAATTATTACGATTTGACTCTCCGGTCACGCACGTTATAACAGAGTTGGGTTGCATTTAATAATTTTTAATTTAATTCAATTTAAAATCATGCACCTTAGATCAATTTAAACAATGTCCATTCTTCACTGATTTGCTAGAGTTAGGTAAGCCTGAGATTCAGGTATTCAAGAGTGGAATGATCTCGAGTCGAGTCTTGGCGTTGACTCAGACAGGCTCAGTGGTTACAAGTACAGCCCGGTAAGTGGGAGGTTCCAGGTTAGATTGCCGTGTTCGGTTGAAATTTCTCCATTTGATCTTATAAAATTTCTTTTTATCAAGAACAGATGGTTTTTTTATAATTCCTTTCAGTATTACTGTTATGCAGATTCTCTTAATCTTCATTTTTCATATCATTACTTGACGGGTTATGAGTCTCGGTTCAACAGAATGGACGGCTCCGTCTGTGTTAACAGTTTGCATTCCCCCAAAAAATTATTAGTATATTTGGAAACAGAAACACTTTATTTTTGCCAGTGTTATGGCGCAAACATTCGGGAAAGGTATATCAAGCTCAGATGGCAATTCGCTGGCGTATTTCTCCACCTACGAAGGCCGGTAAATCTCACAACATCGAAGGGGAGTGAAATACGACTCTCTAAACGGGGAATTATCGCAGTTAAAAAATGGCTTACTTATGGGGAGCAGTGTGGCAGCTGTAATTCTTCGCTGGTGTCGCAAACACAGATAAAGGCGATCGCTTTCCTTCTGCAGCGGGAGAAATGTATGGCCAGAAGAAATTGCCCCTATGGGAGGAGTTCGACTCGGGAATGCAATGGCTTCTTCTGTAGTGAACACGAAACCGCCCCGAACAAGTAATACAATATCGGGTCGAGTTTGCGAACTACGAGGGGTGATTTTCGTTTCTATGCGGAAGCATGTAAGTACAACATGATATGCAGAACATACTAAAATGAATATCAGAAGAATAGTGTATAGTGGACGTCTATACAAGAATTATTGGTTCCATATCACTATGGATGACTTAGATAAATAACACTGGCAGAATGAAAACTGATTTTCCGACAAGATAATCACTCTCATATCCCTTAGAGCGAAAAGTCAGCGAAGAGTCGTGAAAGTAAATAGACTATAAATATATTATATTAAAATTTCCATACTCAACGTGTAAAAGAAACATTGGTTTCCTTAATGGATAGATTAATGAAATTATCCTCCTTATATCGGTTTCATCTTCTACAGAGGATATGATTCCGGTTAGTTCTTAAATTTTCTCCAAATACATACAAATAATATGATTACACATCAAATTCCAATCGAAGGGAGAAGAAATTCTAGTATTGTTGTTTGTTGTAGTATTCAGTCCTTAGACTGGTCTGATGCAAGTCTTCATGGTTACCAATTTTGTGAAAGCCTTTCCATTTCCTCATAACAAAACACATCCTCCATAACCTACTTAGCGTATTCTATCCTTGTCCTCCCTCTTATTTTCTTACCCCACACACATCCCTTTAATCCCAATTTTACAAGACCCTCATGTCTCAAAACGTGGCCTATTAATCTATAATTTCTCTTGGTCACAGTCTCCATATTGTTCTCTCTTCTCTTATACTGCTTAGAACTTCCCGGTTAGTAACTCTATCCACGCATTGGACTTACAGCATTCTTCTATGACACCACATTTCATAAGTTTTTATTATTTTCCTTTCTGCAACTCCTGCCGCCTATTTGTGCACACAAATAACATTTTTCGTAATGATTTCCTAATATTCATACTCATATTAGCCGTAAGTAATTTCATCTTTTTTGCGAAAGACTTCCTTACCTGTTCTATACTACTCATTATGTCTACTATACTTCTGCAATATCTAGTTATAATGTAAGGGGCAAAATTCCTTAACTTACTTCAAAATATCCTTTCCCAATTGTGGTGTTCGCTGTTTACACCATCAAAAATATATTGTTGATACAATCAAACAAACAATAATAATAATAATGAATTTATTTTGAATAGAAATATAACTCAAATTAAGTTATAATGGAAAACATATAAATTTACTATATCAATTTAATCAGTAGCTCAGTCGGTAAAAGCAAAAATAATAATCTACGCAGCTTCTTAAATGGCTGCTCCCGGGAACGCGGGTGACGAACGATATAGTTGAAAATTAAATTCGCGAATCAGACGAGAATGGTTTGTGTGGAAAAACCGGGTAAAATGCCGTTACCAGATGTTAACGCCTGATGACGTCGTTCTTCGTTTTTGTTCGTATGCCGGTTGTTCCTTTCCTGGGTCACGTCTTCTTCATATTAAGATTCTCTAGCGCCTCTCCTTCAGATCAAATGTTATCTTTTTATTTTCTGTACTCCCACAAAATGGATCTCCTTTCTTAAATGTGCAGAAACGAAATTTTATACATGTCGCCTTGTTCTGCCACTGCTTCGTCTCTCCCTAGCGTCTCTCTCAGGCAGCCTCCCTGCACCAACTGTCCAATCTAATCTCCTCCAGGCCATCAACAATGTTGCAGACGGTGACGTTTTCCCGCCTACTCGGCCCCACCAAGCCATTGTCGTCTTCCGTCCTGTATACGTAAATAACAAAACTAAATTATTTTTGCTTTACCCGACTGTAAGGGTCATGAATCACCACACAATCTAACACCTTTCGTTATTCCACTGTTTCTCATAATACACACCATCACCTTGGTTTTACCTATATTTATTCTCATGTTGTTGTCTTTCTCTGGGGCCATTAACACATAGTGGTTATTAGGTTAGAGGAATTGCTCAAGTCTGTTAAAAATCTCGTGTTCTGTGACGTGTGTAACGAGGCCGTGTCACATGTTGCAGTGTTGACGAGGGAACACCTTTACCTGTTTTGAGACAAGGTCAACGACCTCGCCGTGAGTAGGCTACGCCAGCTGGCGGTCAAGCCTTGAACTCAACAACAGCAGCAACAGGTCAGGCAGTGACCCAGCTGGACCACAGAAACGTATCTCTCTACTTTGACGACAAATGATTCATTACAGACCCATGCATATTCGAGGAACGTGTGCTGTGTTCCGTGAATAAAGATTATGGAGACCAAATCTAAGCTTGCCACTGATTATAACTCGAACCGATAATAGAATCAGATGAATCTAGAAAATTTAAGAACATTATTATCAACTCGATATTTATCAATTCTCTAATATACTTGTTATGTAAGATTAATGTCCATTCTACCAACAAGGTCAATTTTGAAGTTGCATTCTTTGTTTAATCTCAATTTTATATTAACATTAATAGAAAAATGTTTGTAAACATGACTGACTTGTTTATATCATTTTCTTAAAAATTCATCATTCACAATTAATCTACAAATATTAAAAAATATATTATACGAAATTAATAATTGCCAAGTTAAAAAACCTAGTCATAGATTGATTTTTACAGTTCTTGTTTTTTAAAAGCATTTAATCTTCCAATATTTTAAACTCGGTCAAAAATATTCATTAATGAGCCTAATTCTATTCACGACGTAAATTGTGTCTATTTCGATACGCGTTACATCGGCAAAACGAAACGATCACTAAAAATTCGAATTAATGAACTTAAAACAACTTAAAATTTAACTAAACAGTTTATCTGACATTTAAATAAAAAATTAAATGAATTATAACAGCCTGATTGTCAGTTTTTTAATTTATTTAAAAGATGAAATATACTACGTTTCGTTTCTCATTTTAGTATAGCTGTAGTCGTCTGAAATAATTGTTATCCTGCCAGGTAAAATGAGAAATTAATGAGGAAGTCTTTTACCGTTCGCTTAATATATTTTAGTTGTATAGTGTAGTAACAAATTTCGATGATATCCAGTTCTGTTAAGAATCTACAATTACTGTTAACAGCCCTGGTGCTGATTGTATCAAATGAAAGAACAAACACTCTCTTTTATTTACTTTTATTTTTGCAGCGAGGGAAAAAATAATTATCCTGACTCTCCTTTGGACGTCTCAGCGGAAGCGTATAGACTTCGTTTATTTCCAGAAGGGAAGGAATATTTTCCTACGCATTGGAGGAAGGTAAAAAAGAAGCTGAGAAATTAGTCCGTAACGACATGTTTACTGCGCAAATTACACTTGTAGAAGTCGTTTCTACCCTGGTGCAGTTATAAATAAAAGACGCCAGAACAAAGTCATCGCAGCCTTCTGGACGACGCGTCCCCTGTAATTACAAGTGACGTAAATCCCCTGGAGGAGATGCCAACATAAATCCTGCAGCGAAAAAGAAAAATGCTGAAGAAGCGTGTCGAGATTTCAGCGTTACTGACTGTGACGTTCGAGTTCAACAACTACGAGATCGTGTAAACTTTAATTCATATGTTGTACTACATGTACCTGTTCCCAATTTATATACGTAATACGTGTCTTAAAACGACTGAATTAGTTGAATCATTAATTAGAGATGTGTTTCCGTTATTTCAATACACAAATCACGACAACTATGTATAGTAACTGTTTAAGTGCTTGAAAGACTTTTCAGATCAACTGATTAAAAATATTGCGTAAAAGAAAATTATGCTTAATGTAGTCGTTTCTCTATTTTGTAACAATAGGGAAATTTGTGGAAATTCAACATAAATAGATTTATATTTAACAGTTAATTTTATCTGACTTCACTAAAATAAATTAGTATAACAGCCAATTTAATTAACTTATTATTGCATAATGTTAAAAAATAAACATATTTATAAACAATTCATAAGTTTCTTTTCAACTATGATCTTTCGTCCTGAAATTTGGGACTTCATTAGGTACGAAAGAAATGTATATATATTTTTAAATTTATTTAATTAAATATAAATTGTAAAGGGGGTTATTAAAATATGTGCAAATTTAATTGATTAATTATACCATTTAAATTATTTCACATATAAATTTTAGCTTGAGTCCTCTACTAAAATAATGGAAAAATTGAGGACGACTTAATTATTGAAAGTAATGAATATTTATATATTAGAATATTTATATATACGACACTTAAATTAACTATTAGAGTCACATTTGTGGTGGGAAACAAATAGAAAGTGCAGCGCAGATCTCTATTGTTATGTTGAGCCGGAAAACGAACCTGTATTGTTCAGACCGCGGTGGCTCGGGGCAGGTACCAGGAAACTTCTGAGAACTTTGCGTGGGACGGTTAACAGCAGGCAAGCAGCGGTGATCCCTACACGGATAGGTGTGAATTTTGGCTTCCGGGAAACAGTGAATTTGGCACTGTCTGGCGCCGAGGAAAACCAGTTTTCCTTCTCCACAAAGATGATAATCTCTCAGCTTGTATAAAATGTCAGAATTTCTGGCGGGTTTGTGTTTTGCTTTTAATTATTTTCTGAAAACCTTATCTTCTCACAGCAGATCTTTTTTTTTCAGACAAACACAAACTATGCGCCTTAATATCTTCTTCCTTGTTCATTCTAATGCCTCCTTTCTTTTATAAGTCTTGTACCAAATTCTTCTATCTAAACATCTTTACTCTCGTCTCTTCCCTGACCTCCTCTTCCTTCCGAGTTCATGATGCAGATTGCGTCTTTCGTCTCCTTGCGACTCTTAAACTCGTCTCTCTGTCACCATACTATGGGTAAATCATCACTACACGTGACGTTACTAGCCTAATCCAGTTAAATCTTACTCGATCGCGATCTCCACAGGAAACATGGGAATAGGAGACCTGGGAGAAGATTCCACGGGTCATCGTCCCCTGGTGGCTGCCCAGCTTTAATCCTAAAAGTTTATAGGCTCGAATCTAGGTGACTTCGCGGAAATTCTGAAGCCTCTCTATCAGGATCTAAATATATTTTCGTCTAACTGTCGAAATATTTTATATTAAACAATTGATTAAATGAGGACTATTCCTCTGCGCTACAAAATCTTGATAATATGCTGAGGTCGTCATGGGCTACATCCATTGGCAGTTACAACTTATTTTGGTGGTTCATATATATCTCCTTTCTACTTGATAAAGTCCCGAGTGTGACGACTAAATCTTCATAGTTGAGTAAAACTTCTGAATATTCTGTAACAGTGATCATTTGACTGAACTTTATATAAATTAAAAAAGAGCCGTAAAGTTTTATTTTTAATTTTTAAAAACACTAGCTTTTAATTAACAAGATATTAAATTCCTTTATGAGTGTTAACGTTTATATCGAGTACCTTGAATTGTTAGAGAGAGAATTAATTCATAGCGTGGTGTCCCGGTCAGAGATGAGAGACGCATAACGTACGCGGCAGAGATATTGATATTCCAAACACGCGTATTAGAGTAACAAAGCCATTTTGGTAACGACTGCCACAGCGATGCAGACACATACGCACGCCTCGACTATCTATCGATTACATGTTGTCTATCCGTCTGATTTCCCGCAGTCAGTCTACAAATGGGAAAGTTGTGTTTCCGATTGGTCGGGCCTTTAAAATGTTGCAGCCATAGAGACACGTCGTTAGAGATAGCTGGCGGCTATAAAACGAAGATATCTATCGGTCTAACAGTCAATAACGGAAGCTTCAAACGCTTTTTTCGGCTCTAACATTGTTTATCTTTTAACGTATGAATTTAACATATCCTTAACTATACCAAAACTGTCATTTATTATTAACAAATTGAGAATTATTGTCCACATTTCCGGCTGAATTACCAATTACTCCGAGGAGACAGACCTTGTCATACTTTGTGGAGGAAAGCGATCTGAAAAAATTATTGCATGATTATAGTAATTAGTTATCACTCTATTGTACTACTAACATGCCGACAGTAGGTTATTGTGTTGTAGCGGACGACAAGAAACTTAGCACAACCCCTTACGCAGCCTTACGCTTTCTACTCCACAGGCATACAAGGAGTAATATGTTAAATTTATTTTTCGTCGAATCACTCGAAAAACTCTCATAGCATAGTCAATACACGTAGCACGTAACCGAAAGACAAAATAATTTACTCCTTGCAGTATTATCTATTTTCCATATTCCATTTTAATTTTTTCTTCACCTGTTCTATATATAAGTTAAACTAAAGGGCGACAGACTGCACCCTTGTCGTATTCCCTTCTTGATTTTTGCTTTCTTTTCTGATCTTCCAATTCCAATTACTTAAATACTTAAATATAAGGAAAAAATTATTCATATAAAATAAGTCAACCAGGAATATAAAAACTGTTCCTTGTTTACTTTGTGGTCAATATTTTTATCACTATATTCCACGTATCTTCGTAATAAAGACTAAAATTGCTAATAATTTTCTAGTTGTCCTCCCTTCTGTCCGTTTTCCAGCCGAGTGCTCCGCTTTGTGAGTTTATTCCGCGTTAATAGTTCCGAATTACATAGCGATCTTAGGGCAGCCATTTCGGAGGCTCAGGCGAGTTACAGCACTTTATTTTTTTTAATTTTCTCTCAGACGTACGTGTTTGAGCCTCGCTCCTCGACTACCCCATACGTTTCAGCCAGACGGAGGATGAGACCTAATTCCTTGGCAGAAATGTCGGAATTAAGCGGCCGTAATTTCCACCATCCCAGTTGCCGAGGCGTCGTTAAAAACGCGCCGAGACAATCTTTTTCCTGTGAGTAATCCGCTTTATGGGTCGTCGCAACAGGTGCTCTCGATCTTTACATGACCTCGGGTATCGATTGTCGATTTCCCAGCGAGCTGGGAGAAGGAAACGCTCAAGTAACACGACTATAACGCAGAAAAGGGATCCAGTTTCGTGCTTTAACTCATCTCCGTCTCCATCTTCCAACTTTCAAGATATTCAAGAAGATAATTTTCGGTAGCGAAGGTATCGTAAAATTTTAATTTATTTCTTCAAGAATTATTTTAAATTTTAACTTACTGATTTTTAAATTATATGATAATGGTGAAATTACTAGGTTTTATCTTTCACACCATTTAATGAATGAAAACTATATATTAATTTTGATTAAAAAATGTTTTATACAATTTTGCAATAGTTTCGACATATGCCATGTTCATCTACAAATTTAAAAACAAAAATTATTTGAAACATTCCAAAAACGGCCAATAAGTCAGCATATAAATTTATTGCTATTTAATTAACATAAATACAACGTTTCGCCTCCGTTATGAGACTTCCTCAGGTATACTACAAACATAATATTACAATAAATTAAATATGGGTTCAATGTTACAATTTTTATATACAAAAACATGGTTCAAAAATTCAAATCTACCAATTTATGTCATTTACTTCTTGACTCACTCAGGCAAAAAGATTAATAAATGTATTGAAGTATTTATATGCTGCCTTATAGCCGTCTTTTTATTTTAAGAAAATGATTGCTATTGTAATGAAAAAATAAAAACATTAAATCAAAAAAGGTAACAATCAGTTTCATAGGCAGTTTTTAAATAGATTGAACGACGTTTCGTCACTTGAAATTATGATGAAACTGTTCCTAATGTGTTTACATCTTATTTTGACCGCCTCAAAGGGCAGCTTCAAACTAATTTCACACGTTTGGTTTATTTTCATCAATATTTAACACCTGAAGAAAGCCCAAACGTTGTGACGAAACGTCGTTCGATCTAATTAAAAACTGTCTGTAAAAATGGTTGTTAATTTATTTAATTTAAGGTTTTGAATATTAAGCACTGAGTTTGCTACTAAATAACAGAAAATATTTCGATGACAATATATATATATATACAGATATATATGTGTGTGTGCTTATATATAACTGATGTGACATGAATAATAAAATAAATAATGGCTTTGCAAGGTTGTAAAAGTTACCAATTTCTAAATAGCAATAATTTATGAAAATTAATAATAATTTTCATCCATTTTTGGGCATCTTCAGGCAAAGAAAATTTTTAATTGATCACATCACTTTGTAATAAGTACGTGATGGTTTCAGTCACAACATAGTCACAAATTTTGATATTGATCACTTCTGTATATCTATAATTTTTAAGCATTTTGAAGTCTGTTATATTTTTAAGTAAGCTATAGAGTGCCGTTTTTAAATATCTGAGAATTTTTCCTGTAACTAAATTGTGATACATATTTGTTCTACTCAATTTTTTCATTTATTTTACGTTTAGAAACATTATCCTCGTTGAAGAAAATTGAAGCTCAGAAAAGGCCAAGAAATTGAATTTAATGTAATTAATATTTCATATCAGGTCTCTAATTTCTTTTTATGTAAAGCGAAGCGTCTTACGTATATTGTTGAGGAATTAATTGCATTATTTTTCTGACTTTGTACGTCGGTTATTTATATCATTATATAAAAAAATTGAACATTGTGTTCCTCTAGCGATTAGTTTGCACTCCGTTTGCCAATAAAATAATTTTCATTAACGTACCTCTAACTGTGAAGGCAATTTCTCAGCGCCATGTACCGTTGAATACCTTAAAAGAATTATGAGATATAAAATTGCGTTTTCTATTTGCTGAGCGACTGCGAATAGGCAGCACGTCTTCGGTGGCTTGCAGACATGCTGGAAGAATTTAATAAGCACTTCCTGCCCCTCTTCCTTCAAAAGAATATGAACACGGGATACAAGAGACAAAGAAGCTAAAAGTATTAACGTGTCTTCCGTTGAATGCAGGGGGAGGGGGGGAGAGGAGGGAATTTTGGATTAAGAGTTGCGCAGGGTAACGGAAAGTGTGAATACTGCAACTACATTTTTCTACAGTAACGTTCCCATCTGGATAATAACATCTCTTATAACTATCAGGTTCACTTTGTGTTAATTCCAGTTTTAAAAATGAAAATGACGTATTTAAAAGAGAATAAAAGTAAATACACAATCTCTCGTAAATATTGTGTAAAAGGAAAAGCAAACTTCTCCTGCAAGGAGTGTGGCTCAATAAAAATGCCAGTTTGCTACATAGGTTAGGTCATTATTTTTAATTCCTGGATTGTTACAGATTGAGAGATAGGAAACAAACCAAGGTAATTACGCAATTACCAACAATTTTTTCCCCTTTCACCGTGAATACACATTTCGGAGGTCTATGACTTAAAGAGTTGACTGTCGTCTGCGGGCAGAATTATTATGGTGAGCTAACTTTAATTATAATAGTGCAGCATTGTCTGACTTAGATTTTTTGAGATCCTTAATATATATAAGTGATATATATTTGTCCGTCTCTTTATTTATTGTAAATTTTTAAAGTCAGAAAACTATGCTGTTGTTTTGATTTATTTGTTTCGTTGAACTTTTAAATGTTTTCATTCTTTTTCTTTTTTGTTAATTAAAAGTTTGTTAATATTTGTTTCTTGTTTATGGTTTCCCAGCCTTACACGTGGAAACCCGAGAGATCAAAATGAACCATCTTTTCTGCGACCAAGGAAATAAGTTTCAGAACAATATATATATTGAGAACATAGTTTTTTCCCGGTAAAGTTGTTGCTTGAAGAGTTCTCGGGATTCCATCCGGATGCTGAGGTTTTTTTTGCCGTAACGTTTCATCAGGTGAAGAATATGGCGATGCAAGTCATCGTAAGTTTGTGGTAATCAAACGTCGGTACCCGGATGGTACTCTTAATCCAGATAAAAAATTCATAATATGGCAAATCCCTCCTAGTGAGAACTAAAAATTGTAAATTACAATTTTTCTGTTCTTAAATAAAGTTCATGGCATTAAAATGAAAATAAATTAAAAAATTAATTAATCTCTCATAATTTGAAATTATAATCTTTACGTTAACACGCTTCTTACAACAAATTAATATTAAGTTCAAAGCATATAGTTTTGATAAATTAAATTGAAAACGGGAGGTCCGGGATTTGAATCTCTGGTCCGGTCGACATTTTTCCATTCTCCTCTTTCTTCTTGATTATTATATTTTATTATTTGTTTTGATCTCAAGTAAAGTTTAATTTAAATATATCAAAAATTAGTATGAGTGCTTTTGTATGGTTGTAGCCGTTCGAAACGTGGCCCTGACCTGAAGATGTGAGACTTATTAACCATCACGAAGGTGGTTGCGTACAACGGTTAACTGTCCCGCGGAATAAATATATTCAACATACGAGCTGTAGTCAAGAATTCGTTTCCCTCACTTTATCACATTACCGTTTCGAACGCTATGATTCAGCTCCGAGTTTTTAATTTCGCTTTAACCACAGATCTGCAGATTTATTACAGCCAAAGTAGAAAATGTTTATGTAGAGGAAATAGAAATTGGTTACAATGTGACAGTCGATTCGGTGAGAATTGGAATAGTTTCGGTTTCTGGATGGTTTCAGTATGTGATAAAAATGAAAATTTTGATTAACTTTGGACTGCCTTGCATTATGCCCATGTAGGTAACGGGAAAGGTTTTTAAACTTAAGACAGTGTGAATTTAATAAAATAAAATTAAAAGGACTGAAGAAGTTCTTACCGTCGGGCCGCAATCCTCCACAAACACCTGGCCCTTTCCTTCCAAGCCGAGAAATAAAGATTGACCCACACTGCGGGAGCCCAATTAATGTCTGTCAATTCTTCTTGCTCCCCTCACTTCCCACCGCCTCACCCTTAAACCAGAAGATAACTGATTAAATTCCCGTTTTCTGGCGAGATCAGCCGGTGGCGGGGGCGTGACTTGTCTGAAGAGGAGAGGAGAGTGAGCATCAATAATGTAGGAGCTCGCACTGTCGCACTGAACCTCGCTGCCTGAATATTAGCTATACGAGAACGCCAATATTATCCTACGCAAGTCGGCCCAAAATCCGCATCCGGTGCTCGTGAAATCAGATTGTTCCACGCCAAATGGGCTCTTATTTCACGATGGTGTCTTCCATTTTGCTTCCGTTGCAATATAAACAGTTTCGTTTACCGACGAAACGAATTCTATAACCGAGCAAATACACTCATAAACTTAAAAATTGAATCAAAAGATCAGAGTCAGCTGACGTCAAAAATTATTGGTTTCCAAGTGGAAAATAAAGATTCCTGTTCTTTAACCTCGAAAGTAACAAAAGGAAGATAATGTTTCAGGGAAACGACTAAAACATATACAAAGCAATAATGAGTAATTTATAGGCATCAAAATAATTTTAATTCGACTCAGACTACCAGTTATTACTATAATCACAAATATAATATTGAAAACTGTTTATTATAAGTAGTAACTTCGACTCCTTGAGTCCCGAAACAAAACATAAACATATCAGATACAATCCCAATTTAAAATGTAAGTCTGCTTAAAATAATAAGTTCTCTGACGGTTTAGGGGTGTGGCCTTGAATCGTCCAATCACAGCAACGCTAATTGACGACTGTCATTGGATGAGTCAAAGTCACACCCCTCTCGCGCAATACTTCCAGAGACTTCTTATTTTAAAGAGGCTATAATATCCAACGGATGTAATAAGAAATCGTAGTTTCCTTACTATATATTCTTTATAAATAAAAGGCAATATACGTGACGGGTTTCAGTCATTATATAATGAACCTTGCGGCAACGAAACTGTCTTTTGGGTGGTTCAGCCTTGAAAATGCGTCTCTGAAACCTATAAATTCTTCAGGTAAGTGACGTTCCTTTTTTTTCGGGGGGGGGGGGTCAGTAGAATGTTGGATATGCAGAAATACTTCCGCAACATTCCTCAAAAGGAAGGCGTAGGAATCCCAACGGAATATAGATTTCGAGTAAAGGGCGAGAGGAGTTTAGTGGGAAATGTCCAATGGAACGTGAAATTGAGATCAAATGAAAACGAGGAAGTGTTGAGGCTGACAAGAGGGATATCAAAGGGATTAAGTATATGCGAAACGTGAAAAAGAAACCAAATTTATTCGTCTCTTTGAAGCACAAGCCCATGGCAAGCATTTCTATCAGCAAATATGGCCGGATTCCAAAATGATACCACTACAGTAGGACCGTATATTTAAACATCATTTTTAAAAGTCTAACACGGGAAGTATACGGATAAAAATAGATATAATACATTTGATATAAATCAAAAAATATTTTAAACTACAATTTATTTTTCTCAAAAGGTCTAAACTCAAAACCTTAGTACTGTGCATTCTAACATTTAAAATGAAAGCGAATATTGGAAACTATTAGAAAGAAAGATAAAAAGAAGTTATGTGGGCAAAGAAAGCGTTTCGGATGCGTAGGACTCCAGGGGTTCACCTTGGGAATCTGCATTAAATAAACCAATAAGCTGACAGCGGGTATATTTCAACGGTGCAAATTCGAAAGCGAGTTAACAGATACCTAGGAATCTTCATTTTTGATTTTCTACTTTCGCAAAGGTCTTGCAGTTAACGTTAGTTGTGTGCAGTCATTGGAACAATACATCTAGAAATACTTTTACGCGCAATTATCTATTTAATAAATATGAATGTGAATAATTTTCTGCTTAATTTGATCGGGATTCTCTAAAAAGCGGCTAATCAGGTTTCAGTGAATTATCATATTTAATATTTATTTATCTGATAGTGCAGCATAAACTTTATAGATGATAACACATTTATTAGTTTCAATAGTCCTGACCCGAGAAAGAAGGGCAAGTCAAAATGAAATTAATTACAAATGTGAATATCATAATATATAATACAATATATAATATATATACAATAGATGATTAGGACCATCAATAATAGCAACTTTGCACATTTGAGAATACCAAAATAGAATCATTGGTAATTTCTTGTTTCTAATATAAGCAATGTTACGTACGTAAATAAGAGAAATTTCAAAGAAGTTATATAATTTGCTTAAAAGAATAAAAATTATTATTTGTAATATAAACCTTATTTCACACATAGCTCTTAATTTTTTCATATGACACTATAGATGGATAAACACAAGAAGATGATATACAATCTAAAATGTCCGGAAAAATTTATCTTCTGAAATCGATATTAAATAAATAATTAAGATGAATCAAACAAAATTAATTTATATTAGTATTCCATAAATTAGGCCTATTTTCTAGGTTAAATAGTGTGCATTAGTGGAATAATCCTATCCCAAATTCAAAATTACTGCAACTTTAAATATGTCTAGCTCATTGTTATGAGTATCAAAACGTTCATGACGTCATAATGCGTCATAAACAGTCACGTAAACAAAATGTCTACTCTTTGCCTCAGGTTTTTCTTACAACAAAATCTACAATTTGATAACGTTTACATACCCTTTTAACAACATATTTTGCCCAGTTTGAAAGAACCAATACAATCGAAACACTGTAGTAATCAAACTTTTTTTATCCTTAGAGAAAATGATAGTTATTTAATATTCACTAAAATATTTTTATGAACTCACCGACGTCTCTCTCTACACCTCCCCGCCAAAGATTATATCCTTTCTTTCTCGTACATGGCCAAAGATGTTTATTTTCTTTGTAGTCATACTATCTTAGGCTCAGGCCGATTAATGAATTCATTAACAGAGTATTACGCGCCATTAATGAGCGGAGTTTTGCATTTCTTAATAAATACATTATAACTGCTTACACTTTTGATGCTAAGAGGAAGTTAATTAAATAGATTTGTTCCTGAATAATTTATACTTGTTTCAAAAAGTGAAAGATGATGCCCGTACATTCGCACGGTTTTATAGTGTTATATTTATGGAATTCCTCGTTTTTAACAAATAGATTTATATTATGTTTCGCGAATTGTAGTCTCCAAAATTTCCGTTAAATTCAAATAGTCAGTCTACAATTTTCTCTATAATTATTGCCACTTAGTATTCGGATCGGACACGTTTCTGCAGTTAAAAAAATCACAATGCTCCTAATTCCATAGCACTTGCTTGAAGGGAAATATGCAATCCATTCCATATAGTTTTTTTCAAGTCAAGGTATCTAATTGCTGCATTAGTAATTTACGAAATCGTCGTTGTTGTTACCCGAAAAAAATTGAACAAGTTTCGTTTTCAGTAAGATCATAAGCAATTTGATTGCACTGAACCGGGTATTTAATGACTTAAATATTTATTTGGACCCTATTGGTTAAACACAGGGTGTTAGGAATATAACAGAACATATCTATATGTATGGGAGACACTGAGCAATATAAAGAATTTCTTTAAATCATTTTAAATGTTTATAAAATATTAAGTAAAATATTTTTGAGTGTATTCATGAGATTTCTTGCCAAGTAATGTGTCAGAGAAATGCGTCGGAAGGGAAGCTGAAGAACTGTATCAACATATCAGAGAGTGTCGGAGCGAAAGCTTTCGACGGTTTTGGCAGGCATCGCATCCTGCACTCACAGTCCATCGCCTTCTTCGCCGCCGCATACTTTGTTTGTTGTCGCTGTTGTACAACTCCTCTTCCTCACCCTCCCTTTTTTATTGGCTACAGCACTAATGGCGACATCTAGCGAGCCGTATGCTAATTTCTCACTGTGAGGAAATCGTAACTAGAGATGGATGGAAGTCGTTTAGACGGCTGATTTATCTGGCGACAGTGGTGGTTCGTCCGTGCAGACAAATCCTCTCGGCTAAACACAAATTACTCGGGGACAGTGTCCCGGCTCGGTCCACACACAGAAAGAGGAAACAAGCTCACACGACGGGCGGGACAGCGAAATAAACAACGAAAAAAGCAAATAGAAAGTGACCCGCGGCGCAAACACTCGTCCATTTGAGGATTTGTTGTTTCTAATTCACCCCGATCATTAGCAACTTCATTAAACGGACTAGAAACACTGCGATACGCTCTCGATAACAATTTATAACCGACCAAGGGATTTCCGCGGCATAACCTGAAAAGTAAGCAAATAAATTCAGTGGTCAAGCTATTTAAGCCACCGAAACTAAATATACATTACTTCGTTGAATCTTAAACAATTTCCAAAAATAATGTAACTATTATTTATAAAAATATAAATTGGATAAGGGAAGTTGGAGTGAAGCAAGACACTTATTCTTCATCAATTTTTATAAAATTATTTAAAAATAAAAATCACTTCATAAAATTATAAAACATTATTTTACTATTTTATCTACTTAATCTTTATATCGACATGACTTAAAACAACGAATTTCGATTTTTATGTATTTTCAGAAAAAAGCTTACAAATTTCCCGTCCAGCCGTATCCCCCGCGGCAGGGATACGATTTTTGGAAATTACAATTATAACAATAAAATTAAACTAAATTTAAGAAAACTTTTTGTGTACTTATTTTGCGCTTCATTAACTTTCGCAAATAGATTTTCTTCCAACTGCTAGCATTTTTCTCGTATTTCCGTTCGTTTTCTCCCTTTATTTACTCTTACTATAAGGCGAGTCTGCCAGATTTTTTCTGTTGGTTTTTAGACGCACATTACATTTACCTTTATATAGTAGTATCCCGTTCCGACCCGCACGGTAGTCGCAGTTTCACCTAGTCTTAATATAAACAGTTTTAAACTTAACTTATATGCAGCTAAAGGCACCTATTTTACGAATATATTCCATTAAAGAGCTAAAAACGAGCTATTTTGTCGCTCACCTTCTGTAGAAATGCTGCACAAATGATAAATTCACAGATGGAAGACTCCAAAACAAGAGTTAATTCACAAGGTGCAATTAGAACTTGGCCAAGATGGCTGCCGGGACTTCTTAAACCATTCACTATGTTCCACCCCTACTTATTAAAATCCAGCACTACCCAGTAAAAAGAAAACAGGGTTTTCCGTTCTACCTCTCTATTCCGTTCCGCCCCGAGTTCCCCTATAAAAATTTGGAACAGACGTTTCGACCATCAATTGTGTTCCTTATCAATATTTAGAAGTATTTTCAGAATAAGGAGGTTCAATATGAAAGATTTCAATGTTTTGAACGCTACCTGTGGTTCACCGAAGTGTGTATAGATGTTATCTACTTGACATTGGAATTATCCGTGAACAATATCCCGTTCTTTTTGACCTGCTAATAGTTCCTTATCGTTTGGCTCCTATGTTACGGAATTTTCGATTTGTTTTTGGCTGAAGGTCCTGCCTTGTGGCCTCATTTACTCCGAGTCTGGCGCTAATGGCCGGCTATTACACCTCGACTCCGCAGTCTCCCTAAGTGATTCACCCCTTACTCCATCAGGAAACCGGAATTCAAACCATTGCCCTAATAGCGACGAATTGTCTGTTCTGCCGTTGTATTGATGATCGATAAAACAAGCAGGAGACCAAGACCGTTATTTGGAATTTAATTTCTTGATGGAAGAATGTTTAGCTGAGTAAGTACCAGTAGAACGAAAATAAGTAATCACCATATCGAGCGCCGTTAAGTATGGCGGAACAAATATGAAGAAATAGTCTCCATATTGTGCGCCACTAAATATGGTGGAATTTTAATTTTTTTAGCATAACTGTATGCTTAAAACTCTGCACTGTGACGTCATAGGCCTGCATACGTAGAAGAGTTCAGCACAACTTCAAACACATTCTTAAGAAAAATTCCTTCCAACTTTATGCTACAGCATTCTCACCCCCAAAGTGTTTAGATTCGGATACATCTGTACTGAGTCTCGATGCGATTTGTTGACGCGTTTAGATGTCTATGAAGAGTAAACAAACATAAATAATATTTTATTATATATATTTTACATTCAACGGAATAATTTACTTATCATTTTTCCAACTACTACCAATTCAAGTTGCACCTGAACTAAATAACATCGCCCGTCTAGTTTTATTCTTTGATTAAATAGAATTTGTGATCTATGTACAAAGATGATCTTTACAGTTGAAATTTCAAAGTAATCGAATTCGAGCATTCATAAGACAGTAGATTTAGAACCGACATGGGACCGTATAGAATTTATGATTCAAAGAGGACGCGTAATACTATCAGCTCTTCTTATTTATCCCCGACTTGTTGGAACTTAGCCAATTTTTTCGGAGGAAAAGGAAGAAAGTTATAATGTCTTACACTTGAATGAACTTTGATTCCTTGCTGCCTACCGCAGCAATTTTACGGCGTCTGTTGGCACCAGTATATATTTATAGACTCACAAAAATATACATGACAATCGTAGATTTATATTCCTCGCGTTTCTACAAAGGTATATACAAACTGATTACAAGCCTACACTCTTATAGTACTTTTATTTCGTATATAAATTCGACTTATCAGTATTCCCGATATTATACTACACACATATGAGGTAATAGAATGATACTAAAGTTGTACGAGAAAAACCCCTTTTCGAAATCAGAAGATAAATCGTCTTCATTCGAAATCATTATTATCTTTAATGGAACTATTATTCTTGTTGCATCCTTTCCAGAGGTTATATTTGCGTCCTCCTGAAATTACAAGCACTACATCACTCGATCTACAATTTATTGGTTGAAGCTCCTTCCTTTCTAAGATTTCCTTTATTTCTTTCAACTCGTACATCATTCTCCGTTTTAATATTTAATCCTTATTTGTCACTACTCTTTCATTGGCTGAATTACTAAAATTGCAGTTTTCTTTGCCAACCACAAAATTCACATTTTCCGTCTTTCCGTGATTTTTATTTTTCAATTCACGTCAGTACATTTGATTCTCGCCAATAATTTATGTATTTCTAAATTTTTGTGGTAGCTTTGATATATATATATATATATATATATATATATGTTTATTCTTATATTTAGATTTTATTTTCCATTATTATCTGTAAGATAAAAATTAATTGT
Organism: Eucriotettix oculatus; assembly: GCA_034510155.1. Lineage (NCBI taxonomy): Eukaryota > Metazoa > Arthropoda > Insecta > Orthoptera > Tetrigidae > Eucriotettix > Eucriotettix oculatus. The sequence goes on from CM067382.1 coordinate 45,873,664, forward strand.
AAATCCTCAAATCAATTTGTACAAAATATTGTGTTTAATATATTAGCGTGACATATCCTAAATGCCTCTGTTTAGACCATTTAAATATACAAAATGCAATACGAAATTGCACTTAGTTATTTTTGAAAGTCTGAGTGCCAACGTAAATTTTTTATAAATAAATGGTATTTAGCTATAATACCATAAACAATTTACAATCCGCAACGTACTGTCCTTTTGTGGGACCTCTTCATATAATGAATTTAATAATTTTGTATACAATCCTTTTTTCATTAATAACTTATTAATAGATTAAATTTAGAGTCTTAAGTCCTACTATCTCGCCTGCTCTAATCAAAAACTTGAAACAAGCAACGCAGTAGGACATTGCTTCTAAATTTTACTCAAAATTATTAAGGGGAAAAAGGACGGTCTACAAATTTATTATAATTTTTATATATGAATTAGGACGCAACATGGTAAATTGTACTAAATAATATAAATAGTTTCCTGACTAAAGGCCAATTATTTATTTACATTATTATAATGGGTGTCAGATGCTTTTAATTATTTAACCTGAGATATTGTGTACTAATTGTTGTTTATGTAGTTAAAATTCTACTGCTGATTTAAATATTTTCTGTGCTAGATTATTAAATTTACTTGAAATTAAATTAATGTCACTGGTTATATTGCTATAATATAAAATGAGAGGAAGTAAAAACGCTTTAATTGGAGCTCAGGTAAAAAACATAACTAATTTAGAAGATAGACAAGGACGGAAAAGTGTCGACTGAACCCAGGATTTCCCCGATTTCCGATTTGCGTGAGGTCCCGAGTCCGAGTCCGAGTCCTGGATCCGGTTGACATTTTTGTGTAATAATATCATTTGCCAAATTTTCGTCATTCAACATTTTTTAAAAAATCTCTCTTTAATATTTTTAATCCGATTTAAAGCTTAATTTTCGAGATAATCTTTCGACTATTTCAATAGTCATATATTATACTTATAAAAGTATCCATAAAGTGTGCGTCAAACAATTTCATAAACTGAAACGACTTCAATGTATAACTTTCATTGTATTAGTTGACTATGACATACTTCCGATAGCATCCATATAAAATTTTTAATTAAATAATTTTAGAAAATTACTACAACATTTAAAAAAATTACTTTTACAAGAATTTGTGATCGTCGTAAAGTTTTAAAAAATATACTTGTACAAAGATTATATAAAAGGGAACGTAGAATCTTTGGTTGGAGGAAGAGAGGGATCGCTGGTTATTGTGTTACGGCGAAATTTTGTGTTTGATGATTATCAAAATTATTATGTAAAATAAATAGTTTGTTAAATTTTATGTGTTCAAAGTTGATGAATTGAATGTGGAAATATTGAATCTCATTGAAATGAGTACCAGGAAGATATCAACCATGAATATTGCATAGTTATATAATTTGGATGAATATGAAACCCGTTTAACAGGTCAAATATTTGAGTATATCTATTTCGATAACCATTTGTTTAACTTATCAGTAATAATGTAACAGCAGTGGGAGTTTCTTAGCAAGAGAACCAGTTTTGAATAAAAAATAGTTACTACATAATACACTACGTTACGTTAGCAAAAATATTTCCCACCGAACATTAAATGGAAAAAATTATTAATGTATATCTTAATGTTTTGTGTACATATAATTGTTCTTATACCGTGGTTAGATGCAGTTGCAAAACGGAGCATTAGCGAAATATACAGATAACGCTGCGGCACATTACAGGCAAACGCTGCAACCATTTGCTCTTTGTTTCCGCGTGTTCTGGACGGTGAAAGGGTGTGGGGAAACATACAAAGCATTTATTACCTTTTACCACGAACCATTATCAAAACTGCGTGGTTTGATTTACGATTCGAAACTGTCCGTCGCTTCCGTGAGGAACTGACGTTTTCTGATTGTGATCTACTTGCTTCGACAGTTTGGTGCAGGTTCAACCTGCTCGATCGTGTTCGTTAAAACGACAGCAACCCCAGTAATAACACATATTTATTTTCTCATTATTGTAAGATTTAGTAAAGTTTACTAGCAAACAAAAGTTGAAGAGATTCTTCTCTCGTGCGTGCTTATTTTAGTTCACCTAGTTTAATAATATAAATGACACTTTTGGTTACCAATAATCAAGACGAAATACTTATTAGTGATGTGGCCGAAAACAGACAAAATAAGGGGAGTAATTATCACACATTGGTCCTTCTATCAGGTTTCCACGTGAAAATTTTCAACGAACAATAATTTGCGGAGAAAAAAGGAAAGATAAGTCAGTCTACTGAAACTTTTTACAGGCAGGTATTTTTATAAGCATATGTTAGTCAGAAACAACTTGCATCATACTGCAACATGTAAGTAATCAGCATCATGTTCAGTATATGAATTTCAGTGCTTTAAAACTACGGAAAAACTGAGGAATTGTGTACTTCGTTCCCGCATGTTTTCTACGTTCAAATGAACAAAGGAATTCAATTAAATGTTATATATCGAAAAATGTAATTAAATGAAAGCGGATTCCAATGGAGCGAATAGCTATTTCATCTCTCCAATCAAACCGATTTATTTTTTCTTGTTGGCCCGACAAACAAAATTATTTTATTTGAAAGAAATTAAAAATCAGTTCATTCTACGGGTAAAATAAACGCCATGGGGGGAATTTTGGAAGATGAAAGCGTACTTCATAAGTTTTTTCAAACTTTCTACCTCAAATTCTTAATAGATGAATTCTCTCATAAATCCTTGTTTGTTGTATATTAAGGTGGATAGAAAGAGAAATTTTGTTACCCTGGCTGTACATTTATTATCGTATGAATATTCCAGTATTACATAATCTTAAAAATATACGTAATTGGCAAATATAATGTCTAGTATTTATCATATTGATATAACTGGGAAAATACTGTTTTTTATTAAATAAAGGAGCAGTCAAGCAGTCGTCCAGGTTTTCAATAAGTGGTTATTATTACAGAAATAATTTACCAATATTTATTTAACTACGAGGGTTTTCTTTCATGCCTGTCGTGATAATAAATTATTTTTATTGTGTTATTACACTTATACTAATATCAGAAAATCGTTATTGTCAGCATATGGCTGTTTATTTCTACAATAGTATTGAGAATATTATATCATTCAATATTGTAATAAAATAATGTTATAATAAGAAATGGCTTAGTAATGTCTGAAGTGTGACTATAAAAAATAAAATAGAAACGTCTTTGCATAGTGAAGATAGATTATCTTTGGTAGCAGAGAGGGAGAGAGGTATCATCTCTGGATATGTCCTGTTAGCTGGAGATGGGAACTTTTTCCATGAAGGAAATTATTGGTTAAGAAGAAATAAGAAGAGAGAATTATTTTTATTGTAGACGAATCAGTCGTCTGATTGTATTATTATTCTTTCATAAATTGGCAAAAATTGTTGGATTGTAAACTTGTGTACTGTGGCGCGGAAAAGTGTAATTCTGCTTAATATATTATTTAAAGATGTGTTAACTTTATTCATTATTAGATTTACTAAATTATTTGATTTTTAACACTGAGAGAAATGATAGTAATTTTGTTTACGTGACCCTTAATGTCGCATTATGACGTCATCAACGTTTCGTTTCTAACAACAACGAGCCAGATTTATTTAAAGTTAAAGCAGTCTTGACTTGGGATACGATTATTATATGTTAAAACTGGGAATTAAACATTTTTCATTTCATTTACGTTTTTGGTTTCGTCGAAGGTGATTTTATTTTTTATACCAATCGAAACAAATTTACTCATAAGGATTTTAATCTTCTTCAGTTACCTTCGAAAGGTAATTTTGGGTCAAATCAATTTACTAGTTTCATTTTAAGACTGCCATTACACCCCAGATCTGTGAGAAAGGTTCTGATGTTTTTGCGCAAAAAAATACTAAACGTTTATCCACAATTAAGGATTTCCAATTGTTTCTGATAAAGAAAAGGACCCTGACGTAATGAACTGCAGTTGTTACCAACTCATAATTCTAGTTGCTATTAATCAATTTTAGTTTTGCATTTTGAAAGCATAGAAGCCGATTTTGAGTTAGTCACCCTCTGTTACGTGACGTCACATTTTAGTGTCGGAAATTTGGCTGGCATCCATTAATTGAAGGACACACCCGTGTTACAGTGTCCATGTAAGTCATTAGCAGTGACCTCATTATGGAAATCGCTGTGACAAGATGTCTGCTATGAAACGTGCCCTTCCCTGTAGTAGTGCGGCATAATCTCTCTGCAAACACAGCAACTAACATCCCTGCCAGCAGATAAACACACTGGCTACTCATCTTTTTAATGGTCATTACGAACAGATAGAATCTGTAGAGAGGGAGAAACAGACTTGTAACTGGAAACAGATTACACTAGTTCATATATTCCTTTATGTTACATGAGGACAGCAATTTAATTTAATTCAATACAGTGGTCATTAACATCTGTTAATTTAATATAATATATATTTAAGATTTATAAAATTAATTATTCTCAATAAAATCTAAATGTATCATACGTCGTGTCGACGCAGGACGAGTATTAGTGCATGTAACCAACAGGATCAACGTTATTATTTTTCTATTAGTCCGTATCACAATTTGTCAATCACTTTTTGAATAGTTTTATACTCTGTGAGCAACCGCTAGCACGTTTATATTCCAATTATGGAACATGTTAAAAGGCTGTTGTAAGATAATATTTTAAAAGGGCTACAGTTTGTAGACTCATAAAGAGGCTTGCGCTAGTTATATATTTTTAATTTACTTCATTCATCTGAGAACTCAACTTTTTCACGCTATTAATAATATATGAATAGAGAAAATAATTATCTCTCTTAATAATGAAGTCCTATTTTTAAAAAAAAAAATCGGATCGCTAAGCTCCAGGATAGAAAAACCCAGACGAATTACTGTCAGGTCAAACAAAAAGAATCCCTCACTCGCTACCTCTGAATTTCTGGCCTCGCTGTCCTACTCTGTCTCAACGTTCCTATAGTTCAGTTCATTTGTGGAAATGCGTTAACAAATTCCTGACGGTCTAGTGAAACATGTTGCTCCTCTCAGTGGTGTAAGAGCACCTTCCCGGAACTTGTTATTCGACGGAAAGTTCCATCAGGAAATTCTCTATCTTGGTCTATTGACACTTTTAACAGGAAAATATTTACCGTAGTGAAGACGCAATGAATGAAACTTAAATAAAATATTTTAATAAAATACAATTTAATCAAACGAGAAAAGTGTTCCATAAGGTACTTAGCATATTGGCTAGTTGACATTCAACCTGCACTTTTTTAGGGACAGAGGTTTCATATCACTTCATAAAAATTTTATTAAATTACTATGACAGCTTATATCATGAATCATATTATTCCTGGAACGTTAATACATTTTTTACTGACTGGCAACGGCCATTAAGTTTTAAAAATATTATTTTCAATATCAATGTACTTTTTCTGTTAAAATCATTGTTATAATTTAATTTGTTAGGCAGGCCATATTCCCAGAAGGGATCAAAATGCAAACAATGTGCTGCATTAATACAATTAGCACTGGTTAATGTACTTTACAGAACGGCGTACCCACATCAAATATTTATGAAATTCAGAAATCAATTAAACGTAATGAAACTCTGCTGAACATTTCATTGTTCGTCAGTCAATATATATTTTTTAATCCATTAATTAACAATACTACTAGATATCAGTTAAATTTCAATATTTTTATGGATGTTAGAATTTTATAAAAATATATAGAACTAAATAATATGCTAAAATAGTTTGATCCTATTGTTTAAATATAAAGCTGATTCAGAAATGAAGCTTTAAATTAAAGTTTTAGAGATACCACTTTAACTATATTTATCCAAAAAGGTAATGTAAACTGGGGCATGCATAGATAATTGCGTATTAAAACTAATGAAGGTTCCTAATTGTACACATTTAATTTGATTGTAATCTTTACTTCAGTCTAGTTCAAATTATCTCCCACTGACTTTATTTTGTAACGGTTCAATTACTGGTGGAATTGAGGTAAATTAAAGAGAGGATGAATCACAGCACAAAATGCGAATCCTTTAAATAATGTTTCGCTCTGGAAAAGAATAAATTCCCTTCCTCGAATTATTTGCGAGCTTCTGTTATCATCATTATAACTTCTTCCCTAAGAGAGAAATATAATTTCGAATAATAAAGGTTTCCTCGGAGAATTTATTTTCCGAGTGAAGAATTAAGAAGGTAGTTGTAGTTAAATAGAGAATATTTAATGCTAAAATAACACAATAACAGTAATTTATATGTGGTAAATTATCAGAGATTTAACAGTTCAAATAGTCGGCTAATGAGAGTTGTGGTACTCAACAGCCAATTAGAGAACGCAATATATTATGCACTCATCATTTCATACATTAATGGGAAAATGTAGAACTTAAGGGGCGGGTGAGGGTCAGTCACTGGGTGGAAAATAATGTACTACTATAGTTCACATTTCAAAACTCAAATGTTTAAATAAAAAATATTTATGTTTACTAAGAGTCTTACATTCCCTGATTTCTGTTGCTAACTCGTTAAATACTTTTATGCCTTTAATAAATATACTATTTTGTTTTAAATCTATATCTCATTCTCCTTTACTTATAAAATTGTATGGCTTTCTATCATACTTATAAGCTAACTAATTATTAAAATATGTCGGTGACAAATAATTGATACATTTGTACGAAATTATCATAGCATGAAATTTTACAAAGTCCTTGAAAAACTTTTCTTAGCATTACTGTAGCTCTAAATCCTTTATTCTTACATAAGATAATTCTTAATACCCTACTTAAGTCTGTCCGTATATTTATTAGATATCCCATACAACACAGTAAAGCAATTATTAAAAAGCACAAGTTTAATACAATTATAAATTACAATTTCAGATTCCTTATACAAAAATTTTCCTACTCTATATTAAAACCCTTACCTTCTACTTACAAAATCCATATGAGAATCCATTTTAAAATTTTGATCCAGTATGACTCATAAATATTTAAAATCAGTAACTCTATAACTACTTCATAGTTACCATCTAATCTTCTACAGCTAACTTTCGTGCCAATATACATAAATTTAGTTTATAACGCATCTAACTTCAATCTATTTACACGGAGATACACACTCAATTTAATTAAAGCAGAAATAGTTACTGTGAAATTGGACAAATATTGGGATGAAACTGCACTAATGCAGGATGAGAGCACAAAGGGAGACAGAAATATTTAAAAGTTGCTTTGAATTATTGGATAAATGAAAGTCAAAAAAAGTGAGTAAATATACCAAAATTATTAGGTGACAGTACACGAAAAATTGAAATTCACAAAGTGGAAGAATAATGAAATAAAGGGGTGGAAAGCCGATAAAGGAGAGAATGTAAAATCTGATGACGAAATTCAGAAGAGAGATGAACGAGCACATCGAGAGGAGATTGTTAATGTAGGTGAGGATGTTTGTGGAGAGTAATGAACGAATGAGGGAATTTTTTTAAAGTTTAAAATACAATCTTTTGTGTTAGAGACTGTCATGATTCTCTTTTCAATTGGAAGTGACAATTCGTTTTCAACTTGACGTTATACTCCACGACAATTTTAAAAATATACAACGGAAGCTACAACTCCCCACGGTAAAGCTCCTGAACAGCCAAATGACAGGCGGATAATTTCTGCAAAAACGTGACAGCAGTCCTTTAATAAAATACTGACACGATTTATGTATATTTGTTTAGCAGTGTTCACTTGTGTCAGACTGAAATCGTCGCTTTGTTGATGAGTACGCCGAGTCGTGAAATGGACTGTGATAGCTAGAGCTATCATTTTCCCGTTAATTGCCAAGTGATAACCTGGATAAGTCGATTAATTCCCCATCTTTTGTGATTAGCGTTCTGTATAGAAGCGGTTTCCGAAAGAGTTTGTGCGTCCAACCGGGCTAATTTCAACAATTAACGCCCCAGTAATTGCACGCAATATACGTTCAACAGTTCGAACCGGATTATAACGGCAAGAATGTAATTTAGCTTCGCCTCTCGCGCGCCACCGAAACTGTAACTCAATGTGGGTTAATTAAATTGAGTGAAAAGAAAAAGGGGGGCGGGGGTGGAAGGTAGGACGCATTTGTATCACGTTATTCAATAAACACGAGCCAATAAAGCACCCTGATATTTTACGGTAAATAGCTCATATTGTACAGTAAAATTCAATAAAAGAACTACCTCTTTCAAATGACGAAACAAGAATGAAATAAAGCACACACAAGCTTTAATTTTTTTAAAATTTTTTCTTACTAAACGGAATTATTAAACTTTTTGCCACCGAGTCATACATTTTACTTACGTAATTAAAAAGAAATGCAATGCTGCAGATTAGTGTCGAATTAAACACTGTACCGGGCAAATACAAATACCCAGCTACTTCAAAAATATATTACTCTTGAGTAAATCATATCAACAGAAAAAAAATCTTTATTTTATTCATGAGCTTAAATGTTAAATTTTTATCGAAATAACATGTTTTCTGCTTTTAAAATAAATAGTTTTTAAATATTGTGAACTTTGACTTTCGTTAATAAAATCCAATATAAGGTTTTGGTAAATTTTGTATGTGTACTCCTGAAAATAATTGTATTTTTAAAAACATTACTTCACTTATTTAAATTATATTTAAATTTTTTAATTAAATTTATTATATATTCCTCGATCCTCCACTTGAAATGTCTTTCTTGTTCTACAAGGAAATTGTTTTATGATTATTCATTAAGTTAGAAATGTTCTTTATTATTTCTATGGGCTGACGAGTGGCGATTTTGTTCATTGATTGACTGCGGGACTCACCTTTGGGGATGCCTCGTACTCTCTCTGGCTTTTCAAGGTTCTTACATGCCGAGACACCTTCATTACTTTTAAGATGTTTATGTACTGAGATCTAAGACCCTGGACGGTAAGAGTTGTCCTCTGATCCAATTGGATCAGGCGGCCAACTTCCTCCTAAAACGGGTGGAGACACGAGAAGGGAATGCTGCGACTCCCCAGCAAAATAATCTCCCGTCATTCGAAAGGGCGTAAGAATAGTACTCAATAGCCCGACCTACCTGATGCAGGTTTTCTAGTGTATCTCTTAGGTGAAACACCGGGTAAGATTCTCAAACGCGTTACCTTGCTCTGCCTTACAAATCCACCTTTTCAATTCCGTTCCTATGCTATTAAAGGGAGTTGCCTGTTTTACTATCACTTTCATGTTGTCTGTTACCATCCTAAAAAACCTGGTCAATCCTTCACTGATTATCATTATCTGGATCTCCATCATACAGTCTCTTACACAAAAATATGTTATAAGTATAAAAATCATTTTTAATGAGAAAAGTAATATGAGTTCTTTCAATTATTATATAAATAAAATATTATATTTTGAATCCAATAATATATATATATTGACTATGGAGGGTTCTATATTTTACATTACACATTGAACTAATGATTTTTATTTTATGTAGATTTTTATGATCTAAGGAAAATGGTCAGCAGCTCCTAAATGATTGATGAATGTTTAAAGTAGATTGGTGAGGGAACTTTATTTGGTGTCCTTTATCGTGAAAGTATTTCAAACGATAAATAATTTGAGTATATTATAAATTTGTAGTAATACTAATCTTTACTGGAACGACTATTTGCTATTGAACCTGGTCCACACATGTTTGATCCTTTGTGTGTGTCATTAACATGCTGTATGGCTTAGCGGTATATTATGGCACACGTCTCAAGCATTCCTCGTCGGAAACTGTCAGTTGCACGCCCAGCGACATGAAAAGGTGCAGAACGCAGAGATATCTGCTTTGAATACATTTCTGTTGTCAAGGAGAGCTCATCCGAAGAACTCGGTAGAGCAGAAGTAAAAGCAATCTCGGATCTCATTCCATCTAGAGGGCTAAGATATGAACAGATATCGTCAATTTTTTTTATAAGCAAAAACCTCGTGGTTTGTCAAAAATCTTTTCTCTAACGAAACGAACCTGAGTTCCCATGGACAGCTGACGTACCTACCCTGGTTCTGTCAAGGTGCACGTTGCTTTCAGAACGTCGACATTTTTTACCATTAACATTATACCAGATTTTGAGTGGTATATTACAAGTACTCTCAACTACACAGCCTTCTTAGGTTCTGCTATCGGCTAATTTTTATCATATATAGACAACAGTATTATAAATTATAATACATTTATTTTTAAAAAAACATGATTCTCATTTTAATATATATGACCTTACCAGCGTCCTCCCTTACATATAACATATAGTTGTAAGTATTAAATTTTAAAAGTTTATATAAATAATATTTTGGACGCTTAGTTCACGGTTTTAAAAAATCTATAATGTCTTTGTTACGTTTATGGGGCTGATATTTTTTTCTTTCCTCAAGATATCGGCCTGACATATTTGATTACACTGTTTTTGTTTGTTAAGGAGAAATACGGTTTCCAGCATTATCAATACCGATGCCATCTTAAGACATAATGGTGAGAATTCCATAACATAATACTGACTGTCTCGTTCGCTTTAAATGAAAAACGTATACCTCTGGATATTGAAATGAAAATAAGAAGATATTCTGGCAAATAACGTAGCGTGTGGTTGACACTATACGTAGGCATATCGTTCAAAGTGCCTAGGATTAGTTTTAAATTCTAATTCATATTAAAGCCACGTGTCGTCTGTTGCCAACTTTGCAGAGCCACCGTATTCTTACGCTTGATTGTATGTGCACGTATACTTAGACATAATGAGCGCTCTATTTTTGAATCAGAAGTCGCACGCGCCATTACCTCCTGGAATGGAGCGTCGTCGGCGTCGTTAAGGGCGTCGCTCGTCTCGTGGAGGAACTATTTAGCCCAGCGGTTTAACACGGCCGCACGCGAATTGGGTCTTTCGAAAAGGACCTCATTACGCCCCCCCTCCAAAAAAAACAGACAAAAAAATGCAAACTCTCAGTCATTTGCGTTTAACTTTTGGGGCTCGCAGTTGTCCAAGATGTTTGAAATTTTTGTACTGCTTTCAGAGGCGTTTCACAGTAATCATATTAAGGATTGGTTTTATTTTATTTTCAAACCTGCACCATTTTCCATATAATGATTGTTAAAGTTTCTATTAACATTCTCCAGTGTTGATTTTTCAAATTTTTATTACTTTTATGATAACTCTTAAAATATGAAGGCAGAAAAATTTGTAATTAATTTGTGTATGAAAACTTGAATCGGTCCTCTAAATTTCAATAGTCTTTTAAGCTTTATTATTCATTTATACCAACTGAGTCATTCTCCTTCTATAATACAATTTCAATACTTCATACTAATCGTAGAAACATATATAAGTACACACTGAAAATAATAACCGATTTTTTTCCTTGCAGGTCAACTTCTGAACCAATTTTTGAAGCCTCCAAAGGGAATCCCAATCTAATTCATTCAAAGGTAATATTGTATCTGTTTTTAAGTTTAAAGTCTGTTGTAAATAGTAAGATACGTTTAACAATCCATATAACTTTTAATAAAAAATTATTAAACATAAAGAATAAATGTCAAGATGATTAAAACTGCGAACCTCAAACAAAAATTTACCAATACTTATAGAAACGTGGCGCTGTTAAATAAATAAAAAAGGTGGGAGATTTTCCAGAATAATAATTATAAATATAGTATTTTATTCTAAAACGTTTTGAATGAGTTTCATACAACAATTTAAAAATCCATACAATAATTCTATAAAAAAATTAATTCTGTAAGTAAAGGGGCTTTAGGCCAAAAATATTTTAACGTTGGTTAATTACATATTCTTTTCTAACATGTTAACATTTTATAAAGTAATAATTTTCTTCTGTACAGATGAATATGGAAAACAAATCTTTAGCTGAAATCTTCTTTGCTTTCAAAATTAAAAATATATTAATGGAGCTTTATGTTTTCCTTGAAACTGATTGATAACCTGACGGTATATGATACAAAAATAATAAGAGTCGTTAAATATGTATTATTTATTATGAAATTTTAAGTATAGTATTGTAATGATTAGCTCATCACAATTCTAAGTTGGTATTTTCCCTTTGCTCTTTCATACAACTTTTGAAACATTAATAGTATGGATTCTAATTTTTGCCTCGTTAAAAGTATATATGTTTTTACACGCGCGTCACACGTGTAGCCCTCAGTTTTATTATTTTCTACGAACCTTGGATCCTGTAGTCGGTCGTCACGGTATTACACGGCAGTAGACCTCTGGTGGCCGAAAACAGAGGTACCCCGTGACTTAAGAGGAAAGATGGAGGGAAGCGAGCCTGTGGCGTGAGCACGACAATAAGCAGAGAGTTCTTCTGGAACTTGACTAAGATCTCGACATGAAGGGAAAAGCAGTGCGAATCTGAAATTGTGTACTAGTTTCTATGAACTTTTAAAAGATTTTTCTTTTTTTTATTCACGTGAGAAACTTTGTTAAGTTTTGTATTGTGGTTTTGGTTTTCGCTTACCCTGCCTGCCACGTGGCAACCCGAGAGGTCTGAGCTAAGTTACTAAAACTAAAGATATAATTGTAGCAAATTAGCCGCAGCGGTTATGTTGGCGTGGTGAACCATACGAGAAGAAAAATCTTTGAACTAATGCGAGTATAGTCTTGTACACTGTTCCAAAATTGTGCGTTTATCGTAGCTCTTAGACGAGAAAGAGCAGATATATTTTTTAAAAAAACGAAAAGGAAAAACAAGTCTCGAGTCTGTGGGTAATAAAAGTCTTGCCACTTGCGTGAGAGCCTCACAGCCTGCATAAGTAATGCGGGTCTGCAGCCTTCATTACCACGCCTTAACACTCCATCGGGGACCAACCACCTTTACGGGTCTCTGAATACGCAAAAAGAAACGTGAAATAGTTCTCTCGAACGTAGCAAAGCATGGGAAAAAATTTCTACACTTAGAACAGCAAATTTAGTATCGTTTACATGAGGCCATTGAGGCCGCATTTGTATACTTAATTAAATCTATCGTTATTAAAAATTAAAATCTGACCATAAAACATTGCCAAGGATTCGAAGTTAATTTAATTATAATGATTTCCTTTATATCATTAATAACGGGTGAAGACGTTAGAAATGTAATGAAACCAAATTAATGGTTAATACTCTCTCTGGACTGCATAAAACATTGAACAGTAATTGGAATTAGAATGGCGTCAATCAGCAGAAGAATGATATTTGGTAAGATTATTCCAATATAAATAAATTTACAGCTTAGTTTATTGTTCTACTTGTTATTCTTACTTTACAGTATATTGTGCTAGGGTTAAGCTACATTGAATTCTTTTATAGAATTAGTTCTTAATTATTACAAAGTAACGGCAGCATATTAATAATATCTCGGTTGAACTGTTGTTATAGACGACTTTTTATAATTATTCATCTCAGTTTTCATGTTGAGGAAGTAAATTAAAATGACTAAAATATTACTAATAATAAAATTTTAATACACATGAAGAATTAAAGACCCGTATAACGGACTTATACAATAAGTTTTTTAAAATATTTAACATAAATCAGACGTTTTGACCAACCATTGTGGTCCTTTTCAATAAACTAAATTAACTAAAGTGGTCGAAACGTCTACTTCATGTTCCAAAAATTTTTCAAAATTTATTGCATAAGTCTGCGGGTCGTTAATTCGTCATATGTATTTATTCACAGGCATTGATTATAATAAAATTTTAACTATTACTGTCAACAATATATAATTGGCATATTACATTACAAACAAATATGACTTGCACTTGTTATTAATTTTTCGTAAAAAGAATAGGACTATTTTAAAACATACAGAGTATCATAAATTGCTGCAAAAAATATTCTATCACTATATTATTTGCTTTAGTTTACTCAATATTATGAAGTTAATAGAAATTAACAATTATAATGTTAAAACTATATATTTTTAACTTAACTATTCAAAACAGGACGAAATGAAAAATGATCACCAGGTGCTCAATAATTCTGGATGTTTTATTGGTCATCTAATATTTATGCAAATTCGTAAATATTAGAAGACTAAAAAATTAATGAAAAAAAGGGGATACTTAAACAAAAAAATAAGTATACATACGCCCCATTTTTTACGAGTACAAAATAAATTTATGGGAATAAATTATATTTATTCATTAACCAACAACATAAAGCGTGAGCATTGTAAAATATATATAACAATAAAATTCACTTGTTCATTTTAATTTATTGTATCAGATATCAAGAATTAGTGATATATTAATTATCCCGATTGATTAAAACATAGAGCTTTTAGAATGAAGAAGCGTGGAATCCGACTAATTAAGCCTTACATTTAGCTATAATCAATGCCATGAGATGAAAACCAAGTAAACACCAGTAATGAGTCAGAATCCGGACGAAGGAGAAAGAGGATCGCAGAAATTAAGCTGTCTGTTGTTGCCCTGTTATGCCTTTGCAGCCAGAAACAAGCTCAAAATAACGAAAACTCAAACCTAACAGATTTTGTAGAACTAAAACAACAGAACCTTCCTGAAGCGTGTTCTTCATTCGTCCGTAATTAAAAGCAGAGCCTCTTCGGGCAATTTATCTTTGAACTTCAGAACTTTCCTTTAAAATATGTCCCTCCAGGCTCTAAGAAAGAGGATAACGAGAAAAATAAGGTACGGGCGGAGATATTACGAATCTATTTGCTTAAAAGTTGAGCAGAATAAATAATTGTCTTAGCAAGGTAACTTTCCCTTGTTTTTTTAAAAAAAGGTATTTAAATCTGAGTCGTTTAAAGAAGTATAGGTATTGTTTTCGTTTCGTTGAGGAAAAGAAACTTCTTTAATTAATGAAACAATATACTTCATATATTCTTTGGAAACCCACAGCGTTTGTTTTCAATACAAACATGTAATAAAAGGGAGGAAAAAATGCATGAATAGCTATATACCTTTCCGCCATAACTTTGGATAAAAAGGAATCATTTTTTATTTCTAGTTCATTCTCTACATTTTATTTCTTATACGGTATATCCATGTCAATTTCCAATCTCTTAACAGCCAAAAATCAATTCCCGTCTGTGTTTCAACATTTTTCCTATTCCAAAATTTTATTTGTCTTGGTGACAAGAACAACACCCTCTCCAATTAAAAATATTCATCTTTACAACTTGGCAGGAGCCATCCATACCACTTACCACAGATATATGGGGAAAATACCAGGTCAGGTGTCCCGGTGTCTCAAGGATTTTAGAAAAGCCAGACCGGCGTCAAACTGTCTAGGTTTTATTACCCTGTCCGTAACCGCGAATTTCTCTCAAGCCAACTGCTTTTGATTCTGTACCACCAAAATCCGAATTTCGTTGTTTTTTACCATTACAGTACTTCATCATTAATTTTATTTTCTCTTCAAACAATTAATATTGTTTTAGAAACGCAACAGCAGTGACTTTCCTTTCAAATGTCCAATGTTTTTATGTTCTCTCATTAGGTTTTAATGCCTATTTTACTTCCCTAAAGTTTATTTCTAACTTTTATGTGTATCAAATGCTTAGTCTTATACCAGATGATATATAAAAGCTATATAATTTTATTTTCTTGATGATTTAGATTCCCAGATAATAATTTCATCTTTAGTCACGAAACGCTATTTATTAGCAATTAAATAGACTTAATGTTATAAATAAAATACAAAGAAGGGCCAAAAGTCGTTTCTGTAAAATTGGAAAAATAAATTAGCATTACACATTTTATTTTTCCAATAATGGTCTGTCAATTTTATGTCCCAGGTACATAAACGCATTCCATTTTGCCTTCCTTCATTAGAAATGAACGGAACTAATGGTTTATGTCAGAATTAAATCAAGGAAAATATTATTTTGTAATTATGTAAGCGTTTTTTGTTCAAATCATCTTCAACCTCGCTGTCAGTGTTTTGCACAGAAACAAAGACCTAAGCTCAGAAAAATATTCTACATAATACGAGAAACTTTCTGAGCTCTTAATTGCATATATTCAAGTAATCTTAATCAGGAAGTCTCAAAGCATGTTTACAAACCAAACATGTCTCATCATCCTTGGTTTGTAATTAATACTTCTGTATTCAGTTATTTAGGAGATTATGAACAGATATCTCGTTTTAATGGCGTTAATGTCTCGGTGCTGCTGTAAACAGAAATTCTGAGGCGTGGCTGTAAAAAACCCCCAAGTCTCGTGAGTTCCATTAACACAATTTCTACGAAACTTCCTGGAGCAAAGTCTCACGTGCTATTTGTAGTTGTAAGGTTTAGAGGTTCATACTTTACTGTATAGACTTCAATTGTTCTCAAAATGTAGGTTAATGTATTAAGGAACCCAAAGCTTTCGGTAGTTAACACGAATTGTCTGTGAAACAGGTCTTCGCGCTTCAATACATTATGAGATCCTGGCTCTCTTAATTGAATCGTAACTGTTAACCTATAATATATTGTTTTACACTTAAAAAGATCTTTGGATGACGCTTGCCTCACCTATGACTATTAAGATGACAAGGGTTCCTTTTAACAGCTTGATGATCAATGAAGAATGGTCATCAAACAAATAATATTGTACTCGTATAAATAGTTCCAGTCATTTACTTAAATTATTTAGGTACATTTTATTTTTAAATAAAGTATAAGATATTTGTCCGTCTTTATTCCAAAAAAATGGTCTATGTTTCTTTCGCTATCCCACTTTATACGGAAGTATAGATTCAAAATATTCTGTTGAATCCAAATTTATATACATTTAGAATAAATTTTTCATAATATGATAATAATATTAAGTTTTAATTTTTCAATAAATACATAAAGTGGCTGTAGATCAGAAAATAAATTCAACGGGTGTACATAGGATTAATTTAAGACTTGGAGTACTATATATAATTTTTATGCATTACCACCTTTTTCCACTAATAGAATTCAAAAATGATATAATATAAATATATTTTGAGTAAAAGTTTAAAGCTAGGCTCAATTTGAACTGCTTATTGTAATCTTAAACTTGATTAAAATTTGTGACTATGATCATATTAATTTGTTGTAAGAATAAATGTTTTAATTTGTCATTAGTAACCAAGGAGAACGTGAAAAACTTACATGACATATCTTCATTAATTAGTGTAGTTCTTTATGTTTGTCTGTTCTTTTACTGTGCTTAAAAACTTTGAATTTAGATTAATATACATAATTCACCTCGTGTTGTGTAATTCCCATCTGAAGATGGAATGGTGTCAGGATATATTCAGAGCCCTACTTTCATATTTCACGGCGTTCTCCAGGTATGGATTTGTGACTTTGAAGCAAAATATTTCTCTCCTGTGATTACTGTAAGAGCCTCCGAGAATGTGGCCGCTTTCCTTGATGACAGTAATTGATACGAGACTTCCGCTAACACTTCTTTCTGTTCCCAAGCGCCGTTGTTGATGAAAGTGAGGGCAAAAAGTGAGGGGGAAGGAAATGTTTTGCAGCTTAATGGATTGGTGCTATATCCAGCAAGCTTCAAATTTGAACCATTCAGGTAGAGAATTTCCATCTGTGATTTGAAGATAAGGCAGAAGACATTGAAGTTTGGTGACTCTCCAGCGACCACAAAATTATTCCCAATAAAACTGTCCATTATAAAGACGTAATTCATTCTATGACGTCACCTCATACTCAATACAAGGCAATTTTGTCTGCCATTGATCGAAATCAGTTCTCAACTAAACATTTTAACAAAAACTGCGGTAAATAAACGGCCACGGGAATATTTTAATCTTGTGCTGCTTAGTTTTCAATTAACACAGATTAAAGTAACAAAAGTATTGTAAATAGAGTATTATAGTATAGTGAGTAAACAGTCGCCCCACATTAGCAAACGGCATTTAAAACATTTAAATACTGTTAGCCACTGAACTTTAACGAACCCTTCCAACTTATTTATTATTTCTTAATATCACCTTTCCATTATTCTAGTTTCTTCACATTAGTACAATATACCATATTTTTACGTATTACTTCTCTACTCATTTCTTAACTCATATTTCAGTTTTAACTTTCCCTATAACATGACTGGCTTAACTAAATGTTTATTGTATAAATTTCCTATTTTTCAGTGTTTTTATTTTATAAATCATAACAAATATGAACTTCGTTTTAATTGTCCATTAGTTAAGAAATGAAATACTTTTATTAGTAACCTTCACAACTCTTTTCATAGAATCCCATATCAAAATTAATTTAGTTCAATATTTTTATTTGTTGATAATATATTACCAAGAATGTTATATAAAAATAAATGTCATGACCAAAAGTCATACTTTATTTAAATTTGCAATTACCACAAAACCTTTCTCCGTAACCTTTTCAGGTGAATCTAGAAATTAATTTAATTATATATAACTATAAAAACTTTAAAAAGCTAATACCGTACCTCCAAACAACTAAATAAGTGTAGTATATTACATAAATAATGAACAAAAGTTGATTTGAGTTTATATAAACAATATAACAGAAACATATTTTGACTTCATCGCGTAATCATTTAATTAGAAAACAATGCCATTGAAAGCACAACATCATGAAATTTGCATTGTTGTAACTCATTTATTTAAAACAATAATGAAGCTTTCAAAGTTTCAAGCATATTTAGTATTTAAACATAATAACACTACATCGTATATTAAATTATTTTTTTACATTTACTGAATTTATATTGGCCCTAATGTACAGAATATTATTATCCTCGTTTGTTCACCAAAATGCTGCAAGATTAGGCCCAATATAATTTGAATATATGTGATGTGATAACAACATTTGTATTTCGCGATATTATTACTATTTAAAACCATTTCCCATTCCTGTTGCCAAAATATAATTTTGTAATGTGTATTCAATCCATCATTTTCACCCTGGAGGTTATTGGAAGAAGTCAATTTTTTTCTGTTAAATCGTTTATAAAAATTTAAATCACTTTTCTAATTATCTCAGTAACAATAACAGCTATTTGAAGACAAGTATTGTGTTTTTAGTTATATTTATTTCCTAATTTCTAGATACAACTGAAGAATTCTCTGAACTGTAGTAAATATAAGTTTTATTAATAGATGTAAGGTTAAGTTTCCAATTTTATTTATAACAAGTATAACACTCACAAAACTGTTTTTTCTGTAATTGTTTATAAAAATTAATTTTTATGAATATTAAAAAACCGAAATCCTTTAACATATAACAATAGTATTATTCAACTTATTGTGGAACTTCTAAATTTAGTTGTTACAGTCAATAAATAATTTCAGTACTTATTTTCTCACTGCTAAACAAGTTGTTATAGCAATAACTGGAACCGTTTACCCTTTACGGCGAACAAATATACATTTTATGTACAAACAATTTAGAAGTGAAATTGAACGATAACCTATTAATTATTCGTGATGTTTGTCGCGTTTTCTGGGTCACGCATAATTGGAGTTCACTGTAATATAACAGGCGTCGCAGTGTTTGCGCATGTTGTGAAAGCTCATCAATTCCAAGAGTAGTAGCTTGATAATAAATTACGTTTTCGAATGAAACGGACGTCAGTTCTTGTAACATACGGTAAAATCGTGGAATTACACGGATTCAGAGGCTGTCACCTGAACGAGTGGCTGTCACAAGAATATAATGAAAACCGTAGTCTGCACGTCACAACCTTGGAGGGGGAAAACCTGAAATAATGTCACGCAAATAAGACGCAATTCGCTTATTTGTTTTGTGAAACCTTCGAGTTCTAGAAATCAGATTCGTGAAAGTAGATAATAACTAGGTACAGTATATGGCATTAGTTATGATGCGATTGAAATTATGTCACTGACGCAATTGTTCGGCAGCGCTGTTGTCCCACCCTTCACTTAATGCGCTCTGATTGATGAATGCAAGGTCGCACCCCTCTTGGGAAATAATAACCAATCTAATTATAACTACAGTATTGTGCTAATCATCAGAGCAAACAAAATTTTGTAATCACGAAGTGTTTATGTTTAATAATATCATCTTCAATAATATCAGGTTTTGTTTTATGGATATTTTCGTCTTTTTTATTAGACACTTAGCTCTTGCTAGACAATTACTTTTTCAATAGCGAAGATAACAGTTAATTTCACCTTTTGAATTCGAAACCAACTTGTAGACGAAATGAGAGAAAATCTCCATCAAAGTGAATACATGGCTGATGCGGGCTGTCAGAGCAAACATCAGGGTGAAAAAAAATGCATTGAAAGAGATCAAAAAAGGCGTCCCTTGTAAATTCTTTAGTCCCTCGCTGTATTATAAAGTCTCTCAATGACTCCAACATGAAATATAATCCCAAATTTTGAGACAATCACTCCCTTTGCTGATGCCACCTAAAATATTTAAATAAAAACCAACAATTAAATTTAACGGTCTATGTAACAAGTAATTGTAAACCATGGAATAATTTCCAGCAAAATTTGTAGATGTGTTCCCTGCTACCCGGAAGCAAGCAAAGACTGGGGGACGAAGGTAAAGGCTACGCTAATTTAAAACGTACGTAAATGACCAGATATATTTTCCTGACTAGTGAGATTTGTATTCTGGATGTTTGTCAGGAGTTTTTTTAAGTTTCTGTGAATATTTAAGGTACCAGGAAATTTCTTGACTTCTTTAAGTTAATGAGTAATCACGGAAGTTATGAAGATATTCGAAGGTTTATTTTCAAGAATCGTGACGCTCTCGCTTATGGTTTAATCACATGCTGTAGGGGGATAATATAAATCAATTTCTCAGCATCACCGATTACTAAGCTAATTATATATACACATCTATGTATTCCTCGTTGGCTCTGCAGCCAATTAACGGCCTTGACCTGCCCAGACGACTGCGAACTGTCATCTTACATGACATATTCCGATTTTGGAGTGATACGTGGTCAGCGTATCGACTCTCCATCAGTGTTAGCCCCAAAAACTCCGTGACCATGACGACAC
Source organism: Eucriotettix oculatus (assembly GCA_034510155.1). Taxonomy (NCBI): domain Eukaryota; kingdom Metazoa; phylum Arthropoda; class Insecta; order Orthoptera; family Tetrigidae; genus Eucriotettix; species Eucriotettix oculatus. The sequence continues at coordinate 45,894,714 of CM067382.1, forward strand.
AAACATCCATGCCTGGATGCAAACTCTGGATTGTGAGGCAGCGATGCTAACCACTATACCACAGAAGGTATATATATATATATATATATATATAATGGTCTAATTATTATTTAATACTACTACATATTCAATTTTATGAATTTTTATAGCATTTATTTCTTTTTAAAAATTCTTGTGTCATCTAAGATTATTTTATCCACAACCAGGAGTAGTTTATTGATACATTCTCGTTATTCTTGAAGACTTCTTATATATAGAGTTAATATAATATGATTGTTTGTTCACTTTTAATTATCATCAAATATCATCGGTACAGTTGCAAATATTTTAATGGGTGTGACAGTTAAACTCAAAACCTTTGTCACGGTTTGCGACTCACAGAAATAACAATGAAAAATGAGAAGTACATTTCTGGAAAAATGTGCTTTTGTTAAAGAAGCATTGTTAACTTCGCAGAAGCGTGAACAGTGCGCGCATAGCGGACTGGAAAAAAAAAAGATGGGGGAAAGCATTTATTTTTACAGCCTGCTCTAAAGACTGCACATTCGCCGACTTGAGCAAGTAGTGCATTTCGCTGTGAAGGCTTTAATAAACATGAAATACGGCTCCCGCGCCAAACATTCTTTTAATGTCTGCCGGTCTGTGGTTTGGGGATTCGGCTCCGTACACACACACACACGCGTTTTCTTTTATTGGGGAGGAAAAACGAAGAGCTTCCTGGGACGCGAATTCAACACAGACAACCCCCTTTTTCGTCGCATTTATTTTTCAAGCATAAGGGTCGCGGAACGTAACGTGTAACGGCGAAAGTCGTAACTCTCGCTACTGCGAGGGCGACAAATGAAAAAATGAGGTCGGGAGGAGGAGGAGTGTGGTCGGGGGGGAGGGGGTTGATGGTGAATGGGTGGCTTGCACAGGTCTGGCCTTAATACAGCTGGAAATATGGATATTAATGTTATCAGGCGGGCGGCAGTGGCGGTTCCCCGCGATCTCGTAAAGAACGCGCGAGCTCTCGCCTCTAATGAAACGTTACGGGACAAAGTTGCTGGCACCACACACGCGAGGTGAGGCCAGGTAATGTGCAGGATACATCCTCGTTCCCGCCGCCTACGTACGCGAAACACGACCAAAATTACGATCAACTCTCTGGAGGGAGACTTCGCCTCATGCGGCGAGGAACTACCAACTTCGAAATAAAAAGGAGGGCTGTAATTCACGGCTTTTGCGTCAAACTTACAGGTCGAATTATAAAAGGATAATTTCCTCTGATTGTGATGTACTGCAAAAATATTTTTGGGGGAAGTTGAAGTCAACGTAAAAAAAGAGTCTCTCTGTAGATTAAAGTATTGGGCGGGCAGAAGCGTTTAGAAATCTGAAATAAAATCTGGGAGTGTTTTAACAATGAATGGCTGGAATTCATAAAAAGAAAAATATTAATTTGAATTAAAACGTATCGTCTACAACTTAAGAAGCATCATCTATTTATTATTTTACATCGTATTAAAATTTCGTGTTACTACAGAAACGTCCTGGGCCGAAATAATCCAAATTAAACTCTTATATTTCTGACTTTTGGCCATACTTTGTATTCTATTTATCCCAATAAATAAAATTGAAGTGTTTGTCTGTTTATCCGCATGTTTGTCTGAAATAGGCTCCGAAACGGCTCAACGAACTTCGGTGAAATTTTGAAGGTTTAAAAACGGGAAATTTAACTTCAATATTCGTGAATATTTCATTTCGATAATGATATAATATTATTTAATATAAAAATTAATTTTACGGGAAGGTTTCCCGGCTTACATGCATTTAAATCTCCAAAAATTTAATGCGGGTTGTCTATACTCTTGATCTATGATCAGAAACGGCTCCACGGTTTTCAGCTAAATTTTTGGGGAATAAAACAGGAATTTTAACTTAAATGTTTCTGTATGTCACTTTTTAGAGCAAAATAAATAAATTCTTATTGTATTTATAGTTAGAACACTGATTTACGTATAAATATACTTTAGTGAAGCATGATTGAGAATAAATGTAAATGATTTAATCTTGGGATAATTTTTCTAAGTTGATTTTTTGCAGAAATAAAGTAATGAAAGGTACCTCAGTATTAATAATCAAATTATTACCATATATCAAACCGAGAAATAAATATATCCATTACAAATTTCTTATAGAGTGAACACTCCGGTGAATGAACTCTTTGCATTCAAGTTCTCAGATCTGTCTTTGCAGAATAATTTTTTTGGGCTTCAAATTTTTGCATCATTCGTTCCTGTAGTAGTTCAATGGAACTACTTTAGCTCTCAATAAACATCAAAATTGCTCCATTGTTGCTAATATTCTAGTTTCTTTGATAAATTTTCATTGGCTGGACAGTTCATCGTATTCCAAAATTTAAAAAAATATTTTATTAGATACATATGAAAGCTACACACAAAACATTGAATATTTTTGGACATATCACAATAGTCGAAAAGTCTACTTTATTTTTTATGTACATATCTGTTATATGGGTTTTTAATTATCCATATGTATTTATTATCACAGACGTTAAATGCTCCTATTATTCAATTAGAGTTAGGGTCCTTTTTTCAAGTCATTGACGATGTTATAAAGATTGTTTAGGAGAACCGTGATGGCCTGAGGTCTGCAGAAGCTTAGGACCATAGAGAAACAATTATTTAATCTGATTAGGATGAAGCATCGTTTCATAATTTGGATCCAGATTGGCCAACTCTTACTCCCACGAGCGCATCACTTGTAATTTCACGACGGTATTGATTTCAACTGCCAAAAAATTGGGATTTTTATCAATTCGAAGCAGGTGATTTGATTGTGACTCTTCCGGCAACTTTACAAACCCTGGTGAATGAACCTTTGTATGGTCGTCCATGTCTTGTAATGACACCACGTATCTTTATCTTGTTCTACTTCGGATAACAAAATTAGAGGGCCGTATAAGTTGCTCTCTAGAATGGTAAATGGACCGAGAGGACGGTGAGGATGCATAGCAAGTGTTTGGTGGTGACGAGAGGGAAGTTACTGCGACGTGTGACGGTATTGAGGACGCGTTTGGACGTCGTGTCACGCTCCTGCTCTATTGACGCAGCCAGCGCAACCGACCAGTATTCAATTCCACGAAAGCAGAGACGTGCTCCGTCTCTACTGGGACACAAAGGACATCAAAGGTGACGTCGGACTTCTTCGACTCGAAGGTTGTCCTGTGGGACCGTCGTCGTGCATTACCACCAAAGTCAGGACATGGTCTCTTGACGACCCAACATCAATCAGATATGACCATCAGTGATTTGATTGATCGTTGATGAAAAGGAGTGAAATGGAAACAATTGCTACCCACCATGATCACGCTTTTAAAAAATCTCCCAAGTCATTCATAGTATTGCCTTACTACATCTATTATACTTCTACCATACCTAGTTATTATGCTTCCGAAGTTGCTTCTGTCCACCCTACATTCTTCCTAAAACCAAACTGACCTTCTCGTAACTCTCATTCTATCTGAAGTCCTTTAACATACTGTGTGAAATTATCATATAAGCTTCAGAGAACCATAAATTTGTTTATATTTTCAGAATACTCTTATCTGTCATTCCACCTAATTTGAACTTCCTTTGATATTGAGGAGGCAGGGCAATATTTGGGTGAGTTAGGGCAATCAAAGATGTTAATGTGTATGCTCCCAGAAAATTGTTGAACTTCAATGAAAAATGTAAACGTAAATGATATATTTGCGGTAGAAGTGTAAGTTCGACTAGTTATCAAAAAGCATGAAATATTTTAATGTTTTGTGTTTTATATATTATGTTGTTTCAGGTACATAACTTATCATATATTACCTGTCCTATTTAGTAAAAGTTTTATCTTTAAATGTGCGCAATTCTTCCTTTTCAAAACATAAAATCGCAGTTCAAAGTAAAATATTCGGCTACAAATGATTCCGTAACTTGAAAGTCTGTAATGAGGGTTCATTACGTTTCCCGGTGCTGAATTTTGCGGGAAACAATGAACGCGTCTTCCTTGGAGAGCATTGGCGAAAACACATAATACCGACGACCTCTTTTGCTATTAACCGTTCAGCCCGGTGAAATGCGCACAGCCCGAAAGGATAAAAGCTCCGACGCAGAATCCAATTAATGGACCTCTCGTCGCTCTCGAAACATCATTACGAGTGTTCTGGAATGTCTGCTGTGGCTCGTTCCAATCGAATATTAGCAAATCCGCGCTGATTGCGTTCTTAATATCTGGCTGGTAGGGGTGCGGTCTTTTTAAAGAGATAATAACAATTTCCAGAATCATATTTTAGCTGGCGGAGTAAACTACAATATAAATTAAACAAATGCAGGAGGATTCTCTGGATAATTCGATGATGTGACTAACGGAAAATATTTTTTTCTTCCGTTCCAACAGATTTTTTGGCAGTATTTCAGTTTAAATTATTATTTTAATTCAAGTTATAACTAACATCCTACTTTCACGTCGCCAATAAAAGTTCTTCCTTCCTCTTTTGATATAAAAAAGAGTACTGTTGTGGCCGTAAACGTTACTGGACACAGTCCATGAAGTAAAGTTACCAATTTTTTAATATCTAATGTGTATTCAATTTCATTTGCGTCCTTTCAAATTTTAATTTCAGGAGAAATTTAATTACGTTTGTTACACCTGAAGAAGTCTTATGCGTGCGAGGTGGAGAACCTGGGGTCGTTCTCAGTATTTGTATTTTATGATATTCGGTTTTTTTAATTTTAATGAGAAATACACAAAGAGCTTGGAGAGATTAATTAAAACTGTGAAATGGAATTGATGTTCTTTTCTTCTACAATACATTATTAAAAACTACGTTCAATCATCATACTCGTATGTCATCATAAATTAATGAGAAGTATGTAATTATAATTAATAATAATATATTTATAATAATTTTACAATATTTCAACACAACACGTGTTTAAAAATTTTCACTGTATCTATCGCAGTCACACTCTTCATCTGAAAATCAGACAATATATGTTATCTAATAGATCAATTTTGTTATTAAATTGAAAGTTAAAGGCATCTTAATTTATAAATGAACTGGTAACGCCATAATAGAGAGAGAGAGTGTCATACAGACACGTTCATATATATTTTTTAATCATTTAAGTGGGAAACTTGACTTAAATTAAAATTCAGTAATTAATAAATATATGAAGAATTAAATAAATTAAATCGTCCATGTCGGTCGTAGATCTCTGTGAAGTAAAGTGTTCGTGGGTAGAAAAAGAAATGTGTAGAAAGGCTATTTACAAGTTGGACATTAGGTAATTGAAGTGTTTCCGAGTGACCGACAGCCTTTATTAGCCGTCGCCTCGTTGTTAATTTTCCGGGCCCTTTCCCGTTGTTGCTGCTGGCATAAAGAAGCTATAACTTAATTCCGCAGAGTAGACGAAGAAGAAGTAGTAGTTGTATAGGGGTGTGGGTGGCCTGGGGGAGGGAGCGGGGGAGGAAGACTCGCGAGAAAAGTTTCCCAGCCAAGTTCTGCGGGAACTTAAAAACAGCTGTCGCCAATGGGAGATAATTCAGAGAAAAGGGAGGGCACGGACGGAGACTGAGGCGAAGTTTCCTGCTACGGGGTCCGATAAATGAAGTGAATTACGTCTCCAGGGGACAGGTCGTCCGCGTGCCGTCGTCATTTTTACGTCCGCGACACGACAACGAAACCGAATTGTGTCGGCTGTTTCCGAGTTTAATCGCCCTAACTCATTCCGTCCTGGATGTTCCAGGCGACGGCAGTAATCGCAAAAGGAAAACAAGAAACAGAAAGACAATTTTATTAACGAAGAAAAGGGACTTGCAGACTGGATCAGCCTCAAAGGCACCAATCACTGAAAATAATCCTCCACACGGATTCCGAAGGTTATTTAAAACATCCCCACCATTTATTCTTTCATTAAAGTTTTACAAAGTTAGAATTCAAGAGACGATATTTTTAAGTTATTCTAAAACCGCGATTCTTTCTAGCCCGTGATTTAGTTAATATTAGGAGATTCAGAAGATTATTTGGAAACCATATTAAATGTCATGAAGGTGGTCCTTGAGAAAGAGTTCAGTGTGAGGATTAATAGAGGGAAAACGCAGTTAATGGATTGAAGTATGGGAAATAGTGCAATCACAAAGGATGTTACATTGGGAAGGGATATTTTTAAGGAACTTGAGGAATTCTGCAACTTTGGAAGCATAACAACTAGGGAAGAAGTATAGTAAACATAAAGAGTAGGCAAGGAAGGCTTTCGCAAAAAAAAAGAGGAGGAATATACTTACGGGTAATATAAATATAAATAGTAGGGAAAAATGTTCGCATGGAGTGTTGCTTTATATGGGTACGAAAAGTAGGAGTTGCGGAAATGAAAAGAATAGAAGCTTTTGAAATGATGTGCTATAGGAGAATGCTTGAAATCAGATGAGTGGAGTAGTGGATAGTTACTAACGAGGAAGTTATAAACAGAATAGGGAAAGAGAGAAAAAAAGAGAGAAGGGATAGATTGATAGGCCAAGTTTTAAGGCATGAGGATCTTATAAATTGGCATTAGAGGGAAGTTTGTGGGGTAAGAACAGAAGAGGGAGGCCAAGGAATTGATATGTTAAGCAGATTAGTAAGGATGTGGGATGTGGTAGTTATGCAGAAATGAGGTTACAAAGATTGAGTTATGCTAGTTCTTTTAAGAACAGTTGTAGTAAATGTTAGTAAATTGGAGAGTGCTCAAGAAATTCCATTTTAACTTATAAATATTAATAAGTCAACCATTGTCATTTCGCATCATTAAAAGAAATTATTACACTTATTATTAAATTTTACATTTATTCTGTTTTTAATTGCTTATATATTGTATTTGATTGATAATTAGAGACTCTACTAGAAAATAAATTTTTAACATTATAATATATATTTAAAAAACCAAAAAAAAGCTTAAATTAATTTCTGGATTTCTTTTACGACACAGATTACTAATGAGAAATAATGAAGGAGGAGAGAAACCGTGTCGTTTTTCGCAATAACAATTTGAAGACACGCGACTTTCTCGACCAAATTATATTTTTATTGCTTCGATAGTCCCTTCAGACGAAACATTAGTAACCCTCGCACGCCATACCGGAGTAAATCACTCCGTTATCGAAAGCGGGTGGAAGGAACAGGGCCTAGACCGCTTCCGGGGAGGAAAAGATGGAAAAAGAGGATAAGGGAAGAAAGTTCCTAATGTGTGCCTACATTAGATGCAGGGAAAGTGTGGGGTCACCCTGTGATTTCAGACTCGTGGTGTACGACACGCTACTTCTTCGTGTCAAAAATAACCCTCATTTGCGTTACTCATCGACATATGCAGAAGGTTCCAGCATGAAGAGATCGTTTATCTTTAATACAAGTATCGTAAAGTGGTATTATTGTAACGTAAACACCAGAGTATTACCACCATTAAATGACCGAAACTGAACGCCGCAATTATTTTCCCGATCATGTCACTCCCTTCTCCTCATATAACCAGTAACATGAGAATTTATTCCAGTTTACCTCAAAACACTCAGACCTTTGTAATACTCAGAACCTGTAAAATCGTAATTATGTACATTATTGAAACAAATACAGAGCAGGGGATTTAGAAGAGAACCAAATCACAAAAATCGTAGCGGCCTTGCCCGTTAAATTAATGGCACTTGCCGAGGAAGAACCAATCAAAAACCACCATTTCAATTTATAGTCTTAAATAGCCCGAAGATGAACCACACAAATCACAGAGGGAAATAAAAGGATCTATAAATCCAAAATGATGTTTTATAACCGCAGTTTGAATTTAAGTGACGTAACAGGAGATAGAAAATACCGCATTCTAATCACGCTTAGTCCTTTTGGGCTAAAAGTTTTAAGAATGCTGTTTTTTCTGTGAGTTTTTATTTTTATATTTTCTCAAAGTTTCTTAAAATTCTTTAATAACAGAGAGTTATCTAAAAAGTGAATAATCCAAAGGCTCTTCTTTATCAATTGAAAATATTTCACAGGGTTGTTAATTAAACTATTTTGTTTTGTATTTATTGTTAGACTACTCAAGCCTGCTGGCATACATGATGAAATTACTTATACATAATACTCCCAATCTAAAAATAACCATTGTCATTTAAAATGTCTATACACCTGAAAGAAGGAAAAGAGGAACACTACAAGAATTATATAAAATTAACACTTAACTTTGGCTTTAATATTAAACAATTCCAAAATGGGTTTAACTAGGGGCAAATATGCCACCTCCTTTGATTTTGAACTTCCCTTATTCCTTATTACGGAATATAAGGAATTCCATGTTTTCTGGCCGTGAAATTTACCTGTTCCTCGCACCCAAGTCTGTTGTGGAAATATATCCCCAGATATTTTTACCGTTGTAATTAGTTCCCCACCTATCCTATCTTCTGTCTCATATAGCAAGGTGTGTTTTTTTAAACGAGATTGAGTTTCATTAATTTTCATTTTATTTTCCTGAGCCCAGTTATTGACTTCATCTAGATCTTCTTGTAATATTATCGCGTCTTGCAAGTATCTTTCTGTAGATGATGCAGTCGTCCGCGAAAAGCCTGACCCCTGACATTAAATAGTTTGGTAAGTCATAAATAAATATTAAAAATAATTACAGTCCGATTACAGAACATTATATTCATTGTGAAAAATTCTAAACGAAAGTTCAGGGAAAAACATACCTCATTTCTAGAAAATAAAGTTTTTATGTTAAGAACCCCATTTCTTAAAGATAAAATAAACTCACAAGATACAAGTAATAAACTTAGTATTTTATTTCTTCCTTCGACCGTTCAGTAATTTTTTATCACTATTAAATTATTATATTTCATTAAGAACAGTCTGTATTTCCTAAAATATTTTTCATTCTATTTCTATACTCAGACATAAATATTCTATTTAAAAGGCTTTTGATACTTCTTTTATTTCCTTATAATGTGTATTATAACGTTGTTATGTCAAAAATTTATTCATTTTACATTCTCTCCATTAACTTATAAAAAGTGTGTTTGTGCTCTCTAGTGTTGTAATGATTTTAGACTATATTCTGTTTATTTTAGTTAGTTATGTAAAGATTATTTGTAGTTAATTATGTACTTTATTTTTTCCTCATACTTATTTGTAATATATGGCGTACCGTATTTCCTCAACCGAAGATTAATGTAAACAACTATAAATCTATATCAAGCACGTTTATTTCGCCTGGTGGTTATTAACGCTCTACTTCTTTCCAATTATTTTTGCAAAGTATAAAGTGTCATTCGTTTTAGACTTAGAAGGTTAAATTCAATTCTCAAAACCGTGATTGTCCTGAAAGTTAAAGTTCAAATTTGACGTCAGCAGCTGTGATAGACCCATCGCAGAACACTCCTGCTGATCAAATACCGCGGTTTTGAATTTCGGTTAAACGGCTCGCTCTTCTTATAAAGCGTGGGTGGCTAGGAGTGACACAATCGACATGTAGTTTTCCCCTTGTTCTGAATTGCTTAAATATTCAAGAGCGCTACCAACTGCCGAGCTCCCGAAGTTGACGCATGCATAAAATATCCTTTCCCTACAAACTTTTTTTTTCTCCGGATTTTCCTTCAGGTATAATGAAGTAAAGTGAAATAACTTTCAAGGAACAGCGTAGCATCTTCCAAAGTCGTTGTCGGAGGCTAATTCTTATACGTGAAACCAATACGGGACGTGGAAATGTCACTTTTGTCTGTTATTTAAGAATTTGGTCACGTAACACGATGAAAGTCCTTTTTTTCGAAACTATGAATTATGAAATAATTAAAGTATAACTTTTTAGTTTGTTTTAACGTCCCATTACCAATTAAAGTTATTAGGGACTTCCATACAATCACCTTGAACTCAAAGAAATTTACGAATAATATCTAAAAGACTACAGTTGTAGTTCCAAGGCAATATGAACAACATATATATATATATATTATATAGCCTGTAATGAGCCATGAGCTTGAACCGAAATTTAATGTCCCTTTCCGAGTGGGCGATTTCCTCCTCCCTGATCCTGTAAGCACTTGGGGTGCAAAGTATAACTGTTGATATCTATTTATTGCATTCATTTCAGCATACATCTGAGATGGAAATGACGTCTCATGGGCCTTTTTATAAAATAAATGTAAATCAAAATTGTCAGGGGAATTTGAATTTAATACGATTAATAAAATACAATTTATGAAATTTCAATGAAAGTAGTTCAAGGTTTTCGCTCAGCTATGGAACCTCATCAGCTACTATTGTAATGAAAAAAATAAAAAGGAAGACTAAATTAATTATACGGAATGAAACAGTCCATGACTTTGTTGAAGCCAGTAATAAATAAATAATTCCATCATGTAAGAAAAATAACAATAAATTCTTTTTAACAATTATATTCAACTAAATTATGAATAAATGAACCAACCAAATTTGTCAGAAATATATTTATAATAAAATACTGAAGCGCATATTAATAAAAGTAGCACAACGTACCATTCATCTTAGGAACATTTTCAGGTGAAAATATTAAAATCATACTAGTAAGAACAATACAAATTAAAAATTACAAGATTTTAATAAACATTAAAACAATTATGTGAAAATTAATTGAATATTACACAATTTATTTCATGAAATAGCAACACGTAATAAAAATCTTTTGGAGAAAATTTCTTAAGGTTCATTCTAAGTATTGAACGATTATTAAAATTGTTTATAATAAAATAGAACATACACATCCAATGAGGTGTAATAATTATATAAGGAGGATCCAAACGTATAATCAAATTTTACAATAAGATTTAATTCTCTAATTGAATTGTGTTACATACAAATTAACCTCTGTTGGCCAATTTATTTATCTTATTCTTACTTATGATTTAATAAATATTAATTTTAGTTCCTTCTAAAATTATATATTATTAAATTTAGCCTCGTAACATTCATTCTCCACTGAGAATACAAGTTTTTATTCCCTATACGAATAAATATCACAACAACCTTACTTTGAGGTAGTTCCTGTATTCAAACATGGAATCTGTTAGGACGGACATTTTTGGTATATTTTACATGAATTTTGTAGATGTGATACACTCATATTCATTAATGTTTTTAATAGTATATACCAAATAGATACATTTTAACTAATGTACTAGGACAAAATAAATGGTTGAGAATTTTTTTTTCAAATTTAAATTGAGTTTCGTTGTCGAATAAAGTTTCGACTGCTTGTTAAAGATAAAAGTAGACCCTCCAGTACGTGTAATTGGCAATTATTTATATGTTTTGTACAGTTCATATTTGTTCTAGTCTTGAAGTAATAAATATTCCACGTTATAGTTCTCCTTCCTGAGTTCCTGCATTCTGTTATAATACTCATTCCAACTGTTTAGCATTGTTTATTACACCACCTGTCAAATAACCTTACTTTCCATTGCAATGAGACGAATCTGGAAATACTTTATTGCGCTCACTAGATGTTTTACGTCCGTCTTTACGACGCCCACTTCATTCCCTTCAGCAGAGATGTGCCTTTATGATCCTGTAAATCTCATGTCGCGTTGTTTAATTTTCCTGCCGCATTATTACGGGTTCGTCCGTAGCTCCCGAGTCTCCAATGTGTAACCTGCTAAAGTCATTTTCCGGGGCGTTATTTGGACTGACTTTGAGCCCCCTTTTCCGCGTAAAACTCGCAGATTTGCATTTCAATCCTACCCCATTTGCATAGTGTCGGGAGCTACCTTTCTCGAGTGTGCAAGACTCGAAATTAGTGCTGTCGACTTCGCCGGCAAAACTGAGGATAATCGTCAGGCAAACTTTGCTATTGTGCACGCCGTGCTACACATTAATCGGCAGATAAAAACAAATCCAAGGAAGATGATTTATGAGAACATACTTTTTGATCTATTCAAAACTTAATAGAGGTTCAGCGTTTTCATAAAAATAAGTTGAGAAAGGCGAACGGAATTCCAAGATTGGAATTCAATTCTTATCACACCGGAAACCATCACGTAACAACTTCCTATCAGGATAATTTAAAACAGATTCACTTGTAATAATCCTATTACAAATCAATATTATTTTAACTTTAAACATGTTCGGCTCGTCGCTGTGAGAAAAAAAAACTTATGACGTCATAAAGTGTCACGAAGATCAAATAATTGCAAAGTAATAATGTTTATATACCTTGAAACAATATATTGAATAAAATTCCACTTTTCCACGCCGCAATGCACAAGTTTACGAATCAACAGTTTTACCAATTTATGAAACAATCTTACTACTCATTCGTCTCCAATAAAAATAATTCTCTCTGCATATCTCTTCTTACTCAGTAGTTTCCTTCATAATTCTCTACTCCAGCTAACAGAACTAATCCAGAGATGATACCTCTCTCCTCTCTGCCGCCAAAGATGCTAATCCCTTTTCCTAGTACTCAGCAAAGACATGTTTTACCTTTTCTCTTTGCAGTCACAGTACACACTACTTGCTTCGAGGAAAAGCCGGTTCGCCTCAGTCTTGAATAACAAGCTGTATCTAAAACTGCTGTTACTCCATTTTAACACATGTTTACAATACAATCGTACTGTATTACAACGTGATCCCGGTTATAACAGTAAATTTTGAGTATAAAATGGCCCATATATAGTGAGAAACACTTTGATATTAGGATAAAATCACTGTAGCATCGGAATATTCCGTAAAGCCGCCTACGGGGGGAAGCAAATGTGAACATTGATCAATCCACATCTTTATTATCTGTATTCTGGGACTGGATAATTCCCAGAACTCCAGATCTTACCTTCTGAGTCCCAAGCGACCGAAAGTACAAAATTATAAAGAAATAATGATAACATCCATTAAATAATCGATAAACAGTTCCTTACAGTAATTGAATAAATACTTGGAGTGTTTGTGAATTGGAAGTTGTAATATAATTTTAAATCATGATTTTGAGATTGATAAATTATTTAAAATAGTAATATAATTTAACAGTAATTTTAAAAGTAGAATCAAAGGCCGGATATAAGGATAAATGACCAAGTTCCATCCTATAACATCAAGTTTATAAGATTATCACATTTAATCCTCTTTTTCTGGAATGCGAACGCGTTACTGGTGTAGTTAACAAGTCGGTCTTTGGTTTCAATGTTACAACTAGTTGTATTTAAACCCTTCGGTCACTTAAAAATGCATTTTTGTTTTGATTTTTTACTCGTCAGAAAAAAAGAATTGGATTAAGAGAGTGATTAATGTCTTTGGCTATTTCTAATCCTGTTTCTTATATATTGAAGCCCAAACGTCTCTTGCACAATGAAACCGTTCGTTAGTGAGGAATTAGTAATGCAACAAAGGTTATTGTCGAGCTAAATTGGACACGGGAGAGCATGTTGCTTTATGCGGTGAACCATATCGACGGGGATTACTGTAATCCTTACTCGGCCCTAAATCGATGTGTACCCTAAAGCTGATGGCTGCGGAGAAACGGTTTTATCCGTAATCCTTGCGAAGCTGTTCCCGCAGGGCGATGGAACAAGTGTCCACGGTTTGCTGACAAGTTGTCAAGGGAAACCTGTCGCGTAGGCAACCCGGTAACTCTCTCCGTTGCTGTTTCACCTGGACCTGGATTAATTTTGATCACTCATTTAATTTGTCACTATTTAACAGATAAAAATTAATTTTACTTTATGTTAAAATATATATTGTAGTATACAACAGGAGTTGAAGATTTTATTAAATGATTAACTAACTTTTTTAAATATGATAATATTATATTCAGTAATACAACAAGAAGAAAAACAACATAAAGTCTGTTAAAATGGCCGCTGAAATTATTTTTTAATTAACTTTCTGCCAAAACAAACTCCAGGCCGCATCTCAATAGATATGAAAAATATTAAATTTAACTTTATTTATGAATAGAAAAGTCTCTTTTTAGAAAGAACAGAAAAGAATACCAGTACTTCAGATAGTTTACAGTTAATGTGCCTTCACTTGCATTTGAACCTGATGCGAAGCTCTTAGATCTGAAATCAATTGTAGCCGAATGTGCTCTACGAGTGTGGGATCGATATACTCGGAGCTCTAATGAAACATCCAGTTCAGCACGGAAATGGCTCCCAGTTAAATATTTGAAAGGGGTTTCGCTGGGAAGAGTAAATTGTTCACTTGGTGTGAAGAGGTCCTGCTCCGAAACGAATTGTTTAACAGTTACTATCGACTTTTAGCCCTCACTCTGCATTATAGAGTGAATTTTTGACAAGACATGGGAGGAGGGTGTGAGTGTGTGGGAGTGAGAGAGGGTGGGAGGGGGGCGTAACCGGCGGCGAAAGGGCGAAAGGTCAGGTCATGTCCGTCAGTGAGGGGTAAGGCTGATGGGCCACAAGGGAAACGGGAAAGGGGAGGGCAGACCACCGCAAATAGAATATCACTGGTAAGGGGAGTCGAGCTTTATCATCACCTCGCCACTTTGCCGCTAGAAGGAAACTTATTAGAGTTCGGCGGTACAACACCCCCGAGTCAGACAGGCAGATTGATGTTGAGTAATGGTTTTCGTCTAGCTCGAGCATTACATTACTTTCAAAAATCCTTTTTCGCGTGATCGGGGCCAAAAGAACTATTTTATAGATTTTTTTTAATAAAAAAGTTTAACTTCGCATTAACCAAAAAGGTCAAGAGTGACTACAGTTTACAATTACTTAGGAACTATTACAACGTTCGGTAACAAAGTGCGACTACACAGAGCTGATTTCCCTCATTAGTTTCCTGATGCACTACTTTAACCGTGTTACTGTTATTTTATCCTATTTGAAGTTCAATCCTGATACTAAGCTTCTGAAGTGTTTTATCTAAATTGTAATGAAGGGATTAATTGAAATAAAAACGAAAAGTTCAGAATAAAACCAAAGCCTAACAGTAGAATGATAAAAATTTATAAAAAAACTAATTTTTATACTTGTAGATTGCCACAAATAATCTAACAATACTTTTACACGTATATTTAGGTCCTTAAATTTATTTCAACTTAATCCAATTAAAATTTAACAATAAACCGTTATTCTGTCATTTTGCCCAAAAAATAAGAATATTTGTAACAATACGTATTCTTTTTATTTTACGAGACCAATATAATGGGTTCTTCTTAAATAAATAGTTATTATTACGACGAAAACCAGTGCACTGCTGCGATAAAGGCAAGTGTTTTCTAATTAATTTAATTTATATGTTAGAGAAACTATTAACAATTTAAGAAAAGACAATTATTTTGAGTTTTTGAAAAATGGTGAAATTTTATTATAAATTTTTATGAAACAAGTCAGTGGTCAAGCTGTATGTTAAGTTTCAGTTGTTCAATGTCTGAATTTAGTTAAAATTTTGCTTGTAATATTTATTTTAAATAAAATCAACTTAAATATCATTTAGTTTATTTTCACGTCTCATAAACAATTATAGATATTAGTGACTTCCATACGATATCCTTGCACTCAGGGTCATTTATGATAAGTATAGTATAATTATACTTGTAGAACCAGTTATATATTTTTCTTGTCATGAGCCAGGAACACGAAAAGAAATTTTTTGGCTCTTTCCGAGTGGGCGAGTTTCCTTTCTCTGATCTGGTAACTTAAAGATTGACAACCTTTAAATGTTGTTTGTATTCAATCAGTTTATCTATTTTCAGTTTGTTAATGATGAATATTGTTTAAAATTATTTCAATTGAATTTTATTATTATTGTCATTTCCTAAGATTTACATTTATATTACGTGTAAGTAAATTCGGCTTTTTATGCAAAAACCTTCCTAGCCTGTACTATCCTACTCTTTATGTCTACTAAACTTCTACCATCCCTAGTTTCTATGCTGCCAAAGTTGCACAGTTCCGTAACTGCCTTCAAATATCTCTTCCCAATGTAACACCCTTTTTTATTCCACTGTTCCCCATACTACACTCCATTACCGTGGTTTTCTCTCTTAATCCTCATATTGAACTCATTCTCCAGGACCACGTTCATGCCACGTTACTCACGAACTTCAAATAGTTTTTCTTTAAAATGCCTCAGTTTAATAATTACAGTTATTTCAAAAAATTAGAGACGCCATTGCATAAAAAAATATCGTAGAAAATTCTAAATTTTATAAGAATTTTGTTTGAAATTTCCGTCGTGGTGAGGTGTTCTCTTTTTGGTTTACTGTGTCAACCGGTTTCAAGTACAACATTAATTGACAGCGAAGAAACGTGTTTTGACCGAGAGTTCTATCGCTAATAAAAGTAAGAGTCGTTTGGAGAGCAAGCACGAAACATGATTTGACTGAGGGAGTCGTTTATGTATTTTTATTGGTGACAATTACAGTAATGGTTCGATTGAGTTGCTATTTCCAGAGGAATTAAATAACCGTTTATAATCGGTAGAAGCACGTTTTATGAGGAGTCTTAAATATACACAACTAAACTGTGTCGTCCGGTAAGCAAGGAAAAATGTGTGCGTCATCAAAGCTTAGATATCGGTTCTGCTTGCAGTTTTAAGCGTGGGCTACCTTAGTGTTGGACAGCCTTATTTACAGACCGCCAGCTTTAATTTTGTGGTTGTGGCCTGCCATTTCTGTTCGCCACGGGTGATCGGAGCTCACGGTGGGTGTTATCCCATCAGAAAAGGCGCTGTTACGTTTTTCTGAAGTATCGATGTTGTCAGAAACTACTGTCACATATATTCCTTGTTTGTATATAAAGTTCATTTTTCACCTAAGACCATTGTTGTTTTCATTAAAAATTTTATATAGAATAAAATTGTTTTTTAATTAAGCGGAATTTTTTTAAAAAAGAACATTATTAAGCTATATAGATCGTTATACATAATTTGTCATTTAACATTAAATATATAAAAACTTTACGAAATTTACTATTATACTTAAATAACAACTAAGAAATGTCCATTCATATTTTATAATGTCATAATCATTTCCAAATATTCACTTATTTAATATGGAAAAAATGTAGTTCATTTACACTTCCTAAAACAAAGGGATCATTTTAATTTTAAGTTTATCTGTTTGTCAGTTTTTTATTTTATTTACAATATGAAATATTATACGTTTAGTCTCTCCTTTGAAACTTCTTCACATATAAAAATTTATCTGCTTCTTATGTCGAAGCAGTCATGGAGCGAGGTCCATGAACAGTTATATTTCATCTTTTGAATAATATAAAAAACTAACTAACAGATAAACTACTTATTTTAATTTCATTTAAATATATGAGTGATTTACGAAAACTGAAAAAGTTTCGGTTTGCAGGAAATATTACGTTTCAAATATAATACAAAAAAACATTTCAATGTCAGAAATAGAAATTTTTAATTACGGCATCAAAACGAACGTTTTTAATGTTTTAATTTTTAAAAAATGAGGAGGTTCCGAAAGTTGGGAATAAAACTTCTAATTTTTTTTTGAGTTGCTGTTTAGAAATCTAAGGGCCACGTATATTGATTGTCTTAGCAACTAACGTCATGGGTGTTTTTGTATATGGTATCTGTAGAATTATTTTTACGAATAGATTGACTTCTCGTATTGAAACGGGAAAATTTATTTAATCTACCTTTCTTTAAGTTCATTTCTTTCATAACTTTCAAAATATCGACAAAATAATTGAGTTTAACAAAAATAATAATATCCGAGTATCATACAATATATTTACTTCCCTTATGACAAATTTTAATTTTTTACAAAATATATTTTGTAGGATGAAAGACTTAAAACAACCTCTTTGTCAGTTTTTATGTTAATTAAATATTAAATTACATTAACGTTTCGTCTCTCATTTGAGACTCCTTCGGCAGAAAGAGACATACCTGAAATCTCAAATGAGAGAGTCGAAACGAAGTACAGCTTAATATTTAAACTAAAATAAAAACTGACAAAGAGGCTGTATTAACTCATTTATTGTATATTTTATAGGCTTGTACTACAATTGAATCTCTTTGACATTGCACTCTAACTGCGTCCTCTACCTCAAAATGAGAGTTATAAAACTAAACAATGTTGGAAACGGAAACTGTAATGTAGCACTAAATGTTTATTATGTTAGCATTCATTGATCGACTGTCTGGGGTCAAATGTAAAACATATATTTAGATGTTTTTGTTTTTACCGACAACTCCATTTATTTATGTTATGTAGCAGAGGGTAAAAGGGCTGGTGTTTGGATACGGCCGTGTAAAAATTATGAAGGCTAAACAGAGCTGAATTGTGTGATTGCTGTTGTGCTATATCGTCCATGTTAAAAACGCCATGAAAATTGCGTTTGGGATTGCAACGGTGACAGCCGGCCGTTGTTATTGGTTGGTTCCGCATATACGACGCTTTTGCAGTTTCAATTAAAGTCGTCGATAAAATCAATTTGCCTGTGATTTATTATATGGCTACGACCGCCGCCGCCGCCGCGTACATCGCAAGAATTTCTCGTGGTTTGTGACAACCGGAACAACAATGATCGTCAGCAATCGGCGGAGTAATAATAAGGATTGAGAGCTGTGTTGGGGGAGGGAGGGAGGAAGGGGGGAGGTATTCTGTGGCGTTGAAATGCGCAATCGACAAAGCACCACAGGTCAATTCATGTCCGTCGAAACACAACGGTCGCTCACTGTCGCTTTTCTCATTATTGTTAATTGGAACGTGTGGCGATTGGAAATAAGAACAAAGTGCCACATTTCAGCTACGTGACAGTGAATTCGTACCCGCGTTCCAGTCGCAATTTAAAAACAGAACTGGAACTAATAGCCAATCGTTTTAGTTCGATCTGCATTCGGTTCACATTAATAACCTACTAACGAGGGCCGTATAATAGCTCATGTTACTCTTTTATTTTAAAAAGAACTCTTTAACTCTTTATTTGGAACCAAGTCAGTCCTTTTGATATTCAACAACAAAACAAAATTAATAATTTCAGATTTTGACTATAAAGTAAAACCTTGTTCAAAGTATGAGTCACACTTCTGACGCGACACAATTACAAATAATAATTTACAACGATTTGTTCACCGCCTCAGGAACCTTTACCAAGTATCTGATCTGTCTTTGGGATCCAAATTAATGAATTATAAACTGGATGCAGTGGTGTGGCGTCTGCTAGTTTGGCGGTAAGGAAGACTCAGATACTGGTAAGGCAGGTAAAGACCAGCTGTTTTGCTGTGTAGGTCCCTCTCTATTGCTTAATACTTGGATTATGTGATATTTTTTATTTGGTGAGGCTTTTAGACTAAAATCTCAATCCAACCCTTATGAATCTCTTCGTGCACCTTCTCAGTTGGTTTCTCATTCATAGCTTGACCTTACGGAAATTTTTTGGGTGTTCCCATCTTGTAAGTTTATAATTCATGCCCCTGAGCACGCATTGCTAAATCAACATTGCCAATCTCCCAGCCCTCAAATTTCGTTTCCACGTAAACTATCAATTTCGAAACCAAGGTATATAAAATTAATTGTTTTGAACTTAATCAGTTTAGGTTTGTATAAGTCAAGAGTGTTGCTGGACTACGATGGCGATAAATGTTTTTATACTCCCCAAAATCCAAATTGCGACGAGGGGGCCAATTTTTTTCAACAGCGGCTCCCTGTTATTGGTATTAATATTCATGTATGTGGGGGTTGAGGCTATAACTCAGACAAATGGATTGAAATAGCATATTATGATAATGACGTTGGTCAATGACAGGCCTAATAGGATAGCAGAATTTGTGGTTTACTTTGACGACGCATTCCTTTGTGGAGTTCGTGCTAATTAAGCCAAGCCAACCGCATCCAGAGAATCTCATTTCAGTAATTGGTCAAGCAGAATTCTGAGTACTGTGGTAACGGAAGAGAGGAACCGCAATAGACGTCGAAATTATTCTTTATGGTTATGCTTCATATATTTTATCTATGGTTCCGCATTGTTGCTAAACGGTCTGAAAGAATAGAGATTAAAAGTATGATTGTTACCAACGACACAGCCTTGAGCAGAAGAATAATTTTTTTCAGTCTCCATCCAAAGAGAATGTGTTACATGCCAGTTTAAAAGTAAATGTCTTTGGAGAAAACTGTAAATGTGAGTTATAAATAAAATTGTTTGGTGACAGTGAATGACTGACAAACTTTTTAATTTTCAGTTAAAGTGAATAGTATTACATATTACTTTTTTTGTATTTTTACAAATTTATTTTTAATTAACTGGCATGAGAAGTTGATCACTTTATTCATTAAAAATATAAATAAGTAACGTCGGCCGCCTTTCCAGGGAGGTTAATAAATTGAACTAAATGATTCATCGGTTATCATCCTTGTTTATTTGACGTAATTGATAAGCCTAGATCAAGTAATGAGTCAAAATTAAAGAACAACTTCAACAAAGTATTTTTTATTCTGTTTTCAACTTAATGGAAAACGAGAGAAACCTCGCGACTGCATTTCATTCCGCAGGACATTTTATGCTGCAGCGGAGGATTGGAGGCCTTGTTCTGAGGTATAACTACAGGAATCGATGTGCTGGGCGAGGCGTACGTCTTGCCTTACAGAATTACGGCCGGCCCTGGGGAGTGGAGGAAGGGCCGTAGATAAACACCGACTACTGTAAAAGACACGCGCGCAAGAACATTTCCCTGAGGGCGCCACAATGCCTTCACCTCACGCATTCGTGGGAAAACGGTATTTCCTCGTTGGGACTGATCAGCATTGATTCAGTTGCCTCCTAACAACCTAAATATATTATATTAAGAAAAATAGTCGTAAAAATAAAATATTAATTTCGTTAAAGCCTTTATTAACCAGTCCTCAATTATAAAAATTGTAAATATTTCCCCTATAGGAAGAAAACATGAGAAATACAAAAAATACCCAAACTGTGTAATTAATTAAATATAAAATCTCTGAAAGGTCATAAAATCTTTTATTTTTATTGGTTTATGCTCAACTTTCCCTGCAACGTAGACAACGCTTTTTACTCTCCAGTCGTGCCAACCATCGAGTTGTTCGGGGCTTTTATCGGAACTTAAATCAAACTTTACTTTCTTAACAATGTTCGTCAGAATTTACTAAGAGCTTACGTCATTCCCTGACATATTCATCTAACTTTCACTAACGTTAACTCGGAAGTCTATCTTACAACCAACAATAAAAAATGAAATAGTCAAATACAGACCAGGATGAGCTGCAAATAGTATGTTAATTTGAACGTTGTTGATTTCCACTGTTCAAGAGGTAAAATTAAGAAATTCTGCATTACGTAAAGAAATTCAAATGTAATAATTTAAAATTATGTAAGGAAACAGGTAATTGTTTCGGTTTGTATACTAATTGTAGTCTTGTCAAAAAAACTCGGTCGGAGTCCGATCGTCCGTTACTTTATTTATATTAGCCCGCTGCAGTATTTAATTCAACAGTAAGTACTCAGAAATCCGAAATCAAAATGTCAAAAAAATGACAAGCTACGGTACATGAACCACGAATCGAGGCGTGTGTCAAATGCCACCGAGTTTTAAAATGGTGAGGCTGAAACATTTTGGATTCTATGAATTTTTAAGTGATAAATTGAAACAAGTATATATAAATTTTGGTCAAAAAATTAAAACTAAATCTGGATCTCGAATACAGCCCCACCTACCTACCGGGTCCAACCATCAAAGAACCATAAAATAATCTTTCAAGCCTTTCAGGAGAAGAATAATAATTACGAACAACTGAGTTTTATATATAAAGATTATCCCTATAAAATAATATATTGTGCGGCATTCCATCTAAACCTCCTAAATTAAACATTATTTTAAGCATTAATTTGTTAGATTTTGACAATAGAGGGCGCAAATAGGTAATGTTTTTAAAATGCTGATGGTTGAATCATGTTTTTGACAAAGACATTAGTGTCGAATTAAATACTATGGCGGCAATCCCGGGCACACCCAGATAATTATCCTATATAATTTCATAAAGAAATTCAAAGGTGGCATTATAATAAAAACAAAATAATCCTCAAGGAAAGCAAGAAATAAAATTGATTAGAAGGGATGCCTTTACAATTTTCATAATATGTGATTTCGTTCACTGGCAAATTATATATAAAATAATAAGCCAATGCCCAATACGTCTGGATACTCAAAATGCTCTATAACTACATTTCCTGTGAACGCTGGACTACAATGTGTTGAGTTTGGGACTTCATCAGGAGCAGAAATGAAAGTTGCATACTTAACTAATTGTTTTAAAAAATTGAAGTTTTTCTAAATAGAACTGCAGTTAAATAAGGATTATTTAGGTTCTAATAAGCGTAATTAATAATCAGTTAACAAGTTCCGAATCAAGCATACTGCAAATGATAAAATAATTTTAAATATGACGCACAGTAATTGACAGACCGATAAGCCTTTAGTTGTATTCAGATTAAATCGATCTGTCTCGGTAAGTGAATCAACAATAGAGTATTTCGAGAAGCGAAATGGCTGACTGAATTATGTGATAGGATCGGCTGAGGACAAGACTGATTATAATCCTGAGTAGTTCTATGTCTTCCCATTTGTCGCCCCACAAAAGTTGGCAAGGCGCGATTTGAAAACCATCAATCTCTCACGGCCGTCGAATGAGGATATTGTCGCCTTTATGGCGGAGAGGTAATTTATATCGCATTTTGTTCGCGAAAAGGCCTCGCACCCATTGTGTGGCAAACGAGCTACGTTTTCGCATTAAAAATGCAGCCCGAGTTGTCGCAGAACGCACGCGGGGCATTAGCTTAATAGCCGCGCCAAGATTTGTTCGTCTCTTAGTGGTAATTTACATGCAACAGCCGTGATGATAATGCCCGCGCGTCTTGTCCACTTTATTACGGCGAATAACGCAAAAAGTACGTGACGGGACAGTGGCTCTCCAGCTTACTTCGAAACCGAGTCGCACAAGTTTTTCCAGTTACGATCTAAGGTTGAGAAACAACACGGGACAGAAAAAATTTCATCGTATACTGCAGTTTTTCACTTTCTAGTTATGGAGGATCATTCCAATGACGAACACCCTGAATTTTAATACCTGTCATTGAATGGAAACTAATTATATGGTAAATTTTTATGTACCATTGGCTATTTCCTTTCAAACAACTACATGACGTTTTTTCAAAAATACATGTCTTATCACCTTTGATTTAAAAATTTCCAATTAGACCGGGGATCGAACCCAAGTCACGTACTAATATCAATATCACTAAAAAAATACCATAAAAATGTATCCTCTTGATTAATAATTTAGAAATGATATTTAATCATGTAAAACGCTTTATAAACTTTCAAAAACTGTTTTTAAACATTAACAAAACTATTACTGTATGCAAATTGAATAGACATTGATAACGTTAAGACGTACAGTTTTAATTTTCTATAAATTTCATTGTTTTTCTGTGTCGTTCAGGAATAAGTATAAAAAATTGGGGAATTCATATATAAAACTATTAGCTTTTTACCCGGCGTTGCCCGGAAATTCATTTACATTACTCCACTGCAGTATTTAATTTTACAGTAATCCCTTTGTCAAGACGCGATTAAACCATCAGCAAGAGCGACGTTTCCTCCAGTAATTAACATGGAACTCATCCGAAAGGCGCGAAAAAGCCATTTCCAAAGATATTAGGTGGCACGTGGAGGATCATATTTAATGAAAGAGCTTATGACCTTTCACAGATTTTATTTCTCAAAATGTAAATCAACAACGTTTGGATATATGCTCATGCCTTCTTTAGGTTCTCTTCCTATAGAAAAAAACATTTACAAATAATTAAAAATATTACTTGTATGAGAAAAAACCTAAATAAGGCATGCACATATGCCGAAACATTGTTACCAATTAAATTTTAGGAAATAAAGCCTGTGGAGTGAAAGAAAGTATTTTATTGATTTGTAACAAACTTAGACTTAAACTTTTTAAAGAACACATTTAGTGATTCTGAAAGATTTTGTACATTAAAAATGTAACTATCGATAAAACCTGTTCACAGATAAATCGGGAATAATAATTAGGTTGAAGGTCAATGATGTTAATATCAGTCCAATTATTAAATGAATGCGTATGTTTTTGTAAACGTAATTTGTATTTATTCCGTGCCTTTCCTCCGTAAATTACTATTGGTCTAATGAGAATAACAGTGCAGGACCTGAATAATTTGATTGTTGTGAGGTTAACGTCTAAAAAATTAATGTTATTTGTGAAATGTAGTTTCAACTGTAAATTTAAATCGTGATTTTTGGCTATTAAATACACAGACGTCATTTATCTACTTCATAATCAGTCATGATGCCAAAAATGTAGTCAGCATACCTAAAATATGCGTGATCTGACAATACTTCATTTTTCTCTCTGAATTTGGTTAATATTTATTATTTTACGCTGTAATCGTACAATATAGAATAAAATCCAAACATAGTTTTCTGACTATACGTTTATTATACATAAAACGACTTAAAATTCAGCATATAATTTTATTGCTATTTAATTAATATAAATGCGACGTTCCGTCTCCTTTTCAAGAATACTATAATTAATTCACTGGATAATCAATTTAGTTCAAACGTAATTTTTCGAGATCAGGGAAAATAATACGTATATATGTAATCTTTTTTTCATGAAGGTACATTTTTTGAACCCATATTTAATCTTTTGTAATGTTATGTTTGTAGTATGCCTGATGAAGCCTCGAAAGGGAAACGAAACGTCAAAATTACATTAGTTATATACTGACTTACTTAGCGTCATATTATTTATTCTACAACATAATTTGCGCTATTTATAATGAAAACCTCGATGTCATGCTCCCTTAGCGACACCGTTGAAGAATGTCGACTGCCGCTAACAGATTTCAGAAAGTATTACATCGTGAAATACGATAACTGCAGTCACGACAGAGTAATGAATAGTACGCGAAGGGTTGCACTAAGTTAAAGGTAACGTGGATAAGGATCGTGCCTGAACAGACCTTCGTGAATGATTCAGTGCTGCTAATTATCGGCATGTAGGATCGCAGTGCATGCGTGTGGGTGGGAGTATGTCCGTCCGTACGCAGACAAGAGGCAGTTGGGGTCTTGAATAATTCGCCAGGGCATTTCAGCTGTACAAGGGTCCATCACTGCATCATTAAAGGGACCCGGTCTCACATACTGCATGTGTGATGTGGCGCTGAAGATGGACTAGGAAAAAACAGCTAATCCTCTGCAGGAGCGAAACTGACACAGAATAATTCTCCACAACGTCCTACTTTTCTACAAAAAAAACATCACGTTCCTATTACGTGAAAATTGATATCGCAATACGAATATATGGAAATTTAATTACAACATCAAAGATATAGATGCCGCCAATTTTAGGAAGAGAATTAAACAAGAGAGTGAGTGGTCTATGCCATTACCAGTTTTTTCGCACATACGCAAACCAATTTAGGAATTTGGTAAGCAAGTACAGTGAACCGTTGAAATATTAACTTTTGGGAACGCTTTTTCTTTCAAGACTATCCGCAATCTCATATTAGCTTCCACCCTCTTAACGAAAAGAAATTTTCTTTTCTCGTATTGCGATTGTAGGTCCTAGGTACATCCTAAAGTGTGTTGTGTGTTTAATGAGAAATAGAAAATAGAAAAAAATTAAATGTTATGAATTAAGGCTAAAATTACAAGTTTGTGTTTGATATCCAGCATTTAGTGATCCAAAGGATTTTACAAATTGCCGAGATTAAAGAGATCCTTGCTATATCAGCTGGTTTCCAGGTTTTCCGGTAGAAATGATTTATTAACCTCGATTAAATGGCATTAGGAGATAATAAAAATTTATCATAATAATAACTGAAGTTAAATCAGAGAAAGAAGATTGAGTTAATAATATTTTTAATTTATTTTACTAATAATGAACCGAAGTATAGTGATGTAAGTTGTCTAAAGTTTCTAAAATGTGTGGCATCATAGTCAACTAATGTAACAAATTGATATTCAAGCCAATTCTTTATACGCGTCCTATTTATTACGTCATTATTCTCGTAACTGGACACACGCACACATTTCATGTGAGAACCCTCTCTGGAAATCGATCTATTATTCGCTCTCCGAATATGAATTTAGTGCATCATAAATCAGACCACAGTATAATAATATTGATAGATCGTTACCGACTGACTTTGCCTACATATGAAGATCGTGAATCAAAGTTTCCTGGTGACCTAAGCATCTGAAGAGAACCAGGTCAACGACGTTGAAACTAGCAAGGGCGGGCAATATTTTTTGAAACCTTTGTTATAATACTGTCACGGTCGTCCTAATATTCCCTTCGTATTTTATAAGACCAAACTGACTCCAGATAATTTCGTAATATGCGGTAAACTGAGAGAAGTTTTACTAAATAATATAATCATTTGAAATTCGCAAATAACTTTTCCATACTTTTCTAGCTGGACCTTTTTCGTTGTATAATATATATTTCCAAATAATTTATTTACTGTCTATACGTGAAGTTTCTGGAATAATACGAAACTATATTCATTATGCATACTTTCTCGCTTAATGTCATTTTTCGTTTCTAAGAATACCGAGTTTTTATGACGCATTTATGAAGTATTTCATGTGCAGATCTGATATTTTCATAACATTTTCAAATATGGGGGAAGTAACCAAAATAATTACCTTCACCCCAAATATTTGACCAAGATTCTGTATTGTTCGTGTCCAATTTCACACTTGAAATCTTTCCTTTTATCGTTGAATTAAGTGCGTGCAACGTGTTTATTTTTGCCACGGATTTCATTGCATGCATTTTCGTAGGTGTCCATTATTTTTTTAGGTTGCAAAAGGAACGTCTGCTTGTGACATTGGATGGCAACACGCCAGCTGGTCGCTAAGCTTAATTAATTTTTTGTTAAATTAACATCCCCTCTTTCACTCACTGCATCCCAGATTTCTCTTCACTTTCAGTTGTCATATATGTTCAAATCTGCCGAGAAAATGATTTTATATTAATAAACTCATAATTACTCTAATTATTGTTAGTAGTTCTCACAACTGAAACAATAGCTGATGAAGCTAAACTTTTTCAGGTTTCACAAAATTTAGGCCCCTCCGGTCTGTAATTTTGACTTTTAATTTTTTTCCTGATGCCATCAATGTAAATGTATTATTAAGGAAATATTCCACTACAGTTTAACACTTTGGAGTAAAATTATTAAAATATTTTCCAGGAATAATAACTTCAACAAAATACAATACAATTGGCACTGTTTCGTTCCTTTTAATACTAAATATTAAAAACAAAGATTTTTTGATATTGAAATGTGAAGTCTATTAATAATTTAGAAAGGTGTGAAGTTGTTCTTATTCCGAAACAAGAAATGTTAATAAATACTCATTTAAGCGTAAGTTAGAACTATGTTTACAAATAAACTGGATTCGTATTAATATCTATAAGTTTTCGAATTTCAAGTATTAGATGAAAAATGGTGGAATAATATAAATAATAGTAGGTAGCATTGTGCGAATGTAACTAATAAAACTTTGCAAATTGCCGACATAAAAGAGATCCTTGCTCTGTCAACTGATTTCCATTTTAGGGAGTTTGCCTGAATAAGTGTTCTCAATTGGATGACGCTCAGAGGCTCAATTAATGCAAATTTAACATGATAATAACTTCAGTTGAATTTTAATTTTCTTTTATTACTAATAAGTAACTTAAGTATAGTTGTTTCTCTTCGCGATGTAACGGCATAATTTCAAATATTAAAACACGTAGCAGTGCCACAGTCTCCATTAATTTTTTTAAATATTAACTCAAAAATATATATACAACAAGTAAAATTTATAACGTTTTCCATTTAAATATCAACAAATAAATTAAAATTTCTGGTTATATTCACGATTCAGTTCTAATTTCAAGAGGAAACAACCATATTGTACTGCGATAAAAACAAAAAATTGTTAGTATATTTCAAAATAATTGCAAGTATATGTTCTAACGCAAGTTTCTAATTACCCAATAAGTGGTTCTAAATCCTGAAAAGTACCTGAGTTTTTTATTTTGTCACAGAAATATTTATGTACTTTTATTTTTCAAATGTATCAATCTGAACCGAAACACAAACAATTATTAATAAATTTTTGAGACTGGTGGAAAATTTTCCATTTCAATTAGTTATTCAACCTTTCCTGAATGAATATTGGAGAAATATTTGCAGACTGTTCGTTTATAAATTCCTTTTACTTCTCGAATTAATCGGGAATCCATTATCTGTTTTCTGTTGAAAACCAATATTATTGAATGTGGATTAAAGAAACGGAGTGCGATAAAAAAAGGTACAAAATATTACAATAATAATACAGAAAAGTAATCATAATGATAGGTTATAATAATATATTTTGTATTATTTAATAACTACTTTTTATTGAACCAAAATGTAAATAAACTTCAGAAGAAAAATAATTAGTAATTAGTAAATCAATCGCCAGTGTGTAAAGTAAGATTATATCGACAGTTATTTAGGTCATACTCCGTTCCAGTATTTATTTTAGCCAAACCATATATATATGAAAAAATTAATATAGTTTGGAAACTGTTAAGCTTTGTTGCATTTGATTAAACGACGTGAAAAATATGGTATAAAAAATCATGACTGTTAACCAGGTCAAAAATGTGTGACATTTACGTTCAAATTTAATAATGGCTTGTAATGGGATTTACACGGTTTTTGCAATTTCAGTGACCTTTCCAATTATCTCGTTTAAGCTTGTCCGAGGGAACCCCAGGGGTGGCGAAAATCAGCCTGCAAAATGGAACTGAACTCCTAATTGCTCCTCGTAGCTTCAGCTGTGAAATTACAATCCTTCTCTGTCACGAGGATCAGGCTCTGAGGCGCCGTCACGTGAAATCCACTCTGTACCATTCCCAGTAGAGCCAGTGACAAGACTGCGGAAGAACTAGAACAGAACTACGACGTAGAATAGGGGAACAGAAAATAAATTCATGATGACCACTATCAAGGATTATAAATAATTGATAACTAATAGGAAAAAAAATGAAATTTCGTTTATATAAAAAGTAATGAGTGCCATCATAATAGCATAGGTGGCTCATTTTTTAGTGGATGAGATTATACCACTGCAATTTTGTTAGAAATTTATGCAAAATTTAAATTTTATTTTGAATTCTGTGAAGGTGAGCCTAGTAAACAGTCGGAAAATCTTCAAGCGGGAGGAAATTCAAGGGGGAAAACGCAGCCACTTTGTCTCCATACAATTCTGTGTTATTGTTTAATTGTACCTAAAAAGACAGAAATTTTGAAAATAGTAATTTTAAATAATTGGTCTCATTCTAGTAATTCTACTAGATAGAACTATTCTAAATTATAATAACCAATCAAAATACGATAAATAATCCTGAAAGTTCCTGTAAATGAGTAATGTGACCAGTAAGTTTCATGATTCCCCCGACTACCCCAAACTCTTAATATTCACCGCCAACACTAAGTAAATTAAATATTATCAATTACAATGCTCTGTCGAATAATGAATCTTCCTAATATCTTCCAATTATAATTTAAATGACAAAATTGTAGCTTCTCTATATATAATATTTAATTTTAAAATTACGCTCCAGCTTTATTACAAAATTAGTTACTGCTAGACTGTTATAGAGCTCAAGTTTAGCCGTGAGCTACTAAATTTTCCCATTGTGATACTAATTTGCCGTCTAAGAGAGGAAAATTAATTTTTCTTTTGGTTTCTATAGTTTTCAAAATTCTTTTTCTTTTCATGTCCTGCGTGAAAACTTTTCCACACTCTTCAGCGCATCCGTTTCCACTCCGGATTTAGCGAAATAGTACTAGATAATTCCCAACTAGTCTGACCGTGAAATTAGGTACGCCACTAGTTAATTGCGATCAGAATTTATGTCTTCAACGTAATTAGCGGGTTCCATTCGAGACACTTGATTTACAACATCGTGTGGCTTACATGCAAACGAGTAGGGGAAACTTTTCTTTTGTCATCTAGAATGTAAATGAGCAATAAGGTTTTTTTCTCCAAAACAAATCCCTTCGGGGAAGGGGGGGATATTCCATAATTTTCTTTCCAGTGCTGAGCGCCATGAAAGTAATGAAAATACAGATCAAATCAAAGTATAAATTTATTGAATGCACAAGCAAACTTAACTTCTTCGTAT
The DNA here is from genome assembly GCA_034510155.1 of Eucriotettix oculatus. NCBI lineage: Eukaryota > Metazoa > Arthropoda > Insecta > Orthoptera > Tetrigidae > Eucriotettix > Eucriotettix oculatus. Next base: position 45,924,950 of record CM067382.1, read on the forward strand.
GTATAATAATATCATGAACAAATAGTTCAGTTTAAGCAATTCACCTTCTACGCTAAACTGGTTCACTGCCGCTTGTACAAGAAAAATTGTAACATTTTTAATAAATATAATTTTAATTAACGAAAATATTGTATAGGAGGATGAACCATAAATAGAATGTGAGTTAGGAGAAGATCAGTTGAGCTTTTGGACAATAGAAGCGTCTAATTATAGAAGATAGAATAAGAAGAAAAACAGGCCTACGTTCATGGCACTGTAGATTTAGAACAAGCCTTTTAATATGATTTGGAACATACTTTTAAGTATTTGGAAGACAACAGAAATAAAATATCGAGATAGAAGGCCTATACATAACCTCTACAGAAGGCAGTCATCAGTAATTATAATTTAAGGTCAATAAAAGACAGCAGAAATCAAGAAAGAAGTAAGCGAAGGATGCAGTTTGTCGCCCATGCTTTTTAACTTATATATATAAACTGCGATGAAGAAAATTAAAACGAAATGTGGAAAAGAAATAAAAATACTACACTTTTCGGATGACATTGTATTATTAGGTGAGTCAAAAGAAGACTTGTAAACCATAATAAACGCCATGAACGGATCCTAGACAAAGCATTCAATATGAGGATTAATAGAGGGAAAATCAAGGTAATGGAGTGTGCATGGGAAATAGTGAATAACAAAGGGAGTTACATTGGGAAGCATATTTTGAAGAAAGTTAAGGAATTCTGCTTTTCGGGCAGCACAATAACTAGGGATGGTAGAAGTATAGAGGCATATATAGTAGGATAGCACAGGCAAGGAAGTCTTTTGCAAAAAAGAGGAATTTACTTACGGGTAATATAAGTGTTAATATTAGGAAATCTTTGCTTAAAAATGTTCGTATCGTGTGTAGTGTTATATGGGTGCGAAATGTGGACGGTAGGAGTTGCAGAAATAAAAACGAAGAAAGCCTTAGTGAGGCGAAGGATATAAAACGCTAAGTAGATTATGGAGGATGTGGTATTTATGCGCAAATGACCAGCCTTGGCAAGACACGATAGCATGGAGGGTTGCATCCGACCAGTCTTCGGACTGAATACCACAACACACCGAGGTCAATGCGATGTCGTGAATTAAAAATGTGAAGTGAAATAACATTTTCATAAAATAGACCTTTAACATTTTTTATTTAAAAGTATAGACGAAACAGCTGACAAAAAATGTTTGGTTCGTTTCAAGTCTCTTTAGTGCGTGATAAATATTTATTTTTCATTTGAGCACTGGGAAAACCATATTATTATAAATTTTAATTTTACCTTGTAAGTACTGTCTTTACCTTACACAGATTTCAAGTACGACTTGTGACAAAATACCCCTAGAAATCGTCACGAATGTTTCCTCCGTGGATAAAATCTGTTTCATTTGCCCTTTACAAGCAGGTCAATATCTTTGAATTGTGTATGCAAAACTGAACAAACAAGGCAATAACAAGCTCCCACAGAGACATAACGACGACGAACGTAACGTATCAATTTCGCTGCAACCTGTTCTGTTTACCTTCCCGAACGATTGCTCGTGCCTCAGCAATTTCTACTTGTTAGATAACCTGTCATTTTCCTGGAATCGTGGGGGGGATCAATCAATTCGTATGTTGGCAAACGTTTTCATGTTCTCGTTTTGCCGTCATGCTCTGTCACATAACTGTTTTACATATTTTTAATGCATCGCTGTACAGTCCAACTGCGAAAGAAAGGAAAACATTTGTTTTGGATAATAAACGTAGGTTTTCATACATTAAGATAATTTTTATTGTTGTTTGGGGATGTTATTATTCGAAATGATTGTAAATATTACTCATATAGTTTATATATAAATATAAATTTATACACTTAAATTTTTTCCCTGTTATCATAACTATGGATCAACTGATCGATAATGCATGACGCCTTGACATGTTTCCGCCAGTTTGACCAGAGGACGTGTTGAGGAAAAAAATCATTTTAAATTTTACAAATTACGCTGTACTGATAATGTTGTTAAAGTAGAATTTTTTATGTAAAACAGTTACATATAATTTTTATTTATTTCTTTTAAAAATCTTGTATTTATATATATTTTTAAAATTATCTTAAGAATTGAATAGTATCTGATAGATAATTGATTGGTTTTTGTACTATTATTTTCGTAATTAGGACGAATATGGCAGTTTAATCTGCCAAAAGCTACCATTGTAATAAATTATTTAAAAATAACTGTCCCGTAAAGGGAAAATTCATGATTATATTATTTATACTTGTTACTTGAATGAAAATCATAAACTTTAATTGTTAAATACTTGAGTGAAATACATCCATCTTCATGAAAATTTCTTAAATGTGTTACAAATTTGAAATAAAATTTTTAACCTAGGACCCCTCAAATATAATTTGTCCCATGACAAATCACGTCATTATATTTTGAAATATCGAAATTAAATTTTAATTCAATTTAGAGACTTATATTTAAAACTTTATTAACAAATTGATTTCCTAAATTTTAAAATAAATATGAGACGTCCAAAAACGTTCAAAAAGTAGATTTTGTTTAAATATTTATAAAATACTTGAATCCAGGTCGTAAAAAAATTTATTTTTGAATCACATAAGATACATATATGAAGTACACTTCATAACGGTTGGTGCACATGTAAGGAAAATAGAAAGTACTAACTTATCTTGAATCATGCAATAAAATTTATTTCGAGATAAATCTTAATTTGATTTATCAGCACATTTAATAGTAAAATTCATTACTATAAATGGATAGTAAATAGTAGGAATTATTTTTAAATCCGTTACCGTAAAGTCTTCATGTTCTTGCGTATTTTTATTATGTGTATTTAATAGTATATATTTAAAATGTGTAGACTAGCAGTAAAAATATATTTTTTTATTTGAAAATTATTAATGTACATTTTTTTAATTTTTCATTCAATAGCAGTATTTTTCAGTAGCTCCAGAAACTTTCTATCCTCCTTTTTCTGAATACTGCAAAGGTTTTATCCGTCGCCAGTTTTTCTTGTTCTTTCATTTGTGTGGCCGGTTTATCTTCAACGCCCTCCTGTAGCTCCAGAACTCAAAGTCATATTTTCAGGTTCTCCAACTCTTCCTCGTGAATCAAAATTTAATTTTAAAACCCGCTTGTAATTTGTTGAACGTGAATGTCAATGTCATTTATCTCTATTAGTGGCATTAAAATAGACTCCCGTCTGATTTGATCGCAATTGAGGGGAACGATCGAAGGGACCTAACAGGTAGCACAACAAGGAGCCATTCGTGAGTGACGCGAGGAGCGTTTTGATAACGAGTTCAATTTCCTTCCTGCCAAGGCGCCCTTTCCTACAAAGTCCCGGATTTATTTAAGGATATCTGGCCGGTCTTTCGCCGGAGCCTCTTTTTCCCCTCCAGGGATGTAATCCCCTGGCAAGATGCGCCAGAATAAGTGGGCAGCAGGGAGGGAGGGAGAGAGAGAAAGGCGTCTAGAAATGGACAGCAGGTCACCCAACTAATGAAACGAATTGGTAATCCTCCCGATCCAGACTTCCTCCAGTGCTTCACATGGGACTTATTAAAAGTCCGTTTCCATGGAACAACATTACGGATAAAAAGAAAGGAGAGGTACGGAATAATACATATAAAGCACAATTCATAACGGTTTGGGCACATGTTAAGGAAAATAGAAAGTACTAACCTGCCTTGAAGCATGCAATAAAATTTATTTCGAGATAAATCGAAAACACTAACCTCACTTCATTTTTCAATCGAAATGAAGTAAACACATCTACGATATTACGACTTAATAACCGATATTAATAAAAAAATATTGTTAGTACACCGTCAAAAATCATTTAAATAAAACGGTCATGAAACTGTGGGTCAAAAAAGTCTGAAGAAATTTAAATGAATTTTCACGTTTTTATGTCCATTCTAGGTACATCATTACCTGAATGCATGATAAATTCCTATATATTATATATACGCATGTCAGCAATGCTCTGGGGATTTTGAACCACCTGACGAAAGCAACAATATTAGGAGAAACGTTGTCAATTATGTCCGTTAATTGACTATATCTTTAAAATAAATAAAAATACGGCCATTAAGTAAGAATATAAATTTATTACAATTGAATTAACATAATATTAATAAATTAAATATGGATTCTATGTTACAGTTTTTATATATAAAAACATGGTTCAAAACTTAAAAATTTATCAATTCATATCGTTTACTTCTTGATCCCTCTGTCCTCGGCTAAATTTGCATATTTTGAACCGCGTTTATATATATATATATGTTTGTAGTATGCCTGAGGAAGTCTCGAAAGGAGACGAGACATCGTATTTATGTTAATTAAATAGTAATAAATTTATATACTGTTTTATTTGCCGTCTTTTTATTTATAGTAAACTTAATGTCAGAAAACTATATTTGGACTCTATCTTAAATTAATATTAGCAATATTATCTGCCGAATTTCAAATCTTGAGCTACGTGATCATTGGAAAATCACACAAAATTGCATTCTAATCTACAGATAACTTCATTGCCAATGGATGAATGACACTTTCCTTAAAAATATTTTCAGGTCCATCTATGATATAAATGCCGAGTAAAATAACTTAATTGCCATAATGCATACAAAATTAAGTGATAAAATAAATACCACACAACTCTTCCATAGCCATTGTTGCTTTCGTCAGGTGATTCAAGAACGCAAGACCCGCAGCAACAATATACCCGCACAAACTCAAAGTTTAATAATATATTTTTTAACGACGAAATTAATTAATTCAATGTATTCATCCGAAGAATTTATGTTAAATATTTATTTGAAGTATCTGCGCATTTACATAAAGAAAAATATTTTAAGCACATTGACTGATAACAAAAGACTGTCAAAACCACAATATAATTTCAGATATTGTATTCTATGGTTTATTTGTAGAGAAATAAGTTATTTACCAATTGAGAAATTTTAAAAATAAATTTTAAATACGAATAACATGCAACGTCTTTAAAGTTGATCGTTGAAAAATTATTAAACGGAATATATGTACGTTTTAGTTTCAATCAGGGCTCGCAACTAACATTATAACTGAAGAATAACAATGTATAAATACATACCTGGGTATCCGGCGTTGACCAGGCAGTTATTTGTATTACGCAGTTTCTGAAGGACACGGGTCAAATTCTTTCACACGCGTTGCGTAACTCTGCATTAAAATCCTACAAGCACAGAAGAATTTAACTCAAAGTATGGAAGAATAATCCACTGTATAAAACAAATGTAAATAATATATATATGTATATATATAAACCCAACCATTCAATAGAAAAAAATGTTAATATGTGTCAAGTCATTAATTGTTTGGAATTATGAGTTGTAATTATTTCGTTACTCTTTAGACATCGTCAAATCTATTGAATTGAAAATATTTTAAAACTTTTCATTGTTATGTATTATTAAATGTAAAAAAAATTTAAAAGAAACTTAAAATTCTCCATAATTCTCTCGTAAAATTATTTCGTCAACCTTTGCAATTGACAATATATTTAATAAATTATAAATATTAAAAATCGTGCCTGTTTTCTTATCAGCCTTAGTTGCGCTGTTAAATTTTCTTTTCTTTTTGACTAAATCAACAGATGTATTCTTCTACACGTACGTTCAGTTTTTGAGTCATAATATATATGCTAATTCTCGTGATTATATAAAGGAGAAGTTTTCTTTCAGTATATTATTTTTTTATTTAGTAATTTCCCACATTCCACTACAAGACTTCGTCGTGTTAAGAGATTATTTACGAAACGCTCGAGGAAAATATATGGAATGATATAAAATAATTGTATATGAAATATATAAATAATTTTACCTAATATCATGCTTCAGTGAGAATGATGATTAAGGAACTCCTTAATTGGTTCAGGGTTTGAGAACGCGTAGAAGAAGAGTATGGTAATTAATAGATGTTAGCTGAAAAGTAGTAGCTCTTGATAAGATGGACGATCAAAGAAGAAATAAATTAAATATTTAAATATAAATGGACGTAACTAAAATTTCTGATGAGGAGGTGTCATCTAAATTAAAATGTTGTAACTAATTAATTAATTGCCTCGTGTGGGTAGGCTGGCAGACACTGTCCCCTCACATCTCGAGATTGTTCCACGCCATTACGCTAAGCCCCGTATTTCTGCGAGCATTGTTCTCCGTTCGCCCCATTTACTGAACCTGTTCGTGGGGAGAGGAAGGTAGTTTATCTGCCACGTACAGTAATTGACAAGCGACCACGAGAAGACGAACGCACCTCCTGCAAAGGAGACCACCTGGCCATCCACTATGCGGTAAATGAAAGTACCTTCCCCATTACAAGAGTAATGGACTCGGATGTTAACTCAGCAGATTCCGTGTAGAATCTATGTAACCACCGTCGGAATTAAATGTACTTTCGAGGGGTTGACCTCGGTATAAACTTCAGATATATGTCTGATGTCAAGCGGTCATTACAATTATTATAACAAATCGATTGAAGCGGACAAAAATATAATAGCCAAGTGACACTGCGCTCCAGTCACACCTGAGACATTAAAGACGCGCGTATTATGAATTTTATACAAAATATACTTCAATAGTAATCGGTAGAAAACTTCAGTGTGTCATACTGTGACCAATATTTTTAGTTTTCTTAACTTAACGTATCCAAACTTCCGTAAATTTCCACTAGACAAATAGCAGATGTGACTGTCTGCAAGTAACACCTTAATAAATAACAAAGGCATCATGTTTCAAGATGACATTTGCAGAATTAAGGTCGCGTTCAGTTATAAGGATAAACTTGCATAAAATTGGATTTAACTATTTAAGTAAAGGGGCGTGTTTAGTTATTCTCCCACTTAATTACATTGGCAGAACGGGGTCGGGGGGGAAAGCCACCGAAGCTTTTCAAAGCTCTAAAGATGTCGGTCTATGTTCAGGAAAAATGGCTAGGCTCCTGTCTCTCTTCAACTCTGTAATCTATTTCTCATTAATCAAACTGAATCTTCAAAGCTATTCTAGCGTCTTTCATTCCGTTCAGATTTTGATGTAAAAGATTCTCCTTTCTATTAACTATCCTTAATTCTCCTTACTTCGATCGGTAAAGTAAAGAGGACAACAGATATATTCCCTTTCAGTCTGGGCAATTCCTGTTCTAATAACTTAAATTTCAGCAGCCATCTTATTTCGGTTTTCTCCAATTTTAGTCAGGAACAACATTTCAAGAGAAAGTGAAAAAATAAATTTGTACTTATTGCTATAATATTTTTCAAACACATTGAAGACATTCAATGCCAATAATAGTTAGTCTAAATTTAAATTTATTGAAAATGATGGTATCATAAAATTCCGTCTCTTTTCTTTGTAAAATATTCTGTAGAATAACCGAATCATCTTCAACTAATCTTTAAGTGATAACCTTTTACTAAGCAAACTTCTATTAAGTTGTTTATACTTACATTCTAGCTTTATAAATGTGGCAATGGTTATAACACACAATGCTTTATTCTTCTAAATTTACTTATATAATGGTGCTAAATAGTTAAATATATTAAAAAATAAATTATCTTGTAACTCCGTCGCTCATCCTAGCTTTTAGCATAGTTTATCACGATTTATATTTTGAATTTTGTAAGTACTTTAATTAAATGATAACATGCTGGAGCAGTTTCTTCATGTCTGGTCCAATGAGGCAACTCCCAAGGTCTTCGACCCCAGTATATACACCTCCTAAAATAGATGAAGGTGCCTCGGCATGTGAAAAGCTTGAAAATCCAAGATAGAGGGTATTTTTGGGTTAAAAGGCTACATGAGAGCACTTTTCCTACTACTTATCTAATTTGCCATTTAATGTAGCCGCTTGTCATTGTGTATAAATTTATTTTCTTAAAATTTCACCTCAATTAAATTTTATTTTAAAATGCATTCATCCGTGGCAGTTCAACTATTGAAGCAGAAACCTACTCCTCCACGTGTCATTCACGTTTTATCAACATGTAAAAAAATTGTGACCAGTACGAAAGAAAAGCGAAGCGATGATAAAATTCTATTAAACAAGAAATTCAACTAAGACTGTATCAGTTTCACTTTCATGTTTCTCTTTATTACTGTTCAAGTTAATTTTGTATTTTATGAAATCAAATGGCATCTCGCGGCAATGTAACACTGTCTACCAAAGCAATCTCATGATTATTGTTAACTAGTGTTTTACTGTTTACAAAACTAATTAAAACAGTGTTCCAGGGAAGAGAGGAAAAAGCAGCCGACATGGTAATGAAGTTCTTTTGTTCTGCATTCCTCGCTCGATTAGGGTCGCCATGGCAACTGATAATCTTACTAATGATATCCTCTGAGAGAAATGATAATTATTCTTGTTTCGGGATGAAGCAGTGTCAATTCTCGAGTGAGTAATTGTTTCTCTACAACTTCTCCGGACTTCAATTACGTTTCTCATGAATATATTTGCTGCCGGCCGTGTTACATTTTGTAAAGCTAGATTTTTTTCCCCTCCTCGGTTGTTGATATCTGGTAACTGAATCGACAAAGTAAAGTGACATTTGCAATATAAATGAGAACTTCTCCAGGGAATTATATAACCGGAAATGCAATACAGTGTTGCCAGTCCACGAAGGAAACATCCAGTATATAAGATAATATTGTCAATAAATTTTGAGCCCATGAACTGATTCACTTGGATTTAGTCAATCCCACAGAAGCTTCTATGGTGATCCTCGCTTAACTGCTTCCTCAAAAAATGATGTTAGTAATAATTATGTATTTAAACTTTTCTTCTTAATTCATTAAATAAAGAAAAATATTTAACCCATGACTTTTAAAAAAATCAGAGGTTTTGTTCCTCTTCTAGTTATTTAAAGCAGAAATATGTTGTTATTGTTGTGGTAATCTACATAGGTACAGCATTCCACATCCTCCAAAAGGTACTTAGATTATTCCATCCTTTGCCTTCCTCTTCTGTTCTTTCACCACACACTTCCCTCTAATACTAATTTTACAAGATCATTGTGTCTCACGACGTGGTCAACGTCCTTCATATTGTTCGCTCTCCCCTATTCTGCTTAGAACTTCCTCGTTAGTGATTTTCAGAATCTCCTATAGCACCATATTTCAAAGGCTTCTATTCGCTCCCCTTCTTCAACTCCCATATAACGCCACACTCCATACGAACCTTTTTATTACTGATTTCCAAATAAACATACTTATATTAACCTCTTTATTGCGAAAGCCTTCCTTGCCTGTGTTATCCTACTTTTTATATCTACTATACTTCTATCATCACTAGTTGTTATGCTGCCCAAGTTGCAGAATTCCTCAACTTCCTTCAAAATATCCCTTCCCTATCAAACAGCCTTTGGTATTCCACTATTTCCTATGCTGCACTCCATCATCTTGGTTTTCCATCTATTAATCCTCGTGTTGTACTCTTCCTCCAGGATTACATTCATATAATTTATTATGTCTTCCAAGTCTTCTTCTGTCTCACATAATACCGCAATATCTTCAGCAAACCTTAGGGTTTTTATTTCTTCTCCTTGTAGTTTGATTCCATTTCCATATTATTTTTTAATTTTCTTCATCGCCTGTTCTATATATAAGAGAATGGGTGACAGACTGTAACCACGTCTTACTCCTTTCTTGATTTCTGCATTCTTTTCTTGCTGCTTACTGCCATCTGTAGAGGTGGCAACTTTGAAGGTTTTTTTTAATTAAATTGTTTATGGGAATAGTTGTACAATAATTCTGTATTTCATTTAGATCAGTTGTCGAGTAGGATCCGTAAACTAATGCCCGGGAACCATATATAATCCTTTACTACCATTATATATCTTCCTGTGTTATTAAAAGGGAGAGACCGCCATGTTGCCTATTATAAAAGAAATGCCTCAGTATTCGTTAAATTGAAAATTAAATCCAAGGAATTATATACTTAAAGGCTGTCGATATTATAATAAATAGAAATTTTGTATACTATTAATTTTTAAGAAAATGTTATTCTAAATGTTGGTATATGTTAAATATGTTTTGTATGCTTCTTACGATTAATCAATAATTATTTGATAAAAACATCAAGGGAATAAAGTACTCGACATATTCGTCAAAGAATTGAGTTGACTGGCGAAAATTCAAATTTGGCATAAAAATGTTGTTGCCACCTTCGTACAAATATAACCTCAGCAGTCGGATTACTGAGTCCCAACTACTTCCTAATTTTAATTTTTTTCACGCTTGTCCACTAAATTAAAAACTGACTTATTTTGTTAAAAATTTAATTCTAAATATTTATCAACAATTGTAAAATTAATGGATCCTATTAAATTATGCCAAAGTGCCTGAAATAATGTCTTATGTAATTTAATGGGCGGCGTTGCGTTGAGTTGTGATCAAGAAGTCCCCTAATGAGAAATAAATATTTGCCGCAGACATTTTCATCGTAAAAGTGAAAAGTCCTTGAGAAGGAAACCATCCCATAATGACGGTCGCCACCAAATTTCTCGGAAAAGTCTGCAAGTTCTCTGTCAAGGAAGGACCTAGTTATTAAACTTAAACTGATAATTGTCCCTAATGTTCCAGACCCTCCAGCTAAAGAACTTTGTATTTTCATGCCTGCCTCGTTCCTTTGAACTTTTTAAATGGCTTCTGTCAGCTTCATGGCCATACTTTCCCCAGTAACACAAGTAGGGAAGTTTTAATGAGAGCATTATTAATTAACATTTCGAGGAGACATCTCATATTTTCGTCAGCCGTTGTTTCTCAGGATCTAATTAATATTTTAGGTCCTGTGATTACGACGTCATCGGCTTTGTAATTAAGATACAGGGTTTTATTGTTTGCTGGAAGACTTGTTATTCTGAGAAGTAGTAATGCAACACCCACTAGGATATTCCTTTAATGTCAATATAAACCTATTACCATTAAAACGAAAAATAATTACATTATTTAAAATAAAATATTAATTAGGAACGGTTGTTTCACAAAAACCTTCATACAATTGTCGAAGTTTGAACTAGGTAAAATTGCAGTATCAATTTAATTGGAATTATTTCATCGCATAACTTATAGCTTGTGTGTGCATGTATTATGGTATGAATTAGTTTACTTTCATTTTATTTGGAAGTGAGAGGAAAGTAGGTTGTCGATATATGGATCACTATCTGTTTTGGGCTTCTGTAGTTGTGGTCATTTAAAGGACCACTTTCTCAAACTAGGCATAAAAGTAAGGCTTTAGGAATTTCCAAAAATAATATGGGTATTGAATAAATTAAGGTAAACAATGGAAAAGGAATCATAATGCAAGGATAAGAAATAAAAAACCTAGTTTTCCGATGATATTGTAGTATTAGGGGAGTCTGAAAAAGACTTGGAGAACATCAGAAATCGTAAGAACGCAATCGTGGAGGAAGATTACTACACGAGGATTAATAGAGGGGAAACGAAGGTAATGGAATGTAGTCTGGAAAATAGTGGAATATCAAAGGGTGTTAGATTAGGAAAGAGGTTAATAAATTCTTCAACTTGGGCAGATAATTAACTAGGGATGGTAGAAGTATAGAATGCATGAATATTGGATAACATACGAAGGTTTTAGTAAAAAAATAGGAATTTACTCAAGTGTAATATAAGTATGAATATTAGGAAATCATTACTAAAACTGGAGTGTGACGTTATATGGGTGCGAAACGTGGACGATAGGAGCTGCAGGACGAAAAGGAACAGAAGCCTTTGAAATATGGGGCTATAGGAGAATGCTGAAAATCAGATGGATGGATAGGATAACTAACCAGGAAGTTCTAAGAAGAATACGAGAAGACAGAACAATATGGAGGACGTTGACCAGGAGAAGGAATATATTAATAGGCCATTTTTTGAGACATGGTCTTGTAAAATTAGTATTAGAGGGATTTGTGTAGGGGTAAGAACAAAAGAGGTAGGCAAAGGATTGAATACGTAAGGAAGATTAGGGAGGTTTTTGAAATGAAAGACTTGCGGATGATAGCATGGAGGGTTGCATCAGACCATTCTAAGGACTGAATACAATAGCAACATTAATTAATATAATATCTTTAACAAAATGTGACGTTTTCGTACATATGAGAGTACAAATATAATTTGTTCATTTTTCTGGTTGCACGACTTGAGTAAAATTAGTCATTTTGCGAATTTTATTAAACAATAACTTTGTCGTAATTGATTAATTAAAAGGATATTATTTGAGTTTCCAGCTGTCAGCAATTAATATCATCTCTCCACTTTCAACATTTTAGATTTAGCAGAAATTACTGCCGCTTCACAAATGTTTGCAACTCTCTTCACACTGAAAGTTTGCATACAAGGATAATTTTAATTTGCAACAGTCCGTGAGAGAGATGTGCGGTCCAGTTAATCAAGACGAAAGCAAACCTTCTCTTCTGTGATGACAGGAACAAGTTTCTCAGCGGAAATATAGGAATAATCTCAATAGAGGGGGAGAGAAAGAGAAATTAGCAGACATTTTCCTCCTCAGGGCACGCAGCTAATTAACCACAACAAGATACAGAACATTGCGTTTGTCCGTGGTTCACCACCCCGTCGCCATGGAAACGAGTGCCATCGCCGCAACTTGTTGTCGGATTCTCCCTCCTCCTCCTCCTCCCTTCTCCTCCTCCTCAGTAGCCTCCTAAAACCCCAGAGGTTTCACACCAAAGTTTAACTTGGTCCAGGACAAAACACCTTGGCAAACACTAAAAAGTTTCGCCCGCCAGGGTGCCTGTGCAAATTGCAGGTTTTAAAATTCTGGGAGGTCTTTGCTCTCGCGCCAAGGCAAATTCCCCATGAAAATACACGCAAGTACTCTCCCAAATCTACTTTTCCTGCTGAGTTAAGATTATATTAAATAAAAATAATATATTATTTTACTGATAATTACGAATATATTTTAATATATCCGTTAATTATAATAACTGATGTTAAGAAATATGGTTAAGAGTTATTCTTTTAACCCTACCATAACCTGAAATACACAGACGGAAAAAAATTGAAATAAAAAGCAGCGATCATACTTGAAGAAAGTGAGGATCCCTAATACCTTGACAGGTCAGATGCAGTGAACGTAGAAATCACAACATCCTAGTGTGCTTGTTCATTCCTTCAACATATGCTTAATGATTTATGATGCGCAGTCAAGTTGAGATTTGTGAATAGTTAACTGGGAATTTTGAAAATTATCTGCTCTTAAAATCGCGTTCTTTCCCCAAACTCCCTCTAGATTCTGCTCCACAAGTTTTCGCTATCTACTGTTTTACCACCTTTCTTACCCTGATAACTATTCCGAATAAAAAAAATCAGTCCCTCTTTCTCTCTTTCATATCATGGAATTCATTACAGCATTATGATATCCAACGTCTACTCTTTTGCAGTAACATAATCTTGCTGATTAAAAATTAAAAGCAATTACACGACTGCGCTATATATGAAGCATATTCTCAGTCGACTTTTCCGTTCCCGTCTTATTGCAGCGTACATTTTGTCCTTTGAAGGCTGCTGTGGTTAGAGACTTGCGCGCACTCTCAGCTTTCCTCACACGGATATGAATATACAGCACACGTCTTATTACACTAATTGAGTTCCCTTATGAGAGAGCTGCGAGCAGCAAGCAAGCTTCCGAAAGTGACTCGGTTTTGCCCCCGCAACCCCTCTTAATGCAAATGAATATTTAAGTAACGTACCGCTGCTATCAATTATTCTTCATATTTCCGACGAAATAATTTCACCCGCCTCTAAGCAGACAAAACCAGTATCATAAAATACTAAATAAAGAAACCAACAAGGCATTTTTTCCTTATAAACGACTGTAGGGAGCTTATTTTTCTGTCTGGTAAAAACGATTATTTGATTAACTTATAATGAGGAATTTCTCATTCTCTACATTCCGAGGTCTCTCTCTGTTTGTATTCATTAAACCGATGCACTTGAGCGTAGTTTCACTGTGTAGGCGCCAATACCGCTACTTCAGTTTAACCTTTTCCTACCTGCAATTAAATCGCATAGCGCACGGGGAACACGGCGCTCTTATTTGCCTCACAAAAGTCGTATTTGTACTGTAGATTGTATCTTCGTTGTTCCATAACGGGACTGTCAACAGAAATTAAGAAGTGGGCGGAAGTTTCCAATTAACTGCGAAGCCCGAGGAGATTGTAATTCTCCCACTTCTGTCCCCAAGACTCCCGTGTTTGCGTCTCAGACCGTGTATTTACTGCTGCAGCTAATTAAAGGAATAAAACCCGATCCCGTCTGGCAGTTATATCCTGACACGAAAGTTCGTCTTCGAGAAGAAGAAAAAAGGATTAGCATCGGAGCGCGGACGAATCGATAGAATTCTGTTTTACGGTGAACGTCTTATTTATGAGTATTATGAAACTTGCGAAAATAGTATATAGGAGGATGGAACGACAAATAGAATGAGAGTTATGAGAAGATGAGTTTCGTTTTAGGAAGAATGTAGCGACAAGAGAAGCAATATTGGCTTTCCGTCTAATTTTAGAAGACAGGATAAAAAAACAGGCCTACGTTCATGGCACTTGTAGATTTAGAAAAAGCGTTTCATAATGTGAATTGTAACACACAATTAAGGATTTGGAAGACGACAGGAATAAAATATCGAGAAATAAGGCTTATACAGAAGACAGTCAGTAGTAATTAGAATTGCATGGCAAGAAAAAAAAGCAGAAATCAATAAAAGAATAAGGCAAGATGCAGTCTGTCGCTCATGCTGTTTAACTTTTATATAGAAAGGGCGATGAAGAAAGTTAAAACGGAATTATACTGCAAAGAGAAGAAATAAAAACCTTACGCTTTGCCGATGATATTGTAGTTTTGGGGGAGTCAGAAAAAGACTTGGAAACCATGAACGTGATCCTGGAGAAATAGCTCAATATGAGGATTAATAGAGAAAAAGCCAAGGCAATGAAGTCTAGTATGGGATATAGTGGAATAACAAAGGGTTTTAGATTGGAAAGGGATATTTTGAACGAAGTTAAGGAATTCTGCTATGGTAGACATAAAGAGTAGGATAGCACAGGCAAGGAAGGCTTTCGCAAAAAAAAAAAGGAATTTACTTACGGGGAATATTAGAAAATTGTTGCTGAAAGTGTTCGTATGGAGTGTGACGTTATATGGGTGCGAAACGTGAACGATAGGAGTTGCAGAAAGGAAAAGAATAGGAGCCTTTGAAATGCGATGCTATTGGAGAATGAGTTGGGTGGATAGAATAACTAACAAGGAAGCAAACAATATTTTTGTTATAATTTGATTTTTATTGTTATAAATTTTTAGGGAGATAAATAAAACGTGTAGTAAGTTACTTAATACTTCTAAAGCTAAAGCGAAACTTATTTACGTTGTTAATTGTAAAATCTGCTTCAGACGTCAGATTCAATTTTCCACATCAACACAACTTTCAATCTTCCTATTTAAGTACTCTACTTTCGAATAAAGAGGTGACCAGAAAAATAAGTTGAGTTTATCTTACTATTTAGTTATATAAATTCACATGTCTGTGATTTTTTGTACTATCTTGTGTCATCCGGTTTGGCTGCTAGTGTAATATTTTTTTTGCTATGAGTCCAGTTACTTGTTAAGGTCCGTTGGTCTCTCCCCAAATTCTCTCGGGGTCCACCTTGATCACGGACGGACTCCCGTAGAGATAAGCCGGAGATTAATCCCGTCAGGTCTAAGAACCGCGCCCATCTGTGCCAATATCCGACAGACGCCAGCTTAAGGAAGGGTGGAATCTGCCGTCTAGTGCACCGTAGAGATTATTGGAAAAGATTAACGAAGCCCAATCCGACGAGACGATACAAAGAAGTTGGAGTTACAATTCTTCCTTAAAGAGGAGACTTGTACATATAAGAGGAGATTTCAAAAATCTTTCTCATACATTGTCTTCTCCTTGGATCGATGAAAAGAAATGTGTTTAGGATTTATATATGTTGCTGTGTGTATATTTGTGTTCTTCATACACTTTTCAGTCAGGTGAAATTTGGTACTTATACCATTTTACGTACAATCTAGCAAACTGGGGGAAAACATCCTTAGTGATTGATGTGCAATCTTCTCTATTTACAGTTTAAATCTAGTTTCAAGTACTGTGAGTGAGAGGGTGTTAACATAAGACATCCAAAATGGTATCCTATTTAACATTGAGAAGTGACACTCGCTGAGTTCAGTCCCTATCAACATGAGGAGGGGGGAGGTGAAGATGGTTGAAAAAATAGAATACTCAAACATACCGCGATTAATGTCTCATTCTGTTCTTCCGAAGCCACTGAAATAAACGATGTTACTCGCGACGCTGGTTAAAGTAACCTTTCAAAATGCCTTAATGATCAGCGTCTCATCAATTCATTTTCCTGTCAACTCAAATTGTAATAATTAAATAACCAGACACCCTGGGCAGATCGGTGTAGACTTTAGAGGGACTGGGAATTATTTTTCCAAAATGTTTCACGAATAACTTTGAACAGCTGAGGGGCTAATATGGGAGTTTTAGCTATATTTTTGGTATGTGACCGATCGAAAATGGGTGAATAATAAATCGTTCCAGCCGGTGTTGATTCATAAGCGGACTGGCGTTATTATGGCTCACTCAAGTCCTAGAAGGTTGAATATAATTAGTGTCTTGATAAACAGAAAACAAAAAGTCATTCCGACGAATCTCCTATTAATAAAATACTCAGTGAGAGTTTCGTCATCGATCCTGATCGGCAAGTCCCGCGGGCAGTTTATTAGGTACCACGAAGTGGACTTCAGATCGTCAGGTTTGGTGCACGTACAACGTTCTGCAGTTTTATAAAGGATGGGGTCACCAAAGAAACTGAGTTTCCTTCCTCATGGAGAAATAATGTTTTTCAAAAATTATAATATTTTTAAGCGAGTGTTGGCCGCTGGAAAACAAAAATCTACAGGTCTGTGAAAGAAGAATATTAGAAGGACCAGAATAACGTGAAGTGGCTGGAGCATCTATTTTAAATGCAGTATAAGAATCCCTGTAAAACAAAACGCTGACGCTTCGTGGTGTCATTTGTAGATGGTCCGGATTAATTTCCGTGGTCTGAGGTTCTCTGGTTCGCCTGTTTCAGATTTGCTGACCAAGTGGAGGATGCTGCCGCCTCTTCTTGTGGTGGTGTTGTTCGCCTCGTGCTGCTTGGGTGAGTACCTGGGGGAGGACAGACTCCTTAATGAGAATCTGCGGTCCCGTGGTGCAGATCCTTCTTAGAGCTACGCGTCCCTGGAGGACCACGCTCGTCCTAATAACTCAATTTGGCGACTGCTCTCCGCACAAACTCACTGCTTCGTGCCGTTTAGCACCCCGCCTTTCTTGCCGGAGTCTTTCTCACCCTAATGTGCTGAAAGTCTTCTCCGTTGTTTCTCCTATAATTTGTTACTATTAGTCGGCTAATTATATTATTCGTCCTACACAAATAAAGATAATGTAGTTAAACCTCGTGTGTAAATGTTTTCCACACCTAACTACATTCTAACAAATATCCTCACTCTCGTAAATATCTGTCACTCAGAAACTAATGATCATAAATATGTGATGGATATTTCACAACAAACAGAACTCAGTTCAACCGATAAATTTACGTCTTTTAATTCTACTAGTTATTTGGCACGACAATTAAATTTATTCCCTCCCTTCTCTTACATTTCTTTCAAATTTCATTCATAAATTATTTCTCGTATTGAAAAACTATTCGGGATTCTTCGCTCATTCTCGAACGTTTAAGCTTATAATCCAGTCAAATCCAAGTCACTAAATTTCGTTATCTTCTCATGTAATACATCAATCATAAAGGAAATGATATTACAAAAAAACCTGATATTAAATCATATTAATTCAATAAGTTAAAGTAGCAGTTAGAAAGTAATTTTAATAACAAAAATTGTTACAGTAAATTGGCAAACTTTATGATTTCAGTTCTAATTGTGCAAAAATACCAAAAATTTGTTGAATTAAATTTGAGAAAGTCATAATCATAAAGCTAAATTACAAAAATAATAAAGATAAAGGATCCCTAATAAAATGTTTAAGAGTGTTAGGTTCAAGACGTTCAGGCCAAACATCAGATCAGATGCAGATGACCCATGTTTTATTTATAATATTACATTGCAATAAATAAAATTGTGAAAAATTACTTTTATCTTTCTGGCTGTCTTATAATAAATGAAGTCCTACTGAACCATATTGATCGAAAAATTTTAAGTATCCTATTTTTCTGACTGTATTGACATTTTCCTCCTTTAACTATACCTGTGTTTCAGTTCCCATACCGAGATAAACCGCGACTAATGAAATAAATTCCCCAAAATGGAAGCAATTCGCTAAAGACCAAGTAGTTAATACGACTCAAATAGAATTTCTTTTTTTTAATTAAAATTTATATTCATGTCAGTAAGTTTTCATTTGTTAGATGCATAAAGTTACTGATCTACCGTCGTTAGCGGCTTCCATTGGAAAAAAACTATTTTTTTAAAAAAACAACTTACAGTGCTAAGAAAATTTAACCATTTTTTTGGTCTTACCGTGTTAAGTGAAAATAATTTCATGCTTCAACTTTTGTAAAAGAGGGACACTGATACCAATCGATATAATTTCAGGGGGAAATTCTCTGCAGGTTCTACAATAAACGATTAAAATCATCTTGAGAGAAAACGTTTTCTCGGATCACTCTATGTATTCGTGTAGCGATGCAGGTCGACGTAGGAAAAGGAAAACTAACAACACTGAGACTTTTTATTCTACTTCTGAACAACCCGAAGCGATCCGGTCACGGTTAAATGTACTCGTAGAGCGTGAGATGAATTCACTAAAGGTCAGAACCAATTTTAGCCACAAAGATGCTGTTGCTAGGCGACGCACGTCACGAGATCCTCGGTGTTACTTGCAGGTGATGACTGTATAACCCCATAGTAGCCGAGGGTTTTCGTATTCATGTCCCGGGCAGGTGAGGCTCGGACAGGACTTCTAATGGCTGATTTAAAACTTTCCTTTCTAAATTTCGTTCGCAGTGGAACCTTTCAGAATAATATTTGTTAACGGAGGGTGACTGGAGACCCTTTGAGAGTAAAAGGGGTGAATTACAATTCGTGTCAGGAACTCTCAAGAAAACTATTGTCGTTCGGTCAACTTCTTCCCCTCCAACTGGCGGCTTAGGGAAACAAATGCATGAGAAAAAATATGTGCGTATCATCACTAGGTTTTCATGACGGAGAGTTGCCTAATGTTATTAACAGAGAGAAAAATATCTCCTGCACTATGTTCTACATTTATAGAGAAATGTAATAGCTGCACAGTGAATTAAAAGCCTTCAAAACAAAATTGTTAATTATAACCCCTTTTAAATAAATAAACCATCCCTGGACGCAAAACTATCCAGATGTGTAATAGAGTTATCCATTTATAAAGTTACCTGACGAAATCCACAAATTTAGAAGAAAAGACGTAATTATAGTAACTAAATATTAAGCAAACTTTTTGCTGCAAATTGTATTCTTTATTTTTTATATTAATTTATTTCGGCCGTAACCGTCGCTAGACTCAGTCCACGATACAAAATATTCCATATAAAGGAGTGGGATGCTTCAATTGAAGCTAACTGATAGCTTACAGCTAATTTAGAAGAAAGACAAGAATGGAAAAATGTCAACCGTTCTGCACTTGTTACTAGCATTCGGTTGTGAAGAGTGTGATTAGTAAATTGTGTTAGCCTCGCTTATATTACAGGATGGAGGAATGTCGAATCAGTCCTGGTGCGTCGATTCGGATTAGCTCAGTGGTAGAGTACCCGCCCGGAAAACGGGAGGTCCAGAGTCCCCGGTCCGGTTGACATTTTTCCATTCTAGTTTCTCTTCTAAATTATCCACATGTTTAATATTATCTAATGAAGTACCAAAATACGGACGAAATGTCGAAATTATAGTGATTAAATATTAATTAAATATTTTGCCGTATCTGTATTCTTTATTTACTATACTTAATTACCAGAATTTTTTTTCTCGCCGTTTCCCTCTCTATAATAATTTGCTTTTCAAAATTAAACTTAACTGTCTTATAACAATAAATTCCTACTCTTATAAATTTATTAATTATTCATACCATTTTAACCTCAACGTACATTTTTGTGAGTTAGAGAAAAATACTACAAAATTTAGTGAGAAATAAAATGAAATATATGAGTGAAAAGTATTTAGAAAGCATTAAATAACAGGCGTGTAACAGTTAAAAAATTATTTTCACACCTTTTTAGATACTTTTTTAATGAGATTGCAAAAAGTATCTGTAATCATTTTTCCTCGTATAAATAACACTCAATAATATTGATGATTCATCTTTCGTTAAAATAGCACAATAAAAAAATATATAATGGCCAATACGTCAGAACATTCAACGGCTGCAATAACACTGAAATGAAATCAAGTACAAAAACCAACTCGTTTCGTCCCTGACTTGGGATTTCATCAGATGAAAATAATAAAAGTTGAAAATATGAAACCTTAATAATTAATTTTAGTGATAAAATTTTTTCAAAGGCATTAAAATTTAAACTAATTTGGTCTATTTAAATTTTATTAACGTCTCTTTTCTATCATTAATATTAATTGGAAACTGATAACGGGCGCATTATAACATCAAAGTCGACCGGACTAAGAGTTTTCTGTCCTCATCTGGTAATTCTGTGTCATGGCACTTAAGAGCTATGTTTTCATCGAAATCATTTCTTCAATTCTTGAATAAAACATATCTAACCGCAGAAAGATGGAAGCCTTCTTAAAAAGTCATTAGTAAAAAATAGGTTTGTTCCCGGAATATATTTAAATACAAACTAGGATTACGATACGTATTTCATAAAAGTAATACTTAAAAGTAACCTGATTGCTATAGTATACGACATAAAATAGATATAACACTTGTGGTGCCTCATGACCCCTACATTCAACGGGTAATGCAAAAATAATTTAGTTTTTGTTATTTGCGTACACAGGACGAAAAACGAGAATAGTTTGGTGAGGCCGAGTAGGCGGGAAACGTCGCCGTTTACAACATTATTTATTGCCTGGGGTGCATTGTATTCGACACTTGGTCCCAGGAGCTGTCCTGAGAAGGTCGGAATGGAAGATCAGTGGCTGAACAGGCGTTAAAGTTAATTTCGGCATGTTCAAGAAAGAAGATTCATTTGTAGTACGGAAAACAAAAAGATAACATTTAATGGAGATTTAAGCTGAAGAAGAGGCGCTAGAGCAGACGTGTTCATAAAAGGAACATCCGGCACGGCAAACCAGGAACGTCACCAGGCCCTTGTTAACATCTGGTAACGGCATTTTTACCCGGCTTTCCACTTAAACCATTCTCGTTTGATTCGCGATTTTTAAATTTCAACTATATCGTTCGTCACCTGCGTTCCCGGGAGCAGCCATTTAGAAGCTGCGTAGATTCTTTTTTTTTTGCTTTACCGACTGAGCCAATTTGATATTCGTAAATTTATATTTTTTTCACTAAAACTTAATTTGAGTTATATTTCTTTTGGAAATTTGATAATGTAATATCATAATTAAATGGAATATATTCAAATTAAATATACTTTTTATTATTATTAAACAATTCCTTGTTATAATAATATTTTTTTGTTGGTGTAAGCAAGACCAAACACCAAACACTGGAGCGTTATTTATGATCCGTATTAATTTTTCTGTAAAGTTGTATTTATTTTATAAACACGTTCCATCTGAGTTTTGAATTAGTAGTAGAGGAATGATTTCCTGAGTGCAGAGTGTAAACGAGGGAAGAGAAATTATGGAAGGGTGGCCCATGATACGCTGCCGTTTCGAACACGACTCAATTCCCTCCCTCTTTCACTACGCTCAGGATTTTACGCATAGCGTTTTCTTGCTGCTGAAAGGCGACGAGAGATTTTTTTCGACGAGTGAGGATTTGGAAGAGTTCCCTCTGGAGAGCCTGGGGTTGCCGGGTGAGAGTGGGAGGGTTGGTTAGAAACCACTGTGGAGCAACTCCGAAAGCTAGTGCGGATTACGCAGCTTGTGCGACTGCATTATTCTGCAGACTGAGAGCATTTAAATAACACACAGGGAATTACTGGCAAGTAATCCCTCAATGGCCTCCGATAGCGAACCCTATCTGATTAGGCTTGACAGAGGAGGGACAACGGACAGTCTAGTTCACATACGAGTGCAACAACTCAATTCTTTAAAACAGGTGTAATAATTTTTATATCTAGTTACTATTTTATGCCCAACTCGATGCGATTATAAACAATACGCCGATGACGTCATATACTTCACGTATCGAAAGTAAAATTTCTAATCTTTCTCTCAGGGTTAATACTTGGTTTCACATGCAACCAATTAACTACTATGCTTATCAACGAAAAAAGTATACATGAATTTTCACAAATATATTAAACAAATTTGAATGTACCAACATAAATCGACACACTATACTAATCAAACGTTTTTAACCTTAGTGGGCAAAGATATACCTTTTCTTTTTAGTTATACTAAACAGTCTTTGTAATATTCATTCAGTAAATGCATAAAATTCAAACTTGTCTGTAATTCATCTATGATGAAAGTAAGACGCTTAAATAAAAAAGTTATTTACTCGATTTCTTTTGATAAATACTCAAGATAAAAATAGAAGTTTTCACGATGGAACATGGAGGTCCTGATTAGCTAAATATTGGGAATATTGTGGCTTTTCCAGCACTTTATAATGAAAATACCTCATTTTTCTGGTCGCTAAAACGTTGTAAGGAAAGGTGTATTCTCCTGATAGTAAATAATTTTTACAAATATTTTTGTTCAGTTTTGGTCTAAATATTAATTATTTTCCATATTTTTTTGAAGAATGTCTATCAATAATATTCCTCCCGCTTTCCAAAATAGCCGTTGATTGCACCTTCTTTACCTATTTCGGAACTGAAGAACCTGTCCATATCCACTACATGGAGAGCTGTTTCAATTCTGACACGAAGCAGCGAATCCATTATTCGCATATTGACGAAGAAAACTACTCTCACTTTTCGTAAAACACGCTAAGTACTGTTGGGACAATTTAATCCGAATTTGAGCTTGATCAATTGGTTTTAAATCTCATTTTATGCATCAGAATTCTATTTTCTTTTTTTCTAACGAAGTATACCGCAACTAATTTAAACGAATGCCAATAACTAACTGCTGAATGTAATTGCTTGCTAATTCACAGATGTGTCAACCTAGGAGAAAAATCATTCAAATAGTGTGGTCATCTAAGGACGAGACCGAAAACGCTTCAAAGTAACCTCCTAATTTAGGCTTCACTTAAGAAAGACACGAAGAAAAAAAATCTTTTTTTAACAGCTAATAAATTTTTACTCGTAATGTGAATAAAGTGAACGCATTACACTTTCATTGCTTAGCGCTATCTGGTGAAATTTGGGTGTTAGGGGCTGTTGGTTGTTCTTAAAAATGAATATTGAGGAATTTCCTAAGCTTTTGTGTAGTGTGACTACAAAGAAAAGCATTAAAAACATCTTTGCATAGTGCATGAAGAGAGGAAGGAGAGAGGTAGCATCTCTGGATATGTCCTGTTAGGCGATGAGAATTTTCGCATGCTGAATGGAAAATATGATGAGGGAATTATTTATATTGCAGACGTACGTGTAGTAAAATTGTATTATTATTGTTTCATAAATTTGCAAAAATTTTTGATTCGTAAACTTGTGTACTGTGGCGTGGAAATTTTGTTCAATATAGTGTTTCAAGGTATGTAAACTTTATTCATTTGTAGATTTACTAAATTATTTGATTGCAAGCAAAACCACGATATTCAACCCAGAGAGAAAGTGTAGAAATTTTGTTTACGTCACTCTTTATAACGTTTTATGACGTCATAAACGTTTTGTTTCTCATAACGAACGGGACATGTTTAAAGTTAAAGTATTGTTGATTTGAGATAGGATTATTCCAGTTGGATAAACATATTGTTTTACAATATCTCTCTATTATTATTTTGATTACAAATCTATTAGATATTTAATTTATAGCTTAAATTTTTGTTTAAGAACAAGTTGGCAGTTATAATTTCATTGTCTTACATATTATAAGCCTAATCGTCCTTTTTTACAACCCACTGTACTCCATTAATAATAGGTTACAAAATGTGCTGTGATTATTCAGAATTCCTTCCAAATATTTATACAGAACTCTTATTACAAATGAAAATAATCTTTACGATGGTTGTCCAAATAATTAAGTTTCGTTAAGAGGGTTTTAATACATTGTTTGTATTTTTGTTGTTGAAACTATTCCATCCATAAAGTTACGAGAAGTAGAAATTCTACAGAGCACTGAGAGAGAAATGGAATTTGACTGTCACATTAATATTTATACACGGTAGAGTGCGTCTGTGTGTGTGTACTGTGCGACCAATAACAGATAAAATCTATCCGACTACGAGACGCCAGTCTGTCCTGCAATCTATACAAAGTCCCAGATCCTAAAAGCTAATATCCTTCATTCAATTGAGGCAGCTTATGAAATAAGTACATACGACGGAGTTCTTGAGACGTAATTGGATTGAAATGTTGAACAAAAAAATCAATAAGGTTTCCTTCTCGGAAAATTAACGCGCTTTTGTATTTTCGGTTGATGTCAAGAAAAGCATTGAGTCTCCAATAATAAAAGAATGGTATCGTGAGAGAGAATATTTTTAAATCTCATTTGCTTGTCACTGCTGATAATGTCTCCTAAACACAGTGTTATTGCGAAAAAACGTCACGAAGAATAAAATCGGGGAATAATAAATATTGGCGAAAAATGTTATAATAATAAGTTTCAATAATTATACGCATGATATATACGAACAGTTGCTTCTATTTATTAGCTATAATACTGTACACATTAAAAGTAATTTTTCTGATTTAGTGAAGAGAAATATTGAATTCGTCGCTAGATCAATGAAAATATACTGTTAATTCCAAAAAAATCATATGCTAAACATAGGAAAAGTTTAGAAAATTTCCTAATGGAACATAGCATCTCAAAAATAAAAATTAAAGGTACAAATATTACTGTCGGTGTCATTATGTAATTGCTGAATGCATATATTTAACATAACTGTATAAACCAGTCAACTTTGTTAGAAATTTATTTAAATAAAAAAAATTAAAACAATCATAAAATAAAATGGGAAGGCCATTTTCTTCCATTTTTCGAATATTCATAATTGTAAATTTTTATATTTGCACTAGAAGACGTTCCAAATAGTAACGATATGTTTTCATTTCATTAATATTATCTCTTTTATTTTATTAAAATATCTTTGATTTATTCATTTACTGCACAATTTATCAGAGGTACAAAACAACGATTCGCATTACACCGGTTTCGACACCAAACTCGATAGTTTCGTGTTTTATTTTCATACTTCTAGAAAAAAAATATTAAATTATGTCCAAAGAAGTTCATATTTCTCAGCCTGCTGCAACAATGGATAGTAAGTGGTATGAATGACATAGGAACGCGTAATAGGACTTATAACTCGCAGTTCGTTTATACGCCGCGGCAATTCCAAGAAATCTTCCCATGGAATTAATATTTTTATTTATATTCATATTACATTAATATCGTCTGAAATCTATCGAAATTAAATATGCACAAATATTTAAATTAAATCTCCTTTCTTAAACCATTAAATTTTTATTGAAATTCGTTGGGCCATTTCGGAGTCTTTTCGATACAAACATACGGACAGACGGGTAGACAGACAGACATTTCAATTTTACTTTTTGGTTTAGATGATGCCGTCTTATATTTCATGTGAAACATTTCTTTTTAGATGATTATGTGATCGAGAAACTACTGTTTTTGAAATTAAATACTTTAGAGATTTATTTTAGGTTTTTATTATTTTCAAAATAATTAACGTATTTCTTTCTTTAATCATATGAAGCCTCTACTGTTTCTTAATCATTTTATAAAATGCTCAATACAGCAAGGAAAGCTGAAAATGTAGAAATGTGGAAATGTAGAAATGTGGAAATATTTCAAATGAGTGTCATCTGAGCTTCATTCCACAATCGATCACTCAAATTGAGGAACCTGTTTTGTCGTGATATCTCAGAATCTAGAGTAAAGGAGAGCAAATATTGTGAATTGGATAGGCGAGACCTTCCGGCCTGCAAAATGACTGGTAACCGCTTTCCAGCTCCACTGACGTTTTCGCGTTATTCCAGCGCAGTGTCATTGAGTCACACACGAATAGTAAGATTTATGGTTGCGAACAATGTGTCGTTCCCGTGACATGCAGCCCAGAGTCCCGCTCTGTTGGTTATTTGGGTTAATTACCATCGGCCATTGAGTAGATATAGTTATATTGTGTCGGTCCAAATACGTGCATCGCTGCCGAATAGCGCGTTATAAATGATTTAGGATCCCCGCCAATAATTGGAGTGCATGTGCCGATTTATGTAATGAAGCACTCGTGTTACATCCGAACGAATTTTAATCCGCCCCTCTCAATTCAAAACTGCAACTACCAAAAAAAAGATTCACCTGGTTCATTGAAATCCGTTTGAATGTGTTCGCGATCCTGCGTTGAATATACGATTTCATTTTGTTAATCGCTGCAATTCACAGAATAAATTTTTAATTGTCTCTCTGTAAATAACACAACGTGATTGCATCGTCCATGCAGAAAAAGATAAATAAGAAATTAACTTGAAATAAATTTTAACACATTTTATTGAACAACCTAGTTACACTCATCACTTTGATTGCAACCTTTTACAATAAATTACTTCAAATTAAAAAATCCAGGAATCTTTGCCCTTTACAACTATATTATTTCAATGAAACTAATAAATTTAATTCTATATCTTCAATAAAATACATTAATCTATCGTCCTCAAAATATATAGATAAATTTTAATAACTACTGGACAAAATTCGTAACGTTTCCAAGGTTTTTATTTGAGAAAATATTAATGTTTAATTTTGAAAGTTTTAGGGTCAACTTTTCGGTTAAGTTGTAGATATAATTCTTCAGGATCCTTTTAATATTTTCAAGTGCACAATATATGACTATTAGGTAGTAACACCATACATAACATTTAGGGAAATAACAGAGTTTTAGAATTCAAAGTTATGCTGATTTTTACGCTGAAAAAATGTTATAAAATAGGGAAGTCCATACAGAATATGAATAAATTACCGATATTGTTATTATTTTTAATAACATAGGGTAACTTAAAAAATTATAAAAAAAGGAAAGCCGACAATTTTTGTTGAAAATTGCAATTCACTCAAAATAACTAAACTAATTGCAAAAAGGGGGCTTAGAAAAATATTAACGAGTACCGTGAACCGATAAAGTTTTTCTAACCCAGTCTTTTAATTGAATTGCGTAGGCTTAGAGCTTGGGTATTATGTGAAGGTATTTTTTTCTTTTCTTGTAGGAGCGATATTGTTTATTGGGTCATCAATCTGTTGATTGGTTGGATAAAGCTTTCCAACTTCTCGTTTCTCGATCCACATTCTTACGATAATTGTTATTTACTATATATAACGTCCTAAATTATTTGACCTAAATAGTGTGCGTTGCCTTATCCTATTATTATCTTTATCGACTGTAACTCCCATCACGAAGTTGCCCAAATTTTGGTGGGCCCATGAACTAGCCTTACGTATTCCAAAGACTTCTTTCCTCTTCTAAAGCCTTTTCAATTCTAATTTTATCATCCCGTATATTCAACAATCGTTGAAAATCTTCCAGTCTACTACTTCCATGTTTCACGTCCATACAGTAAAAAACTCTCCTCGAACCAGTTTCAAAACTGGACACCGGTTTTCGTCTGGAAAAAATCTTAGTCATTGCTATTCCGTATTTTTCATATCTTGTTGGCTTCTAATATCCACCATAATAACTGCTTCCCACCACCCCCATTGAAACCTTTTTCGTATGTAGTTGTTCTTCACTCTTTTTGTAAATAGACTACTAATTGGCATAAATATTCTAAACAAACTACGCTACTTTTCAGTAATCTATTTTTCTTTCGTTTTTTGTGAAATTTAAGTGACTTCTTGAATACGTTACGACACCAATGAGCTTTTACATTTTTTTCAGATATGATATTCTTTGTTCTCTTTTTCGTGACCTTCTTGCTTTCAGGTCCCTGTACTAATAGTAAACTATGAAATAAAATTAAAATATGTTTCAATTTTTACCATTTTCTGGTGATAAGGGAAATCTTATAGTTAGACATTTAGTTACAGTAGAGAAAAAATATATTAATAAATATGCTTACATTAAAAAACAGTTTATTGTTTTATTTTGTTTCTCACACTAAGGCTAACGCTAATAGTGTCACACCGTAATTTTAAAAAAATATTAACAATGCATAGTATTCTGAAGTACTGTAGTATTACAAATTAGTTGGGAAACGTCTGTAAACAAAATTGTGCGTTTTTTATCTCAATAACTGAAAACCAAATTTGTGAAAAACATTTAACGATTTGAAAGTGTTTAACGAACTATCCCAATGTTTCGTACAAACACCCATGAAATAATTGAGATTCAAAGTACCGGACACATTCTGTGAACGGTCTGGCTATAGGTTTCAAGCCCTGCGGTCTCCAACAAATGACGAGGTTCAGCGGCAGCTATATTTCGCACGAGAGTTGTTGTCACTAGTCTTTAGAGGCACTCTATATGTAAATCTGATATCCAACTTGGAGCCTTTATGCAGCCGAAGAGAGTGGGCTCATCATGACTGAGAGAGAGAGAGAGGGGGTGGAGTAGACGAGGGGGGAAAGGGGAAAAGAAAAGGTGGATTCGGGAGAGACGTCAGGAATAATAGAAATAAGAAATTGGGACCCTAGAGGAAGCAGCTTGCATTCAGCACCTGTCTGTAACACGCAGGCCCGTACATTCAGAACAAAAGGTCTGAATTAAACCTACGTACTGCATGAACTAATTCACTGGGTCTCCAAGCGTCAAATCTCACAATATTGCAACTTTTCCTACAAACATATGCATAAATATAGTTTCATTTACCATTGGGAAATTATAAAATAAATTAATAACAGGATAATTGCGTGGACAGGTCCCATCAATGCCTACACTTAACTTACATACTTTTTAAATCTATTTACGTCTGCTATTAAAATCACACATTAAATAATTTTCGACCGATTTTTAAAGAAATTAACGATTACAACAATTTTATAGTTTTTAATGATTGTATTTTAATAATAATTATATATGTGGTGTGCTATATATAAGTATTTTCAAATTGAAATAAGTATTTCACAGATTATAAACCTGAAGAAGGCGCGAATATGCGCCGAAACGTCGTTTAAATAAAAACTGTCTGTAAAAATCGGTCGGAAATTATTTAACTTATATAATTTTATTCTAACAAAAGAATTCATTAAGTTTACCCGACCATTATAAACCTTCTCCAGGACGAACACTACTACTAATAAAAATTTAATCTTAAACTAATTAATGGTATAAGAATTCATTAGTAACAAACAATGATACTTTCATTTATATTTAGATTACGGCTTGTTATATTTGTAGTGACAAACGAGTTATTTGATCATTTTCTAGTAATGTTAATGGTTTTCTGAACATTTAACATTGGGTCCTCTATTGAAATATACTGTAAAATTCTTCACTGTTGGAAATGTCTCTGGTGGTTGCGGTTGTTTTCATCCCCTTTTTATTTGTTTTTATTCACGTTCACAAGATAGCTGTGTGTTCAATATTTTTTCTATGAGACTCATATAATTGTAACGATGGAGATGAAGTTTTTTAGCGTTCGAAAAGTATTGAGTATCGTTCAGTCTTCTCCATTTTATTACTTTCCTACTCTATACTTATGTCGCGTGTTCACCTTACGATGGTCCATTAACTACAAGCTTCCACTTTTTACAATATTTTTTATTCTAAAGAGGTACTGAATATCCTACTAGCATACTTAAAATTCCAATTAAAATGTTGATGTTAATCTCACTGCTACCCCTCATACACAACTATAGGTGTTAGTCTAAAATTAAGCGCAGATTCCCGTAGGTCTCACTCACTCTGGAAGTTGCAACCGCGATTCCATTATAAAGGGGTGTCAAAATAAAGGACTAGATGAAAGTTATCCGTCTTGAAATTGATATGTAACCTGATTAGCCGTCAGCTTCGTTAGAGTTTTAATCGCGTTTGCGTGTATCTTCGCCATTGTAAGCTCGTGATTGCGTTACGGCACCGCGGGGTAATCCCCCCTCTCCCTCCCTTTCCTCACCGACCCGCCACAGCCTTCGATGTAGATTGGAAAGCCCTTTTCTTCCTCTCTACCCCCGCTTTCTCCACCACTTGTTGGAACGAAATATGCCAATTATATATCGCATTTGTTTCTAAAATAAATTTTATGTTGCACGGCATTCTACTAAAGTACCGTCCTGAAAGACGAAGGTGGACCATGGTAAACTTACGTTCATTGCAGATTGGACGCTGAAGTGGATTTTAGTATAACCGACGAAGTGATGGAACTTATCAACTTTCAGCGTAAGTATAATATTGTCCCTCTGGTGCGACAGCTGCGTCCCCAAATTCCAGGATGCTTGCTCCAGCAATCAATCACCTTATCAGCACCTGGTATTGGACTCATTATACGTTATTCATAAGAATACGTGGTTCCGGATTTCTATGAAGATAAGGTAGCCGAGTATACTCCTTTCCAGCGGTTTAAAAAGAGGCAATAAACTTCTGTAAACTATAAGTTAATTTCAGGATTGTTCTGACCAATTCTGTCAACTGAAACGGATTAATATGCAGGGAACATGATAAAGTTAGTAGATAAGTTTCCAAAGGGTTTGATAGTGTGAATTCGGAGCAGTGGAAAATTGGCTAGCAATACACTTGTTCTGGCTTAGTGCCCGAAACTTCTGAGACACTACTCGTGAGCTAAATTTCACGCAAAGAAGATGTAATTAAATATAATTTTTTGATTTCTGTATGTTTTTTTCGGGAATGCCGAGCCTACAGAACGTTGGGCTAAAGATGAATACTCCTGATAAGCCAAAACGAGATCAGTGATATGAACAGACACATTCGTGCGATTCGCTGGATTACAGCGCCACATCCCTGCAACCTAAGTAGATTAGCAGCGAAGCCAACTACACGCAAACATTTCTCATGGCACCGAGAAATTTGCAGTTGGGTTCATTACGCTAACTACAAAT
Organism: Eucriotettix oculatus; assembly: GCA_034510155.1. NCBI lineage: Eukaryota > Metazoa > Arthropoda > Insecta > Orthoptera > Tetrigidae > Eucriotettix > Eucriotettix oculatus. Next base: position 45,956,290 of record CM067382.1, read on the forward strand.
TCGTATTTTTCAATTTTAATATATGACTACGTCGTTGAAAAGGATTAAAACGCCACTCAATTAATTGCAAAATCGATGGCTCATGAAGAAGTCGAATGTAGACTGAAGTGGTCAGACTTAAACGAAGTTCTCGGTAAAATTGTGTGTAAAATATTTTATTAACTATCTGAGGACCCGGCGTTGCTCGGGTATTTATTTATATTATCTCGGAATTTAATTCTTGGTCAATATCCTCGATACAATAGCAGGAAAATATTTTGAATATTCTAACAAAAATTTTCCCCAACTTAATGGTTAAATTTTTACTTAAATCCCATATTAATGGTCATAATATAGCACAGCGACTCGCATTACACCGGTTTCGACACCAAACTCCATAGTTTCCTTTTTATTTTCATATTATCAAAATTTTAAAATTTACCTGACGCGAGAAATAAAACAAATCTATGTGTACATCGTATCGACGATCCAAAGAAGTTCCGTTTTTTCTCAACCTGCTGCAATGATAGATAGTATGTGGAATTAATTATGTAGGAACACATAATCGGACTTAAACTCGCAGTTGGTTTACACGCCAGCTTACGCCCGGTAATTCCAAGAAATCTTCCCGTATAATTAATATTTTTTATATTCTGCAATATATCGAAATTAAATATGCACGTTTATTTATATTAAATCTCCTTTTTTGAAAACCCTCAAAGGAATTATTCTGAAAATGAAATACGTCTGTGAACATTGTATTTCATTCTCAGTGATTCCCGATGCTCTAACGGGGAACTTTATTGGCTACTTTGCGAATGATCCAGTAGGCGTCTCCAGCCTTTCGGGTCGAGTGGAAGGTTTGTGGATGAATAAGGCAGTAGGAGCTGCAGCTGTCCAGCGCCCGTCGTGTTACATTTCCCTCGGGATCCTCCCCCGTCCATCTTTCTGGACAGATGCCAACGTAACGCAGAATTCCCCAAGACAGACGGACCCAGGCCGAGCGAAAATTATCCCAATTATGAATTAATTGCTGCTGCTGTGTTTAGCTGGCAACTGGCGCTTACGCTCATTAAGTCGTTAGTCTTTGCCGATTTTAAAGGGGCGGAATTGTTAAATACCAATTTACTGCGTGAACAATTTCGAGGGAAGTCTTGCTGATGAAAATATTCAGGGAAAATTTTAAATGTATAAATTTAAACTTGCTCTTTACAGTGGCAGAGTAACCAAGTATAACTATATTTGAAGTTCAGAATGTACTTCTATTTAGGGATCTATTTACAATATTTTGAATGTAACAAATTTTTAAAATGATATGCTCTCGATAAATATTCCTGGCCCACAAATTTTAAATATTCTTACACATTTTATAAAAGCTCAGGGTACACTTTCAGAGATACAAAATTACTACTACACAGAGTAGCATTATTTAACAAAGCAAAAATGTAATTATGTAAAAAAAATATTAAAATTTGGGACTTCACCAGGTGCGAACCAAATGTAAACAAATATAATTCTCAATATTGATTTATAAAAATCGTTACCAACTAACTCTCCCTATTAAGTAAACAAGTAGCTAATTAACAGACAGAAGAGTAGTGATAAATAGCTATCAAATATTCTGCAAATCTTATTGATTTTATCTGGTGATTCAAAAATATAAGAGTCGCACATATCAGGTTATGAACTCAAAAGCAAGATTTTATTGCCAAAATTCTAAGATTTTAAATGTCAGCATCAGTTATTATTCCAGAATTATATCAAAAAAGCGTCATATTAAATCTAACATCACAATGTGTAGAATTTATTTTATAATTTAACTTAGTATATTAATTGTATACTTCTTTAACTAATTAGTGATTTTTTATATTTACAAATAATTTTATTTTAAAGGGTCTTCCAATAAAGGGCCACAACTTGAAACGACACTTAATACTCAAATTATATTTATTGCACACTAAAAGGCAATCATTGATGTGTGTGTTTCGAAAATATCCCTAGAAGTCTCTCCTCTTTTGTTGGACATATTTCTTGAGACTTCTCAGGACTCGTAACAAATTTAGAGTTTTAAGTTGCGGTTCTATTAAAAACCACGGGTCGTTCATGTCGTATTCCAGATTTCACTAAAACGCAGAGGGGTGAGCTGAAACCATTTCAATTAAATAGCTCATCCAGGAAGTTATTCATTGTAACAATATCAGTCTCGAGCGCTGTGTGACGCGTGGCACCGTCCTGTTGGATGGAAACATTTATCACGTTAACATTTTTCAGTTGTGACCTCAATGCAAATGTCACACCAAACAAGCCCTTTGATATTATTGTTGAATGACTTCCAACCACTTTTCAGTAGTATATCTGTACAATGTGATTTTCCAAACAGTTGTATGTGTTTTACAACATAGCGCCATGGTTTAAGGAGCCATCTAAGTGGTTTGAAAACTGCCACTCATTGCTTGAATTTTTTTCTCTATCCAATCGTCCTGCAGCCTTTCACAATGATAAGGATTTTTTCGTGTCTGTTGATTATTTAATAGACAACGGAATACCAGTTAACTAACGTATTTACGAATTCTCTCCAACTGACATGTGTTTTCATAATGGATTAATTATAAGCTGGAACATAGTCTGTTTCTTAGACCTATGCAGTCAACTGCAAGTATGGCATGTCATAGACAAAATTGTCAGGAACTCAATAAATTCACTCACATTTCCAGATAAAATTCGTGTTCCCAATATAAATTTTAAAACAAAGTGGGAGTCACATGTCCAGTTACTAACACATACTTTTATTACAAAATTGGATTTAAATGTTACTAAAATTAAATTGGAAATGTAAAATTTAAAAAAATTAATATGTAATACCTATAGTAAAATGAATAACGTGTGATAGTTTGTATATACAGTTCAAGAGAATAAAGGGGAGCTGATTTCATTTTCCGTGAAAATTCAGCTGAAAGTTCCGTGGCAATCCTGTCGGTTAACAGAATTATATTGTGAGCGATGCAGACACGGAGGAGTGATTGGCAAATAGAAAGAGTAGAGGTAAACGAGATGGCTGTTCAATTTGATTAATGCTCTCTCCCTGACTCTCTCGTAATTCTACCTGGGTGCCGCAAATTCGGCGTAAACGGATTTTACTCCCTCGTCGGTCAGACCGATTGATTATTCCGAAGTTCCGGGAGAAACGTGCATAATTCACTGTTTAGTGTTCGAATTCAGGTGTGCCAAGAGTTTAGGCCGTATTTCGGAGGCGAAGACCCTTTTACATTGAATATGTCATCTACAACTGACTAGAATCGGTACTAATTTGGTATAGAGTCTGTTCAATCTATACGTAAAAGTGAGGATTTTAAATTATTAAATGCAATTTTTTGGCATTTATAATATTTTGGAGCATTATCCACAAAATTTCCATTAGCCATGGCTGCAAACTATGAACAAAAATTCATTTTTATCTCTCCTTATTGTTCCCCATCACTATAATCTCCTCAAATGGTCTCACTGGCGGTATTAAATATGTGATTTTAGTCTCCGTTATTCTAAATCCATTGGCGTTAACGCAAATATTTATTCAATTTTAAGAGGTCTAGCTCTAGATATTTCTTAAATTCCTTTAGGACGGCATTTTTTTGTACGGTAGTCTAAAAGATAGCAGCACCTCTTTAGTTCTAAAGGAAGGGATTTTAAAGGGAAGTAGTAGGAGGAGGATGAAGGTTGAAAGTTAAACCGGATATGTTTGTCTTGACCCATCGCCCTACCGCTGTCAGAGACGCAGCATTCTTTTCACCATGCCTATTGTAACATCATGCCAATAGTAAAAGCAAACAAATCTTGCTGTATGCTTAAGATGTGTGCCTCGGCTTAAGGGAACCTAAGTTAAAACAAGACAAGAAGGCATCCCCGATGGCAACATTTCGATCTCGCCTGTCTTAAGTAACTTGGGTAGTTTTCATAACGTACTTCAGTGTAATTACATATGAGTAGGTATTTTTCACATTTACTTCTGTTGTCAATAATAGATAAAATTTATTACATATTTTACCATACGATTATTCGTTGCAATCATTGGGTTTATTGAAGGTTGGAAAAGTGTATATTGTTGTTAACGTTTGTGGAATGCTTGCTAATGTTAATAATATTAACAAAAAGACATTAATTTATTGATGCTTCAGTCTGAAGTACATACAAAAAATCAAATATCTTTGCAACCCCCGAGAGGTAAATAATCCTCTGGGCGTTGTCATTAGTACAACTCAACTTCCTTGATTGATAAACTAATCCGTGTGCCATCTCACAATTCCGGTAGTGTTCGAGACCCTGCGGCCATGACATCTCGCGAACCCACTACCATTCTTGCGCCATCATGAATCGTCGTCGACTACCAAGGTTTTCACGCCGTAGCACGGCATATCAACAATGTACCCTTCTGTCAGTGTGTCTCAAAAGAAGCCGACAACAGATCAGACTCGAGCGGCGGCTAGACTGCTATTACGGACGGAATCGTAACTTTATGTTTCAATAGTTTCCTTTGAAAGATTTTCTATGTCCAAGATGTACAGAATGTTACCACTACTGTTCTCTTCTCATTGTTTCACTTTTTCTTCCGACGGCATTCCATTATTTTATGTTATTCAAAACTGTATCTATTTAATTTTCGATGATATTACAATAGACAATACAAATCTGAATAGATTTAAAGTATCATGAGTATCGTCAATTTCTATATTGTTACAGTCAATTGTATTTTTGATATACCTGTTACATAAGAACTGTAATTTCAGTTTCCTTATCTTTAGAGGAGTCTGGTAATCAGAGTAAGTATAGCTTTTTCCTCCAACCTGATACGGGACTGATATAATAAAGTGGAACTTGTAAGTGAAGAACTTATTACGCGTTTCTCCCTGGCAATCTCGCCTTCTAGTATAGAAATCGCATCTTTAAACTACATCAAAGCTTTCTAAATGGATACGATGTCTCTCTCTTTCTTCTGTTTGTATCATAAAAGTTTTCTGCGATCATTTGCCCCTACCTTCACACGGCATGACCTTAATCTCAGCCCAAGATTCCTATCTTCCCCGTCTCCTACACCCCAATTTCGGTAGTCTTGCGAATCTTCAATCGAGAGGCGATTCTCACAAAATTTTATGACCACGCCATTTTTCCCCATCCCCCTCTCTTACTATATATTTCGCCGACGCTACACAAGCCCGTGTTTTTTATCTGAAACCTGATGGAAGTAACAAAGAAGCGAGAATAGTAATGAATACATAGTTTACTTTCACGTCTATCAAAAAAAACTGCAGGAACCGACGCTCTGCGATTTTTCACGTTCCACTGCTCACGCGTTCTCTAATCAGCGAGTATGGTCGCCTCAAAGGGTTCTCTTATCCACCTTGATTTTCGCCCAGGCATATATAGACGGATATATACACAATGTTTCACTTTTAAAACTCTCGTATCTGTAGAATCTTCGTTAGTTTATTCTCCTATAATTACGAAACAATTATACTTTTCTTCATTATATATTTTTTTTGTACTCAGGACAGGAATCGACCATTTATTTACATTTGTTCATCGTTCACTAAAAATATTTAGTTTTCATGCCATTCAAAAAAATATTTAATAATAATCAGCATATTTACATTGCATTATCACTTATTGAATATAATATATTCTTACTTACTGGTTTCTTTAATGTTCATTTGATAAAACAAATTTTATTTTTAATAAAAGCTATAAAAAAATTTCTTAGTTAAGTGTGAAATATAAATACTTGAATCATATAAATAGCAAATGCATATGCAGAATTAACGAGCCGAATAACAGACTTATACAAAAAAAATTGAAAAAAATTAGCATAGACGTTCGACCATTCATTATGTTCCTGGTCAATAATCTAAATCAACTAAAGATATAAATGCAAAGATCGTAGTCAAAAGATAAAATTAGTCAAGACAATTTATGAACCATCATATAAATTATTTAATCAAGTGTCATGTTTTATATTGACAGTAAATTTGTTGCTTTTAATATACAACATTTCTGAAATTAATCTTTTCTTAAAATTCGATTCCTTATCTAAGGTAATAATATTATCAAAATTAAATTCCATCTGTAACTATATTTTACGTAGTATTTCTGTCTGCCCTGTATTTAGTTGATCCCCCTTTGTCATATTAATGAGCGAGTATCGTCGCTTTGTGCTGAGCGTGTCCCCTCTATCTTGCAGAAATCTGTAGTCGTCAGCTGTGATGACGTGGGCTTAATTTAGAGGCATCGCCTCTCCTCTGCTGAGGAAGCGGCCAACCAGACCCTGATTGAGTTTCAACCACGAACTTTCCACCCACCCACCTCCATGCAAATTTACATCGGTTCACATCGTTAAGAACAGTCGCGTGATCTGTAATTAGCATTTACCATCAACGTGTCTAGAGTCAAGTCAAAGTTTGAGGCCATAGTGTGGCTCAATTCTCGTAAATCTGGGGTTATCGGTCAATTTCCTAATTGGCATCAAAAGTAACGAATTTACTATTTACGATTTCAAAGTTGGGGAGTATTTAAATTTATTTGAATAAAATAGAGCAGGGTAAATTAAATAATAAATCTGTAATATTTTAATTTTTTTTAAATCATTAAATAAAAATATTATCTGCCTGCTCTGTCGAAGAATATATGTAATTAATTAACAATTTGCAACACTAAAATCAAAATTGACTTTTTATTCTAAGGAATCGTAGGTTGGACTACCACGGTGACGTTACAATTGTCGGCCTTCGCGGATTTTCATTAAGATGGTACATTATGGCATCCAAGATTTAACCGTTGAAGAATTTATAAGTTTATTATTTATAACTTTTGATAATTGGCTGTCTTGCGTCTCGCATGTCCGAAATCTCCTATACAACTACGTTCTCCTATTTTTATATTTCTTACCCCTCCCCGCAGTTTTTAATGCGGGACAACACGTATTTTTCAAGAACTTTAATACGTCAGGTACAAAAATATTTCCACTTCCTGTGAAATAAACCCACACGTGTCAATATTTGGGCATTCAAGATTCTTACCTTGAAATATTTTATAAACCTTGGCCATCGGTGGAAAGTTAATCCCCAAAAAGGACGCCAGCGATTCCTGAAGATCAATGATCTCACAGGTTCTGGAGCCCAGTAAATATGGTTTCTCAAAGCTATTTAAATAAAAATAAGATAACCTACTACGTGTATGTACTCTACAATATTCAATAATTTGGAAGCTATCGTCAGAGGAGAGTTCACAAAATTTTAAAATTCTTCTTAGATTTCTTTAGTTTCCTACCACTAAGGATCTATTGACCCCAGAGTCAATAAACGTCACGCTAACTTATCGCACCTTCTATGCAGAAACCTTCCCAAATAGAATTAATCTCTCGGATCCATAACACCGAGGGCGAAAAAGACTCTGTTCGTCTAGCTCAAACGCACACAAAAATCACGGAGCTCGTCGAAGAAACATTCATTTCCGGAGAAAGAGGGTAGACGAGGAGGCGACAAAGAAGTTCTAACTCGTGAAGAAGAAGAGAGACGGAACTTCCGTCAGTGAGGACACGTTCACGTCAAAAGTTGTGGATCCTCTTGAAGACAAACAACGTGGTATGTATTTTGTTGCGCCGCTTCATATATTTTGGTGGATCCCAATCTTGTGCTTCCTTTGCTCAACAATTTATAAACGATTTAACGTTTTTATTTTTCAAAAATAATTCTATTGTAACAAATAAAGCATTTAATCACCCGTGTTGCTTGTTATCATAGTAGAAACCAAGTTGAGCAACTGTTAAATATTAGCAATAGTTAATGAAAATTTAGGAAACGAAAATGAGAGTCATTATGTGATAAGGTAAAATTCTGTTACAAGAAAGAAGATTACAAGAAAAATCATCAGTTACTCCAGTGTACTGTAGCAGCTTTATTATATTTTTATTAAATAAATCCTCCGTTGATATTTAAAGCAGAAAAAATTTAGAGCTGCAATAAAATTAAGACGCTATTTCTACCATCCATTTCACAAGTATTCACACTTTGGGGGGGGGGGGTTAACAGGCTACATGAGGGTGATCCTGAAACAGGCAAGTCCCCTTTAATAGTATAGGAAGGAAATTGAAAAGGGGGGATATTTTCACATTATTAATATCACAAAAACACGCGTGACGGGGAGTAAAATTGGAATAACATGGCATTAACTTTTTTCCTTCCACTTCCATTTTAGTGCACTAACAAATAATTAATTGATTAAAAATATGAAAGTATTATTTAATTATCAAGCCATCATGACGAATTTAACAAGATTTAAAATAGGAGCTCGATACATGAAATAATTAACATTTTGATGTATTTATAATATCAATAATTGCAAACACCTATAATTAAAATAATCATGATTAAACCTTGAAAAGTATGTTAAATCAGCCTTTTGTCAGTGTTTTAATCTAATTTAAGTATTAAACAGTATTACAACGTTTTATTTCTCATCGCCATGTTTCATAACATGTAAATTTTTTTATAGTACCTAAAAAATATTCAAATAAGAGACGCAACGTTGTAATGTTTAAATATTTAAATTTTAAAAACTGACAAAATGGCTGATTTAACTTCATTACTGTATATGTAATTGTCAGAGAAGCTATTTAACTTTAAAAGTATAATTCGTTCCAACGCACTGCGCGTCTGCAAAACTGACTCAATAATCGTTATTGAATCTCGTGCGTTAATTAATAAAATACTTATACTCAAATACGTTTTATTAAATATACGTGGTTTTAATAATATATTAAAATATAAAATAAATTTGAAATGAAGCGAAAGTTTTTAATATCATGTATTTCTTAGCATAAATAGTAACCAAAAATTATTTTTGAAAAATAAGTTATAAAGAAAATTAAGTTAAGAGAAATCAGTGATTTATCGCGTAGTCAATAGTGTCCTTAAAGTCTCATTCATTTTTTCATGAAACCAAAAAAAACTACTAAATTTTAATTTATTCTTTTATACCATCAGAATTAAAAAAATATTGAAAGTCGACTCAAAATTATTGGTCCCAGCCCATAAAAACTTGAGCTGCAGGATTCCAGTCCATGACCAATTGCAATTTTCAGTTCTGATCTAAATTCTATTTCATGACCTTTGGCTGAGATTTTAAAGTTATTTTCATTCTTATATTTTTTATTATTATTATATTCTCATTTACATACCAGTCACTAAATATAAAGAATACTAAATTTTCTAAAATGTGTAGTTTTGAAATTTTCTTCTATCTTTCGGCAATATTGCCATTATTCTCTTAACAAAAATAATAATAATTTTAACAAAAATCCGGTAAATAAAAATTTCATATATATATATATATATATATATATATTTGTAAAAATATTGAACAGCATTAATTCTCAGTGACGTATGTAACTTTAAAATAATGCAAACTTTTAATAAACCCAAAATAGTTTCTTTCCTTTGACTAACATTCTTTAAATCTTAAGTCCAAGGCTTTCCTTCGTGATATATGCTTGCCAAGCTATATGACTCTGAACTTCAATCCACGTTTATATTCACCACATTTTACGTAAAAAAAAGTTTAAATTAAAATACATTATTCATTTAAAGTCTAGTCTAAGGTAACTGAGGCTCAGGTAAAAGCTATATCTAAATTTAGAAGGAAGGCAAGGAATGAAAAAATGCCGACGGACCCAGAACTCGAACCCAGGACCTTCCGTTTTCCAGATTAGTAAAATGTAGGTGATCTTAGATTAAGTTTACTTGAGTGGAGAGGTGATGAATCGGTCCTTTCGACGTCGACTCGGACTAGCTCAGTAGCAGAGTTCCCGCCTGGAAAGCGGGAGGTCCTGTGTTCGAATCGACATTTTTCCGTTATTGTTTTTCTTATAAAATTCTATTTCCCGAATTAAAACGTCTAATTCACCTACATTGATTACAGCACATCATTTAATAATTTTAAAATAGTTTTCTTTCGTCTAACCAACTGTGATTGATTATTTAATATTTAATACAAAGAGTTATATTTTCCTTAATAAATGTAAATATATAAAATGAAGCAACGAACCTTTTGACTGTCACATGATTCTGATTCTTCATAAAATCCGTTCCCCGCCTGGGGACGATTCCTTCATGTCCTAAGTACTGCATAGTAATGAATCGTTTATATCACTTGAGACATATATGTAAGAGGGAAAAAAATCTATCACTAAGGCTCCCTGGAGGGCAGTTAGGAAGTTTCTACTATTGTGCAAAGACAGTTCGTAATAACGAATTCCTTACGAGCCGCCAGAGAATTTAAGTTCCAGGCGAAAGTCTGGATAATCTGGAAGTCCCAGCCCGATTTGCTTTACAGAAGGTCATTTCCCCCGAGTCAGCGACGCCGCTTTTCTTTCCTTTACGATTCTACAGGTAACGGCTATTGTTCCTGCTTTCGGCGACAAAATTCCAAGTCGCAGGTACAAAGCCTCTTCCTTTTCAAAATTGGGCGAGGTTACATATAGAATTCATTCGAAGTTATTCAACCCGTTTATTTTAACAATGTTGATAGTTACATAAGCAATCTCAAGACTACATTCGTGCATTAAATAAATAAATATATATCATATAAAAAAAACATTGAAGTGATGCCGTAGTGAATAAATAATGGAACTTAATAATGAAAACAATCAGTAACATATTTAAATTATTTTTATAGTATTTTCTTAAATTTCTGCCAAATAGATGTAATTACTTTACATTTAAAGTTAAACGGTATGCCGAGAAATAAACTTCATTTTATATTTCCTTCAGCTGAAATATCCAGTTCACTTTATTCAGCTTGAAAACTTGTAAATACGTAAGGAAAATCTGTATTGAAATGATTTAAATAATAAATCAACATGAATGTTATGAAACATTATTTTGTAATATGCTACAAAATGGGAAAAGCCTCTTGCGAGACATGTTACGCCAATTTTTATATAAATATTGAAAGTTTGCAACAGAACATTCTATTTCTTGTAATGTAAAACGGAAGCGTAAAAGTTCAAAGGTTGAAATGACGCAAACAAAATTCTATTCAAACTTCTGTCGGTTGAAATAAATCATTTTTCTGAAGAAAAGGAATTACCGAATACCCGTTAATCGAAGCATTGTTGATTTGAGAAAATTATTTTAGAAGTTTATTGCTACAATTTTGCGAAATTCATTTTTTTCTGCTATTATATTACAAATTTATTACATGTTTGGTTTCAAAAGCTTCATTTTTTGATAATCAAGTTCTAAATTTTAAAACTCCTTAACCCTTGATTATTCAAGCTTTTCTGAAGTATAAATTTTCCGTTCAACGTAAACATGATCACAGCACACAAAAAAACGTTCGAACATCGCACTATTAAAATATTTGGCAAACCACATTATCAAGTTCAATTTTCAGAAACACTGTGTAGATAAAGTATGGGAACGATACAAAAATTGAGTTGTACTCGATAATAGTATACACGTTTCCGTTTTTTCCAGTGCTTGATGAATGCTTCATCAGTGTTATCAGAGAGGGGAAAATGCGGAGGCGCTCACTTGGAAAAACAGCGGAAATGTAACAAGCTTTGTGAGTGTTTGGAACGCGTAATCAGACATCAAAGTGCATTATTCATGAAAACGCGACACTAAACGACAGTTCCGCGACCTGTCACTTTTCAGTTACTTCCTCATATGAACAGCATATTTTATGACTGCGTTCAGAAATAGTGGCCGTGAATTTCATTTATAAATCTGCATTTATTTAGGGCGTTTAAATGCATGCCGATTTTGAGAAGAGAAAAAAATTAATTAGTCCTATTATATAATCACATCACTTTTCTTCCATCTGAAGAAAGAAGTCGAATACAAAGTTGAAGGATTAGTATCAATAACTATAAAACGTTATATATATATGTAAAATTTCTAAATAAAGATTGATATATTATTATATAATGCCCGTCGCTGCCGATAATTCATTTATATTAGCCCTCTGCAGTATTTAATTCGACATTGATTAAACCATGAGATAGTCACATTTTTTAAAATTTGCCTCTTCACAGCCCCAATCATCGAAATCACACAAATGAGAGCTGAAAATAAAATGTTTTATTTATTTCGGTGAAATGTCGCCCGATGAACGTATGTCTACGTCGTCATTTAAACAATACACCTTCGATAAATAGTTCACTCAGTATGTTCGCAATCACAATAAACCGAATAAATCAGAAATTATTAATCCTAAATTGAAATGTCAAAACAATGTCAAGCTACGACGCAATGAATTTGCGCATGTATTGATACGTAAGACAAATATAAAATTGCTAGATTTTTTTAATACTTGAACTTGACTACAGCGCCAACCATCGGGCCTAACTATAGCAAAAACCATCCAGAAGACTCAAAATCGGTCAAGCCCTTTAAGATGAGAGAAATTATGAACACAGGCACACTGATTTTTTTAATATAAAGATAAACATAATTTAAGTGCTTATTAGTGCAACTATGGTAGATTCAGAGCTTTCATTAAGGAAATATGCTTTTATAGAAGTAGTTCTATGTTCCTTTCAGATTATAGTATTATTTTTATATCTAAAAATACTTTATAGTTTTCCTCATTAATTTCTAAGAGACGTAAGATGTTAAATATAAGCTCATTTTTTAATCCTTCACCTTACCAGGTTATAAGTTGTTTCTAATTTCTCCTACTTAGCTGCCCCACTGATCATATGTTTTGGGTCTATCTATTTTGAAGTAGTGCTCCCTCGGCTGGTTATTTTGTCAGAATGTCCCTATTAATTTTGCAGTATCGTAGTGTAAACTACGCCATATCCGGTGCAGCCCCGAGGCACCTGCTACGCCGTGCACGGGAAATGGGGCACAATAAAAACCAATTGCAATGATGTGCGAAATTATACAGAGAACAACCGCGTGATATGTCCGCAGGACAACAGCGCCGGGAACGCCAACACGGCCGTAAAAATAATTGCCCCGACTCCTGTCATGAATTCTGAACCTCGCCAAGGGATTCTTAATGCTATTCGCCAGATAGTCATATTACAGTCGATTAATTATATATTGATATCCTTAAGTGTGTACACGGGCTAACATCTCTATAATGTTGATATAGAACTGCGCAGTCAACTATGTTAGTAATAACGTCACAATAAAAAACCTTCCAAGCAAAATCATCATATTTCTTTAATTAAAAACAAAACAATATCCTAACTAAACGATCTCTGAGAGTATTCTCCACCTCGTTTCCACGTATGGAAATTTAACAGACACTAATTTTATATACTAAGGAAATTGAATGACGAATATGTGAAATGGGACTTACACATAAATTTTGATAAAACTAAGTATATGGAAGTCGGAGGCACAGGAAGAGTTTTAGAAATGGGAGACGGAAGTGTAGTTAAGTGCTGCACCACATAGAAATACTTAGGAACAAATATTTCTAGTAAAGGAGAAAGCGAGGAGAAAATTAAACAGAGAATAGCAAAGGGCGTAGTTGCAACAAGGCAGTTACACTTAATTATATGGAATAAAAATATAACAAGAATGGTGAAAAGAAGAATCTACAAAAAGATATTACAGTTCCGAGTAGAATTATTGCGTTAGTTATTCCGTTCTATGAAACGGTCCATTTAAAACGACCCTTAGAGTAGAGATCGTAAGTTTAATTATAAGAAAATTTATTTGTATCATTTCTTGTAAATAAATACACATATAGTGTTTATTTAAAAAAGGCCGGCTGTGCGAATTAATCTTAAAAATTTAATATAATTTTCATTGTCAACTATTTTTCATAATTATAAAATAATACTCCCCCCATTCATTTCAGAGCCCCCAATCTATTAGCGTTTATTGAAAAATTTAATTCTTCCTCAACTTATATTAACTAGTATTAATTACACCCTTATGAATATTCTCCTTTCACTCTTTTTATTTCATATCACTTCCTAACGGTTTGTCGTGCTGACAGTTACGAAGCAATAACTCCACAAACTCTGTTTCCTCTTCGTAGAAGCGCACATTCCCGTAATCAAATTTCTGCATCTATCGTCGAGTTTACCCTATCATAAAGCCACGCCGAATTTAATTTATTAACGCGTTCCATGGTGCTTGATTGAAGCTTTGTTCAATTTGTCAGTGACCGTCGTAGTGATTCAGTACTAATTTCAGATAGTCCCGGAGTCAGTCATATATATTGATGGCACTCAGAAGAGTGATTCTCAGAATGGAAATGAAAATCATTCACGTTCTTTGAATCATGCACCGTGTTTTTCATAATCTCCTTACTTCTACACGTGACTAAAATAACAATAGCTGTTTAGCTGCGAGGTCTGTGTTTGGCTATTTTATCTTTTAAGTGTCTGGCGTAATTGTTTATTTTATGCTCCACATTTAGTCTTTTTACAAAAACTAAATATTTAATCAAATTATATTTTCGTTATTATGTTACCTATAATGGAAACTGGAGGAAATTAGTTTTTAATTTAAATTATAACAAATTTATTACGTTAACGTTAGATAAATTAATTTATTAGTTCAAAATACGTTGAATGCAAAATTAAGGGATCAATAAAATTTCACGGCTACTGAAATTAACATTTAATAAGAGCCTTCTCCTATTTATAGGGCCACTTATGTGGGCATTATTGGCAAGCAGGAAAGTAGTCATTCGCAATTTTGATACTTTGGCACTGACAGACCTGATTTTCCTTCATAGGCACCAGTACCTTGGGGTCTTCCTTCCAAGAAGTCGATTCTGGTGTCGCACCCGAGCTTCCTTCCTTGTCTCGTGTGATTACGTAGTCGTGCAATGACACCTGAAGTCAGTCTCACAGCCTTCTCTTCTTTGATGCTAGGATGCACACTGATTTGTTGCCTCTCCTTGTCCAACTCCCACTCTCCTTACATTCGTTCTCCTCAGAGATTCGAGCCAGATTCTATCTTCACTGCCTCGTCTCCTCTCCACCTTCCATCCTCAAAATTCCATTCCAGACTACCATTTCTCTATCTCATTTCGTCTCAGGCCAACTATCCACATGCAAGAGGTTGGATGCCAGATCACATGACCTCCCGCTTCAATCAAATTTTCAGCTTGGGCCTGCCTGATAGGCGTCATGCTGGTATGTTATCGCCGTCTGATTGTCATCAACAAGGAACTTGTCAACCGCAATTGAGTGCTCAGTATCACCATTGATTGAATAAAATAACAATCGCCACCTTAATTCATTACATACCACTACATTTTTGGCATGTTTGTTTTAGAAAATAAGAAGCTCTGTACAACGAGTACTTTCATTAAAGATCGGAAAGTGATACTTGTGTTGCTTCACTGAATATGAGGTAACTTTCTTATCGAAGACAAGATGCGATAATATATATCCTAATACAAAATAAGTGTTAAGAATGTGATACGATGGTTGTTTCACCCTCCACATCTAAATTTATCGCAGGCATGGACAAAACTGAGTTCAAGAAAAGTCAAAATATTTGATATTTATGGAACCTAACCCTGAAATATATTAGAAATTTAAGCAAAAATAAGTAAAAATATATAATAAAAGTTTCCATGCTTCCTTAATTCATTTATGCTTTAATGTCGTTCTCAGAGAGCTTCATGAATGAAATAATGACCTCCTTTAGGTCCCCATTTAAAATCTCTGTTCGTTTGAAAGGTACGCTTCTGATAATTAACATTGTAATTTACCTGAAATACTTCCATAAAAGCGCTAGCCACGGGAACGCGAATAAATTATTTCTTGCGTCATTTATTCTGTCAGTCACGCTGCAGTAAACGCTTCAAAGATAACAGCTACAGTCCGTCCTCATTCGATCGTGAATCAAAATCGAGCTCGTTACTTTTTTAGAGTCAACCCATCACTTTTATCTGGGCGGAGATCTGCGAGACATTAGTTACAACACGTTGCAAGTTCTGGCTGCCATCTAAACACAGTGACAGAGTCGTGGTAAGTCAAAGGGCCCCAGGGAACTTACCGAGACTACAGAACAAAGCCAAGCTAACTCACAATAGCGTCTCTCTCCCTCCCTCGCTCCTCCTCTATCACTCTCTCGATGGCCAGACCTTATCTCAGACTGCAAATATTAGCACACTGCCAGTAATCACTAAAGTCTATTCCTTTGGATCTATTAATCGCTGTACTTGGCACGTTTTTACCGTTCGAACAATATAAACACATCTTGCTCAGTAATGAGATCAAAGTAGATTCTTTTGTTATTCAATTCGATTTCTTAAACTCATTGTCGTAGTGTAATAATTTTTTATATCTCGCAGTTATATTACTAGTTTATGCCCGGCTCGATGCAATTACAAACAAAACGCCGATGACGTCATTTACGTCACTTATTCAAAATAATATGTTTTAGCTTTTTCTCAGGGTTAATACGTAGTTTTACCTACAACCAAAGAAACTCCTATGCTACAAAATGAATATGTTTACATTAATTTTCACAAATATATTATTAGTCTTAATGAACCTACACCATCAACATACTATAGAAATCAAGCGTTTTTACCCTTAGTGAAGTAATTGTTATTTAATATCAACTGTTATAGGCTCCCCAACCAAAGTATTTCCATCAATCTCTGCCGTTTAAGACTTGTCTCCCTCCATATATTTTTGTTTCAAATCAGGTAAGCTTTGTTACATCTCGCCTCCTCGCAAAAGGTGATATCTTTTCTTCCACCGTCTCAGGCAAAGATATGTTTTCTTTGCAGTCATACTACAGTAGCAATAGTAATAAAATTTATTTATCTTTGTCTATGTGAGACGTACCAAATTCTGGCTGATTCATTAATATTTTATTATTGATGTTTTATTATGAAGTTTTAACAGACTGACACTAATTTAATATGTAATATTAATTCAAACCTTGCTGCAATATATCTTACGAATTATGAACGTAAAACAAAAAATGTATAATCAACAGTCAAAGTTGCTATTCTCAATAAAATATTCATGGAGATGTCTTGGAATGTAATTACCTGACTACATCGTCAGAAGTCGAGCAAAAGTCAAGAAATATCTCATTTATGAATAATTTTCAGTCGCAGAGAAGCGCGTCAAGGAGGCCTAAGTACAAGAGTCGATCAAATAATATAAATAGGATTGGAGATATAATCCTTCTTGAGTAGTATAGTTAAAACAGACTCCAAGTTATTTATTTGTAAATAGAATTTAAGCTTCCCCTGGAAATAGCGCTGGTATTTAAATGGTATTTATAACTTAAGAAATCTTCTCTTTTTGTGACTAGGCAAGCATAAAAGTTCCCTTGATGGTATCAGTAAGCTTTTAAAGTTTTTAAAAGCAGCCATATTTATAAAATATTAACCCGATGGTCAGTTACGTCCGTGATATCACTGGGCAGAACGCGAAAGTACTACAGGAGAGAAATGTTGAGCCAGCTGCTGTTGATATCCACACTACAGACCTCTATGCCACACACGTCGTATTTTTAGAGCTTGGGGCCATCTTCATAATCCAGTTGCGCCGAAGGGCCTGGCGGTGGAGACTGCCGATGAGATTTCGGCACCTCGCCAGCCCCGACACAAAGACCTACGAGTTCCAACACAATTCTCAGCTTACAGCACCCGCAAACTCTGCTTTGGTCGTAATTAACGATTCAAGTTTGGATGCAAGCACATAAAGCGCGAAAGATCTCAAGTGGCAGGTTTGCTTTGTAAAATGGTCCTAGGCTTAAATAAGAGACTTGCATCAGAACAAGAGCAATGAAAGCAATAAAGAACAAAGCAATTAATAATATTAAACGTGGAAAATTTTCTAATAACCTCATTATCTATCGCTATAATAATTGAATGAGATCACATATGATAAATGGCATTTACTGTTCATTCACGATACAATTAATTAAAGGAGTCAACTATTCCAAGGAAAAGAAACGCTATCAGTCTTCAAAAGTAATGCTTTATTTATTCGAAAGTTTTTGACCTGCTGAGTCAACCAATTTGATCAGAAAACCAAATACTATATAAATAAAAATTACGATAATATTATACAAATAACACAATAATGTCATTATTCATTTTTAAAAAGCCGAATTTCTTCTATTAAGCTGCTATTAGTCTGGTTCAAGAATCTTAAAGATTACTCTACACATGGAAGAAGCGGGGGACAGAAAGAGGTACATAATTGGACAACATAATGAGGATACAGAGATATAGGAATCAGGCTCTCGACTGCAAAACGTACTGAGGATCAGATGTGAACTCTGACCGTAATCTGTTGATTATAAAATGCAGGATGAAAATGAAATTAATACTCATGTTGTACAGTTTCTCCGGGAACACGTTCATGGCATTTATTATGGTTTCTAAGTCTTCTTCTGGCTCCCCTAATACCACATGTCATAATTTATACAGGCCAATACAAAAAATTTCAAAGGAAAAATCTTAAAATACATAACTTTAACTTTCTGTTCGAAGTTATAGACCGCCGAAAATGACTTATTCGCCTATAAAATCAATTAAATTATACTGCGAATACTGTTTTCACGTTTCAGGTTAACATTTTATTTAGTAGAAAGACAATAATGGGAAAACGTCAACTGGGCCAGGGACTCGAAACCCGGACCTCCCGTTTTTTGGGCGGGCGCTCTATAACTGAGCTAATCCGAGTCGACGTCCAATGACCGATTCGACATCTCTCCATTCCCGTAAACCTAAGCCAGGCTCACCAACAATTCACTAAAGGGCTCGAATTTCTGGTCCGGTCAACATTTTTCCATCCTCGTCTTTCTTCTAAATTAGCTATATGCACCTACTTCAGAATCAATTGAAGAATTTCTACTTACGTTGATTTAGTTTAAGTACTTGAATAGTGCGACAGTGTACGGTATTACTCGTAGTATATCTGAATGAGTATAAGGTTTTTTCAAGGGCGGGTGTAGCGTATGTACAAAAATCTTTTTTATGAAAAAACGTATGCTCTATCAAATAAATACCTAAAGTTGTTAATACCTCACACACTGCTTGTTTTATTCAATTTCAACATCGGCCCGCCCGTATTTATAAACACTATATAAATTGGGGGATGCTAAGGTAAGAAGTATCGGTGACGATGTTAATGAATCTTCTGATCGATGTGACTGATTTTGTGCTGGCGCAAGTCCGGGAGACGAGTTGAAAAGCCAGACTGGAGAGCTGTAGTAATATTTGCAGTTTTGGGCCTGGAGCACACACCACACACACGACACAGTCGCGTGGAGGGCTGCCTAATTGCTCGGCGTACGTCACTGAGGCAGACGAACGAGTGCCGTGTTTATACTCCGCAGAACGGAGTTTCTCCGGAATGAAATGTAAACCACGGTTCGTGCTAATTACTACCCTGTGCAAACATCCCTGCGCCAACCCTCAACTTTATATGCTGGCGATGGTCATGGAGGTCAGCTTCGTTGCGTGTTCATTCAGCCCTTTGCAGTCGCGGTTTCTTGTAATTTACTAACTGTCGTGTGGAAGATAAATGTACAGCGGGAGCCACTTAATACAGCTTCTCTTTAATACGAGAAGTCTCTGTTGTCGTCCCTATTGTATAGCGTAATGAAATCGTGGCAACTAGTAAAAAACTATACTCACATTTTGTGCGACAACAGATTCTACAAACCAGAATTTCAATTAAAACAATATCTTAACATTAGTTTTCTCAACGTCCTACGTTTCTGAATGTCTTTTATTAGAAACCTCTAGTAAACTAGAATTCGTTTCTCAACTAAACTCATTTTCTTCTTGTTACAACAAGCCTATCATACAACCATTCAACCGATATACATTAATGTAATTTTGCACTTACAAATGTACCCGCCCATACACGTGTAAGATAAACCTAGTATCCTGAAACCTGCAATGACTAAATTCTGCCACAGTAAATCTATTCTGACTTAAATCCTTTAAATTAAATAGCAAAAACTCTCAGGTGACCTTAATAATAACTTCTCTACTGATAAAGGAACTTATCTTAATAAAAAGTAAATACCTACGATTTTAATGCAAAAAATAATTTTCCTAATGATTTTATATTTCTATAACTAGTGTCATCGTTTCTAAAACGGTGAATTTCAAACAAAAACAAATTTAACTGTGAGTGGCCCAACGCATTGCTTTTGCGCAGTGTGTGCACACACTCGAGACAGAAGTACTTAAGATATATTGTTAATAAATAAAAGGTTCATTAAATATACCAGTTATTTTGAGCTTAACAGGCCAAATATATCTTATAAATTAAATTCTTCGTTTATGCGTAAAAAGAGCTGTTTGTCTGTATGTTCCGCATACGAATTTAAATGCGGGAAGCAATTTCAACCAAATTTTTCACACTCATTCTTTACGACCAGAAAATCACCAGTGTTGGGTCAAAATAAGCCGATATTTCCGTCAAATAAATAATTTTCTGGGTCAATTACTTTCATGGTGTTTCCCGCGACACTATTTATTTCCGTCGTGCCTTAATTACATATAGAACTTACTACAGGATACATTATGCCCTAACGTAGGCTGCGTGTATGCGTGCGGCGGCGGCGACGACGACGTTCGCGAGAAACAAAAAGCATACTTATATTTAAGCTTTACTATCCCGGGAATCACCGGGAACCCAGATAGTAAAAAATAAAATCGTTTCTTACTCTTTGCCCCTTTATATCGTTTCATTCTATTGATCATGTATTTCAATAATATTCTAGAACAGAGGGTTCATTACAATAAATATAATAAAGTTTTAATTATTTAAGGCCTTTCAAGTTTCAATATACTCCTCAAATATTACAATCAATAATTTCCTCTGAATCTTTAATACATCTCATAATAAAAACTTAAGTTTTTTTCAAAACACTTTTATTGACATTAAACGAAGTAGTATGCATTTCCTCTTTTCCCAACAAAAAAATTATTATTTTATGCCCCCATATAATGTAAGGTCAATGCAAGTACTTACAGAATTTCAAATTTCAGTCTGAAAAGTAAGTGTTAATATTAATCTGAGAAAACACATACTCTATATTAAATCCTACAATTTTGATTTCCCAATATTTTAGAATGGCTCATAATATTTATACTTGTCCTCAACGTTTTCTTTCTGATCATCCACTTTTATAAAACCTAAATTGTAAATTAAATTTTTACAATTGTTTTCTTTGTACATTTAAATATTTTAGTGCGGCGTGCCTTAAAATAGTTTCAGTAATATTATTTTACGTTTATAACATAATTATTGTCTTACAAAAGCGGCGTATCAAACCTGTACAATACTATTAAAGGAGATTGTCAGAATTGCGACGAGAAAATCTCGACCGTAGTAGCAAGAGTTTACGTTTCATTTCGAGAGACGGCGTCTAGTGCGGGGGTGGAGGAGGGGTGGAGATAAACATCCAGCGAAATGGGGAAAGGATTAGCAAGGGCAATATTTTCACACGAACCTCTAGAAATAATGAAAATGAAAAAATAAGCGACAGTGTGTTTGCTGTGTACTCCAGGCATTGCGGTTCCCAGGTATTCTAAATCTCCCTCTGGGAGGAAAAACAAGAAAACTGTGCGAAGGAGTAAAATTTTATTCGCACTTACTCCAAATGTGCTTTATCACAGTGATAATCATAACTCTTTATTTCACCGGAAATCGTGCAAGTAAATCACGATCTTTCTGTACCAAAGCTCTTTAGAATAGATGAAAGTTTTCCGTTTACTTGGACGACCAAAATGTTCACGCAATTGAATGGCAATTTTCGCCGACAATACAAAAAGTACCGAAGCGAAAACGTTCTTGATTGGTTTTTCTTCTATAAAGTATACTCTATTGATGCCAAGACCGTAAGGTTATTGGTTACAGATAATCATTCGGGGATGCAATTAAAATTATCCATCGGAGCGTTGTTAATCTTAGCTGCCGAAATCGAGGGGGGGGCGGGGTACGTTAAATCCGGCGGCCATGATGAGAAACCGAGATTTCCTGATTGAGCCCTACGTATAGAAACGTATTCGAGAAGAGAAATACGTGGTGCTTGAACTTTTACAGCACCCTAATATTACCACTACACGGATCATCGACATCAGCAAAGATAACTGATTGCATTGTATTCACTTGTCTATAAATCCACAATGTTTGAATCATTTCCCTTTCCCCGTAATATTTCTCTCACCGACATAATTTTATTTGTCTTTGGAGTCACTGGAAGTTGGAGGTCAAAATTGATTCAACATTACCTCAACCATTTCTCACACTCCCAACCGAAAGACAAAGGGAAAAACTTATTATCATTTTGAAGTACCAGTTTCAGTCACATATTTATAATGGGATTTGGTACACTACTCAGTTTTGTCTCAGAATCGGTCGTGTTTATTTGCAGGAGATGTCAGACGTTAGATTAGTAAAGGATGGTTTGACGGAAATTAAAGAATTGTACTACTTGGGAAGCATAATAACTAGGGATGGTAGAAGTATAGTAGACGTAAAGAGTAGGATAGTACAGGTAAGGAAGACTTTCGCGCAAAAGAGGAATTTACTTACAGCCAATATAAGTGTGAATATTAGGAAATCATTGCTAAAAATGATCGTATGGAGTGTGGCGTTATATGGGTGCAACCTTTAAAATGTGGTGCTATAGGAGAATGCTTAAAATCAGATGGGTGGATAGAATCACTAACAGAATAGGGGAAGAGCGAACAATATGAAAGACTTTGAACAAGCGAATAGGCCACGTTTTGAGACATGAGGGTCTTGTAAAATTGGCATTAGAGGGATTTGTGTGGAGTAAGAACAAAAGAGGAACGAAAGAGAGAATGCATTAACATCATGTAGCCTGATGACGGCGGCAAAAAATGTCCTCAGAAACGTTGTGTGTTTTTAAAAGCCTGACACGGTTGCTTAACAGTGAAGATTTCATCCGAATTATTCACCGTGAAAGCCTACGTTACTTAACACATTAACTAATTTATTTAAAATTAAACGTAGTTCCATCCTCACGATGACGGACATATCTTGAAATTTCAAACAAAACGATTTGCCACGAATTTTTTTTTTGATATGAACAATACATGTTAACTTTAGCTATACAATGTCGTTTAGATTATTTATAATTGTAATGAAGCAGATTATTGCTTTATGAATTCTCTGAAAATAAAAGTAAAACCCTGATATAACGGACAACGGTCATTAAGAGCAAAATCGGACGGTTTCGTCGACCTCGTTAACGATGAATTAAAATGTATTGTAATTCTTTAATTTCTGGCCACATTTAAAAATGACTTGAAAAACAAAAAACGAACGTGGTATTATGAAGCGGGACAGTAGATTAGTATGTAATGGTTCCCACGAGCGGGGCTCCTGTTTGGCAGTGTAATGTCGGCTGCAACTATTTATCACGAGCAGACAAGGTTGTTTCATTAACGTCCTTCGGCATAGGTCATTAGCTAGAACCCTGAAGTTCTGGTGGACGGTCATCGCAATCAGCCACTCTTTGAAGTCCTCCTGTGAATGAACACCATTCCAGCTGTCTCTCAAATTTATTACGCTACTTCTCACGTGAAACTGTACGAAGAAAGGAACTAACATTCACCTTGCTGTGTTTAATGTAATGAATAATAATTTAATAGTAGTGAATTAACGACGTTTACCAAGCATAAATTTATGATACTTCCGATGTTAACTTACATTTCATCCTATTGTAGTAATTATAATTAGCTGTGAATGGGACCGATCCCTGTGGCAATCTGACAAACAATATGTAAAAAAATAAATACTAATATTTTGAAATAAAAATGGGCATTTATAGCCTCTAATTTGTCAATATATTTTAATTACTTCTCAAAAAAATATTACACGCCATTTATGATTATTTATTTTATAGAAGTCTTCAGGTTAGGTTATTTTTAAACTTTTCTGTAATTTTCCTCAAAGACTCTTGCAAGGAAACTGTTCCAATCCCTTTCTTGCGGTCTCGTTTTCATTTGAAATTTGATATTTTCCAGCTTATTCCCTATGTCTTTATAGTTCGTTATACTCTTATACTATACCACACACGCTTCTCGTAAAGCTAATTTCCGTCATTCTGTTTCCGCAACGTAATCTTCATGTCGTCGACATCTCTCTCATCTGACAGTGTCTCAGAGGATTGTGTTTTATTGGTTGTCCCAAGTTTCCAGGAAGCCTCTGGAGAGGAACCGAAGTTTGACTGCTGAAGCTCCTTCTCTCCAAGCTTGGCACAGTTTAGATTTCTCCTAGTTAATTTCTACATGGTATTGTCAGAGGCTTCCCATCCCATCATGGCGGCCGCAACATGTGAGAGCTGAATACGGTATTCAAACTCGGTTGAGTTTCGGCCTTTGTAAGCTTAGGATCGGTTTCCACGAGCTCCTCATACTTGAAGCCGAATATTATTTCGCTCTGCCACTCCATCTCTCCCCCTCTCCCACCCCCGCGCGTAATAGAACGTGTATCTGCTCATTATAAATGCTACCGTTGCTGGGGATTTCCCAGGGGTACATTAAAAGGCAAAGAGGTGTGACGAGTCGCTTCGGTAGAAATACAACGTACGAGTATGTCAGTCGCGAAATTTGATGGTTGCCACGTCATTTCCTCAAATTTAATATTCCTAGGGAAACCTCTGTGTGGAGGCAAATTTGCGCTTTCCACACCGCACACGTCCTACAACACATTTATTATCTGCAGACAGACGTGTTTCGATTAAATCATGAGCTCTTCACTTTGGTACAGACTAAAACACCCAGAAAATATTAGAAAGATAAAATTTTAACTTAAAAATCTTTTCCTTTCTGCTGTTTGCTAAGCTGAAACATTTAAATATGGTCTGCGAATAAAGAAATTTGAGCGTAACGTCGTTATAATTTCTTCTAAATTATTCTTTCAAATTTAAACAACTAAATTTTTGTGCTAATAAATGTAATAATTTATGGAAGCAAAAAGTATTTTTTATAGCACCTCCAAGAGTGCGCTGACTACTTGAAGTACAAATGAGATCTAAAACAACGAGACAACAAACCAAAGACATTTAATTATTTCCAGTCACTGCTCTCTTGACTTGCATCTCGGCATACCACTTGTCATATGTTTTACTTAAATAAGTAAACAAACAATCCTAAAGTCAGTGAAATATGTACAGTGTATTCCTTTCGAAATTGGGCGAGCAGCAGACCTGTTATAATTTTAAATTATTATAGACTTCTCATTAGTTAAATTTAATAAACAGCCCAACTTTGAAATGAAAAACGTTACAAATATAGTTGTTAAATCTATAAAAATTATAAATTTAGTTCTGAAATGGAATTGAATTATCTTTTCCCAATTCTAAATTTGTCTTGTTTGCAGATGGCCTTTAATTATATAAACCTGTTATATCGCAGGATTCAATGCAGTACAGCAACTCAACTATTTTTGTACACTTCAAAAGTGTCCAAGGCACAAAATAAATTCATTGGTATACTATTTACAACTACCGTCGAACGCTGCAAAGCGCTACTACAATTCACCTGTAGAAAGATGAGGAGAGGGGAAAATCCTAGCACCGTTAGCCTTCCTGTCGAGTCAAATTAAAACTGACAAGGATGATCACAATTTTAGTTCTTGTTTACCCCGCATGCGCTGAACTCTGAATCGTAATGTGAGACGCTGTGTTGAAATTATGTGTTGAGTAAACTGAAACAAATACACATAAATAAATTAAGTAATCGAATATTTCATTTTTAATCAAATACTGCAGACGCTTAGAACAAATTTTGTGAATAGTTTCATGGAAACATTTGTTTTCAAATATAAAATTATTGGTTCCATTTTAAAATATGGTATCTCACGATAACACGAATAATAATGAAATATATACAACTAGGAAAACACTATCGAAAGTAGTATATAGGAGGATGGAACGTCAAATAGAATGCGAGTTAGGAGAACATTAGCAATATTGACTCTGCATCTAATTTTATAAGACAGTATAAGAAATTACAGGTATACGTCCATGACATTTGTAGATTTAGAAAATATCCTTTGATAATGTAAACTGGAACGCATTACTGAGGATTTCAAAGAGGGCAAGAATAAAATTTCCGGAATGAAGAGCAACCCATAACCTCTACCGAAGGTAATCAGCAGTAATTATAATTGAGGGCAGGAAAAGAAAGCAGAAATCAAGAAAGGTATAAGACAAGGATGCAGTCTGTCGCACGTGCTCTTTAACTTATATATAGAACAGGCGATGAAGAAAGTTAAAAAGGAATATTGAAAGGGAATTGTACTACAAGGAGAAGAAATAAAACCCTTACGGTTTTCCGATGATATTTTCATATTTGGGGAGTCAGAAGAAGACTTAGAAACCATAATAAATGCCATGAACATAGTTCTGGAAAAATCGTACAACATGAGGATTAATAGGTATGGGAAATAGTGGAATAACAAAGGTTGTTAGGTTGGGAAAGGATATTTTGACGTAAGTTAAGGAATTCTGCTCCTTGGGAAGCGTAATAACTAGGGATAGTAGAAGTATAATAGATAGCATAGGTAAGAAAAACTTTCGCAAAAAAGACGAATTCACTTATGACCAATATATATGTATGAATTAAAGAGTGAAGGCTTTCCCGGTGAATTTGATTCAAATACAAATCTCGGGTTTCTACCCGGGTAAAAGTTTGCTTCCTCAACGTTTCGACGGCAATCTCCGCCATCGTCGTCATATAGTCTACCTTTACCCGGGTTGAAACCCGAGAATTTTATTTGTGTATGTATGAATATGAGGAAATCTTTACTAAATATATTCGCATGGCGTGTGCGTTATGTGTGCGAAACGAGAACGATAGTCGTTGCAGAAAGGAAAAGGATGCAATCTTTTGAAATGTGGTGACGTAGGAGAATGCTAAAAAACAGATGGGTGGATAGAGTAGGTAACGAGGAAATACAAAGCAGAATAAGAGAAGAGATAACAATATGGAGGACGTTGACCGAGAGAAGGACTAGATTAATAGGCCATAGTTTGAGATATGAGGGCGTTGTATAATTAGCATTAGAGAAGAACAGAAGAGGCAGACGGAATGCACTAATCAGATTAGGGAAGATGTGGGATGCGGTAGTTATGTTGAAATGAAAAGGCGGCACAGAATAGGTTAGCAACAAGGGTTCATCAGACCAGTCTAAGGACTGAATACCACAACAACAAGGGAAATGAAAAAATGAAAAAGGAAATCAAAAACTACAAAAAATAGTATACGAATGTGGAGATACACAAAACCGCTAAGCTTCAGAATCACAACAGAGCTCACAGACATTTATGCGCGTGCGTCGATTTAACAAACGCGTATAACCTTTCCTTGTGCGTTGATATTTCGACGGCATTTTCAACCCCTCTACCAAGTTAAAAACGCATTACCACTCGCCCTTACTAAGTGAACCATTACGGTGAATTTTTATGCTTGAGCGAGAGACTTTGTATTATCCTTTGACGTTGTCGGTGTCAAAATTACGTTAACCGAGAGGTGAAATTCCGCTTCCACGACGCCAAGGAAATTAGCTGTGAAGTGAACTCCACTAATTTGCTTTGGTTTGATAACAAATAAATTTCTTCACTTGGTCGACGTAGTAATATAGAAATAATCCTGTCACACAACCTAGTGTATTAAGTTGAGTCATTATTTATATTTTCAGCTTCTATCTTCTTGCTATAGGTGAAGCAATTCTTCAAGCATTTTTAATTCTAGTGCAAAATAACCCCATTATTCTATATAAAGTGACGAAAACAGGAATAATTTTACATTTATTAATAAATATTTTATTCAAAACAAACTTCATCGCACAATTTTTTTGCGTTCGATTGAATAATTCACTGTGTGCGAGTGTAAGCGACTTTTCAGCTCCTAATAGACTTCCTCAGGCATACTACAAAAAATAGTATTTCAAAAAGGAGACGAAACGTGCCTTTTGAATAAATAGTGATAAATTTATATGCTGACTTATTGGCCGTCTTATTATTTATTGTAAATTTTAAACTCATAAAACCGTGTTTTATGTTAAAAATACTGTAAGGTTATATATTTATGATTATGAAAATTCTAAATATCTACTAAATACGTATAATTGTTGAAGGGTTAAATATACTGAGGAATATGTATTTAATCCAACGTTATTAGGTAATATTCTCGGGTTTTCCATTGCGTAGATTGGTTTGGGCTAATGAGGTTTAACAATATGCAGAAATTGTAAGGCAAAAATATAGCAAGAAGCATTTTCCAGATTCTGATGCCTATGCTCTTAATGCCATCTAACTTGAAAACTAACAGAGTTTGTTTCCTGTTACAAACGGTTTTTTCCTCATTTTTCTTCGTATAATTTTATATTTTGCCTATTTCTTATCTTATCCGGTTATCTAACTTATAAAATATTCTGTGTCGCTAATAATTCCTTTTCAACTTCTTTTTATTCTTTTATACCACCTCAAATTAAACCGACATAGCAACGGAAATTCCGACAATGATTCTACATCGTATCCACAAAATTTCAATTCCAAATCAAATATCCTTGCGTCTTACAGAATAATTCAATTTTATATTAATAAAACGTAAAATAAACTGTCTTAAATACCAGTACAGTTGCCACAAATATTATCGACATTTGGAAATATCATTTTTTACCGTTTCCTTTTTAAATATCAATCCTCTTCGTTTCTTCAGACAACTTTCTTCTTTTACGCCCCCAATGTTTTTCATTAGTAGTAGTAAATATCCTGCCGTGTTTTATTGGCCTAACAAATAGTTATTTAAGTACTATGAGGAACACATAGTAAAACTAATTTTGTTTTCCAATATGCACATATTATTTTTTTATAATTACATGTTAAATTATGACAAAAACGTTTATCTTAGACACAGAATCTGATATTCCAAAAGATTCACCACTACGTGAATCATCCCCGTGGCCATGTAACGAATTCTTGACGTCAGAAAGAGGAGTTACAGGACCTTTTCAATCCGTGTTAGCCTCCACTTTTATGACTATGACGAGAGGAGGGTGAACGATGCTGGAGTTGTGGAATTACACGGCCATCCGCTGAAATACATCACACGAGACTTAATCCGGCTTGAAAAACAAAACAAATAACAGAATTGCGGAAAACAGCAAATGGATTACACGAGCCTCGGATACTGCATGAAGTACGCCTACATATATATACATACATATATCCTGTACAACGGGGCCAAATCCCGACGAAAAAAATAACGTTGTAAATCCCTGCGCTTTTAGCTGAGTGGCCCATTTTTTATTAAACATACAAAATTCGTTGTGTAACGTTTAAATAGAAGTAATTACATGAATCACTTTGAACTCACTGAAGATAAATTGTTTTGTAGGGGGCAAAGTTAATTTCTGGTCAGACTCCTGGAAGAAAGGGAAAGTGAACAAGTTAATTAAGACACAACAACAAAAATACACCATTTAATATTTATAAAGGCTCTCGCCCAAATATGAAGGTGAAAATAATTTTTTAATTATCTTTACATAAACAGTTGTGCTTGAACTTGCTCAAAAACGACATATAGACGTCAACTTCCGTAACCATCCTTTTTCCAGAAATTCAATAATTGAAAAGATTAATTTTCGTACGTAAAAGTTAATTTAATAATAAACAGAACAGAAAACTGAAATTAAAATCATACGTATCAGAAATCTTTCCTTTCTTTCACATAATCGTACCATAATAAATATCTTATTAATTTAATATGAATTTCACACTTTATGAAAGACACCAAGATTGTCGAAACGAACATAGATTGGTCTTGTTTTTCAACACCATTAATTATTCTGTTACGGATAATTTATCATTTAAGTATTAGTCGTTATTATATGATATTAAAAATCCTAGAACAATTTACTGTCTTAAAACTAATAAAAAAAATCTCGATATTATGAAACAATACAGATTTTCTGAAAATAAACACAAGATTTCTTGAACCATAGTTACTAAAGCTGAGTAATTTGTCTCACTTTAGGATGATAAAAAGTTATGAATGGTATTTAAGACCACTAGAACACAAAAATTTAAACAAAAATTTCGTGATTTATTGGCATTTAATAATTTATAATTATTTTGTTATACACTGATAATAATTATTATTAATGTTTAAAAAACAAAAATGAATAAAACAAACCCAAAAATAATTTAACCTGAAGAGGGTCCACGTGTAAATTCATTTCGAATTATTTTATTAATTTTTGTTTGTTTTTGGCCTCATTAAACCATTTTAATTATTTTACTGATCCTCTCGACTCACTGACCTCATTCTCTCTCTCTCTCTCTCTCTCACACACACACACACACATTCGTACCGCAGGGCTGAGCTTACATCCGGCTTAAAGCGTTTTATTATTTCCCTTGAGAAGTGAGGACAGAGGGAATAGGTTTCCCGTCGGAGAACTGAACCTATTCTTTTTTCTACAGGGAGTTTTGTTAGAGGGGATGTAGAAAGTTTTCTTTATTATCACGGAAGCATAAACTAGGGAACTTGGGATGATCAGGAAAATCAACCAGGTTTTACGTTCTTGATTGCACAAATAAATTCGTCCGTTTGTTATTGAATGAGTTTTAAATCTGTTTGTATTAAGATCAGTGAAAAACCTTAAACTGCGTGCGGGGTGGAACGGGATACTACTGTATAAAGCAAAACACAAAAAGAAAAGGAAAAACAAGACAGTCTCACCTTAAAAGAATGAGATTACAGAAGAATAGATAAAGGAAGAAGATGATCGGGGAAATGGAAAAAATTTAGCAAAGACTGTGCAATTGAAAAAAAATCTCTTTGCGAAAGGGAAAATTGATAAAGTGATCAACCGTACGCAAAATAAATATAAGAAAGAAAACACTAAAGGTGTTACGATTTTTATAAAGTTAAATTTTTATTTTATTTCACTAATTGTAGATACAAAACATACTGTCCCATTCTGCCCCGTGGTGGAAGGGGGGATGGGGGTGCAGAACAGGAAATTAGTAAGTTTGTATTTAAATATTCAGCAAAAATCTAAATTCGTTGTTTTAAGTATATTGATGTCAGATTAAGTAATTTATAAAGTAAACTAATATTTTATATCTTTATGAATCGATTTTTCTTTTTCTAAAATTTTACAAAAATTGTTGAACAATAAGTGTTTTGTTCCGCCCCGATGTTCACTGATAGATTTTTTGATTTCCAATTCATCAGTTTTACGTTAATCTGTACTAGTGTTATTGCTTAATTGAATTTTGTCATTTTTATGGTTATCATGGTTTTTATTTATTTTCTCTAAAATGTAAAAACGTTTTTAAGCTTGCGGGCGGAACTTTTGGGGGTTTTAAAAAAGCACTAGGGCCTTGTATATTGGGGTGAAAATTATTGGGAACGTAAGGCCGAAACTCTAAATTACAAGTAATATAGTGACGTGGGCTAAGTATGATCATGAACTCATGAAGCAAATTGTGAATGTAATTCATCAATTGAGACGTTGATAAGTGATAGCCGAAAAGAAGTCCAGTTGGAACCTCAGACTTTACAGAATCATCTGGAACCACTGACAGTACAAACGACAACTTATAATATCTCACGTTCCTCGAGTTCAATTATTTTAAGGGCCTCGGGAGAGTTCTGTACGAGTGCGCATAAATCACCGTGAGAAAAGATACTGTTCCGCTCTCTCCAAATTGCATTAACAATGCAGAAGCGTCCAGCGTTCTCCAAGTCAATCCTCACCGACTGGGAATATATTTTATGGAACAACCCAGCCAGGCCGCTCTGCTCCTACACGGGAATAATAAATATTACTCATCCTGATAAACTATTTTTCGAAAGGAAGAATGAATGTCGAGAAACATCACAACGGTGGTAGACATCAAAATAGGGATTGGAATCTGCCACTGATGGCTAATGTTAACGTGAGTGAAATTCAGTAATACTGTTGGTGACACTCGAGATTTCACCGACTATTGAAACCCAAAGTCATAGGACACCACTTGAACAGTATCAAGTGCGTACAGAATAGAATAGCTCGCTGCTTGGAAAGGCAACTAGTTTGGTAATGGTAATAATATGTCTACCGTGTCATATATTCTTCCCTGTATTGTTAAACCAATTAGTTAATTTAATAATATAGATTTGTTGCCATTTTATTCGTTTAACAAATACAATTCTTGAACCCTTCGAGGTTTTAATATAAATGAGTTAAACACTTTCTACGTTCCACAATTGTCTTATGATTCATAATAATTTATTTACTTAATGAACTAAATTAACACTTGATAAGATTTATAATTTAAAATAAGCTTAAAATCAAAAGTATTTTATAAAAACTGAAAAAAAAATACTAATGACTAATTTATTCTTCTTCGTCTCTGAAAACTTTCAACTATTCACTACTATCACCGAGTATTTTGATTATGATAGCAAAATAATTATATAAATTAAATGACCGTTTTCTTTAATTTAAATTATAGTCACGTCAACAGTGGTCTTCTTGGCTGCTACTACAAAACATATTTACAACAAGATACAAAAAATTACATAAAAATTGCGAATTCCCTAAGAATGCAAATGTTTTCAAAAGGAAGTTCGAAACACAGAAAAGTTAGGTGCTTATTTTGTAAAAAAAATGCAAAATATTTTTAAATTGTATTTTTTGTATCATTTATCTGTGTTCTTTTAGTTTATCAACAATTTATCTTTGTACTTTAATTTTATCAACAAACTGGCACCTGGCAAATGCCCACCTGTAGTAATAATAAATACAATTCAATATAATAAAATGTAAGGCGTGCGAAGAAACACACACATTAAGAACAGAGAAAAAAACGATCCCTAAGGCACATATAGACTACTTTGATTTTTTCCGACCTACTGTCTTCTCCAGTTATCAAGTGGATAGGTTATCACTTTGAAGAACACCATTTCATTATAGAGGATTCCTACGTTTTTTTCCTCTTCTATCATTAATCCAACTTCCTGTCGGGAGGTTGATGCACCCTTTGAACAGGTAGAAAGGTCCAAGCGGTTTATTTGCAAGGAGGCCTCCAGCTTAGCGGCTTTGTCGGAAAGTTCTTTTCCCAAGATGTCCTCATGAGCCGGGATGCAACAGATGGTGATTTGTTGGTTGTTTCTTTTTATCTTCCAAAGAAGTTTATTTATTTCACTGACGCAACCACTTCTACACCGTTCATTGGAGAGTGAGTTGATCGCCATGAAAGAGTCGATCGGATAGGTGATGACTATTTTATAAAAAGTATTTAACCGCAACGACGTCTCATACGACGCAGTTTTTGTAAATAGATCCCGGTGAAGTTTAACAAAAGAGTTTTGACGAGGGAGTTTCGATGCCTTGGAATAATGAATTTGCTCCCATAGTCTATAAGCGATTTCCGATTTCTCCCATCATTCATTGGCGAATGAAGAACGGATCTACTCATAAACACCGTAAGTGCTACGAAACTCTTCCTTTGCCAAGGAAATATCAGAAGGAAAATCTTAAAGTCGACTTTTCCTTTTCATTACCCTTCATCATCTGCCAGAAATTCTCAGAGAAAATAATGCCGGTTTGTCAATCCCCAGGATGAGAACATTTGGCTCAAGTGTACGTTCTTGTCGAAGGCAAGGATGAGAAATTGTTCTTCGGAGTTAGAAGACGGCGATGAACATGTAAATGATCCACCTGCGTCATCCACTGAAGGTGAGACTAGTGACGAGATTCCCGATCCACCGACACGTAACTTCGGCTATAAAAGAGCTTATTTCTTTATTTATGATGAAAACAATGTGTTGTAGTTTCTTGAAGCTTTCTTCGACAGTGACACTACACTAATCGTTACGTCTCAGCCTTTACCACAATTTTTGAGGCTGAACTCAAAGTACAATTTACGTTTTTATGGGCCTACGGAGAGTTATTTTTTTATAAGTTGAAAGGTCTCATCTTCCATTTTTACAATTTTATTATATTTTATTTACATATTGTTTATTCGTGCTAGGAAAATCTGGAAGAGGAAGTTGTCTTTCTGGAATGTTGTGTGGGATTCCCGTTAGTTCAGAAGCATTCCGAGCTAGGAATGCTTTTGATCGTCCGCTTACGACGCCAAATTCTCTTGTTCGCTTCTACAGTCCTCACAAAGTAAACGTGGGAAATATAAACTGTACGGAGAGTGGTTGTACGATTCGCTATAGCGATGGAAGCGAATCACCATACGCTTTTTTTTTCTCTAGCCACGTCAGGGACGATAGGTTTGATAAGAGAAAAGCACAATGAGAGTGTTTTTTTGTTTGTTTTTTTGCGAGGGCAGGTGAAAATCTTCTAAAGACACTATCTCAGGGTCCGCACTGGATAGTAGTGTGGGATTCTACCCACTAAAAACACCTCCCTTTCCAACGATGACTGTGTATCTTCCTGTGGGACCGTCGTTAGACATTACTTCACAGGAAGCAGTCGTAGCGTCAAGCTCTCTCTGTCTCCTTTAAACATTATTATTTCTCTCTTTTTCGTAATTTCTTAATCTTTGAATTACTGTAGAGGCATATGCGCTTACTTTATTCCAGGTATTAGGTGAAAGCAGTATATTGGGTACCAAATTATCTGGTGTTATTGAGGTTCCAATATCACTTTCTAATGCTCGTCTCCCATATGAAAATCTCGAGCAACTGAAAAACACGTGTTCTGGTGTCTCATTAACTCCACAATGAGAGTGTGTAACATTACAGGAATGTAGCAGTACATTCTCATTCAAAAACACACATTACAAATATGTCTGAATCAACCTTGCTCTACCGATGAAAAGTAAATACCACCCTCACACTAACAAGGAGTCTTCTTTCGTCTTATAATCTGCTACAATTAAAGCGCGTGTCACGCTTTTCTAAGTTATTTAGCTGATCAAGAGTGGTGTGGTCAGAAGTACGGTACATGACTCGTGGCAGTTTGTTCTCACACATCCCTTTCAACTATTAAGACTGTCATACGTGCTGAATCTTGAGTTACCACGATTAACGTACTATAAAGACCAAACGTGTCTAGTAAGTATCGCAGGGAACAAAATATTAACAAAGCTTCTCTATATTTAACCCGAGGTCCTACAGACAAAATACATTTTGGTTGTTAACTAAACGGCAAGGATTAAGCCAGTAGTTTTTTAATATAGTATTAAATTATAATACGTTATTCATTTTGTTTCCAGGTAACCGGCCGCCTGTCTTCACTCTGGATATGGACGGTTTGGTTCTATCGGAGGGAGCCTTACCAGGGGACGAGGTTTACCAACTTCAAGGAACCGATCCTGAGGGTTCACCGCTGCGGTATGGTCTCGTGGGTACGGACAGACTCGCAGTAGACCCAACGACTGGGGTCGTGAGGGTCGCCAGACCATTGGACAGGGAGGTGCGTTTCTCATCACTCGATCACCTGACATATATTCTGTCACCAACACTGCAATGAACAAAGCCACATAAAGAACAGAAACTAACATTTTCACGGACTTCTTTTCGTACCTAATAAGTATTATAAGTGTTAAATGGAATTTTTATAAGTACGTTTTGAACCCAGAGGACTTTCAGTAAAATAAATTGACATTCTAGTTTTGTACGCGGGAGGAGTAGTTATTAGAATATGAACAAATATAATAAATTATTTTATAACTTCTTGGGTCCTCTAATAAAATAATAATAAAAAACCTTGAGGCGATTTAAGTATTGAAAAATAATTATGGCTATTTCATAATAAAAGATTAATTAAATGGGGAGTATTCCTCTGCACTAGAGTTATTTCTGCTCACCCAAACAAAAATATGAAGTTCCTGTACTTAAAGATTCATTAACAAAATGTATTTCAAAACCAAAAATTACCCTTTTCCTGTTTCTTAACACGGGCCGATGAGACTGTCTCCCGACTTCCTCCTTGATATTCATTATATTCCCTTACAAAGCCTCAGCTGGAATTGGTATAGATCTTTTCCGCAGTTTAAATATTTCCGCAATGCGACACGAAGGGATGGGGGATTCAGCTTTCCCCTTTCTCCAAAGAATATATTTGAATAGGGAAATTCATTCTAAAAAATTGAACAAGCATTAATCCTCCTAAGATGAAGTAATATTAACTTTTAGAAGAATACAATTTTGTGTTATTACCTGGAACCGAGTCGCCAATATAAATACAGCGAGCTGGACATTAGATGTGATTTAAATAACTCCGCGACGTAAAAAAATTCAAATGACTCCAGTAAGAAGCATTACACAGTCATGAGAGTCGATCCACAAAAACACACAATTTATTAGATTCTCAATTGACGCACTGGGAGCATTTTTTTCATTATATGAAACTGAAATTCTCTTAAGTTTGATTTTAATACACGTGCATGAGCTATTTTATTAGCGTGACGATTACTAATGTACCAAAGAAGTCTTAACCGGGAACAGTTCATTAAATTTCCTTCCTATGATACTAAAGAGAGCTGCCAGTCTCTAGATCACTATTATGTAGCATGTTACCCCCCAAAAAATGTGTTCCGTAATAAAAATTTGGCAATCTTCTATTATTTTCCTTTCTGAAATTCCTATAGTCCTCGTTTCTCTCCCATATCACGCCACACTCCATACGAACATTTTTATCAATGATTTCCTAATATTCATATTTCTATTAGTCATACGTAAATTCCTCTTTTTTGCGAAACCCTTCCTTCCCAGTGTTATTCTACTCTTTATGTCTACTATACTTCTACCATCCCTAGTTATTATGCTTCCCGAGTAGCAGAATTCCTTAACTTCCTTCAAAATATCCCTTCCCAATCGAGCACCCTTTGTTATTCCACTGTTTCCCATACTCCACTCTATTACTTTGGTTTTCCCTCTATTAATCCTCACGTTGTACTCTTCCTCCAGGACCGCATTCATGCAATTTATCATGTTTTCCAAGACTCCACTGATACTATATCATCTACAAACCTTATGGGTATTTATTTATTCTCCTTGCAGTTTTATTCCCTTTCCATATTCATTTTTAAATGGTCGACAGACTGCATCCTTGTCTCACTTCTTTCTTGATTTCTGCTTTCTTTTCTTGGCCTTAAATTCTAATTACTGCTGACTGTCATCTGTATAAGTTACGGATAGCACTTCAATATTTATCTAAGGATTCTAGAAAAAGGCTAAAATAAAATTGATAATTACAGAAACTTATTTCTTTCTATTTATTATAATGTATCACAAAAGCGCAGCGAAAAAAATACTTTTCTTATTTACGCTGTTTATTGAAGTTTATATTGGAAAATAGTTCTTTTTGTCGAAAAATAGTATTTATTGCCAACAATATTTTATAGGATGTCGACAACACACTATTTAGCAATAAGAAGAACATTCATCTTAGGGTTCTATTGTGGGTTATTGAATGGGAATAAACTAGAGACTGTTAAATTGAAAATTTAGGAGTAAAAATTAAATACAGAAATTATAAAATTTTAGGCGAAGTTATCGGAATGCGTCGCTCACCTTGTGATCCTGGCATTATGATTACTATATATGTTGTTGCGATCGGAAATAAATCGATGATGTCAAAACATCTACAGTATATACGTATACGAATGTAACGTAGTATATTCATACTGTCGGCTTCAACTCTTACATGCTTACATTCTCCATCAGAAATACCGAAGTAAAAGAACTCTTTTCCTTGAAGCATTATGCTGTGAAGTTTTCAACAAATATAGTTTTTCTAAACGTATTTATATAGTCATCATAAACGTACTGATAGAGTTAACTGGATTTTTAAATTAATTTTTAACAGGAACTTATAACAGCTTTGCTATTCCAAAAATTTTTTATTTCAACGTATTCTTCTGGTTTAGGCGTTCGTTCCTTCGTCTGCTTCTTGGAACCATTTTCATATTTACAGTCTAAGATCATTGTGAATCGAGGAATATTATGAAATATTCGTTAGTTTTTTGTGTACAGTACCTTTCTATACAATTATTTGACGTTTGCTGTTTCTCAGTGGTCATCTGATATTAGTTGCCAATGGCATTTTCTGTTTCACAATTCAGATGCGTTTCAAACGGCATTTTCATCTATATCATTGATTAAAACATTCATGGCACGAATCCCTTTTATTTTCAGGTCCCTTGTTTACAGATGAATCGTCGTCGTCGATATCCTTGTTTGTAAGCTGACCACAGAGCATTCTGAATTAATATCGTGCAAAGGTAGTCATGTTGTACGATGGTAGGACTCAATTTCCACGGACAGGCTCACACACAACCAAATTCCACGTTACTCTAATATCAGGCCGTTTACGAAAGGTTTCCACTCACATCAAAGGCAGCGACCGAACCCTATTTTCCTCCACGTACTCAGACTTTTTTTTAAAAAAAGAGAATATATATTCGCAATCACAAAAGGAGACTTAAATGGAATGCCAAAGCCCTCAAGGCAAACTATAGTTTGGATTTTAGAATTCATTTCTAAAATATCAATACTACTAGAGAATAATAAATGTTAACCGTTTATAAAACATGTTAAACAGATAAAAATATCCGCTTTTTACGTATATGTTGTCCAATAAAAGTTTACATGAATAATTCCAAAATATGGACGTACGTCGTACATATCTATACCAATAATTAAAACTGAAATGTCTGTCTGTCTGTCCGTATGTTTCTCTCGAAAAGGTTCCAAACCGGCTCAAGGAATTTCAATGAAAATTTGAGGGTTTAAAAACATGAAATTTAACTTAAATATTCATGCATATTTCATTTGATAACGATATTAATATAATATAATATAAAAATTAATTCTACGCGAAGCTTTCTTGGCAGACGTGTGTTTGAATCTCTAAAAATTAATGCGGGTTACCTATACTCTTGATTTGTTTATGCTCTGATACGGCTCAACGGATTTCAAATAAATTTTCAGGGATTGAAAGAAGAATTTTAACTTAAATGTTCGTGTATGTCTCATTTCGATATATTGGAGAATTCAGAAGATTTAGTGGAAATATTTATAAACCCATTGAATTTCCACGCAAAAGGTGACGTTAAAACAAACGGCGAGTTAAAAATCTTATTAGGTGTTCCTATACCATTGATCCCAATTATTGTGTTATTATAAGCGTAATTTTGGTAGCATGAGATTTTCACTCCATCTATTTGTGTAGCAATCATTAATAAATTATACATTTCTTTCGTTTTTCTTTTAAAAAAAGAGCTATTTCCGCTCGAACGAAGTTGCGGCCATACCTAGTGTTAAATAAATGTAAATGTTCTTTGTTGACAAATTGGCTGTATTGTTTATTTACTTCATGTGACATTTCTGATTATTTAAAAATAAACGCAAAATTTACAGTTTTGTTATACTGTATTTGCAATGCACGGCACGAGGCATCAGCATTTTTATAAACTGCAGCACTGAATAACCGTCAGAAACAAATTTGTGGACCACACATAAAACTCGTAAAGTGGCAGAAAGCGTTACGTGTAAAACATTTCGAACAGCTTTTAGAGCCCCTTAAGGGGCCCTGTGAGGGTGCTATTTACGCGATCCTCGTGCCCTGCTGCGTAAATTTCAACGTCAGGACAATAATTTCGAGCAACAAGCGTCGACACGTCGAATTCTGTCCAAGTGCATCATGGACGCTTCTGACGATTTTCAACCCCTGCGTCCTACATTTATAATCCAGCCGTAATATACAGTACGTGCTTTGCTGTAGTGTTTCACAAAGTATGAGCTACTAAAGTTGAGTAAGAAGGGTAAAATGTAAAATGTTATTCCAGTAATTCTTCTTTATTAGCATTCTTCCTCTTCACCAAATATTTAATGCGTATCGTACGCTCAATATCCGTCTTCATATACAATTATTTCGAGTAAAGAGAAGTACCAGATATATTCTTTTATTATAATTATTGTAGACTCTAAGTTATGTTCGATCAGTCTATTATAACAGACAATAATGTTTAGTAGTATTTACTTACTATTTATAAAAACAAGGACATTTACTATTGCTCTGAGTACTTTGTTTTTAACCTCTGTAGTATAGTTAGATAATCTTGCGGTTCCCTATAGTAGGTCCAAATAGGTTTCATGATGGTTTTATACATCAGAAGATAATTTTCTGTAGATAAAGGCCCAGCAGCCAGTACATTTGGGTAACTTTCCGGCCAAGTTGTATCCTTTTGTTTAACATGTCCAGTCATATATTTGTTTCTTTAAGTGTTATGGGATTTATACCTGGACAGTTTCCACGTTTCAGTTCAAATGTAATTTGAGCTGATTTTGCCCCATTTATTTTTCTAGCTGATTATAATGTATTTGTAGATTTCTGGAAGCTACGTTCGTGGGATGATAATATTGTTGTGTCATCAGCATAACTGTTTGATCAGTTTCTGGTAAATCTGCAGTATAAATTGAGTACAGAGATGGGCCGAGAATGCTTCCCTGATGAATATTTTTGAAATGGCTTTTTGATACTTAAAGTTTCTATTGGTAGATATTATTTTAGCGACAAAATATCGAATGCAGGAAATTTTGTTTGAATTGGTATAAAAGTCCTTTATACCGTACTTTGGACATAAAAACAGCTGAGCAGTACGTTTTCTTCTCGAAATCTTGATTGATATGATTTACTTTTAGTAAAACATTTTTCAGTGGTTCCATGCTTTTTTTCTGAAATACAAACTTATGAGGAGGTAAATGCTGTTGTTGTTCAACTATTGATGTTATTCTTTTAAAAATTATTTTTCTAGAAACTTAGTTAAAATTGCTTTATTCTTAAAAAATACTATTAATCCAAGATACAATAACTAAAATGTACTGTGGTTTTCCCAAAAAAGCTCTCACTCTCTTGATTTTGAATGTTGTATAGTACTACAGTATTTTGTCTATGTTGTACCTTAAAGTCCGTCTAGACAAACATATATGAAAATTCATTTGGAGCTTTTCATTCGTTTCTGAAATGATCACATTCAACGAATCCGATAATCACGCATATTAGCGTTTACTAATAATGATTGTATCCAAAACACAGAACAATATTATTATATTCCTAGATATCTTGTTTCTCTTTACGTCTTTTTCTTACTGTTAATTGTAAGTGAGCGTAGAACAGAATAAACAATTGAGGAGGAGGTTTTTGATTGGTGCTGCTTCGGCCAGCGCTCGAATGGTCAACGAGATACGATATTGCGATGTTTTAAATTTAAATTCGCTATCAACCCTTCGCCCTTAGCTTCGGTATACTTCATAGGCTAAAATAAAATTTGTGAAAATAGGAATTAAACTTAAAGTTTATGTCGTTCAAAATGTTGGGTTTCATTTATATACGGACATATATTAAAGTATCCATAATTGTGTTAAGTAGTTGAAATATCTTTTGAATGTCAGCTCCAGCTAAACATAAAGTAGTGTCATACTGTTAAAAGTAATTGTAATTCATACTAGTAGGAGGTGATACTAAAAATTTGTAATACTAGAAATACCTGTAATATTTTCATTTCATTTAATGTGATAAATTTGTTTCCGGAATCAGTTTATTATTTCACATTTATATAAACACTTCTATCGTTCATATACAGAATAATTTTGCTAAACCTGTTTTTCAGCCATTTTATTCCAAGCGTTATTTAGTTGTACGTCCCTACAGTAACTTATTTTCCTCCGCTTTACTTCGTCATCCACGGGAAAAATATTTAACCGGTATGTTTGTCCCCGTTTCTTTCGTCATAAATGAAGTTACCCGCCTTTCAGAGCAAAGCAGAATTCGGCTAATCAGACCACAATCTCTCTTCTCTCTCTTCTTTCAAATTAGGTTAATATCCCGTATTTAGAAGGGTGAGTGCAAGTGGAAGGTCGGTCCCAGGGGATGAGACTTCTGGTACAGATTAAAAAACATCTCTCCACTGACGCTATTGTTCCTGCAGGGGCAGTGAATACGAGTGGCTCGGGATGAAGACATTATGTAAATAAAATACGCTTTTGTACGAAGATGTGTAACCCCCTCACTTGTCAAGGGAAAATGCCAGTAAAAGCGTAATTTCGATAACAAAGCCCCTGGCGGAATGGCAAGTTTTAATAAGACGCTTTGGTTAAAATTGCTCCCGCGCTCGTTCGTGACAAATCCCTCCCCCTTGAAATGCTTTTCTCTGACAAATCCCCTCCAATTAAACTTGCGGCTGCGTTCTGGACTGACAAACAATGCATCTGACGGCGAAGGAAATAAATGGCCCTTCCCAACGGAGGTGGGCTGGTCCCCAACATCCGTCCACGGATGAATCTGAAAGGAACATCGATTTCTCACGTCTAATTACAGTACAGCATAAACTCAACAAATAACGAAAAAACTGCTCCATCTACCAACACACAAAGATCCATAATTTTGCGTGATACTCCTGGCACGTCGAAATCTTAATGTAGCGATTACCGTCACTCAAAATTCTCCACCCCTAATGAAATGAATTAAGTCGATCAATGGTTTATTCCATTTTTTCCGGCATGAAAGGTAAATGAACTATTTCTTACTTCATTAATGCAACGTGTGTATTTTTGACTTCCTTTAGGATACCTGGAGTATTTTAACCGCGAATATTTATGTTAGGTTAATTTGAAGCTAACACCGCTCAATATAGGTTGTTGTGTGCCCATCAAGGATTACTGCCAATTAAATCAGGCATTGATGGCCAAGACAGTATTGTCTAATTAATTCATTTTCAGGATTAATAAGACCTATACATAAATACCTGGGAAACGCCAAGCACCCAACTAGTATATAAGTTGGCGTTAAAAATGGAATGCCTGGAACTTTGTTCCGTTTATGTGTTTTAGGTAAACGACACTCTGAGATTGTTGGTGACTCTGGAGGACCGAGTTGGTGATGACCTCCTCGGCCTCAACAACAGGGTGCAGGTTCCAGTGACTGTAATCATCTTGGACGAAAATGACAATGCGCCAACGTTCAAAGGGGTAAGTTCTACACGGGCTTTTAATTTCCTAAAAATATATTCTAACTAAAAAGAATGAGAATTATGAGATGACGACGATCTGACTTTCCTCGCAGGAACCTTACGAAGTTCTGGTACCCGAAGACACGCCTGTGGGAAGCACAGTCTTCAGTGGTATCACAGTGGAAGACTCTGATCTTATAGGGGACGTTCTGGAGATCACATGTGAAGACCTGCCCCAGGTATAACGACTCACTGTCTACATTTCTTCGTGAGGTTAAGCATCCCTTTATTTATTCTTTTTTTTTGTTTGCTTGTCTGCAGTTCCCCGATGCCTGTGTCAAATTCCACGTGGTGGCGCTGAACGCCAGTGAGAGGAGTTTTTCCGGAGCTGTTGAACTGAAGCAGCCTCTGGATTACTCCGAGAGACAATTCTACCAGATATCACTTGTTGCAACGGTAAACTTTTCATATGCTGGTATAGTAATGGAATAACAGTTCAAGTATTTTTTTCAGTTTTGCTTACCAATTATTCTACCTACTAGTAATAGAATTTGTAAAACTTTCAAAGTGAGTTTTATAAATTCAGAATCCGTTCCCCACTTGCCTCTTTACATCTGATCGTGCAAAGCTTAAAGTCAGTCTGACTTCAAATTCAGAATTATCAGTACATTATGACATTGATCACTTCAAAATGGAAATGTTTACGAACAGATTGTCAGCTCGACCGACTAATTGACCGTTCTTTCAGGATGGCCACTTCAAAAGCAGTGCGGGTCTCGAGATCCGAGTGGGTGACGTACAGAATTCTCCTCCAGTTTTCCTCGGCTCTCTGACAGGGGTGGTTCAAGAAGACGCACCGATCGGCACTCTGGTCATGACCATACAAGCTCGGGACGGAGACAGAGGGCATCCGCGGAAAGTTGTCTACGAGCTTCTCACAAGTAAGTACACCCACAATCAATCCGCAGATGACAACCAGGAAACATATTTTAGATTTGAGATTTGATGGGCATGAATTAATAGAAGTTCTCCGTTGGCTTATTAAGTCCAGATATCGGATTAAAAAAACTTGTCAAGGTTGTATATCTAAGATAAATAAAAAGTACTTCGAAATGGATGGCGTTGCTGACCACTATAACAATAAATTTGATCAAAATGTCAAAACATCACTTTTGAAACTGCCTTTTTGTGTCGACTCTCAATACGTATTTATTCATAAATCAGTAATAAAAATTAATAATTCATTCTTTTTCATTTACAGATCCATTAAACTATTTTCTCCTGGATCCTGAAACGGGAGAATTGAGAACTGCCAAACCACTGGATAAAGAAGCTCTTGATGACTCAACAGGTGTTTTGACTCTCGCAGTCAGGGTAATTTCATTTATTATTACGAAGTTAATTTAGAGAATAGATGAGCACATTCATTTTTTTACACGCGTCAAATAAGCAGACTTAACTCTCAATTCCACTCACAACTGCTTCAGTTTTCAATAAGTATGTCCCGTTTTCTTCCCCGTTGTCGTGCTGTGGAACACCACATTTTGTTAACCTTTTTTAAAAAACATATTACAGGCTAGAGAGGTCCTCAAGGATTCCAACGGCAACGATCCACTGACGGTCACAACCGCAGAAGTAACAATCACTATTAAAGATATCAACGATGAAGCACCGAGGTTTAATTACCGAGAATACAGTATTGAAATTCCCGAAAACGTTCCCGAAGGCACTCCTTTACCACATTTAGATATGACGGTTAATGATCCTGATGTGGTAAGTCCATCATTTCTGTGGTATCATTAAATGCGTTAAAAAATAAAAATTATAACAATTTATAAAATGTTTTAAAAAAATTTTAGGGTACAAATTCGATGTTCAGTCTTCGTCTGGAAGATGTGTCTGGGGCGTTCGAAGTAGAACCAAAATCTGCGACAGGATCAACACCTGTCAGTATAAGAGTCGCAAACGGATCTCTCGATTACGAGAACCCAAACCAAAGGA
This sequence comes from Eucriotettix oculatus, assembly GCA_034510155.1. Lineage (NCBI taxonomy): Eukaryota > Metazoa > Arthropoda > Insecta > Orthoptera > Tetrigidae > Eucriotettix > Eucriotettix oculatus. The sequence continues at coordinate 46,001,238 of CM067382.1, forward strand.
AATTTATCATTTTAGTAAGTATATCCTCATACCAGACAATTTTTCAGAAGTCAACCTCTCTTCTGCTTATTAGGAAAAGTATAGGGTTTATGGAACTACACTGAGTTAAATTGGTGTAAAATATATGCATTCACGGCTCCGATCCGGATGGAGCTTAAGGTAATTTCTTATTTTTAACTGGCCTTATTTAATAAAAATGCAGGCAGCAACACTGGAAAATAATTCATAGACGGTGGTTCGTTCTGTTGGCTGCTTAAGAAAGGGTTAACACCTCATTTCGGCATAAGAGAAATAATATATATGATAGTCGATAGAAAAATGCTGAAAATAAGATGGGTGAATAGAGTAACTAACCATGATGTTCTAAGCAGAATAAAAGAAGAGAGAACAATATGGAGGACTTTGACCATGAGACACGAGGGTCTTGTAAAATTAGTATTAGAGGGAAGTGTGTTAGCAGTTTAGGGAGTATATGGTAGGTATGTAGAAATGAAAAGTCTTGCGCAGAATAGGATAGCAAGGAGGGTTGCATCAGACCAGTCTAAGGACTGAATACAACGGTCGATAATAGCTTTTAACAATAATTACACATGTATATATGGGTCAGGAAAATTCATCAGCTTTTTAATTTGCTTCAGGTGATTGCTGAAGAGGAACACACAGACCCAAAGCTATCTTCTACGGCTACTGTTACAGTAACAATCACCGACGCAAATGACAATGAACCAACGTTTGAAAGAGAATCTTATACAGCTTCAGTATCAGAGACAGGATCACCAGGTACTGTCGTGGCTACCATAACAGCTAAAGACAGAGACAGTGCTCAGTTTGGCGAGTACAGCATCGTATACCAACTGGAAGGCAATGGAGCAGAGAAGTAAGAAGTGTTCAGTAAAGCTATAATGCATACAAATAAATAATTTTAAAAAAAAACAGTTAATACAATTGCTAGACATTGTGAACTTTTAATGCAGCATATTTCATATTTTTTTAAGTAGCATTCATCACATTGCATAAAGTTATTTTGTTGGGTTTTTTTTCAAAAAAATTATTTTGTATCAAACATGTTTCAGACTTAAATATTATTTAATTATTGTGAACAATATAATATTTCATTGTTTTAGGTTTTCTGTCAATAACAAGACAGGTGTAATAACTGTAGCTCCATGTCCCACGCCTGGCAAAGGCTCATGCCTTGATTATGAAACTAGGCATGAGTTCTTCCTCACTTACAAAGTAAGTAAAATTAAAATAAACTATTTTAGCAGAGGATAGTAATCATTTTATATCAATTACTGATATTTTCAGGCAACAGACAATAATGGCAAAGGACACACAACAGCAGTGCCCCTCAGAATACTCCTTATAGATAGCAATGACAATGTACCACAATTTTCCAACATTAATTACCGTGTAGCAATAGATGAAGGAGCCAATAAATTTGAGCCTCAGCTACAAGTTCAGGTAAAAGATACATAATTTTTTATAGTCATTATCTCAATACATAAGTTTCTAAATAACTCAATATTGCTTATGTTACTCTTTACCTTGACTTTTATTATTAAAGGAAAATAGATATTAAATAGACTTGTGTGAAAAACTTAAAAATAGGTGGCAAATTTACTAGTTATAATGTAAAACATTTTCTTTTTTGCTCAAATAGGCAAGAGATTTAGATGTCACTTCAGAAATAACATACTCAATAGTGGATGGAAACACACATAATTTATTTGAGATAAATCCACACACAGGTGAAATTACAGTTGTCAACAATCTTGGCCTTGATATGACTAATGTTGCAAGTGATCTTATAAAGTTGACTGTTCAGGTAAGTATAAATTTAACCTTTATTGTTGTTATTGTTAAAATAAAATAAAGTCACAATTCATAAACAATTGAGTATATGCTCAATTAATTTAAAAACTGTCTTATATTTTCATATACATTTTTAATTACAGTAGATTTGCCTTTTTCCAATAATAGTCTTTGCATTCATTAAATATTAAAAATAACACATTCTCTAATAGTTTGAAATTAAACATATGTTAATTATCAGGCAAGTGATGGCACTTTCTCCAGTAGTTCAATGGTGCAAATAACAGTTCGAGATGTTAATAACAACCACCCAGTGTTTGAGAGAGAAAGTTACTTAGCATCAATTCAAGAAGATGCCCCATCAGGCAAGTAGAAGTAACAGTCTTAAGCACAACTGTGAATAATTAGAAAGTAAATAGTTTACTGCTGAATATAATAACATTTAACACATATTTAATATTTTTCTCATGTTATAGACCATAATTCTAAATATTACAGTAGAATGTTAAACAAATTGTGACTTATGATAAATACTATCATTTACATTACAGTTAATTTTGTTGCTGAAAAATGAGTTAAAATGTTTCCACAAAACATATTAAAATAATTTATTTCCTATTCAGGCACAACTGTAGAAACGATTCTAGCAAATGATGCAGACTCTGGTGTGAATGCAAAGATCAAATATCGCATTCAGAAAGGTGCATTTGATGACTTCAATATTGACGAGTCACAGGGAGCAATTACTGTTGCAAGGAAACTTGACTTTGATCAAAGAAATACTTACAATATAGAAGTTATTGCTGTTGATGGAGGTAATAAATGTTACTGTTTTCTTATGCACATTAAGTTCTAATTTCTAAGCATTCATGCAGTATTTTTTAAATTTAAGTTGAAATGAGACATTGTTTGATAATTTAGGTACGCCAATTCTAACTGGGACAACAACTGTGACTGTTAGTGTTATCAATAGTAATGACAGAGATCCATTCTTTGATCCTTCAACTCAGAGGGCTGAAGTAAGCAAATCAATTAAATTAAAATGAAAAAATATATATTTGTAATTTTAAAAAATAGTGTGTTTCTTAATTATGCTTATTTCAGGTCTCTGAAGATGCTGCCCCAGGAACAATTTTCTATATTCTCCAAGCTAAGGACCCAGATGTGAACACATCCGATGCACTGAACTTTGCTATTGTTGATCCAATTACTGCTGTTGACTGGAATGGCAAACAAGTTGATGAAACTGATGCTTTTAAGGTATTTTAAATAGAATAAAAAAATTTCAGCAACATGTTAAATATTAAATTATTACCTGTAAGAAAATAGTTCCCTCTCTTGGAGATACTTTAAAATTAAAACACTGATCCAACAGAATATATGATTTCAACAGTACAATATTTTATTAAAATTATCTGGATCTAATTGTTGAAGGATCTAGGAGACAATAAATCATTTAATGGGATAAAGAAAAAAATATTTATTACTGGCAAAATCTCAAAATCAATAACTACTATTGCTTACTGGTGATGGAGACATAAAATGTAATGCAAGAATAAATTACTTTTCACAGACCTTTTTCACTGTTGACCAAAGAACTGGAGAGGTTTCTGTTGCCAAGCAGCTAGTGAGAGATGTTGCTGCAATTGTTCGTTTAACTGTAACAGTTACAGATATCACTGCTCCATCACCACAAGAAGGAAAAGGTACTTTTAAGCATATGTATGACATATTTTTCTAGTCAGAAATAATTATGATAATGTCTTTTTTATTATTTGTTATTCAGGTATCCTGGTAGTCACTATAATTGATGTGAATGACTTCCCTCCAACTTTTGCAAGGCCATGGACTGTCAAAGATCCTCGGTACACTGTTAGCATTTTAGAAGAGCAGCCAATTGGATCAATTCTAGAAACATTTACAGCTACTGACATTGATTCAAAAATATCAGCTTACACAATACAACCAGAAAGTGAATACTTTGAAATAAACAATTTAACAGGTAATAAAACACTCCACTCTTAAAGTGATTATATTGCTTAATTTTTCTGAATTCACAAAAGTCTTATTAAGAGTTATGATAAGTTTATTTAAAATAAATTTCAATTCTCCTCCTGCAGGTAATTAATTTATTGCTGCATTTTTGTAATTAATGCATGTAGTTTTGTAAGTAATGTCATATTAACATTTTTATATAGAAAAAATTAGTATTAACATCAATATTAAATTATGTAATTTTTCTCCAGACTTCTTATAGTTGCAGTACATTGTTCTGCTCCCTTCTTCACCAATCACAAATATGAATTAAAAATTATTTTCAACACAATAGTAAGATTCAACTAAAATGCTTCATTTCATTCTTATTATACAGGAGTTGTCAGGACTAAAAAGAAGATAGACTACGAAAAAGTTAAAACACTCAATTTCACAGTTAATGTTGTAGACTCTGGAATTCCTCAAATGACCGCTACAGCAGATGTTACAGTCAATATAAAAAATATAAATGATATGGATCCAGTCTTTTCGAAGGTAATGTCAACTTTATTCTCAATTACAATGGCATATATTTTATCAATAATAAATTTTCACTTCTTCTGAATTACTGTAAAATTGTAATAGGATATTAGCTTTGCACTGAGGTTAAAATTGGAAAGATCAGAAATTAAAAATGGCAAAGTCATTAAAGAAATGGTTTCATTTGATCTAAATTTACTTATTTATTTTTCAACAGATTATCTTTATTTAATCACAGATATTATTCCATTTTTAACATAAATTATAACGAAGTAGGAATTTACAGTCCAACATGACTGATAACAAAATTTCAACACACACATTTCTACAACTATATTTATTAATATTTATTGTCAAAAATATGATTCTACTTATTATTATCAGATGTTATGATGTTGAAGGTACTAACATAAGTCCATAAAAAATTATTGGATGTCTGAAGAAAAGTATATTAAAATATATAAATGAATTGTAAAATTATTCATTAGCCAACATGTATCAAATAAATACATTATAAAATTATTTTTACCAAAAAAAATTAATTTAATGAAAAATAACATTTTTATGCCACATTGTAGTAATTATATTATTCAAATTTTCGTTTTCTCAAGAATAATGTTTACATTTCAATTAAGTTAAGTATTATAATATAAATTGAACAGTAATGTGTTTCTTAGGATAACACATTCTACTTATTTCAAACAATTCCAAAATGTATTAATTTGTGTAATGACATTTAATTTCAGCCATTTTATGAAGCTCAAATAAGAGAGAATTCTCCACCTGGAACACGTGTCACAGTAGTAAGTGCTTCTGATAGAGATGAAGGAGAGTTTGGCACTGTCAAGTACAGTCTTGTTGGAGAACATAGTGCAGACTTCAGTATTGGGCATGATACTGGTGAAATAACAGTGGCAAACCAGCAACTGCTTGACAGAGAGTCTATTCCAGAAATGATGATTCAAGTCATGGCTAGTGATGGAGCCCCAACAGAAACAAAAAGAACTACCGCAGTACCAGTAAGTTCTGTAGTAAATTAAACTTTTGAATACTGTTTTATAGTCAACAGTTAATGCAAGTATTGATTAAGATTGAAAAATTAATAGTTTCTGATTGTAAAGTACATAGGTTGAGAGTTGTACTTTGTAATAGTAATATATGTAAAATGCTGTTGTTAATCTTACATGGTATTACTTTCTTCTCCATGTCAGGTGCGCATCAAATTGATAGATGAAAATGATAATCCACCAGTCTTTAACCAAAAACATTACCCTGTTACAATAGTTGAAAATTTGCCTCTCTCACCTCCAGCTCCAATAGTGAAATGTCATGCTGAGGACAGAGATGAGGGAATAAATGGAGCTGTTATGTACAAGATTATATCTGGAAATACTGGAGGTTATTACATTTTATTCTCTTGCATGATGAATGCTTAAATCATTCATAATCTATCATAAATGCTTGAAATCGTATTGAAAGTATATTATAATTAATACTTTTGTTTGAAGCATAGTTTGACAAGTACCTATAGCTTTAACGCAAAAATAACTATTTTATCTTTACATAACTTTAATTGATATATGGGTTATAGAGTGAAATATGAATGCTCTAAATATATTGATTATGTTATTGATTTGATATGAACAGAAAATTTCGAGTCAACACTATATCTACAAAACATCTAACTAAGCTGTATTTTTCAAATATTTATACTTGAACATTTTGCTTTTACAGATGTGTTTTCTTTGGATCCTGTGTCAGGGATTTTATTTCCTGCAACATCACTAGTTGACAAACCACGACAGTTCCACTTAGTTGTTGAAGCTAGAGATGGAGATGGTTTAGGAATATTTTCAGATAATGCAACCATCAACATTACTATTTTGTCTGTGAATCAAAATAAACCAGAATTTATTATGCCTGCACTTGCAAATGCAACTGTTGAAGTACCTGAGGTAACAGAATAATCAATATAATTAATTCTAACAAAAATTTTTCTTCCATATTTAAGATATATATACTTCTTAAACCATCCATCACAGTAACTTGACTCCTATACTTTGAAATAAACTCTCAAATGATCCTATATTTATCGCATGTAACATTCAACAGAATGCTGGCCTGCCAAATTACCTAGTCATGACAGTGAAAGCAACAGATAAAGATGCTGGAGAAAATGGTCGTATCAGCTATCATCTAAAAGTAGGAAATAATATTGAACAAGAAACCAATGAATTTGTCATAAATTCTGAAACTGGAGAATTAAGAACTAAAATTATATTGGACCGAGAAGTGCAAGCTAAATATGAGGTATGTCATTTAAGTTCTGCAAACGTTTCTTAATTGTAGGTATTTGAGTAACTGATAAATGCAACTATGTTCACCTAAAAATTCCACTTTACAGCTTGTTCTTGTTGCAAAGGATCATGGATCACCAGTTGCATATGAAACTATGCACTTCCTTACAGTTCTTCTTGTAGATACAGATGACAATAAGCCTGAATTTTCTTTGGATGATTCTGTAAATCCTTACAGGTTTCGTGTCACTGAAAATTCAGTCCAAGGATTATTTGTAGGTTAGTAAAAATAAAAAAACACTATAAAGTAATTTTTTAATTTATTTTAAAATTTCAATGTTAGTCCTCTTAATAGCCTTCTTTTACAATTTAAAAAAATTAGTCAATTAGTAATAAAAATAAAATTGTATAAGTAAAATAACTCAACTTTCATAAAAGTATTCCATTTATCAGTATGTTTGCATAAATCATTACCAAGTGTATTAAATATATTTCAAGTATTAATTTTGGTTCTACCAAACATTGTAAATATAATATTAATATGTGCTAAACTGGCCTACACAAGTATTTTAGTTGCAGAATTTTATTATTTTCAACACTATGACACATCATTACATCAAGTAATTCAATTGCAGGTAAAGTCGAAGCAGTTGACCGAGATGAAGGAAACCATGCAAGAATATTTTACTATATAATATCTGGTAATGAAGAAGGAGGATTCCTGCTAGATAAGACTGATGGCAGTATTTTCACAAACAAATCATTTGATAGAGAAAATGATGAAGAATACACATTGTTCATAAAAGCAACCAATGATCCAGATTATTATCCAACCCAGGTATGTAATGGAAATGAAACAACTTTATCCATGTTAAAGTTAAATAATGAAATATTTTAAAATTACAATATTTTTTAGGAAGAGAAATATAACTTGCAAGAGGAAAGAGATACAAGCATTGCACAAGTACAGATTACAATTATGGATGTCAATGATAATGCTCCTGTCTTCAAACATTCTAATTACTATGCTGGTAAGTTTGAACTTCACCCTTCTGGCCATTAATTTATTGAAGAGACTAAATCAATTAGATGCTTTATCATTGTAAATGTTTTCTTCTCCTGTTAATACATATCTATTAAGGAGAGGAAGGATGTGGTATTGTAAAAATAATTGGTATTGATAAGATAGGAAGAGAACTAGTAAGAACTTTTTCATGTACAACACAGTACACCAGCCCAGGTCTTTCTCTCTCTCCTATTAATACCAATTGTTAATGTATGCATTGGTTTTATAAAATTTTGTTATTGTAACTCTCTAGTTCCAATTCTGTAGCATGATTTTCTTTTAGGTGTAAATGCCATGGCCAATATAAATGAGTTTGTTATAAAGTTATTGGCTCTAGATCCAGACTTGGGTGATAATGGTACTGTTTCTTACTTTATAACTGCTTCAAACTTATTTAAATATGGATCAAATAAATCATCAGGTTCTATTATTCCATCACCTTTCAATATTAGTGAAGATGGAAAAATTGTAACTGCAAACTACATGGCAGAATACAATCAGGACAGGTTTGTCCTTAATATTGTGGCTAGAGAAAAGTCTCCTCCAGAAAGAGAAGCTACAGCTAAAGTTCATGTGAGTTCTTATTTGTTTGTTTAAGTTTGTTGATTTATTTCATTTCATTATAATTACTGTTTGATAACACAGAAGAGTTGCTAAAATTTCCACCAAAACTAAGCATTTCCGAGGTCTTAAGATTAATAACAGCATTAATATTAATGTTTATATCCATGCTTTAAAGGTTCATATTTAATTCAAAACAGGTACCCTAAAAGCTTTCTCTAAATAAATAATGATTTCCTTTAAAACAGGTTTGGATTTTTGAGCCCGATCAGCTGATCCGTGTTATTTTATCAAGGCCCCCAGAAATTGTTAATGAAGAGCAAGATGAGATAATAGCGGAATTATCAAACATAACAAAAAGTTTGGTAGTTGTTGATGATATAAGATACCATGTTGATTCTTCTGGACATATTCACCATGACTGGTAACATTCAATAAATAAAGAATTTATTACTAAATACTGCATATGTTTATTTTATGTTGAAATATGTGTCAAATGTTTGCTACAGGTGTGACATGTATCTGCATGTAGTGGATGAACCAACACAGACTATTGCACACATACCTGATGTGTTGAAAGTTATAGATGCAAAATATGATTACTTAAAAGATTACTATGCTGGCTTTTCCATCCAAAAGGTTGTGGTGAGTAAATATTTAATAATAAAAAAATATGCTGTAGATATCTACCACCATTTGAAGGATAAAATTTGTAAAATAATGGCATGGATATAGAATATATGCATTTAAATATCTATGGAATATAACACATTTTATAATATTTGCAGCCTGCATTTGTTGGTATTCGTGAGGAATCATTTGATTCAGCCCTAGCAGCCCTGATAGCTTTACTGATAGTCCTTTTTGTGGGGTTGATAACACTTGTAGTCGTCTGCTGTTGCTTGAGGCATTGGTAAGTGTGAAAACAATACATATAGAATGTGCTGCAACTTGTATTATTTTATTTTTGAGGTCATTAGTGACCACTTTGGACAATGCTTTAACCAAATATTTATTTTAATAATATAATGGCATCAAGTATATACAATTTAAATCATAATAATCTTAAAATTTATTTGCAAGTTTTTATATTCTAAATAGCCAGAGTTCACCAATATAAATACTGATGTGCAAAAGAATAGTGTAAAGATGCATGTCCTTCATATTTAGGGATTTCATTGCTTTCAGAATATTAAATCTCAGTAAAATTGTACAATAATCAGGAACAGACTTACTACTAGGTCAATTTAGTATGAAATTTTCTTTTTAAGGGTTATATCAGTACCAACAGACTTAAAAAAGAAAGAAGCTTTAATTAAAAAAGAACTCCTAGAAGATTTAAATACAACAGAAAATCCACTTTGGATTGAACAGTAAGTCTTTAATCTTAGCTACATATATACTTCCACCTTTTATAATTCCTAAGTAAACATTTAATGTTCTCAAATTGTAGAAAACTGAAATTATATGAAGAGCAAGAGTTAACTATGCAAGTTTTCTGTGAACCAGAGAACTCAGGTGCAGCAGCACCACAACAACTTGGTTTAGACCGAAGAGACAGTGCAGATTTCTCACAGGTAAATGACCTTGGAGTAGTAATGCATAGGTAATTCATATAATTAAATATGTGGTCTGTATAAAGATAATTGGAATAATGTGGCATTGTCAAAATAATTGCCATGGAAAGGAAAGAGAGGAACATGGGTGCTTACCTGAAATTGAAGTTTGGTATCAGTGTTCAGAACAGAAGGGTGTTCTTCAAATTTATGACAGCATTAGCCTTCTTTTTCATATTTTCAAGGGAGGAAAAAGACTTTTTAAATAATTTCAATTAGTCATATATTTATCATGTAAGCAAGACATTCCAGAGAATACATTCATGAGAAATTTTAATTATATATAAAAATATATTCCATAAAAAGTACTTGTAATTTTTTCTAGGTCGATAACACATATGCAACTATACAACATCCACCTAGACGGGAAGCACCATCAATGATACCAATGCCTACAGAAGATCTGGGAGATTATGCTACATTATCTGGTGGCACTATGGCACATCATAGTGGCAGTGGTCATAGTTCTATGAGAGGAACTTCAAGACAAGTGAGTAGATTATTCATCCTTTATTTTACCAATTAACAGTCTTGAATGAAACAGCATTAATATACTAAATATCGAAGGCTTTTCTGGTGAATTGAATGAAGAAATGCTTCTCGGGCTTCCACACGGCCAATTTTTGAAGAGCAGCAGCATTTTTGCAGCTTTCACTGCCATCATCTTCCAGACTGTCAAAATGTCGCTGCTCTTCGAAATTACCCGGGTGGAAACACAAGAAGCATTTCTTCAGCATTAATATATTTGGCTATAAACTTGTTGTGATGATATTAGTAGATTCAAGTACAAAGCAAAGTCACTGTTGTGTGATGTCAAATACATTTCTATCTCTCTGTCCTTTCCCCATTAATTATATATATATATATGAGATAGAAAATGACATTGTCATGTTTAAAACATCGGCTAGCCGATCACTGGAAATGTCTTCCTAACTTTCTGATGAAGGGGGCGGTGCCTCCGAAAATTCAAGTTCTCTAAACCTCACAAGGTGTCTACCATCTCAGGTAAGTCATCTTCTTTCTATCTCTCTGTCCTTTCCCCATTAATTATATATATATATATATATATATATATGGTAATTCTTATCATCAAATATGGTCACCACATTGAATTCCAATTGTTAGGGGTCTTATTCTCCAGGAGAAAGAATTAGATACTATTTATTCTCAAGTTAAAAAATTAAGTGTTTGCATTTACTCTAGATGCTTGAAGCCACCATGGGGTTCCAAGGGTCAACTTTCCAAGTTCCTGAACAATCAATACAGAGTAATGGGAATTCGAATGGATTAAGGCCTCGAGGAGCACTTACCATAAATAAAGATGGGCAACCAGAGTTCGTAGCTGAACTTATTTAAGGTAAGAATAGAACCAAATAGGGCATTTTTTTAAATAAAAATTATTTGTTATAACTAATACTTTATTTTTTGTTACAGATAATAAGAATCTTTTAACTTTACTACACATTGCAAACTGGTTTGAAGCACAATTCCAGTGCAAAACTTTTGCTGTATACCAGATTTCTAAGACGTTATAAGTGTCCTACAAGACTTAATGTACATAAATTTGATGAAAATAGTCACCACTCAATAAATACAATTTTAAAGAAAAATCAGCTCCAAGAAGAGCCATGAGAGTTTATAAGAGTGTTGCATAGTTTGTGTTAATACATTTTATGAAGAAATATTTATATACCTTATGAAGAGACAGAAGTGAAATTTTGATAAATGCCCCGAAATAAATCATTTTTATACATATTTCGTGCCTCTAAAGGTGTTAGAAGTTTGTTACTGACAGAAGAATATTGTGGAGACATTTTATCATTGTTTCCTTAGAAATAGATGGCATAGTTAAAGAATTATCAAGTCACAAAATAAATTATATGAATATTTGTGTTCCCTGTATGAAACATAAAATATTGTTTATTTTTTGTAACTTCTGTGCTTAATTTGCTACGTTGTCAGCAAAATTTAATTACACCTCAGATGTTTGAGTAAATGCATTTTATCTGTGCCACAAAAATGAAATATAATATTTATATTCATAAAATCAAGATTATAAACAGTCAGAAACATAAGATAAATTTATCTTCCTGCTGACTTAAATAATTATTTTAATATCAGAGTAGAAAATATTTTATCTTAATTTAATAAAACATTGTATGATAAAATTTTTTCATAGAAATATGAATAAAATAAAGAAAATGTTGTGTCATATCAACAGCTGGATCAATGTAACTTTCCATTTCTATATATAAGTAAAATGTTTCAATTTCGTTGTAACAATCCATATTTTACAAACTGATAATAATAATTTTGTATTATTTTTTCAATTCTGTAATTTATACATTGTTAATTGTGATATAAACAAATAAAAGCATCTGTTGCTAAAAATAACTTGTTACATTTATTGACTAAATAAAGTTTTATGTTATGTGCAAGGATAATATACATTCCCAAAGGAAACCCCTTACTTTGTGCAAAAAGTGTACAAATGTAAAGAATAATAAATTCTGTAACAATGTAATAAAGTATTTTTTTGAAATTGTAAACCTAAAAACTTGTGTAAACTAGAAACAATAAAAGGGGAACATAAAGCTACTATTTCCATTCTTCAGTTACAATCTTTCATTATCTCATAATATTACCAACATCAAAATCCTCATTGTTGACAGTGTACTTGTCATAGAATAATTTTAATTATATAGTCCATATACTTATCTAGGTGTCTACATATATTGTTCATCATAAACTACATCGTAGCTTTTACAATCACATATTTCAATCAAGTTTTAGGCAGGAGCATATAACTTTGTATTACAAAGAATACTATGTAACCTTCATCAGACTCAGTGATATGTCTTATTTTTACAATATTTGCAAATTTAAGTTAATTTTTGCAGAAATATTAAATTCTGATTCCCAATTAATATACAGATCAGGATTTGGTAAGTATATTGTTTGTTTGTCCCAGTAAAATATGGATTTATTCCACTATTAACAAATTGTTTAATATAAATCCAGCTACCCAAGGATGTACATCTATTAATTAACCTTCCTGTATAGATTTCGTAATGTTCTTCTTCTTCTATTTATGTACTTTAATTCCATGTCTTAATAATGATAATCATTTTTGCACAAATGATTCATTCTTCCCAGATATGATACAAAACTTTTAAATATTATTTAATTTGTAGTAGATAGCTCGTTACCATTTCTCAACACTCTTCTTCTCTCGAGCACATTCTCCTTCTTTCACTAAATGAATATTGTTCACTATCCACACTGTAAAGAGGGTGGGTAGTGTATTGTGTAACTATGAGGGGATATAAATAAATAAATGGCATTAGCAGGTGCAGTCACTGTCAATTTATAAAATTGTGATGTCTTTCAATACACACACTGTTAAACATTACTGTCCTGCATCTACTTCCTAACACACACTAACAAACAGTTTTGTCTATCTCTTAAACTACACTTCTCAAACAATCCTCTTGCATAATTAAAGATATCTCATCTTGTGGAAAAGAATCCTCTCACTAAATTACTTTTATCTTTCAAGAAACATTGTAAACATATTTTCTTAAAATTTCTTATTACTTATGGCATATCATTTAAGCAACATCATTCTACAGAACAAATTAAATGTAACCAAGTTCTTATACATATATTTTTATAGGGGAAGGGTATTGAATTAGAATTGCATGATGGAGATGAAAGTAAGTATGGAAAACAATAACTAAAATGCATCAATTAATGCAAAAATATTTCCCCTTTATTTACTATAAGTACATTAATAAGGAAAAAGTATTTGCTTTCATAAACATGGTTTAAATAATACTACAACCACTTTTCTGGCGCACAGTCCTCTAAACTGAATTCACGTCTTGTCAGATATAGGCTTAGTCCTTAAAATTTGTTCTACCTTCGATTTGAGCCCTTGAGCAATATGTTTATAAGGATTTGTAAGTTCACTTGAGGTATCTGGAATTCGAAAGAAGCGCCTAACTCTGGGTGATAGCAGAATTAGATTTTGCCCTAAACCATAAAAACTAGATGTTGTCCAATACAAAACAATGCACTGAAAAGAAAATAATTTTCTTAATAAACAGAAAAAGTAACTATGGAATGTTACCAACAAATTAGGAAATTTAACTCACAGATGGGACTTGGGTTCCGAAATATCCAATTACTAGAACTGTCACTCTGAAAGCATTTGTGAATAATATCTTTAGTTTACTTGGCTGATTCATCTTTGTAAGTGCAGAAATCTGTAAGCAAAACCATACAGTAAATGGAATAATGTTCAGTATACCCACAAACAGCATAATTCAGGAGTCTGAAAAATAAACACAGCTTGCCTAACAAAAGTTTTAGAAATTTTAATTCTAATATAGATTCAAAATATAAAATTTAAATATTTGACAAGATATATAATAATAGAAAGATATGAAGATCTAGTAGAATATGTTTTTAAAAATAAGTTCTTTGGCTTAAAATCTATTATAGAAAAAATATTGCCAGCGTCTTATGGCTGATAATTCAATCAATCAAAATAGACAGTCAAATGTACTAACATACTAAAAAACATAATTCCAAAAATGTTTAAATTTTATAACTAATTCTATAATATTTTTATTATAAAATTTAAGAATTTTCTTGAATTTTATTATCAACAGCATTATGCTTGTTAGCTCATTAAATGCTAAAGTAATGTCACAGTAAAGAATGCCTTTTAATTCAGTTTGTATTTCTGCCTTTGGGCCCTCAGTTTTCTTGTAATTTGTATTTGAAATGTACAATCACAATGAAATATTATATAAATACTTTTCAACAACACATTCTGATCCCACTTCATTTACAATCAAATGGAAAACCATTTGACAGTGCCAACCTTATTTGCTTAACAAACTTCAAAGCTATGGATGAAAATAAACAATTCAACAGCATAAAGCAATCTTATTTATATAAAAAATTGACATTGACACTTTTAATTAATAGGTTACTAATTAATTTGTAAGAATAGACTTGTTAATTGTTCTCATAATAGAAATCATTAAAAATATTATGTTCTTCAATGAAGATGATGAATTTTATTAATTCTGTGATTAAGTTTTAGTTATCCCAGTTTGAGTCTAACCTCAATATTTGCTAAATTTGCAAATATGAACATTATAGGCAAAATCATCGTGGAATCTGCAATGAGGAGGTTCTGGAACCACCCAAAACCCTCGGAAGCTAGTTCCATATTAGCTTGTTGTACACCTGAAAATAAAAGTAATTCTTTGGCATTATTATATTTACTGATTTAAATAAAGATTTGTAGAAATAAATGAACTACATGTTTAGTGGGTATTTTGTTGGTTATGGACTAGATGAATATGTTTTATTCCTTCACTCTTTAATTACTGTGTTTTAGTAAAAACTGACACACAGTAGACAACTATTGCAACTACTCTTCAAACAATGGAATACACATGCAATAAAATGTAAATTGAAAACAATATAAATTTGACTATACTATAAATATAAATTATGCAATAACTTACTAACGTCATTGGGGGGTAACATATAAACTATATTCCTTAGAGCTGAAGAGTAACACACCCAGAGGGGAATTTGAAATAATAAAAGCAAGGTTGCCTTAAATGGGTGACAATTATCTCGTAATATAAGTTTGGTCTTCTGTTTTCTTACCTACAATATGTTTGAAATTGGACAATCTGAGAATTATTTTCAATAAAATCATACAAAGTTACAGGAAAAGTACATTTACTTAGATAAGCATATCAATACACTTACTGATCTTCTATACACAATAAATGCTTCTTTCTTAGTCCAACCAAATTTTTTTATTGCAACTGCTGTTTCTTTATTCAGTTCCTTGACAATGTCAGTCATTTCCTTCATTATATTTTCATATTTTGCTATAATGTAACTCTGAAACATGGCATAATAACAGATTTGCTAACATAAACACATATGTAAAATTAGATATTGCTTCACATTTCCACATATATTAATTAAAAAAAACATATTTCACTAATATGACTAGAAATCGATGTCAGTCTTCAACAACAAC
This sequence comes from Eucriotettix oculatus, assembly GCA_034510155.1. Taxonomy (NCBI): domain Eukaryota; kingdom Metazoa; phylum Arthropoda; class Insecta; order Orthoptera; family Tetrigidae; genus Eucriotettix; species Eucriotettix oculatus. Next base: position 46,017,186 of record CM067382.1, read on the forward strand.
AAAAAAACTTACTTGATGAATTGTCAATGGAAAAGTAATTCCAAATCGCAATAAAACGGAGGTGAGGACAATCGTTCCCCACCATGGTAAACCTGTTAAATCATGAAAGTGTACAAGTAATTCTTGTAAGGTTAATACAGGTTTACTTTCTGACAGAAATCTTATAACCATTGGTCCCTGAGATGTAGAAGAACAATGTCTGGTTTGATGTGATACAAGTGATCCATTGAAAGTTGAGGTTAGTAATTTGGAACCAAACAATGTTCTCTGAACACTATCATGTTGTTTACTTTCTTTATCTTTAAATGAATTTATACAATGTAAGCTGGAATATGAATGTCTGAGATTATTTTTTAAAATCGGAGAATTGTTAAACTGCCAAAAGAAACACAGTTTATGAACATTCAAGTCCGTGTAAAGAACTCTATACATTATTCTAAAATAGTTAGTACATCAAATTGAGTTTATGAATTGGCTAAAAAATGTAAAGAAATACATAAACTGATGTTTATATATAAATTTAAAACAAGTTGGTATGTAATGACAGTCGACGATTCATTAAATATTTTTTTAATAATTATTAACTTGATGTTTATTCCACTTGAGAATAAAAATTGATTTCAAAATACTGAAGCATTTCCTGGCCATTACAAGTGTCTGTCACTTTTACAATACTGTTCGTTTTAAATATACAACAAACAGCTGATCATAAAAGAATTAACAACATATAGATCAGCTGATTTGAAACTCGTGCCAAAAGTTGAACTTCTTTCGTGTATTATCTTAGAACGGAAACGTCTGTAGGGTAGTTATTTACTTGAAAATTAAATATAATGACCAAAATTTGTAATAAATTTCTGAGTTTTGGCAGCTTTACATTAATTTTATTTAATATAAGTCAGAATAAGATTCCACATTTCCAAAAGGTCATAAACCAATAAAAGTCCAAGATAATATAATTTTACAAATGAAGATTGCTAACAAGACCGAAATCTCATATTTTATATGTTCGCGTGTTATTAATAAATTGTGAAATTACTAATGACGTTTTGTTGGTTCAAAATTCTATGGATAACAAAGTTCCACTATAACATATTGGTCCCCTATTTTATTTATTAAATAAAAAATATAATGACAAGAATTAAATAATTCTAATAAATTAAATCATTACATTACAAAATAAACTAATTCCTTTAATTAACAGTTCTATAGTTCCCAATATCACAATGTACTTCGCTCAGAATAGACAGTGGGTAAAGCAGCTACGTAACGCATGAAATCACAAATCGGGCGACAAATACATGGAATATTACGATTGTGATAAGGAGGAATATTTCACTAAATGGTTTCCAATTTCAATTAATTTTCAGTAAAAACAATAGAAAGGATAATAAACGCGGAAATAGTAATCCAGCATTGCATAGAGTCCAGTCGCAGTCACTAGGAGCTTGTCACTTGCTGATATGGCAAAAACGTGACGTGGACATACAAAAATGATTAGTAATACAACTCGATTAGTAACAGCCTCCCGAAGTCAATCAACCTTTCAACATATTGTTCTTCTGTCCACGTTGACCACGTCTTCCTCTTATTTTGCTGGCGATATTGTAGTATTAGGGGCGTCAGAGGAAGACTTGGAAAACATAATAACGTGGTCCTAGAGAAAGAGTACAACATGATAATAAATAGAGGGAAAACCAATGAGATGGAGTATAGTATGGCAAATATTGAAATAACAAGATTGGGAAGGGATATTTTTAATAAAGTTAAGGAATTATACGACTATGGCAGCATAATAACTGGGGATGGTAGAAGTAGACATAAAGAGTAGGATAGCATAGGCAAGAAAGGCTTTCGTAAAAAAGAGGAATATACGTACAGGTAATATAAGGATGAAAATTAGGAACTTATTACTAAAAATGTTCGTATAGACTGTGGCGTTATATGGATGCAAAACGTGAACGGTATGAGCTGTAGAAAGGAAAAGAATAACTTTTGAAATGTTGTGCTATAGAAGAATGCTGAAAATCAGATGGGTGGGTAGAGAAACTAACCAGTAAGTTCCAATAAGAGAATAGAGAACAATATGAGGATATTTGACCAAGGGAAGGGATACTTTAATAGGCCACGTTTTGAGACATGAGGGTGTGGTAAAATTAGCATTTGAGGGAAGTGTGAAGGGTAAGAACAGAAGATGGAGGTGAAGAGTGGAACATGCTAGATAGGTTAGGGACGTTGTGGGATGTAGTAGTTATGTAGAAAAGCAAAGGCTTGCGTAGCATATGTCTGAATACTACAAAAGCAACATTTTGGCGCAGACTTCCTTATTTGTCTCAATTCAAAGCATTTTGAGGAGATGAAGAGGGAAATGCGGAATATACCTATGGTGTAAAGCACTTAACAATCGGCGAAAGGTTCAGAGAGTGCTGCTGGTCTGTAGTTCTGATAAACTTTTATATGCAAAAGCTACGTCTTGGCTTCAAAGCACAATCGATCCCATACTATACAGAATTCAGTGAGGGAGCTCTCATCGAATCATATAAACTTGATAATGGATGGCTGAACGCGATGTTGCGAGGTCTAATAATGTCATTGTTCTTTTGTACAACAATGGCAGTGAAAGGAGTTGTTTCTGGGGTAACTCATCATTGACAACCCGGCTCGTGACGATCCCTGCGATGCTACGCCGGTTGCCGGTCAAATGCCTGGGGCACGCAGGAATGACCCAGTGTACCCCGTCTGCTGGAAAACATACCAACGGCGCCTTGGCATACGGGGTACTGGGTCCGCCCTCAAACGCCACAAAGGCTGATGTAAAAAGTGCATTCTACCGTTTGGCTAAAGAGGTACATCCTGACAGCAATCGGAACAGCGATGTGGCATCACGCAGGTTCGTCGACATCAAACGTGCATACGAGACCCTGAGCCGGGGAATGTCGTATTATTGGCACGATAAAAAGCCCACGCCACCGAAGTCAATTGCTTCCAATAACGAGCAGCAGTCCAAAGTGTATTCCGGACAACGAGCCACCATTCAAATCTCATTAAAGCAAGCCGCCGTTGGTATGAAGGGCTACGCAAACGTTTTAGTAAAATCTGACTGCCCTAAGGAATGTTATCAAATACCAAAATTTACAGGTTTGTTGTTGATTTCTCAATCGCTGCCAGATGTATAATTATTGGAAGTTGAATTGTGAACACACAATTTGTCTTAACTAATGAGAATAAAGTCAAGTGGAATATGAATAGGTCTTGGTAACTAGCTTGCTGTGGCAGAATATGGCTGTTGTATGAGTTTTGGGTTCCAACTGGGTGGCGCTAGACAGTCAGGACTATCCATCGACATCCATCCACATAATCTAATTGGTCTAAATTATGTAAAAGTACTTCAGTTCCATCTAAATCGTTGCAGGGAAAATAATTTGTTGAAAAAGAGCTGTTTCTGGGATTTTATTGACTTCTTTTACTATTTTACTCATAAAGTATGGAAATGAACATGGATGCACTTAAATTTTTGTTGAAGATGAAAGATTTATTCAGCTATTTTAATTAATTTTTTTAAAGATCTAGGTTCAGTAAGGTTTATGTATTAAAAAACGAATGCTATAACTGAAAAACAATTGTCACAAATTTTAAATAAGTATTGATGCTATAGCAAAAATTGTCAAGCTGATTAACTCTTATATTTACCATTATATAATTTTGTCTCCTTTGGTATTTTGCATATCTGATCTGATCTGATGTTTCTAACATGTATATTCAACATTACAATGTTATATAGTTATTAATAATTCCTTCAGTAAATCACTATTTTATATAATTATCATGTTCCTCACTCAAAACCATCTCCCTTCTTTCAATACTAAAGCACGTTGCTTATTTACAACTCTGTCACAATAAATTGTCATGGTATCGAATTACTTTTGGACTCCCAATGATCTCAATATATGTAGGACCATTAAGCTTCCTCAATCTTTGTTATGTCAAATTATTCATTGTGCTTCATCTCATGTTATGAGAAATTGAAATTAGTTCAGCCTTTACATCAGTCTGAAATATTTTTATCTAATCAGGTACAACAACTATGTCATCTCAATTTATTGAATTATTTTTATTTGTGCTTTCAGGAAATGGGAAATGTACAACATGTTGTGGCCAAGGTTATTTGGAGAAGAAATGTTACATACATCTAGAAATCCCACCAGGTGTCCAAGATGGACAAATCTTAATGGCAAAACAGCCAAGAGGTAGGTCAACACTTTTAAATGATAAACATTATTGTAAATATATTTTATATGCATCAGCTATCAGAATGATTGAAAATCCTTTTGCTTACAGTTATTGCTCAATTAAATTTTAGTTTATTCATTGTATTGTATTTCTTATAGACTTTGTCATTTCCATTACAGATTTCCTATTTTATTTTATGTTCTTCTTATCTAAACAAATATAACTTCAACAGTTCTATGACTATTTTATTTAAATTAATGTGATGTTGGTAGGTATGTATAATATATATAATTCAATAAGAGGATAATTATGGTGAGTTGTGGAAGGTTATGGATGTTTTAAATGCAGCATAGCCATATTGTGCTGCCTAGATGGCAACCATGTTTTGAAGAAGTAACGAGGTTCACTGAAATTGTGAGTACCGCATAATATTCACACCTGGCATGGTTTTCACAGATGTGAGAGCATATTACATTCGCAAAATTGGACCTTTCCAGTACTCAATTTTTCATAAAGAGAAAATTAACACGTATGAACTATATTTATGTAATTTCATTGTTTTGTCCAGGAAATCCAGTGCAAATAACCGTCAATGTGTCAACATCAAAAGACTTCTTCAGAAGTGGTGATAATGTTTACAGCTCTGAAACTATTACACTGGGTAAGGCTCTGTTAGGAGGAGATCTAGTCTGTCGAGGAATTGACGGCAAGGAGACTACTGTGAAGATAGAGCCTGGGCAAGATATGATAAACTTGAAAGGTCATGGATTGGGTGGAAGAGGAGATCACTTGGTGCAACTTGTTGTCAAAGTATCAACCAAGCCCAGTTTCATATTTAGTTCTGTAAGAAAGGTCAGTCTGTTTATGTTTATGCTCTTATTTAATTCATTTGATATTCTAAAGCAAAATTTCTTATTTTCTTATTGTTATTTTGAATATAATTTCATAGCATTCTAATGGGATTTAATGATATTTTTACTGTGATTTAATGATAAGTTAATGTTATATTAAAAATTGTAGAATATCTATGAAATATGATTTTTATTTAAATGTAACACAGCATGAGTGTAATAATTTTAATATCCATAAGCAAAATCAACAATGTAAATATATTAATCATGAAGAAATAGATGTAACATATTAGATTATAGGCCTACTGTATCTGAAGCCATATACCACTATATTATGTAGTCATGGTGCTGTTCATAATGACAACGATAAACAAAACTATTATTAATATTATTGAATAATTTTATTATTTTTTCCACAGATGTTTTCTGAGATGGTAAAAGAGTCCAAAAGTGTGGATAATGGACTGATGAGACGCCCAGACTGTTCTCTTATGCCACTACCAACTGACAATAATATCGATATTGAAAATGACTTTATAAAAGCTCTTGCAATGCAAACCCTGAATACTGATGAAAAACCACTGAGTCAGTATTATTGTAAGACTCCTTTGTATGATTATTTAAATTGTAGAACTTTAGATAATTATTACAAACTGCAATCTTATCAATCATAGAATATTTTTTCAACAGTTGATGAATGCATGGAATGATTTGTTGTGAAGAAAATATATAATTCAGTAGTTGTTTTAATGATTTAAGTATATGTACTCAGCAATTTTTTTATGTTAATGAAAATCAAAATTGTGAATTGCTGATCGTTTACGAACAAGTGTGTATTTGTAGGTCCTATAAGTGTATCAATGTGGAATTTTACATAAACTGCCAGATGTTTTTTTTGGAAACTATTTTATTATCCATCTAAGTTATAGAAATATAATTCAAATTTGTATTCTAAACACATCATGATGTATTAAAATTTCCTAAATATAAATTATAATATTAAATTCTCTGAAAAGTCGTAATATTTAACTTAATGCAGTGAGAGAGTTGTCACATTTTGAAAATGGTAGTCTTTGAATTAACACAAGGAACGGCTATTTAGGGTGAAAATCAAATTAAACATGCAATGCCGTCAGTCTAATTTCATTTACGCATTTCCATCTTTAAAACTACCTAAGGAATAAATTGGTGTAATCAAATCTTTCAATGACACATTAGCAATAAGTTTCTTTGTTAAGTCCAAACTTAAGTTGTGACGATTTTTGTTTAAAGCGAGACATTTGCAAGTTTAATTCATAGGTTAAACAAGGGGATGCTATTAATTTGGGTAAATAAGGTAACTTTGAAAAATTTTGTTCACCAATTACAATCCATTTAAATATCGATCTATCGCTGGCTAGTAACTATCTTGCCACTTATTATCTTTGGATTAGACTTCATGTTTATAAATAGCACATGGGAGAAAGTGATGGGAGCTTCCGCTATCATGCGTTTGTACTTTCTCTCCGGGGGTAGCTCAGAGCAATCTTAAATTGAACTTTATGAAGACTAAAATGTAGCCTTCAGAAATGTACTGCAGGAAAAAAATCGGGCGTGTCATTTCAAGTGTAAAAAACAATTCGTTTCCGATTTAAACATTTTTAATTTTTTCACAAAATTTGTGTGCTGTGCAACTAAAATAATGGGTGAAAGTGTCAGCAAATTTATTAGTGATTACTGCAACCCCGATACTGTAGCAGTAAATGTTCGATCACTTGTTGGAAGGAAGAGGAAAAGGGATGATGATTTCGACGGAGCTACAGAGTCCAATTTTATTTTAGAAAAAACTATGCACACACCAAAAAGGTAAATATAAACAGCATCCACTTACAAAAACCTATGTACACAACATATAGATACTATCCATTAAAATAATTGATTTGTCATCAATAATACATTTTTTTATTAATGGAGAATCACCAGACCAATAAGTACAAATTTGAATTTTAGTCCTCATCGTTTAACATTTGCAGAAATATTAACTTCACCTAAATAATTAAAATTTAATCATGATTATTATGATCTGCCCAATGACGTACATTAGTTTTAGATGTACAATTGATAGGAGACCTTCTGTGGTCCAGTGGCCAGCATCATAGCCTCACAATATGGGGGTCCCAGTTTCAAATCCCAGCATGAGCTTGGATGTTTGTGCTGTCAGGGCCACAGACTTTGTTTAAGACTGCTGGGGAATCGATACGCTGACCGTGTGTTACTCAAAGTTCGGAATGTTTCTTGTGAGATGACAGTCCGCAGTTGACATGGTAGTTCAAGGCAGTTGAATGGGTTGCAGAGCCAAGGAATATTCACAATTAGTGACCATATTAAATTATATTGGTTATATTTTCTCTGACACATCAATGAAACACCCTTTACCAGTTAAAGCAGAAGGAAATATTTTTCTTTCCCAGATGTTCATCTATAACTCTGATACCAATGTTTAACTAGAACAATTAAACTACCTGATATTCAAGGCTTGGTTAGGATTATAGATATGTATATATATTATTGAGTCAGCTCCTCTTTAAGTATATTTTTTAGTTCTGACTTATGAATTACAACTTTCTTCGCATGTCCAATTCTGTAATAATTTACATTCTGATTAAGAGGAATACTTAAAGAAAAATTTAATCAATCAAACCTATTGCCTTACATAGTCGAGATTAGATTTTATTGATTTTTTTTTAGTTTTGCTCGCGCGTTATTTAGATTTTAGAAATTTTATTTTCGGTGATAAAATAATACTCAGCCTGTAATTTTAATCTGTTGAAATATGGGTTAAGCACTTATGCTATCATAAGTCTCACTTGCTATTTTATATCTCTTAGTCAAAATGACAGAAGAAAGTGTACATCGTTATTAGCGTTTTATTTTTCTTGTCAATTATTACGTACTGGCTAACAGTTTGTCCCGTTACAGCTCTGTAAACGAAGCGATTTGACACTCCGAGGTTTGAAGAAAACGTTTTTGATTTTTGTTTCTTGTCCCCAGATCTCTCCAAGAGTACCCTTCGCTCGAAGATGCTTTATAAATTATTATCCATTCTTTTCGTGTTCATTGCTTTAGTTATCACAATCTTAAGTAATTCTTCTTCCCTAAATAAAAGAACTACTTCAATTTCGAGCAGCCAGGTCAATATTTTCTAATCTGCATACCATAAAACTCCCTATCTACGAATACAATCGCCGCAAAGGTAAAGTTTGCGCAAGGCTTGGTTGCTCAGTTGGGAAAGATTTACCAGGAGCCCAGCGAATCGTAGCAGTTATTTTCGTAATATTTTACTCGAATATTAATTAATCATGGAGCTATCAGTTTGAACTTTTTGAACCATTCTTGGGAGAAACAAAATGTCATACAATTGAAATTGTTTTCCTCTCCACAGAAGTGATCTTAGTCCAGAATCAAGCAGAGAAACCAAAGAACTGGCGTGGCTATATAGATCAATAAGGGACTAGAATGAGTTGCCTGCAAAATATACCAGAGCCTTTCCCTCCGATTAGAAAAAAGGTTAATTATATTGTAAATGTTACAAAATTTAACTATCTATCTATCGAAAATTCAAAAATGTTTCGTGTCTTTCTTCTTTTTGGAATTTACGTGGGGTACTTGAATTTTTAAGTAATCTTAGGCCTTTTTTCCCTACAAGTCTGTTCAATTATCGTAACTGCTAACGGGCGACTGCTCATTTGTAATGTAAAATATGTACAATATGAAAATTATCCTTTTGTCTAGGAACTACGGCAAGTGTCTGTGTCATCAGTATACTAATGAGTATACGATTGCATACTCTGGATTTGACTGCGTTTAGTAGCATTTATTTCTGTAAAGATTACTCGTGTTCCCAGTTTTGGTTTTTAACCCGTGACGAAGAAAATAGTTTGAAGGATCTTCCTTTTTATTCTTTTCAATCACTTCTCGTTTGCGCACTTTTACTTTACCTCTCTTAGTTTTCTGTTCTCCACACAAGAGACAATGGAATACTCTTTATCATTGCATTAAAACAGAAGGAAATATTTTTCTTTCCCGGGTGTCCATCTAGAACTTTGTCTACGTCACATTTTTATGAATGTCATTGAAATATATTTGAATTATTTCCGATTTAACCTCAAATTTCTTCCGGTGACCAACTCAAAACTTCAAACTCCAAGTTCTTCTTCTATTAACCTATGTTTATATTTCGTTCTGAGTGTAAATGAGGCAATTTGTAAATATGCTTGAATATGTATAATTTTAACTGTAAAGCAAAGGGCACATACATGACAGAACGCGAATATTTCCTTTCTGTCCCTAGCACGTCTTTCGTCATTGTTCTGTGAATAGGCTGCTTTAAAGTCAAGGTCTAGCCAGTTGTAGTGTGGGCTTTGGTTTGCTATGAATTTTTAAGCAAAGGTCATGTAATGAAGGCAATTACGATATCTCCTGACACAATGGTTTAGAACAGTGATGGGCAAACTACGGCCCCCCGAAATGTTTCTATCCGGCCCGCGCGACATTATTCTTAATCTGACGAATAAAAATAATAATACAGGCTATATGGGGTGTAACAGCACCCTACTATCCGACGATAGCCAGATTAATCGACCGTTTCCGTGAAATAGGATCAAGTTGAATAGTATATCAGGGGTTCCCAACCCCCCCCCCTCGAAGGCGCCATTTTTTTTGGGGGGGGGAGGGGCTACATGAGGGTGATCCTGAAACAAGCAACTCCCCTTTAATAGCGTAGGAAAGGAATTGAAAAGGAGGGATGTGGAAGGAAGAGCAAATTATTTTTCGGTTCGACATATCTGTGTGAGTCCTAATTTTAAAACATGAATTTAATAAATTCAAAATGTAGATCTCTACTCACCTGAAAATTTTATGATTACTAACAGGAATATCGTCAGGTTCAACTAATTATGGGGCACTGGCGTCATGAATCACACAGAGATTAATATTTTTATATGAGTAACGTTTTTTATGCTTTCTTTTTGCAAGTAGTGTATTTATTTTTATTTATTGATTATTTATTATCCAAATCAAATTATATTTATCGTTAGAGATAAGAGGTGGGTCGTCTTACTGATAATGTTGATGCGTTGTAGGGTACAAAAAAGGTGGGAACCCCTTTACGTATATTAACGAGCTCTGAATCCCTCACACGGCTTCCTCATTCAATTTATTAGCCAGATGTTTTGGCAGCATCGAGGCCTCCTGTACGCATGTTACGAAAACAGTTTCGTGGCGATTGTTTCAGCCGCAACTTTTGCAAGGTCGCAAAACTCGACTTTCTCTAACCGCTCGTATAAACTGCTGGTGAAAGTGGACAGACCGCCCAGTTTACCACGTCGGAAGGTTTTGTTGACGCGTTTCATTTGTTACTGAGGCCCCTGACCCCTCTTCCCATCTACTGTGATTAGAAATATCGATCGCAACCAGAAACGGGACACACCCACCTGGACGTCGAACTCCGGGCTTCGGTAATTTGCCTCCCGTCTTACCTGAATCCCGCATGATTGCTCCTTCTCCTTAAAACATTTCGTCAATAATCAGCAAACAACAGTTCCTCAATTTCTAAACTTGATCCCCCCAAAAAGTAGAACTTCTCTGTATGATTTGAAATATCGTCACGCCTTGTAGAACTGTAATTTCAGCATCAATAATTATATAGAATTGAATTAACGATTAATTCACGGACAAACCAAGCTTTTTATAGTAATATACGACGTTTCATTCACAATTTTCGGACTTCTTCAGGTGAAAGCATACACATACATTGTTGAACCTTATTTTGCCAGACAAATATTTTTTACAACCAATTCTGAATTTAAACTGATATATTTAGTTTAAATATATAAGCTTGATTTAACTTATAAAAATTATTAATATAAAAAAATTATAGTTCTTTTATGAAAACTATTTGTTTTTATTTTTACTTAAATTGTTTAATGTTACCTTACCGTTGAAAAAAATACTATATAGCAGTATATGCGTATTGAACATAAAATTTCCATATGAAATGTGCGCGATCGAATTTATTATACTCAGGAGTATAATTGGGTTAGGTTACGCCTTTTCTCAAGTTGGTATTGAAATATGATTATCTAGCGAGCGAATATTTTTGAAGTCGACAGGAACATTTATCTTAAACTGTAAAAAGATTTAAGCATATAAATTCTTCGGCCCCTGTCGTTGAAATTTTGAAGTATTTTAATTAATGAACTGAGGAGGTCCCGAAAGTTGGGGGACAAAACGTTTTCAAATTAAATTATTCCATTTCTGACTTTTGGCCATTTTTTGTATTTTATTAATAATGTTAAGGAATTTTTATTAAAATACTTTATTTATAATAAATGTAAGTTTTAAAATCCTAATTTGATTAATTAAATTTCGTGTTTGGGCCCTAATGATGGTCCAGGCTACGACCGAAAATGTAGAATGATAAATTACATTATTATTAAAAAAACTATTTTTGCTACTTCTTTTATTCAATATTCGTAAAGTAATAAACTCAAATTTGGAGGCTTAATTCTGGAATGAGCAAACATTACAATGATTCGTGTCTTTGATAACAAATTTATGAAGTAATTTATCGTTCATTTACAATATATCTCTCCAAAATTATTAAACCGAAAGAAAAATGTAAAAAATCAGAGTTGATTTTTCGAAAATACATAAAATTAGAATATCTTAGTATAGTTAGACTTTTGATTAAAGTTATTTTCAGGGGTTTACGATTAATTCACTCGACTCTTCTTACTTTATACGCCTATTAACTTCTTTCGTTTCAAAAGTTTTTTTAAGAGTGATTAGATTAGCATTGTTTTTTATTGGATCTTGAAGAGAATTTCAAAGATAATTATAATAGTTTCCAGTTTCAACTAATATCTGCCCTTTGTATGCAGATACTTGTATTTTAAAATGTCGATTATTTTAACGTGTTATTTATCTATATTATCGAAATACCCGGTTTGCTAAGGATGTTGGTACATTGAAACGTCCTCAGAATCATTGGTTGCCTTTTTGTACTGATTAGATAAGCTCCTCTCCGTTTTTAACGGCAACTTTCCTGCCCTCTTCCCAAATTACCGATATTCATAACAATGGGAGACGAAACCTATAGTTTCTTCGGTAAGAAATCCTTCAATTAAATTAAAAAAATAAAGACAATAATTGTCACTTAACGTCAGTTTTTCAAAATAATCATGTAGAATTAAGCTGACAAACAATTCACAGAAACCCAAGTTTTTGTTATAAATATTTTTATCATATAACGTTTTCGTCCACAATTAAGAGATGTCTTCAGGTAAAGAAGACATAAACAATTTTCTTCTAATGTTAAATTTTGAATGAATGGAAATTCATGAAAATTAAGCATTAGAAGCTCGAGAAGAAAAAAAAGGTGGTTCCTGGAGTACGTGTAGTGACGTGGTTGAGTAGAAGATAATCGATTACGTATGTCTTTACCTGAGGAAGCGGAAATATTGTGGACGAAACGTTGTACGAATAAAACAGAAAACTTGGTTTGTCTGTAGATTGCTAGTTAATTTAATACTATATAAAAACAATAAATAATCAACAATTTTACATTTGGAGTAATTTTTCGTTAAGATTATCTTTATGAAGCTGTATATTTATTTCGAATATTATTAAAACAAAAAATTGTACTGTGGTAAGTGTGTGAAATGTTTACAGTGCTTATACTTGCTGTATATATTTCAAATACTTGGTAATTACAAAAACATGTAATTGTTTCCTTTTTAAAAATCTACCGTGTACTTATTTAATTCTGAGCTAGAAATACATTCTGAATTTAACATTTTACTTGCACTTTAGGAGTTAAAACAACAGATGTATTTTATTGTCTCTGAAGTATTCTAATTTTTCATTGTGTTTTCATAATAATAATTTGTTTGATCTATCCACAAAAATTTCGCCATTGTGTGTGTTATCTATACTTGGCACTTGAAGAGTATTTCCGAAGGAAACGTATTTTGACGTCTATTCCGTGCTCTTCCTGGTTGTCACTCCTGGAGACATTCCAGCTATTTATAACAAAGAATTTCGGGCAGGAGCATCTAAGTCATTTCCGGATGTTCTATTATGGCCGTTTCGGTTAATGACTTTTTTTAAAAAAAGAACGGATGCTTGTAGTGTTGAATTTTATAGTCAATTGGGGAAAGAAGTTCAGACAGTGACTATTAACTTTCAGTACTCTGCTATTAGTGAGAAGTCAAAATCTAAAACAGAATCCGGGAAGACGTTCATTTCCTCAGTGCGTTTTGCGAAGCGAATTGTATTATATGGTAATCATATTAGTTCACGTCCCTTCGGAACGTGAACGTCACGCTGTAGATATTCATCTAACTGCCAGGAAATATAACAGAGGACACTTGCTTGAATTCTTTAGGCATTGGTAGACTGATTATTCTATTCTTTTTCTCAAGAGAACTTAAATTATAATCTTTGTTCATCTTTGAAAAAAAAGGAAAAAGAAATACATGATCTCAGTATCCAAAATGACGTCTAGGAATGTACGCGGTTCCGATCACGATGGAATACGCGCAATATTAGATAGTGTTTTTTATGTAGTGAATCCGAAGAAACTGACAGTGATCCTGATGAAATATTAGAAGAATATTGACGTTACTGAATGCAGTTTAAGTGCATCTAAAAGTGAGGATGAAAGATTAGATTACGCGGGTCCTACACAACAGAGCGTATTAGCAAAGAATGTGATTGGATGTGGAGAAATATTCAAAATCGTCCTATATGTAAGGGTTTGTGTATAGTTATTTACAAAATATTCCGCTAATTCCGACCATTGCGGCAATTACACAAGAGACAATTATGCACAAAAACTGTTGTCGAATCAGAACAGAAAGAAGAGGAAGTTTGAAACCACTGAAGATGTACCTTGTCACGTCCTCGGATTGTTTGTTTCATTATATCCAGCATAATGACTCGCAGTACTTTAATCTAGAATTCTTCCGCTTCATTATATAAACAAACTACCTTAAAAGAGTTAAAATATCCCCTAAACTTTAATGGAGTTAAAAATTTCTCCTTATTCTTTAAAGGAATGGAGAATACACGCGGTTAAAAATATGCTCTGTACGTTAAGAAAGTAAAAAATTTTCCCATTATTAAATTTCATAAATCTTCCTACGGCAACCACCAATCGTCTAATGTTTCTGAGGAAATCGAAATTTAGGGATGTATCAATTTAATTAAAACGCGTTGTGTAGCAGGAAATATAAAATCTTACGCGCTCAAAAGATTTGAACCTTCAAAAATGAATTGTGCTTTATAAAACAAATGTAAACAATAACAAAAATGTACAAATTACAAGTAATGTCGTTTTTTCTTAAAAATTCTCACTTGAATTTATTTAGCCACACTAATGTACATCGTCAATGAAATATTAAAAAATATAATGATTAACAATTTTTATCACATTTAACTATTATTACATACACAGAATTTAAATAGCGCACAACCTAAGATTATCAATTCACTTGAAATGATTTCGTTGGGTCTAGCAATTATAATTACAAAAATTCAAATTACACACTTCACTTATGATTTAAAAAACGGGAACTTTTGGGCGTTACGAAAGGTTCTTTAGGGAACCTGGGACACGAATATTAAAACTGGTGACAATCTCGATTAATCAGGAGGGGGTCCTGGACAATTCTATTTATATGGTAATTAATACTTTAATTTATAATACCTTTGAAGTAATTTCAAGTCTTTAAAGAAAGACCACGTGGTATTCTCTTTATTTCTGCCATAGCTCCGGTGAAGCTTATTCCGACGTGTTGTATCCTCGTTTCCATTTCCACGTGCGAAGATTATTCTTGTTCAAGGTTGTAACGCCAAGTTTCAATGGGATAACCACAGACTACGCTTCGGTGAGGCGAATTGCGCAGGGGTCAGTTTTTATATTAAACTTTGGAATGATTCTTTCAGGGTTTGAAAATAACTCTTGATACGTCGACGGTTGTATCAAGTAGTCAATATTATGACTGCTGACGAGGCCGTGCTTATCACAAATCTTAATCTTGTGTTTAAAAATCTGGGGGAAAGCAAAGGTCAATCAGCCAAATAGATGTCCTTGCAATGCTGAGAATTGTAAATAGGCTTCATTCAAATTACTTTAATACACTGGTACTCCACTGAATAACGAGAACAGTTGAGGCACCATTACTTTCATAGATCACAAAATGTGGCTGTGATGAATAAAAATTACATAGTCTTCTTTTACTTAACCGACAAATCGACCCTTTGTGAACCTCAGCCTCCTTAAAGATTTACTTCCATTTAATTCCTATCTTGAGCCTCTATCCACCATACTTTTACTTTCAGTGTGGTGCAGGTTCTTCAAAGTTCCACGTACTGGCTGTGAGAAGGTTAATTTCTTACATGCCATAATATATTGTTATGTGTCCTAGTAGTCACGGGATAGATCTACGTTGTCTCTGGCGGTTTCAATCAACTTTCATTTCTCTTTAGAGTATTTACCAGGCTCTTAAATTTTTTAATGTACCACTCCGAATATTTAACTTTAGTAGTTTACATGACACTTTCAATATTTTCTCACCTCTATATGCACATGCGTGAATTTAAATAATTGCTAGTAGCTTTCAGAATTTGATTTCTCTGAAAATATTGTTTTTCGTTCTGTGGGGAAAAATATCTTCAAATTTGTTTTTTTGCTGTAAAGTTTCTCTTAGAATACACGGACAACTTAACTAATGGGTCTTTAATGTCCCTCTAATGTTAGGTAATAAATAACCCTGACGGGGCATCAAAACAGGGCGATGTTATCGAGTCACTTGCGTTCCACAATTGTTAGGAAACAATACTTTTATGAACTGATACTACTTGGTTTTGGTAGAATTGTACATTTCTGATGGAAACTAGCTATAGAAGGTGAATCTTTAGGGACAGAAGAGTTCCATTCAAGTGGTTTAATCAGACCGCAATAAGTCGTCTTATCTTTCAGAGGCGTGGAGCGCTGAAACTAACGTCTATCTGCAGTTATTTAGAGTTCATCGACACCGTACTTTCCACGTCTTCTTCCTTGGCATTTTTATTTTATTTTACGTAGATTCTTCTCGCGAATATACTTTTCATAATGTGACCCATTTTCATTTCGGTGCTATCTAAGTTCCTGGAACTACATTTTCTCGTTGACAATAGGTTGGCACGGAATTCTGGAGAAAGTTTAGTTTTTTTTGCCGCGATTACTTTTCTTCACTTTCACTACTTCAGCGTTGGTTATTGGTTTCCATATATTCGTGACGGTTGATTCGTCTTTGAACGTTGCTGGGCACATCTGTTCCGTTGACCTTAACGTTCAAACGTGATCTCGCTGGTATACGCCCACGCCAAACACGTTCGAATTACGACTCTGGCCATTTGTCGGGATCCTCCCACACCTTTTTAAATGTGATGCTTTCGTTTTATTATTTTCTTGAACTTATTCCCTTCGTCATACCCACGGAATTCTCATTTATTTTATTATTTATTAAACAATCACGAACACTAGCATTTGTTTGGTGAAAGTTTGGCATTTTAACCTCTTCGATCTAACCTTACGTTTTCGACATTTCATTCCTGAAATTTTATTTTAATAAAAGTTCTCTAAGAGCGATTTAACCATTTTAAATTGCTCCTTCCCGTTTGTCCATTTGTATTTTATGAGAATTATGGTGCTATCTGGCTTGTATTTATGTCCAAGAAAATTTTTTAACATATGGCAAAGACATGGCAAAATGCAAGGATTTTAGATGTTGACACCGAGTACTAGTCAATAATTACAGTATATCCGAAACGCTCTATATTAAATCTAACATCACTGCAAACGACGTACAAATCGATACCTTGCTAAACAACATGAAGTATGGATAAACCATGGATGTTTTTGCTATATTCATTTTTCCTACTTCATAATTTATTTGTTAATATTACTCTAGTTTTCCCTCCCGTTTTTACTCCCTTACCTTTCCCAATAAATTGAGTCCATCTTCATGATGACAATACATAATATAACTGAAGCAGTAATTTTTCATTTTTTAATTATTAGATAAGTTCAGTTTTAGTACATTGTACGTCGTAAAATTCATTTTTGCGTTTGCAGGTTTTGTGTGAACGTTTTAGATAGTTAACGTTCTTCTGTATCGCGTACTTCAGTTTCATATTTATAACTTGTTTAATAAGTTCACGTCACTACCAAGCAGAACAAATGTTACATGGTTACCATGCACAGCATTAAAAGATATTGAATAAACCTAACATGTAACACAAAACGACTGGCTGAACAAGATAACTAAGGATATGTACACTATATTAATAAAATATATTCGTTACATAATATACAAGTAGAGTAGTCTCTGATCGAAATTAAATATGATACAACCTTGTTCATGAATGAAAATCTGATATATCACTGAGCGTATTACTGAATGAATGAAAAGCCAAATCTCAATGCTTCAGATCCTTTCTACATTTTGTAATCACTTGGCATGCGTTCAAAATTCGAGCCAGACGTACAGTTTACTGACGTCTGAATGCCGATAAACGCCCCTTAATCGTATCTTCCGATTCTTTTGACACACACGTTGTAAACATAAAAAATTGACAGATCAGCAAAAGTTCGTTTTTGCCATTGAGTTCTTTTTTTTTGCACCTTCCTCTGACGAGTTACTCAATTACACGGTTGAGCTTTCTATCTATTGCCTTGTCTTCAATTACATGCCCTGGTTTTGTTGGTAATTTCCTGTTTCTTTCTGCTTCGTAACCAGTTTATATATATATTTATTGAAGGACAGTTGCATAAGTTGAAGACTTCGGGGTTTACATCCTTCCTCACAGTGGTTTTGGTGAGTTGCCAATTTATATAAAAATTAAAATAACTATAATTATTTTCTCCAAAACTATGTATTAATTTCGATTTTTGTCGAAACTATGGACAATTTTTGGATTCCCATTCACTATGTTCCTGTTTTCTGGTAATCCTGTAAGCCTTTCTTACCTCACTGTGGTCAAAGTTCTGATTTGTTTGTCGCTTCCTTGCCAAATATTTGAAAAAATTAAGACTCCGTATTGTACAGATTCATATTGGTATGTCTAAAATTATCCTACATCCACGAAGTTGTGAATAGACATGCAAATAAATTATGTAGTTATATAAATCCAATTTGCCGCAATTTATAGACAACGCTCCATCTATATTCAAAATTAATAAATCATTTACAAAAAATATGTTTTTAAATAAACTGATGACTGACAAAAATCATTCGTGAATGATAGAAACATAAGATAGCCTAATAGAAATCATTCAAAACAAAATTTAAAATTTCTTATCAAATTAAGACGACAAAGACTGTGAGGAAAGAAAACACGTTTCAGTGCTTGAGCGCCATTGTTCTCAAATGAGCTTAGGACTTACTATAAATAGCTGTATTTCTGTAAAGATGATACTCATCAGCCCTTTTACTGTTTTTTCCCCAAATTTTAAACATTTCAAAAAGAAACAAACTTTCTTTGCTGCCCTCTTTCGTTATTGATAATCAGAAAATCAACCCGAAAATTCCGATTAATATACACTGAATTGTCACCCGTGTCAAGAAATTTTGAAACCCTCGTTAAACTCACAAGTACATTTATTGCAGTTGTTGGAGTTGTAAAAACAAAAACAAAAAATTACTTTGGATGAGGCAAAAAAAACTTAATCGGTTTTCTCACTGGAGATGTAGTAAGATTACGTGATGCTGAATTTTTCGAGTCGTTGTTTTGTCTTTCTTTATTTGTGCCTTTGTCAGTAATATAAAGTAAATTTATGTGCAACAGTTCCAGTTCCCCTTTATCTAGTGGAAACAGGAAGATAGTCGCGGATAGAAAGAAACTATGCCTTGGTGGTGTCTGAGGTTTATTCCCGGTACAGTATGGTCTCAGGCCAGTGTGCCACAGAGTTCATGACCTTGTGTTAATGAAGTTCACTTGAGTTATTATTACATACGGCGCGGAAGTCGTAAAGTAGAGTATCCGTTTTGTTTTAATAGTGGTGCACTGTTATAGTTTTGTCTACTGCTGTGGTAAACTTAATTTTTGTGTTCATACTAATGTGCGCCGACGTTTATGGCATTCTTGAAATAATCATATAAATACCAACAACTAAATAAGTCGCAATAAAATATTTTACAAATGTTTCATAGTCAACGTAACGTTTCGCCATTATATGAGGACTTCTTCAGGAATTAAGAGTGTGGTACGAACGCCCAAACCTCGCTCAACGATGTTGTTCTGAAGAAAGGGAAGGCGACCCTCGCCGGAATGGACAGAGGTAAATTATTATTCCGACGGGAGCTTGAAAACTCGATACGCCATCTTTTGTATTGTTCAAGATGAGTGGGAAATCCAGAGACAGATTTTGTTTTTTAAGAGCGCGTCAAGAGAGTTGACAGCAACACAGGAAAGAAAACCGACATTGTAGAAGAAGTACCTCATTAAGGTAACAAATATACCGGAAGAGACATTTCATGACTGCATGACAACGAATATTCGGGAAAAAGATTTCATTTCGGCCAGTTCGGAAAATCGATTCAGTCTTCCTGGATGCTCCTCGACGAAATGTGCATTTAATATAATTTTTTTAAAAATATTAATTGGAAACATCTTCCTATGAGGAGTCATATCCGAGCTTCACAGTTAACGCCAGAGAGGTCATGTCATCGGTCTCCTTAATTTAGTAGATCAGTCCTTGTTAAGTTTGTCTTATAAACTTAGCAGGAACTGCCTCATCTATCGTTCACCTTGAAAACATTGCAGCAACATCGACGGAAAAGTTTACCCGGTAACGTAAACAGAAGGTGGGGGCTGCCGAAGCTGAGATTGTGATCTCTCGTGGAGCGAGTGAAGTAATGGCTTCACATGTGAAAACTACGGCAATCGCAATACGACCTGGTGACAGGAGGACATTTTCACAAGAGAATTGTCCATTGACCAGAAAATATTGACTATTTCGGTTGTTCTGTTTTGAAATTTGGTCGATTACTTCATCAGAACGATATGGATTAGTACACTTCATGGGATAAATTTTGTAACAACGGCTTACTAATTATGTGAGATGTACTTAGATAATTATTACACACGTCAACTTGTATCGAGACAAGTGATTGATTGATTGACCGTGGTAATTAAAACTATTTTAGGCACGACAAACTAAAACGACGAAGACAGATTTCAGTTTTTTAAATTTCTTTTAGTTGGGGATAGCCGTATTCCAGAAATAGCCCGGTCGTTGTAACATACAATGCTTCACTAATTATGGAGAGTAGTAATTGATAATGTGGATTTAATATTGAAGGAGCAAATTATAATGAAGTTTTTGGGTATTGTATTCTATCGTCACTATGACAATTAACTTAATAATGTCATTATGTATTGTTATTGAAGGAATTTTGTATAAAAATGTTTTGAAACGTGATGATTGAAAACTGCCGGTAGCTTTTCAACGTTGGAACGAATGGTTTGAAGAAGTTGAACTTGTTATTCCTTTTACGTGACTGATAAAAATGTGGGGCTACATAATCGATATCGCTTTGAACTTTTCAAATGTGTAAAAAAAGCTATTCTGTCTAATATCTTGTAATATAATGCCATGATCCAACGAGCTGTCTTGTGGAGGATTTCGTGTGGAAACATTTCTAGACCTAACTTACGTAAACTGAGGCAAGAATGTTGATAAACAAAGCTGACCTACATTGTGCCTAGAGTCCGCAACCTTCGTCTCGCTCCTTCGAACATTTGTCCCGTCTGCAAATTTCGATTTCACATTTCTGGTTGGATGACGATCTGTTATTTAGATCACTCACTGCAGTGGTTATGAAATCAGTATGGAGGTCCACTTCTCTACAATAAATTCTTCTTTTTTTATGCACCATAATTTTAGACTTTCCTCTCCTGCCAGTAGATATTATGTTTGCTCAACCCGGAATTTATTATATTTATTTCTATCTTTACATGTATAGCACACCACTGTAAAGCATTTGCTTCGTGGTTGACGGAACATTCACGCACACAAGTTCCCACGACGAGGCTGAAGGAGCTTAAAAAGGACAGCTGAGACATGGAGTGGGCACTCCCAGGTGCCTCATAAGGAGAGTCTTACATTCTAAACTGCGCACCTCCTTTTGTAGGGATCTTTCTTCCAGAACCTCACACTCTGCTGTGCTGCAGTGCCTCGTGAAAAAAATTGGGGTCCATTAATTTTTTTACGTGAGAGATGTTTCAGGCCCATCCCGATTCTATGTACCGATAAATCTCCCAATCAAGATTGGTGCGATTGAACATGCAATCAAAATTCTAAATAAAAGGATTTAAACCAGCCCATGAAGAAGCTAGATTCTCATAATTTTCTCACTCCATGAAAAGTTAACTTTACGAAAATTATAGTGCCAATCCTAGGCTTATTTGCGTAAACTCCGAAGTGATTAATATCATGTAGGTATGAATAAAACATTCTCGGGTTCTCAACCTGGCTAAATATTTATTAAACCATCTACATATGAATTAATAAATATTCAAACAGCCCCGGAGTGTCTTATTCATAATTTATATCCAGAAAGTCCTCGCTCTCTTGTGATTTTGGTAGTCTGAATAGCAGTTGTTAGACTGAATTCAGTAGGCTTATTTCGTTTACGAGTTCTGAGACTTGACTGTCTGAAACAATTTATTTTCCTGAATACCATCAGAGTTTGTGTTCGAAACGTCGGATCAACATTTCCGTTCCTCAGCATGTATCACACTTTGCTATTTAATTTTATCTCCCTACTTTATTCTTCTCTAACATTAATAGCGGAACAATAAGTGTGTATCTGTATTTATTGGGCTAGGAAAAACCCTCTATCTCAAAGTTTGTGAATAACTTGAGAGAATTTCAGAAGGCTACAAGTAATTTTTTTGTATTACATGGTGCTAATTACGCCCTCGTTAAATTGTACAATACGACGAGTATTTAGGCGAGACAAGCATAATGACGAAAAGAATCGAAGGAATTTTACAGAGCTTTTGGGATGTTGACGTTACTACTGACGCGTCGGTGAGTCAATCCAAATGACGTAATTGTGTCCTCGTCGCTCTTAAGGACGTACGGATACTTCTACAAGCGTTTCTATAATTTAATATAGGGAGTGCCTAGTTGGCTCCATCCCCTCAAGACCATGGCATAGGCAAATTTTAAATGGATAACATATATGTAAATGCGGACAATTGGTTGTTCTGAACCGATTGCACAAAAACTGGAGAAGTAAGGTAAAATTAAGATAATTACTCTCACATTGCCAGATCTTAGATTGTACAATTTTCATTACCGAAAGAAAGAACAGGTTCAGAATTTAAAACTTGGCGATAATAAAATTAATCCGAGAGTAACATCAACTTCTGTCACGAACAAATTTTAGCGTTTTATTAGACTTACGTGTTTAACGGAAATTAGATCTTCAGTAATTGGTTGACTTAACAATGCACGGTAGACATAGAGAACGGATGTTATAAGCTTCCTGATGTGTATTGTATTATGTAAAACATACTTTTTCTGCAAACAGAACATGCACCACTTCCTGTTTTATGTTTCTTAGATTTGGATAGTAACATGGTCTTTCTCGTAAAATATTACTTTTCGCTGACTTCTCTAGTCGTGATTTTCAGGCAGCGTGCCACTTCTTAACTGTGATACGCTAAATTTAGCGTTATATTCTTTTTTATTGATCCCCTCCAGCCGAGTGCAGCTACTTTTGCCAACCACACATTCAAGTGAAACATAAACAGAAGGCTTGTCATCTGTATTCTGGTCTCACACCTGCACTGTAGGGTTCATCGACCGTCCTCGTTGTGTCGGAGTTTGTCAGTTGGTCGACCCATATAGGGCGGCGTACTAAAGGGATCTCCCCTCCCCCCTGATTGCATGACAATCGTACGGGAACACTTCATAAAGGAAAGTCCTGCCATACATTATGCTCACAATTCTAAAAGACCCACAGCTAGGCCTGTGGTCCAGTGGAAAATTTTTGTTTGGCCTGCAATGCATCCGTTAGGTGCTACAAGGGTTGTGTGTACTTTCACATTATTTGAGAAACTCACCCGGACTATGTAACTGTAATTTTTTTTTATATTCATCCTAGTGCACACCATACTTATATATTCTATTCTTGCCTCACATCACTTCATTAGCAATCACTGATTGAATCAAATTATGATTAGATTTTTATTAAAAAAACAGCTTTGATGGCTCCAATGGTGGTCTCTGAACTAGTTTTATCATTGCATAAAGTTCATACTCCTCCTGAACATAAACAATAGCAGTACAAACATAAATCAACATTTGAGATATATGCTCCTTTCTTGTGGTATTGTTTCCTAATTCCCCAGAATTGATGCAAATCCTTGTTATTCTGATTTAATGAACACAATTATAAAATAAGTTTTAAAATATGCTAGTTACTGGTTTCAAATGTCAACTTAGTATTTCAACTAATAAGTCAAAATATTATTTGGAAAAAATATATTAATTATTGAGATATAATGTACTGCAATTTGACAGTGAAGTTTTAATAATTCCTTATGGCTACGTATTCATAGCTTTTTATCAATCTCAACTACATGATACTTTATGTCATTTTTAATGTTGTATGTTTTAAGCTCAGACTTTATCACAAAATCTTTCTTATTTAACATGTATTTGGATACAAACTAATTATTGTTCATAATATTTACCAATTTTGATTCACATAAGAATATTTTAAAACGTCACTTCAGGAAATATTTTATTGAATAATTACTTTTTCACTTTATAATTCTATTTCTTTCTTTTGATTTCAGAAAAAAGTTATCCTCAACACCACAATATATTTACCAGGCATTATTCAAAGAAGGAAAAAGTTCTGATGTAACTGTGTGTGCATTGGGAAAATTGTGGAAGCTTCATAAAGTTTACCTGTCTCAGGTAACTAAGAAATATTCAAAATATTTAATTATTTCACTATGTGTATTGTATTCATTCATTATACACAATACTGTTTGAATCTAATTTAATGTATATCGAAGAAATGAGACAACAGAAGCATTGTTGGTGTGTTTAATCTACAAATGTATGTGGTTAGATTTATTTTGTAAAATGTATTCATTACAATTGTTATGTTATATTTTATTAAATTATAAGTTTCTCCACTTATTAATTATTTCAAGCAACAAAATTATTTTTATAGATGTAATATTTTACAATTGAAAGAATATTTGTTTTTCAGAGTCCGTATTTTGCTAGCATGTTTTCTGGTGCATGGAGAGAAGCTAGAGAAGATGTTATATCAATTGAAATTGTAGACCCAAAA
The DNA here is from genome assembly GCA_034510155.1 of Eucriotettix oculatus. NCBI lineage: Eukaryota > Metazoa > Arthropoda > Insecta > Orthoptera > Tetrigidae > Eucriotettix > Eucriotettix oculatus. The sequence continues at coordinate 46,041,676 of CM067382.1, forward strand.
ATCAATTTAGATGGTTAGTATATGATATTATATATTTTTTAATAAAATCAGACTTAAGTAAGAAGTTATTTGTAGATTTTTCCAATGTAAATGATGGATGAAGAGTTCTCAAAATTACAGTCGGGTGGTGAAGTTCGTTGTACACGACGTTCAATGGCTGACACTGCCTGCCATCTTCTTGAGGTGAAGTGCCATTAATTAGGGATGGTGCTACAACAAATCTTCACCACCCGACTGGAATCCCAAGAATTCTTTGTCCTCTTTTAAATTGTTTGAAGTTGTCAACTATAAATTTTATCTTTTTTAATAGTTCCATTTGTATTTGTACCAGGAACTGTCTACTTTGTAAATAAGATTTATTTTATATCAATATAAGTATCCACTCACACTATACAAGAATACCTGACAGTATACATCCATCAATCAAAGACTAAATTTTTTTAAATTGGATTGAATGATATTGGAAGTATGTTGTACAATAAAGTGCCCCTAGAAACAAAAGGAAACTGAATAGGTTTTAAGACCAATGTGTAGAAGGTCCTGCTAAATTTTTGCTTGTATACCATTGAGGTTCTTAACTGCAACACATTACACCAGACTATTGATAATCTTGTATTCCTTTATATATATATATATATACTAAAAAAGAAAATGTTTAATATTAATTTCTGTGTTACCCAGCCAAGTAAATTTTCTTTATGCTTTTTTGTATGCTTGATGATGGGATAAAGTATGGTTATTTTTACTGTCTGAGAAACAGAATGCTGTTATAACATTTTAGCTTTTCTAAAATACATTTAGACCAGATTTTTAATTTTAATGCATTTACTTACTAAATTCATGTTGAGTTTATTTTCAGAGTTGTAAGATGCTTTCAGGTTTTTACAATAGATTCAAACATGTTTTATACAGAGAACAACAGAGGAATAATTTTATAATGTGTATCTTAGAGATTTGTAATAACGTTTTGTCTACATTATTTATATCTTAATACTTTTCTTTCTTTATTCTGTACTTCTAAAATTTATATTAGGTAATTGTTTGTATAATGTGTTTGTTTTGCAGCACTTCATACTGTTCTGGGTTCCCTTTATCTAGATGAAATTATCGTGGAACCTGCAGAGGTTGTGTCGACATTGGCAGCTGCAACTCTATTTCAGTTGGAAGGTGTGATTGACAAATGTTCAGAAATCATGATCGAATCATTAAATGGAAAGGTATACAGAATACAGCTGAAACTGTAATGCTCAATTGTTAAAGCAATTTTAATAAAATAATGTAATATAATAGACTAATATGTTTCATCCATCTTTGTGGAATTCAAGAGGTAAATTTTTAATTATAACGAAACTATTACACAGTGTGAATGATTTAGTGTTGTGGACTTCATTCAGTGATGGTTATGGACAAAATATCATAATTGTAACTGTATTAACTAAGTAGTAATTAAGTGTTTTGCTGACAAATTTGGCTGTATTTCAGTTCTTATATGTATTGTCAAATAATTTAGTTTTGAATGTAAAATTATTGTGTATTACTTTTGATTTTAATATTTGATTTCTGTTTACAGACAGCAATACCATTTTATGAGGCAGGAAATGAATATGGAATTAGTCGAGTTAGGGATGCAGCTTTGAGGTGGCTATTAGTAAATTTGTTAAGTTACTTTAATGTAGAACCAGAAAGCATCAAGGACATAAGGTAAATATTATTATATTACCTTATTACTGCATGTCTGAATTCTGCTCTTGATATAATTTATGAAACATATGTTCTTTAAAACGTGTCTCGGAAGTGGTTGCAAAAGTATTGCTTTTTATACAGCACAATGTACTATGCGCTCAATTTATGTTCAATAGAGTATGAGGGGAGACTGAGATATCAGGTTTTTTTTTTACATTTTCAGTGTGGATTTGATGACAAAATTGGTAGAAAGTCCAGATCTTTTTGTGATGCAGACAGAGTTTTCACTGTATGTTTTCTTAAAATATTGGGTGTACCTACAAATCAATCCTCAGTGGAATTTCAAAACCCATGATGCACTCTTTGAATCTCAGCAATTCTTCCAGAACAGGAAAGGTGAGAATGTTTGAAGATATAAGAGAAACATTTTGAAAGAAGGTTTTAATTGGAAATATCTAATCAATTTACAATGAAATAACAAATATGAAGTTACCTGTGTTATGATAGATATATTTTCTGTCAAAAAATTGCTAATTTTTTCAGGAATATGTCAGTAAACTAGGAGCATTTATTATTTTTTACTGTTAAATTCTATTTTGTTTGATAGATACATTATAATATTAAATTTTCTAGATGATCCTCCATTCTTGTTGACTCAAGAGGGCAAGCCATACCGTCCACCATTTAAAGCACTGAGATTTAAACATCTAATCAACCATCATGTTGATATAGAAATGCTTAAAACGGACAATATCATTCCAATGGACTGGTTCACATCCACAGTGTTCAAACAATGGAGCCATATTTTGCGGCTGGACACGGGACTCGACAGGGGGTAAAACAATTTACTATTCTTATTTTTGTAACGCTTCCAATTGATAATATATTCCAGCTGCTATATGAGTTTTAAATGTATATGCTGTATTAGTTATTCCAAACATATGTTCCACTTGGATCTGTTTATAAAGTTTAATCCAGCCACTGACTCATTCTTGATATCATTCCTTAAAATATTCAGAAATTAGAAAGAATTTAAGTTACTGTGTTACTATACAAAGCAACTGTCTGTAAGAGATTATAAACAGCTTTCACTTAAAATGCTTAGAACTTTTAATTGCCCTAACAATATCTAACTTAGTATTAGTTAAATCATTTCAATTATTGGTATTGTAGTTGGTAAATACTCTACAGCCTTTCTTTTAAAAATCTCTGAATATATTTTACAGACCAAATATGTTGAGTTTTGAGGAGTTCAAAGACAATTGTTTAAGATGTGGCCGTATTCTCCCAACTGAAGGGGACCATATGTGGCGATGGACAGGTTTTAACTTTGGTTTAGACCTTGTATGGACTTGTGATTCACGCACACTGAGGCTCAAAAGGCAGCATCGAGCTGAAAATGAAATGATGTTAAGTCTTCAGTCCAAAAGACATCTAGTTATGAGGTATAGTTCACAAATTTCAAATTACCACCTCAAGCTCTTTCTAAATAACAATTAATTTCATTTTCAAAAGGTATTATGTTGTGTAATGTTTTTCCAAGGGGTTAACCCCATTCCTCGGGACAGAACAGGACTACACCAGTGACGTCTGGCCACACAGTTTGTCCAGTCCTGTTCTATCCTGATGAAGCATGCTTAGGCACTTGAAAATTTGACATTTTCATTCCCAAGTTTCTTAACAATGATATATATCAATTTAAGGTAAGTTAATTGCTCTCTTTAATGTCTATATAAAAAATGTACAGGGTTAGTAGAAATTGAAACTCAGTGTCATCATTTAATATGAAATAAAGTTTTTAAATTCTTAGAGGCATCAGGCTCCTTCTTCAGGAAGAAAGGAGTGACACTTGGAATCAACAAAAACCAAAATTAGAATAACTTTATGTTGTCCTCAATGACTATGCTGAGACACTCTCTTTACTGTCCATCCTAATTGTGTTAAATAAGCATGTAAGGATGTTCCGTTTTCAAAATAATGCAAAAAATTGAGGTTTTGTATTGGTTTATTGGATGGGAGAAAATTATGCAGTCTCTGGAAATTGACCACTGTTTGTACTTTTTGCTGCAGTTATAATTTAATTATATAGTGAATTTTTTTCTATGTTACAGGATTACAATTGCTTGTTTAGATGAGCAGCGTCAAATAAAACATACCCAATCAACTGGTTTGAAGGCTGTTACACTTTACAAGAATGAGGAGGTATGGAGTTTTGATTAAAAAAAATTACATGCCTGTATGCATATAATGAAAACTGTAAAAAATATATTGAATTCTGTTTAATATATGTCTCAATTTAACATTAATTTTCTATAGTTCTACCGTGTTATTTCTAGATTCCAAAAATCTATTTGATTCATATAATGTATGCATACATGGTTGGGAATGGTAGCCAACTGTCAATTGTATACTAGAAATGTAAGTTCTGTGTTGCCAGGCAGAACTGGAAACATTTCAAACTTTTGAATGCACACAACTTATGTCAGCCATCAACACGTTGTTGAATTCAAACTCTGGTAGGAATAGCTGTCACACAGCTACAGTGCACACCACACACATCAAAGACACTGACTCCCTCAATGAAAGGTGGCAACAAAGGAATAATTGTGACAAAGAAATTAAATATATACATATGCATATAACAACACACATGCATATAACAACACACATATATTAATGAAATATATAAACAATAAAACCAACTGCATGAAAGAGAATTAGATTATTGTGAATATTATTTTCTTTTATGTTTCAAACTTCACTCTCAATAATGTTAAAATAAAAGTTAATAATACCAGTACAGTTTTAAAACAAGTTCTTGATCTGAGTTTTTCCATGGGTAGAGTTACTACTTTGAGCTGTGGAAAAATTCTGTCAATCCTGCTAATGAAGTGTTGTATTTTTATAGAAAAACATGTTTTGTGATGCTTTTCAATTTCTTTGAAGTTTGAATGACAGAGTTTCCTGCTTCTTGGTTTGGGTTTGAGTCTTACTGGTGCCAAATATTTTCAGTCTTTCTTTCTTGTTCCGTTCCTCTCTATGCTTAACGTATACCTTTCTCTGAGCAAAATTCTATGCCAAGCATATGACTTAAGGTTGATTTCTTACCATATTTCCACCCTTGCTTACTATTCAAATATCCAATGTGTGACTTCATCACATTTCATTAATATGTATGTATTCATTTATTTATACACACATACTATGTTGAACAGGATGAGTAGTTATATTTTTTGTAGGTATTATTTAAAACCTTACTGATATTTAATTTGTTTTTCAGGTGGTAATTTTCACTCTTGATAAAGAACTAAAATACCCACTGATGCTGTCTGTGAATGTTCTCACTGTGACGCCGGCTACATCAGTTGTGGATAATAGTGCCGAGAATGGAAGTGGGAGCTGCCCTGCTATCTAGGAGTAGAAACTGTAATAAATTGAAGTTGTATTTATGTTAGATATTACCTAGTTTCTGAAAGCGTAATTCACATTGAAATTAATACTTTGGGACAGTAATAATGGCATTCATATTTGAATTGTTGCAATATTTGAAGTATAACTAATTGTTAAGAGTCATTGCTACTAATGTACTTAACACTTTTATTATTCATATAAACTCTCTGATTTGTGTATTGGTCATACACAATTCAATGCAGCACTCCACAAAATATTACACTATGTACTCTAAATAAGAGCTATTGAAATGCATATCCAAACTTCTTGTTTATTGTACACATTTTTTATTTATGAAAGTTTATTTTAATAATATGTTTTGTTTTTATGTATTAAATATTTATATAAATGTGGTATGAAAATTGAAAAAATAAAAATGTTTTATTAAACATTTATTTATCTCTGTATTATTCTGAATTTATTGTGCTGCAACGAGTGTGTGTGTGAATGTACAACTATTAATGTTAAATTGTGAAATTGCTTTGTATTGCATACTAAATTTTAATGCCTTTATATATTTCTACTTAGATACATTGATATATTGCTTTACATAGCTCCTGCATATGGTGCATATTTATGTAAATGCACATAGCTTGCATTGATAATATTGACATTAGTTATGAACATTGTATGTTCCTTTATTAATTTTATGAAAATTAATTGTATTTAATTGGCATTTGAAATCTTATATTTTCCAACCTCCTCTATTAAACCAATAAATTTAGAAGTGTAAAATGCCTGATTTACACATTGTGTATAATCATATTGTTTATTTAGGTTTAGTTGGTTTATAATTTTCTGTGATAATTTGTTTGGTTTTATTATTTAATGTGATCATAATAGTATAGTTAAATTCCATATCACGAGCATCTAATAAGAAGAAAGTACAATTAATTTAGTTCATAAGAAGATTTCCCATTTTGTTTTATTATTATTTCCATTAGTCTTCTGTTGAGGAAATAGGTGATATATGTATTAATTAAAAGTAACACGGATGTGAGAGTTTCCATTATTTATTTATTTCTCTAATTTTAGTTTACTAATCTTCGCACAATGAGCTATAAAATATTTTATTTAACATAGAATGCATTTTGTGACTGATACAACTTCAGTAGTAATAATATCTGTTTTTGGGAAGTTCGGTCAAATTCATCATTAGCACATGAGTCAATGTTTCGATTGCATTGAAAATACTCGGATTTCATGAGCGAAGAATTGGCTAATGTGATGGTATCAAACATGGTCTAAATGCCAGTTACTCAAAATAATGTAATTTTGCACAGTTAAATTTTAAGAATGAGGAATTTGATACATTAGTGCAATTGTGCATTTGGGAGGTGCAATGTAGCAATTCTTAATATTATAAGAATAATTTAAATATTGAATACATTTCTTTTGTCTAGTTCATTCAGTTAAGATTTTTTACAATTTTTAGTTTGAGTTGTGAGAATTGTTGCAGTAAATTCATACTTAATTTATTTAACTATACCAATTTAATAACAATTTGTTTTCATTTTATATTTAGATCAGTCAAGTTATGTATTTAAAATTTCCTACACTGCATTAATAGACTTGGATATTACAACAAAGTGCCTCAGAACTTTATTTCTAGCCACACATTTTATCATACTTTTAGAAGATGTGTTGGTTTAGTTTTCTGCTCAGCATTGCTTGAAAAAAGTAGTTAGTATTCATAAAAGATTTGCACAATAATATTGTCTAAACAACAAAATGCTTGTTTAACACAATACGTGTTTACATTTTTTATTACTTACATAATGCTGAAGTAGCAAGAAAACATTCCTGAAAATTGCATTTATAGAATTGACAATATTTTATTTCTATGAGATTTTATGTTGTCCCTTTTTTACAAGTTTAATTTTTTTGGATGAAAAATTGTCAATTTGGAGACAATTTATTTTACCTATGATTGAGGGTTTTGTTTGCTATTATGCAGCATAATAATTATTCTTGAATGCAATTTGTGTTTCCTTTCTTAAGTAGCCCTAAGTTATATATTTGTAGAGCTGCAGTAGAAAATTAATTGTGATTGTCATGTAAAAATAGTAAAATATTTATATCTATCACTAGAATGGCTATTTTTCTTGAAATATTTAGTTTTCCACATTACTAATATTATGATGAGAGAGATATGTAGTAAATTACATTACTATGTAAATTGTGCTTTTAATGGTGCTGTGATTTCAAGAAACATGTTTTGAAGAAATATATATGTCTTACAGTCATTAATGTGTGGTGCTGAATTGCCTTTAATAGAGATATGTTGTATGTCTTTTTAATTGAACTATTAACTCATGGATACTTATATAGTCTTAAGTCAATAATTTATGAAGAAAATACAAAATATTGTAGTATGAGTTTCTCTCATAAAGTTACCATACATTTATTTATATCTGAGGCTGCAGGCATTTATCATATTTATAAGTCGCTAAAATTTATTTTGTGCAGCCTGCAACAAATGTGCCTCTAATTGATTAAATATTATATGTGTTGTCCAACATTAAATTAGTATATTTGTAACACGACTAATGTGTAGAATAAATGATTATTTTTTTAAACTTTTTCATTAAACTTTGTACCTTTCACCATTTACAGCAGTGTACTTGAAGAGAAATGGAAGATTTGATGCTTTAAATCGAATTCCTTTTCTAATATTATTAGTTAGTATTATTTTTCTAATTGTGTTTTAGGGGAAATCTGACTGATAAATATACAATGTACCCTATGTGTTGTGGTATTCAGTCCTAAGACTGGTCTGATGCAACCCTCCATGCTAACCTATCTTGCACATGCTTTTTCATTTCCACAATACACATTAGCGCATTCGATCATTGGCCTCACTTTTCTGTTCTCACCCCACACACTTCACTCTAATGCTAATTTTACAAGACCCCTCGTGTCTTAAAATGTGGCCTATTAATCTATCCCTTCTTTTGATCAACATCGTCCATATTGTTCGCTCTTCCCCTATTCTGCTTAGAACTTCCTCATTAGTGATTCTATCCACCCATCTGATTTTCAGCAGTCTCCTATAGCACCACATTTCATAGGCTTCTTTTTCTTTTCTGCAACTCCTACCATCCACGTTTCGCATCCATATAACTCCACATTCAATAAGAACATTTTTAACAATGATTTCCTTATACTCACACTTATATTAACTGTATGTAAATTCCTCTTTTTTGCAAAAGCCTTTCTTGTCTCTAGTATCGTGCTGTTTGTGTCTACTATACTTCTACCATCACCAGTTATGCTGCCCAAGTAGCTTGATGAATTGTTACATTGATTCTCAACCATTCAAACAATTCATAACTAGTGTATTTTGTAATTATTATTATTTTAGTGAAGATTATGACTTTTTTATTTAAGGTGGGTAAATGTGATATTCAGCTTACCATTCATTTCAAGATGATTTTAAAATTGAATGGTGTGAAAAGATGGCTAGTTTCTGATAATTTGAAGTAGAAAATTTAAATGCTCCAAGCAAGTTTTATGCGTTAATGAGCATTGTATTGTTCCATCTGCCAGAAATGAGCATATGTGTTCTATAATTTTCATTTAAATGTTCATATAGTAGAAGAGCCATTGGAGATTTTCAGTGGTTCTTGGTCTAGGTATTAATTATAATTTCGTGACGGCGTTTGTTTGTGGAGTACGTGTTGTTGACGAGATTATAGTCTGTAGTGCGGAAACACGCACATTTCCTCATTAACGGGGACGACACACGAATGACTTCCATTCTGCGTCATCACCATGTTCTGTACACCAGTAGCCGTGATAGCGACATCACAGTTGTCTCTTATGCGAAGACACTTTGTTGCCCTCTTCAAGTCTTCGTCGAGGAATTGTGAAGGTTCACAGTGATAAATGGTTAAGAATCGTAATAAACATGGTGCTCCTTATAAATACAGATATTCTATATCGGTGCAAATGTGATTTTGGTATAGCCTACCTAAAGGGTTAATCTGGAATACGATTTTTGTGGAACTGTAGACGTTTCGACGATATACGGGTCGTTAATTCTTTATTTATATATATAATTCACAAACGTTAATTGTTCCTATAAATAAACTAGTCTTTATCAGAACCATTCACTTTTTAAATAATTGAATGACAGCAATCTTTATACAATTAGCCTCAAGGAACAGCATCTACGATTTAGTGTTACATTATGTTTGACACGTAACAACTCGGGATTCTAAGTGTCAGTATGATTCAACCAGTTCAATGCAGGCCTACATGGAGGCCGAAACGTTACAAGTATTTCATTTTTTAGTTATCCTATTCTCTATGGTCTGTAATTATTGGCGATTTCTTTGATGCTTTACTAGTCACAGGCGTCACAGAGCATTCAACAAGTCCGTAATTTAACCTCGCTGTTTCTTTTCTTCACCAGAATAATAAGGGAGAGAAGAAGGAGCCGGTGACTGTGATATTGATTGAACGACTACAAGTTTTATTTGGCAAATGTATAAAACACGTGATCTTAGCAGAGGAGATACAGACGCATCGAGAATTTCAGTATACAATTATAATTTTCTGACTTTTAAGTTTAAAATAAATAAAAAGACGGCCAATAAGTCACCAAAATTTTTATTACTATTTAATCTTACTTTGAGGGCTTTTTCAGGTAAATTTTGATCGTAACCGTCGCTGGAGATTGTCGGCGACACCAAATTCCTCTAATGTAAATAGTTCATCCATTTAATAAGGGGCATACACGGACTCTTCAAATAAAAAAGAATTTGTTAATCTCACTCACAGCTTTTTTTATTCTATTTCTCCATTGACCCGCCCTTATTGAAAAACCCTATATAGAATAATTAAATAATTTATCTGACAATTAGATATACAATAAATGAGCTAATCAGCCTCTTTGCCAGTATTTTTTATAATTTAAATATTAAATATACAAAGTTTCGTCTCTCATTTCAGACTTCTTCACGTAAAAATTTAGCTGTACATGGAACTTCACTCCATGACTCCTTCAGTTGGAAAAAAATTCGAAGGAGTCATGGAGTGAAGTTCCATGTACAGCTAAATTTTTACCTGAAGAAACTCAAATGAGACACGATATTTAATATTTAAATTATAGAAATACTGACAAAGAGGCTGATTAACTCCTTTATCCTACATAGAATAAATTATTGGTTTTATGTTAAAATGTTATCAATGAGGATAATATTTCCAAATTAGTTTAGATTAATTTACACGTCTATTTTTACAAAATCTTCATTTGTATTGTATATATCGTCGTCGCCGCATCACATTTTATTTTTATTGACTTTTTTCTTTGGCATTCTATTATTTAACTTTATTTAACAAGGACCAAGAAAAACATTAAAAATATAAATTACATTTATCTGTTTGTATGAAAGTGCCTCTAGTAATTTTAAGTGAAATAAGTAAAGGGCATAATTTATCATTGGGGTAGGACGGATACAAGTCGCGGGAACACCGCAAAAGTAACTGACCCCCGAAAAGTAATAATTCGACGGAAATATCGGCCGATTTTACATATTTAAAAATTTCCGCTCCCTCCACCCCCGCCCCTATTGGTTGTATAAGATAGTTGCTTTGTCTGTTTAGCGAGAAATAACACCTAAATTTAATGAACGTTTTATTTGAGTAACAATATATTTTAAATACAAAAATGTTTATCTCTCGGGTGCGGCGCACATTGCGCCATATAAAAGCGACGAGTTGTGCCGTTCGATATTATTTAGCTTGTAATGAATGTGACTTAATGGTCGAAAACTTTCATATGTTTTAATTCGTTAATAAATATTTATGGGACTGTTTATGTGAATTTTAATCTGGTTATTTATTATACACTGCCACAGGCAATCTAATTAAAACAAGAATTTTTTAAATAATTTTTAAAATTCTAAATTGAATTTATAAGTGATAATGGGGGTCACAGAGTAAAATGATGAGTAATAATGGAAAGGTGGTGTTATTTACAACTCCAAGTATGCACAAAATTAGAAAATAGCGTCTTTGGAAAGTCGTATGTCTCAAAGAACATGTGTTTGCCGCCCGTGCACTGTGCATTATTGGGCCCATTGTTGTATCGTTGCGCCGATCGGCCAGGTCCGTGGATGGTCGGCGTCGGTCGGGAGCGCTGGGATCGATTCCTGATGCGGGTCGGCGGCGCTGCTCCAGACGGGACACTGCAGTGCTGGACGATGGACGGCGCGCGTCTGGTAGGGGGGCTGTTGCTGCTGCTGTTGGCCTGCTTCGTGCACACAGGTAACACCCCCACCCCACAGTGAACGAAAATTGGCATGCCACTTTCCCATTTTCTTTTACTTCTAATCTCGGTGGATAGTGTTAGAACTGACGAGAGTGAATCAAAGCTCAAAGTCGGACAGAAAGTTAAATCTGCAATAAAACGCGGAACGACAGGTCTTTAAATTACTAAAGATTTGTTACACAATCTATTTACCTGAAAAGATTACGTCGTGTAACTAGAAGATTGCAAAACATGCCGCACTAATATCCATATAAACTTCTGTATGCATATCTGTGTCTGTCCTAAGTTTTGGTATTCAGAAGTAGGAATATATTTTACATGAAAACTCTAAAGCTGCAATTTGGTTCTCATATTCACTCTGACATTACATCTTATGTTTTTTTAATACAAATAACTCCCCCCCCCTTTTCAATTCCCTTCCTATGCTATTAAATGGGAGTTGCCTGTTTCAGAATCGCCCTCATGTAGCCTGTTAACACAAAAAAACCTTAGATTTAGGAAAAGTCAAAACGAAATAGATCACTGCTAGAACAGTCTTTGCCCTGACGTGATAATTTGTCTTTGTATCGATCAATATGTTCTTTGAGATCCATAACTACCTTTAATCGACTTATGTTTTATAACATGTTATTTGGGAAGTACTCCAACTGTTAAAGGTTTTTGAGCATATTGTATCCTTGAACTTTCTGGAATTTTTTTTATAGAGAACTTCTTTGAAAACGTATAACAACGACGCTCTTGTGCGTTCCGACTTTTTAAGAAGCCTACGGAATTGTGCTTTCTTTTTCTAGAAAAAAAAGTGTTGTCAGGTGAGAATGGAAATGAGCCATTGAGTGTGCTTTGATCTCTTTTTTTAGGTGAAAGGTAAACAGATGCCTTAAACCGCAGACATAGAGTGGAAAAAATCTCTATTTTATATATAATATATGTATACATATATATTATACTACAAATAGTAGTGCCGTATTTAAAAACTATTGTGCCTATTATAGGGAATAGTATTTGTCCTTTTTCTCTAAAAGAATAGAGAAATTTATTAATAATATTTTATCTGACACTTAAATATGCAATAAATGAGTTAAATCAACCTTCGTCTTTCATTTGAGAGTTCTTCAGGTAAAAATTTATGTACAGCTAAAGTTTTACCCGAAGAAATCTCAAATGAGAGATGAAACGTTGTAATGTTTAATATTAACTGACAAAGAGGCTGATTTAGCTCATTTAGAGAAATTTATGATTTAATGATGTGATTTCGCTTCGAGATCTTTTTATGCTTATTAATGTTGATTTTTTTATTTTTTGATATTAAGGTATTTATTCGTGATCCCCCAAAGTCTGGACGTTTTCTTAAACGAAAAAAAAAGGTTTGCAGTTTTACTTGTATTGTATACTATTGTACTACGTAATCACTTCTGAGAAGTCTTCATTCAGATTCAACGCAGTGTTGAAATGGAGTTCAGTGCAGTTATGTGTAGTGCGGCGTTGATTTATTTTGGAAGCTTGCATGATGAAAGTTGGTCTGTGTGACGAGTGTCTTGGCAGGTTGCAGACTATTGTCGGAATTCTTTTCCCGAGTCAACTGTTTTGCTTCGCTCTTTTCTATGGATCCCTTCCCGGGTTGTGCCAGGAAGGCAATTATCGACAAGAAAGCGCTTCTTTTCTGTGTTTTTCAAAGGGGTCCGTGGTTGAAGAGAGTTTGCGTGAGGGCGTTATCAGGGTACAATCTCGCTACCTGTGCGGCGGGGAGTAGAACAAGAAGAAAAAATTGTTCGCTTCAGGCAAGGGAAAATAAATTCTGCATTAGAGATAAAGACATGCGGACTGTTTCTCATATTCCTTCTGAAGCGGTGGAAGGCGGTATTCAGGTTTAGGTCACGTCGCATTTGGTAATGGACTCAGGAACATGCTGTGCTGTCTTCTCTGGGAACAAGCATTCTTAAAAAAAAATTTACAATGTTTGTACTTGGTCCCCGCTGAAATTATTGCAAATTTAACTAAAAAATAAGCACGTCTCTCTTCTTTGGAGTCACGCAAATTTACTAAAATTTCATCCTCACTTTATTCGCGTCAAGCCAAAACTCAAATATGTTGAAGATATTTTTTTCCTGCCGACCTCCTGTGGTGTAGTGGCTAGCATCGCTGTCTCACAACAAAGAGGTCCCGGGTTCGAATCACGGCGTGGGCTTGGATGTTTGTGTCGTCTGGGTAACGAAGACTGGGATTAAGACTGCTGGAGAATCGATACGCTGGCGCCGTATCACTCCGAATGCGGAACGTGTCGTGTAAGATGACAGCCCGCAGTCGACCTGGTAGGCCAAGGTCCTCAATGGGCCATATAGCTAAGGAAGAAGAATTCTTTCCCATATTTGCCTCCTAAAACTGGTGGAGACACAGAGAATGCTGCGGCCCCACAGGGAACTCGTCTCCCGTCATTCGGAAGGGCTTGAGAATAGTACCCAATTGTAGGGTTTTCGGTTAATGTCTTTAGGTGAAAGACTGGGTAGGATCCTTAAACTTGAGCTCAGGAGCCTTAGTCAACCTTGCTCTACCTTTCACATCGCCCCTTTTCAATTCGCTTCCTATGCTATTAAATGGGAATTGCCTGTTTCAGGATCACCCTCATGTAGTCTGTTACTAAAAAAAAAGGCATTAATAGTATCATTTTATTTACAGTAGAACGTCGATTATCCGAACTAATTGGGACTAACAATTGTTCGTATAAACGAATATATAAGATAAAGTTATACAAAAATGCGGTAAAAATATAGTTTATTATTTAATAGAATTTTCAAAAATTCCGAGAAAGAGTCGTGAAACGTCTTTACTAATGCTGTTGAGCAGACTGAAAACAAATATTTTTATATTACTTTATTTTTAAGAAAACGAGACGTAAAATGTGAAATATCAGGTTTTTTCTTAATAATTTTTGCATTTTATTACTCAAATTATAATTATTTTTGTAGATCACCTGAGGAGGTTCCAAGTAATGGAGCGAAACGTAGTGAAGTAATTTAATTAATAAAAATACCTGACAATTTTTGGCCGTAAATTTTTCCCTTTCATTTTCTTAATAATATCTATGATTCCCTTGTTTGACGTTGAGCTCTATGGTCATCCACAGCATGGTTGAAACAAAGTGTTTGAAATTTTGTGTTCAAATTAGCAATTTTTATATTAATTTCATTTATTGATAAAGTAATTAAATTATCTGACTTAATATTATAAACAAAACACAAAGAATCACCAAAGTCATAAATTTTGTATTATTTTAATTAAAGAGCTGAGGAGGTACCTAAAGTTGGGAGCCGAAACGTATTCAAATTAAACTATTCCATTTCTGACTTCTGGATATTCTTTGTGTTTTGTTTAAAATATCATTTCTATTTCATTCTCTGTAAAATTCACTCAATTGAGGTATATATATATTTATATATACGTAAGTTCTGTAATGCTCTGAACAAGGTGTCAACACATCGTATACTACGTGTTCGATGGAGATCCGAAACGTGTGTGTATGTGTTTATATGTTAATAATTGGCGTGTTTGTGGTCCATTCCGGAAGGCGTGTTGGAATCATCTGCGTGGGAACACTCACCCACGCACCGTAGACCCCCCATTAAAGCCGACGCTCTACATGACGCATTTCTGGAAAATAACGGAATCACTCAATTGCAGCTGACGCCAGAGCAAAAAAAAAAGAACTCTAGCTTTTTTCTTTTCGGTTAAACACCAGCAGCAGCGACGAAACGGTGGCAGCGACGCGGATCACTGCTAAAGACAAAAATTACTGTGTACTCAATTAACAAACGGAAACAAGCGAAGTGCCAAAATAACACGAACTGTGATGCTTAGAGGATTTTCATAGGCGGGAAACTTCAGGGAGCATGATTGATCCATGGTCGGCCTCAGCCCTTATACCTTCGTTAGTCATTCTGCACGGCGAAGGGATTCAGTTTTCCATCTCCGCTTCATCTTGATGCAGATTACCAAGGAATTTCTGCATGAAGATGACCTACAGATCCTATTCGTCGCCCTCTCGATGTTCGCTCCATCATCCGGGGGTCATGCGTGAGCTTAGATTCTTTCACAAAAGGATAATGTTCTGGAGTTAAAATGATCGACTTGAAGAAATACTCTGGTGCCTCGGTTAATAACGAGCGTCCTCAAGATATCGTGGCAGTTACGCAGAGGTAACTTGGATGTGAGTCAATCACAGGCAACTGTTCACGCAACCAAAATAAAAAAAAGTTGTTGCTGTTGTGATATTCAGTCCTAAGTCTGGTCTGAAGAAACCCTTCATCTTAAACAATCATTTTCATTTCCGCATAACTACAACATCCCACATCATTCCTATTATGCTTAGCGTATTCCATTCTTGGCCTCCCTCTTCAGTTCTTACCCCACACACTTCCCTCAAATGCTCATTTTACAAGGCCCTCATGTCTCAAAACGTGGCCTATTAATCCACCCCTTCTCTTGTAAGTTGTCATATTAATGAGTTTACCTATTGTATCCTTAAGGAAACTGCCTTGAATGCGGTCAACTTTGGGTTTGTACACATTTGTCATTTTTCCTGTTCCTTTCATCAAAATTTAATACCAGAAGAAGTCACAAATGTGGTGACGAAACGTCGTTTAATCTAGATATAAACTGTGTTGATCGTTAATTTATTTCTTTTAATTAGTTTTTTTCCTCTTTCACAGAGCGCAGTGGTGACTGATGTATATGTGCTGCAGTGCATAAATAAGTTTCGGGAGAGCAATTTTCTCGGAATTTTAGGAACCTGTGAATTTCTCCTTCCATTTCTAAAATTTTAAACTGCCTCCCTTGCGGCGTTCTCGAACGCACTAAAGCAGCCAGGTAATCATATATGTGATGAGAACGCAATTTCCCTGCGATCCCAGAAAATCTCAACAATCAACCTCATTTCCGTGCTCTGTGCCAGTGAGCACATGCAACTATTCCACCATCCGTTACTTTTTCCTAAAATTAACTTTATTGAAAATATGTACGAAAGAAGAATACTTTCGTGTTTGAAACGTGAACCAAATTATTCTGGGTTTAAGATTAGACACTATATACGGAATTAGAAATGTTGCGTATTACGCAGACTACAGGAAACATTGTCGCTGTTGTAGTATTATTAATATTTTGCGAAGTTATCTTTTTTAAAATTGTTATGCTGTTTGGCATCCGTGGAGTCCATTTTTAGGATTTTTGACGAAAACAACAGTTCTCAGCAACCGCGCTGCTTTCTCTTACAAAATGAACCCTCGTAGTGATTCAAAATTACTGGGGCGAAATTGAGACTGAATATTGTAGTGATCTACATAATGTAAGTCATTAAAATATTGGTTTTATACACGATCCACAACTCTTTCCTCCTCTAGATAGGTTTTCCTCTTTTTTTAACTCGGAAATGTGGAAATTACTTTGAACGTAATTTTGAATGTGTCTGAAGTTGACAGTATTCTTGGTAATCATAAAATCTTCACGATTATTATTTTTGCATTGCCATTATTCCCGTTTTCCCTCCGTCATTGTGTTAAATGAGACTAACGTCAAATTATTTGGCGCTACGTCGACGTTTCTAAGTGTCAGAGACGAATAAACCTCTTGGGAGTCACTAGAGACGGAGATCTTTCGACTGCTTGGAACCAGAAAGACAAAAGTAGCACAAGCCAACTCAAATCAATACTCTACTAGCTACGTTGATTTGGTAGAGAAGGAAACCTGACAAGTGTTATCTTATACGGAACTGTATGACTTATCCACTTTGTAAATTCGTATAACATTAAAATTGTAACATAAAGCTGTGTAATTTACTATGCTAAATTAACAATAAATGTTGCTTCTCAATCAGAAAAAAGCAGAGAAAATAATTTTCAAAATACAGTCGCAGCTACAGCTATAAAATAACCGTAGGAAATAGCATTTAATTCTGAATTAGATATATAAACTCTGAAAAAAAATGGCTAAAAACAAATACGAGCAGAAAAACTGAACGAAGCTAAAACGTACATTGGAGTTAAAAGAAAGGTATATACTGATAAAGTCATTATTAATAGAACCTACTTTATCTAACTCAAATTAAACTTCAGCGTCCTGAATTTAGAAAAAAATGCATTGTTTTAATGAGTCGTGTAGAATATTCATCCATGTTCTCTTCTGGAGATGCTAAGTAAAGTTTCATCAAAATTCGAGTAAAATGATTCAATTCTTTACACATGTGTGGTTTAAGTTATTGAGGTGTAATGAATATAAAATTTCACGATTCAACGTTTATTAGTTATTTTAGTTCCCTTAAATGGCGCAAAATGCTTTTTTATGTTCAAAAAAATAAAATTGACTGTGAATAGTCCAACTCGTCTACCTTAATGATATATAGAACAGAATACATGATGCCCTTACGTAGGCTGCGTGCATGCGTGCGACGACGACGACGACGTTCGCAAGAAACATAAAGTATCATAACTTCAATAGAATATTTTCAATAATAATAATACAACTCCCTGACTGCAGTACGGAATTTTTTCTGACAATAGACTGTTGTATTATTTGTTTATTTCGAAACAGATATTGTAACTGTTAATGATCTTTACAAAGCTCTAACATAATTTAACACCTGAGAAAGGTAACAATGCTTGCTGAAACGTAGTGTGGTTATGTTATTATTTAAACCATAATTTATTTCATTTAAGGTGCCAAAAGGTCTACTGAGTCTCTTAGGCTTATTTTTACATCCCCAATGACATATATGGAAGCGTATAGGTATCTTCAACAGAGAAGTAGCCTACATGTAGTCTCGCTGCTATATTACAAGTTTAAATATTGTATTCTTATGCCCGGCTCCGATTATAAACGAAACGCCGATGTTTTCATAATACGCCATGTATCCAAAATAATATTTCTAATCTTTTTCTCAGGGTTAATACGTGGTCTCACTTGCAACAAAATAAACTACTATGCTACCAAATGAATACGTTTACACGAATTTTCACAAATATATTAAACAAGTTTGAATGAACCTACACTATCGACAGCATACAAATCAAATGTCTTTACTCTTAGTGAAGTGATTGTTATTTAATATCCGCTGTTACAGACATACAAACCAAAGTATTTCCATCAATCTCTGCCGTTTGAGACTCGTCTCTGTCCATATATTTGTTTCAAATCAGGTAAGCTTCGTCACAATATCCGCCATCTCATCTTCAGAGACGACCGCCAAAGGTGATATACTTTCTTCCTCCATCTTAGGCAAAGATATGTTTCTTCTCTAGTCATACTATAAACAGTTGCTCACAGATTTTGTCTATCCTTTCGTGACGTAGTAGGTCGAATCTTTAATCTATTTGAAAATGTAAGGTTGTTGACATTTTCACTGTGACGTCAGCCATAACCAGTATGGGTGACAAGTCATGTTTCATTCAGGGGACGTCAGTCACGTGCCGTGACTTATTCCATTTCAGGCTCAGTCAGTTTAAGTAGTTGAGGGCCTTGTACATTTCTTGTGCGTGATATGAAACCGGGCTTCTACAGTACATCACTTATTCATGGAAAATAATTATATTTTTCGAAGCCCTTAATCCATCCCTTCTCTTGGTCAAACTCCTCCATATTGTTCTCTCTTCTCTTATGCTTAGAACTTCCTGTTTAGTTAGTTACCGTATCCACCCATCTCATTCTTCTGTAGCACCATATTTCAAAAGCTTCTATTCTTTTCCTTTCTGCTACTCCTACCATCCACTTTTCACACCCCTATAACGCCACATTACATACGAACATTTTTAGCAATAATTTCCTAATATTCACACGTATATTACCCGACAGTAATTTCCTCTTTTTCGCGAAAGCCTTCCTTGTCTGTTCTATACTACTCTTTATGTCTATCTTTACCATCTCTAGTTATTACGCTTCCCAAGCAGCAGAATTCTTTAACTTCCATCAAAATATTCCTTCCCAACCTCTTTGTTATTCCATTGTTTACCATATTACACTCTGGCTTTCCTGTATTAATCCTCACATTGAATTTTTTCTCCTGGACCACGTTCATGCCATTTATTATAGTTTCCAGTTATTATTCTGACTCCCCTAATACAGTAACGTTGTTAATTTTTACTCGCTCTGTTCTCTAAGACCTGGGGATGTTTTAATAATATTTCATATACTTTTAAAGATTTACTCCTCTGTCGTTGTATTTCTGAAATTAAATTATCGTAAATTACGACAGAATTTGAAGGCAAAGCTTGTCGAATATATAAACTTGAAATGAGAAGTAATTGAAGAGGGTGAAATAATTAACTTACCACCCTCAGGTTCCTTTGGTTTTGTATGGCATTATACAGTGAGTCGCATTCTTCTTTTAGCAAAGGGTGTTTCAGAATAAATTAGTAATTTTCAAAAAGTATCCCTTTTTTATTGAAATATGTTATTTCTTTTGGGGACACTATTTCTAGTAGAGTTTTAGTAGAAAATAGTTGTGCTGCTCTTGAAACATTATTTTTTCTGCAGTCGTAACCTTCCGCGGTCACGTCCGCGGGGTTATCCGGGGATTCCCCAGTGTTGTGTATCGGCACGCTGGTGGAACGTACATCGATTTTCTTCGGCTCTGGCAGACTTGTGTCGACTCGAGAATGCCGAAGCCAGCCTGCAGGGGCTCTGCTTCCAGAGTACCAATTAGCCGTGCTGCAGATAGCACTTGGTGAACAAAAATACCTGCCTACTCCTACAGTGTCGACAATTTCTCATTTTCCCTTCTCAAAGACAGGGGAAGAGGGGGATAAATAGGTCGATGAGTCCGCGTTGAAGACAACCTACCGGTAATTCACTGTCAAAGCCACGCTAAGCTGACAATTATGGAAAGCACCTAAAACGTATCAGTTCTCTAATATGTCGATAAATCAATCCTTGATACTAGATTGGACCCCGAAATTTCTCATTTAGTCATCATGGAGCAACCATTATTACATATATATAAATTAAAATACACGGCAAGGCGCGAAACTAAATGTATTATTATCAAGTGTGCGACTTGTATGTTTGACAAAAATAATTATTTCTCATTCAGTCAGTTCGCGAAAGGGGCGAATCTTACGTAAGGTACTGATTCTACTTAGGTTAAAATCAGGATTAAATTGTGAAACGTGTTGTAAATTACGAAATTATGAACATAGGAGTAGGCTTTACTCAAAGAATGAAACGACAACTGAATTGTTTATAAAAAATATGAAACAGCTTCTAATGATAGCGATATAATCATAAATGTAATAAATTTGGGTGGCAATTACTATATAAATTTTTTAAAAAGTAAAATTGCTACTACGGGATAGTCACGATGTTCATCCGCAGACAACATTTCAATGTGGGAAAAATGTTGGATTATCTGACGCTTCTCTTTCAGTTAGCGACTTATTGGTTTACTTGTGAATGCACAGTCAAATGTCAATTGGCGCCCTATCCAGTTCTCTTATAATTTTCAGTAACGTTCTCCTCTTTCCAACCCTTTCCAATACTTATTCATTTGTCACATTTTCCTATCCAATTGCCTCCACATTCACATCTCAAAAGCTTCCAACCTTTTCTCGTCCTCTCTTCTTAACGTCCTCGTCTCATCTACACTTCAGACAAAACGCTTTCATAATCTTTTCCTCAGTCCCTTATCTAGTTTAATAGCTTCCTTTTTCTGTTAAATGATTCAGTCGCAATTCGTCTTTTTATCTCCTTAAGGCATCATCTCAAATCTCTAGAAGAAAATGGTGACTGATCATATGCAAACTTGCATGGACACAGAAAACTAATAATAACTCTGTCACTAACATCGATTAGTTAATATTCAGTTTTTTAACGGTAATATGATTTTTTTAACACTTACGCGATCTGACGTCAACTTTTTTTTGCATTAAATTAGAAAAATGTACAAATTTCTTCATCCGTCTTTGTGATTCTTAAATTAGTTTAATATATTAAATTGCATAAATTAAAACAAATAGTAACTAAAATTTGAACTCTAAATTTACTTGCCACAGCTAGACATTCTCCTAATTTCCTCTCCCTCTCCCCTCCCACGCCGTCCCCAGTCTGAAGTATTGTGTTTCTTGGCTCAAATCAGAGGATTTACTTGGTGAAGACCTTTAACACCGTTAGGGTTCTTAATTCGAGTGGGTCGATAGGTGGGCCAACAATATTCTTATGCGTCAATGTTTTCTCAAAAGTTTTCACTACGATTTTGAAACAAAAATATATCCTCATACCTTGTACAGTTTCCAGGAAAATTGGTTATATTGAAACATTATGATAGGGAATACAGTTATTGCAAAATCGTTTTTATAAATATTTATCCTCTATTTATCTCAAATTTTTTAAAAATGTTCGCTAGGCTAAATTGACTGCAGTTTATTTCAGATAAGAGGAATATTTGTAGTAGAGGAGTATGGGGACATAATTCAGTTCTAATACATGGAGTTACTTTCTTTTTCTTGACAGTACAAGTCCTTCTTATAATAATGATGCATCTCCAGCCAGCTTATGTATTTCAATATTTTTTGTATATAACAAGCAGAATTTTCATGACTGGTTTATGTTTTCGACCGCGTATCTCATAATGATGAAAAGCGAGGGTTTTCCACTGTTAAAATAAGGCCTTACTATTTTCTAAACCAAAAAAAGGTAGATTTCAAATCTGAAAGCCGTAATAGTTTCTAATGTTTTTGTTAATTTTCTCCAAAGGATAAATATATTCTGCCCACGTAATGTCTTTGTCGAAATAACATAAACTTAAAGGCATCATTTCCTTCTCGCACTCATCATAACATACTCTATTCGGCACGCGTATGTTCGATGTAATCCCAATTATTACCTTGGAAGATCAGCCTTTGGCGATAACGATTTTATGTGAGCCAGACACGGAAACCCATGCGCTGCTATGCGTCAGTAACATTCAGGACTCATTTGCCATTGAGAACCTTCTCTCTCTCTCTCTCTCTCGTCTTTTAAAGTTTTCTTTCCAAGAATTAATTTACCGTTGTGTGGAATGTTATATTTTTGTAGCCCTTATTTAAAACATATTGAAATTATAATCTTTGTAATTCACGATTTTAATTATATGAAGATTTAACGACCCGTATAAAAGACAAAATTTTGAAACATCTTTGAACATTAAGTAGACGTTTCGACCATCTATTATGTTCCTTGTTAATAAACTAAATCAATTAAAGACATAAACACAAAGAGCATAGTATATTTATAATATTATATTGTTTTACCCTTTTTTGATCATCTGTCTACCAGATTCAAAATGTTATTTAAGAAGTATAATATTTCGGTAATCAACTAATCTGTGAATCTTCTATCTTTCTTTGTTAAAAAAAACATAATAGTTTACATAGTACTTTTGGCTGTCATCATGTTTATAAAACTGTTCGTTTTGTTACATTGGCCAAACTAAGAGAACTCTGTCAATTAGAATTAAGGAACATAAAGCCAATTTTATGTAAACCCTCTGTAATAAACACTGTTTGATCCTAAATAAATCTTTTAATGTTGTTAATACTATTCTTTTACATAATGAAGTGAGTTTTAAGAAAAGATTAATTTCAGAAATGTTGTATATTAAAAGCAACAAATTCACTATCAATAGAAATCGTTACACTTTGCAACTTAATGAATTATATGATTATTTATTAAATTTTCGTCGTTAATTTTACCTTTTGGCTATGCTCTTTAGGTTTTTGACAAGGACCACAATGGATGCTCGAAACGTGTACTTTATGTTAAAAAAATTTCAAAAAATTGTGTATAAGTCTGTTATACGGGTCGATATGCCTCCTACTGTATTTTGACCTGTGATTTTTTTTTCTGATGACTGTGAATTCTGTAAATGATATTACGTACGAAATTGTGGTGTGTTGTGCATAGGAGAAGGTATGAAGGTAATAATCCACTGTTGTACAGAATTTAAGGAGTGAACTTTGGGAAATATATATACATGTATGTATCACATTTCCAATTTTATGTATAACTAATGGCTGCTTGACCCCAGAAGAGCGATTTCTAACTGCGTTAATAAAAGTTGAAAAATGCCTTGGTAAATTACATTGGGGAACAATACGTGGTGTATCTAGGGAGAAGCCGAGCCAGGTAGTTAGGTTAATAGGTAGGAGGCATTAAAACTCCCGCTCTGGGAATAATCTGCCTCCAGGAAGCTTTGTAATCTGTCTTTATCGGGCTTCCAGGCCCTACTAGAACGAACACATGCGAGGCTTGGGACATGCTTACGTAATTCGCAATCTTCCTCCCCTTACGTGTTGGCCACCGCTGAAAAGCTCTTAACGCAATGAAAACGACCCATTCCTCTCCTCCACCCTCCGTCCCTCTGCAACTCACACACTCACAGAATCAACACCATGGCCACACGACAGAGTTGTGTTTGTGTTCTCTCCTAGTTTCCATCTCGGACCTGATGGTGATACGCTTGTAAATACTCGAGTATCTGTTCAAACTAAATGACGGCGGCTCACTTTTGGTCAGAGTTAGAAGCTATTCAAATCTTAAAATTGCATCGTTTAGTGTGAACCGGCCAGCGACTCTCTCCAGGTACTTGACCACTGAAGTCTGGTGAGATGGATGAGAAACTAAAAATTATGGCAACCATTTTTTGGAACTTCACGGTGTTTTGCGGACCGTTTCAATACAATCACGAGTCTGTAACCGAAATCATACAATCATGTTCCGAAAAGAGTATTTTTACTTCAGTAGGAGAAACATTGGAACTTAAAAACTGGGTTCACCACATAGTTTTGTATTTTCAGAACAATTGTTCCTAAAATTTAGGTATATAAAATGAGCAAGAAACTATAACAGGGGTGACCAACCTTTAGCATCTTTTTTGCCAATTTTTTGACGGACGATTTCAGATGCTCCATTACTCGAGAAAGTTTTTATTGCTTCATAGGGGTTGGTAAATAGATATGAGGATAGAATCTGCTTCGCTTAGGGGACGAAAAGAATACCTTTAACGCAATTACATTAATTAATTTACGCCAGTTTAATGAAAAGTCAAAAATGATGTTTCTGTACGAGAGTGTGATAGCTTCATGATGCTCGTTTGGTGAAGATAACTCTGGACTACAGTTGTTGGCACTGAGAGCGAGATCGGCTTTGAAGTTGGAATCGTCTCTTCTCTCTGTTTGCCAGAGGAATTGTTATTAAATTATTTTATTTTTGACTTTTGTACATTCAATGTATTTATGTAAAGGGGACTTTTCGTCCGAAATACCAACGGGCTCAAGGTTTCAATGCGCCACTTTTAATCGTTCAAACCTCTGAACTATAATTTTCCTAAAACACGTTGCTCATGTAAGTATTGCTATGCATCTGTTGTATAAAAGCCAAACGTGTCATGTATCGCAGGGACATAATATATCGCCAGAGGAGCTTACATCGGTCATGCGATTTCACCTCTGCTTTTTTAGTTCAGGTGGAATGTCATTATTTTGCTCTACATTACTAGAAATAATATATTCGCTTATTGTATTTAAAAAGCTGTCCATCTTGGTCTTGTTAATTATTTATTTCCGTCATAACACACTTTTAATTCTATAGGAATTCTGTAATCACATATAAATTATAACCTTTCATTTAAAATTTTCCACGAATCATCAACACACCATTCCTATATATGAAAATAGATGAACTAAATGCTTTGAATTTTTAATGAAATACAATCTCGAGTGTTGAATCTATCAATTTTGCAATTTATTTTCTCGACTCGAATTTATTTCCTTTTTGCGCAAAAGCTTAGGTAATCTTCCAGACACACAAATATATTTCTTTAATAAAAACTGATGTTTGTATCTTTGTATGCATGTATAAGTTGTAACAAAACTTGGAAGACATATTCTGAAAATCCAGAGTAAGAAGAAATCCTTAGTATAAACCTGGAAGGAATCACAAGTCAAAAATATGTCAAAGTCTTAGCTCGCGAAAGTCTGTCACGTCACCGACCATTAAATCAGAGAGACAGAATACCGGAAATTAATCCATTTATTTAATTCCGCGTAATATGACGCCTATTTATTTACAGAGTCCTGCTTTCACACTTAATCAACTAAATCCTGGAAAATAAGTCGATAAACGTTACGAAACATTTTCTGACTACGTTAGTTTGAATTCTTCAGTTTCATTTAGAAACTGCCGTTTAAAATTTTTCAAGAAAACTGGAATACTGACACTCACTTCCCAGCATATTCAATCACTCATGTTATTTGTTATTAATAACAGTAACCTCTTCACACTAAACTCAGATATACATGACTTTGATACCAGAAGTAAAAACAATTTACACAAGGAAGGGAAGTCTCTAACCTTAATACAAAAGGGTGTACATTACAAGGCTATTAGCATATTTAATAAACTTCCCACCTCCATTAAACAATTAAAAATAAATCCAAACAAGTTCAAATATGAACTAACTAAGTTCTTACTAAGCCACTCCTTCTACTCTGTTGAAGAATTTATGAAGCTGAATGTATCATAGGGTAGATATTTATAATTATGTAAGAACATTACAAAAAAAATAGAACACTAATTTTTTAGTATAGGATGTAAAAATATTTATCAATTTTATATATAAGGTACAAATTGTATGTCTCCTGTATAGAACTTAAGAAAATCTTATTATAAGTTAAAAGTAATCAATAGTTACAGTATATTCTAATATTAATAAAGCAACCTTAGTAAAATCTCTGACTCGTTCCACATCCTTGAAGCTTGTGCTTCTCTATAGGATTTATGGAATATGATTTTATACTTATACTTATACACGGAAGCACGGCATAATTCGAACTTAGCTTTTGCCGATTTGTATCCTATAATAGAAACACAAACATGAGGTATTACGGGTTTCTTATCATTAAAATTTAATATATTTATTTTCAACTTGAAACACTGACAGAATATTTTAAATAACAAGAAAAGCCTAGGTTATATGCGTATTTTAAATTGAGTATTTTAGAATTGCAAAGAATGAAGAAATAATTACAGTGATAATTTTAAATAATCAACGTCATTACTGGTAATTAATTTTATTTTAAAGAATTAGTGGATTTCGTTATTTTTTTACATTTGTTTTATACAGTGAACTATAACATGTTCTTTAAGCTCCACGGAAGTTCTCGTTGTCGAGGCACTAAATATCCTGTTTTTCAGAAAGACATTATAAATTGGTGGAAAAAAGAGACTTGAACGGATTATTTGATTATAGGGACACTATTGAGGGAACTAAGTAATAATCGTCGTAGATACCGGGAGTATTCCTGAGACCATCACGTAGCGAGAGAATATTTTTTACATTCCTTAAGCTACAGGGAGTATTTTTCAACGTGAGTGCCGGTTACGATGAAAAAAACTTCCCGTTGAGATCGGTAGGAGAGGAAAGGCAAGTTTTCCAAAACAGACGCGCTCGATGCCGGTTAAATCACGCGTCTACCAAAGTTATTAGTGTCGAATTAAATACAGTACCGGGCTAATATGAATAAGCACCCGGGAAACGCCGGGCACCAAGCTGTTATATTGATAAAACTTGCCTGTTTGTTACTGAAATTTCTGAACAGAACAATATTTTTACTTTATTTTTTTAAGGAAGTACAATTATGACAAATTTTTAATCATCTGTGGAGTTGTAGAGGAAAATAAAAAATGTTTTAAAATTTCGCTACGGTTAATTACATTGTCTTTGGATCCATGACATTGTCTCTAGGAATATCATTGGTATTTTCTCAAGTAGTTTCGTGTAGTTTATTGACCGTCGACGACGGATACTCACAGCTATTTTCGGTTCATGGTAGATTGTTACCATTTTGTATCTCATAAATGTTATGAGATATCGAAATTAACAATAGTAAAGTTTCCTACTGGAATATTACCTTGAAATGATTCCAGAGTCATAACTCGTCTATCATTTATTCGGGCTCTTTTTCAATTTTGTCGTAGGTTATATATTGTTAGATCGCGTGTCTCATACTTTGGACCCTCCGCAATTTATTAAATGTCTCAGGATGAACACCAGGGAAGCCGATGGCGCGGTAATTGCCTCGTCAGAGACACGTTAATTATGCACTCCCTCCTAAAGAACCATTATTCACATGCACGTTAGTATCTAAATTTGACGGATGTTTAAAGATTTTGTTCCCTACTTCGTCGGATTTTGCTGACACTCTTCGTGTGCCGTTGCGTGAGGAAGCTATTGATTTGTATCCAGTATTTTACATCACGAGTTTAGACGCATAATGTTCGACATTCTGGTCGATATACACACAGTCAGTATGTACCAATTAATAGGATTTTTTTATCTGAACTGTATATATGTGGAAATGGGCAGGGATGGGGGGAAGTGGAGGGGCGACAACGTGAATGGTTGCTCTGGTGATACGGGAACAATATTTGCACAAAGAATCACGTCATGTGGTGCTTTTGAGAAATTAAAATTACAGGCGTACATGTCGATTGAGTTGAGAAAAGCAACAACTGGATAACTGTAAAGATTGGTAAACCTGATGTTAGGACCTTGACTCCTTTGCTGCAGAACGTGTCCCAGAATGAATAAAACAATATTTTTGAGATCGTTTTGAGAGTAATCAGGGTGGTGTTTGATTGTTCATAAAAATACTTACTGCTTTATCTTTGGATCAATGACATCTTCTTTAGGAGTATCATTGGAGCTTTTTCGTGTAGTTTATTGATCGTCAACGGCAGATATGTGGTACTTTGTAGATTACCGTTTTATATCTAGTAAATATTGTGTGTTACAATTTATAAATGTATCGTTATGTACGAAAGAAAAAAGTTTTCCATTTTGTGAAAAATTTCGTCAAAGTTGATTCTCTAGAACTGAGCCAACCGAGTCGACTCCTCAGGGCGGTGTAAGCTCACTGCATCCACTATAAAGACCTGAAGCTCAGACACTCTTAGAATTTACTTAATCACGTTCACTGTAGATGAGACTGAGCTTCTGGTTTTTTCAGTGGAAGTAGTGAGCTCTCACTGCTCTGAGGAGTCGACTCGGATGGATCAGTTGCTTTTTCCATCCTGTTCTTCAAAATTCGTGGCTAAGCTTGATTTGGAAACATTTCTTCTGTAATTGAATATTTTTTTTTAGCCTGCTGGTGTATAGGAACATTCTCCTGCATAATACAAAAGTGACTTTTGCGGACGATCACGAGACCTTCTACGATCTTGAAGGAAGAAGTAAAAATTTCAGCCGATAGTCTACTCAACAAGAAACATCTGCTTACCGATATGAAAGAGCTGAGTCTAATGATTAGATGGCGCCTGCGGATCCCATATTCGTTCATCTATACAATTGTAATAGGCTTACCTTTCATTTCATTTCTGTTTTATTATTTACCTGAAACCGAACAACGCCCGACATGTCATCTAGTTATATACTAAGGTAGATGGCTAAAAACATATTCATTATTTTTACTGTCAGTAAATTTCTGAAATTCATAATTTTTGTAAATATTTAATAGTACTTCAACCTTTCCGTCCTCCTCATTCAGTCATTTACCTACTATCTCTTGGATCATATTTTTTTTTAAATTAAATTTCTGAAGACTTCAAGAATTTCGAGGACAGGGAAAATTCTGCTGGATTTTAATGACTCCTTTTGAATGGCAATAGAACTACTGACTCATTTATGGAATAATAATTTGGTGTGTTTATACACTTCGTCGTTAGATAAGGCGTTTTATCAATTACAACAACCAGGTAACCGTTGTGATAAAAATAAAATGACCGGCTGGCTTTGGTAGGGCGATTATAAAATGTGCATGGCAGCGACTGCGGCCTGAAGGGCTCGCATGTGTCACGGCAGCCATTCCATATATGCCTTCGGATCAATCGCCTCGATAGAAGCAATCAGAGTGGCCATTCTGGAGGGTCAGATGTCTGCCAGAAAGCCTCTAAAAGTCTTCGGCTTCGTTATAGGGCTGCACTTGCAGGGGAAAGACACTCGCTCGTGTTTGACCTTCGTAAACTGAGACAAGGCTTTGTATATTAACAAAGAAGTGCGTAGTAATCAAGTCGTGTCCAAGAATAGAGAGCAAGAATGAAGCAAACGTATGTTATAAAACTTAAATTTTTCTGTCTGATTTATTTAATTATTAATTGTAAAACACTGGGTTTAAACCATTCTTCGATGATGTGTATGCAATATGTACAGATTTGAAATAATTTTTATAAAACGAATTTATGGGTTAATACAATCATTGTTGCAAGCGATTCGTGTTTATTTAACTTTGTTTGCTCAAAATCAAACTGTCCCTACGTTTCTAGCAAGCAATCCCAGTCCATCTCTCCATAAACTCCTTCTACATCCTGACGATTTCTTTTCTTTACTGCTTGATGAATCAGCTCATTTTTTCAGAATGAATCAAATCACAGTTTTCCTTTGAAATATCGTCGATTATGAATCAGGTACTGAACTGCAAAACCTAGCAAGGAGGCGATGTGAACGGTCATGTTGAAATAGAAATTCAGGCTGAAAATGAAGTAACTCAAGAAAGGAATTAAAACACGGAGATGGTAATTACAAAAACTAAAAGAACAGGGGGTGCTTCAGAGTTACAAATGAGATGTCAATAATAGATAAATAGAAAAAGAAACAATATAGAAGAGAAATTGGCAATCTTGAACGAAGAAAAACTACAGCAGCGGAAAAAACTCAGACCAATAGGAAAGCATGGATAACACAAGTAATAATAAAAATAACTGATGAAAGGCGTAAATATAAAACGCGAGAGATGAAAATAGTACGGAAGCAGTACAGACGCTCGAAGAATGAGATAGAGAGGTAGTGCAAATCAGCCAAAGAGAAAAGCAAAGCCGTTGAAGATTTCATGGGGAAGGAAAAATATACACAGCTTATAGGAAAATCAAATAAACATTCGGGGGAGAGAAAAACTATTAGCTATAAGATCAGGACAACGGATGAGAAACCAATTGTGGATAAATAATAAAAGGCAGAAAGATGGAAGGAATATCTAGAAGAACCGTATCACGGTCTAAATCTAGATCAGCCAGCAATAGAAGGAGAGATGGATGTTGAAGAGTTGGGGGACAAAATTTCAAGGGCTCTGACAGATCCGAGTCATTGTAAAGCGCCAGGAATTGATAACATTCCAGCGGAGTTGATAAGATCATCGGGCAAAGAAGCAATATCATGGTTGTTCAGGTTAGTTTTTGAAACGGGAAGAATACCCGAAGATTTTAGTAAAAACGTAATTATAACCGTACCGAAGAAGACTGGGGCTGATAGATGTGAACAGCACAGAATTGCATGCAAAATATTAACGAAAAATAGTATATATGGGGACAAATAGAATGCGAGTTAGGAGAAGCAAAGTTTGGTTTTAGGAAGAATGGAGGGACAAGAAAAGCAGAATTATTATTATGAGAATTTTTTTACATTGGTATTTTAATTTTATATTTCTCACTGAAAAAATAATGGTGGTGTCGTGATCATATTGTGATATTCCTGTGTTTCTAGTAGAGGCAAACAACTGCAATGCCATTTTCACTGGTAAGTAACGCAGGTGTGTCAGAATCAAATGATCTACATCAGGTTATGAATGCACCATAGAGAGATCGAGAGAGAGAGAGAGATAGAGAGAGAAAGAGAAACTTCCGACTGTGCTGCGTGACACTATCAATTGGATGCGGTCGCAGAAATTGACAACATTTCCGCTGGGAACGTACCAACCCACAACGACCTACACGTGAATCTCTCATAAAAATTACGTTTTCAATTCTGCAAACAATCTTACTCTGTCACCACTAAACAAATCAGTTCAAGTTATGAAAGTGGGACTGAATCATTTGGAACGCTAAATTACACATCGGAAGGGGGAGACACTACCAGTGTTTATTTTTTTAGCAAACATAAAAATGTAGAAAGTCGATACACTTTTAAAGTTTCATGAAAATGAATTCCTCTAGTGTCTTGCACGTTTTGCTTCAATTTTACCTCATAATTTGTACTTGATTTGCGTGACTAATTCAATATTTCAAATAAAAAATCCTGGTTTGAAGCACGAGAAGCGTCTCAGTAATTTTTAATATAGTACATTTCCTGTTAACATTACGCTATAACTTTATTTGTATAGATTCTTAATCGTATGGACACTTTTTGATGGCTTGTATTGTTTCAAATTTTTATAGATCGTTTGTTTATTTAGTGTGTTTCACATCAACAACAAACAAACTTTTATGGTATCAATGATATCTTATTGAATCGTGTTCTCGTACAGGATACGCAATAGTTTCCTGTTCCATGGCTCGTCTCATATTACTCACAAATTGGCATTCGAAATATGCCGGTAGAAAAACCTACAGGTTGTTGACCTTAAACAGCTTTTTGTTTGTCACCTCCGTAAATGTGCTGACGACCGTAACTTTTATGGTTTGGTGAACGACGTATTAGTGCAGGTGTTCAATTCCCAAACATTGAACATTGTTCATAAAGGTTTTTTTGGCACCTTTACATCTTTGATGGTCACTGTTTGAACATCTCCGCCTAATGTGATGGTTCAATGGAGCATGAAGGCCTCTGCGAGTCATTTGAACCTCGCACTAGTAGATCATTACCTTTCAAAATCAACGAGAGAATAGTTAACGATTTTCTTAGCAAATAGACTTAAGTGGATGTTTCTTTTCTGTGCAAGGTCTGGGGTTATCTGGACGGTAGCAAAGTCCTAGATGTTCAGATTTCTTATTTAGTTTCTACTTCAGATACATGCAGCAACTGGAATGGAATTCAAGCAATTTTAACATCTCAGACATAGTCTAAAGTGTTTAGTGCAAGTCTATTTGATTTATAAACTGAATACACATACATTGAGAGATAAAACACCAAACCACGAGCAATTTATTTTGGCGTAGCCCGACACACACAGGGAGAGGGATGAAGTCGTTACAGCACAGAAAGTGCGGCCAAAGTACAAAAGATTACACCGCACACAAGTATGAGGGGACGGTTCTTGGAATTCTCGCCTGACAGCCTCACGAAGACCCTGGAGGCGGCGAGGGAGCTCCAGGCGGCGGCTAAAGACGCCAAAGGGGCGGCGTGGGCCCCACGGACGCCCGTCGCCCACGACAGGATACTTGCCACGATGATGGGCGGCGAACAGTAGGCGAGCGTGGCGCCCACGGCCGTGTCGGACAGCACGGTTCTCACCATGACGTGGATCACGGCCAGTCCCGACAGCCACATGGACACTGCGCAGCCCATGGCCCGCGATCTTCCTGTCATGAGCATCACGATGAGCAGCGACAAGAGACCAGCATACGCAGACGCAACGTCCTGATGAAGCTGCCGTGCCAAGTCCTCGGGCTGCACGTCCGACAGCGGGCTCAGGCACGCCAGCATCAGCCCACCAGTGGTGCGGGCCTCCTCGGCCCTTGCTGCACAACCAAACTACATATCAATGGGGCGTAAAGCAGAACACTTGATTGAAATTTGTATTATTTTCATCATCCTGAATCCAGAGGACAATGACAATTAAAACCTCCGAAATAAAGTCATAAGGGTCCTTTCGGGAAACTTATTCCTCTTCAAATTGAGTAGTTCTAATGTATGTTATATGACAGAAAGTGTTATCAATCAATTTTCATATGATATGGAAAAGATGATTGAAATT
The DNA here is from genome assembly GCA_034510155.1 of Eucriotettix oculatus. Lineage (NCBI taxonomy): Eukaryota > Metazoa > Arthropoda > Insecta > Orthoptera > Tetrigidae > Eucriotettix > Eucriotettix oculatus. The sequence continues at coordinate 46,074,781 of CM067382.1, forward strand.
TAATTCAAGAAGGTGGACAGGTAATAATGGACAAATTGAAATATTTTACTCTCATATTAAAAAGTAAATTATTAATCGTATTATTACACTTACGCAAGCTTTCGATGATGGCTGCGGATACATGGCCAATACCTGCGCGACCCAAATTGACAGCATCCTGCAACGCTTGAGCGCTGCTCCTCATGAAGCTTTCTCTTGTCCCCACCATTTCATCTTCTTGCTCACCGGTTTCATCAGCTGTTCCCTCAGGTTGTGCATCTTCAGGTGATGCATCAGTCGGCTCTTCAGGAGATTCTTCACCAGCCGGCTCTTCAGGGGGCGGCTCATCAGATGATGCATCGGCAGGCTCTTCCGGTGGGGGTTCTTCCGGGGGAGGCTCATCTGCTACTTCAGGGGGAGGCTCATCTGCTACTTCAGGGGGAGGCTCTTCTGCTACTTCAGGAGGAGGCTCTTCTGCTACTTCAGGAGGAGGCTCTTCTGGTTCCTCAGGTGGGGAATCAGCTGGTGCTTCTTCAGGCTCTTCAGGGGGGGGTTCATCTGGGTCATCAGCTGGTGCGTCAGCCGGTTCGTTAGCTGTTTCTTCAGCTGGAGCTTCTGCTGAAACTTCAGCTGGGGCTGCAGCTGGCTCTTCAGCTGGTTCCTCAGCTGGAGCTTCAGCTGGCTGTTCAACTGCCTCCTCAGCTATAGCATCCGCTAGTCCTTGAGCTGTAGTTTCGGCTGTACCATCATCTGGTGTTTCGGCTGGCTCTTCAGCTGGAGCTTCTGCCGGCCCCTCGAGCAGAGGCACCTCTGGTTCCACAGGTGGTGCTTCGGCGGGATCTTCAGTTGATGGTTCCTCTCTTGGTTCTTCGCCAGGTACTTCTTCTGGTGGTTCTTCGGCCGTACTTTCAGTTCGTTCAGCTGGAGATTCGGCTTCGTCACCGGGCGCAGGTTCTTCGGTGCCTTCATCTCCCTCTCCCGGTTCCGGCTCCGGTAGCTCAGGATCACGGTGTTCAGATTTTTCTATAATCCATTCCACATTTTGACCTTCAGTAGAGGCTTGAAGACCCCCTCTGGCGTCCTCAAACTACAGTGAAATAAGTTGAAAGCGGTTGAAACACCTCTAAAATAAATTTAGATTTCCTACTAAATTCCTACGAGCAATAGTTACTAACCACTTCACTATTATGACGTGAAATCGAGCCAAGTAAGAGATCGACGTCGCCATCTTCAGAAGAGTTTTCCGATGATGACATCGATGTGGTCCAATTTTAGCGGCCTGTAGCAGACATCATAGATGATAAAATACATTAATCACAACTAGTAGACAAATGTATGGATACAGTTATCCGGAGGCTTTGTTGAAACCAGCTTCTATACTTGTAATATTAACCACAGGAATTAAACGGCTTTCACCAGATAAATTTTCATTACTGGCTTCATTTTAATTGGGAGGTTATTAATGTATACTTTTAAACGTTGACATCTTGTAGGATACTATCCGTGTGGCAACATGGATTGTCAAATTTTAAAGCAGATTATGTTAACTTTAATAATTTTCTAATATTTAAAAATGAGGGTTTAATGTGAATTGGAATCATATGAATATTTATTTTAAACTTTATACACGTTGGACACTAATTAAACATAAATAAAAATAATTTTTGGAAGATAGTGGCAATTAGTTTTATGACGATATTAGGTAACATAAATTCAGAACATTTTGAAGAACAGTCCACTCAATGTGAATAATATTTTGTAGTTTCTACTGTGGCACTGTACTGTAGAAAGTAGTATCAAGTCTTAAGATTTTCTTCTTTGATCGAAGTCGACACTGGCTCGATAAAAAAGGTAACTTGGAGTTAATCTTAAAAATGGCGAGTTTAAAGGTGGTGGGGGTTTAGCCACGCGGCATTCTTGCCCGGGGAAATGAGGAGACGACCTCCGTCGCAATTGTGTTCCTTCCCGCAGGAAATAGCTCCCTCTTCCGCAAATGTCGAATTCCTGGGGCGATGAGTTCCGTCGATTAGCAACCTGCTTCTATCGCAGTGCTTCACGGTGTTCCCGCCTCAAGACTTCTGTTTGCGTGACCAATTTCTATTACACAAGGACGGCGTGTCACAAACATCCACAACGAACACTTTCATTATTTGCGAGTAATTCAGAGAAAACCCCGATATTTGAAACTATTTTCATATTATCTTTCGAATAAAATAATATTCGTACAATTTGTTTATTTTAATGCATATTGACATCTTACGAAGCTGTAATACGAACTAACAATTAATTTTCTATCCTTATTCGTAGAAGAATCAGACAAACAAAAATATTATAACTTTTTGTAATAGAAAACTTATGAAAATAATTTGGAACAGACGTCGTATTACTTAAGTAAATATTCTGTATTTTTTACAATATAATCTGTTGCATCTCGAAACAGTATATTTCACCAAAAAAATTATTTATTTTAATAAAGGTTTGTCACTATAAAAATTACGGATAATTTTTTCTGATATCCAAAATTAATATTTTCAATTCTCATTTCTGAATGACCTATTTACAAAATATCACCACGAATGGAAATAGAATAATACGACTTTGGAAAAGAATTAAAGATTAATTTGAGCTTAGTTCTGATATAATAACAAAGGTTCTTCAGATATTTTGTCGTCTCCACCTTTTTTATCTGGTCACATTCTAGTATCCACTAACAAATCTTGTATTTAATAACTCACGACACATGTCCACCTCGCAAATCTATACCAATAAATAAAACCGATTTGTTATTCTTTCTCTCTGTTTATCTGACTGTATGTATGTTTTTTCTCTAATAGGATCCGAAATGGCTCGACAGATTTCAATGAAAATTTCAGGAATTGAAACAGGAATTTTATGTTAAATTTTGGTGTATGTTTCATTTCGATACCTTTCAAGTAAAGAAGGTGTTAATGTAAATCTTTATAAATCCACTGAATTGCCGCGCGAAAGGCGGCCTGAAAACGAACTGCGAGTTATAAATCCTATTAGGCGTTCCTATACCATTCATCCCACTTACTGTGTTATTATAAGCGTGATTTTGGTAGCATAAGAGAGAGAGATATGGAGGGCAGTCATTCTCACTCCATCTATTGTTGCAGTAGGATTCACACCATAATTAACCTATTGTTGGAAGAGCGCTAACTCCCTGAGAAATAATAAACTTCTTTGGATCGTCGATTACATGTATACGTAAATTGGTTTTATTTGTCGCGTCAGATAAATTTTAATATTTAATAATTACTCATTTTTAAAAGTAAATAAATAATTTTTTTTGGGTTAACAGGCTGCATGAGGGTAATTTTTTCCAATAAATAGAATTGCAGTTCCTGTTTATCTGAAAGTTTGTATCGAATTTGCTCCGAAACGTGTTCAAAACCAACTACGAGTTTAAGGTTTGCTCTGAAGCGATCAAATATATATGTTACCATACTTTTTATACATTCAATGAATTTAACTTTATCAAAATTCTGTACCTGTTGTTCGTTTTTAGGGCACGAAGTTGCGGTCATAGATAGTTGAAAATATATTCGGATCGTCTCTGAAAAAGACGAGACTCTGGAATGAATTTATTTTATGTATTCCAATTCGTTTCAATTGAATCAAATATAATCTAATATTTAGAATGTATATTTACTAAAAGATATTATTCCGTTCGATTTAGAATAATAAATAATTTATTGTATTGGTTTTTATCGTCATATATATATATATTAATTGGGTCAAAATATCTCTTCACTCGCATTTATAAAATTTTTAACAACGAAATTAATTTCCAAATTGCTTCTAAATGGCTTTCCTTTTCAATTTTCTACGTTTTTGAGATTTTTACATCCCGTAACGGCAAGAAGTAATTGTTTCAACAGTTTGTGGTAAGAATAAATTTTTTTCACGTTTTGAGTTGTTTTTCCTACCATTATAACAAAAACTGAATAAGGAAATAACACCTATAACTGACAAGGTCCAACATTTTATTTAAACAGTTCAATATGACAGTGCGAACATTGTTACCCGATTTTTTCCTCTCCTGAAATCGTAAACAACCTACGGTTTTTCCGAGATCCATATTAAAATATTCCACTTAAGCCGTGCCTTGTAGAAGTATTGATTTAGACCTGGAGTCGGGAACTCTCATCAATCAGCGATGAGGTCCGTCGAAGAAGACCAAACTTAAAGATAGCGTCCTTTATAGGCCATGAAACGACGCTCCTTCCTTCTACTCGCATGCCATTAACAAGTCATTTTACAAGATTAACTTACCGTTAATGCAAAGTTATCTTAATATTATATAGGAAAAAGTCATAATTGAAAAATGCCGTCACCGAATTGTCAATTTTGTTAGAGAGTTATGGTTATCTGATTTGCCGTAGAGGAATTACTCATTACAAACATACTGAACGAGTTAATGGTTACCCAAGGTTCCTTTTCTAGAACGATTAAATCACTGTGTAAAGAGGCTAGATTCAAACTACCTCAATGTTTCATTCACAAATAATTGCTTGAGAATCGCGAATATGGCGCAGCTCGCTTGGCAGAGTTCCAATTCACCTCACTTGATGTATTCAAAGGAAAACCAAGACACTAAATAAATTCAGGATTTTGGATTTGATTCGAAAGATGTTCTAGTTTCAACGTAGTAACCATGAAGATAATCGCCAGAATTCACAGATTCATGACAATCAATTTTTAGTTTCATTAGAATATCAAATGTCAAGATAATACAGCCACCAAATTTGCCAGAAATGTAATTAATTAAATAAAAGTTTAGAACCTCATCGGGTGAAAGAGTAAAAATTTTACCAATCAAAATATCTTTAAATTTAAAGAGAACATAATTTTACCAACATGATATTTATAATACAATTAGTGTAAATTTATTGAACAATTCTTATATTTTCTCTGAATCTAAAAAATTCAGGCATGTAAAATTTTTGTTGTTACACCACCTGAAAGGGTTCCAAAGCAAGTAAAAACACATTTTTTCTGGTTTTATTAATACCTTTTAATTTTTTATTTTGGTAAATTATTTTAGACTAATTTGGTGGCTGTATTCTTTATTGGTGCAAGAAAACTGTCATTTTAGAGATGTAATAAAGATTGAGAAAAATAGTAGCCAAATTAGAGATAAAATAATTACCACATAACGAGTGTATACTATGAATCTAGACGTTTAATATTTTAAGTATTAGAAATTTAATCTTGACAAAGGAACCCCTAAATTAAGCAGTATAGCTATTACCTTCTTTATTGAGTCAAATATTTCTCAAATATAAAGTAGGTTTCCTTTGCTAGTTGTGTTATTAAAGATTAATCGTTAGTTGCATCGCTCCAAATACGTTTCTAAGTATGATTTTAAAGTCGTGTAGAAATCCTCCTGCGGAAGTTAGAGATGCTTCTGCACCAATCAATGGTAATAAAACGTGACACAAAAAGTAGAAGCATTTATTCTTATCACAAATTATTAGAAGACTTAGTACCAGCAAGCTGTGACATAAACAGTTAAAAGCTACAAATAAAAGTAATCGATTTGGAAAATAATTTCGAGGGATAAAAATGAATAGATTAGGGTGATGATACAAATCAAGAAACAAAGTTTGAGTTATTAAAATTCTCAATTTAAACGTAAGTAATAATTTTTAGTAAATATTAACAAATTGACTCGCTGAATATTTCAACAAACTCAGATTTAAATGATACTTGGAATATTATTAAAATGTACATTGGACAGTCTCACGTTTTTCAAAGTAATTCCGAATAAAAATTTTATGTCTTAATCCCAATCTACGTGTCATGATTCTAACTCGGGACCTCTGATTTGTGCCACTAGACCACAGGAGGTCGGCAAATTTTAGAAAATTAGTCATTTTGAAATATGAACTAAAAATTTCAATTCTTCTATCCCGACCAAAAACTTGTAAATGTTTTATTCCTTTTAGGGACGCCAATATTCATCGATTTTTATGAATTTTTTCTTAATTGTTTTCTCTACTTCACATGGGACTGAGGCTTCTGGGAAAATTTCGTGTTTACGATTTCAGACGTCGGCTATTTTTCAGTGCAGAATCAACTCCTCCCCCCCCCGCTCCCCTATGGGTGGTTCATTGTTCAAAATTTCATTGGTTACCGAGCTACTATTTTAATTTCTTCAGCGTCTCATACCTGCTTAAATCTCTTCGACTTTAAGTGAAAATTTTCCTTCACTCTGACTCAAAATTGTTGCAGTTAATAACAAGTTGAGCTACAGTTCCTTAAAATTATTTATCTTGCTTTCTCTTAGCTAATAAATGTAGATATTAGTGATTATTTCGTACCTTTACTTTCAAAACTATTTTAAAGCGTGTGAAATATTTGAGTCAGTTTTCATTTCCTGTTTTTTTTCCTCCCAAATCCGGAATTTGTGTCTCCGGTAAAAGCAAGTGGTTTCTACTTTTGTTCTGTTTCCCACATCTGCAGATACCTTAAAGCACTTACGCAACTGTAATTTTGACGTTAATGAATTTATTTCTGTTGGAGTGACTAGACGACGACGCGGAGTGTAGGAGCGCTTCGATCGTTTCCACCTCTTATCCTCTCAAGCTTCAGCTCTGAAAGACATTTGCTTTAATGATTTTGTTCGGTGTGGCCTGTGGATTCGTTTCTCGATTTCAACCCAGTGCACAGAGGCAGCACACTTTTAAAATCGCTGTTTCCTTTCCCCGTCTTGCTTGATGTAAATTCTTCGAGGTTGACGATCACAACTGAACGTTATCAGAAATCATTTTCATTTTCATTTGCTACAGAGAAAGAAAGTTCAATGGAGAGTAAATATTTTATCAGAGGAAATCAGTTATTTACTTTAAAATGTTTCAGTGAATTGTGGAAAATGTAGGGGGTCTAACGCCATTCCGTATGACTAAAATAGTAACTTGTTGAATCTCTTACGTGTGCTGATTTTCCAATAACGCAACCTCGGTCTCAAATTTTATCTATTTTTCACGCACACGCAGATATATATATATATATATATATATAAGAAAAAATTTGGACGCACCGCAATCCCCGTTAAGTATCAATATGAAATTTGTAATCGGTAGCAAAAATAAAATTGTCTTAAAATATTTTCAGGTCGTGCAGTTTGTTATTTGGAAAGCTGTTGTTTCTGAATTTATATTCCATCAGAAGATGGCATACAAAAGTTGGTTTCCCGCTATGACAAATGTTCGAAGAAACTATGTAGAAAAATAGTTAAAGATATGATTTTTATGTAAAAATTAATTTTGTTTTGAAGTTACATTTGCAAGTTTACTGGAATTAAATGCATTCATTAGTGATTGACGATAACACAGGATGCGAAAGGACATGTTTTTACTGGGATGAAGTACTACTATGTAGGCGCTTCTAATAATACATATTGATGCTGGTTGGCGATCGTCCAATTCGGCTAATTGGAATCAGCATTCACACTCCGGAGTTCGAACAGATGATTTAACAGATCCCTGCCAAACTTGCGCAACTAACAAAAACAGCTTTGCTTAGATGGAAAAGACGAAGATATTTTCAACTCTTATCGTTATTCGCAAAGTTAATTCCTTATGAGTGAGACGAGTTTGTAAAAGATTATCGATTTTCTGGGGTCAAGATGAAATCGAAGGTTTTTCATACTTCTGCAACGCTGTATTTTTATCCATTTACTACATCAGTGATTTTAGAAATTCAGACCTGAACAATTTAATTGTGGATTTTCTGGACAAAATAAGTTATCACCAGTCTGATGGCAGATGAGTCAAGGTACAGAAATTTTCAAAGGTGACATAGGCAAAAGCTAATTTATATTGGGTAGAATAGAGGAATTATGACCAGAGGTACGACATCTATTGAAATAACCGACTAATTACTGAATAATTATGGAATTGATTGTCTCATGTGTAATCGGAATCTCATAACAAGTGTATTACTACTTTTTCTTGAATATAAATTATAAAAATAATTTACAATTTTGAATTTCAGCGTATTGCGAGTAATATTATGTTTTATAAATTTGATGATGCTCCGGCGTGTCTTTATAAATAAAAGTGAAAGTATTTTTGTTTTTAATGAACATTGTATATTTTAGACTCCTTAAGGACAATTGTAGAATTTTTAATTCAATTGAAAGACCATAAATATTTTTAATTCTCCTAATTCACTTATACATTTTTAGAGTCTTAAGGTAGCGCGCCTATTTAACATAACTACAATAATTACTGAATGGGTTAAGATACCGCCAGTCATCATCCCGATTAAATTGAAGCTAATCCCAAATGTACAAAGGTCGGGGTTTTACCATCCAGGGATTAATGGTTCTATAAAACCAACGGGCTCGATGCCAATTAAACTAAATGTTGACCAAGAAATTAGCGTGTAATTATTTCATTTTCCGTGCTTGCGTTAATCAATACCCGGGAAATGCGGAGTACTCAGCTAGTCGAAAAATAATTATATATATATTTTTTTTGACTGAAAGACAAAAAATGTCGATGGAACGATTAATTTATAACTATGACAGTACAAATATGTTGAAAACTTTAAAATGATTGGCAATTAAAAATTACAAAGTTTTCGTATATATTGATTGAAAACCATTGGGATACAAATGAGAAACTATATTAAAAACAATTTTTATGTGAATTATGTGAGTTCGTTAGAGCAATAAACTTCAAACACATCAACGAATAACTATGGCTAGAAACATTTTTGATGTATTCTTAATATGACATTTAAAATATTCAATAAATCACCAGAAACTCTGCATATATTTATACGGCAGATGTTCCTATTTCATAGGGCGTTAGTTAAGTAACATTTAGCTATTGTTTACGGATCTATTCGGATATTCTAATGAAATGTGAGCCTGCTTCCACAGCCGTGGATTTAATCTCTGCACGTTTGCCAAATAAGACGGCCCAACGTGTTTGGCTACCAAATGTGGACTCGTAATTTTATGAGGACTATTCTACCTAAGTGTACCCCCCCTATCTTTAATTAAATTTCATGTCAAAGGAAAGCGTTTATAAACGTTAAATCGCTAATAAACTCATTCATCCAACCCCCTTGAAACTCCGTGACCGTAATAAAAAACAAAATTGGAATGGTTCGTCCATATTATAGAGACTACATATTAGTCTCTTACATACTCCAGTGATTATAAAACATTTAACTTCATGTAACGTTTTGTTAAGAATGGTAAAGATCCACTGGAACCAGCAAACGACCATTTTATGGTTTATAAATGTGATGCATTGGTTGCAACTCTAAACTTAACAAGCGTGCTATACAAACTAGGATTAATAAAATTGCAGAAGATTTTTTTTAGCAAAACTGAACTAATATTCATAATATTTGATGTTGAATCATACTATAAAGCCAGAATAATATATGAAATGCTTAAGTTCACTTCAAATGTACAAAAATTTAATTACAAGTATAATTCTTTAATTTACACATAAAATCTTTACCGTATTTTTAATGACATTTCCAGCTCGTCTGCATTAGAATATAATTTAAATATATAAAGTTATATTAATTGGCAGAGAAAAGGCATTCTTCTTTGAAAATGTGGTCTGTATATGGTCATATATATGTTATATAGTAGAAGTTAATAAATACCCCGGTTTCTCGCAATAGTCACTAGGTATTTCTTCTGGCTCCTTTTCTCCCTCTCCACGTTGTGAAGAGAGTATTGTTAATCTAACAGCGGAATCTTTCAAGAAATGCAAACGGGCAGCAGGGATACAAAAATGGATGTTTCGTAATTATACAAAAATAATCGATACGCATTTTCAACTTGTTCTCGTCCCAGGGAGGACTAAGCGTCTCCTTGGCGCCTAGTTGAGGCTGTAGGTCAGGAGCTGCATGCACCTGGGCCTCGCCGTCGCCGTCGACGTCGACCTTTGACATTTAACCGGCAGCGACTCCGACTGCGAGAATCGATACGGCAGTGACGTCACTCGCGACCGCGTCACGTGGCCCAGCCACGTCACGGATTCGGGCACGTCGATCGCATCGCTCATCTAGAGCATTGTTGCCCGCTATATTCCTTCCTAGTCTCGGTTAGGTTAGTAAATACATCAAAGTGGATTGTGAGCGATTTCTCGGCATCATGCCGACAGACAATAATAAAATAATACCCATTACATCACTGTAATTGAGATTGGGTGAGATACTTAACATATATATTTATTTATAGAAAGTACTGTTATTGTTAGATTAAGTACATTATGTCTGTATCGCGGGATTGCATATACTGGTGTGGTTTCGTGTTCCTGTAGCTATTTCTTGGCCTCCATTATAGACATGTTTTAATGTTGGAGTTTCTAGAACTCGTCATACCAGCGTAATTGGTTAGTTAACTTTCCACCGTACTTATGAATAATTCCTTCAACTTCCACGGATTAAAAAATAATTTTAAAATCAAATAATACTAAAAAAATAGTTTATAATAAAACATCTCGGTAACGGTGAATGATTTTTAAATTAACCAAGAATGTTTTAACTTATAAACATTTCATTTCTGAATTTTTGGTGTAAAATCAGTTGAGAACTTTCTGAGATTTGACTGCGGGACGCTCATGAAAGTCTCCTTCTGCTGTCAGATATTGAGTACGTTATTAATATATGCTGTTAAAATGGATTCGGAAGGCAATAACTTCCTATTGTTAAAATAGGTTCCTTTTTTCGTAGTACGCTGAAATTTCCACAGCTTGTTTTTAACCTTATGGTATGTGAGTGTACGCAGAATAAATGATTCGAATTATTAGTTATATTAAACTTCTAAACTTTTGCGCAAAAAATTAGAATTGTAATAAAATATTTATTCTATTTCCACAAAAATATCATATGGTTAAAACTAATCTGTGAAAATTTCTTTTCTGTATCAAAGTGGTACCTACAATTAATTATTTTAACCAAATGAAGAATTAATGATGCATATAACAGGCTTTCACACAAAATTTTGACAAATGTTTAACGTAAACTAGACGTTTAGACCATCCATTGTGGTCCTTGTCGTTATTATTTATTGGTTTCGTTTGCTGGAAATTTTTTATAGGTCGTTAATTCTTTATTTGATTATGTTTTCCTCAGACGTTAATTGTTCTTATAATTATTTTAACCTTGACGAGATAGGATTTTCCGCCTCCCGTTTAGAGTTATTGAAAATAGTTTTATTCACTGACGAATTATCAGGTCTCCAACCTGTTTAAATCGTGTGAAGATGAGATCCACAGCTAATCGGAACTGTTATCGTATTACCATACAAGGTAGACAGGAAACAAGACGTTTCTATTACCAAGTTGAAAACGTAATGATAACTCGTCACGCCACAACATAGTCGCTTGCGAAAATGGTTTATAAATTTACAAATGGAAAGCTAGCTTTGTTCATTGTGCTTTTATAAACAAGTAATTTGTTTCACAGTAATGATGACGTCAGAAGAAGGGATTGAGAAATTAAATAAATTGTATGAAAATATTTAAAGGATGTTGTAGCTGTAAACATTAAAAATATCAGAAATACTGTTATTCTTTTTTATCTCACATAAAAATCGTGTAAATTTTAACAATATCGTCCTGAAAACACATTATGCAATTCTAGCATTTTAAGATTGGTAACAACATAAAAAATGTCCAATTTGTATGACAATATGATGCCAGAAATGAATAATAAAAATTCGAACAAAACAAAAAAACTTTTCAGTATTTTTAATCGTTCTTTCAAGTAAGAAATATAATTGACATTTTGAGCATCTTCAGACTACGCATGAAAGAAAAGTTTTCCATATCAATTTTGCATTCGTCTAATGCGGGAAGTAAGACAAAAATGTGACTTAACTTCTAAAATAATTTCTATGGCACGTTAAGAAAGTACAATAGTTAAAAAGGTATTATTCAAAATCATAACACTGATAATGACTATAGCATCAATAACATTTTAAAACTTCGTTTATTTAAGGATATGATTAACTAGTTTTTAGCCATTTATTTCTAAATTAATTCAAACAGGAAAACTTGTAAATAAATCATATAAATAAATATTAAATAAATCAATTTTCATTTTAGTGGGTGAATGTCATCTCATATTCTATGAGGACGTGCGTGGATTGAAATAATTTTAAACACTTAATTACAAAGAACTATTATCGAATTTTCAATAAAAAGTCTTCCAACGATTTTAAACTGATGATACAGTAAAAAAAGCAGCATTTGATACTCTAGACAATATCTTAATTGTTTTAACTCTTCGAGTTAGAAGGGATTATTACGAAATTAGCGTGATATATGTCTCGGAAGCTACAGAAATATTATACAGAATGATAGGTATATACTTTACGGTGTAAATAATTTATTTGTAGGGTACGGTAATAACTCTTGGGTTGATGCGAAATAAAGCCTTAAAAATTATACACTTAAAGTGACATATTATACTGGGATAAAGGAAGATCACGTTAAAATATTTCAATTTTAGTGTCGTTAACGAGACTAATTGGTTAACAAATCAACGTCTAAAATTAAATAGCGTCCAGCAAAAATAATAAATTATGTATTGAGTGTGAAGAATAAATTTTAACTCCCCTAGCAAAGTATAATGGAGCCAGTTATCTGGAAGCCAATCTCGTCTTTAGTATCTCGACTACGGTCTCAACAGTTTGTGAACTTAAAGTTACTTTCCCGTGACATTTGGAGGGATTCAAAATGCCGTAGTTGACCTTTCGGGTAACAACGTAGTTTCCGGTAGCTAATTTACATTGGCAAAGTTCATCTATTAAACATGCCCAAGTTTTCCATTTACTAGTACGGTGGGAAAACGGTTGTTCGTGGGAATTACTATACGTAAGCTCTTTCCACTTACTCCTCCTCACCTCGACGCTTCGTCCATAATTTCTTATTGGTAAACTAAATCATTAAGTGACTCCCATTTTCGTAACAATCTCTATTGAACCTAGTTTCACGGCTGCAAAGACCATTAGGCAAGCGAAGAAAATAGCAGAAAATCAGTCATCAACATAATTTGGACGAGGATAAATTATAATAAATAAAATTATAAATTATATTTGCGATACATTGAAAATTGATATAATCTCAAGCATAACTGAATTTTTCATTTGCCATTAACTATACTGTTATTCATTCGCTCTTCTTCACTCATGTAATATTTTATAAGAAGTTGTGTGAGTTTGATTTTGGGCATTTTGATCATCTCGTAAATGTATTTGTCAATGTAGATAGTTATCTATATTAATATAAATTATTTTTGTCATTATTCCCACCTCATTTACCTTGCAATATGATCGTTCAAAAGAGTGAAAATTCTTGAAAATGAAAAAACAATGCATCAAAAACTAGTTCTGAAATAATAGTTGCCATCAAAATCATCGTTGTTTATATTTTTTGTATGAAAATAAATTTAAAATATGTAGAATATTTTTATTTATTTTGTATATTTGTTAGTCATCTGAAAATTAAATCATATGTTCTATATTTTTGTTTAATCAACTTGAAGTTAGCTCCCATAGGTTTCACAAACTATAATGCATTGTACATTAATTGAGAAAAATTGTCTAGGAACATGTTATTATTAACGAATGAATAATATTTATTCGGTTACTATACGTGGTAATTATAAAGTCCGTTAAATGTTTAAAAAATCGACGTTTCATTGACTTTATGATTATTGTGTTTCGTGAAGATCGATATCGATATTATGTTCCATTTTTGTCATTTAAAGTAGTTACGTTTACGTTTAGTCATACAGTGTTTTTATTAAAAATTAATTAAATTTATTAAACCCATGCCGTTAATATTATTCACCTTGCATTTGTGGTGTACAATTTATCTATCATTTTTTGTTTTCATATCCAGTTCTTTAAATATTAATTTTTTTCGCTGTAAATAGTACCTTTTATTCATGTGTGATGAGCATTCATTCCAACTACGTGTCTGGACTTTGTCTTCAAAAATATTTTTGATTATTATGGTTATTATTAATAATCTTTTATATGCGAGCTTTCCTCTGAGAAAAATTCTTGAAATTAATATTATCAATTTTTTCTACATGTAATTGTGTTGTTGTTTATTAACAGGAAAGTATTTTACTTTCATTACTCTCATCAGCGAAAATATAATATATTTTGAAAGGTTTCTTGCGCGTCAATTATGTTTTTACTAACTTTTAGCTAGCCGATAAAACTTCGTCAGTATCGAGAAGTGAGTCGTAATCTTCCCGTTTTTTGTGGCTCATAATTCCTTTAACAGCTCACTCGAGACTCGTGTAGCCGGGGAAAAAATTATTTAAACTACGTAGGATGTTTAAACAAGGATTGTATTGCTTTTAAAATAACTCTCTCTGTTATTGTCAATTAATTCACAAAAAGAAATCCATACTTGTGTATCTCAAGTCAATCTAAACAATTGTATTCTGGGCACTGCAGCATAATCCATTTAGGTTTTCTTTCTATCACTCGGTCCTGTTCTTCAAGATTTAATATTTGTATGGCTTTGCCTAAAATAAGTAATAATTCTTTTTTGTACTTTTTATAATTTTTGGAGTTTTTTCACAGTCTAGACGTCTACTATCTGCATCAATCATACCATCAATAGTTTCGGAAAACCTTGCTGCTTTCATCAGGCGCTGAAAATTATTTTAAAATCTTGATATTTCAACAAGATTTGCATAAATATTGTGTGACACGTACCACACAATCTAATTCTGTTTTCGATTTTGGCTACTTCATCAAATATTTGTTAATTTTGTGCGCATATTGAGCTTGGTTTTATGTCAACCCTGGAAGTTAGGTGATCTGCAAAGCGGTTGTGAGTGGAGGATTTTCGCGTTAAAGGTTTACATACAGAAGTTTTTTTTCCCCCAAATTGGAGAATAATTTAATGTAAAAAATATTCAAATGAAAATAAATTTAAAAAGTGACACAAAAAATGAATAGATAAAAATATTTTTTCTAAGAATCGGACACGTGTCAATCAGGAAAGTAAGTGAATGCCGACGTGCCTGCAGTCCTATCGACTTGTCGGTTCCAAGGCGTACCGTCTCCTGCAAAGGTGGGTCTGCAGTTTGCCCTAAACCTGTTAACCTGTAGTGGAGCAAACTACGAAGAATATAGGGTCTACGATAAAAATCTCCCTTGTCAACCTTTATAGCAGACACAGCGTTTACGACGTTGCGAGTACCAATAAATCCTTATGAGACACTTATGAACTTCAACAAATGCCCTTTGACCAGAGAGATTCCTTCTACTTTTCTCAAAAAGTAATTCGCACTTCACATATTCATTTAAAATGTTTGTACGTTGGGTAAATTGTCAGCACCTACCACGTTACTAATTTCTTTCTATAACACATGTCATTGACTCACTACGTGAAATGAATTCGGCATCGCTACTTCATTAGTACAAAACAATTCAAGTTTATTTATCTACACATTTAAACTGTATAAATTACAAAATATAAAAATTGTAAAAAATATGTTAAATTTTTTTTAAATGTCTACAGTATTTCAGTGATGGATGTGAATGATACCCTACTCATATTTTTCTGTAAATATATTAATGAGCAGACAAGGGATAACAAAATAAATTTAAGTATTATATTCCCAAAGTCTTTTACCAGTCACATAAGAAAATTTTTCTAAAATATTTAATTCTGAAAATTTGGAGCTTTCGTGAATTTTTCAATAATTACTCAATTCAATTAAATGATTTAATTCTTAACAAATAAAAATAAAAACAGCCAACGAGTTTTTTTAAATATAACATACAAAATATTGCCCACGGTAAAAAATACACATTCAAAGAATTGCTTCTGTTATAATTTTGAATCGATACAAATAGAAACTTTTCATATTTAGACCTGCCCTTTGTAATTAAGGTGTGTGTAAATCCGGCCATTCAAAAAAAATGTAACACCAGTGGAATTTTTTGGTTGCGTATATTTTTATTTGTGGACGAAACGTTGTCCCCTATCACAGAGATCCCCATTTCGAATCTTGGCAATGTCGCGTCTGTGACTTTCCAAACCCGTGCAGCGGATAAGAATGAGTTTACCCACAGTCGTCGCTAATAAGCTTATCGACTGATGTGACTTAAAATAATAATAATACTGAGAATCCCATATACAAAAAAACTATTTGACAATATTAACTCTCAATTATTTAAATGACCGTTGTGGTTTTTTAAGTTTGCAAACCTTCAATATGTCTAATTTATGTTCAATAAATATTATTGCGGTCATAATAATTTTGAATTCTTGAAAAAATTCGTAAGTTTATTAATTATTCTTTGGAATGAGCTGACGAGAGAAGACGACCACAAATATTTGATTGCACGATTAAAATTCTTAATAATGTTTTTTCTGATAATTTCTTAAATTTTAATATTTTATTTCTCGATTGAAATACAGAAGTTAGTAGCAAACCATTACCGATAATGGCAAATTTCCTTCTAAACATTTTAAAAAATAACTATTCCGTTTACGTAAAAACTTGATGTTACTTTATGGACCTGTTATATTTTAAAGTTTAGAAAGTAATGGCCCGAGATTTTATTTCTACGTTTAATAAATTTTTGAGATGGTACCAAGTCCGGTTAGGAATTTCAATAACCAAAAATCTACGTTCCGCTTTTTCCCCATAGTGTCTCGATCATTCGGTAGAATCTAGCTGTGAAGCGATTTCTAGGGGTATTCCACAAGCTTCACTCGTATGCATCAGGTATTTACCGACGGACTCTGCGGCTTTGGGGCAAAGGCGCCATATTGATCTAGGGACACACATTCAGCCGCCGCGAAGTAGGTCTTCACTATTTATAGCCCATGGACTTGTAAAGGTCCCTACCGGGAAAGCTTAAACTCTAGCACTTAGCAGGAGACTAATAGGTGGTAACGCCTGCCACCAGCTCAAGGGACCATTGTGCATTCCTTTCCTCCTCCACTCCAGAAATTGACACTCCACAAGGTCTCGAAATCCCCCAATTCATACTCTAAACCAACACAATTATCATCATAATTTCTTATATCCGTCAGGAATTTATGGACAAAGTATTTTAATTTAAAACCTTTCATTTGTAAAAATTTTGATGCACAACTACATGAAAAAGCTAATCGTTATTGTTAAGCGCAAAATGTGACACTTTTGTTTGCAATAAAAATTTTAATTCTCGTTTCTGTGCGGACGTTCGGTGCAAAATTATGTAAATATATAACAATGGCCTGCATTTTGGCAGTCAAAAATTAATTTTACTTAATATAGACTGTTCATTGATCACACAGGGGAAATTAACCACTCACACACATACAGTCTGTCAGAGTGTTAATTTTAATAAGACGAAGTTTTTGACCTATTTGGTCATTTTCAACCTCTGTATAATCGGGTAATAATTATTTAACATATATCATTATACGATTTTGAGACTTGCGGTGTGTTGTTAGGTGTCTTGACCTTATGGTTAGAGTTAGACATTATCAACTGTACTGATTTTCAAATGGGAGCTGTTCTGGCTTCCAGCGAATGGCAGTAGACGTAGACAAACGTTGCCACTTCGTCTCACTTCCGACAACAATCCATTGTGTGGACCAGAATGTAACAACGTCGCACGAAACAGGGAAGATTTTCAAGGTCAAATCGGCTCCCATTTGTAAAGAATTGCGGGTCTAAAGCTTCTTCCCATGAAACTGCGTTGAAATATTCTTATAAATATTTTAGAAATTTTATTCTACAGCTTGAGACAGCAATGCAACTTTTGATTCACGAGTCTAGTGAACAGTCGCATCAATCTCATTCTAACTGCTAGTTCCCGATTTTTCTCTAATTAACTTTATTTTATGTTTAATAACAGAACAGATTCTTTTAAACAAAAGCTCATTTTTGAAGGCTAGGAAACTTTTTTAAATTAATTTAAGCACGAAGAATTTTGTAAAATTCTAGGTTAAGCCTTTGATCAGGTTAAAATAAAATGGATAAAGCTCATACCTACCGGTGAGTCAACTCGGATAGCTCTTTTGGATTAGTTCACAACGAAAGTTACAGAGTGCAGGGCCAGGTTTAATTTCCTGTCCGGTCGAGATTTTTCCATCCTGAACTTTAACGCACAATTTTATATTTAAATAAAATTTTGAAACGACCAAAAGCACCAAGAAGTTATTAAGTATTCTGGATAATTTCCTTTATCAATCAATTATTGTTAGTTTACTTTTTACGTTGCATTCAGTTTCTCTTAAAATATATTTAATGTATAGGCGTTGTATTTTTTACCTAATAATTGAAAACTAATACTTGCATATAACCAAAAAATGATTGTTTCAAATATTTTCGTGAAATTATACTCAAATTTGTGAAAAATCACTTCAAAAGCTCTAATTAATAAGTAATTTAAAATATTTTGCCCTAGTTTACAGACCTAAAATAATGAAAATATTTTTGCCTACCTCTAGGTCTTTATGAAACAGAAAAAGTTTATATTACAGTTTTATTTAGAAATATTTTCAGCCAGTTTGCAGACCTTAATTAATGAAAATATTTTTGGCTTGCCTGTAGGTCTTTATGAAACAAAAAAATTATGACAGGTCATCTGATTCCCGTGTTTCATGAAGACCTATTGGAAGATCTTAACTGCACCATTTAGATTCAAAATTAATTACAGTAGCTCTATAATTTTAGCTCTATAACCTACGAGCGTTAATTATAATATGATAAATAATTGAAATATAATGCTGCAATTGTTTCATAATGCTTAACTATTTCCCGTTGAAGTAAAATTGATTTATATTCCATATAAGTAAGGAGTTCCTACACCTATATTTTCTGTCTGTAAATAATAATAAAAATAACTACTATAATTTTTCATATTCACATAAATTGAATTTATCATTTCTCTCTAATTATTGTTACGTCATCATCTTTAACGTTGTTTCAGATTCATAATCACTTTTTGCAACTTCACGAAGCCAACATCTCTCTGCAGGACCAAATAGCTAATACTTATTTTAATTAATTATTTTTTCTAAACTGAAATTCTTTGTCTTTCACCTTTATTTCTAATAATCTTATATTTGACCTATCCTATTTCCTCGACCGAAGATTGAATTATAAATCTAAATCCTAACTTCCTCGTTAGGATTAGGATTCTCCAATGTCATCTTACTTAGTTATTTACACTATCAGTCTAATCACTTACTTCAATATTATCCTCTAACAACACTTAGTTCTACCTTTTGTTTGTTGTTTGTGTGTGTAAACCGTCAGGTATTCGTTCCGCTCATTACAGTGCCATTTGAAATTACTTAGAAACTATAATTACATTTTATAATAACTCTTTCTCAACTTGTTCTATTCTTTTATTGTAAGAGATTCTTTAGAAGACTCGGGTTCATTTCAGTCTGTGAGTTATGCTAACTGTAAAACAGTTGAGTGTGTTGGGTTATCGTGCGCTTAGGTAGTTAAATGTTTTTTAACTTTTTATTAATAAACCAAGTTCTTTTAAAAATATTTAGAGTAGTGAATAATTTTATTATGACATTAGCCATTATTCTGAAATAAGAGCCTGGTAATAATCGCTTATTGATTAAAAATCAGGATGAATTGATCACCGTGTAAAAAAGGAAAGCTGATCGAGTTACGTTTGATGTAAACTGCAATGATTGCCTCAGTGTTAGATAATACTTGATAATAATTTATTCGAATATCAATCGATGTCGCCTTCCTGATTGCGTGAGAAAAATATTGATATTACCATGATAAATCGAATGAGAATTTTTAACATTGAAGCGGCTACACCTTTCGCATTAACTAAAAACTTTAACATGAAATTCATTAGAATCTATATCACGTTTTGTAACTGGTGGAATTATAATCTCGACGTATACGCCCCTAACTCGTGATTGGTGCACAGCTAGTGACGTTACAGTAGAATGAAGGAAACAACAGGAGCCGGGTCGTGACGTATACGATCCCACTTTTTTTAGCAGTAACTCTGTGTTGTTAGACACTAAAATTATGAATGAGGCCTGTGTAAAATAAACAGCAATTGCAAATAAGATTCCCTGTTTCATTCATTCCCTATTACGCTTGATTGGTTCCCTTGACTACTGTAGCTATTTTGTTGTGCTTCGTCCCAGCTATTTTGGCGTGATGAGTGATGTGGACGACGACGACAATGGAAGTGTGCTAACGCCGCAAAGTTCCAATAATGCCGGTAACGACATTAGCCCGAGCAAATTAGCCCAAGCGGAGGTGACGTCACGGAAAAGTCGATATGAGCCGCTCGACCGCCAGGTGGGTGGCGAGAATCGATTGTCTTGGAAAGCGAGACGAGTGCCACCTCCAATCCGGTTGCAATTTTCACCGCTTTTGTGAAATTTGGAACGTTGATGACTCGTAAACACAATGTTATCTCCTGGGCCAGACACATTGTTCTCGAATGCGGAGTTCAGCGAAAGCTCACCTCTTTACTATCGATACAGTTTGACACTCTACCAGAGCGTCGATGGAAACGAACATACTTAAAATCCATACATTCTAATAAAATCACGAAATAGATTAAGTCAGTGTGAAAATTTTACATATACAACCAAATAATCTTAAAAGGGAATCAATAGAGTCAATATGTATAGCGTTTCTTAATTTAATAATAAGAATGATATAAATTGAACATGCTTGTAAGGATTTTATTTTAAAAAAATTAGAGCATTAATAAGGTTAAGAAACTTCAGGACAGACATCGCTTTGTCGATGTTCGAAGACAATATTTACAAAATTGACGTACACGTCTCTTAGAACTTAAACGGTATAAGGTTATTAACCGAGTAATTTTTCGGAAAATGCAACAATTTGAGGATTGACATTCTGGATTGTTTTTATTAGGATAACAATGTTCTGCCAAAAGGTCAGATATAATCTATGTGTATCTGAACCACAGGATTTTCCCTATGATAGACCCGTAACGTGCTGTAACCGGTACACGAAAAAAACTGATGAATTCTAAGTGACGAGCTAAAATTTATTTTAGCCGAAATGAAGCTTCATCAAATTAAAAACAAGTGGGTCATTTGGATAACTATTAATGATTGCAGATATTTTAACTATAGGATTGGTTGTAAAATTGTTATTGTGTTTCAAAATGTTTGATTTTTGTTGAGACGATTATGGCAATATTTGGCCTGAAGCTCCTGGTTTCAAAATTAAAATTTTCTTTAAAAAAATATTAATGTGTTTTGAATTATTTTATAGAGATTAATAAAATTTATTTGGGGACTATAATATAAAATCGTTTTTTGATCAGTTCAGAATCTATCGGGGTCATGATGATTTAGCGAAATTCAGGCATTTGCCGACTAATCTAGGTACAACAATAACATGAATTTTGAAATTGAAGAATGCAATGGAAGATCCCCATTAAATGTTTTAAAGAACGAATATTAGAAATATTTTTGATATGCCTCAGTTCCGTCTGACTAATTGGCTATTTTATTAAATTAATTGAGGAAGAAGTCGGGGCGGAACACTTGTTGTTTAACAATTCTTGTAAAATTATGGAAAAATAAAAATAACTTTATAAAAGTATACAACATTAGTTTTTTATATTACCAACTAAATCTGATTTCAATATAAATTAAAACATAAAAATTAGATTTTTTATGAAATTTAAAAAAGAAACTTAACAAATTTCCCACCAATTTAAATATATACTCGTTTCGAAGTCTTCGAGTAATATTGCGACCCCCTTATATAGATCGCGGTACTTAAATATAAAGAGATTGGCACATTATAGTCGTGGAAGAATAATTAACCGGAGGCTGAGTACCGTTTACGTGACAAACATGTATGTGATACGACTGCAATCACAGTTCTGGGAAATGTTCCATCAACGTAAACACTCGTCCATTTATGAGAGGTCGATCAGTCACCCAATCAACATCAGCTATTTTTAAATAATGCCGATCCTGTGGCCTGGTTGACAGCTGAATATGAAAGCACGGTCGATAGATTATCGGTTGCCCCGGGCGGTATGAAGCTCGTCATATTAAGACAAAGGCAGTCAAAGGACAGACCTTCTGTTTGTGACGTTCAAAGATTTCTCATCATGCTAAATTATACAATACGAACACCGACTCCCAATGAGGGCCGAAATAGAGCAAGTGCCTGTTAATGACTAGCAGAACATTATTCAGATTGTAAATCGCATTCGCATGAAAGTCACTGGACCTTAAATAGTACTTTCTTTCATTGACCGCGGAAAAAGCAGATTTACAACAAAATTACCACTATAAAGCAAAAAATATTTTCTTTGAGACACTAAAATGAATTTTTAAATAATTCAAAAGTATTGAATAAACTGAAAAAAATATCGAATTTCTCAGAGAATTCGGTTCTTTAGGAAGCTAACACTCTTCCTAACTTACATATAATGATTCAAAAAATAAATCAAATATCACTTGAACCTTTGTTCATTTTTCAGCCCATTAGTTTTGATAAACATTGGGTAATAAATAAACAAAATATACTTGTGCTAAATAAGACTAGTGTCCTATCAAAATTTAAACTTAAATGTAAATCTTTATTTACTTGCAGTGGACACGCAAATCATTATTATTTAGTTGTTAATGTCGTGAAGCGGTATTACATTTTAATCACGTACCTGAATGACCTATTTCTTGCGGCAACACAAATTTTCTTCGCATATTATGATAGCGCCTTTCATGAGCCTGCCTTAATTTTCACATAAATTTTCGGACAAGTATTTGTGATGATATAACAAACATAAATTTTTAAAAATAACAGCAAAGCAAAGATACCTTTATGCTGAAATTAAGTTATAATTATGTTCTCGATTATCGATTCGCAAAGATATTGTTTAAATTGACAGACTTGTTTAACGAGTTTTAATTTAATTATCTCTGAAGTCGTCAAATTTCAAAACCGGATCGGAACGAAATTGGTTTTAGCTGAAATTCGATCCAGCGTTTTTGCACCAAAATGAAATGGAAAATAAGAACAATTAACGTCTGTGAATAAAACACACGAAGGATTAATGACACGTATAACATACAATAATTTTTCAAAATCTTAAAACATGAAGTAGACGTTTCGGTCATTCATTGTGGTCCTTATTGGCATATGAAATTGAAAATGTTGAATAAACGAACATCTCGTGATATAAATAAAATGCCATTTCATTGGGCTTTCAGGTTTCCGTTCATAGCTTTCGTTGTAATTCTTCAGAACACTATCAAATTTATTTTAAGAATAATATTTCTTTCCTGTAAAAATATGTTATTTTATTGTTGTCAAACTGGTTCTTTTTCTGAAAACACAGAGAATATTATTTGTATTAAAATGAATTATAACAGCCTATTTGTCAGTATTTATTTTATTTAAGTTTACTACGTTTCGTCTCACTTTTGAGACTTTATCATGGAGTGAGGTCCATGAACAGATAAATTTTGGAAGTTTAAAACCGTGCATTGTATTAAAAAAATTGTAGAAAATTACCCAATTGCAATACATTTTAGTTTTCATTTTTTAGTATACCTGAAGAAGTCTCGGTTAAGAGAGACGAAACGTAGTATAGTTAATTATTAAATAAAATTAAAACTGACAAAGAGGATGTTATAACTCATTTAAATTTTATTTAAATGTCAGATAAACTATTTATTATTTGCACTTTCTTGTTATTACGATGGCATATTCATAATTAAATTTACATATATATATATATATATATATATAGTACTCCTATTCTAAAAATAACCATTGTCCGTTAAAATTTGCATGCTCCTGAAAGAAAGAAAAAAGAAACACTACAAGTAATTTATTAACCTAACACTTCACTTTGGATTTAACATATAAATTTGACTATACAATTATATTATTGAGGATAGTCACTTCACTTTAAAAGTTTTCTTAGATTTATCCTAATTTTATTTTCCTGAAGAGGATTTCACACAAACACTCACACAGGTAAATTATTCCAATCGCTGATGGACCTATTTCCTTTGAATTGATGATCATCTACCCATAAAACTGGGTTTTTGCATGTTGGAGCTAGTTCCAATCCATAGTTATGCCCCGTATAAGCTTTGAATAGTAAATGTAGCCTTGCTTTCTCCCTCCTTCGTGACAATAATTCCCAATCTTGTTCTACATTTTCGTTCCTATGACTCGACCCTACTCGCAAAAAATTAGCAGCCCTTTTCTGAAATTTTTCTAATAAATCTTTTTGATATCTTCTATATGCCTCCCGAAACTGGTGGAATCTCGGAGAAGAAAATGCTGCGCCCCCCTGCAAACTCATCTCCCGTCATTCGGAAGGGCGTGAGAATAGTACCTAATAGCTCGATCTACCTGATACAGGCTTTCCCTGCAACTCTTAAAGGTGAAACTATATCCCGGGGCACTAGTCAACCCTTGGCTACCTTGCTATACCTTCCACATACCCCCCTTTTGAATTCCCCTCCTATGCTATTTAAGGGATCCCAACAAGCCTCCCCCTATTCCAAAACTGGTCTAACTAATGTTAAATATGCAACCTCCGTTGATTTTGAACCCCCAGACCGATCCCAACCGTTTGACGACAAAGTGCAGAATTATTCGCAAAATTAATGTAGCCTAGTATAATTAAATAATAAACAAGCCAAATTGGATAAGAATAGAAGAGGTCGTTTAATGAATGACTGAATAAGTAGAACGAAAGCTACAGTTGTAAAATTTAAATGACAGCTGTCGTGAAACATGCAAGAAGTGGAAATTGGAGTAAGAAATTGTGGGTTCTAAACTTAAAGTCACAGGATCATGAGCAACAAAAAATATCAAAGATTTTCCCGGTGTATATTCTGGATAAACAGTTCTTGGTTTCCATCTGGGTTATATTAAGCTTAAGCCATGGCGTTTCGATGGCGTACTCTGCCATGAGAAAAATGACAGAGTACGCCATCGAAGCGTCGTGGCATAAGCTTAATTTAACGAGGACCGAAACCCAAAACCTGTTTGTCGAACAAAAAATATAGCCATATGGTAGGTTGGTGTGGTGACGTTGAGAATGTAGATTAAAGCAGTTAAAAGTAAAAAAAATACTGAAGCGGCACTACGTCTATATAACTGAAATATGAGTTAAAATAACTACTGTACTACGCCATGAAAGTTACATTATGGTGGGTATGAATGAAGCAGAGACTCACTCTTGGATTGATGAATATGAATCTCTCAACCTTTTGCTGGTTTCTATACGTTTAAAAAAATTGTCGTTTGTTATGCTTCAGGTTACTCCGTCAAGTGTTACGACTGCAACTCTGCGTATGACCCTCGATGCGATGATCCTTTCGATAGCTACACTCTGGCAGATGTTGACTGCGACATGAAGACGCCTCTGGAACACCTCACCGACGTCCAACCAACCATCTGCCGTAAGATCGTTCAGAAAGGTGAGACTGCAGTAATTTTGCTTATCAGCTACATTAATCATGGCCTTTCAGATGTGACTTCATGATTTTCTTTAATTTTTATGTTTTAATAAATTTCACTTCACTCTGACAGACCTTGGCTCATCTTCTTGTAATCAGGTCATTTAAATTCTACATTATTTTATCCTTCTGAGGTGAATGATTACGTTTTTTTGAAGTATGGTTTTCTACATCTTTATCTATTTTCTAGGTATTTTAGATGAAATGTACATGAAGATACAGGCTCAGTTCAAACTGTGGTCTATAGACAGTTTCACATCAGCCAAATACTACTCGTGTTCTAGAAGGGAACACATTGGCCTCAGAAAATGATGGGCAAAAGTTTAAACTAGGCTAAAATCAACGTCTTTGGAAGTGTGCGCGGGCGTGAAAAAAAATGGGTAATTTAGATTTGGCCCGAGGCCAGAGGCTCCGGGTGGCGTGCGATGTAAAAGCACCATTTCTAGATTCAGATGCTCGTAATTTTACATTCTTCTTTTAATTTGACTTTCTTACTACATGATTGAGATGACCGTTAAGTTACTGTAGTTAGATGAAAATAGATTAATTATTCCTCATCTGTTTGTGAAGATGCTTTACGGGTGTACCTTTTTTCCATCAGGGAAAATAAAAAATATACTATCTTAAAAAAATCAAACAAAATAGAAACATATATATTCATAACATTTGTGTGAATTTCCACTGGTGAAAATTTGTGAGAGTTTTGATACCTACATCAAGTTTTACAAAATTTAAATCACGTTCTGTTTATTTTGTTTGATAATTTCTCTTAGTTTTGAATCTAGTTAGAAATATTCGATGAAAATTTAAAATAGCGCTCAAACGAAGCATACCATTTTCAAACTTGAAAATTTTATTGTGTTTCATTATCCTGAAGATCGTATTTCCGTGCATGACGAAACAATACTCCATCGAAGCCCAATCCCACAGTTCATTATGTAGAATTATACTTAAGAGTACCATTTGTCGTCTGTACTCGGATTCTGTTTTCCTAGTCACGGGGAGACCCTGTGTTTGGCGGTCTGCCATGATCGATAGGCACCAGCCTGTCTCGCTGTTCTTGGGATTCCACTGGCCCCACAGGCACTAGGCACAATTACCACTCACTCCTTGTTTGCACACGTCACAAAGGGGCCCATTCTAGTTCACTAAATTGAAAAAAATAAGAAGTAATTTCAAAACTATCAGATACGACTCATGACATCGGAAACTTCTTGACTACTGTGAACTATGTGAAGTGTTGAGTAACAAAACTCCACTACCAGAATAAAAAATTATAATTCACCTTATTATCACATATTCATTTTAACCTTCTGCTTTGATTTTGTAATGTAGTTAACAGTAATTGTGAACTATTAATATAATTTCAAACAGAATCATCTAATTGCTGTAGGTAACAGCAGGGCTGTATTTAGACTTCATGAAGCTCAAAGCTGGCTGTAATACTGAATCGTAAACTGAAATATAAAGCAGTAGTATGTAGATTATGGATGGTTTAAAAAGGAAGCTTGAGATGGATACATAGAAAAGTCTTGTTCAAAAAGCTAATACTTTGACAGAACTCAACACCTACCTACTCCACAAATACTTTAATTTCTCAACTAATAAAAAAATAAAAGCTAGTTATAGTGTACACATTTTTCACCTCTTTCTCTAAGGAAGGTGTGTGCCTTCAAATTAACAGAATCAAAGTTGAAATTGTGGGGAAAATAATATATTTAAGTCAACCTCCTGTGTAATGTGGCTAGCATGGCTGCATCGCACCACAGAGGTTCGAATCCTGGCATGGGCTTGGATGTTTCTGTTGTTTGAGAAACCATACTATGATACCCTTACATGAATATAAGTTGCCCTAACTGTGCACAGTTACTAATGACCTTGCCGTTGATGTAACTATAAACCAAAATTTAATATATATATAGAAGTCGTCAGCTAGACGATCACTGGAAATGTCTTCCTAACTTTCTGATGAAGGGGGTGGTGCCTCTGAAATTTAAAGAACTCCAAACATCACAAGGTATCTAGCATCTATGAGCCTTAGGTAAGTCACCTACTTTCTATCTCTCTTTCGTTTCCTTATTAATTGTTTTAATTAACACACACATATATATATCCATGTATGAGTATGCTAGTATATTTGTTTTTGATTTAATTAATAATAAATGTGTTAAAATGTAAAGATGTTTTGTATCTAAAATTTGCTAAATAAAATAAAATAAAAGAAGGACTTCAATATTTGAATTTTGACAATTTGGGAGTAAGTCATTTAATTTTGTTTAACCACACTGTCAGAAAATTACTAACAGAAATATTGTTTTTGTTGAACACAGTAATAATGATAAAGTTTCATTTCACATATGATAAAATTTTAATATCCATTGAAAATATACTGACTAAAGGTTTGATTTCTTCTATTTACAGTATATGGTAAGGTCCGAGTTATCCGCAAATGTGGCTACATCAAAGATGGACCCGAGGTCCCAGAGGGAAAATGCATTCAACGTTCTGGCACCCATGATGTACAGGTTCTTTATTGCAGTTGTGAAGGTGATCACTGTAATGTAGCGCAGACAACTTGGAAATCAACATCTCTACATATACCAATGGTGGTAGTACTCACAATGTCATGGAGAGCCATTTCAATTTTATAACGATCATCAGCATGAGAAGTGAAAAAATATAACCAAGAAATTGAAAGCTGAGTTATTTTCAAAAAAAAAACACAATAAAATTATCACTGGATAGTAAAAAAGATGGTATAGCAGATCTGGCATTGAAACAAAAATTTAAACCTTCAAAAAATATAAAAAAAGGAAGTGATGGAATCTGGTAGAATGGATTAAAATAACTCTTAAAAAACCATTGTAGCTGTCATGCTTAGGAGATATACATAATTCAAAATGAATGCGCCTCTACAATTGTAAAGGCATTTAGGGCAGATTGCTTTCATTTTCTGCCAAATTCTTTTCTTAAAATTAAGTTAAAAGCAGTGTTTTGCTGGCAGATGTTTTGCAGTGTGCAGAAATGTTTAGAGGAACTCTAGGTAGTGTTTGGAAAATAATTAGAATTGGTAAAGTAGGTAACAATTGAATCCAACTTGTAGCAATAATTAGAACTAAATTTCCTTCAAATATAATATTTAATTAATTATGGCATAATGGTATGATGATAATTTTGTTAACTTGAAGGGGAAAATTTAAATTGAAATATACTGTGTTCTATGTAGCAGCCCTCCCAAATTATTTAAAATTAAATTAATTATTGAAGTTATGATTTTCTACTATATATTTAAAATTAGTAACCTGTTATCACTAAGTCCAAATATATTGTTTGCCCGAAAAAATTAAATAAAACTGGTGTCAAATAATGCCACTGCTGTAGTCACTGCATGTGTACACAACCAAATGTGTATTTCCACTTTTAGATTATGCAGTAAACATAGTAATGTATATTATTAACATTAGGTGACAAGAGTAAGAATTCAAAGGTGCTATAAAGTAAATATTTTAACATTAATTCTGTCATAAATAAATATTTTAGCTATTACTATAAATATCCTAATGTTTTAAATTATACGAATTAGAAAAAAAAATATACAACTGAAAGAGGCAATATAATATAACTTAGGCCTACAATGCATTTTATTTTTACACATATTCTAAAACAAGTTAAATATCTTATTAATTTAATGTTTTATATTCAATTTTCTTTTTAAATCCTACATTGATTTTGGGTGCATTTTATTGATAATAAGGTTGAAATGCCACAGGTTTCAAAGATAATGTAATGTGTGATTCTTTGGATGACAAAATATTTAAATCCACAGATAATATGAATTTTAAATACTGCATCATTATTGATGTTCAGTGTAAATGATTAAGACATTTAGAATCAACGTAATTATTCTAATAAGTAAAATGAGAAATAGGATAAATGAGTAAACCCAAACTGTAAACATATAGTTTTGAATCTTATGAATTATCAATAGTATTGGTTTTTTCATATTTCATGTTCATACTTTGTATATTTTGAAAATACATATTTCTTTATACTATAAAGTGGCATTTTATATACATTGGCCAATTAACAAATTAGTCCTTGAGTGTCCTGCACTGAAAATTTACTATTCAAATTATATTCCACAACAGCAGCAACATCAACAAAAACTTTATTTGGTCTGAAGTTTAGTAATAGCTCAGTTCATGTTAATAAAGTTTTGCCCAAATGTATTTGACCCCACCTTTTCCAACTGAATGCTAGTTGACAATTACATTAATAAATACTGAAGGCACTGGTTTTAAGTGTGGAAACAAATCAAAAAAGCCTTTTCATGGGTAATACTGTAAATATAACCATAAAATCTTTAAAATCATTCTTTGTTATTTTAACGATTATGTTAAATACATAATAATACGTATTAATTTATATTCATCAACTGCTAGACTACTGAAATGTAAATGATTTGCATTTTTATGAATTTAAACAATGACTAAAATATATTCATTTAAAAATTTTGCAATCATTTCTTGTTAACCCAAATAAAAGTGTGATCATTGTAATCAACATGATAAACACTTTATTAGTAATAAAATATAAAAACTGTGATGGATTAATTTTTACATAAAATTATGTTAATAATTTACTAGTTTATTCTTTTATCATAATACAGTTGTTTGAATCACACAAAGATACCTGATTTAAACTAATTGGCATGTGAAGTTAATTTATATAGTTTAGTGATAACACAAACATCCTTGCTGACTTTCCAATTAAGAGATATTGAAATCTTGCAATTGTGTATTATTCTTCAATACACCATTCTGGTAGATTTATTAATTCACTCTCAGAATAAATTACTCTATTGAACAATGATAAACATAATTATTTGATAGGCATATCAATATGAAAAGATACACATGATGTAGATGAACAGAAGATTGATAAAATCAATGAAGTAGTTCTCCTGCTGATAAACAGTTAAAACATCAATAAATAAAAATTCCAACATTATAATATTTTTATTGACTTTTTTCTTTGGCATTCTATTATTTAACTTTATTTAACAAGGACCAATAAAAACATTAAAAATATAAATTTAAATTGCATTTATCTGTTTGCATCAAAGTGCCTCTAGTAATTTTAAGTGAAATAAGTTCATATGTGTGTTCTAAAGTATGTTGTGTAAATAATTATACAACAAGCAGTTTGTCAGTTATTTTAGTTCCAAACTGGTCTAGGAACACATTTGAACTACTTCAGATCAAAGAATTTATTCAGAAATTAAAAAGGACCCCTTACAGAAACCTAAATATCTATCATTGTTTTCTTATTGATATATTCATCACTCTGCATATTTTTTTATGATTTGCCATTTTATCACTGCCCCAGATATATTGTATTAATGTAAATGAAACTCACTCACTTCAATTTCAAGCATTCATTTTTTTGCAAAGAGTAAGCCAATGAAAGGATTCTTAGTTTAAAAATTGTTCTCATTTTCCATATTTGACATGTATTTATTCATGACAGACATAAAATCTAGTAATATTTTAAAATATTAAAATTAAACTATAGTTACTGCATGATACAAATCTTTAAAAAAAATGATGTAGATTTTGAGAACTGCATAGGAAACACCAATATTTTTATTTCTATTTTCAGTGTGCCACTAATGCAATATTACCTTGCATTTATTGAATGTTGATATATTAAGTGTATTAAGGAAATTATGCACATAAATTACCATTCATTAATAAATCTCGGTGAAGGTTCATGTTAATGAGCATATTGTTTCATTGTTTTTTATATGGTTCAAATTGGTTCATGTTATTGTAGTTCAATCTATGTTAAAATTGTGATTTATGCTTAATTTAGTAATACACCACAGTCTCCTACAAAACTTAGGTTAACACTGTCTACTTGGATATTAGCAAAATTTTGCTCAAAGAACACAATAAAAAAGTTGTTTCACTTCTAATCATTAATTTATATAAGTAATTGTATTATTAAGAAACAAAATGACTTGAGGTTATTATTATTTAATTACTTGTGGATAAGATTTAAATATCAGACTTTAAAAATCAAATTAGTTATTGCTAAAATAAAATTGAAACTATATATTAAATTCTAAATTTATTTAATCAGTTTCCAACAAGTACATTAAAATAATGTTCCTGATTTAGTATTTTCAGAATAATATTTAAATGTCATAAGTTGAAAAACAATGAAGAATATTAAATCAATGTCTAACTTCCTTCAAGAGAATGAACATAGAGTTATTTTTTGTTCATAAAATACTTTAAGTGAAAAATATAGAGACTCATTATTAGGAAAATAAGTTATTCTATCAAGTTTTTATGGTGGCATTTATATTATTTTATGGTATTTATGAAGTGAACCCCTTAACTTTCATATAATTTTAACAACTTTTTAGTTAATTATTCAAGAACACCAACTTCAATTTATAGCTAAAAATATATTTATTTGGATTATTATTGTAGAAGAGAGCTTCTAATATGAACTTTTTATTTTAAAATATCCTTAATTCATTAAACCATATAAATCAATCTTGATTACAAAAATGTATTATAAAGATTTAGTTTTTGTAAAATTGTCCCTGCATGAACCTTTATTATTTAGATGTAACATTAAAAATATTACTGAGGAATATACTCCGCGCACTGTCTGCTAAATCTGTAACACAGAGATATTAATTGTGTGATAATGAAAGTTAAATCTCTACATCGACCAAAACCTCAATACCATTTAAATAACAATCCTGAATGTTAACGACATAATGAAGCATCAAACCAAGAACTTACGCTTTAATATAAACTGTAAGCCTATTTCAGTCCACATATTTTTTTATGATGTGGGCCAACTTGTATATAAATAATGTTTGTGCTGCAACCGAAAGCAATTGCTGACACATTAGTGTTCATATGTTAAGCCCAAGAGTGTTGTTAATTGTAAGGAATAACATTTAAATAATAGTATTTTAATTATGATATATTCAATCTTTTTAATAAAATAATTATAATTTAAAAATAATGCATTTCTCTGAAATGTAATGTATATGTTATATTTTAAAATAAAACACAAAAACTGTCATGTACTGAGATTATAATAATGATATTTTGCTGTCACTATAGCAATTAGATGAATTATTTTTAATAAAAATGGGGCAAATGGCTGGGTTGTTGATTTTATTGTTAAAGTAGAATTTATTAAGTTTTTGATAATAGAATTCTAGTTTATAATTCAAAGTATTTATTCATGTAATAAATCTTTAAATTTCATAAAATGTACAACTTTACTTTAATATTTAATATATACAAATGTTTTAAGAAATATATCAAAAAACTGCCACAATATTTTCAATGAGGTTTAAAGCAATAAGATAAGCTACATTAGTCCCTATTTGGCTTTGAAGGAGCTGTAACTTATCACATTTGCTTTTTATCTGAATGTAAATACATGTCAATTGTCATTTGAGGTAAGAAAATATTTGTTCATCACAATAGTAGAGGAACACAGTGTTTCAGGTAAGGGAATTAAGAATTTAATCTATGTTCAAGTTGCAAGATTATTTTTTGACATTCACATACCTAAAATTGGAAGTATAGTACAGTATTACTATATGATGTAATTCTATATTATAATACAAAAAATCCATTAATAAATATAACTGAAATGCAAGATCATGTAGTTTTAATTAATTATCAATTGGGAAAAATAATTTGGCAATATAAAAAGAAGTCCTACAATTAGTTTGTCTTCCCAACATCTAGTAAACTAGACAATTATTTATTAAATATGTCCCCCTATCGCTTCTGTCATAGTATGATAGTTAGAAATGTATACTTATTTATAATAGTCTGTAAAACTAAAAAACAAAGATTAAATTACTAAACACAAGTTATGTGATGACACGAGATCTCGATGTGGCACCTTTTTGATAAAATGTATGCAATTATATCTTCATCATATCATTTGTTGACATATTGTATTAAAATTACATTTAAGTAATATGGCTTAAAAAGCCATAGCCTAAAAATTCAAGTGATAGTTATTTTATCATGTTATTAGCTGTACCCACTGCCACACGAATTTTAAATTTTGCTTAATAATCACAATAAAATGCTTTTCCTAGAATAATGTGTAGACTGAAGGACATAACTCCATATCATCCATTCTGTAATCATAACATATATATTACTTTTGTGCAAAAAAAATTCCATTACAGAAATTCATCACTTATATTTTAATAGTAATTAAGTGCAATAACTATATATTCATGCTAAACATTTTCAAAGGTCACACAAATAATGTCTAATAATTTTCCGAATCGTAATCTAAGAATAAATATAATTTAATCATTTTACAGTTCTGATGTGTATAAAAATACATTTTATGAGAAACATGATGACATTATAAATACCTTAAATATTATTTTATGTTACCACGCCAATATTTTGCTATAAATGTAGTGCACTGTGAGAATGACATCTTTTAGGCTTGACCAAATGGTGTCTATCGTGTGTGTTGTTGTGACAAGTTAATGTAAAAATCCTCCATGAGGACAATAATTTTAAAAGTTGCTACCAAATGGGAGCTGCTTCCAGCATCAATGGTTAAACTTTCTTTTAGGTTACCAAGTGATATGATTGTGTTGGGGAAGTTCCAACATAGATTTAATAGTCAAAAAAGTTGCAAGGCTCTGATGTTATAACAATTTAATCAATTTGTTTAACTTGTATGATAAACCATACTTTATTTCTGAATTATATCACCCATAGTGTATATATTGCAATTGTTATTAAATGTTTACAAACACTTTTATTATTATTATCATTATAACAATTGTGGACAAACTTAGAAAAATAAGTATGCCCTATGTAAATAAAATGTGGATACTTGTGTAGTTTGGGATCTTGTTAAATTAGAATTTCTAAAACGTACATAACTAAAAGAAATACCTTAATTTTCTATCATATTGCATGGGTTTTAAGTCTAAAATTTATCATCACTGAAATAATTTGAATCCAATAAATAATTGAACAAAAGGAAATTACTGACCTTGTTGTTTTAAAATTACATTTTTGGAACCCAGACTAAAATAATTCATGTGCCTTAGATGACTTTGGTTAATGTCATGTAATAAAAAAGTTAACATTTATGAACAATATAGGATATCATTATACGACAGGAAATACTCCTTTACATTGTTTTGACATGAAAGTTGAAAAGTTAAATCTAGTGATATAATTTAATTTGAATGATGACAATAACAACAGAACCTGTATCATAAAATTGAAGTTAAACATTATATGTATGTTTATATATATATAATTTGTATTTTACACCCAATATTACTTTGACAATTATTATTTACAAATTTATTATTTTTACCATTTAGTTAAGCTGCATTTTATTGTGCAATTTAGGTTATATGTTGAAGTTGAGAAAGAAATACACAATACCACTTTAAAATAATAAAACAAGAGAATATTAGCAGAAATTGAACAAAACATGAAATATTGCTGTGAGTTATAGAAGTTATTTATTTTAATAATTACATGTATTTTTGAAATTTCCAAGGTCTATTAATAAAGGAAGTAATTACTGTGAGTGTGTGACAATTTGAAAGATCCCAAATTGCATATCTATCTGTTGTTATTTAATTATAATTTTATATCATGTAAAATTATTATATATTTCAATCAAAGTAATTACTAAGCAGGCTTGCACCATATTCTCTTTATATAATAATGTGTAGTCTGGTGTACCAAAAAGTTATTTATAGAAAATAAAGGTTGTGATCCAAATGGCATTTTTTTTATTTAAACTGAAACTGGCAAAAATCTGATATGCATTTCATAGTATAACCCAACAGTTTATAACTTCTAGTGTGACAAGAGAAAATGTCATGCTCTTAGTTTGTGACATTCAGACCTTGACTTATCTTTGTGCGCTTTACACTGGAATTCTACAAAATTATGCATATATTTCTTTGTAAATAGTAGTTCCTTTCTTGTAATGGCCTGCCCACAAAATTTTCTAACTCCCAATTATATGATTTGTATATTCACTTTTTAAAATGACTATATTCCATGAAGATGTGATGAATTGGGTAAGGACTTCTTGTATCAGGAAACTTACACATGTGCAGTAGGTTTTTCCATAAATTGGCACATAACACATTTTGATAATTTTAATTTAAAGTGTTACTCTCTTTATTAAGGAATTCACTTTCAAATGCTTGAATTTTCCAGTCAGAAGTTGTTATGCATTAGCAAAAACTGCAACTGTCTAAATAAATATTCACAGCACATGTTAAAACTATTGAACGGGTTTCAATGAAGGAGAATTTATTGACATATTACCAATTTTTAATTTAATCATACATTTGCTATATGCATTATTTAGGGCAAATAATTTTAAAACTTCATTGCTTTTCCGATTCATTCACATTAAATAAGGTACAGGGATAACATAAAAAAATCAGCATTTAGTTTTGTGCAGTGATATATTTGAAAAATAGCTGTACAAGTGTGAGATATGATGTTCATTAATGATACACTTCATCCTACAAACATTTTAGCAGGAATATACTAACAAGACAGATAGATACATTTTACAAAATAAGAACAAATAATTTATATAATTGTAAATGTAAGTATAATCAGGTACAAACACTATCATTATGTACTAACCAGTAATACATACTGAATGGAAGAAAAATAAATGACAGGAAATATGTTAACTGAATAATGCTCAGAAGAGAAATTATTGGATGACATTTTTCAGAAACACTTTGTAATCACTTTTTTCCAGTTCTAGTTTGCATTTTCTTTGGTGGAGCCCACCTGAGGGCAGCAGTATCAACCACAAGTCTAGGTTTCTTGAACTGTGACGACTTGATGTGCTCCTCAACTAATTTTGGTGTCACACAGATAACGTGTTGTCCCTTCCAATATTTCACCATATTCATGGACTGGAGAGTTGAAATAATGTCCGTTTGTGTGATGCTTGTCATTTCACTGCATGGAAAAGAAAATTTATAAATGGGAAAAGCCAAATAAAATAACCAGATAAAATATATTTTTGTATGAAATAAATACAATGTGAGAAATTATATTCTTACCTCAAATCCTTAATGGAAAGTGTGCCTCTGAAATCTCTTAATATTTCCAGTAAGACCCAAGACCAATAAGACCTATAGCTTAATTTTCCAAGATCTGAAAGAGGTTTCTCAGGGCTTCCCACTGCACCTTCCATTTTTGAAAGTTCATAACTGAATGCAATGAGTAATTTACCATATCCTTGTCTTTGGTATGGAGGGAGTGTGAGAATGCAAGCAACATTATTACCATCTGGAGATTCTTTTTCCTGTAGCATATTAAAAATATAAATTCATGGTAATTGTTTTGTTCTAAAACTATAAGCTGGCAACAAAAAGAATTAGATGATTTTGGCATACCTTCGAGAAATATCCAACAAGATGCGCACCTTGCTTATCTACTTCACACAAAATATAAAAAAGAAATGGTTCCACGTCAAAATAAAGTGTTTTATGGTCAAGAAACAGCTTAGCCAACAAACAAAGATTTTGACTGTATATTTTGTAATCTTTTCCATCAACTTCCCAAATTGATAAAGTTCCTTTCCTGTATATCTCCTTGCCTGGAGGCTGCCTTGCAGTACACTCACTCTGAAATAAAATATTATAAGCATTTGCATATGCAAATTTGTATTTTTACGCCAATTATATGAAATCTAGTGTCATATAATATTTTGAGAAATTTATATAATAATTAGCTTTACAGTTTCAATTTTTATCATACAATAATTTGGATTACATGATAAAAAATAAATTAATTTAGTAAATATTCAAAGATGGGTCACAATAATCAAAATACTTTCAGAATTATATAAAATAAATAATTATTTATATTTCCATATTCTTACAGGAATTCATTCTTTTCCAAATAAGATTTTGATAAAATTCATAGGCATAAAATAAAATTTTACTAAATTCTACCTTTAATTATTTTAGAATTTTTTTAAGTGAATAAATATATGGAAGTATGGATTGCTTCAAAAACTTCTAAAATAGAAAAACATGGCAACATACCATATGATATCTGTAAGTTTTCTCCAAGCGCATATATTTCAAACAATATTCACAAATCCATAGCTTTGGCTGTTTTCCATATTCTTCAGGATATGGGCTGAAATACCAAGTGTCTATTTCATAACGTCCAATTTGAATTCTGTCAATATATTTTACTTTTGTTATGGCTTCATGCTCTTTTTCCAGGGCTGCAGTTGTAGGATCCATTTCTGCATACGTCTACATAATATTTTTAATTTTTTAATAGACTGACATTTTACTAATATGTAATTATTAAATGAACACACTTTACTGTGTAGAAAAAAAATTACAGTACTCAATTTCTTAACAAAAAAACTCAAATTTATAATTGCTTCACATTCAATTTTGAGACCATATGACCTAATTTGTGTTGAAACAATGATTATTAGATAAATATCTTACTTATCAAATCTAATTCTTCAGGTTTTCTTCTTACCTTCTGTATATGATTGATTTCATCGTGTCTCCTCTTCTGATTGCGTGTAATTTTCCTGTCAGACTGATCTGAAAGCAAGTCCACTGAAGGATTTCTCTCACTATTTTTCCACTGTTGTTCAGACATGTCAAAACGGGAACTCATGATCCTTGAAGAAATATTTTACATTAATATTATAGAATAACTGTAAGCAATTGTTAAGTTTACTGAGAAATAATTTATCAAGTGAATATTTAAATTGTTTCAGAAAACACAATGTGATCAATGGGCAAGATTATGGAAGATTAAGACCATTATGGTCACATTGGCTTTCAATTTAAAGGAAACAAACAAGTCTCTATAATATAATTGACAAATTGATCAATATGTTTAGAAAAGCTAGTGAGTGACTTTCCTAAAATCAGAATTACATGGCATAAGAAATTAATTAAAAAAGGAAACAATAATTTACACACAAGCCCTCTGAATTTAAATAAATTTGAGAGCTTCTGAATGAATAAATTATTCACCTGTCTCGCTGTACCCATTCATCCAGCCTCCGGTTGTAACCTTCATAATGAACATAGTATTCATAATGACCGTCCTGATCATTGTACCTAGTTTGAATGATTTCTGCTGGATCTGGAAAGTAAGAATAGTTATAACATAGTTGATTTAATTGGAATGTTTTAAAAATAGATTTTTGTGATTCAAACATTCTACAATTGGTTAATTTCATTGGGAAAGTCTCTACAGTATGTCAAAAATAGCTTTTCATTAAAATTCTTATTTTAATAATTGTTAATTAATGGAGATAAGAAACAATGTGACTATACAGGTGACCTTTATGTTAAACGATTTTTTTTTCTATCAAAGATAATTTCGAAGTGTCCTTAAATTAAACTAGGCTATAATGTATAAAAAATCAAAGATTTTAGTTTGCGAATTAGATAACAAGACGTTTGTCTAATGAAACTACATAAACACTACAGTGATTACTTGGTTATAACCTAAAGCATTTATTTGTAAACAGTAACTTACGCCAATCGTCAGATCTCCTGACTAAATAATGCTCTCCAATGTCTAAAGGTTGTTCCTCTACTGATTCTGAATCATCATTATCGCCTTTGCTGTCGATACTACTACTGTCAGGGCGTTTTTCTTGCTTCACCATGGCTCTGCAGTATAGTGAAGGACTCTCTAGCTGTCTGCCTACGGGCTGCCATTTTTATGCAACATAGGAATCCAAACAAGCGGGAATTATATTAAACTTGTTACTGTAAAAATAATAGTCTAAATTTTTATTGCAGACACTTATGTATTATTGAGATTGGCTAAACTTTACTATTCTCGTACGCATTTAGTTTTATGTCCACTTCTAATAAATTTCAAACCTATATTCACTTTGTGATATTGGCAACAGTGAAAGATATTCATTTAAAAGAATACCGAGTCTTTGCCTGAGATCTTAAATTGATTAATGTATTTAAATTACAACTAAAAATTTAAACAATGCCTCCTTCCGAAGATAAAGAAAATACTGACAGCTCTTCTTGCAAATTTGAGATTAAACCACTCACTCCGGAGAATTTGTTCTTTTATTACGTACCTCTGCACGGGGCTCTAAGTTATACGGCTCTGTCGGTGCATGTTTTGAATCCCAGTTTGGTTGTGAGGTAAAAACTATCTTATTATTAATAATATATATGAAACGGAATCCTATTAACTAATTGTTGCAAATATTTACATGCATTTGTTGTACTTAGAGTAGCTTATTTTTGGAGAAACTATTTCAATTTGGTATTTTGCAGTTCAATTTTATTTACTTCAACAAACTTTTGATTATATCACATAAAATATTTCATAGGTCTTATTGTTACCTACCTTAAATATTAATGATATGTTTAGATTTAATTGGTGGTTTCAGTGTAGTTTTCTTATGTTTATGCAGTTTTCAAAACAAATCAGAAAATTATTAATACATTGTAATTACCAATGTAACCTTTGTTTCTCACAAGGTGCTTTTAAACATTTCATTTTTTGTTTTATACAATTTTCAAATTCAGCTATATTTATAATAATTATCAATTGTTTAGTATCTTCCAAAAGCGAGATATTACAAATGCTTTGCTTGCCTCATCTGTGTTGGGAGGTGGATTGTACATTTATAATAGTCAACATCAGCAGTCTGCAAGTACCCATGGCAGAATTGGATACAGGTAAAACTTTTTAGATAAGTAATATTTTATAGTTATTTAATTATTAAAACAGATTGATTTACCATTTAAGTCTTAAGACTTTTTGCATTGGCATCAGTGGTAATGAAAATCTTTAATTAGCAATGGAAATTATTTATGCAGTTTATATCCTGACATTGTTGTGTGACAGAAAATATATCTTTTACTATATTAAAAAGAACTATAAAAAAGAGAAGACACTTTTAGATCAGTATCTATATCCTTCATTCAAAGATTGATATAGCAACCTATAAAGAACAAAATTATGATCCGTGTGCTTGCAACAGTTGTAATAATTCAAGACTTTAAAATTATACTGAAATTGATATCACTTAAATTTTCTTCTTCAGCCTTTTTGGATCTGTCATGTTCAACTTTGGATCAGTTCTCCTATGGGCTGTATTGAGAAGCGTTGTACCTGAAGATGCTTTCTTGGGAAGCGTTTGTGGTATTGTTTCATCTTTTGCACTGATAAAAGCAGCTCGGAGCTATGTTTCATTTATTGATTCACAAATTGGAAGGAAGTTGGGAACACAATAAACTACTTGATGTGTAAAATGTTTTGTAGTATATTGTAGATTTTGGAATTTTGAGATTTGTCTGTACACTGTGTAACCTCATCACCATCCAAATTGAGAACAAAAATATTACCTTGTTTGTAATTAATTCATATTCCAATGTATATGTAACATCCTATTGTGTAAAGAATTTATATTAACAGGGTTAAGTAAATACTCTATAATTTGTATATATTTATTTCATTTTAGTAAATTCTAAAACTGTAAACTTCTCATTGGTTATACTCAAACTGTGTTATTGAGTACATGCTAGTAATTTAATTTATCTTGTGATTTTCTGAAGTTAGTGCTATAATTTGTCTGAATGAAATTTGTGCTACAAATACAACTACCTTTATTTGGTAAATTTTTTGGTTTTATATTTATTGATCCTCAAGTTTCATAAATTTGTCCAGTATGTATATAAAAAAATATGGGTTAATGAATCATAAAGCTGCTTTTATCGAAAATAATTTTCAGTATGATTGAAAGAGGACCATTCATTATTCTGAATTATTACAAGCTTCAAGTAGCAACGGTATTGAGATATTGAAAAGCAGATGCAGCTCATCATAGCATAAATGTCTGAGTGGGAAGTATATCGCAAGGAGAATAGGCGATTCTTTTTATATATAGCTTGGAAAGGTTAGCCGACTTTGGACATTTAGTGTGCTCTAAACCATTCTGCATCCATATTTCTATTGGCATTAACATGTTATGTTTTGGAATAATATGCATATATTTTGTGAACAGCATAGGGCCAAATATAGTAAGTTAATAGACAACTGCCAGTTCAACCCCATATGGTCAACTTATTTTTAAGTAAGACATAACAGCTAAACTAGTATCAAAATAACCATTCCCCCACCACTATCTAGCATTCAGTGATTACTCATGTCCTCATTGTTCAAACAAGAATAGGAAAACAATTGGATTCATTCTTCAGTTCTTTAAAAATAAAACATTACATTCATCAATAAGATAAATCAATTACTTTAATCTATGAAAAATTAACATAGCTACTCTTAAACAAAATTGGAATCACTATTTAAAAAGCATGGCAGTGAGTGTATATATATATATAACAGCGGTAAAACACATTTATAATGTCAAGAAATTTATGGTCCTTATATGTTATCACATCTTTGGGACATTTACTGAATCAAATAATTTTATCACAATAATATGTATATAAGATTTGTACACAACCAAAAAATTATAACTGAACATATACATTCAAACAATAGTTAACAAGAAGTAAAATAAGAAATATCACATAAATATATTTAACCAATTTGTGCACTAAAAATGATACAATGTAAAATAATGATGCGGACATGTCCATTTTTCATTAAATATTTATCCTGCGACACTTAAATTTAGGAAATACACATATATAAATTATTAGGACAGATAACCAGAAATATATAAAGTAATTCAGGTTTATAATCAGGTAGTAGCAACATTTTTAGCTACATCAGCGCCAAGAAACTATAAAAATTGAACACATTTCATAATGTCCAACAAAAACCTTTAAATTACTGCTTCAAATTAAGAAGACTGCAAATATATAAATTTAAATATATTTTTTAACTTGAGTTAAGAAATGTATTATCTATGAATTGCCAGAGCACAGAAACAAATGGCTTTAACACACAAATCAGACTTTTCAGAATGATTATTTTTAAAAATTTATATAAAATTCAGAGGGAATGTGTTTATTTGGAGGCATCTGTGAAAATAATTATTAAATTTATTGGAATTAATAGTAATAATAATGTACATCAGTTATAA
This sequence comes from Eucriotettix oculatus, assembly GCA_034510155.1. Classification (NCBI taxonomy): domain Eukaryota; kingdom Metazoa; phylum Arthropoda; class Insecta; order Orthoptera; family Tetrigidae; genus Eucriotettix; species Eucriotettix oculatus. The sequence goes on from CM067382.1 coordinate 46,117,431, forward strand.
AAGTTAGATGTGTCCACTTATGTATGTTAATTTTTTTGTTTCTTGGCAATGACTATCTTGAAGTATAACACTTTAGCCATGAACACATTAAAGCAATCCAGTAATATACTATTAACAGCAAATTAGTACAATTGGTAATTGAACACAGTACTTTAAATTTAAATATATTGGACACACAAACTGATGTACTAGATTTATACATAGACATAATGACTACCTATAAAAAAAAATTACAACTTATGAGTTGCATTTTTCTTTCTACATAAAGTATATAAATGGTACCCATTGAAAAAGGACTATGAATCTAAGTCAGTAATAAACTATTTACATATTTTAAAATATGATATTCTGTTACTCAATGTAACAAATATATTTATATATTAAATCCTTTCAACAAGCACCCATTCATACTTCTGTTTTGGTCTTAAATTTCACTAATTTAACACCAGGTCTAATTGGTCTCTGTAAAAATTTAAGTACTGAGGGGAAAAAAATACTAAAAATAACCTTATCTGACAAGACCATTACAGTCTACCACAAAGGTTTTTTGCTTGCATCAAATATTGATATATCAAATAGTAAAGTGTTTTCCAAACAGGTTAACAAAATTGAGTGGAAAACTGACTCGAAATACTATTTGAAGAACATAACATTATTATTTCAATTTTCCAAGGACACATTAAGATTCATTAATTGCTTCCAAAATAATTCTGACTCAAGTATCCCTGTTCCAATCTGAAATTAGAAAGTAACTGAATGCAAAATATGAACAAATCCATGGAACTCAAGCCCTTTTCACTTCAGATACTTAAAACTGAGTAAAACCTATGATTACCTCTTTTTAATTGATAAAATAAATTTTACAATTATTACTATTTACGACTAGTTTTTTTATATATTAAAGTTTTTAGAAATGCAAGTTGCATATCCAATCAAAAATTAAAATGCAAAAGTTTATCTTTGGACAAAGCAATAGTTTCTAGTTAAAAAATATAGTTTGTTGGGAAGACAATAATACTGATTACTGGAAGAAATTTATGACTATTCCATTGTATTTTTATAGTTCATTTTCTCAAATAAAAAAACATTAATTGATAAAAGGTTCATTCAATAAATGATGAATTACAAGTTAGTAAAACACATTGTTTCAATTTTTTGAAATGCCATATTTTGGATGATATGAAAAAGAAGATCTTTTATTATATCAAAGATGTTAAAATTAGTTTCTGTGGATGTCTTATTCAATATTGCAAACAGATTTGAGTTTATAATAAAGAATTAAGTTTCGTATGTTACAAAAATCTTGAAGAACAACTCCCAACCCCAATATCGAACATAGTGACTTCAAATAAACAAAACAAAGAATTTCACAACAAAAAGAAATTGTGTGAAAAAGAGAAGCCTGTAATCAGCAACTTCATTAAGACAGTTCAGTGAGAAATGATTACTGTGTGTTCTATCTTGAGAAACATGTTTATATATTTGTAGTTAATATAGTACAAGAAAGGAAAGTATGTAAGTATCTAGTACCCTAATTCTCAGGAAAAGATTGTAACAAATTATTTTAATTAAAATAAAACTTTTCCTAAAAATATGGTGGAATATTGAGCACATTTATAGCATTAGAATCCTCCTGAATCTCTTAAGAGAGAAAACGGCTTTACACCAAACCTTACTCAAGAAAATATCTATTACAATTGAATTTTATATTTCAGTTAAGTTTATTATGAGAATCATACTTTCATCTTCAGATTTTTATTAGCTAGATATATGTCAGTTTTCAAACTAAGTAAGTTATAAAAAATGACTTTGACAATCTGAATTCATAATGGAACAAGTTATTTCACCTTTTGTAAGTTGACTGCAGATTATTAGAACACACCACAACAAATAATATTCAATCAAAGGTGTGTATGGTATACAATAATATTTTACAAACACATTCCAATTAATTCAATCTGCATACATAAATTATGGATATATTTTAAGTTACTTTCACAACAGTAATTAGTTACAATATTACAAATAAGTGTTTCAACTAAATCTTATCTTGAAGAACAATGTTTTAGTTTCTTATTTAATTTAACTTTTAAATTAATTATCATAACTGTTTTAAGTATTACATTTACAAACACATTTATCTTCTTTTTTGTGTGAAATTTATTTTGCAAATTATAGTGTTCCATATGTTATGAAACTAAACACAGTTTTTTGTACTCTTAAAATAATTTTATAAAATTGATACCTACATTAAAGTTTATTTCTGTATGAGATGAATGAATTATAAATGAAATGTTAACACGATTTCAGCCTTATAATCAATGTTAATGTAAATATCTATATTATACTCCATTTTGCAACATGAGAACACTGAAAAAAATTTGCATTATATGACTAGTCTTGTTAGATAAATTTTACTTATTTCATAAATTTTATTTGTGTAGTTGAGCACATTGATTTGTCCAAGTAAATGTGCTCATACCCAATTGATATATATTCTTATAAACATCTATCTAGGAGCACCATGGAATTTACAATGAAAACCTGGCTTTTCTGTGTCAAAGTATTAATTTTGTTTTTGACAAAAACACTTCACTAAACATTAAAAAAAATAAATGCAAAAACATTAAAAAATGCATAATACTCTAGATTTAGCACTTAACAAAACAATAAAATTTATATCAATTTATAACAAATAACTTTAAAAATTAAATAATCATGTACTCTTCATGTCAAGTTTCTACCTTCTTAGCATGCAACACAATTAATATAAAATAATCACGTCATAATGTGATGAGAAATTTGTACATTATATAAAATTTCAACACCTTTGTTGATCTTATTACAATTTGAATATATGACTTGTTTCAAAAGTCGTACAATATTTCATATAAAATTTGTTTACATGGAAGTAAATATGAAATTGTATCCAACATATCCATTTTGTAATGATTTAAAATAGAGGGAAAAACATCTAAGCACTAAAACAAATTTACAGTTCAAGAAGGTTAATTTAATAATACATTCTTTAACACATTTTTAAGTTTCAATTTTAGATGGAGTCATTTTTCAAAAATATTAACAAATGAAAATATAAATTAATATCAAGGTTTATTGCCTGTACTCTAAAGTAAGGCACTTTTGCAAATGTAAATTTTATCACCATTTTGTATTTTCTGCCAAGCATTCAATACTTCTATAAATTGTCATTGTAAATTTTCATAAAATGACACACATTAATGCAAAATATTAACAGTACTTTTGATTGCAAACATGTATAAGATGTTGCAATAGTGTTAACAGATGAAGCTGGATACCAATTTACTTCCTACATTAAAAACTAAACATGACCCTGAGATAATGACACCGTGGCATAAATTATACATATTTATGCTACAGCTTTGATGTAAATAGGGTAATGTTTATACAAGCAATTTATGATGTACAAATCACACACTTTTCCGACAAGCTCTTCCGATTACAAAGTTCTGTTCACTTCAACAACTCTAACATCATCCACTTCCTAACCAAAAAAAAGTTTGTCAGTATCCTTGATTTACAAACAACCGAGGAATTCATTTAGGCTGTCCTCCTGAAATAAATCTATGATACACTTCTAGACCCTACGAATCTAGTTTTGCAAGTTCTGCCGCATAAATATCAGCAGATTCTTTGTCATATAAAACAAAATAAATTTGCTTTAATGATGATGACATCACACTGACAAAGTAGTTGCTTATAGCCTTTAGGATAGTTTGTGCAGCTTGCTGTTTGGGAAATCCTGCCCTATAACAAGAAATAAATTGTTTTAAATATTAAAATCTAAAGATTTGGTTTATGTAACAACTTTCCATACATTTGTAATGATTTTATCTGGCATAACATGTGGAAATTTCAATTGTTACTTTGGATGAAAATTTAAGTAAAAAAATTGCTTTAGGCATAAATCAAGAGATTGCGAAAGACCGTTATTTGGTAACTTAAAAACAATTACACAGTTGAAAATATAGGAAATTCCTGTATCAGTCGTGAAGAAAAAAATACAGTATGTACTTCATACCATGCCAAATATAATTAATCTCATCAAACATTACACTGTAATAGAAAAAGAGCTCAATTTTATTTCAAACCCTAAGATTAACTAATAATGAATAATTGGATTACACTATATTTATATAGCAAAGTTAGATATAAAATAGTTGCATGATTCCAATCAGAATAATGAATGACGAATCAATTAAACAACAGATAAATGACTTGACAAAAAGCAACAAAATTATAATACTTATTAACATATATAATACTTTAATGCAGGACCTAATCATCAGAGAAAGTGAAATAACCACATTTATAATGAGAATAATTCATTATATTAGAGATTGGGAAAATGGTCACTAAATTCACAATTGTGTAACTATATTTGTAATGTATTAAAAGTATGTGAAGTAAGTCCCAAGTTCTGTGATGCATTTTGTCGGTATGTGGCCTAGCTTTCCCTGAAATACTAGTCTAAGGAAGTGGAAATACTTCAATTGAAGCTGAGTGAAGCATATAGCAAATTTTAGAAGAAAGACAAGAATGGAAAAATGTTAACCACACCAGGGACTCGAACCCAGGACCTCCTGATATGTACCAAATGAGCTAATCCGAGTCAATGTCCAAAGACCGATCCAACATTTCTCCATTCCCGTAAACCTAAGCTATCAATTCACTAATCACTCTCTTCACACCCTAATTATAGGAAATACGTGAAGAATGGACATTGCGTATTCCTCTTTTATGCGAAAGCCTTCCTTACCAATGCTATCCTACTCTTTATTTCTACTATACTTCTATCATCCCTATTTATTATACGTTCCAAGTAGCTGAATTCCTTAACATTTGTCAAAATATCCCTTCCCAATCAGACACCCTTTGTTATTCCACAGTTTCCCATATTACAATTCATTACCTTGGTTTTCCCTCTATTTATCCTCATATTGAACTCTTTCTCCAGGACCACATTCATGCCATTTAATATGTTTTCCAAGTAGACATTATAAAATTTGGCTTCCCAAAATGTGGGGTGACGAATTGCAGCATCCAGTAGTATATGTAACACTTTAATTTTTGTGCAGTATGGTAAAACAATATTTTTCTATTTAATTTTTTTTGTCAATTACTAGTTAATTTAATTATAAGTTGTGCTTTTGTTGTGTTTGTGTGCTAAACCCACCAATTTTCTTTTGAACTTCATTTGTTTTGATACTTATATATAATAGTTGGGGAATAATTTTATGTTGCTAAGAAGTGGGAAGTTAATGGCATTGGTACAAGGTTCAACTTTAGTTTGTGGACGAGCAATTGGCATGGGGAGCTCATTATAAGGGAAGAATTGGTGAACTTGGGTGAAATCAAAATTATGGTGGGAGCGGTGACAATGGATATGATATGGGAAAGGCTAAATAAATTTAGTTTGGGATTAAAATTGGAAATGGCTAAAGGGCTTGCAGAAACTAGCATAAGTATGAATAAATACATTCCAGAGTTTGGAAAATAAATTAGATGATGTGGCACAGAAATTTGTTAATGAGGAAACATTTATCTGAGAGTTAGACAACGATAATAGAAGAGTGGACCAGGAAGTATTTATAGATGAACTGGAAACTGTAAAGAAATTGATAATTAGTGAAGGAAACTTGAATGTATTGTGAATGGAGAGTGGAAAGAAATTCATTATTAAATAAATAATTTACCTCCCAGATCCAATAGCAGGAATTGCAATTGACTTAAGGTTTTTCTGATCAGCTAATATCAGACAATTTTTTACAGTTTTCTCCAGTTTCTCAATTGAATCTGTATCATTCCACGTAGGTCCATTGGCATGAATTACCCATTTAGCAGGGAAATTGTGACCAGAACAGACTGCAGCTGAAAACAAAAATATGTTTAATCATTTAGTTTAGTGAAACTCCAGTATTTGCCAATATTAAACAACTACATGCAGTACTTAGCCCTTCAATATGTCTTAACATGGATTGAATTTAGACTTTCATGTATCTTCAGTTGAAAGCATTGTTTAAAGCACTCTTCTATTCTGATTATTAGGCTAATATAACCTGTTCTATTAAAATATCATCTTTCAGAAGAAAAATTCAGAGTTTAAGAATAATGTATTACAAAATAAGATGCAGTATTCAGTGAAAATTGTAAGCTTCACCTATAATTATTTCTTTCTTTTTGTATTATTTTTATTAATAGCAAATAATATAATTACCAGTTGTGGAGTCTAAGGTGCCATGAGTCAGGCGAAGTTCATGAACTTCCTGTAACATTCATTATGAAACATAAGATTATTATTTTTTTTAATTGAAACAAACACATTAACATACAGACAATTTGATTTAAAATTGTAAAATTAATATATATATATATATATATTTTGAAGAAGTAGTTCCCAGGATTTTCACCTTGTAAAATACAACAGCGGAGTTAGCCGTCGAAACGTTTAATTTTACAAATGACATAACCCAGGTGAAATCCCAAGAACTTCTTATTCAGTCTATCCACCGGGAAAGCTTACATTCTCTAATATATATATATATCTTACCTGTAGAAATTCTTTACCACCTTTCTTTTCCAGAGCTTGTCCAACATCACCAACCATTGATAAATTATTGTTAGTTGGATGAACCAAAGCATCAGCTGCAAAAGTTGTTATATCGCCTTGCACCACACTAAGCTGAAATATACATAATTATGTTTATTATGACGAAAAAATTAAACTTGAAGTTATTTGCTTTAACTTAATAAATGCCCAAAAGCACTCAACTGAAAAATAAATAAGAAGCCTAACAAGAATATTTAAATAAAAATTTCATTAACTTACTCTTTGCCCAAGGAACAATTTTTTCTCTGTAACCAACTGTGTACCTCCTGTGAAGATGCTTGCATTAGTTGTAACACCATCTTTGCCCTTTCCTTTACCCTTTACAGGCTTTCCTGTAAATATGTTTTCTTATAATATTTTAAAATAACGTAAAATAATAAATTAATTAATCATAATATTAAAACGGGAAAACAATTGACCAAAATGAGGCTTTTTGTTTATTTCATTCAATTTTATTTTTACATCTGTTAATATGATCTTTAATACAGCTAGTTGACAATTACCAGCCAGAGGATTCAAAGGCTTCTTGGCTCGAATTCCGCTAGGTGCTGGTCCAACTGTAGCAAGTTTCTTGTGGTGAGTCATAGGCTTTGTTGCAATTGGTTTCTTGTATGGGACCATGAGGGGCACATTGTTACTCATCACAAATTTTCCACCCTTCTTTTTGGCCAGTAACTCTGGGTGAATTTTGGGAAGAACACCTCCTGATGCGATTGTAACATTTTTCAAAAGCTGTAAACAATCATGAAATTCAATGAAATTATAGACGTAAATTACATATTGAAAAAATGAACGCTGGAAAAATTGTAACAATATATTTTACTGTTGTAGAATTTTATGATAATAGTTTCATAATTGTCGACTCTTGTATAGACATTTTTAAGTATTCCCTTGTCTGCAATATAAGACAAAATAAGAAAGGCAAAGATGCAATGAAAGTGAGAACAAGAATACAGTCAATAGAATTAAACAAATTTGCTCCATTCTTGATTTATTATTTCTTCCATCATTCACCCTTAATTCCAAAACATTTTACTGTAGTCATCTGTTCGCTTCAATTTCTTCCTCACTTCCACTTCATTTCTGAGGGAAATATCTGTTGAAAAATATATGAACTAATGACACCTTAACAATACTTCTGTTCACAGATTTAGTATTTGTGTTAGTTCAGTGTTGAACATGTTATAATTTACTGAATACCATTATATTTATTATGTCCTTTAAAGGACTCCTTTTGTACAATTGAAAGATATTTGTCATATTTTTCTAAATTATTTTGCACATCTGGATTGGTTGTGTAAGATGACTACAGTTTGTCCGCAGTCATCCTGGTAAGCCAAACCTTTAATGGGTTGCAGAACCAAAGAAGAAGAAGAATGTAAATAAATATAACATTATGAAAAAATTAAATCAATCTTGCATAATAATTCTGAATAAACTGATTATTTAAAATCATGATTGTCCTTCAATATCTATAATTAATATCAATATACAAACAGGAATTCATTATATGCAATGTTTTCACATTTTTGTAAACATGCACATGAATAAAATTTTTCACTAAGAAATTGCTTTTGCATTAGAATAAATAAAAAATATTTTCAATGCAGTACTAGACTGAAAAGGCCAATTTATTTCAATATTATTGGAGAATACAGATATAAAAACTATTTTACACACTGTATAATCAGTTCCTTATCTACAAAGAAAGATTAGTTATTTGTAAACATCTAACTTTAGATAAACACACATGGTACATTCTGTAAATTACTTAGTTTGACACATAATTCTAACTTGTATTCTTCAATTGTGGTAAAAAAATTTTTTTTACCAGTAGTTCTTTGTTAAATTTTGACGCTTAAGACTAATTTAAAATAATTAAAAAGACTTTCTATTCATTTCATATTGCTCACAATTTAAGTAAGACAAAATCATTATATAGGGTAACCTAGTGCGAATATATGTTTTATATCCAAAAATTAAATAATATATAAAAATATTTGTTGAGTTTTTAGTGTGTACTTGAAATGTTCTTGAAGTCAAATGAATATGGTTCAGAAATAATTAATGAACAACTATAAAATAAGTGATCCTTTAGTTCATTTCAGCCAATTTTAGAATAATTAGGGAAAAATAATCACAATACATTTCATGGACTCATTTTGACATTTATTAATTTTTCATAGTATATTTTAACAGTTAATGAAAATAAATCTACACACAATACAATAACTGAAACAAAACTAAATGACAGAGAAATTTTATATAGAATAAAGTGAATATTTACCAAATGCAATTCTTCATCATTAGCCACAGCAAGAAGAATATGCCTTGGAGTAATTCTTCCCTTTTTATTGTCTCTTGCAGCATTGCCTGCCAATTCTAAAACTTCGGCTGCAGAAAAATAATATTTACATAAATAGCTTTAAATTCTACCTGCCATAAAGCTAGTATCAGAGTAAACAATATCAATTTTAAGTTTTTAACAACTATTCAGTAGAAATACAGAAAATGTAACATTAATACCTGAAGACAAATTTCAATTCTTAATATTACCCCAAAACACAGTATTCTCAATACAATTAAGGAAATTAATGAAAGTAACACTCCTCATCAATGACTCATTTGTGGGATATTTGCATACCTATACCGTTTTTCCTACAAATAACTTTCATGTTAAGTGCTTCAAGTTTAAAATTGATGTATTGTATATATCACATCACTTCTTTAAAAGCAATGTGTGTGAATAAATATCTGATCTGGGTGGAAACCTGAGAATTGAATTTAAGTCTATTATTGACCAAAAACTTGTAAGGAAAATAATTCAATTAAAAATTATTCTGGTCGGTTCTCCGATGACAGCCAATTAGCTTGTTGAAGACTGAGAATTTCTCAATATCAGGTCTCGTGTAATTGTATCTAGTAGAACGAATTACGCCAACATAAGAAAATCAGAAAATAATAGGAAATGCTATAAGCATATTACAGACATTCGGTGTTGCTTTTGTCTCATATTACATTAATTTGACTTGGTAATTTTTTGAATTTTGTAGTTTGATTAAAGTGTGTTTATACAAAACATATTTTGACGACATTTCATTATGTTGAAAGCTTAGGAAACAGAGGAAAGAAAGAGAGAATAACTTCCAAAGGAAGTTTACTTAAAATAGAAGTACTCAAAGGGGATAGGACATCAGTGGTAGAATTTTTGTACATATTCTTATTGTTCTAATATTCTATAATACATTTGCTTTTCATCTTGATCAGACATATAGATAATATTACTATATAGGTAATTAAATTAAGTAAAATATTGGTTTCTTATTTATGTATTGAGTATGTTTTTCATACAATAATTGCAACACACTTTGAGCACATGTCACATCCATCCCTTTTTGTATACATTGTAAACTAGGGAGTGTTGGCCAGTAAGGTAGAATAACAGTACACACAGATTCAGGAAATTCAGGGCTGTTGCGATTATGAACATGATCACTTTCTTTTCCGTAAGGAGACTGTACCTGTAAGATATTCGATGACGGCTGCCATGTACACCGGAGAGCCGATGCCAATACGCAAGTGGTGTGTCCCTTTTTTCAAATACCGGTGCATACGAGCAACCGGGAAAGTTACGTTGGCCTTCTCAGACTTAGAAGTTACCTTTTTCGGTTTAGTTCCTCCCCTTCCCGACATTTTAGATTTGTACTTTCGACGGGAATTTCGGTCAATTGGGGGAGAAACCGAGTAAACGTAAACACAACAATCTCGTGGTACTTAATAAGTAAGCACGGGCTGTCCACAGATGTCATTACCTCCGCCCCTTTATTGTTTGTCCTTCTTGCAAATGTTGGCAGACAGAGTACGCCCTCGACTCAAGCGCTGCCGCCATCTTCCGGTCGCCGTGCAAACTCGCTCCAAATCTGCAGACATGCTCAGAAATTTGAAATGGAAAAACCAAACCGGATAAAAATGACAATAAAGCTCAAAAACTGCACTTGAATCTCTTGTCAACGGAAAGCAACGTTCAAAGAGAGAAAGTTTGTCGTCAAAATACAAGACTCAAGCAGGGGAGAATGATGTACCAAAGGACAGCGAGGTTTTCTCACTGAAAATTTCAGCTATTTGGTTGGTGAAGATGTAATTGTTAGAGGTAACAATGATTACCGAAAAAGCGGCATTAATCCTGCGATCCATTGTTCACAGCCAGGCAAGTGTTTTCTTGACGCAAAAGTTACATTTTAGCCATCAAATCGAAGTATATCAGTGTCAGTTAAACATTTACATCGGAATTACTGTAGTGTAAAGTATTTGTTATTCTATTCATAACTGTGGGGGAAAATTAAAGTTATCACAAAATGGAGATGTGATGTACCCGCGAACACCACTTTCTTTGTACCAAAGAAAGTAGCAGCTCGTCTGTATTTAAAGTTATGTGCTACATCACCCCAAGACAAATTTTAGGAAGGTAAAAATATTAATAAAACTACATCAACAGGGTTGTTGATACTCCACGACCCGTAGAATGCAACGTTTGTAATTTCGTGGCCATCACGTGTAATAGAAACTAAATTTTAAAATGAATACCATATTGGCGCAAAATCCTAACACGATAGTATTTTTACTTATTACATATTTTAAACAAAGTTAATTTTAGGAAAAAGTCACATATGCGGATCGTAGAATTTCTTAAAATTACAAAATAAATAATTCCTCGTAAATTAATTCATGAGCTGTAACACATATGCACCAGCCACAATTGACCATTGTATTTAAGTCTATTATTGACCAAAAACTTGTAAGGAAAATAATTCAATTAAAAATTATTCAGGTCAGTTCTCCGATGACAGTCAATTAGCTTGTTTAAGTCTGAGAATTTCTCAATATCAGGTCTCGTGTAATTGTATCTAGTAGAACGAATTACGCCAACATAAGAAAATCAGAAATGCTATAAGCATATCACAGACATTCGGTGTTGCTTTTGTCTCATATTACATTAATTTGACTTGGCATGTAAATTTGGAAAACGCCGAAAAATGCCAAGAAACAAAGAAAGAGGAGACCAGTTCCATCAAAGACTGCATTTGAAGAGACAGTGTTAGATGTTTTGCAACGAGCAATTACTATTCGGAAAAGTGCTTTAGATCATGGCGTTTCTAAATCTCTGTTGGCGCAGAGAATTAAAAATTTAAATACTTTCAGATGTTACAAGGCACAAATTTAAAAAAATTAAAAGACTAATTGTTTACTGTTAAATTTTGAAAAACGTAATTGGTGGTGAAAAGATGAAATTTGCTATGCATGAAGAGACTGAAATCAATGACCTTAGGTAAGCATTATTTATTTATTTCCCTATCTCATTCACTGGCTATAGCATTGGTTTTAAAATGTTACAGATATTGATTTTTTTTACTAATGTTTCTACACTTCACTGTGTTTTTATTTGATGTCTACATATAAATTTCAATGTGTTATTTAATTTTGTTTGAAAGTTTAATAAAGATGTCCATTGTAAATTTAGTGTTTTTTTTTCATGATTTATACATAAAAAATGGCAAAACAAAAAATTATGTTCTTATGTACAACAGTTCTCGTCCTTTGGTACTTCAGGACATTGCAAGGTTTGAATAAATTAATTATTTTAACAGGATTTCTGTTTTTAGGAAACGTTTAAAAATACTAATTTCTTACCAAAGGATTATAGATATCTGTAGTATATTCAAATTTTGTGATATAAAATACTGGGTTGAATAAAAAATTAGAAGCAAGTTTTGTCCGCTGGTACAGCAGTCTCCCCTATATAAATTGGCAAAATATGCGATGAATAATAATCATAGAGTTATATTGGAATATATGTTAGTTTTGAGAAAAGAAAGGAACTGTTTAAAATAGATATAAAATGACCTACAATGAAATTGACGCCACCCTCCCTCCCGTTTTATTCCATAGAAAATACGTAAATTCCCCAAGATTTTTAATTTAGATAATTAATATGAAGATAGTGTTACAATAAGTATGCATAATAAAAAATGCGACTTATTTCACGTAATTACCACAGGTTATGAGACAGACGTAAATATGAAGAAACGTACGTAGCCCCCCCCCCTTTCCCCATTCACCCTAAACCTTTCACCCCTTAGCAACACAACCCTCACGTCAAAAATTCTGTGATCTGTGTTTTCCTCTACCTGATTGAAATAAACTTTTGCCTAGTTGACAACCTTTAGATCCAGGAAATGTAAACCCGACTGAAAGCAGAACACGGGACAGTGGTTTTCCGAGGTATGTATATAGAAAATAAGTACAAAATTGATTTAAAATACAACAACATAAAGTCAGACGAATTGGGTACTTAATATACTCTTAAATTTGATAATCGAAAATAACTACAAACGTTTCGTCTCAACTTTGACGTGCATTTACAGAGGAGGCGTCATTTATTATAAATCTATGTAACGTAAAAAATTCTTCATAATGTTGTTGAAGCTAAATTACGATGCAAAGAAGTGTAAAGTTTCATTTCACAGGCTAGAATAACAAACACATTAAACATAAATATATACAAAGAATAGAGAGTTTAATATGACGTATCTAAAAATAAAATTGTAGTAAATAACATAAAAGTATTTAGAGGTTTCATTTTACGTCTTGTTTATTTAATAATTCAATAAAAATTTATGACCTATTAAAAAAATAAAGGTCATAAAATTTTATTTAAAATTAAAGGATAATGGCAAAAAGGTCATAAATGTAATAAAAATTTTAATTTGCATTAAAAAAGGTCTCTCTTCTTTAGGGACCTCCTTTTTGCCCCATGGAAGGTGTATAAGAAGTCTGAATTTTTTTCTGTATGCAAATTTTAATTATTCTCACAATTTGTTCATTATATACAACCAAAGGGCTCTCTATTACATAAGAATGAAACGTTTTGTTTAATGTATTTTTTTTTCACTTTTGGCCATTATACTTTCATTTTATAAATATATGAAATTTAAAAAGTGCTTACTCTCGTGTAATTTATTTTTTTCAAATTAAAAAAAGGGTCTATGCAATTATTGAAATTTCTAATTTTTTTTTACAAAATTATATCCACTTTTTATGATGTGTTATTGACTTTTTTACAGTTTAAATAATTTTTACAATATTTATTTGGGCTTTGAAGGTAAATATCTCCGTTGCTCTCCCTCGAGAGGCTTCAAAAAAAGCTTGGTTAAAACCATCCTGCATACATTAAAATAAATAAAATTATGTGGAGGGTGGTTAACAGTTTTTATTTTTAATTTAATAATTTAACTTAAAAAAACAGCAAAATTGAATTCAGATGGACTTAAATTCTCTCTTTAATTTATATATGGTTGGTTTTAACGGTTTACAATTTCTCACTAAGTTGATTAATAATTACTTCATCACAATCGCAGACAACTTTCCTCGAACAAGTGGAGAGACTGAAATAGATATAATTCATCTACATATTTTTAAATAGTCTATTAATTAAGGTGTAATTATTTAGGTGTGTCCTGTTATAGTTTCGTAAAAATTATTTACCATTTCCTCAATAATTTTTGGTACATGCCTACCTTTAAGTATTTTTACTTTTAATTGTCATAAAGGGCTTGGAATACTTCGGGAGTAATTCTTCCAACTGTACTACACATTTACGAGTGTTGAACAAGCTTTAAGTTCATTTCTCGATCCAGCTGTTTATTTTACCCATATTCATTTTCTTTTTTCAGCAATTATATACACATTTAACGAACTCATTTTTCAAAATTAAAATTAAAATCTTCAAATTTGTGAACAAGTCATTCAACTTACTAGTTGACTCTCGTTTCTACTTACCCTTACTGACGAAACGCAGTAATTTATACAATCACTTTGTAAATGTACTTTTATTTAACCTTATTATTTTATTACTTATCTGGACAGTAATTATAATATTGTAATCATATAATTTTTTTCATGTTTTTGTCTGATATATCCAATTTTTAAATAGAATATATAAATATTAAAAAGGACTTATCGATATAATTACCGAAAGAAAAAAATACCGAAATTTGCTAAAAATATATTGACCGAATGAGGCGCACCCAAACAAATTAGCAAACATTTTCATGTACTAAACAGAGCCATTAAGACGTTTAAAAATATTTAAACCGTCAGATGTCAGAAAGAGCCAAGTAACGTAGTCTTATCTTTAAAACGCTGCGTATAAGCTAATTGAACTAATAAGTTAAGAAAAATAGGAAGGTATTCACATAAATGCAAACCAAAATCCAACTTTTTGTTTGATGTAGATAGATTGTTCGATAAATGGGATTAATAATAATACTAATAGAAAATAATTGTAAATTAACCACAGTGTTGTATTTTTAAGTTATGCTCAAGTCTGTATTAACTTTAACTAGACTACGTCCCTTGGTTCACCTGTTATAACTTTTTAGGCAGTAAAAAAAATACGAACACCGTGATTTATTTAGCAACTAGCAGGCTGTCCGGCAATACCCGGGACGATAATGCTTAATTGTAAGCAAAATTTTACTAAGTTATGATACTTTTTGTTTCTCACGAACGTCGTCGTCGCCGCCGCCGAAGCATACACGCATGCCATTAAGCTAGGACGGATACAAATAGTGTCGCGGGTAACACCGTAAAAGTAATTGACCCTGAAAAGTATTTATTCTACTGAAATATCGGCCGATTTTGTATGTTTAAAAATTTCTGCCCCCTCCACCCCCACCCCTATGGATGTATCTTCACACCAACATTAAAGCGACGCGTTGGGCCGTTCACAGTCAATTTTATTTTGTTTAAGATAAAATTAATTTATTACTGACTTGACGAAATTATAATTACATTAGTCTGCGAATAATTTCCATTAAAGCAACACTTGTCGAGCAGCGTCATTCCAGAACACCAAATAAAATTTTGGCAGCTGCGAGGCTTGAGCACCACGGGGCGTCCGGCGGAAATAATTAACCCTCCAAACGTCGGTTGCAGTCGCTACGTTTCAAGTGATAAGAATAAAATGGGACGTAAAATATCTCAAAATGCCTTCACTCTTCTCGCGGATCGGTCAGGGTTGAACCTTGACCACTCAGAGGACTCCATGTACCATTACTTGGTCTTTGGAAATAACTGATTTAGTTTATACTATTTTCTTTAAATATACATATTTTTTATAATATTCTTCTCGCTATTCAACTATAGCATTGAATCATTCAGAGAGACTGTTCTTAAAGCGATTCAATAAAAAGTAAGCTTTCTTCTTCTCTGTTTCTTTTTGGTACCCCTACCAGAATTTCTTGTTTCTCTTAGCGACCAACTGAAGTGACTGATGCGGAAAGGTGGACTAGAGACAGTTTGACAGTTTAAAGCCTTAGCTTACGGAAGTTCTCCTCTGGGGAAAAAAAGATGCAGCGCCTTGGAAATTCTCGAGAGAAATGGAAGCGAGCGACGTGCGTCGAAATGATCGCCTTTACAAATCATTATAATTTTTTTACGACAGTTAAAATTGTGTCATTCACGTTTTCCTTAATTAATATCAGTAGTAAACCTTTACTTCTATAATGTAATATTTATTTATAAAATTCTGGTATGTTTGTAATTATTTTCATCCTAAACGGCTTGGCCGATAACGTTGAAATTTTTTTGGTTGTATTTATGGGGTTTCCTGGATAGTTGTTAACTATAGTTGGACCAGTTTGAATAATCTGTGGCATTTGGCTTACGCAATCTCAAGTTAATTGCGTTGTAGCTTGGCATTGTTTAGACATTTCGATTTCGGATTGCTGAGTTCTGATACATTCTGTCTATAATGAGTGTATTATTTATCAATTAATTCAACATTGAACAAATTAAGTTTATTTTGAATTATATTTTGTGCATAAGTGAAAAGTGCATTGTTTGAATTACGATTTATACTCACGTTCATCCGGCGGAATTACATCTAATCTCCCAAATAAAACAGTTTTTCGGCGTTTATTTGTTCGATTTCGGTGGTAGGAGGTGTGAAAATGTTTAAAAAATGTCATTTTTATCTGATGGTTTAATCACGTGTTGACAAAGATTTCTGTTGAATTAAATACAGCAGCGGGCTAATATAAATGAATTACTACGGGCAGCCATCACGTTATATTATGAGAATCCTGGACTTAAAGAAACTTCCCCTTAGCTTGATTTGTAATTTACATAATCATTTTCTCAATGTAAATTCTTTTACTTTTTCTTCATCATCAGTAAATGAATAACATTATTATAACTTTACTACTCTAAACGAATTTATTTTTATTTAAAACTTACATAAACTTACAATTTATGTGACAGAAGTTCTTCGGTGTTGTTGCAACCGAACCATAAAATTATTTTATCTGATCAACTTGGTTTATTCAACATACATGAAGCATACAGAGCAATTAAAAAGTATTAAGTGTACAACCTTGATATTTAAAAATCTTTAAATGCGTTTTATTTTTAATTCTTGCATTCTTTCCAACTAATTGGGTCAAAAATCGTTAATAAATGAGTTAAAACAACCTCTTTGTCAGTTTTTATTTTAATTTAAATATTAAACTGTACTGCGTTTCGTTTCTCAAAAATTTAGCTGTATATGGAACCTCACTTCATGACTCCTTCGGCCAAAACGTAGTATAGTTTAATATTTAAATTAAAATAAAAACTGACCGAAGACTGTTTAACTCAATTATTGTATATTTAATTAACAGGTAAAACTCGTCAATGTTTACTGTCCTGTTGAAGGTTATTAATCAAGAGTAAATAAATTTTAAGTGCCGCTTCTTTTTATTTATTTTTTTTCTCGTAAGATCTACAAACTTACAAAGACTAGAATATATTTTTTTAAATAAAAATGCTTTCTATTATTTATAAGATTATTTACAACTTTCAAAGAAGATCGCAGTAAACAACATCTTGCAGCAAACATTTTGTTGCTTTTCCTCCGCCGATGAAAACATTTTAGAATATTTGTGCTTTATCTTCCATGTTCATCATATCTTTGTACAATAATTTGACAATTATATATTTAAGTACCAGTACATTTACCGGATTTCTTTTCAAAATTGAAAAGTGGAGTGACACATAGTTTAAATTCTGATTTTACAAGAGCATTTTATACGTTTACATTTAGAACACGTAGATTTATGATATATATGTATATTAATATTAATCATTTTATTTAATCTAATATTTAAATTTTTGTTTCAACTATATTATATATGTAAAGGAACACCGATATCACAATACAGGAGATATAACAAACATTATCATCTTATAAATAACATTTTATAGAAAATATATATGTTTGTTGTAGTATCGTAAATTAAAATAGTATTCTTAACAACAAATCTCATTTTGTTAGACATTTATAAGCACGGTACACACGCGATGTAGGTTCGGACACGTTTCAGACTGAGAATTAGGAAATGATTTACCATGATTCAATTAAATTAGAACGCAAACGCAGGTCGTGATTTTCTCAGTGGAAAGTTATGAGTTTCTTGATATGATTGCAGTTCTATCAGTTATTAAACTTCTTTGGAAATCAAAAGTTTTTTAGGTTTTACGAATCCTTTACAGATGCCTAAAATATTAACCCCTACTTTTTTTACTTTGATCTGAAAGAGAAACATCAACACGCATTGCCTATTAATTACTTAAAACCTGTCTTCTACATAATCCTTTTTGAAGCATCGACTTATGAAGCAGCTAATTAAAGTGAAAAACTTGATACAGAAGTCCAAAAACAATAAAGAATAAATAAGCCCTCACGTTATTTCAAACATTTATTCTTTGTGGGGATTAATTTGAGACTGTTTCAATTCTCCAGACTCATAAGTTAAACATTAATTAGGAGACTAGCAACTGTGGAAAAGTTTCAGTTAAAAAACGGAGTTATTACAAAGTCAGGATCTGAATACAATTTTTCATCCGTTTTGGCGGTTTAATAAGCGTAAATAACTTCTAAATAATTATTTTAAACACTTTGATTTTGTAATATTAATTGCAAATGAAAGCGAGGATCATTAAAAAAAAGGAAGGGGAAGTCGGGACGAAATGGGATAAAGTGGTAGAACCTATTTGTTTTTAATGGGTAGTCCTGGGGTTAAGAAATTAGGGGTAGAACTGGTCAAGAAAGAAGTCCTGAATTGACCAAGTTCTGACTTCACCTTGTGAATGAACTCTTATTTTGGCTCATTACACCAGTGGCTTTATCATATTTTTAAACATTTCGACAGGAGGTAATCTACAAAACTGCTCGCTTTTAACTCCTTAATGGTATATATTTGTTAACTAGATGTCTTTAGCTGCACATAAATTACGTATATGGTTTAAATATTCTTGTATTAAACCTCGATGAAAAACCCTAACTGAGAGTATCGTGCGTGGCGGAACGGGATACTACTGTATAAAGCAAAATGTTTTGCGTTCCTCAGAAAGAAAAGGAAAGTATAGAAAGACTCACCTTTCCAGAATGAGTTATATGATGATGTACCCAAAACGAATAGGCTGGGAAAGAAAAGGAACCGAAAAAGGGGACTGTGCAGTTCCAAAAAAAAAATTATTTGCGAAAGGAAAAATTGATAAAGAGATCAACCGTACGCCCAATAAATATAAGAAAGAAAAAACAAAAGGTATTAATATAATATTTTCTTAAATTGAATTAAATTTTATTGTTTTAAGTGTAATTAAAAAAAATCCTGTCCCCCACCCCTCGGAGGTAGATCGGGATATTTAAAAGTTTATTTTTAAAAATTCATAAAAAATCCGTTGTTTTAAGTTATATTGATATTAGAATAAGTAAATAATAGAATAAGCTAATGTTTTATACTTTTATGAAGTGATTCTTCTTTTTCCATAATTTTACAAAAAAACTGGTAAACATTAAGTGTCCCGTTCCACACCGACTACCCCTACATAAAATATCTTAAACCGTCATGAAAATTATTTTGGGGTGACAAAAATTTATTAAATAAAATGGTTTTTTAAGTAAGTTTAAAAATATTTGTAAGTCTGAAGTACAATATCACCACAACGTACTGTTTCTACTAACGTTGATGTAATTGTCATGAATACGAAAAAATAAGAAAATACCTAAATTTATAATTTCTAAAATATATTTAATTGTCTGTTAATGAAATAGGACCAAAACTAATGAATGATAAATGTATTAAAAAAGTTCGTTAAACAAAAAAATTCAAAGAAATTGCGCTGTTTTTGTCATCCAAGGAACTATTTATTTTACACAAGTTATTTGACAACTGATGGTCTGTTTGTTTCTAGTTTGAAATTGTATTGACGGTGTTAAATCTTTTTTCTTCATCCAGAACGTGTACCTAAACATTTCTTCATGGAATATTTTTATTGTGAGAATTAAGGAAAAGTCTTCATATTAACGAAATAGTGAAATTATAAAATAGACTCCCGTAAGTATGCCGGGTGACTAAAACAGATATTAATTAATACTCTCCATCAAGAAACAAAATATTACAAAAACCTGACAAGATAAAAAGTATTTTAGGAAAAAACTGAGGGAAAGACAAATGACTTATTTAACCTGAACGAAATAATTACAAAAATTTTGGAATCTGAATAGTCAGAGAAATAATTTGTCCTGTGAAAATGTTAACAGCAGCTGAATACATTTAAAGTAAGCATTTCGTTTGATATGTTTACTTGAGTGCTTGTACTTGCAAAGGATCTTTATGATGTACACATGAATAAATACAAATTTAATTTAAGAAAAAAATGCAACGCACTCTTCATTAGATTTTAAATTGAAACTATTTTCATCGTTTATAAATAGGTTGTTAGTAAATACGGAAAGTTAATTTTGAAGTCTGTTACGTAGTTCTAGGACCTCTTGAAAAGACGCTTTGAAGTGTAGTCTCCAACAACTCCACGACAATCCTCTCCCACCACTCCACTTGCGTCGGCTCAAAAGAAAACTGCAGAACATTCAGGCACATCCTAACCCACTTTTCCATCACATCCGCAGATCACATCCTCATATATCCTCCAATAATCAATACACGGCCTAACCCTCATACAGCCAAATCGTTTGCCCTTCAGATACACGCGGAGAAAAAAAAACATGACCCATCTGCTAAAGTAGGCTAATCTACCTTCATGTGAATTATATACATAATTTAAATTTTGTATTAACTGTAACAACTATTGTAAAATAATAATAATCGCACGATAAAATGTTTTATATGAAAAATCCTGTACATTGAATTTTTTTTACTATTTTTCGAACTCATGGACCTAGATAACTTTTAATATGAGAGTCTTCTAAGACTATTTCCTAAACCCATGGAAGGTAATAACAAAAAAAATAGATATCATTTTTCTACAGGTCCTGTAATTAAGTTTTTACTAAAATAATACACTAACGAAGAGACGGAAAACGTGTAGAAGAAGTATAAATAAAACTTCAACCTGATCTCTATTCAATATGAAGTCATTTTCATTCTTTTCCTAATTCTCAGTCATGAAGCCCTGTATTTTGTTTTTACTTATTATTTTCGAAACCCTGAGGTAACACTTGTGGTTCCGAGTCTTCCAAAAATAAAATACTCGGTTACAATTGCTCCACACACACACACGTAATATGCAGCCCAAAATATATAATTACTCCAAGCGCCATTAAGGAACTAAATTGATGACATAGTAAAAGATTTGAAAAATATGAACAAAATATGCTTCGTATATTTACAAATTTGGAGGCTGTATGAAATCACACATATAGAGGGAAATGGGTAATTTTAAGATTATTTAAACAATTAATAATTACTTAAAAATATGACGTGACAGTATTTACAAAATGATTGATGTTTATGCATGAATAAAATAGCTAAAATCTTACAAATACGTCAAAGAATTACTAACTTACGTATTAAAAAATTATAAGGAAACATTTTTTATAAAACAACTCCGTCTCTATCGCACAGAAATAGAAATCTGTTCAAGATTGCAAGGAAAATACTTTACTTTGCTAATACATAGATGTATTACTGTATACTAGAAATATAGATAAGAAATATTTTTCAGTTAACAAAGTTCCTGTTGCTTAAGCTACGTTTACAACATTTATTTACAATAACAACCATTTTGTTTGATAGAAAAATTGTTACTCTGCACCAATGGGTAAATTACATCGACAGTCGGCACTTGAAAAAATTTATTCCATAGAAATACAATAGATTTTTTGCACCATTGATAATAAATATTATATATATATATATTTTAATTATATAAAAAATTTTAATAGGGGTTTTCTATAATAGTATTATGAATTTTAATAACAATTGAACAATATTTATATATTTTTACAAGTTTTATTATTTTGTATAAAAATATTTACAGACTGGAAAAAAACAAGACTTTTATTTTATAAAAGTCTATGTATGAATTATTTAGGGGAAATATGCATGTCAGTGTGCAGCAAGGTTTTTTCTCCAGTACGATCTGCATGTATATTTTTCCCCTGGCATTTCCTAATCATCAGCACCATATTTTGAGAAGGGGGGAAAAAGGTATTGAAAAAAGTTTTACAATGTTATTTGTGGCTACAAAAATATTTGGTTCGGAGTTAAGACAACGGGAAATGCGGCAGCACATAAAGGATTTCAATATTCTTGTTGTTGAGAGATAAAGAGAATGTATGGGGAAAAGAAGGGTTGCTGCGCCTTGCTCGTTATTTCCTGCTCGATAACAACTTCTATGCTCGACATAAAAATCAAGTGAAATTAATGAAGGCGTAAGTCAGTTTTCCAAACGATGATTACATGGAAAAATTTCCAATTGAAACCACTAATACTCTCCCCATTTAAATTATGTGCCAATATACTTTCTGAAGAAGAGAATACATTAATTATTATAAATATAAGGTATAAAAAACTGTGACGTTGTTATTGACAGTTCATATGTTGTTATTTAGTACAACATAGACAAATAAATCGACACGATATTTATTTAATGTTATGTATTATGCTGTTTTGGTAACTCATGGTAAATGGAAAAATAGTTAAATTATGATAGAAGTCAACATCACACACTCTATGTCAAAGACTTCTTTTCATGATATTTAGTGAAAATATTAACATCAGTAATTTACAGGAATAATGAATCTGTTGTTTATTCTTCGGAGAAAATTAGTGAACCATATTGCCCAAATATGTTATTTATGTAACGCAGGAGCAGAGGAACTAGATTCGGTTGCGTGATTCCGACTGAAGTTCTACTAAAGCCTCCGATGGGGTTTAGTTTTTTCAATAGTTAAATAATTTTTTTGATCACAACTATATATTAATTTTAATTTCAAGTTTATTCAATTTTTCAGGAGCTTTCGGCATATGCCATAGTCATCTACAAATTTAAAAAGAAAATTTTAAAAATTGTCATGGTTTAAATAATTGTGAAATTTGTAGATGACTATGGCATATGCCGAAAAATTCCACAAAATTGAATAAATTTGAAATCAAAATTAATACATAGTTTTGGTTTATTAAATGGTGTGACTGATAAACCCAGGGATTTTCACACTATCATATAAATTAAAAATCAGTCATTTAAAAATTTAAAAAAATTCCTACCACTTTCAGACTTTATTCTTAACAAAAATTTCAAAAAGAAGGAAAAAACCACGTTTCGGTTATAATTTGTACCTTTTTCAGGTTTTAATTACCGCAAGCGTTGTTTCCTTCTTTTTGAAATTGTTTTAAGAAAAAATTCTGAAAAATCAAAATGTTATTTAATTATTTCATGAAACAGACTTAAAAATACAACCTTTATTTATTTTATTATATTAGGCACCTAAGTGAAAAAAAAACAGAGCTGCAATCCGATTTAGAAAATACGCGAATCGAAATTCAGTAAAATTAATAGCGACAAACAGTTGTATTTTGTTCTAATTGTACGACGCACTAATTGCAAATCTATTATGAATAGAAACTTGGGAAAATATAGTGTAATCTAGCTCCCTCTGTGGAATGAATCGGTAGCTCTTATGATTGACCGAGAGCAACCAGCTATTTGAATCACTGACATAGGAATCATAGCGCTGGGATTGCGATCCCAGAGTTTCCTGGTTTGATTCATTCATTCAGGAATCGGAGCGCTGGGACTGCGGTACCAGTGCCATCCGCCATTTAATCAGTTGGGTGAGTTAATTTTAACACCGGTTGATAGATAACGAGCAAGTTAGCAAATTAGGTCTTCAATAAATTTGAAAAATGTCTTTAACTTTTTAGGCGTCCAGAAGGAACTACCTTATATTAAAATAAATTTAAAATATTTTAATTTTGTTTTGTATCTGGTTCTTAAGGGACATTAGTTGTTGAACGATTTATCTCAAATTTCTGTAATAAATGTACGAAGAAGATGGTCGTTCAAAGAATATTCTTCATAGAATAATAATTTTATGTTATGTTGAAGGAGCTGCTGCATTTCAGTTGCATACTCAAGTAGATAATAACGAAATTGATGACAAAGAAAAAAAACTCTCTGAAAGATTTGAAGTTACGAAATTGACTTAGGGAATCAGTGTGCTTATCGTCGTAATTCACCATAAATATATCTCGTTAACAAGAATAATAATTATTTTTTAATTGTAAACACAGATAAACCTGAAGTTTTTGTTTGTTTGTTATGCTGTAAAAATCTTGTCAATCAACATGTTTGTATGTACAGTATACTTTTTTCATTTTATCATAAACTTGTTCAGAGGCGTGGTCCCAGAAATATGCTCTCATCCAATGCTTTTCCAGCTTACATTTACTTCGGAGTGTTGACGTCACATTTTGAGACTTGCGAGGACACAAGTTTTTATTGTCCTGGTCTGTTGATTGTCTTCCGGTGCCAGGGTTTCTCCCTCCGCGGAGTCACCAAGAACGCCGAAGCTGGTCGACGGTTTCTTCGCCATCAGGTAGGGGGAAGTCGGGAAGAGTTTAAACGTCGTGCAGCAGCTGTCCCGTGGTAGCGTTGAGGAGCAGCTCGACCAGAGGCGTCGTCGCGGGGTCGTGGTGGTGATGATCGAGGTCGTGGTCATGATCGTGGTCGTGGTCGTGATCGTGCTCGTGGTCGTGACCAGCTGGAAAATAAAACGGGTAAAGTTACACGGAATTCAAGTTGATCACTGAAAGAATAAATCTACCCTAAACATGATTCTGAAATATGATTTAATAATTTTTATTTTAATAAAATAAATTTACATGAATTGTAATAGAATATTTTACTCTTACATAATAAGTACAAAATGTTGAGCGTTAATTAACCCATAAAGAATATTTTGCTTAATATAAAAAAATGAGAATTTTAACTCCAGTCTATCCGGTACCTTAAGAGACGGGCGATCCGATCGAGATTTGATCCAAAAAACTATCTCCCTCTGCGGAAGGAGTGATTATTGAATCGAAGAAAAAGAGTGGTAACACTTTTGATTGACTCCGCACCGCGATCACAGAGCTACTTAGTGTTTGAATCACTCACTCGGCAATCGTATCGCACAGACTGTGATCCCTGTGCCACTCGCGGTTCAATCAGTTAGTTAGTGAATCAGAATCTCTTTCTTTCTGGATACCTTGCGCCAAGTGTGTGGTTTCGGACAAACGCGCTTGTAAAACCTTCAGAAATTCCCTACTCTACATACAATTTTGAAGATTTATTTTCCTTGGTTCCCTCCTTTCAGGCCGAAAAACTCCCCCCCCCCCCAAATCCCTCAGGATAGTTTTTAAAATTACTCAACAGATGTCACGGAATTCGCACGACGTTGTCCAGTAGATGGACGGTTAGTACATTCTACGAGAGAGTGTATTGCATTATGTTTTCGGCGTATATGTACGAACGCTGGACAGAATTAAATTGCATCAAATACAAACAGCGACAATTCAGTTCGTGTGTGTGGAGTTGATTGTTAAATTCCAATAGATAATAGATATCGGACGCATCTTTTTTCTTCTTTCCACATTCATTTGTTTCCAAGAATAACTTTCGCGGTCAAATTATTTACGGCACCCGAACGTCAAGCGATATGATTATATATATATATATATATATATATAAAGGTTGAATTTTACTACTTCTTTACTGTATGCTGGAGATGTATTGGCCCAAAATGTTTTCAAAAGTCAAGAGAAATGTTACCATAGGGAGGTTATATCTAAGAGAAATCTAAAATTAAAAATCTTCTGTTTTAAAGTAGGTACAAGATTGTTATGTATAAGCCTTATTTCTGTCATATACTTAAAGAAAAGTTATACTTTGTATCTCATATTATTTAACACAGCCAAGCAGGAACTTCCCAATTCCCCTGTCGCTTGTGATATTTTAAACTTTTTAACACAAAAGGACTATTTTTTAATATATCGCATGTGTTTTGAACTCCCTCCAGTGTACCAGGAGACTTTAAACTCAGAGTACCGGTAATAGGTTTCATTCTCTTACAGCTTTTTTAGTATCTCTTAATGTTTCGTGATTATCTAACGTCATGGGACAAATTTGACTCGGTATAGGTTGGTGTGTGCCCATTGCGTTGAACTAGAGATTGTTTTTTAATTAATTTATTTTCTGGGCTAGTATAAATAAATACCCATCACAATGAAGAAAACTGCCTGGAATTGACCCTGAGAATTAAAAATTTAAGGAATTTGTGACTGTTATTAAGAATCATTGTGAATCAAAACGAAACGTATTAAAAAGTTGCCGTGATAAGTTAATTCCGATTATGGATGGAAATGTGAAACTATTTATGTCTAGTTTGACTTAGAATGATTTTTAATTATATCCACTTTATCAACTATTATTCTCGACCTCTCTGTTCATTAGTACATATAAAATAATGTTTAAATATATTAAAATTTAATTTGGAGGAAAAAATGAGAGCTGCTGTTCCATTCTGTAGTTGCTCCTCTGTCGATGCTCACTTTTGCATACTTTGCGTCACTTATTTTACCGATTCTGAGAACACTGAATGAAAATCAATACGTCACAGAGAGGGACCTACAGAGAATGTTGTTATTCTTTTTTAGGGTAGATTACTTATTTATTTCAGGTGATTAAATTTTTCAGTTAGACGTCAATCAGGTCGGGTTTATCCGGCAGGCCTGCGTAGCTTGCGGTGGGGTTTGTTGAATTAGCCATAGTTGAACCGCGGCCAGAGTTCCATCCAGGAGGTGGGGGTAGGGGTTGATGAGTGCGGTTACGCCGAAAATCCCTGCTCTTCCCCCTAATTGCTGCAGCCCTGAATTGTTCATCCTGCAGACCTCCCTCAAACGCCCCCTTCTCTTAAAATTTACAGCTGCGCTTCGTTTACATTTCATTCACTTTGAGCATGATTGTGCTAACTCTGCGGTGCGTACGGCGTGCTTGTTAGTTATTAAATAGGAAAAGACCATCAGTAAATCAAGCTTATCTCAACGCATGCAAGGGTAATTGCTCCTTCCGTTGTGCTGGGAAATTGCACTGGGCGCTTGTTCTCTCAACGTCATCAATACTTCCGCAGTATTGTGAAACATGACGATAAGCATGACCCACAGCGTTCGAGACTTTCCGTCTTTAATAAATTATTGAAAATGCAATGCCACTGAAAATTTTACTAGCAACATTTCTAACTAACGTGAGTTACGAGGAAGCTAAAAAATTGCACATATATGCTTATTACCATAAAAAATTTCTCTTATAATTGAAATTTAGACTATGATCAAGAAATAAAAATATATTTCAGCATGTAAAATTAATGTTTATTTATAGCATTCACGAGTGTGTGTGTATTCCTAATTCTTCTCCACTTAAACGACATGACCGATTTTTTTTGTTGAATATATGGGGCCACCTGGAGGGCTCTTTGATATAGTTGGACTCGGCAAGTGGCGCTGTTGTCGAGACTCAGAATTATATTTTTTAATTTTACAAAAAAAATGATTCTGGATTTTTTAGATAAAAAATTCCAAATTTTCAGTCTTATCGCTTGAATAACAGACTTAACATTTGCTTTAAGCATGCGCAAGTTCATTCCGTCGTAGCTTGCCTTTGTTTTGACATTTACATTTCGGATTACTGAGTTCTGATATATTCCGTGTATTGTAATCACGCGCTTGCTGAGTGGATTATTTAAAGATTAATTCGACATTTAACAAATGAAGTATATTTAATATTTTGTGCAAATGTGAAAAGTGCATTGTTTGAATTACAATTTATACACATGAACTGGGCGGCATTCCATCCAACCTCCCAAATAAAACAGTTTTCTTTTTAGCGTTCATTTATTAGACTTTGTTGAAAGGAGGCGTGAAAATTGTTAAAAAATGTCACTATTTATCTGATAGTTTAATTACGTGTTGACAAAGAAATTACTGTTGAATCACATACAACAACGGACTAATATTACCGAGGACGCCGGGCACCCAGCAAGTTATACTACGTGAATCTTGACTTCAAGAGACTTCCCTTTGCTTGATTTCTAATTAAATAATCAGTTTCTTTATATGAATGGTTTTATACTTTCTTTATCATCGGTAAATAAGATTATTGTAGCTTTGCGACTCTGAAAACGAAATTCTTTTTATTAAAAGCTTACATACACTTACAATTTATGAGACAGAAGTTCCTCGTTGTCATTGGAACCGATCCATAAAATTATTCTATGATATCTGTTTACGTGAAGGTTACAGAGCAAATAAGAGTATTAAGTGCATGTTGTTTGCAACCTTCATATTTCCATATATTTGAACGGGGTTTAATTTTAATTCTTGTATTCTTTGAAACTAATTTTGTCAAAGCTTGTTAATAAATAAGTTAAAACAACCTGTTTGTCAGTTTTAATTTAAAAACTAAACTGTACTGCGTTTCGTTTCTCATTTGAGACTTCTTCAGGTATATAAATTTAGCTGTACATGGAACCTCACTACATGACTCCTTCGGCCGAAACGTAGTATAGTTTAATATTTAAATTAAATTAAAACTGACCGAGAGACTATTTTAACTCAATTATTGTATATATAATTGTCAGATAAAACTCGACAATGTTTACTCTCATGTTGAAGGTTATTAATTAAAGGGTAAATAAATTTTAAGTGCCGCTTCTTTTTATTTATTTTTTTCTCGTAAGATCTACAAACTTACAAATGCTAGAATATTTTTTTAATAAAAATGCTTTCTATTATTTATAAGATTACTTACAACTTTCAAAGAAGATCGCAGTAAACAACATCTTGCAGCAAACATTTTGTTGCTGTTCCTCCGCCGATGAAAACATTTCAGAATATTTGTGCTTTATCTTTTATGTTCATTATATCTTTGTACAATAATTTGACAATTATAGCTTTAAGAATCGGTACATTTACCCGATTTCTTTTCAACATTGAATTTTTTCTAATATGTTGGCTGTTTTATTTATTTACTGATTTAATTTAGGAGTGTGTACTATTTTTCAATAAAAACATAATTACGTAACAAAATCTTGAACTATGTTCCTTACGTGAGTTCCTTCAGCACAAATTTCTAACTGTCATCAGATGATCACAGCTAATTAAAAATCGTTCAATATAAACCTTGAAAGAATTTACAATTTAGTAATATCGGTTTTCGTCACCTATCTACTTTCTTTATTTCGTTAAAAATGGGTTACGCTATTGAAAATATTTGTGGGTATTTAATTTAATTTAATTATATATGAATTATTTAGCGACTACAAAACATTAAACAAGTTTTCCCAGACGTCGTAGAGTTTTGAATTAATTATTAGTTTTCCTCCACAGAACACTGGCTTGCAATTTAATATTTTGTAACCTTTGAAGATGACCGAGGCATAATGGAAACTCTTGTCCCTCGGGCAAATTCCTCTCTTACACTGTTCAAAGGAAGCTTCTTCTCTTGGGTAAGAACCTTCAAGTTGCCAGGCTTTTGTCGTCTCTGAAATATAGCATATAATTTTTCCTATTTAATATTATTCTTGTTTACCCTAGTTAAACAGCGATTATTTCAGTTAACAACGAAGGACATTTAAAACCCATAAACAAGTTGTGTTGACTAAGTAATATGTTAAACTAACATATTTACTGAAGCGCTAAGAAAAACAGAACGTGAATCATATCAGACTCAACTGGAAAAAAAACCCTGTGAATTCAATACTGTTAAAGGCTGTAATTCTACTAAGAGAGCATCCAATAATTAGGCATAAATAGATTAATTTCAGTTAAATACTCTTTTGTTACATCCCTTAATGAAGGAAAATGCATTTAATTTTAATTAAATTTCCCAAGTGAATTTTGTTCGCTGTTTTATTAACGTTTCCCCCTTTGTTTCCTTTCTGAAAAACTAGTTATTTTTCCAGAATAGTTTCAATGCAGCAAATAATGTTCAATTTAAAATATTATTCTTTTCCACTGATAAAATTTATTTCTCGCAATATTCTGCTGACGTTTAATTAATTTTCGTATTCAACTCACTTAGGTGTATCACCAAGTACGATCTTTATACTATAGCCCTTGGACCGTAGTCAATCCTTTGCTGGAACAGTCGGCCAGCGACCTCCTAAAATTGGCAGAGACATGGAATAGGGAATGCTGCGACCTCACAGAAAACTCGTCTCCCGTCATTCGGAAGGGAGTCAGAAAAATCAGAAATTCTAACGACTTCTTATTATTGTATAGAAAATTTTTTGAATTTTATAATTTGTTTTTGCATTTTGCCTCTAGGTGCTTTTTAATAATTTGTTTCATTAGAATAACACAAGCAGGCGATGACTGTTTCATAAATTTTGTTAATGGGTATTTATACATTTTTTAAGTGCTGAATCTGATATTACTTTTTTCTCATCACTTCAGGATATTCTTCATGTCACAAATTTCTAAAATTTTGAAAAATGGCAACAATTTGAGACCTAAGAATAGACTTAAAATAATAGTTAATTTTATTTTGCCCTAAAAACGAAAGTACGGTATCATATATTTACGATGACTTAACGGCAAACCTTATAACTCGCAGTTGGTTTTAAACAGATCCCGCTTTCACATGTTTACAACAATAGATGGAGTCAGGATGCTCACCGTCCCTCCTTCCCCCCTCTCTTTCTCATTCTGCCAAAATGACGCTTATAAAGGCACAGTAAGTGGAATGAATGGTATAGGAACGCCTAATAGGTTGCAGTTGGTTTTCATGCCACCTGTCGCAAGAAATTTCATTGGGTTTATAAATATTTGCATTAATATATTCTGAAGTCTGCAAGATATCTAAATGAAACATACACGAAAATTTAAGATAAAATTCCTGTTACAAACCCTGAAATTTTCATTGAGGCCTTTTTGGAGAATAAACAGATCAAGAGAATAGGCAACCCATAACCAATTTTTGTAGATGCAAACGCACGTTTGCCAAGAATCCGTCCCGTAGAATTAATATTTATATGATTATCATTATCAAAAAGAAATATGCAGGAATATTAAATTTAAAAATCCTGTTTTTAAACCCTCAAAGTTTCATTGAAATCCGTTGATCTGTTTCGGAGCCTATTCGAGACAAACATACGGACAGGCAGACAGACACTTTTATTTATTTCTTCTTCTAGCCCGATTAGGGGCCTTTGGCTCCTCTATTAGTTCCTTCCATACTTTTCTATCCGCATGTCAGTCTCTGAGGAGAGATGCTGCGTCCTACTCCACAATCTCCTCCCACCTTGCCCGTGGCCTTCCTCTTCGTCGCCGTCCAGCTTTTTCGGAATTCGGTCTTTTTCCATGCCGACCTGTTCTAGTCTTTTAAACCTGATCCATGGGGAGACTCCTGTGCCATTGTACAGATCATACAATTCTTGGTTATATCTTTGTCTCCAACTGGGCCCAACTTATCTTTCAAATAGGTCCAGGGCGTTAGCTGATGACTTGGTCATCGTCCATGTCTCCCAACCATTCGTCAACACAGGTCTTATGAGTGTCTTATAGAATATGAATTTCCTTTTCTTGTAGATATCACGGCATTTCAGGAAGGGTATGAGAGAGAAGTACGTTCTGTCTGTAGGTATAATTATACTCTGAATTTCATAATTATTCTCATTGTTCTCTGTTGATTGTTCCTAGGAATTTATATTCTGCTCCACATATTAAATATACGTTTATTTAACCAATTTAGTGCTCTTACATAAAATGATTTATAAACTAGATACCAGTAGTAGGAATAAATTATTATATTTATCTTTTCAATAGGGAAAACATTCTCGTCTGACACAGTATTATTATTTTTAATTAATAAGATACGGCGAGTTATTTTAGCCCACGATAAATATTTTTATTTGATAACGGAATGAATGTTGTAAAGATGATATAATCGCTCTTTTTTTTCTCGTTTGTTAAGTGTGACTCAGGCGCAGTTCTTTTCGATTGCAATTAGTAGTAATTATTTCTTTTTCACGCGCTCTTTGTCTCTGATCCAAAGAGAATACGCGAGAAGGATTGAAATGGCTGCCCGTATACATGGACTCTGCATGAATAATTGCACCTGTGTTTAAGCCGGTAATTCGTAATCGATGTTTTGCCGGAGGAGATGCTGCAGCGTGTGCGTATTGGCTGCAGAGGGCGGCGCTGCAGACAGCTTACAGCAAACCAGGTCGAAATGGGTCAAGTTCGAGGACATTGCCCTTCCCCCTAAATCTGCGGCAAACCCGCATCACGCGCTCCTCCAACGAAGAAAGCGAAATCGAAGTCGGCAAGTGACGCCCTTTCACGGCTCAGAACAATTTATTTCATTACAATACTAGGGTATTTCCTGAAGTAACCGACCTAACAAGGGGAAAAAATTGTAAAATATATATATATTTCTCAAAGAAGTTTCTTTTCATCTCGAGCTCCTCAAAATAACCATGAACCACAGACTCTACGCCTTCATTTTTGGCAAGCAGTTTATCAGCGAGATAAATTTTCAAGTTAGGAAAGAGGAAATATGCCGAGGGAACTAATTCTGGCGATTAGGATCCGTAAGGAATAAGAACTTTAACTCACTGATTTTGCATACCACAATAATAAATAATGAGTTTGTGGACCATGAAGAAAAAACTTTATTTTCTCTAAATGCCGTCTCTTTTTCTTGATTTAATGACCTAAACAAAGAAATAGGTTCACATAATACCCGCCGTTGGTTGTTTTTTCTTTTTGAAGATAATTAAAATTATTAGTCCAACATTCCAAATAAATTGCCACCAAGAGTATGGAGTGCGAAATGTGGACCGTAGGAGTTGTAGAAAGGAAACCACAAAGAGTAGAGAGAACAATATGGAGGACGTTGACCAAGAGAAGGGATAGATTATTGGGCCACGTTTTGAGACACGAGGGTCTTATAAAATTAGCATTAGAGGATAAGAACAGAAGAGGAAGGAATACCCAAGCAGATTAAGGAGGATAGGGGATGTGGTAGCTATGTGGAAATGAAAAGGTTTGCGAAGAATAGGTTAGCATGGAGGGTTGCATCAGACCAGTCTAAATACTCGTTAATTCAACAACATGACTTTGCCAACTTGTTTTTCTATCTTTCAGTCTATTTTTTTAATCGCTTATTCGTTTCAGGTGTGAAGTGATAAACCTATGATTCATCCACTGCAATGAATTGACGCGAAACATCATCTTTATCGCTTCGAGACGTATCCAAACAGTAGATTGGTACAGATTATTTTTGTTGTTAACAATTGCGGCATCCGTCTTGCGCACAGTTTTTTCAGGTATAAATTTTCAGTCAATATTCGATGTACAGCACTTTTTAAAATCTCTTCCTTCTTTGCCATCTGGATGAGATACAGTCAACAATTATCCAGTGTTTATCTTCATCAAAATTTCTTTTGTAGTTACGAATATTGATCGACCACTGCGCTGTTCGTCTTAGAATCTTGTACGACGTCTTTTAAAATTACGTTACCAATATTGTATTGTGATAAAGGAAAGAGCGGATTCCTGTGAGACCTTTCAAGTGAAAGCATTTGTAGTATGACTACAAAGGAAACATCTTTGCCTAAGACAGAGAAAAAAAATCACCTTTGACTGGAAGGCGTGTGGTCTCTGGAAATCTATTGGAGGTTATGAAAGCCAGGTTTTTGATTTTGAATTGATATTTTGATAATATAAGGAAACATAGGATTGATAAATAAAATATATTCATTAAAATTGGTCCTGAAGCATATAACAGTGAATACTGGGTAAATATCACTTCACCACATTTGATTCCTAAATGTTTTCGACTCTGTTGGACAGTTGGTTTATATATATTTTGTGAAAATTTATGTAAACGTTATTAATTTAGTAGCATAGTAGTTTATTTGGTTTCTAATGAAACTACAATTGAACCAAGAAAAAATTATTAAAAATTATATTTTGGATAGATGACGTGTTATGACATTATCGGCGTTTTGTTTATAATCGCATAGAGCCGGGAATTAGGATACAATAAGTAAACTAGTAATATAACTGTGAGATATAAAAATTATTACACATTTCATCGGATACCTATGACGTCAGCATTATACGAAGGGTGATTACAATATAATTTTTTTCAATTTTTAAGACAGCTATCTCAATACTTTCTCGTAATTTTCGTTTTCGTTCAGGACCCCGTGAAGTACTTCTGTGTCTTCCACCGTACAGTTCCCCAAGTTTATGTCACCGAAAGTAAACGTTAATTATGGAAGGCATAACGCTACCTAATTTTTTATTCTGGATTGTCTTAGTATGCTTGCAGCTGAGAAGAACCTTTTATTAGACCACATAACGACTTATTGTGGAACAACCACCAAGTTTCATGAATTTTTGCAAAAAAAAATAGAATGATTTTTACTACCTCTCAAATAACTCGAAATAACTTAAATTATCAATCTGCCAAAATATTAACATTAAAAGCCAAGTAAGACACACAAAACAGAAATGTTTCCACGCTATAGTTTTCTGCATTACAGAGAAAATTTATTAAAGGCAACGGAGCGTGGCTGAATACGTTTTAAGTGAAATACTTAGCTTACTTCATATTTTTTTAAAGCTAATCCTCCCCTTCCCGTTTTACTGCTGATTTATGTGACAGCTACACGGGATCGTGCTTAAATGCGCAGTAGATGGCAGTGACAAACAGAGCGTAATATTTTAAGCATGTTACGTACGAGTGCTCATTCGCTTTTACAGGTAAATAAATCAAATTCAGGTCTTACAAACGCTACGGTTTGCCGATGTTATTGTATTATTAGGGGAGTCAGAAGATGACTTGGAAGCCGTAAACAAATGGGATGACAGTGATCATGGAAAAAGAGTACAACATGAGATTTAATAGAGGAAAACCAAGGTGATGGGTTTTAGTATGGGAAATGGTGAAATAGCAAAGGGTGTTAGATTGGGAAAGGATACTTTGAAAGAAGTTAAGGAATTCTGCAACTTGGGCAGTATAATAACTAGGGATGATAGAGGTATAGTAATCATTAAGATTAGGATAGCACGGACAGGGAAGTTTTTAAAAAAATAGGATTTTACTTACGGCTAATATAAGCATGAATATTAGAAAATTATTACTAAATAAATTGGTCTTGATCCGAAACGTGGACGATAGGAGTTACAGAAAGGAAAAGAATAGAAGCTTTTGAAATGTGGTGGTACAGAAGAATGTGATGGGTGGAGATAATGACTAACCAGTATGTTCTAAGCAAAAAATAAGAGAAGAGAAAACAATACGGAGGACTTTGACCAAGAGAAGTGATGAAAGGTGAAAGGAATTAAATAACAAGATTGAAAAAGAAGTATAAAATGAGGCCAGGATGGACGCGTGAAGAGAGTAGGAAGGAAGACATAAAAAGAAAGAAGTATGAGGGTCCAACTTTGATCAAGAGAAGAGATAGTTTAATAGGCTACGTTTTAAGCCATGAGGATCTTGTAAAATTAGGGTTAGAGTGAAGTGTGTGGTGTAATAACAGAAGAGGGAGGCCAAGGATAGAATGTGCTAAGCAGATTAGGAAAAATGTGATATCTATGAGGGAAAGAAAAGGCTTGCGCAGAAAAGGTTAGTATGGAGGATTGCATCAAGCCTGTTTTAGAACTGAATACCACAGCAACATATTAAACAACTTTAAAAATGCTGTGTTTTCATTGGTTATATCCCAATATCAATGGAACATTCTCTCCTCAGGAAAGATTGTTGGGCTAATAAAACAGCCCAGAAAGAATTGCCAGCAAGGAATAAATCTATAAAATTGTTTAGAGTAACATGTCAGATATTGAAATGAATGGTCTCTCATTTTGATTTATTTGTGTCACGAAGTACTATAAATTGAAAATTCACAATTTTTATCTGGTAGGAAATTGTCGATAAAAATGGCTTTAGGATTATGTAATGGCTTTAGTTATTGACCAAAGTTTCTCCAACTGAATTACTGCTCTGTGCGCACTCACGATTTATATATTCCACGGATTGCTGAACTTGTCTGAAGAAAAATACGGCCACTTTAACATTTCAGAGGATTGACTACATTTGTGGTTCTCGCATTTCTCGGCGCTGGAAAACTGTCCGTAAATGCAGTTCATGGCTGGAGTGTTACAGATCACTGTTGTCCTGATACTGGGAGGGGATTCCCCCCCCACCCCATTACTAAAGAACAGGCGCCATTGCGGAAGTGACGAACTGTTCAGGATTTCCGCACAATAATCACGATTTTTTTTGGTAATACCAGCTTGTGGCAACATACAAACTAAGCTAGAAAACGGAAAAATATTAATATTACAATTCTAGAGAAGTAAGAACTTATTTAAAATATATCACAACTTCCTAATGTAAAATACATTCACTTTATTTACGAGTGTTCGTCACACGAGAACATACTGCTTAATAATTTCCATTACAAGGTTACCCGGTCTTTGTTAAATACTTATAATTATAACTTAAAATTTCTTCAGAACATGTGTACGTCGTTTGGTTTTCGTCAATTAGCCGTTGTAAAATGAGAATATTATACGGAAATTATATTAATTAACACAGGATTTTCTTTCAGCTTTTAGATATTAATTACCCTTTCGTTAAAAGGTAACAGAGTATAACTATGCCTCCAGTGACACTAGTCGGGTGATGTGGTATATAAAAATATGTTTGAGTAGTTGGAAGCACTCCCGTTTTATTGCAGTAACTACAGTGAAGTGATGCTGTGATAGTGCTTCGGGAAAATCAATCACATTTACAATCCAGAAACAATAAACGTAAGTGAACTGCTATACTTTGGCTCCTCTGTTAATCTCTATTTTAAATTAATTCTACTGTTTTCTTTCCCAGTCCAGAAAAATACTTTTCTTATATTTATATAATTTCCTTTTCGAACAAAGGTAATTTCGATTAATATTATTTTTAAATCCCTTTTTATAATTGAAAAGTGTCCCCACAATCAGTTTATTAATTTAAAATAATGATATTTAATTAAATTAAGGTCGTTTAATTAGAAATGAATGACACAGAAGTAATCAGAATTAAAATTAAATTTCAACCTGAATATAAACCGCCCAACGTGACGTTTCTCTCTTCGGAGCGTCTTTATGCGCAAACAGAGGAATAAATATTTATGTAAAAAATACATATTACATATTGTTCCGGAGATTTCGCTAGTCGTGTGACAATTTGATTCGCAGCTCCTGCTCACTTGTAAACGAAATTCATAGTGTAAAAGCAATTTCGAAAACATTCCAATTGTAAAATAACTGATAAAGAGGCTGATTTAACTCATTTATTGCGAATGTTTTACTCTATAATTTTCAAAAAAATTTATTTACAAATTGTTATTACATTTTTTGCATTGCCGGCCTGTTAAATGTTAACTTTATTATGGTTATATTTTCATTCTTATTAGCTTATTTCTGCAGTTATTTGAAGTTCATTATTGCTCTTCTTCAATCAGTATTTACTAAGAACTTTTAAAATCATTCGATCTTTTTTCCATCCCCCAATCCCGTTGTATCAAAGGATGTTACTGACTGAAAAACTAATGGTTAAACTTTCTGTTGGTTCTACACGACTGATGACGACAGGGAAATGGCTTTTGTGGTTTAGTAAGGAAACTTTCACCCTTTGTGACAAGAGGTTTTCTACACCAGTTGTTACGTTCAGGATAAATCATAACTGTAGTAAAAATCGGGAAGTAAAGTTATTTTGTGAGATGGAGGCAAAATATAGAAACCAATTTCCTTTTTTTTAAGTAAACAACATCGCTAACTATTTTTTTAAAAAAGAAAAATTCACCAGGTAATAGGAAAAATGAGTTAATTATACATCTGATTTAAAGATTAGCAGACGATTAATAATCAAATTATATAGGTGAAACTGAAATTTAATCAAACTAACATTTATGACAACGTAGATGATTTTTAAATACCAACATATCTTCATGAAGTTTTTTATTCCTGACTTTCGGTTTCGTTTAAAGCCCTTTCAGCTGTAACATAATTCGCTCATTATACACAATACACCGATAAAATTTGAATTTTTCCGCGGTTAACAGGATGAATTGTTCAGTTGATTATGGAAATTAAAACGTAAACAGATTCGTGTCACTGTTAATTTCAGACCATTTATTTATTTAACCGTTATGATTTATAAACTCAAAATGGAATAGTTGACGATACAAACGGCTAAAGCAATGGAAGATAAACAGCAGTCTCTATTACGTTTCTGTCTGAGAATCACAGTTTTTTTTAAAAAAAAACTCATTTCAGTTTACTTTTAGTAACAAAGTTCTTCCACCGTTAAAAACGATTAATTATTTATTTGAATTTTAAAAAGAAATGCATTCGTTAGTTATTCCTTTAATTGACCCACAATTGGAGTATTTGTATACAAACACGAAACAAAGCCTGAAAACAAAACTCATTCATATGTGTTGATCAAATATTCACAATTCAATATTATTTTAATTTATTGAAAAAATAGGTACTCAGGAACGTTTGAACATTGTTATAAATTTTTAGTGCTTGTTTACATACTGTTTATCAGTTTAAAATATATAAAATGGTGAGACGTCAATTTTTGCGTAATAAGAACTTGTTTATAAGAATTTCGCTTATAAATTGGTAAATAAAAATATTTCACAACAAACAGTAGGTTTTAACAATAATTGTGGGGTAATAAAGTGTAAATACAATAATAAACAAATAAACATACAGTAATGTTTCCGCAATGTTTTGAATAACAACTTCGCGATTGTTTTAATGTCATTGGACTAAATTTCAGTAGAGTATATTTTTCTTTGTCCTGTGGAAATTATTTATTTATTTTTCTTAGCTATGTGTATATGCATTTTCCATTACTGCATTTAATTATATGAACTAAATTTACACGTTTATTACATTCTGTACACCACGTGAGATTTTACTATAAATAATTTATCTAAAATTCAATTTAATTATCTAGATGATAATATATGACATGTGCGAGAATTTAAAATTTTTCGCTATACCATTATTATTTTTTACTGGTAAATAAAACTAAATACATATTTGAAAAGGTTGTCTGCTACCAAATATCTCAAAGAAAAGGTGGACGAGAGGAGTTGCGGACAGAAAAAAAGAAGAGAGAACAATTTGGAGGACATTGGCCAAGAGAAGGGATAAATTAATAGGCCAGGTTTTCAGGCATGAGGGTCTTGTAAAATTAGGATTAGAGGGAAGTGTGTGAGGTAAGAACAGAAGAGGGAGGTCAAGGATGGAATACGCTAAGGAGTTTACGGAATATGTGGGATGTGGTAGTTATGCGGAAATGGAATGGCTTGCGCAGGATAGGTTAGCATGGAGGGTTTGTATCAGACCAGTCTTAGGACTTTTTTTATTTATTTTATTTAAATAAAAACTTAAAACTAGTCTTAGAACTGAATACCACAACAACAGTTTTCATAAATTGTATTTTGTCTTGTAAGAATTCTCTATTTATCGTACTTATTTTCCTGTAAGAGTGTTCATTTTATGCTGATCGTTATTCATTCTATACAAATAAATAATCGTCAACGTTTAATTATACTATTCAGTGCTGACAGAAGTTAAATGTTGACCTTTGATATTTGAGCCCCGGGGTTTGGTGGGGGATGACGAGGATACAGTTATAGAAACTCCCTCCCGGCATATAATTTTTAATTCAAAATCCAAGCTAATATCTTTTTATTTTTATATCAATTAAATTACACGAAACATTGAAAGTATACTTCAGGTAAATATGAAACGAAATAAACATTTTGTTTGTTATAAACACGTAACAAATATAAAAATAGGAATTTCAACTTAAGTGAGAATTTTTCATTTACTTTGGGTGATATGATTAAAAAAATTAATAGTGCCATATTCAGGTGTTTTTGGTTTACGAAAATATAAAAAACGTAAACATTGTTTTACAGGATAAATAGACCCCTGTATCAGGGGACTCGGATGATTTAACAGGTCCAGGCAAATATATGCTGAATTTCCTTGCAGGAGGGAGTGGTTCCAGTTTCAAGACGTCGTCAGAGCTCCAATAAAACGTGCACTCTTGAAACACGAACCAGCGAATAATCTTCTGCAACCGGATCTCCCTCCCTGCAACTCGGCTGCCAAACTCGTATATGGAAATCTATTGGCTTTTCTTGCGCACGTCACCCACCATAAATTATCTTGAGAATTGATCTTGGCTGGCTACGGGAAATATGTCGACAGTCAGAAAATTTGTCTGCAAAGTCGGAAAGCTAAGCAACTTTGCATATTGGAGTCTCTTCTTCGTCTCGATTTCCTCGAGAGGTCTGCAAAATATCTCTCCTATGGTCTACAATTCAGTTGACAAACGATGTGCCTTTACAGCCTAAGATTCCATACCAACAAGTTAAAAATGTATTCTGACTGTTACATTCTTCCAATCTCTCCTGGTTAACTACAAGGAATAATTAAATCTATTGAATATCCTGATTTATTGGCAATTTATTCTTTCAATTTGTCATAATTCATCAAATATACTTCAAATTAAAACAATTAATAAGGAAAGGATAGAGAGAGAGAAAG
Organism: Eucriotettix oculatus; assembly: GCA_034510155.1. Taxonomy (NCBI): domain Eukaryota; kingdom Metazoa; phylum Arthropoda; class Insecta; order Orthoptera; family Tetrigidae; genus Eucriotettix; species Eucriotettix oculatus. The sequence continues at coordinate 46,158,090 of CM067382.1, forward strand.
TTGGTGACTTACCTGAGTTTCACAGATGGCAGGCACCATGTAGGGTTTTAAGTTCCTGAGTTTTCGGAGGCTCCGCCCCCTTCATCAGCCGTCACTGGAAATGCCTTCCTAACCTTCTGATGAAGGTCCACCTCACCTACTCCTATGAATTCTCCCCTTTCATGCTGGAAGGGGTTGATTTTATACATAAATATATAGTGTCTGGAGAAACAATGTCAAAGTAATTGTCTCAAAAAAGTATTTATTTGACGGAAATATTGGCCGAGTTTTGCATATTTAAAATTTTCCACCCCTCCACCTTCGCCCTAGGGGTGGTAGCCTTATTTTACACAGACATTGTTGATTTCCGGGTCACAATGACGTTGTGTACTAAATTTGGTCTAAATTACTCTACGGGTTTAATTTTGAATATGGACCATGACTATAGACAAACATTAGGAGATTCGAGCATTATTTTACAATTAAACACTGATGAGATAAGCTAGTTGATCCATCTTTTTGGTCTCTTTAGCGCAAAATATATTGTTATACCAAAATGTTTACAACTCGACTGCCCCAGGCACACTGCTCCATATAAATACCACACGTTGGGCCGCTTATTGTTTTTTTTCTATCTATAAGTGTATAATGTAATACATAAAACTTTCTGTATAAATAACTGCAATGTTGGATACATTGGACAAACAAAAAGGGCATTAAATAATCGCCAGAAATAATGTATTTCTAATTTAAAGCAATCTTGTTACCAATATTTAAATCTTAATAATGGTTAAAGTGTCTGTAAGATAATCGGTCAGCTACGATTTAGATAAGTGATCTGTGTCAATGTCTTATTGTACATCCTGATTTTGGTTTAAATTCAGAGATAAGTTTTTGATAGTACTTCGTGAGCCAACATTGGTCCATTCAGGATCACGTGGTTGTTGATAATTGCGAGGGATATTGTTTTCATGCTCCCGCATATCCTGACCTTTCCTAAGATGCTTTCTCCACTTTCTTTGGAAAAGTCTTTACTTTCTCTTTCTCTCCCCCCCCCCCTTCCGGAACTAAGTCGACCTGAAGTAGATCGCAGACGACGAGGCTCAACTGGAACAGATCAGGATCACGCCAACGATAAAAAAAGACTGTAAACGACTTTTATATATTTTTTTAACATCGCACTTCATATACAGTGTTTTCTAATAGTAATTCGGTTCTAGGAGCGTGAGACTACTCTGTTTATGTTAGTGGTATAATAATCCAGGGAGACGGGGAAGTCTACGAGATTATAACTGAGATATCCTTCTATAAACGTTTTCCCACTTACAAAATCAGTCCATCATTTGTCCACAAAACATGTTTTTCTGTCACGGAGGATTTGGATTTTTTTTGTGATGACGAGAATAATCGCTGTCATCTCGTGCGTCACACACGACCTAACATGACGTATTTTTTCCTCCCTCTGTGACGACGACCTACAAAGCTCACGAGTACTGCCAGGCACCAACTATATATAGCAACTGTCCTAGGTCAATACCGTCAGATAAATCACGTCCTCGTCCAGAAAACGTCACGTAGGTTCACCCTCATAAACGTGACCTGCACAAATCACTTACAAGTATATATACGATTTTATAAATTAATGTAACGTTTGTGAATAAAGGAAAATAAATGAATAGCTAACCCAATTTGTTATATCTCTGAACCAAAGCAATAAGATATAGGGGAAGTCGGGGCGGAACGGGACATTGTTTAGCAATTTTTGTAAAACTATGGAAAAGGAAAAATTACTTAATAAAAGTATAAAACATTAGCTTATTCTCTTTCCTACTTAAATTAATATCAATATAACTTAAAACAACGAACATAGATTTTTGATTTTTTTTCGAAATAAACGTAGAAATGGCCCATTCTGCATGTTTTGTATATACAATTAGTTCAATAAAATTAAATATAATTTAAGAAAAATCATAATACATTTTGTGTTTTATTTCATATAGTTATTTAGAGTTCGGTTGATCGCTTTATCAATTTTTCTTATGGCAACGAAATCTTTTTGCAACTGCACAGGCTTTGCTGACATTTACTTTTCTTAGTTAATCTATTCTCTTTGAGTAAAGCATCCTGTAAGTCATTCTTATAATGTGAGTCTGTCAGTTTTTCCTTTTTTTTCTTGAGTAACACACAACATTTTGCCTTATACAGTAGTATCCCGTTCCGCCCCGCACGCTAGATTCTGTTTAAGGCCTTATTACAACCAGATTTAACTTATAAGAAGCTTAAGACACCTAGTTCACGAATATATACCATTAAAAAGTTAAGAGCGAGGAGTTTTGTGAATTACCTTCTGCGAAATGCTGGAAAATTATAAATTCACAGATGTATGGTTTAGGGGTTAAGCTCTAGATTTTATTATAATCTATAAATTAAGTATCTTTATATGGGCTTGGAATTAGCCATTATTAGAAGTGTGTTTTATTTTAGAACTTGGTCAAGTCGGCTGCCAAGACTTTTTCCTTGACCAATTACAATGTTCCAGCCCTCTTTAGTAACCTCCAGCATTGTCCAGTAAAAAATGGTATCCCGTTCAACCCCGACGTCCCCCATTGTTTCTTGATTGGACACTGAAATTGCATTTGAATACGCTTATAGATTTACTAGGTGTCCTCCCCTTTTACACATTCGATTTAGGGCGCAGCATATTGGTATATGTAAAAATTTTCTGCGTTTCCTTTGGTAGGATTTTTATCTTGAAGATAACGGGAGGCGCTTCACCTACGTTGTGTTCCACCGTACTTCTGTTGTCCGTCTGCAGCTCGAGTCTCTTGACACACAATTGTTCAGATACCCGTCGAAGTAGCAACTTCCTTCTGCCGACATCGAGGTGACGGTTTTCTTTTGTTCGGAGCACAACCCAACAACAATTGTAGCACTATAAAATTTCCTGTAAGAAATCGTTCACGATTGTCTGCTCCGTTGATAGGCGAGTCACTAAGTGTTGACGTTCAAATGCTTTGTCGAAAGAAAGTTAATTAACCGAATGACAATGGAGTGAACTGTAGCCAACAATTCAAACTTATTTTTATTTTTCTCTAACCCTCCGTCCCGATGGCAACAGACTAGATAAAGTAGAAATACCGAAGACTTTTCAGATGTTTCTTTAAGCTTATTCAGTTTAAATGCATCCACCAATTTTACAGAATATCTCATAAAAATTTGTTCATAGTTATCCGTCAGTTATAAATTCTTCTACAAAATCTTCTATTGTGTATTAATTTCCAAAACACATATTATACATTACATTCGCTCGTATATTACTTTTCTTATCTTCTGGTCCCCTCTGGTGCTGTTACTTCGTAACGTATTCGAATCGTTTTTACTAGCCGTATTTTTAATTTTGTCTTGCTGTTTGATATGTGTTTTTAGTGTCGTGTACTGCCATGTAATGAAGTCGACTAGTACGGATTTTGTCCCGCATGCTCCAGCTGGAAACCGACTTTACGATGCGGGTGGGTGTGACGCGCGCGTCGTCCTCCGCTGGAGGAGATATTTTAATCTCAGCCAGAGAACTAGTCGATAATCGTCCTCTCAAAGAACAGAAATACTTCCGCCTCAACGATGGGGGCCCTTCATGGTCTTTTAAAAAAATATTTGAGATTATAGTGCTAAACCGAAAATGAAGACACATGAGAACCAAGACTGACAATGACAAGTCTCTGAATTAATCCCTGAAGACGGACACAGTTTTAGTCGCTTTTTCTACTTTCACAAATGCTTACTTTCCTCCTCGCTTGTTATATTTACAGTTTCATGGGTCAAATATATTTATTGGGTTTATTATTCGTGTTTCTACCTAATTTCATCCTTATGTTTCCACTACCGCATCTTCTTACTGAGACTATGGATTATCCTATTAGCATTTCCAATAATATTTTCCTGTCGAGAAAATAGACCTGAGATATTGTAATAATCCTATCTCAAAGTCAAAATTACTTTAACTTTAAATATGCCCGGCTCGTTGTTATGAGGAACAGTTTGATGGCGTCATAAAGATTCACGTAAACAAAATTTCTACTCTTTCTCTTGGGGTTAAAAATCATTGCAATAAAATATTTAAGTAAATGTTCAGATGAATAAAATTTCCATACCTTTCGAAAAATATATTTTGAATAAGTTTGAAAGATCCAGCACAATCGAAACAATATACAAATTAAATGTTTTTAATCCTTAGTGGAAATGATTATTATATGACATCCACAGTTATAGGCTTTCCAACCAAAGTATTTCCATCAATCTCTGCCGTTTAAGACTCGTCTTTCTTCATATATTTTCGTCTCAAATCAGGTAAGCTTCGTTACAATACTCGCCATCTAATCTCATGAGACGAGACACATCGTACATGGGCAAATATGCATATTATTTTTTTCTTTGTAGTCATAATACAATGTTATCCGACTAAATATTTGGAATGGTTAGACAAAATGTAATGTGTTGACATTAAGTTGTTTAAATACAGATAATTATTGGGACCATGGTAGGAAGATTCTGGTGTTAATGACTGACAAAATGAAAGACTACATCTTTACACATGAATAAAATTGCAGTCTCTGTGAAGTGTCTGTCTGTATGTTTGTCTCAAAAAGGCTCCGAAACAGCTCAATGGATTACAATGAAAATTTGAGGGTTAAAAACTGGAGATTAAATTAAATTTTCGTGCATATTTAGTTTTGATATATTTAAAAAAAATCTTAATTTAAATATTAACTCTACTGGAAGGTTTATTGGCATGCGAGCCTTCGACTCCTAAAGTTGGTGCGGATCTTGATCTGTTTATGCTCCGAAACGGCTTAACGGCTTTCAATTAAAATTTCAGAGATTGAAACAGGAATTTTATCTTATATTTTCCTGCATGTTTCATTTCTAACCGCCCCGAGAAATAAACCTTTTTGGTTCACCGATACGGTGAATACGTAAATTGCTTTTATTTGTTGCATCGGTAAATTTCTATACTTAGTAATTGTTCATTTTTATTGGCTCTGAAACGTATGATAGCGGGACCTGTTCAAAACCAACTGCGAGTTATAAAGTCTGTCCTAAAGCGATCATAAATAAATGATACTTTTTCTTTTTATACATTTAATGAAATCAATCTTATCAAATCTCTGTACCTGTAGTTTCGTTTTTAGAGCAAAATAAAATGAGCTATTTGAAAGGGGATTTGCCTGTTTCAGGATCACCCTCATGTAGCCTGTTAACCCTCCCCCCCAAAAAAAACAGAACGAAGTCGCAGGCATAGCTAGTTGTCAATAAATGAGGATGTTTTAATTATACCTTACAAATTTAACGAGGCCAAATTAAATTAAATTTACAGTAAAATTTTTTCTTCAAAATCCACTTACGTATATTATTAAAATAATTTAGCCGTCTTTTTACAGATATTCATTAAAATTATTACGTCAAGCTGATCTTCCTCCATTTTTTTTGTGAAAAAAGGAAAACTCTTTTAAAACAATTTCAGTTTTCCGGGTAACTAAAGAAAGCTATATATTTGTTCAGAAAATTATTTGGACTATATACATAGATGTGAACCCGGCATGTATTTCCTTCCGAAAGAAACTCTGAGCGACGCAATCAAAGTTTCAGTACCTAGTTTACGAATACGGTCAAGTGACATCTAGTTAAATGTTTTGCAACCGTTTGATGTATTCCCGGAACGTTATGAGACGGTCTTTCTGAAATGCCGAGTTATTTCGCGATGATGGTGCTGCGAAATTACTTCCAGAATAAAACAGGAAAATCTGACCCGGTAGGTTTAAATATTTTCTAATTACAATATATTTACGTGGTTTAATTTACAGAAAATATGTTTACATTGTTTAATAATATTTCATTCTACATTCATATATTTTCTGTTCCTGCGAAAAATTCTACTCCGGCTTCGTGTTTATTATGAATGAATGAGACGCTAGAAAGCAGAATCCAGAAGCGTCCCCGAATTACGCGGGATAATTAACTGACTCGCGTGTTCCGGCCAAAGAAAGGGACTGTGAAAACAAACACAGCTCTTGTTTGCAAGGAAAATAGAAAAGGTGATGTTTAAAAGAACTCTCACAGGCATTGTGCATAGCCAGATGTTTTATCTTTTGGATAGAACAGAACCGTCAACTGCATGGAGCTAGCAGATGTCGTGTAATTAAGAGAAACAATTGTTTAATTTCAATGTGTTAAAAGTAAAAAATTATTTTGCACTCAAATTTCTAATAACACTTTATTTTTAATGTGTAGCAAAAAAATGAATGTGATCAGGATCAAAAGGAAAGTTTTTTGTGATTAACGTTTATAAAGACATTAGTGTTGTTATGAAACATTTTCATTTTCGAAAAATTCCGAAGAGGAGCGCTTGGGATATTTGAAAATTCTAACTAGCAGTTTACGGGATTTAGTAAAATTTGTGTCGTTGAGCTACGAAGGTTAGCCAAGAAACTATATCGATTTTCTCATTTATTAATTAACGATTAAATATTCGACAGCAGCGATCTCTCTAATAGAAGACAGTTTCTTTGACTGAGCTTACAGATGAAAGAAACACATCAAGAATTTGTGTAATCCATGGTGAATCGTACATTTCTATACAGTGATTCAACCTTAAGCGAAAAAAAGGAAATCCGTAGTCAATTTTTTTAGAATCTGTGATACAATACACCCCATAAATTGGGGTTGTCGGTCGGGTAAGCTCATGTTATTACGCAGAGCGTACGTCAATACAAATCACATTTTGAGGTTGAGATTTCGTGATGTAAAGAAAATAGATTTTTCGTTGCTTCTGCACACGGCGATGATGCTGTGTGAATTCACATTCTACTCTATCAAGTTTGACGGGACAAAAGGAAACTGACTTTAGGTCCCGGATGTTGAAGGAGATCAACCTGTCGATACTAAGGAGAGCGTTCTACGGTGTCCAACAAGGTACGCTGTCAGGGAGAGTGTTGTCCTGGGTTTATACCCGAATAGTAAGAGATGTGATTTCTTCGCCGTACCTCCGAAATTTGCAAATATTTTTCCCAGTTAAGTGTTCTCTATTTATATATCAAATGCCCTTCTCTACAGTTTCAAATGTGTGAAATTACTCTGTGTGACCCCTGTGGTTGAGAAATTAGAATTTATTAACCTTCAATTGACCATTAATACGACGAGAGAATGGTTTGAGGAATGGCTTTTTGTTTCTCTGAGTTTACGAAAGCTGACGCAAAGACCGTTTGGAGAAATTTGAAGATGAGTTGTAGGAAAGTGGTTTAAGGCGTTTTAATTAAAATAATTTTAAATAGAGAGAAGAAAAACCGTCATAATATATTATACTAATACACTATAAGTCACACGCCACTAGAAGCACAAAACCCTTTGAAGGGACGTCCAGAAATTCAGCACGGGTCAGGGATGTCTTTGAAAATACCGTAAATACTTCATGTGGTGTCGGTCTTTATGTAATTTATGCACTTGTCAGACTGCAAACGTGGATTGTTGTACGTAATTCTGAAATTATTGTTAGATAGATTTTTGCTGTAAAATTTCATAAATGAAAATATATTGTCCGCAACACGAATTATTTTGAAATAATTATTATAAAGAAACTCCCGCCTCTTCAGTCACTATTCACAGGGAATTGTTATGTTTATAATTAACGTGCCCCTCTGTACGTCACATATATTTTCCAGGCAATATTGTATTAAAAGTCTGACGTTCGTGACGAGAGTTCGTTCGTTCTCTCTTTCCATCTCTGCGCACAAAACACATTTAAGCGTAATTAGTTCAGACGTGCTCTAATTAAAATGTTATATCTGGTTTTCCCCCGCAACAATATCTCCCTCTGCAAAATAAATGATTAATTGATTTATTTGTTTGTTTGAAGCGGAAACGGTATGTAGTCCAGAATGTTTTATACTCCACAGAGGTAGAATATGGATGCTAATAAATATATTATTCCTATGTCTGCCTTTGATAGAGTTAAAACGGCGTTTACTGAATTCTGCACAAGTGTTCATGTCTCCTGTAGTATTTACGTTGAGAATTTATGAATTAGGTCTATACAATCACTAACATTGGTTTTATAACTGTGACGATTATCCAGAATATTAACACGTCTGTTTGACTTTAAAATTAATAAATAAGTAATGAAGCAGTCAGGAAACAGGCAAATATTTGGTCATAGTAATGAAAATAAACCACACGTTATAAACGATTCAGAAACTAAAAGATTTACTGCACTCACTGTGTAAGTTTATTATCTATTTGAAATAATCTGTGAAAGTTTTCGTGATATAAATGGTATGAAACTTAAGTGTTTATTATAAAAAAACATTTAAAACTGAATTGTACCGAGTTTACCCGACCACTAACTCGAATGTACTCCAATACAAAAATTATAGATATTTGTGCAATGAAGTACCAGTAATTATAATTTCTAAGATTTAGGATTGTAACCCTGGTTTATCAACCGAAATTTAGTTTCAAATTTTCAGCGTAGGCTGAAACAATAATCATCCTGTTGACCGAAGGAAACGTAAAATTAAAATACGAAAGGATTAAATTAATAAAATTAAATTTCATACAGATGAATAATTATTCCGATTTACATTATTTGGCATACACAAATAATTTGAAGGATATTGTATTGTACACAAGGAAACTATTGTATATGAAAGACAAAATTAAGATATATATAAATCGAAATCACGTCAGAATATATTGTGAATAATGTATTATTTAGATGGTAATATAATATTATAATAATTATTTGTAAAATTTAAACCCGACATTTTTTAAAACTAACAAAAATGTTTACTTTTACTTTCAGATAAGGCTTGACATTTTAAATTCGAGAATTTACTTTCGCTCAAGAGTATAAAATTATTGCTGTACCAGTATTGCTACAATGGTGATACCTAACTTTAGTTATCACTATTTCTTTCTTCAAGAAGACGTTTCAAAAAGCAATATCAAAGTTTCATCTGGAAAGAGTTCAAGCAGTTGTAACGCTTGGAAGAAATGCAATTAGCACAGCCTTAACATGGTAACTCATAAAAATATTACTCTGAAGGTAAATTATAATTACGTGCGTGTATCCCAGCTGAGTACATACACACACACACACATTAATAGAGTGTAACTCGTTAATATACGGCGACGTTGTGCAGTGCACATTAAAAAAGCTGTTAATTAGATCAATTCTTTCAACCAGCTCATTTTTATAAATAACCACGCGAATCCTCTAAAATCTCTCGCGAAAATTAACAATAAGTATTTGGCGTCATCTAATTATATTTTAATCGCTCAATATCTCCCTTAAAGTTTAAATTTTCTCTCTGAGGTTATAACAACATGCTAGGTGTAATAAAATAGTTCCACGTCCTACCATTTGATTTTAATAAAAAATAATTTTTTAAATAAGGGAAATCAGTAGTATTATTGACATATATCACGTTTAATATTACTAACTACTTTATTTGGTATTTTAATTTTAGGTTTTCATCAAATTTTATTTTACATGTTGCTCACAGGATATGATTATGACTTCAGCCTTCCAAATTTTTTAAAAAGTACTCGTGAAAAATGTTATTGGTTACAATCGTAAATATGATAAATTATTATTACAATTATGTGTGATGTTTCAGATATCTATAATTAATGCACCTGAGTAGATTCATGTAGCGGTCGGGTAAAATCAATACACGTAAATTTTGAAGGTTTTTATAATAAATGTTTTTTCCTATATAATTAGGGTTTCCATAATGTTGATGTTTGATACCCATTGGTAATAATTTGAAATCAAACTATTTTTTAATTAATAATAGTCATCACCAAACAATTAGATTTCCAATGGGAAATCTTTAACCCCTTTTTTGCAGAGCTACTGATCGGATATTTGAAAGCCTTTGTATCTCGTTATTAAATTTTAAACCATTGACCTATTTCAGATATTTTTTGTACCATTCCGAACAATAAGCAGATAATTTCATAAAAAAATTATCACCAAAATTTAAATTTTACTTATGAAAATAACTTAATAACCCTCTAATTTTTTTAGATGGTAAGGTAACGGTTTCAGTAAACAAAATTAATACCGACTAGCTATGCCCGCGACTTCGTTCGCACTGAAATACCTCTCTACAAAACAATTGCCCCAAAACGAAAAAATAAGTACAGAATTTTGATATAGTTGAATTCATTGAATATATAAAAAGTGCGGTATAATTTATTTATGATCGCTTTAGGGCAAACCTTATAGCTCTCAGTTAGTTTTGAACACGTTTCAGAGTCAGTTCTATACAAAATTCCAGACAGATAGAAACTTCAATTATATTAAATTTTTAGAAATACAAAACTACTAAATATAAAAATTTACCTGAAGCAACAAATAAAACCAATTTACGTATATATCCTATCGACGATCCAAAGAAGTTTATTATTTCTCAGGGAGTAAGCTCTCTGCCAACAATAGGCGCGAATTCTGCTGCAACAATAGATGGAATGAGAATGCTTGCCTTCCCTCCCCATTCGCTCTCTCATGCTGCCAAAATTACGCTTACTATAACTCAGTAAGTGGGATGAATGGTGTAGAAAAGCCTAATAGAACTTGTAACTCACAGTTTGTTTTTACGCCGCCTTTTGCGCGGCATTTCAATGGGTTTATAAATATCTGTATTAATATCTTCTGAATTCTGCAAGATATAAATAAACATGAAACATACGCGAAAATTTAAGTTAAAATACCTGAAATTTTCATTGAAACCCGCTGAGCCGTTTCCGAGCATAAACAGATCAAGAATGTAGGCAATCCGCATTCACTTTTTTGGAGAGTAAAACGCACTTTTTCAAAAAAAAACTTCCTGCAGAATTAATATTTATGTATTTATTATATTAATATCATTATCGAAATGAAATATGCACGAATATAGTTAAATTTCTTTTTTTAAACTCTCAAATTTCCATTGAAATCTGTTGAACCTTTCGCAGCATGTTCGAGACCAGCGTACGGACAGACAGACAGACACTTCAATTTGATTTATTGGTATAGATTGTAGGTGAGACGAGCTAAGGATTACAAGAGTGGGGGAATGTGGCTAGCTCAGGTTGTTAAAGCAACAGCACGGTAAGCAGGAGGTCCAGGGTTCCGTTGACATTTTTACATTCTTAAGTTTTAAATTTGCTTTCAATGCATTGGTCTGAGCTTCAGTTGGAGAAATTCTTCTCAGAGTTAATATAGCTCTTATTTATGAAAAAAAAATTAATTGTGAAGGACAAAGTAATAAGAATTTTATAATGCCTGTAGATATTTTATGTTATTTCTTCTTGTTTAAAGGTAAGCGTTGAGGTGAAGCTAACTGACAAAGAGACAACAGCAACAGTTATTGATTATATTTGATGAATGAAGACACTTTAGTGTGTGTGAACTAGCAGCAGCAGCACTACTTATCTCCAAGTGCGTCTAGGTTTTCAAGAGGCAATCTGTTGCGGTTCAGTGCAAGTGCGACATCGGAAACCTACAACTTCTTGTTTTTACGGCCACGTAAAAAGGAGCAACAAAAGCCCCCTCGACTGTGGAATTAAATATGGCGTCCGACGTGGCGAGCAAATCGAAACAACAAGCGCTCCGTGTTCAGTTAGACAAATCCCAAAGGGGGAAAGATGTAAATGTGCCTACCATATCAACGTTCCGCAACAAAAAATAAATAAATAAAATTTCTGTCCTGTGTTTCAAAGAGACATTTACAATTAAGTGAGACTCACTCGTGCCTCGCAACACGAAATTTTCGCCATTCACTGTCATGCACATGGCAAACTTCTCAAGCGAATTGTATTATTTGAAACGTATCTCACTTAATGTAAGACTTCAATTTTACTTGGTTTATTGTCACATTATCTTTCGTAACCATTTTAATGTGTTAAAATTTTATCTGTATTTGCGAAATTCTGCCAAGCTGTTGTTTATGTCTCTCGCCGTCAGATACCATCACTGTCCAGCCCATTCGTCCTTTTGTTTCAGTTCCTAAACAAACACGTGTGCGCGTATTTCGTTTTATTATTACTGTGCCCTGTTAATTAATTTGATCGACGTGGGTACGCCAACAACATCTCAATCACCGAGAGTCGGCTAAAGAGAAAAATCAGCGTCACCACAGAAATTTCGTTATGACATCTGGAAATGTTACGGTAAGTGCCAAGTAAATATTCATGTCCCAGTTTCCCAGACCTGTCAGTTTCATAAACGATTCTACTGAATTTAAAAACGTAAACAGTACGGTTGTTTGTTTGGAATAAATTCCTATATTTTTATATCATCTACAGCCCCATAAAATTTTTAAAACTTAAAAACTTGATAATGGGTTTATGGAAACGAAATTCCACGAGTAAAAAAATTTATTTTACAGTCACAATAGTTTTAGTTATTCACTCTCCAGAGCTTGCGATCAAAGTCAGTCATATTCATAGCTAAATGAATTCCTACATGTCTTATACGAATAAATTTAAATATTGTGTACATAAGATATTTCAGGATAGTCTGCAAATTTCATTCTATTGTACTACTTCTATTTTCGTCTAATGTGTGTATGAGATATCATATATTACGAGTATTTTTATGCTATCATTGACCGTTTCAAAAAAGTTAATAAAATTAGGAACATATTTAAGAATTGATGAAATCACAACATGTATCACTGCTGCCAATATTCCCCAATTTTTGTCAACATCTTTGCCCAAAAAATAGGACGTAGTAGCAGATTTACCTTCTTAATTCTATTTACAGTTCATTATAATAGTTTTTAGTATTAACACATTAAAATATGAATTTCCTATTTTTTTCCATTTGCAGTAAACATTTGTCATGTACAGTTGGTCGAGTAAAGTTAATCAATAAAATGTATTAATCGTGTTTTGATGCACCAATGACGTCAGAACCTCTTTACGTTTCCGTTATTGACAATTTTTCATGCATTGAATTAAAAATCAATTTTTGTGAATGATAAATTTCAATAAAATTATGAATAATGAAGGAATTCGTTCAATATAGACGAAAATTAATATTTATTTTAAAGATTGCGTTTAACATTCTCGCCGGGGTACCTCAACTTGTCTTTAGCACAAATTATAATAATATTCTTTAACACTAGTGAAACGTTTAATTATTTTATTACATTTTGGCTGTAACTTCATGGAGATTGATATATGCATTTATATAATTTTTTTCGTATAAAATACGTTCGATTTGGAATATATTAAGTGAATTATGGAATTATATTTTAACATAATAAATTAAATGATTCAAGAATAACTTTTGTATCACATTTTCGTTATTGTATAAACATCACCTGAAATTTCCCCAAACTTGGGGCGAACTGTTTCGTGTACACACTTTCACTTTAAATCTAAAAATTCAAATTGACATGAAATGAAGTATCCATTTTATAATTTATTATACTTTGTGTTCTTTGACCGTTTAAATGTTGATAATAAGAAACTCTTTGTCGGTCACTGTTTTAAAAAGCTATTTTATTTCGAAAGTGGTAGCTTTCGGCTATTCATCGTCGTGCATACAAACAATTCAATTTTAACCCTATTATCCGTAAAAAGTGCTTTGTTAACTTTTAAAATGTTTGTGCTGCTTAACACGTCGTCTTTTAAGTATGTAAATTGCGTAAAAAATCAATTTTTTTGTAAATCAATTACGCGTAATTTTGTTTGTCGTCTCCAAGAAGAAGGTGGTTTACGTATTTTATAGGTCATCCTATCTGTGTTGGTATTTTCACGTCAGAATTGGTAAAAAAAATTCCTGTCACTAGTCCAAAGTGTTCGGTGTTTGTTATGTTAAATAAATTTCTTGTACATTTTGAAAAAAAAATTATGTGCGTTATGCAATTATATAGTCCTGTTTCATGGTTTCCAATATCAAATTTATTCGGTTCTAATAACGATCCTGGAATTTAATGGCCACCATCTTTAATTAACAAAACAAGCGCCTATTCATATTCATAAAGGAATAAAGATGAAAAACAAAATTAACCGACGTTAAAGTTTATCTTCAGAAGTAAACGTGTCCAGATAATAGGACCCTGTAGATTTATTACGAAGCGGTCTAAATTTAGGTGAGTTGAAAGTGGCGACTGTCGACTTGTGAAGTTAACCAATCCGTCCTTTGTAGTATTCGCTCGGCATTAATGGTTTTCCTTTGAGGCACGGGACTCCTCTCATTCCTAGCTTTCCCTCACTCAGTCTCGAATGAAGTTGCGTCGTTCAATCACTCCCCTGATAGCCACAATCACATTAAAAGACCGGAGAGGCTTTATCCTCGAAACGCTTGTCCTTTTCCATCCTGATTCGTACTTTGTTTCCAATGCTTTCACCTTTTCTCCTTGGTGAATCCCTCGGAAGTTGCGGATCTCTACTTCTGGCGAGCTTTTTGTGACGGATAATTAATTCCAGGATCATGTTCCAAAGTTATTATTATCGCCCAACACGTCAGTGAACATCGATAAATGTTAATAATGAAGCCGTTTCCGAAGTATTCAAAGGAATCACGTAACCAAAAAAAATGTCCGACGTTGAACAGGACCAGTAAAAATTGTAGGAAATTCCAAGTTAAATATTTAATACATTATAAAGCATCTTTTATGCTTTATATTATTTTTTATATTACAATAACTTGGAATAAAGCTTCGTGAAGGAGGAAAATTTGAAAATAACTAGAGATTTAGAAGAACTCGGGGTGGGACGGGATAGCCTATTTTTTTTACAAGGTACTGATGGAGTTTAGTAAATAGCGGAGCAACGTTGTAATTGGCCAAGGAAGAAGTCCTGACAACGGACTCGACCCAGTTCTGGCTCCACCTTTGGAATTAACTCTTGTTTTGGCATGTTACATCTGTGAATTTCTAATTTTTGCAGCGTTTCTACAGAAGATAATCTACAAAACTCCTCGATTTTTACTCTTTAATGGTATATATTCGCAAACAAGTTGTCTTTAGCTGCATATAAGTAATGTATAATGTTTAAATCTACTTGTATTAAACAGACTAGCGAGCGGGACGGAACAGGATACTACTGTATGAGGCGAAATGTTATGAATTCCTCAATAAGAAAATTAAAAACTTGTAGATCAACTTATGAGTTACAGGAAGCTGTATCTAGAAAGACTAGATTAAGAAAAAAAGGAACAGGATACGGGGCAAGGACTGTGCAGTTGCAAAAAAAACATTCGTTTTGCGAAAGTAAAAATTGATAAGCGATCAACCGTACGCTAAATGAGCATAAGAAAGAAAAGAAAACGAGGGATAAAGATTTTTCTTAAATGAAATACAATTTTATTGCACTAATTGTATATTCAAAACATCCGGAGTGGGGGGGAGAGGCAAAAATGGAAATATGTTAGTTTATTTTTAAAAATTTATGAAAAATATTTATTTGTTGTTTTAAGTTTTATCGATATATGATTAGATAGGTAATAGAATAAACTAATGTTTTATACTTTTATGAAGTCACTTTTGTTTTTCCATAATTTTACAAAAATTCAAATACGAACAAAATTAGAAAATGTTTTAAACTAATATAAAATTGTTTGCAAATTGGCTGTATTGTTTATTTATTCGAGATTAATGTGATAAGTGTTTAGAATTAAGTATTATATATATATATATATATATTTATATTCAAAATAATAAACAGCAAAGTTAGTTGTAAATAGTTGAAATAAAAGAAAAGACGTAATGTGCACATGAAGTAAGTTTCCGAGATAGAGTGCTTAAGTTATAGCAGTGCGTTCTACTTTAGTTTCCATCGAATGTACTTGTTGAAGTAGAAGTTAAAAGATAATGGCAGTGAAGCCTGGTAGAGATTTGCGGGGGCGGCGGCGGTGGTGGTGGAGGGTGGGGGGGGGGAATTCCTCGATAGTTCTCCGATCCCTCCTAAGGAAGCCATTAGCGTTGTGGCTGGTATAAACCGTCGACAGGCTTCGATTGCGTGCGACTAATTGACTCGGAGGAAATTAATTACAGACTGCAGAACTAACTGCGAAGCTTGTTCTAAGATTTGGCGTCGTCACTTTACTTGCACTCGGTTCGCCTCGTGTGTTTTGCGTGGTCCGCCTGTCCCGTCTTCACAGGGCGTAATTAATGACGTTGTTTCTTGGAGTATATAGCATGTGAAACCTACCAGCGTTGTTTTCGGGTAACAGTCGTGGTCCTTCAATATTAACAGCTTACGGTGCACGATTTTCCGTCATGTTTTCAACTTTAATTTGTAATTAGTCTAAATAACAATTCGGTACCTATTTTTACCCTCTTCGTGGTTAACAATTATATTCTCAAATAAATAAAGTAAATAAACAATTTGAAAAGGATGTTCAGTTTCTGTGTCCCACGAATCTTAAAGTGTAAACTGCTTGTTAACCCCCATTTTTTTAATTGGTAATTTTATTTATTTGATAATAGAATTGTTAACGTTGAAGAGGGTACAAATGCTATGAAATTATAAATCAATGTATTATGAGCGTAATAGGAGGATTACGAAGTCACGATATTAATTGCTGCCGTGGTATTCAGTCCATAGACCTGTCCGATGCAACCGTATCTTGCTCAAGCCTTTTCATTTCCGCATAACCACCACATCCTCCATAATCTGCTTAGAGTATTCCATCCTTGGCCTCCCTCTTCTATTCTTATTCCAACCCACTTCCCTCAAATGCTAATTTTACAAGACCCTCATGTATCAAAACGTGACCTATTAATGTATCCCTTCTCTTAGTCAACGCCCTCCACATTGTTCTCTCTTCCCCTATTCTGCTTAGAACTTCTTCGTTAGTTTTCCAGAATCTCCTGATTTTTAACATAATTGAAATGACAAGCTGTTGGCCATGATTTTTATCACTGGCATAAAACTGCTCGCGGTGTCGTGTGTTTCGTTCTGCCCATCACTCCTTTGGATTGATGACTCGTCGAGGTTGGCCTTGAACTAGTCTATGTGACAACTCTCATCTTCTCGCTCTGGCTGCAAATCAGAGTTTATTAGTTATACTATGCCTCCACACTTTGTAATTTGAATTACAATCCCCTCGTGGAGTTCATGTTTTGTGGTAGCCCTGATTCAAGTTAATTGCCTTTAGATATTGATTTTAAACTGGTATTAATAAAACTATTTCCAGTGATAAAAGATACAAACAGTATCGCATTTTCGTTATCTGAATGTGTCCGTCTCCTCGGAAACTCCGTCCACCTACTGATCTGAAAATATATTATACAGCCAAATCCTGAGTGTTAATATGAGTACAGTTTTCTAAAAAAATTATGGAATAACGTTTTATATTATAAAATAGAACTTTGTCAATTGTGTATCTATCCTTTATATTATTTTTTAGTTTATTTTTATGTCCCATTAACAATTATAGTCATTAGGGGACTACCATACGATCACCTTGCACTCAAGGACATTAGATGTTAATAGACTATGTTTGTAGAACCATTTATATCTTTTCTAATAGCTTGTAATGAGCCACGAACGTGTTCAGAAATTTTTATGGCTCTTTACATCGTATATTTAAACTATTTCTATTTTCAGGGGGAAATTGTGCGTACCTTTAACGCTTCTGCTTTTCCCGCTTACGCAGAGAGAAACTTCCAGGATTTTGTGGACGCTGATTACACGGAAATGTCTTAACAATCTATTAGTGGGGAGGTTGGAGCAGAGATGTATATTTAGAAATGGAATACGCTCTCGCTCTTACATTTACCGTTACTGTTCGCGCGTAGTAAATTCACGAGAGAAGTTGTTACAGTGGATAACCTTCGTTGAGTACGATGCACTTGACGATTATCAGCTTTCTGGAAACGGTTGTTTTACTTTCCCAGTTAAGTTTTTATTAACATACGGTAAGGCTTTCCATTAAAAAGTATTAAAGCCAATTTAATTAATAGTTATTAAACTAAATGGACTGACATATTTCGAGCAAAGGACAAGAAGGAATATGTTTATTCTTAAATCTGGAGCTTTCGGTTCCATCCAGTTGTACCTGTCATTAATGCTAACATTGATATTAACTTACATTAAATAAATATATATATGTCCTTTAAGAATACCAAACGTTTTTTGTGAATACCATAACCATAATTAAAACAACAAAATAATATTAATAAAGAATTTCTAAGGTAGAATACCGCCAACTGTCGGCGTTAAAATAGTAGAGCCCTGAAATTGAAGTTTCTCTCTGCCAATTTTGAAGCGTTGCTACATTAATGAACATTATATTTTATATTAATGAGTTTCAACCACTACAAAAAAAAGCTTTGTCCCAATCGTCTGCGATTATTGTATCTTGCTTGACAGATATATTATTTTCGGTCTGATCAGCTTGAAATAATGTATTTATCCGCTGCCCTAGCCTATAAAGTTTCATTATTTACGTATAAAAAAGCGTGAAATTAAGTTATGATACTTTCAATTTTTTTCCGCGATTGTTTGATTAGTGATTCGACTTTTAGTACAGGGCCGCAATTCTGAACTTTTTGCCCTCAAAAGGGGAAGGGAGGATCCTAAATCTTGAAAATATCGACTAATTCCTTTCTTTCGGGAATAACAGCAAAAAACACAATAACATTTCACGGGGGTTGGTTGAATGCTTTGGGAACCTTATACCACCCAGTGTGTTTGTGAAATTCCGGGTACGAAACACAGAAGCCGGCTGCTTTACACGGCCTTTTACTTATATGGATATAGAGGTAAATATCAAAATTTGAATTTATATAAATCTTACATACAATTAATTTGTATTATTCTTAAGATGGCGTTGATTGCGGAAAGCTCAAGCTTTAAGAATAAGTGTGCAACTGTTATTTAGTATTTAATTTTATCCATCAATATTATTTATCTTAATATTATTATAGATCGAGATAATTCGTGCCGAGTTATTTCCATAAAGACGTATTTCATAATGCTAAGAAAAATCCTAAAAAAACTCGTTTCATTTTGTTAAGGAGGCAAGGATTAATTATTAGCAAACCGTGCTGAAACAAATTGAAGTAAATTTTTTCGATTTGCTGCGGTAGTCGAAGGGACTCTGAATCCAGTTCGCCAACAGTTTAGTACTTGAGATTCTTCACTATAATGGAACGTTATCAGGTGGAGAAAGTGAGGAGAAAGGGAAAGATGGAGTCCAGACGACCTTATCGCAGTTTGGCTCGGTGCCGTATCGACGGCGAAAACACTTCAGCTGCCACTGAATGCAGAAGATTGAAAGACCGGACAATCCCTTTCACTTTGACCCGAGGGAAAGTTGTGCTTCAAGTTTCTCAGACCGGCCAATCACTAGGGAAGTTATTAACTTATAATATGAAACACTTTAGTGGTCGAGCCAGACGATTCAGGTCTCACGATTGGTCTTAATATTTAATTCAGTTCGTTGACATCCTGACAACGCAATTTTCTATGTAACATTTAACAAATTGAATCTTGAAAAAATGTAAAGATCAGATTATGAACATTATCAAAAGCTTTTAAACATCTTTAAAACTATGTAGCTGCCTGACAACGCCGCAAGAGTTTGATTGGATACTGCAAGGAACAGTTTCAAGGTCAAATCGGCTCCCATTTGAAAAGGACTATAATATTTTCTCCAAAAATGTATAATAATTAAGTAATCACCTTCAAATCTTAACTTATACAATTGCCATATAAATTGTGGATTTTTTACGACGATTGTATCTTAAAATTTCTAACCTTTCTATTTGTCAGACCGTTGCTTGTTATGTTTATTCGACAGTGACTCAATGTTTTAATAGTTCATTCGTTTAGAAACAGATCAGAAATAACTCGCTAATATTTTCCTCGAGTCTAACATTTACGATTATAAAGTGATATTGACAACAGTAAATGTTTTATCTTCTAATAAGACACCGGAGATATGAAATTTACTTTTAAAGGTTTTAGCTGTAAAGAAGGTGAACTTTGCATCTATTACTCTAACTTATTTTTGTTCATTTTACATTAATTTCCCCCTAATATATTTTTAAATAGTCAAAATTTAACTAACGCGACTAATAAAATAATTTTACATAATTTTTGAGAATAAGAGGTTACATTGTCATATTTATCTATACAGACAAAAGTATTTATCAATTTTTGAGATGCACCATAATTTTTATTTATACGGCTTAAGTTTTCTCAATTATATTTAAGTGAATCTTTCTTATAACAAGACCAATATCCGGTTAGTAAATACCATCATCACTTTTATTCTCTCATTTCTTGATTTGATGCTCACATTTTTTAACAATCGTCTACAATTTTCAAACCAAGTGACAGGAAAACCCATAAAGGAGAGATACTACAACAGTATTTGTAATGTAAATGTAATTAGCTATATAAGTCAGGAACAGTAAGTGTAATGAAAAATTACAATTGCTTAAAATAAGAATGGATTACATAAACGACGTTTCGACCTGAAATTAGGACGTCTTCAGACAGTGACAAATAATTAAACTCAAATACAACAAATATTAAACTCTCTGCGTTTTGATTTCGAGGTGCTTTTTAAGTTCTCGTAATTATATATATTACCATTACCAATTATATATATTACCATTAGATGACGTAAATGTTTATACGAATAAATAATTATTTTTACTATACATAATTTGTTGTCTTATATGTCTTAATATTTTAAGAGTGTCAGGTAATTTTTCATTTATAAAATATTTGCTCTTTGTGAAATTTAAGAGAACACTGTTCATGAATTTTTTTACTGGTTTCGTTTTGTTATCAAGTATTTATAATTTTATTTTTTTATCAATATAAATCCTTTGAGTTCAAACCTGTATTCATTAAAAATAAAGAACCAGTTTTAAACACTCTTATTTACTCATTAAAACTTGCAACTGGGGTTATTTTAATTTTACGTCTTTGAAGTCCAAATTTTATCTTTGAATCTAGACACATTTTCCAGCAGAACTCGCAGTATCGCTTACTACTTTTATTTTCGCCAATTATAATTACTTGAACACTTTTATATGTCGTTTTATTTTCAGGTAGTTAAAATTAATAAAATAGCGTAACTTTTGAAACTCAGAAATAAGTTACTTGATAGTGAAAATAAAAATAAAGTAGTTCGTAAGCTTCTGTTAACGGTAAATGTTATTTGATAACGTCTCGAAGATAAGGAATATTATGTCATCATTTTCAAGTCAGGTACACGGATATCTGTGATATCTATTTTCGGAAGCAAACAAACGATATCCAATTGTTTCCAAAACGTTGGTAAACCGGTAAAAACCGACGACTTGAAAGTAAACAAGTCACGGGGCGGGGAGTTGACACTCACCTGAAACAATAGAGAAAAATATATTAAATTAATTATAGACCTGCAAGGACGACAGTTTTATATTTTGATAATGATGGTTTCAATTTTTTAATTGACTCAAATATAACTTATTATTATTACATACAAATTTCAGGCATAGTAAAAGTCAATATCTTCACTAAAAAAATATAAATAAGGAGGATTATGAGAATTTATTAGAGTTCTGAAAGACGTATTCATCTTAAGAACACGGGACGAATTATTTAGATCTGTAATTATGTGACAAAATAAAAACAACATTTCAGATTGTAACTCTACTGGGGTATAATATTAATTAAGAGTTATTATCACAGGAAATTTAACAACACTACAATTTTTTGAAACTGTTATTGTCATTCCATATTTTTTTGTGACCAAAATGGCCAATATTTCCGTGGATTTTCAACCTGAGAATAGTACAAACATGTAACAAAACGTTATTATTTTACGCTTAATTGTTTTTTGGTATAAACTATTATTGGTCGTACCCTACATTCTGATACTTATGATACTAACAAGAAACGTCAAAAATAAACTTCTATTATCCTATCTTAATTTGTTAAATATAAAGTTCCGATTTTATCGAATAAAGTGGAAAGAATGAAGATATAGAGAATAAAATTACACAGACATAATTTGTAAATATGATTCTTTGTCGTCACCACTAAACGTTTATTGTAAAGCAAAACAATAAAACATCCAACAATCCCTTACGAATGCAAAACTGATTTCTTAGAAAATACACTCACATTATATGACAATAGAGAAACTTAATAATACTATATATAAAGTAATTAAATTAGTCTGAATTAATATCATAAATAAGAATAATTTAATTTTAACCAAGGCGTTTCGTCCCCAATTTTCGGGACATATTCAGTTCTTTCTACAAAAAGTTTAATATAACTACATATACATAGTTCAGCATAAATAAATAAACTTGGCACGTCGTACGTACTTACAATTTAAATATTATAATTGTAATTTTTTTGTAGAAAGAACTGAATAGGACCCGCTAGTTGAGCACGAAACATCTTAATTGAAATTACGCTATTTTATTAATGACTTTTCATTAATTTTTTTGTATTTTTAACATTATTATTTATATGTTGTAGAAAATGTATTTATGAAACGGAAAAATTTGTACGAAAACAAATTGTTGCCAAATATTGTTTCCAGTAAACAGTGATATAATTAATTTCATGTGAAACGGAACCAAAAACTTCAAAAAAATAAAGCAATAGTTTTACTAGTTGTATTAAGATGTACGTTTCGAGTAATAAAATAATGTCGTTTTTTAAGGTCAGGAAACTTAAAAGAGCGTCAAATGAAAGACAATTTTATTAGCACACATCGTTAGTATATAATTGTAGAAAAAAAATATTTTTGTTTTATTTCAAATTATCGTAATTTCCTATTTAAAAAAAATTGAAAATAAAACTATTTTCTTATTCAAACAATTTTCCTATTTATATTTCATCCTTTTAAAAATGTAAGTCAGTCATTTATTTTACTTTTCGTGGAAAATTACTTTTCATATTTTAACAAAATTTTTATGTATGCAAAATTATTATCTATTTTATAATTTTTTGGTGAAGAACTCCACAAAGTTGGATGAAACGTTGTATTTATATTAATTAAATTTATTTTCTGACTAATTTGACCGTATTTTAATTTATTTATATTAAATATGTGGAAAATTTTCCGTCTCGGACTGTGTCAAGTACGGTTACGACCGCAAGACTTACCTCATTAAATCTCAAGTAAGAACAAAAAGTCGTAATTATATTAAATAAATATTAATTAAATTTTTTATTATTTTTTATTTTCAGACAGTTAATTTATTTAACAGATTGTTTAAAATTTCACTACGAAATTTCATTATTTCGGATAGATATTTATATACCTTAATTTGAACTTGTAGGGATTAACTGTGAAAATAATTTAAAATTTATTACATTGTGTTAGAAAGAAAAAACCCTGTGGTAAGTTGCGTGTTACTTCTTAAACAGCACAACTCGAATAAATAAAATGCGGTAGGGGATAATTAACGGATAAAACAAACGAAATTAAGGAAAATGCTGTAACCCGAGTCCCTAGTATATGAAACAAACAGTACAAAGAACAGAATTAAATTGGATTAAGAGAAATATTTTAATGAAACCGTGGTGCGAAAAAGGAGGAAAAACAGAGTAAACAATTCAACCCGGATGTTTTGGGGAGTATGGGAAAAAAACATGCGTGTTCAACAATACACCAATAAAGTGTTAAATTTTACCACTGCATTACATGGAAATTGGTACTGACATTGTGAGTGAAATGACCAAAGTAGTAAATAAAAGTGATAGCCATGTTTATGATGGCGTTTCACCAGTTGATGTAAACCTTGCGGTAGGAAATGACATTGTGACAAGTTTCTCAACGTAATTGTTTTAGCAGGTAAATAACTCACAGAAGATGTATTAATAACTATTATGTTTTTTATTTCATATAAAAACTTTTATCGTACGGATTATCAGTTAGGACGATAACGATACAGTATATGGAATATTTAAAAAATAATAAAATATGGTATATAATTAACTTGATAACGTGCAATTTCACACACTCAACACAACTTTACAATCTATAACACTTAAATACGACAGCAAAAATGTAAATGAAACTTCATCTGTTAAATTCTTAGGTCTCTTAGTAAATAATAAATTAAATTGGACTGATCAGATTAATCAATTACTTAAGAAACTCAGCTCAGCTACATATGCTGTAAGAGCAATGTCCACCTTCAGTGATTTAAAAACAAAAAAATTAGTATTTTGCATATTTTCATTGTGTTTTATCATATGGCATTATATTTTGGGGCAACTCAGTAGACATAGATAAGATTTTTATTAGTCAAAAACGTGTTATTAGAGCAATATGTCAGGTTTCCTCACGAACTTCTTGCAGAACTCTGTTCAAAAAGGTATGCATTTTCACTTTAACGTGCCAATACATTTATTCATTGATGTTATTTGTAATCACAAATAGGCACTTATTTTTGAATAATACTGATATTCATCCCTTCAATGCAAGGAACAAAAATAATCTGTATAAAAAATGTAAAACATTGTCAATTGCACAGAAAAGTGTGCATTATTCAGGGATATCCATCTTCAACAGACTGCAGTCAGCACAGAATTAAACAGTTGTCCGATAATCAAGGTAAATTTAAGGCTGAATTATGTTCATTTTTGCTTAGCCACTCCTTCTATTCAATAAAGGAATTTATAGAAGAATCGGAGAAGAGTAATTAATTAATTAGTTTATAATACAAAAAATTGTTATAAGAATATTTATCTTTTATACAATAAAATAATGTAATAAATGTACACCCTGACCCATTCCACATCCTTGAAGCTTAGCTTCTTTACAGGATCTACGGAATATGATTATTATTATTATTAATTAACCTAGTTTAGGAGAATGGGGGCTATTATGTTATGACCAGTATTTAACATGTTTATATATTTGAAAATATTTCACAGATGAATATTGCACAAATTGCTCCTGTGTCGAAACAACAGTTTGAATAAAAGCTGAATTTGAGATAATAGTTTGATTGATTTTGCAATTTTTTTGTAATTATATTTTAATTCTTTAGTAATACGGCCGTAAAAATAGACCAAAAATTTATCTAATAAATTCATTAGTCTCGTTTTGTTTGATTTTGAGACGCTTTATGGTGACTCAATTCCATAGTTAATCCAAGTCGTTGTAAAGCAACGAATGATGATGTCGTAAGAGCTTCTTCGCTCGCACCTGAATCTTTTTGGAAGTGGAAATGATTGGGGAAAGTGACCGTAATGATAGACCATTTCTGACAAACGGCTGACGTAAACACACGAGTGGATCCAGAGGTCAGTGGGGCAGCTTTGAGAGGCTGGGGCAGCGACCTCAAAACTTGAAGGACACGGAATCAGGTTTCTCCGTGATAATACGAGCGAAGCTCAGGAGAAAGTGCTGAGGGGAGAACGTCGAGAGTGAACTGCAAACACGGGGCCAGTCGCTGTGAAGGGAACGTGACTACTGGGGAAAGGGTAAACATTACCTTGCATGCCAAAAGAAAACCTGTAAAATATTTAACAAAGACACACGAATGCCGACAAGCATTTCAACCTACCATTTATGGTTCAAC
Organism: Eucriotettix oculatus; assembly: GCA_034510155.1. Classification (NCBI taxonomy): domain Eukaryota; kingdom Metazoa; phylum Arthropoda; class Insecta; order Orthoptera; family Tetrigidae; genus Eucriotettix; species Eucriotettix oculatus. Next base: position 46,183,619 of record CM067382.1, read on the forward strand.
TAAATCAAAGCGAACGGTTGAGAATCACTGATACCGTTTGAATTATTTCCGAATATTTTTTGGCATTTTTTTAAAGCATTCATTACCTAATTACTTGGACGATAAGTTAATAACCTAACTAAAAATATAACACTTATGTCTCTGTTGGCCCGTGTCATCCAAAAACAGAATTCAATGAATAATTGTAAGTCCACTTTCTAAAGGTACAACACAGGCTACATATTTTCCCAAATTTTAAGTCAAGACTAGAGCTCCAGAGGAAGGCAAAAAACGGAAATCGGGTGATTTCAAATCAGAAACAATAAAAAGAGTTTCCACCTTAGAAATTTCGAAATTTCTCTCAGATGATATTATTTCATGAAATTGCATAATAATACAGGGAAAATATTTAACCCCAAAAAATTAATTAATACTAAAATAATATTCTAAATAAAACATATAGAATTGCCAAAAGTCATAAATGGGATAATATTAGTGAAGAATGAATATAAATTAAAAGATTCTTTATATAAAGGTTCAGGAAACAATTTAACAATTTTTTTCTTCAGATATATTAAATTATCTATTATAAAACCTATTTAGACATGCAAATCTTTAGTTTCTAAATTTTTTCAAACAGTATAAGACTTTAGTCGAAATTAAGATTAAAGTTTTTATGGAAAATTTTATATTTAAGGGTATAAATACTAAAATTGTTTAAATGATTAGGAATTATCTGCAAATCATTAGAAACTCTAGTGAGTTAATTAATTTGTTTGAGTAATTTAACCAAGATTTAAATGCTTGGTGTGCTTTACAGCCATATTTATATTTAATCCAATTTATAAATGACATTTTAATCCAAAGTACTAGAACTTTGGAATTAATATTTACAGTAACACTTAAACTCTCTTTGCTAGCAGTTATAGCCAGACTGAAGAAGACGTGAAATTATGCCGAAACGTTGTTATTAATTAAAAGTAAGAATAAAGTCTGTAAAAAGACATAAATTATATACAACAAACGTTAAATTGAAAATTTCAAACAAAATTGTTCCATTTTTGATTTTTGGCAATTATTTGGGTTTTATCTATAATAATCAGTCAGATTAATGTAATTACTTTGTTTTTAAACTGATATTTTCTTATAATTTATTTACACCTGAATAATACCCAAAACGTAACAAAAAGTTATGTTATTTATTTTATTAAACAGTTTCCCACTTATAGCTCGTTTGATCTATTTACTAGCTGGGTGATCGGTGTTGATTGCATACTTGTTTGTATTAACCCTAAATTTATTTAAAACGCGTTGCTTAATACGAAATTAAAAAATCCTGCTCAGGCAAAAATTGAAGGTTAAACTATGAATCATAGGTAACCGTAAAAAACAAATGTAAATAAATAAGGTAATTCGGGAACTTGAAGTTTTTGTCGTCAGACTTCCGCAATTCCTCCGTCATATATATATTGAAATATTTTCTTATTTAACTATTATTAAATATTTGTATGTTTATATATTTCTACTAACAATAATGTTTTCGTATTTAACAAATAATTACATTATACAAAATACATGGACATTTCCTGAAGTTCATGTTGCAAGGTTGTAATTAGTCAAAAGTGGGTTGAGGTTCTGCGAAACATGTCTCGCAATTAATGATGGTCCTAAATTAAATGGAAATATTCAAACTTAGGCATTTAAAAAATTGTTTTGCTTTTTAGTATGTTTCTGTGTGTTCCTAGTGTTTGATTTGCAGTATATAATTTCTAAAATACGAGAGTAGTGTGAAAAAATAGCCAACACATATTACGAATTTTTCTATGGCAGATTTCCTTGAGCTATGTGAGTCTCAGTCCTGAGTGACGTCACAAACTTAGAAGTGTCTACCCATTCGTCTATTTTACCAGGTTTTGTTATAATTTGATCAAGTGTTCAAATTTTTAAAACGAAACATACACATCATTATTCATTTGATTGATTAAAATGTTGTGATATTCTGTTACCGACGAATAACAGTATTGGCTTGATAACAATAAGGCTTGAAATATCATTTGCTTTTCCTTCTTGTAGTTAATAGACTGTCAGCGATGGGTGCTTTAAAGAATTTTCCTCATAAAATACTTACTGCGAGAATTGTATAAGCTTTACCCCTGTGCGATGGAAGTAAAATAGAGGCTATTTGTGAAATATGAGGCTTAATCCTGGTCCAACGATTTCTTGTTACCTATGAATAATTTATAGTCTCGCTCTGCATTCGCCGGAAAGAGAAAGAGAGAGATTTGTCACCTTATCCAACCCACTCAGTCCAACTTCCGGCTGCTCGGCTCCCAAGCTCGTGTCTCACCTCTTCTACCAACTACAGTCGTTATTTTCGACTTATAACTGGTTACTCGTTAATATGGGAAGATTTAGACACTGTGATTAGTTTACGGAAAGGTTGTAGTTTAGGTCTATTATTTTTCTTACAACTCAAAGTTCCTCAATGATGTATCTTCCATTCAGTATTGTATGAAACTTCTTGCCTGTATCTATACAGTGCCAAAATATCATCGGTTGATTAGTGGGTGGACTTATGTGGTTACTATATGCGAGAGAAACGAAGATGGTGAGAGTTCAAGTGACGTTCATGATTCGTCTACCCTGCTATTAGAGGTTTACAACAGTGAAATGAGTAACGATGTAAACAGGAGAGGAGTGGGATAAATATTCGTAACTGTAAGTTGAGTTCTTAATTGATTCAATAAACGTATAAAAGAAATCATTAAAAAACGAAGAAACTGAGTAATTTTGTCTTTAACTATTGAAACTTTTAAGGTTTAGTTTTTGAAATGGCGGAAGACTCTTTAAGATGACTCAAAATTATTTATAATTTGGTAGAAACCCCTTTCAAAACGGATTTCTGTGAAGTAAATGAGATTCTTCTTAAACCTTTATAATCATCCGCTAGTTTGTATCACTATTCGAATAGTTGATATTCATATAAACCTTATTCGCCCTTCCGCTCGCTCTCTCTCTCTCTCTCTCTCTCTCTCTCTCTCTCTCTCTCTCTCACACACACACACACACACACTGTGAACAACTATATCCCACCCATTATAACCAATTAAATTTATCTCATAAACTACTGTTGACATTTTTCAAGTATAATTTGAAATTACTCGATCCTAATCCACATGGAATTTTATTTCTACAAGTTTCTGCCACTGATGCAAGAGTTGGAACCTACAAAATTGTGTTTAAACCTGGTACTGAAGTTATTAAATTCTGTCTCTCTACAAAAAAGAATGTATGTAAAAAAAATTGTAAGAAGAAATGAAGCCCCTTTTAGTTAACTTATCAATCTGAAATGGAAATATAGTTTGTACTGCAGCGTTAAGTTTATGCTTGGCGAATATTTGTATATTTGTTGCGTTAAAATAATGAAGTATTTGTTACCCAAATTATTTTGCCCTGCTACAAGGATAATGTCGTATATGATGTCAAACCGAAGCCACTGTGAAGTGTGATTTTAATAATTTGGAGCGAAATCTGCCTAGCAGAAAGTTTTGAACCGTTCAAAATGTTCCACTTTTTTCCACTTGCAAGAAATATTCGCTAATTCGCTCGGCATGGTCATGTCAATTATATAAAAATATAGCATGATTTTATCTGTACTTATTTGATTTTTATTCATTCGTGGCCACGCGGAGCGTGTTAGTGAATTGCAGCAATTTCTTGCAAGTTTCTAGCCAGCCTGAGAGGGACAGTTTCCTCGTAGCAGCAGCAGCAAGACATGGCGATGATGATGCGTGCTTGAGGGTGTGGCCTGGGAAGACGCACAGTTCCTACGCACGGGAGCTGGGGTCACAGGTCGCACGGGCTCGCGATCAACCCCTAACATTCCGGCCTGTGATAGAAAAGATCACCGCAACTGTACAGAGTTCAGGTGAAATTCGTAATGGGTGTGGAGAAGGCAATGAAAATAGTTCAGCGAAAAAATTATTAGAAATCTGAATAATTTTATATTCTGTATTAAATTTAAATAAAACATTTTCATGTAACTTTAAAAAGTCTGAATGTCTTCTTTATTGAACATAAAATTTACTTTACCCCACAGAAACGTTTAGCTGTTCCAATCTACTCGCTATTCTTTCCAGCCAATTCATATTCTCTACTTTTCATCATCAATATCTTTTTTCTTTCTTTCTTCATCTTGTCCTCTTATACCTTCTGGTGTCGAGGTTTTTATTTTGGCAGAGACATCGCCATTCTTTTAGCCAGTTTGAGTTTTAAGTGTGCTGGGAATTGGCCAACAGCACTCAAAGACGTACACGAACAACCAAGCCCTTGCCAGGAATCGAAGTCGGAATCTCGATGACACAAGTCAGTAGCGCAAGCCGATAGACAACAGATGGCCGGCATCAGCAATATAAGAACGACAATTTTTTTTATTCGGCATAATATTGATTAAAATTTTATCTTTAACACTATAGTGGTATTTGTATTCGTGAGGTAATATATAATAAAAACATCTTGTTAAATCTTTTGATTCATTTAATATTAATTTTTTATTGGAAAACTTGTCATCAGATGCAATGGAACTAGTATCAGGTGAATCACTGGGGTCTCACCATAGTTCCTTAATGTTTAATATTGCTATAAATGATATTGAATTATCTGTTTAAAATGCAATTTTTTTTCAGTTTGCAGATGATCTTATACTAGGGTAGTTCAATAAGTAATACCTCCTACGTTTTTCTCCTTTATTCGTCAAGACAACTAAATGAAATTTACGCAGCATGAACCCACTACATTAATTATTAAAGTTTTACTCTTCCATGGGTTTTGTCTACCTTTTAACAAGGACATGTATTCCACGGTCCCCTCATCTTCAACGTGAATCCAACGATGAGCTTCCTTCAGTGGTCTGGTCAGTGCTGTATTGTGGATGAAGCAGGGCTGCCCAGCCATCGCTGAATGTTGAGTGGAGTCACTGCAGTAACCGGCCTGCCGCTTCGCTTTCCATCAGCCAACGGTATTTGTCCATCAGGTTAATTACAGCAACTAATCCATCGTCGAACAGTGCCGACATCCACTGCCGTACAAATTTTTCACCGTTCAATGAATGCGAATAGGCGTTTCACCTTCCGTATTTAAAATTTCAATCACAGACCGCTGTTTAATTCGTCTGTAGATATCAGCCATTTTGCAACAGGGTGCAGTGATTCACTTGTTGACTTGAAGGATTGGAGAAGAATGTTTGAAGAACCTCACCAAATGCAAAACTTTCTCATAACTAACTTATTGAAGGAGAAAAAAATAGGAGCCATTACTCATTAAACCACCCTCGTATATGAGTCTATTAAATTTAATTCGGATTGTTTTGAATTACAAAATTGCTTGAATGAAGTTTATAAATAGTGAGGAGAAAATGGGTGAAATTAAATAAAAAATGTGCAAAACGTTCTAACTTCTAACATTGACGGTTGGGCCTTGGAAGTATTTAATGTCATTAAAGAATTGGGAATGATATTTCATCAATAAATTACATTATTAATTTATCTATTAATAAAGATGTGACATTTTTGGGCGATTAATCTTCAATAGCTTATTATCGTTGGCGAATTTCCTTTCGGTAGCAATGGACTCCATTTTTGTATCATCCTTGAATAAGGCTTATAATAATTCAGATATCCATTGATAGAGCGCTTCGAAATGCTCGTTTTATTCTAACTAATAGCATTTATACGTCCCATTCATTAAAACAGCAATTGATTTCTAAACCAGTGCTTCACAAACTTATATGTATGATGGATATTAACTAGTACAATACAACTAAAATTAAGGTCTTCTTTGTCAATAACTGGGACTATGAAACAATATGACAAATCTGAGAGACAGAATAAATCATCGAAGTCGAGGGACGTTCATCTCCCTCCAAGAGGATGTTCTGCTGAATGACTGACTATCAGGACGCTCAACGAAGCCGACTGTTGACGTTTGACGAGTCACTTTTCTCTGCTGGAATGTTACGAGCACCGTAGTTCGGAAGAATTGGCAAAAACATTACTCGGCGTTTCCTTGTTTGCACGATGCTCACAGATACAGCGGCAGTTCCCCGGAGTAAAGCTTTTGAGCGCCAGGTGTTTGGAGTGGAGGGAGAGTGCTCAGCTATCAGCAGAAACAGCAGGCTCTTGCTTTCATACAGGGGAGGCGATAAAATCTACCCCCTTCCTCTCCTCACCCCACAAACTGTGGCGCACATCACCGATACTTCCAACGCAAAACTCGTACTCGTATATTTGTACCACGGGAGAGAGAAAGAGAAAAAAAAAAGTCAACTGAAAATCTCCTGCAAACAAAAACGTGGGTACTATTCACAGCAATACATTTATACTATTCGAGATCCCTTTATAAATATCAATGCTAAGGCTGCCACAATATAAAATGGAGTTTCTAAAATCAGGGATGAGATGAGAAGATAGGTAACGCTTTACAGTTACTCTAAATCCAAAGGATTACAGTCGTAAATATCGTATGAATGGTTCTTGTTTTGAATATAGTGCAATGGCACAATCGTCCAACATCAGTTTATATGAATTTCAGCCTTCGTCTGATTTATGAAGTTTTGCTCATTTAATTTACACGAAATAACCATATACAGAATCCGGTTAAGAAAAGTTAAAATTACTCCGTCCACACTTATGACAGTCAAAGGCGAATAATTTTTCTTGTTGTTCAAAGTAATGCCCTTACAAGGATCGCATTTTGATTTACTTTCAGCAAGGTTCTAGTTTTACTAACAATAAATTCTGGTAATTTATTATTTTTATCCATCAATTAGGCGAAAGTTATTTTCTGAAAACTCTACTAAGCTTCAGAATAATTTAAAGAACAATCCAGTTAGTGGTAAAACTCTCTGGACAGTAGTAATAACATATTTTAATACTACATACTTTTAGTAGAATTTACCAGGGGTTTGTCTTCTCTGACAACGTGTTCATCACAGAATTTACTACAGCTGAATAGTATTCAGTATTAAATTGCAACGAAAAAAATCCTAATCCGGTAACAGGTTAAAAATTTAGTCTGATAATATTTATTTTTAAATGTCGAATCTCTTGTCTGAATTAATTCTTTAGGAATTATTGTCTGATCAATAAGGAATGGTATTTATTGTCGTACTGTGCTTTCAAGGGATTTAAAAATTATTAGCATTGGCTTTTAGTGTGCTTTTTGTAACTGGTTAAAACCAGAAGAATAAAGACATGAGCATAATAGATTGAACGTATTTCCCGCTTTTCCGTGTTCGGAATTAGTAAGAACCATGAAATCATACGCTGTTATGTATGCAAGTCTTAAGTCATAATTTATTATTAGGAATATTTATCAGACTATTCAACGACCATTCATAATGCAATACGATTTAAGGTAATGACTTAACCTTCTGAAAGGTTTTTAGATTATAATTCTCAACATGAATCGAAATAATAGACATGAAAATTTCCCCGTCAACAATTTGTCACTCGTTTTGTGTATTGTGGCTAGAGGGGGTGGAGAGGGTGCAGCAGGGAACCCCTCTCGGTTTCAGGACGGAATTATTACAGTCGACAGGACAGGGCAGGGCAGGACAACAAATGCAGTGACGAATGCAGATGAGACCAGCAACCATTAATAATGGATTTACAGAGTCCGACCAGCCGTTCCCTTATAACCGATCAGATGCATAAATATTTTATCACTATTTACATGGGAATTAATTTGTTTCATTTCCCCTCGACGGATGTCGCTTATCGGTATACATCCTCATTATATAAAATGAAATGGAATATTTTTCGCTTGGGATTAACTTATCAAATTGAGTCCGTAAGTAATGTTGAATACAAGAAAGTAAATGTATACTGTTGCATTTACCAAAGACTTTCGTGAAATGTAGTACTTTTGTAAGGAATGTTAAATGATTTAATATTACAAGGACAATTGAACTATCCTTTAGCCATGAATTCAAGTTATATGGCGTTCCATAAATAAATATTTACAACGTCTATTAATTTCCGTGTTTTAAGGTATATGAAATAATGAGACGACCTTAAAATACAGGTTTTTTATTGCGTAAGCCGACGTTTCGGTACCTCTTTGAACCCTCTCCAAGGGAACAATTCAATCTTCTGAAAGACACATTATACCTCGCTCTGTCTCGAAAGAAATAGTCAGTGTTAGTGTGTGAACTATCAGTTAACCCCTGTTTTAAATTAATTATTTGCTTGTTTTGTTAGCAGATTGAATCGTTAGCTTGAAGAGGGTACAAAAAGGTACCGAAACGTCGGCTTACGCATTAAAAAAATCTGTTTGATTAAGATCGTCTCATTATCTCCAATAATGACATTGGAACCAAGGTGGAGGGGAGCCGGGAGTGGCGTTAGCTGGACAGGGAGCAATCAGGTTAGGTAAAAGTTAGTGAAACGGAGAAAAATAATATAAAGATTGGTATCTGTAAAACATAATTTTATCAATGAACTTTTTATTACTAAGAATTTGATAAAATTAACAATAAAAATTAAGATATAATTTTGATTTTGATACATGTGTGGCTAATTTAAAAGAAAAGGCTTTACATCATTATCAGAGAATTTTATTTCTAATTTATAAAGTGATTTAAGCATTGCAAGAATGAGGTGAAAAGGTAAGGATTATCTTAGAATGGACGAGACTTCGAGAGGAAATTTCTCTGGAAGCAATACAATTTTGCTTTTTAAATCAGGCCAAACTCCCAACAATTTCAGCGGTTCCTTCTTGTCCTTTTCAAATATTCGACACCTCACATATCTATGATTTTCTGATATAACGCCACACGTCGTAAACTACTGTGTTCATGTCCCATATAAAAGATAGAAAGTCAACACGGTTTTCAAGTTTACTCCTTGTTGTACGGTATCAATCGTGATAATTATCGTTCCGTTGTAAGTTATTTCAAGTAATTCAATATTACGGGAATATTCTTTATTATGTTTTGGTTCTTTATATACTTAACATTTTCAGCACTCACTGTGAACTCAATTCCAGATATTCATCACTAATATTCCATTAAAAAATATTGCTTATAGCCAGTCTCATTTCAAAGAATTTTATCTGAGGCATAAAGCTCTTTGTCATTGCCAAAAGTTACGGTGTCGGATTCGTTTTTTAGGCTTCAATTGCTCTTAATGCGTCGACTCATTCTCTCTCATTTTACACGTTGGAGGTGAATTAGTTCTACCCTCACAAAACCCGCCACACCAGACGGTTTGAGCGATTTCTTTGTAACTTTTAATTGAATCCTCTATTTACGTCGCTCTGCGACGTTTCGTTTTGGCGTCCTGAATTGTGCTTAACGACCAGAATGGCGATAACAGCTCTGTGAATGAGCGGCGGCCGATAAATGAGCGTTTGTCATTCGATATACTCTCGTCGCGAATTAATTAACGGCGCTTCCCCGCCTTCCAAACCGTCCTGACTCGCCGCCGACAACCACCACATTGGCGCTGGACGAGGAAAGGGGGGGAGGGGGGAGCAGAGAAGGGGGAGCTGCAAAAGTGCAGTTATTCAAAAGTCAGTCGTGAAAAACCGCCACGAATGACGTGCCTCCAAGCCGTAGTTTGGCTTAATGTGTTTTCCGATTTATTCTGTTGTTCCCACTTTTTCCATACGCCACATCCATTAATATTTATATACTTATAAAAACTTTCCACTACTATTCTTTCCTCCTCTGTTCCCTCTCAACTCAATGCTTTCAGTAGCGTGATTAAAATTGGGAGGTACTTGGCGTTTCTGTATGGAAGGAGGCGCTGATTCCTCCAACATGTTCCGATTCTTTGGCAATTTTGTTTAGCCCACCCTTCATTTCAAACGTTCTGCAATTTCAATTTTTGTCCTCATATACTGTTCCCCCTTTAGTTTAAAAAACTTATGCGTGTTACTAGTGATAAAATGAATATCGAGCATTTATTTTATGAGTTCCAAGCAAAACAATACAGACCTCAATAATACGTTCAGTTCAAAGAAAATATAACTTCAATTGTTTTTCTTTACTGTTTATTCATTGTAATTTTCACCATTTCTAACCGGTATTAATTTCCTTTGTGGTCAACAATTTAACATCAAACGTATATTAACGTTACACTTTTAATTTAATTTAAATCACGCAAAAAAACAATAAATGTAATGACATATTCGCAAACCCAAAGATATTTCTGTTTACAACCAGGGAGATGCTAACATACCGGAGACGAATCATTACTATATTTGAAAAGAAAATAAATGCGCGGTAACGTAATATTTCCGCAGTCAACTTACTTAGAAAGTAAGTAAACACTCTACGAAGAAAAAATGCTGCGACCCCACAGCAAACTCGTCTCCCGTCATTCGGAAGGGCGTGAGAATAGTACCCAATGCCCGACCTACCCGATGCAGGTTTTCTAGGGTTTTCCCTGCACGTCTTTAGGTGAAACACCGGGTAGAATCCTTAAACTATAGCCCGAGGGACCTAGTCAACCGTTGGCTACATTTTAAATTCCCTACCTATGCTATTATAGAGGAGTTGCCTTTTTCAGGATCACCCTCATGTAGCCTGTTAACCCTCCAAAAAAATATTATTTATAAGTACATCTACAGTTTTGATTCTACCAAATTGCGCCACGGGATAGGAACCTACTGGAATGGTAAATGGAAAGGAGTGCGATAAAACAGGTTATAAAAGCTGTGCTGCTACTAAAAGGTTGTCTGCAAGAGAGGAATAGGAGGTGGAAAGTTCCGAGAGAGTACCATTGTACGGAATCTGATTGTGCAGAGAAGACGAAGGCGAGCGAGTGAGCGTCTAGAAAGCAGACTCGCCGTCAAAGCACCGCTACAGCTCAGGACGGAAAGACTTTCCACCGACTAGGCGGAGAAATCCGCGAGAGTATATAGGAAAAGTGGAATGGCCGAGTAAGAGCTCTTAGCCATATTCTAGACTATCCACAATACTAGGGAATCGGTACGGTGATTCATAAATCTTAACAGATAATTTTTAATTTTTTGGTAGATACCTGACTTGATACAAACTTTTCATCCCCCTCCCCCCAATTTATTTCCTTCCTGACGGTTTTTCTATCTCCGTGCAACGTTTATTAACCGACGTCAGATTTAATTTAGAATCTCCTCAAGCCTTCACCCATATTTCATAGAATCTCCCCGTTCATATTGTCCAATATTCTTATGTAACGGTAACAATAGCTTCATATCTTTCAGGCGCTCCACGGCTATCTTTTTCTTCCGCACGATTTCACGCTGTTTAAGGAGTCTTTCACAATCCGATTCCATTATTAAGAAAGTGAAAGGATATTCAGCAGAAATGTTACACATCATCCATGGCAACTACGAGACTTTAGAGAGTCTTGAAAGGAATGCGCTGACGTTTATATTTCAGCTTAGATGACAGATATCCGATTAATTATCGAAACGATACTGTACCACTTTCAAGGTTTTTTGTCCGGAATATCCTAGAAATGGCGTCGGCCCACATATTATTTACCTGCTGGGCTAACTAGAAGGCCATCTTATGCCAGAATCCCTTCGGTTAACACCATGCTTACTCATACGTATTTATTTAAGAGGAAAGCTCGACCTATTTGTAGTAGACGTGGGGACATTATGACGATAAAACTTATCCTGACTCGGATAATGCACCCCATGGTGCTCACCAGATCAGAGGGGGGGAACTCGCCCACTCGGAAAAAGCCATAAAATAGTTGTTCATGTTCCTGGCTCATAACAAGCTATTAGAATAGATATAAACGGTTTTACAACTTCAGGTCTGTCAGCATCTTGTCATAAATGTCCCTGAATGCAAGTTGATCGTTTTGTAGTCCGTAATGACTATAATTGTTAATGGGACTTAGGCTCTTAATCTCATGACTGCCTTCAACATTTATAACTTTTCGTCTGAAAATTACAAATGAATTGTTTAATTTAAAATTTTCAAGTATTTCTTTCGAACTGAATTACAAATCCGAGTCATCAATGCCTTACGATGACAACACGCCATTCCATAATGTTATACAATTTGATGTTAAAACTCTAACTCGTCTGATATGTCAAATAACTAAAACTGGTTGGAAACGTTTAATTTCCCTGCTACATTGATAAATTATAAAATATTTAAGATATTATGGAACCGACTAGTCGCTAGTGACATCAACAACGGGAAATAGGAGAATGTAGTCAGCGCACGCAAGTAATGGGAGTGAACACCGGTTGTTTTAAAATATTAATTGAACATATCGCATATAAATACAGAACGGGGCCAAATAAATATTGTATAATTTTATTAAAAGAACCGGCTGATATTCTGTGGATACTTTTAGTTTTCTTCATAATATAGCCATTTTGACCGTTGTATTAAAAAGATACAATGAAAAGTAGAAAGGAATAATTCACCAAAATAAATTTGACATGTCTACTTATTCGGAATAAAGGAGTGCATATATTATAAACGGGAATATTAATAAATAAAATCATTTTTGAATCACTAAATAAATCTTTGATTAAAGTTTTTAATCCATATAAAATAGTGTTTGGAAGAGGTAAGTATAATAGTAAACACTGACGATAAATAGTTACTCAACTTTAGTTTAGGTAACATTTTCCTTGTAATTATAAGTGTTCTGTATTCCGTAAAACTAAAATTATTTATTTCAACTATTTCTTGTTTATCATTTTTAGTTTTGATTACTCTTAAAATTTTCAAATAATATTAGAATAATTGGTCTGCTTGAAATAATTTAACGTTAAAAAAGTCTTGAAAATCTTTAGCCATAGGATATGGGATAGTGAACGTATTTTTAAGTTTTCCTCGAGACTTAAGGCAAGCGGTGAGGTAGTTTCGTGAGACGTGGTGTACTGAAATGAGTTCAGTTTGAAGAAGCGAGACGGGGTCAACATCAGCGCCTTACGGTCGTGGTCCACGAGACTGCGATCGATGGAGATCACGCATCACGCTCCAGCTGATAAAGCACCACATTTCCTTTCCTTTCCGCTGCAGACGGCTGACCATGTGGGTCATTGCTTGGTAATCACTCACGAACGCCAGAAAAGGATAACTTAGACGTATATAGTCTACTGCTTCACTCAACTGGAATCATATATTATTAATTATTGCATCATCTAAATATCTATGGTATCATTATATGGGTCTGAATTCTTTGAACGTTGGAAAAGCAAACGATCGTATATTGTACGACAAACATTCCTACCTCAATAGGTTATTGTGACTTAGTTCCAAAGAGAGAAAGTTTATCATTCACCATTTGGTTTACTATTCTGCTTAATGCAAAGAATGTTCAATAAGGTAGACATTCCGAGATTTTATGGACCTCTATTCGGGTATTCAACAAATTCATAATTCTTCTGACTGAAAAACCGCGCAGTTTGATGGTAATGAGTCAATAATTTCACAACAGTCCCTAAAGGAAAAATATTATGTCTCAAATTGGTTGCACAAGATGTTTCTGTTTTCGCTCCATTATGTTTGTGGTCCAGCCATGTCCATATACGGTCAGAAAGTAAAGGAACCGTTCGTCATTTTACGTAATGCAACTCACGAGGTTTGTCATCGACAGTAAAACTTCCAATGAAAAGTTTCATTGGACTATTTCTTATCATACAACATTTATTATTCTTAAACTCCGTGTTACGATTACAATATTTCATGCATTACTACCTTTAGTATGAAGTAAGGTGTTGATTTACGATTTATTCATCAGAATCACTTAGGTTGACATTTTGTCGCCATTCACACGTTAATAACTTGCCAGTTAGAAGCCGAGTAATAATTACATGACGGACACGACCGATAAACAACAATGTCTTGTACCGTTGAAATTTATGGTTTTCAAATCAGTTATTAAATATAATAAATAAATATTTTTATTAAATTTGTCAGTAAAATATTTAAATACTGTTTAGCTAATATAATTATGACGTTTCGACCACCCTTGTGGTTTCATCAGATAACTGCAAAAATAAATTTTTAGGGAACAACATTAATTTTGGAACATAATATTTAGACAAAATATGTTTAATCGTGCTGGGATTCTTTTGAGGTATCTGCGACGCAAAATATTGTTGACACGTCTGTTGTCTGCGTGCTGCCTTATTTTTGGAATCACGTTAAATGTAAACAACAATGTCTTGTACCGTTAAAATTTATGGTTTTCAAATCAGTTATTAAATATAATAAATAAAAAATTGAATTAAATTTGTCAGTAAAATATGTAAATACTGTTTAGCTAATATAATTACGTTTCGACCACCCTTGTGGTTTCATCAGGTAACTGCAAAAATAATTTTTTTAGGGAACTACATTAATTTTGGAACATAATATTCAGACAAAATATGATAATCGTGCTGGGATTCTTTTGAGGTATCTGCGACGCAAAATATTGTCTGTTGTCTGCGTGCTGCCTTATTTTTGGAATGACGTTAAATGTCTCTCAATAAAATTAAAAATAGACGTTAAAAATTATACAATTCTAGGGAACGAGGGTTTTGTATGTAGATGATGCATAAACATTTCTTAGTACACCTGGTGAAGACGGCAGCGCAAGTCATGGAAACGTTGTTTAAATTCTCAATTGACCCGGTTGGAAACCCGAGAAATGTTTATATATAAAATTCTATTTTACTCCAATGTTGGTTAGTGTGTGGTGAAAGCATTTTTTTAAAATCAGAAAAACTGCACAATAGCCCAGAAGTCAATCCCCCGAAGTTATTTCATGACGCAACACAACAACTTAACGGAAGCCACGTTTTAGGAAATGGCATAATCACATACGCGGTGTCCTTGAATCCCTCACACACGCAAGGCTTTCGTGCAGGATGGTTCACAAAGCTCCGTTAAGGAAAGCTGGCGGGTAAATACCGAGGAACTTTACCCGACTGACCCAGTCCCTCGAGGCGTAGAAATTAACCAAGCCACCGTAATTTGTGATTCCCACGAGGATGTCGAAGACGAGACGGTTACTTTGCGTCACCGGAAATGCAAAGTTGGAATGTGCCAATTACGTCCCTGAATTAACTGGTAACGTCTCGATTCTCAAGCTCGTCAATACGGGAGACAGCGATTTAACCAGCAAGTAAAAATCAAGAAAACTAATTTAGAGTTTAAAATATACGTTTGATTATACTTAAGGTTTAAATAAGTCTAACAATTTATTTTTAAAAACCAGTTTAAAGTAAAACAACGTTTCGGTACGTATAAGCAGCTTCTTCAGGTTGCGACTTGACTGAAAAGTTATGTAATAATAATAATAATCATATTCAGTAGATCCTGTAAAGAAGCTAAGCTTCAAGGATGTGGAATGGGTCAGGGTGTATATTTATTACATTATTTTATTGTATAAAAGATAAATATACTTATAACAAATTTTTGTATTATAAACTAATTAATTAATTACTCATCTCCGATTCTTCTATAAATTCCTTTATTGAATAGAAGGAGTGGCTAAGCAAAAATGAGCATAATTCAGTCTTAAATTTACCTTGATTATCGGACACATACCTACATACATATAGAACTAAGGGAACCCTTGTCATTTGCTCCAATTTTGCCAGATGACTTCACAGTCAAGGAGTTCTGAAGTAGAGAAATAGCGAATTTAATGTGTTCAGGGACACAAAATGGATTTTTTCCAGCATGAGTCCAACGTCACCCAACGTGAGTCACTGAGCTTCGGTATCTTGTCAGCTATATACTGTACGTTCAAAGAAACGACCTACTTGCCACGCGTCATTGCGCTTCCTGCTTGACACAACGGTTGCTTGTCCGTTAATCCGTATCAAACAGAAAACGCTCCTGCTTCTTAAAAGACCTTAGAGATAGTCAATTTTTTCATATAAAGGATGTCCTTGGGAGGAAGAAAATTGAGCACAAAAAATAACAGGACATGTTTAGCGAATGATTTTCTTTCATATAATAAATTTAATACATCAGATCTATTTATCTTCGATTTGAGTACTTTCTTTAAATAAAAATAATTTGCAGTTAATTCACATAAATTTAAGTACTTTAACAGCTTTCGGCCAATTTTCAGTTAGCATTGGCGATAACTTTATGGATCGAATTTTCTTGCCCACTATTCGTCTTTATCGGTCTTGAACATACGTTATTTCTTCCTTTTTGGTAGTCCCGCTATCCTGACATTCTTGATATACACACGGTGATTCATCTTACGCTAAACGTTCTATGACTCGTGTCATTCCCATTCGGTTTTTAATGTGGCCCGTCGTTGAAGTTGCCCTTAGAGGCAGTTCAGTTTATATACTTCTAAAAAAATATATTTCCACTTATATTTGTTCATCATATTTTAGAAATTATTATTTATTACTTATGCTATTATGATCCTGAAATTTTAATACTTTTTAATGTATAATTTTTTTGAGCTCTTGTAATAACATTTGAAGAAATACCTGAAGAGTCTCAAATATCTTGAAAAAAAGGTCAGTTTAATTAAATAAAAACTTTGTGATTTGGTCGTAAATTTAGTCGACTGAATTATTGTGAAAAAGAACAGTCGTTAAATTATTTACTATTTATTAGTTTTTATTTGCACGAATCGCTATGAAATAACTTGTTCACAGACGTGTTCACTTGTACTTTCTTTTACGAATGCAGTTTGTTAATTAAAAACTTGGGAGCTTCTGAACAATATTTGGTATCGCACTTACGACGGAGTTTCTCGGAGCCGTAAAAGAGAATTGAGATGGGTAAACAGAGAAAGGAAGACAGAGATAGAGAGAATGAAAATAGAAGTGGTGGATTTATACTTTCTCGGCAACTTTTCGCTGATTAAGGAGTTAATAGAAATTTTCCCCGATTCTTCGTTTGTATCCGTGGAGTTTGCTCGTGAATGTTTGCAGAATTTCAGGTTTATTTTATTTATTTAAATTGTAGCCTTAGACGCTTGTTTTGGTTATATAGTACATGACCGTAGGTTCATTTCATAATTTTATCCTTTTCTTTGCAAAATTTAGATTTTCTCCTTTGACGGAAAATATTAAAACCTGAGAACTTGTGGAGTTCTGGAAGGTCCGTCAGAGCTGCCTTCCTTCTTCCTGGTTTTCCCCCATTCCCTGCCAACCTTGCCCCAAGACCAATGGATGGGTTATTATTCAGCTCCATTTAAAGACGTGAACGAACATATTTACAAAATGGATGTCTGAGACAAAAGAATCGTCAGAGACAGCCAACTTGTCTGACACTTTTAGCAGTGTTACAGGGGGTAAATACGTATGCAATGTCGTGATCTGTTACACTAGATCACGCTCAGCCGTAATTACGACGTGTCTGTCCTCTCATGGGAGAGAAGTGCAGTCTCCAGCAGTAATGGGAATGTTAATCTACGGAGAACGCGCCATCTGTCTCGCTCACGGCTTCCTCTCGTTTACTGCTGCAAACGTTCTCCACGTCACTACACATAATGCAAATGTTCCCACTTTTAAGAAGAAACTGCGGCATTATGGCAGCTGTACTTCAGCGCAAAAATATTATAATTATAATTAAATACAATAAACCAAAAAAAAAACATCGCCATGAGATACATTCTGTCGCAAAATCCTCAACGTTTCTGTAACAAAATAACGATCAAAGTACTTTGTTGACTTCGCAAACTTCCGTTGACTGAAATAATTTTTATATGTATCCATGTTTATTTTTTTAATTAGAGGAAATTAGTAGAGGTAATTTTTTTCTGTAAATTGATTAATAAGGAATGTGCCATACGGAAAAGTGAAATACCATATAATAATTTAATGTATATGATATAACTATAATTAAAATTAGTATGTATGGAACCTAAATGGATAACGCATAGTAAATTTGATAATGTGAAATGCTAACAATTGCTCATTGTTTTAAGAGATTTGAACGGAGCGCGGGTATTTGTTTTATGTTTATCTTCAGATGTGATGCCTTGTAAGAGTATTTGCATATATATTAAACTGTGACGCCATTTATTTATTTAAAACTGAGGAGTAATATTGGACCTTTTGAATCAAGGTATGTATTTAATTAAACACGATAGTCAAGATTTTGTGAAATATCTGAAAATTTACAAATATTTTGCTTATTGTATGTTTTATATTTTTGATTTGCCAATGAATGCTTTTATAAATCTTATGCAACAAAGGTACCGAGTACCTTCCTTTCGTTTTTAGGAATTCTAATTGTGAAAACTGCATGTGCGAAAAAAAATATATTTAACCAGAGGAGTAGATCTTGAGCCCTTAGTACCGCCTGCTATCTGCCCCAGGCAGAAGCTTTTAGCAGTTCGACAGTGCGTATCACGTCACAGCGAAAGGAAAACTAATGGCCAAATCTCCCAGTCAAGGAAAAAAATCTCGGCAACCAACCCTTTATTAAGTGTAAAAGATTAAAAAATATTTGCTATAAAACAATCCCACAAACATGTGGCGTACGACGAAAGATTAACTGCAACAAAAAAAAGCCTCTGGCACTAGAGTGTGTACTTAAATTACCGCCACTATAGACTGTCCAATAAAGGTCGATGGACCCATAGGTTAATAAGATCAATTAAAGACTAGATTGATCGGAAACACGGAGAAGTGAATTATTATCTTACTCAACTCTTCACCGGTCACGGCTGCTTCAGGGCATACTTCTACAGGTTTGCCATAGATAATTCACCTGCATGCCCTGAATGTGGAGTTAATGAGACACCAGAACACGTGTTTTTCAGTTGCTCGAGATTTTCATATGGGAGACGAGCTTTAGAAAGCGATATTGGAACCTCAATAACACCAGATAATTTGGTACCCAATATGCTGCTTTCACCTAATACCTGGAATAAAGTAAGCGCATATGCCTCTACAGTAATTCAAAGATTAAGAAATTACGAAAAAGAGAGAAATAATAATGTTTAAAGGAGACAGAGAGAGCTTGACGCTACGACTGCTTCCTGTGAAGTAATGTCTAACGACGGTCCCACAGGAAGATACACACAGTCATCGTTGGAAAGGGAGGTGTTTTTAGTGGGTAGAATCCCACACTACTATCCAGTGCGGACCCTCAGATAGTGTCTTTAGAAGATTTTCACCTGCCCTCGCAAAAGAAACAAAAAAAAACTATAGACTGTACAGAATTGATTAATTGTTTGAATTTTTGGGTTTCTTCTATAATTTGAAACAGATGTTTTATTTAAATTACTACAATTGTAATCTAGAATGTTCAAAAGTTTCTATAAATTAAATACAAATTTATTTTACACTAAAATACGAGACTTATTGATTATAATATTTGGACACACGAATGAAGGGCGTTTTGGGTTTACATTGCAATGTAATTGAGAATTCCCTAATGTCAATTTGTAAATATTTATTACTAAATAAAAAAATATGTGTTGTTTCGGTTACTAAAGTTGAATTTAGCTATAAGTGGACGAATTCCCGTCAGTTATGTATAAAAATGAAAATTGCAATGGTCAGCGAGTAAAGTTTTCTGGGGCAATTATAATAGCTTCAACTGTGGCGACATGCCGGAATGATTTTTAATTAACTTGGGCACTGGCAGGAACCTGAGGTGCTCAAATTTGTTGTAATTAAAATAATTTGAATCAACAGGATGCTGCGTACAATCATGTCCTTCAATAATGATGTGTATTTTTTTTCTGTTGATTAGAATTGTCAAAAAAATTATAATTAACTGTAAACAGTATTGTTTTGTATTTTACTTGATATAGAATTTTGCGAACAGGGGGTTTTGTCCTCCCCCCCCCCAAAAAAAAGAAAAATAAACAAAAATTTGAATTCATTTCATTTACACCTTTAATAAATCGTCTCCTTTAACGTGGTGTTCGACTTTTCCTTTAAACGACATTTTTAATCTCGCTCTGTTTATCAGAAATTTTGGTTAACCATCATGTAGCGACGCTCATTTACATATTTCACCTTGCGAACACGAAATAAATCCTTGGTGTAATCTTCACGCAATAGAATAATTTTCTACTGAATCTGGGAGGGGAAAGAATCGTTGCGAAAATGTAACCAGAACATAATTCAAGCTAGTAATAGATGGACTGTAAATTAGAGGAAAATTTTCAGATAATTTTTTTATAAATATTGAGAGTTAAACAAAGCAGCAGCGTCTGTTATACTTATGATTAAGACAGGGGAAAAAATTAACGACAAAATTGCTGAAGCGCTCTGGCCACATATTTCATCCTCATCGACAATGAATGTTGTAAGCGGAGGTAAGTGGAAGAGTTCTTCACTAGAAAAGCGAAAGGCAGCTCGTGCCTAAATTAAAGCGACCGGAGCTATTAGTCTCCTTCTGGCGCCGTTCTTTACTCGTGAATGTGCTGACGTCTATGAATGTCAACGCAAATGAGTTAGTTTCTTGGAGCGGGCGCCTTGTCACCTGTTATTATGCGACGCAGAGGAAACTTCCTAGAAAGTGGGACTGAAGGGGACGGTTGTTACTTTTATTAAAGTTATAGTTAATATATGGTTTACTCTAAATGATATATAAGTTTCTGATTTAAATTATCTATTATTTTTATTCTATCCATAGTTTTTAACAGCAAATATTAATTAATTCTGCACGAGCGAGTTTTTTTCAACATTAGCAAAAGATAATGATACGACACCATTTTAAACGATTTTTCCCTTCAATCCTCTTCCTTCCATGGCGAGGGAACTGAACATCAACTTTAACAGCATGTTAAAGCATTGAACTCTGTGGCACGTAAAACCGTGAATACAAGCCCTTTTGGTTTTCACATTAATTTTTCGACGGTCAACCGCATTGCCTTTGGATGAATAAAGTCTCTGCAAGAATTTCAATTGAACTACTTCCTTGAGTTTATAGCCAGGGTTCTCACAGGTAGTTGTCGATAATTCTCTCATTCAGATGCTGTAGTTTCCTAGGGAAAGACATGTGAGAGGAAGCCCACAGGGGATAAGGAAAGGTCGTAAGAATTTTCAGCAAACTGAGACGACCATGAGCAGTTGAGGGGTGCATGCTGCGGGGTCACAGACCGTGGATTGTAATAAGAGTTATTTTATGATCCAATTGGACTAGTCGGCCAGATTCCCAATCCAGTCTCCAGTCATCGGAAGGACGTGGTAGTAGTACAAAATCCCCGACCTACCTAACGCATCACTTTTAAGGTAAATCACCGAGTAAGATTCTTAAACACTCCGGAGACCTTTAGTCAACCCTTGGCTACATTGCTCTGCCTTTCACATCCACCTTTTCCGGTATTATAGGGAAGAGGCACAGCGGATAACACTCACGTAGCTTGTCTTCCTACAGAAAAATAGGGATAGAGCCATAAATGCTGTTCTTTTATATAATTTATTCATAATTAACTGGATACCACGCTTAGGTTCATGTGGTGTCTTCTAAATACTCCATTTTAACAGCAACTCTGTTTCCATACGTTTTCTACTTTAGCCAATGAGTGTCTGTCTGTAGAAGGATTGAGATGCACCAGTATAAGCCGAGGAATTAAAAGAAATACCTCCGAGTAGGAGAACAAGGCATACTGTGTTGATCCTTTGAGATCTACTGATGGCGGCGGTGTTGTTGTAAACACAGCAACACAGTGACTGTCTAATTGGAATTGAGGGAGCTGGCTACCTTAACTGTTTACTCGCCTCAGGCACTTCTCAGGGTATTAAGCTAATTTCACCGAGTCGCCTTCCCATTACAATTACAGTCAGCTTATGGCCAAGGTTCAACCCACGCGACGCAAGGCAACAACGCAACTCAACAAAGCCGTCGGGGGTTACGTGCTTCCAAATACCTTACATCGGTACAAACGCCAAATGGCATTGAAATTAGTCAGTAATATAACATTCTTTGTTGACTTACTAAGGTTTATCTATTATTTTACGCTTTAATTAAGCCTCTGTCCCAAGGGTGTTCAAATATTAGCTACAAACAGGTACCAGACGCTGGCTCGGAACAATTATACTATGGTCCAAAGAGGTTTTAAAGCAGACACATATAACTGATCTTATCTAAAATATATAATAATTAATTCTTTTTTCATTAAAATTAAAATGCTATGTAATGACCAACACTTAAATTTTTATTTATACTATTGTCAATTTTTTTTTCAAATAAGACATCATATACTTTTTATTTAAAAGTACTATAAAGACACTTAAATAAATGAAATCCTAAATCATCTGTAGTATTACAATTTTCTTTTCATCTTAAAACGATAGATTGACAATTTTACTAACTCAAAATAAATGTTATTGAAAATGATAGTGACACATATTACAGAATTTAACTGAAAATAAATGTAAACAATTTATAGGTTTATTTACTACAACAGGCTCGTGGAGACCAAGTTGATTATTCCGCAACGTAAATACAGTATTTTCATTATAGACGTTAAATTAATGTTTTTACAATTAAATTCGCCGTAAAACATAATTTGACTCATTAGTCGTAGAAAATGTATTATCCAAAATCTCGCCAAGACTCAACTTAATAATATTTTTTATTGGTGTGATAAATCAATATTTTGGATGGAAATGTTTAGTATGTTAAATAATTTATCGAGCATAACCAAGAGAGGCCTGGGGACTATCACCTCGAGCCATGAGCCAATAATCACTTTAATACGACGCGGCGCTGCAGTTGAGAAGGGATGTTAAATTCCGCCATTGAAATATATTTACTTAAAATATTTTTACCCGAGTGGTGTTGAAATATTTATCTTATTACAGGAAATCGACTGGTAGTATAATGTAAATTTTAAAAACCACGTAGTGTGTGTTGATGTTATCTCTTAAACACCTTAAACTTAATTTCAAAACTACTGTATGTGAATTTTTTCGATTATCTTTACGTTTAATTTTAATTAAACGCAGGCTCATTATTCCATAATTAGTGCTGATAGTTCCAAACATCAGAACTAATATTTTCACGAGACTTTGGAGTCCTTTTTGTTCCGAGAACAAATTTTCTGGATGTTTCAGATAACAAAAAATCACTGAGAATTTCTTGAGATTTGTTACCCTTTTCATAAGAAAGTTTTGCACGAGGAAACTATGAACGATGATTACAGTGTTTCCTCAATAGTAAAGTACATTCTCTTAATTAGGTTTAATTATTAGCTACAGTGGAGCAGAATCTCCGATTACCAATATTGATCTCTGTCAGACGACGCCGCGTGATATAAGCACCGGTAATTAGGTGCCAAATGCCTTTGATACACAGTCGCTGTGCACTAAACTGTGTTTCATCGATTTCATCGTGTTCCATTATGAAAGTGGAGCTTCGCAACGAGCAATCAACCCCAGTACACGTTTCAGAAGATGAAACTTGTAAGCTATAACATCCTCAGTTCGTTCACGGTTTATACACACACATATATATATATGTATCATATTGTTAAATAAATGAATGTTAATTGAATCTTTTAAATCTATCAACCTTGTAGACAATTTCGGAAATTCTGTCGGATTAGTAACTTAAAATTTATTTATATATATTGTGGTGACTCATGACCCCTACATTTAAGCCGTAAAGCAAAAATAATTGAGTTTTTGTTATTTACGTACAGCAGGACGAAAAACTAGGGTGGTTTGGTGAGGCCGAGTAGGCGGGAAACGTCACCGTTTACAACATTATTTATTGCCTGGAGTGCATTGTTATTCGACACAGTTGGTCCGGGGAACTGTCATGAGAAGGTCGGGGCGAGAGAGAGCAGTGGCTGAGGAAACAATATGCGTAAAAGTTAATTTCGGTATGTTCGAGAAAGAAGATTCATTTGTAGTGCGGAAAACAAAAAGATAACATTTGATGGAGATTTAACCTGAAGAAGAGGCGCTAGAGGAGACGTGACCCAGCAAAGGAATTCCGGCAACGGCAAACAAAGAACGACGTCACCACGCCCTTGTTAACATCTGGTAACGGCATTTCTACCCGGCTTTCCACTTAAACCATTGTCGTTGATTCGCGATTTTTATTACAATTATATCGTTCGTCACCCGCGTTCCCGAAAATAAACACCACAATATATATAATGTTAGAGAATGTCTTTCTCTTTTCTCCTCTGCTTGAGTAAAAACTGAAACGTTGCGAAACGAGGTAAAAGTAATTCACACAATTATAGACGATTTTGTTCAAATGAGAACCAACGACCGCCACTTAAAATAAATATTTACTCTGGCTAACAGAAAATATTCCTATCATAGTTCACATCCTAAGACGTAAACGTACTACATTAATAGCAAATTAATTAATTAAGGAAAATGATTCTAATTGTTTCGTTTTAAAATTTGAAAATCTCCAAGACAACTCGAGGGTTATGTGGAGGATTAAATAAGATTATACATATCATGAAAATTAATTAACAAATAAAATTAATGATGATTTCGTAAAAAAGTTCTTTTTTTGCATTACATTGCATTTACACAAGGAAGGGAAGTCTCTAGCCGTAATACAAAAGGGTGTACATTACAAGGCTATTAGCATATTTAATAAACTTTCCACCTCCATTAAACAATTAAAAATAAATCCAAACAAGTTCAAATATGAACTAACGAAGTTCTTACTAAGCCACTCCTTCTACTCTGTTGAATAATTTATGGAGCTGAATGTATCATAGGGTAGATATTTATAATTATGAAAGATAATTATGAAAGAACATCATTAGAACACTAATTTTTTTAGTATAGGATGTAAAAATATTTATCAATTTTATATATAAGGTACAAATTGTATGTCTTCTGTATAGAACTTAAGAAAATCTTATTATAAGTTAAAAATTAATGAATAGTTACAGTATATTTTAATATTAATAAAGCAACCTATGTAAAATCTCTGACTCGTTCCACATCCTTGAAGCTTGTGCTTCTCTATAGGATTTATGGAATATGATTTTATACTTATACTTATTATACTCACCGTAATTTATGGATTTTGTGTAAAATATTTCTAATCCAATGTTAAGGCAGAAGAATTACGATCATATTTCCGCTTCTCTCACTTAAACTTTAGTTCAGAAGTTTTAATAAACACCTATAGCAGTGAACTAATAAATGCATAATAAGAATGTCTTGGGTTTTCATTAGAAGGATCCGTGGTTTCCTCCGCGCAGAACTTTAACCACCCTCCACTTATGAGTCTTCCCCTCATAGGGAAAGCTTTTTTTTTTAATTTTCAGCAGTAGTAACTTGGTGGCAACAGATGTTGCTTCCGACGCCACATATGGCTTCTGCAATGTGCTGTGTCCTGGGAATAAGCTGTAGTTCGCAAATGCCACCACTCCACCCGGATATTTCAACCGTACATAATTGAGAAACTCTATCTTAGATATTACGTAATGTTCCAAAAAAATTATGATGATATCCATTAAATTTTAGATTATTAATGTGAGTACTAAGATAGTTAAAACTTCCCTCGGTAACAGAAGGAACGAGTGGGTTATTTTCAAATAATAAACTTACTTTTATTGCGTATTACTGAATTTCTGTACTCTAATTTATAGAATAGTAACTTTATAACCTCTCCGTGGAAAGCAGCAGCGAAAAGGTTTCCTTTATACCTTCAGATCACAGTGCGAAGCCAATTGAAAATAATTAAAGCAAAGGAAAATTTATTGTTAGAGAACCCCTGCAAAGCCGATATGGTAGAAGGAGGAATAGAAAAGTTAAAATGGAAATCAAATTGAAAATTAGGGGAATAATAGTACGATTAAAAACTGGGAAATGTCAATTTTTTCTATATGTTTCCTTTTTTGCTTTCCTATCTCTCACGACGGTATTTATATTGCCATCTACTTCTATAACTCTCTATAGAATTCAAGGATCGTCTCTGTGAGATATGACGATGCTATCAGCAGATCTCACACAGTTCACTCTGGCGTGCCGCAGGGAATCGTTCTTGGTCCAGTTCTGTACTTAATATACTGCGTGGCTACCTTGTCAATAATTCAATTACAATCACCCGTTTTTATAATGTGGCACCTCATTCCACATATGCACTTTGCTAACTTTGCAACTGTTTTCGCGGGCGGGGACAGGACTGTGTCATAAGATGTGTTTAGATGTTATCGCAGCTGTTTTGAGCCAAGTAGACGTCGAGGGTAAGGAAAGCATTATTTAATTAGCTTGCCCCAGGTTAAAGACTAATGAAACTACTTACACAATCTCCGAGTTGGAACCCCTAACAATTGTATTTTCAACTAAAACATTTAGGACTTACAAAGTTGGAAGATTGTACACCGACCATCAAGCGTTGATTTTTATCAAAGATGAAAGAAGACATGCAAATGCTAGACTACAGGGGATGGCAATTTCACTGGAAAAATAAGATCTTGACATAAAGGACATTTGCGGTGGACTTTCTATAGTTTTCCAATGAGGGGGAAATTGGTAACAAATAAGGATACAGAGGAACTGATTGCTGAATTAGGCAAATGTTCCAAGTCTAAGAATTTTTTAAAAAAATAACCCTCCTCTTACTCCCCTCATCACACCACAAGTTTCGTAAACCTCTGGGAATTATTTATGTAATAGTCAGAAATCAAGACAAATTGTAGCTTGTAATTTTATTAAAATATGTTTCCATTCGGTTACCGATGAGTTTTTACGTACTTTTTGATGCAATCCTCGTCATCGTCATCATCTGAACAGGACGGATCAACTAATATCCTCTACGCGCTTTAATTGTTGAGCTTTTGGAGGGGAAATATTTGGTGAAGTAAGTGGTTTTCGCCTAAACTCGATTGCTCGGAGACCAGGCAATTCGCTTTATTTAATCTGAATGCGCGCCAGCGGCGGACCCATTTAGCTTAATAGAAAGGCCACTAACTCATGACTGTCTTCGAAATGAATTGGCTTTCGTTGCAGCCGTCACTAAAACCTTCCTTCACAAAATTCAATCCCCTCCCTCTTCCACAGTGAAATGGATTATTGGCACCAATTCAAACTTGGAACATGATTCTCATCTAAATTCTCTCCATTGGTTGTATAACTGATATCATTTTATGGAGAAAAATATATAAATCTTTCATTAAATGTTTTGCAAGTCATAAATGACTGTCAATATTTTTTTTACATAAAGTAAGTTCCTTCATTTATTAACGCTCACGCAGTTCACAACACTGACAAGTGTGAAGAAGGTGGCACTTGGGAACGGATGGTCGAGTACGGCTGTAATTAAGTAAATGGCAACTTGTTTGTCATCGAAACGAAGACGAAGAGTTTTCGGGGTTTGGAAGAGGGGGGATATGTTTCCCAGCGTAATAAGATAGCGAGAGACGTAGTTTCTGCTAATGAAGTCGTCCCTGCCTGTTACCATTTCGCGAGAGCTGATTGTGTTACTCTGGAATAGAAACGACATTAAGCACGAGGTCAATTAAAGCCGAAGAATCGATAAAGAAAGCAGAATTACCTGACACAGGGTTTCGCAGATACGTAACTGGAGTGGGGGTTAATTTATCTTTCTTTACAATCTGATTTGCTCATTTCTTTCCAGCGAGCAATTAACACTAAGTTCAGTATAGTTTTCCTTTGTTGATCAAGACATCTTTGCTTAACAGAAAAAAACTATACTAACAGCAAATAAATTTTAAAACCTTTGTGGAGAGTTTCATTTTGATTAATTTATGAGTATAAATAACGGGTCAAGTAAAAATAATAAATTAATCGATTTATAAATAAATGATCGTTGTTTCATTCATTTATATTTGTGCAGCCACCATAATTGTATTATATTTTAAAGTTTACAGAGGAAGTAAGTCATTCATAATAATAATCAAATACTTATATATAATTTGTTCATTCTTTAAGTCATGTATGAAGAATATACAAAAATATACATCAGTTTTTATTATCCAGATTTTCTCAGTAGTGGTCTATATAATATGTAAATGTTTGTTCTCGATACAAAATTTTCTTTATATATATTGTAGCGGATCCCGCGTTCCTCCGTATTCGAGGATTTCTTAATTCCTTTAGGGCGCCAGGCATTTCTCACAAAAAACACCAAAAATAGATTTTAATGGTTTTAATTCCAATCAGAGCATGAGAAAAAATTATATCTGCAGGGCGTAGTCATTCTCTCGTCGTCCCGCCGACACAACCTGCTCCTTCCGTTACCCCATGACGACTCCTCAAAGTCTCGCCAGACTACATTGTTGGCCCGGGCTGCGTCGTTCCTCAACAATTCCAACTCGCAAGCTGGCCTGCATTGTTAAGTGTAACTTTTCATGTTACAATATATATCCTGTGTGAGTGTGTTTGTAATTATTCTCCTCATAACTGGCTTCACTGACTTTAATATATTCTTTTTGTTGTAGTAATTGGTTCACTTGAATAGTTCTTAGCCGAGTTGGATCCAGTAGGAGGCTTTGTTGTCGAAATCAAGAACTTCTTGTTTAATTTCAAGACTAAAATATTTTTTTGGATTTCTCACATAAAAAACACAAGATCAAAAATATTCAGCATGAATAATAATGAATTACGCATCAATATATGTGCAAGTTCATTGCGTCGTAGCTTCACGTTGTTTTGATATTTCCATTTCGTAATGTTGAGTTCTGAAACATTCCGTTTATTATAATTGCGTGGATACTGAGTGAATTATTTATTGAATAAATCGAAATTGAAGAAGTGAAATTTATCGTGAAAATGTTTAAGGTACATTGTATGAATTACGGTTTATAGGGACGTTCATTGGGCGACTTTCCTTCGTGCCTCATTTTATTTTAAGGGTTGATATGTGTGATTTTAGAAATAGAACGTGTGAAAAGGTAAAATTTAAAAACTGCGACGATCTGTCTGGTGGTTTAATAAGGACTTGACAAAGAGATTGCTGTCGAATTAAATACTGCAGTTGGCTAATATAAATGAATTACCGGGTACCCTGTTAGTCTTCAAGAAAGTCGGTCTCTTCGCTCAAGTAACACGCTCCGCAACACTTGGCAACTTCAAACGTTTTTATCCGCCTATTTGTGACCCACCGTTGTTCCGTTCCGTAAGTGATGCTGGTCCGCACTTGATCGCAGTTAATGATTATGAATTCACTCAGTTTCCGTTTCGGCAGAATTTTGAGCTGGTCCATTGTCTTGGTCGGTTGTATCACCATTACTAAGGAAATGTTTGTCCGTTCCGTAATATGACACGGCTTAGGGAGGATATTGCGGTGTCAGCTCTGCTGCACCTTGCTCCCTCTCATATTGGCTCTCGGGCTTTATGGCTGCTCGGATTTCATTGGTCCCGCAACTTACAACAGCCATTATTATTTCGGCACCAGTGAATTTTGTTTCGTCAAGGACAATGCCCAGCCAATTCTAACTAATAACATAACCGGTTAACCCAATCTCAATAAAATCAATCCTCCATTAGATGGGTAATTTAATACAGCACATAAAATAAACCAAAAAAATTCACATTAACTGCTGAAATTGAAGGAAAACTAGAGGGTTAAAGTTAATTGTGAATTTAAAGTGGCTTTTGTGGAATATGTTAAAGTAATTGTTTGTTTTGAATCAGTGTGTTTTTATAGTGTGGTTTGAATTACATTTACTAATGATAGTTATGGATTGAATTTAATGTTGGTTATTGGACTGGAATGATGATGTTATAATGGCACTATGATGGAGAATATTTAAGGTGATTATGGTGGTACTAGTAGTCCTCGGAATATGAAAGGAAGAATATTAATTTTTAATGAATATATTTAGTTAAAATATAAACTATAATTTCCAATTAAATACATGAATGAATGACAGACTTAGATTTTAAATTTATAAAATATGACACAGAAGGATAATTTTGCGTTGTGGACAGCGTCCTGCGACGGTTACGGCTGAAATGATCGATAAAAATAGCTAATGAAACTATTAAACTAATATACTTAGATTAATCTGAGGATTTCAATAAACTTAGGGATGAAACTTTTTTTGGGGGGTCGGGGGGTTAACAGGCTACGTGAGGGTGATCCTGAAGCAGGCAACTCCCCTTTCAAATAGTCATTTTTATTTTGCTCTAAAAACGAAACTACAGGTACAGAGATTTGATAAGGTTGATTTCATTGAATGTATAAAAAGTAAAGGTATCATTTATTTATGATCGCTTTAGGACAGACTATATAACTCGCAGTTGGGTTTGAACAGGCCCCGCTATCATAGACCCACTCCTCTTTAATAGCATAGAAAGGAATTAAAACGGGGGGATGCGGAAGGTAGAGAAAGCTAGTCAAGGGTTAACTATGGCCCCTGGGTTATGGCATAAGGATCCTACCCGGTGTTTTACCTAAAGAGATGCAGGGAAAACGCTAGAAAACCTGCACCAGGTATAGTTTAATTATGATTGAAATCATAAATAAAATAAAATTGGCTGTGAGCGGCCCAACACTTCGCTTTTATATGACGCAAAGAGTATATTCTCTAAGTACTTAAAAAATATTGTTACTTACATGAAACGTTTATTTAATTTACAAGTTATTTCTCTCTAAACAGCCCTAATTCATGGACCAACTAACTTATTCTTATAAAAGGAATTAATTGTTTATGTGTAAAAAAGAGCACAAATTTCGTGCGCGTGTGTGTGTGTATATATACAATATACAATATGGAGCAATTTCAACCAAATTTTGCAGACACGATCTTTGCAACTCGGAAATCAGCACTGTCGGTCTAAGGCACGGTTACCACCCATAGAGGCAAGGGCGGAGGGGGTGGAAATTTTTTAATATGGAAAATCGGCCGAAATTTCCGTCGAATAAATAATTTTCGTGGTTAGATAGTATTACGGTGTTTCCCGCTACTCTATTTGTATCCTCCCTACCCTAATGACATATAGAAGAGGATATATTATGCCCTTACGTAGCCTGCGTGTATTTCGGCGACGACGACGATCGCAGAAAACAAAAGTTTAAGTAAAGTGCCTGTTGTAGTAAAGAATCCCGGGCATCACCGGGCACCTAACTAGATTGTAATAAATTTCTAACTATAATCCAATATACTTAATTTGGCTTAGGGTTAGAAGAAATACCTCTGCTGTCAAACATTTGGACAGTTGTAGCTGTTTAAGTGGCATTCCTCGTTGTAATTCGATTTGGTGTCCGTGTAACAGAAAAGCTTGTAATTGATTTATTCAATGATGATATGCCTTATTAACTCGAATGAGCGGAGAATTAATTCCTGATTTGGATAATCTGCCCGTTTTCCATTTCATTACTCCCTCTCCGATCTCTGGTTTTATTTCGTGTGAAAGTCAGAGGTGAGTTGCTAATTGGAGTTGCAGGTGAATCGTTCACACACACGGGACAAGGCGTGTCCACCGCAATGGCTGGCGTTGCTTCTGCGTTTCCCTGGCTGAGCTCGCTCACTCATGTTCAAAGGTCAAACCAGAGTTCACTCACCTGCCATTTCATATTACCTCCAACAACAGAATATAAACTCAGACAATGTTGATTGAGCTCTGATTCTTTTTCTGTGGACTCAAAAATGTCACACGTCCCCTTTTTAATTTAAATACAATATTGATAGAGTTTCACTTATTACCAACTGTTTCATCTTTCTGCCGATTTCCACTTCAAAGTTCCGAGAAGAGGAGAAATGGAAGATGGAGAGATCTGATCAAGTTCAAAGAGAAGGGTGTGAATTCACACAGCCTCCCCGTCGTGTGCAAAAGCATAGAAAAATACACCTTTAAGATCGATTTTCTTCAGACCACGAAATCCCATTGGTTGGGGCAATTACGTGTTATTTTTATTATTTTACTTACTTAGCTGCTATTGGGCATTTTCCCGGTATACAAAGAAAATACAATTACAAAAAGAAAATACAAATCACACTAAGGAACAGTTTTGAAGTGTAGGTTTTGACCTGAAAAAGAAAAAAGAAGTCAGGAGTCGCACATAAATCACATCACTATAAGCACTTCACTGATTCTATATAAAAAACTGCTCACTTAAGGTTTCTTAGCCTATTCCTAAACCGATTTATGCAACCCGGAAAAGTCGTATTTCTGCAGGCAAGGAATTCCAAACGCGTTTAGATCTATTAACAAATGAAAATTCTCCTACTCCAGTGCGTTGCCCTTTTTCTTTAATTTTGAACGTATGATCATTTTTATAAATATAATTTGGCACCGTAAAACGGTTTATTTCTTTCTAGATTGGTTCTCCCTTTGCGCACATCCTCTTTAAGTTTCCTTCTAAATATTTACGTATTTCCTTGCTTCTCGATTCCCTGTGCCATTCCTGGGAATTAGTGGCGGTATACTGAAATGAATAGGGGGGATAATATTTATTTTACACTGTAATGAAACATAATTAGCAATGTAAGCTATAATATTTTTTAACATTTATTTATTATTAATGAACACAGATTGCATTTTTTCATAGCCGGACTAATAGCCTGACTAGTAAACACAACATCTATATTTACGAAAACGATACATACAAATAATTATTTTTCTTATAACTAACAACTTTCGATCTTTACAGTCACGGTCATAATAATATGGGCCTTCTCATAGAGCAAAATATTTCACACAAAATCTACTCGGATCTGGCAGGATAGGAAATCAGCAAAAAGCTTACTGTGACAGAATAATAAATCTTCCAGCGCCCTTCTCGTTGTAATTTTCTCCTATTTGGGTTCGCACTCGATCACGCCTCAGATCTGCCGCTGGTTCAGGGCAATTTCCATTTTTATCCTCGTCTCATCGGAGTAACTGTCCGATAATGTGATCATCTGCTCGTCTCCATAATCTGCCTCTTATCTCATCTGGTCTAGCGCTCGTCTCCTCAATCTCCCCTGCATCATTTCCAACCATCTTTCCCGAAAAATCCGTCTGCAAGCGTTTTTAATACCTCTCCCCTTCTTTAATTCATATCACGAAGGTGGCAGGGATCAGATTGATCGTTACTCTTCTCTGGGAAGAAACATTTGCCTCTCTCCTCCACGGTTTTTGAGGAAAATTACGCTTACTTCCCAGCCTCCGTGTTAACATTCCAGCGGTCGCGGGAAAGTCCCCGCTGACGTCAGAATGTCTGAGGTTTATATCCCTGGCTCAAATACTGTCTCCTTTCTTTTGACTCCGCACCGCCAAAATCCGAGTAGATATGTTTGACCGTTACAATACGGTCTGGGTATAAGGGCCAATTCCAGTTCCCAATCCTCGCTAACTTTATATGAAGAATTCATGAAATATCAACTACCGCGCTACAATTTGTACAGTTGAAATTTGTGGCGTGTAAAATAAGCGTGACGTATTGAGGATTGAAGGTGAATACGATATATTCTGATATGGACTCTTCCAAACTTTTTATTGTTTTTAATTCCTCGTTTTAATCTTCGACTATCCACTAGAATCTTTGAATAAATAACAGTTTTAATATATTTATTGTTTTCCCCTTGAGGGTCAACATCCAAAAAAAAGTTTTCTTTAAGTTAATTTGATTATAATTTTTAATTGTCTACTTTAGAATTATTAATTACTCAATTTAAATGATACAGACGATAATCATTATAATATTTTATGAAATTGGTCATTAATTCGCCCGTTCTGACTTTTAGATTTACGCCGTTAAAATTCCTAAAGGTACTTTTCTCTTCCTGTAATTATATTTTCACTGTTACAAACATAGTTTTGATATTGGTACTTTAAACGTTTAGTGGTGGTTAGGAGTGTTTTTAAATGTCGCAAGTACCCGTAGGGAAGAGTTTTCCGCCCGCATGTTCGCTGGCATTTTATTATGTATATTGTGATTTCCGGCACACAGATACCTGAGACGATATTGTGAATATAATGAAAACTTAAACCTCACACAAGCCTATTTAAACCTCTGAATGGAGCGAGAAATCCTTTAGGAGATTACGCCCAAGTCCCACACTAGTCTGCTCCTGCATTAATTCCATTAGTTTCCGTGGAATCCGTCCTGAATTCCACATGAAACATAACAGTCCTCCACGTTACCAGATATTAATAAATTACAGTCCTATATTTCCGTTTCTTACCTTCTTTTTTGTATTAGACACTTTATACTTCCTCTTATTTTTCATTTAGTTACCTTATTCACAAGAGTAAAATTAGGCGTTAAATTAATTGGTACACGTGATAAATTTTTTAACTTATAAATACTATAATTCGTTTAAAGGAAACTCTCAAAATTAGTTATTAAAGCAAAAGACATCAGATCTTATACATGTTTTAAATAATAGTAATAAATATAGACAGTATGGCTTTATTACAATCGAAGTTGTGGTGCACAATGATGCTAGTCTTACGTCGTACTCGACAGCGCAGCAGAGGTCTCTATCTCATTTGCTGAAATTTATAACTTTTACGGTCTGATATGTTCTATTATTTAAGAAACTATTTATTCTTTAAGATGTAAAATAAACTATTTCTCTAGTATGATGGCTTTTAAGCTTATATTATTTATAGATTTATTATTATTACAAAATAACGAAAAATAGTGAAAATCAATAAATTTATCCACTGTATTAAATAAAAGTTACCTTAAAATAAACTATAAATTTCCCTTTGCAATAAAAATTACAGCTTTAAACGACGTTCCTTCCTTACATTTCCAACAGATGATATATATATATATATATATATATATATATATATATACAAATCAGTGAAATTATTAAATACTCAAACAATATTGTAAATTAGAACGTCATCAAATGTATTCCAAAAAAGTTTAAAGTATAATTTTGACATTTTGAAAACTTATGTTCCCGTAATGGAAGTATGATATATCAACATAAATAGCTAATAGAAATTATATTCTTTGCAAATAAGCAAAACAACTAATACGTCTGATTTTTCAGCTATTTATTAAAAGATCTCTACGACGTTTCGTCAAGATTTTTGGACTTTTAACTGCATTTTCCCCATTCTGGTGACTTTATGTGCCTGAAGAGGTCCAAATTCCTAGAATAAATATGGTTGAGATCTTTAATGAATACTGTTTAGAAAGCTGACCCATTGGTGGTTTCGTTTATTTGAAAATTTATGATTCTTAATTAATTTATATAACATATATTGTCCTAATCGAATTTATAACAAACACAGGAATACTGAGAAATCATAACAAAATAAAACCAAAATTAAATTTATATTATTAACTGAACGTGTGGTAAACATATAGTCCGTTTTAAATTAGAAATAAAACTCGCGTGGAAGGAGACATTGTTGCCACGTCGTTGGAAAGTCCAAAAAGAAACATATGAAACAAACGACTTCTGAACCTCACTGAAGGCATTAAAATTACACCGCGGATTATTTGTTCGGCCTGCCCTTTATTTAAAGCGTTCTGATGCATTGATTCAAGCTCACTCCCCTCCGCGGGTCTAACCGCCATTTTAATTTTAAACATACAATAATATTATTCATAATTACTATTTCTTGAAGATGTAATTAGTCTTTTTAATCTGAAAATACGACAAATATTAGTCCTGATTTTGTTATTATGTAAGATTTTTTAAAGAAATATTTTAATATAACCTTTTACTGTCCATTATAACAGTATAATTAATTACGTAACGTGAGTATTCGATGTTTCTTACATCTTATTCATCGGTTCTTTATTATAAAAATTTCTTCGATGTTGAAAACCGTTATTTGTTGATAAAATATCACCAATTTTAATATACTCATGTCTATAATTATAATTTTGATTTAAACTTTTTTAATATCTTATATTGTGTAAATTAAACATTATGGACATGAGTCTTAATGTCAGTCGTCCCTACTTAGGAACTGAAAGGAGCCTTTACTGTAACTATAACCATATAGAATAGATTTATCGAAATAGCTAATTCTATGGATAAATTATCTGTTATTTCCTACCATATTTTAGACACCAACAATGCCGTAAAGTAGGATAATTATTAAATTAAAATATAGACAGTAAGTACAAATATATATGGGTTTAAGCACAAAGTTTATTCAGTAAACGTTAAAACGAACAACGGTTAATTGAATAAGTTTTTTTAATATTTTAATCCGTTATGCATAATGTTTAAATTTTTAAGCCATCTCTAATAAATATCTGCCAATATCATTGTTAATTAATCTCATTATATAATTTTTGTTTGTTAGTTAATATCTTTGTTCCCGCAGTTTAATATCTTTGTAGTTGAAAGCTTGATGAGAGTCCACATTACAACCGAAACATGTAGCTGCATTAATTAAATTTCGATTCGACTGTGTGTTTTTGTCCTTTTTTAAGTGTCCTTTGATATTGCTTTTTGTTTCCAAACATTTTTGTTTTCAATTACAACGCAATACATATCTTAATATAATCATTTGGTTTGTTTTAATTAAAAAAAACGTTTGTTGCATTTCCGGACTAATACCCGTCAGCCTTCGTTTTCGAGAAACAATTATTTTTGAACATGTTTTCTACTGAATAAATAAATATTTTCAAATCACAGAACAAATCAACCGATAAATGTTTCAAATGTCACTGAGTGGAATGTAGATGTCTACTGCGCGTAAGACAAGGTTCACACCAGTTTCGGAGACTTTTACTGATGGAACCCGAAGCTGCCACAGATAAAGACACAATGTTTAATAAAGATGAACAATGACGAGTCATAGGTTTCAATGTCCCTAATTTATTACAGAGAAGTTGGAATCAATTTTATTGAAGGGATGTTTTCCAACTGCAACAGGTAGAATACTACAGTACTGATTAGCAAAGTCATCTTGTGCCTTCTAGGCAACGCAGCAGTTTCTTAATCTTGCTTGTTGCAGCCTCACGCTCGTGGACTTTTTTAATTAAAAAGCATACCGCTGACCTGCTTCAGAAAAAGAGGAGAGGATTTACTTTCCTGCTCCGAGGCGAAATTCTTTTGATGTTTCATTTTCACCACATCAAAACGACATTAGAGAAACCGGGAGGTAGGAAAGCGGAGAGAGAGAGTGGCAGGAGAAAAAGAGAGAGAGAGAAAAATCCATTAGAGGTAAACAATGCAACGAACTGTTCCTTTGCGAGGTTTCTGGGCTATAGATTAAGTAGCGCTCTGTATCCAAGCAATTATTACGCGGAAAGACTTTCTGCAGGAGTATAGCGGTTATATTTAATTTTGATTGGTAGATAAGGTTCCCTGGAGTTACATATTATATAAACCATCAGTGAGATAGTTTAGTTGCAGAGAAACGTCATCCTCTGCCACTCATGCCGGAGATAATACTGCGTGATAACAAATACAAATCTAAATGTAAATAGGTCAGCAGAGAGAGAGAGAAAGAGAGAGAGAGGAGGGAGAGATATGGGGAGGGAGAGACGGGGGACAGGGGGAGGGAGGGGGCACAGGGGGAGGGAGGGGGAGGGGATGGGGAGGGAGAGAGAGGGAGGGAGAAAGAGTGGGAGGGAGGGAGAGAGGGGTGACAGGGGGAAGGAGGGGGAGGAAGAGTGGTCGAGGGGCAGGGGGAGGGGAGGGGGAGGGAGAGGGGGAGGGGAGAGAGAGTGGGAGAGAGAGGGAGGGAGGGAGGGAGGGGGAGAGAGAGCGGGAGAGAGCGGGAGAGAGAGACTAATAATAGTAGAAAAAATTTTGTCAACATGTAAATATTAGAGATCGGTTATCTTTCTTCAGAAAGGTGATAAATATTCAGAGAAAGCTAGAGGGGAAGAAGATAACATCACAAACCGCGTGGAGCATATTAACAACAATTCTGATTTACTTTGTAATCTTCATAATGCCCATACAGTCACATAAGCCAGGTCAACGATTTCACCACATTATTATGTTACACAGACCAGTTTATCAAAATATTTTTTCTTACACTTATCTGTATATATATTATTGTTCTGAGAGAAATTTAGTTAAACTGATTTTCATTTTGAATTAAGTAAAGATAAATTTAATTTTAAGGTTATTCTTAAAACTAATAACCAACTTAAATTATAAAAGGGTGTAAAGAAAAAATTAAAAAAGAAAGTAAATTGATGGCATCGTGTTTATGGAAAATATTATATACGGTAAAACAAATTTGATGAGGATAATGACGTTATTAGATCCCCTAGAGAAAATTATTTAAACTTATGTATATTTAGAATTATATAAAAACAAAAAATTAGCTAAATATATTTACCATTTGAATTTTACGAAGACAACAAATAGTTTAATTTTTTATATTTTGTATTACATAACGACAGAAAATTAGTCAAATTCATATATAAACTTTTAATTATATAAAGATAAATTAAACTTCAAGGTTATTTTTAAAATTGAAATACAAACTTAAAATTATAAGAGGATGCCAAGGGAAATTAAAAATAAAAACTACAAAAAAACTTCATATATGTAAAAATTGCGGTCAACGTCCTTATAGAAAAAGTTATATAGGAAAAACTAAATTTGATTAGGGTAATTTAAAAATTTTATATTTTGAACAAAATGTATTAAATCGTATATTATGAGAAATGCCATTTATAAAAACAACGATAAAAATCCTAAATTCACATAACTATACATTTGAACGAAGTTATATTTACAATACATAATTTTTTAGCTTTTAACATATATTTATTAAAAGAAAAATTTTAAAAAAGTGATTAAATTTACAATTGCAAGATTTAAAAATTAAGATCGTAATTCATTTATCAATACTCTTTATGCAATAATTTAATTGTATGTATCTTTATTTTAATTTTCAAATACAACACTATTTACATAGAGCTCATGAAAATGTACC
Source organism: Eucriotettix oculatus (assembly GCA_034510155.1). Lineage (NCBI taxonomy): Eukaryota > Metazoa > Arthropoda > Insecta > Orthoptera > Tetrigidae > Eucriotettix > Eucriotettix oculatus. The sequence goes on from CM067382.1 coordinate 46,222,307, forward strand.
CAGGTCACATTATTTATGTAGGTTTGACCATTTTTGTTATCCTGCTTTTAACTGCAGCAGTGTATGTAGGTTTGTTTTCACCGGCATATTTTCGACGCCCTTCAAAAGATAAAGAACGGGGATACCGACGTACTAAAATCCTTGAGGAAGGGTCCTACACCCTCGGAAAGGTACGGGAGAAAATTGTATCCGCCAACCACTGCCACCTAGAATCCAACTCCGAAGTGCGTTGACCTGGGACGTAGAAAAGCCACCACCAGGCGGCTTCCAGGCCCTCCACAGTATAAAAAGAGGCCCTAGGTATCCCGGAGGCTAGAATTAATCGGTCGCGCGCATTGCTCCGTCCAGAACTAATGTGCACAGGGACAATTTGTACTTGCCATAAAAATACTCTTTTAACATGCGAATGAACGAAGCATCTCGTATTTCCCATTACTGTTGCGTGCTGTTGACTCCTCGACAATAGAGAACTACAGTTTCCTTAATTAACTTGCATACTTGGAACTATTTTGTGAGATATTATTCTGAAGGAGTACTACGTGTTCTGGCCATAGATTGAGAGAATGCTTTAGTTCCCAGAACCTTTCTCAACTGTTCACCAAGGAATTTAATTGTGTTTGTCATCGTTACTCATCACATTTCCCTTTCCTGCTTATTAATGTACCTGTGTTATACAGAAGGGAGACACACAGAAGACAGTCTCTAGCGTAGTGGAAGAGCCTGCTTGTTATCTTGTTAATGTTACCTCATTCCCATTATAAGGAAGCGTCGAAAAAGGGAAGTGTTACGCAACACGCTAATTAGTCTGCGTTCCCAGGGAGGCGGAACACAATTTAGCCCTGCATTTTGCAGCGTCGCCCCGCAAGGTGAAAGGAAGGCGTACGACGGTGGCACCACTGTTCGGGGTCATGCTGCCACGTTGGCAGTGGTCCTCGACCAAAACAATTCAACCCCAGCATTAATAATAATCATGCAACAAAGTTTTCTGTTGAATGAAATAAATTAACGACCAGTTTTTACAGACACAGTTTTCATTTAGATTAATCGACGTTTCGTCACTACATTTGGGATTTCTTCGGGTGTTTAAGTGTGACGCAAAACGTGTAGAAAGCGAACTTCCACTGCCTATTTGTTATTAATATTTTTTGTATCATCCCCAAATTTCACTTCAATAATTTACTCAATATTTTTAATAATTACCACCCTAAATTAAACATCACATCCGAAATTGGGAAAGATAATCCCCTACATTTTCTGGATGTTTTGATCAAAGTTTCTAACAATAAGGTTTATATTAAATAACGCTTAATCAGGAAGAGTCCTTAATTATGACTAACCCAGCCTTGTTTCCCATAAAAAATGGTATAATCGTGCAGAGGTCTTGGTACTTTTAATATCTTCTATGCTTTGTTCATTAATATTTATATCTGATGATTTCGCTGTTTTATTGAATTTTTTTTAAAAGTTTCATCATTTAGGAACTTGTAAGGTTTTTATAATTTTGTATAAAATTCAAGAAAAAATTGAAGCAGCGAAGTGTTGGTCTTTCTCTTTAAATTTTTAGTTGTATTATTTACGAAATTATAAAACCCAGAAGAAGTACTAAAAAGAGGACGAAAGGTTATAATTTTTCTGACTCAAGGTTATCTATTTATTTTATATTAATTTTTAGATGATATTTCACAATTACTTTCAATTTTAATTATTTAATACTGATAAAGTAAAAGAACGGAAAAAATGTTAATAATCGAAGCTCTTCACTAAACGTCCTTGACCGGGCTCGGAAATAAAACGCAACTTACTGGTCGTCCTGAGTTCAATTTCCGGTACGTTCCATATTTTTCCACCTTGAAATTATCTTATACATTTTCATGTAAATTAAGTTATTAATTTCAGGCCGTTAAGTTTATGACTATTTTCACATCCCTGAAGATTTGAGGATCTACGGGAATAGAATTTATTCTATTCTACTCTGCCTTATATAGACTATGCGTCTTGATCTATTCTGCCCTTAAAACAAAAGTGATTTTATTTCTCAGTTTTATGCAGTGATTTAGGAGGATGGTACACGGTACTAATTCCATTGTCACCTTCGCACTTCTGCACAGTTTCCGATTCGGTGGTTTCACAGTTTATCTATTTCTGCGGCTACCGGTTTTCTGGCGCAAAATTCGCCCGCAGCGCCAGCTACAATTATGAAATGTGGAGCCCGTATGTTCCGCGCGTGTGTGTGTGGCAAAATATTCGGCAAGATAGCGGAGCGTAGTTATTGTTTGCCGACGAACAAAGAGCTCGCCCCGGGGAAAAGAGGTTTGAGCAGTGCACGAGGACGCAGACTGTCGCACTTACCTTCCAATTTCGTTCCGTATTTAGGTTGATTTCTTGCAGCAAAAAAATCGATCATATAATAACTTCGCTTACTTTCACACGGCATTACATAAGTGAATAATGATGTGGGATAATACTTCAGAGAGGAAACGACTGCTATCATTATGAAGTGTCAAACACCTGACGGACCTCTTTAAAACTATGAATATTTAGTTATTATATTATGAAAATTGATATTCAATTTTTATCAGTCTCAATGTTTATAATTTTTAAGTTATTCGAAATAAAGTATTTACTTTCGCCATTACCCATAGTAAAGTAGGCTGTTATTCTTGAAACATTATCACAAAATTTAATTTATTAATTTTACAGTTTATTTAATTATTTATTGAAATCATCACTTGAGTCCTTCACTAAGCAATGGAATAATAGCGGCTAAATTCAGGGTATTTATTTGCATGGGACTCTATGATCTGTCAGGAGAGTGGGGAATAGAACAAACGTGCAGCAGCAATCGTTACGTTGAGCCTGAAAACGAAGCTGTTTTGTTCTCGTCTCGGCGTCTGGGGTCTTCAACGGATATCAGGCGACTTATGGGGGCTTGGTGTGGGTCGGTAAAGGGCAGGGAGCCTGAAGTGATTCCTTCTTCATCCTTTACGGGCAGGTGTGAATTTCAGCAGGCGGATAACGGTGAATTTGGCACAGCCCGACGTCGAGGAAAATCAATTTTCCCTTCTCCAAGAAGGAAATACTGTCTCGGCCGAGAATTTTTACTGAGACCGAAGAATTTATGGTTTGCTTTCAACGATATGCTGAAAACCTCTTCTTCTCTTCTCACAGCGGTATGTTTCTTAACATCTTCCTCAGGCTTTCTTTTCTTAAAAGTATTGTAGCTAATTCTTCTAACTGTACATTTTCCTTCTCTGTACCACTTCTTCTCCTTTTTAGTCAAGTCGTGAACTGCCGTCTTCGTCTTTTTACGACTTCTCAGCTCGTCTCTCTATTACACTATGGTTAAAACTTCTCTCTACCTGATGTGTCTACGCCAATCCTGTTAAAATATCGGGATCTCCGTATTTTTGGTAATGAAATTTGAAAAATGAATTCACAATTAAAATTGAATAATATAAAACAAACTGATTCCTATTTTTAACACGTTTACTTACGAAAATTGAAGAAAAACTGTTAGGTGTGATGATGATAATCACATACATGCGTTCGGGAAAGAAATGTGGCATAGTGGTTAAAACAAGAAATGTTTATTAAACAAGTGTTGCTCTAAAATACACTGTTTATTGTCTTTTTTTGATGAAAACTACAAATTTGTTGGGATTGAAGCGATTATTTTATTTTTGACTTTACGGTCGACGCCTTACAGAGACGACAGCGGCTTAAAACTCGTTTCGTTGCTTTAGCTTCTCTACGTCATAGGTTTTAAAATTTTCTTTTAATTAGAGTAAACTGTCTGTGATAGGAGGAACTGGATTAGCAGCCACAGTCGTGCGTCATCCCGAGTGCGATATTCAGCTCTGCATTCAGGGAATATGACGAGTGGAACGTCAATGGCTAACAGCCACTATTCAGCATGACAGACACGGAATTTATACACGCCGTCGGAATAAACCGGCAAACGTGATATTTGTATTAACTGCCGCAAGTTGCAAATTCCGCGAAAAACAACCCCGCGGCTCGTAACCGCAATATCGAATTGTAATGTATTGGAAACGTCATCGGATGAGTGCTTTATAATATGGAACGGAAACACGTACTTGTTACATATGTAAAACAACATTTAACAGCATTTTGCATTGATGACGTCATAGAAAAGTGCATGAAAGCATAAATTTCACTGGAGTCGATATTTCTATGCAGTTAAATCCATAGATATGAAAGAGAAAGATTGTACTCGATGCCAGAGGTATTATAATAAAAATCAGTGAATGAAAACAGTTCTACGAAGATCTTGATAAACATCGCATGTCGTAAAAACTTTGTAAGGTGAAATAAAATTGCAAATCCATCTTCGCTTGAATTAATCATTGGCAAACGAGTGTTAACGTTTTTCTGAAACTCCTGATAAATATTTTTCCTTCGTGTTACGGAGGTCATACAGCTATTAATTTTTTTCGAATTGCAGCCGTTTTGACCTTCAAATCTTCCTTGTGCCACTGAATCAAATTCATGCTACGTTGCGACGTTTTTCTGTCGAAATGATGTGTCAACGTTTATGTATTTTTCTGTTCTCAATCAATGGAGTCCAGAACGGCTGGAATTTTAAAAACCATTTTAGTCGAAATTATCATCCTTATAACAGTGTTACTGTGATTGATACTAATATATAGCTAGCTGGGTAACATTCCATGGCCAATAATTAAGTTATATTAGCCCGGCATGGTAATAAATCGATAGTATTGTGAGTTATGTGGTATAGAGCGCGTTGTCAGGCCTCCCTATCCTCTCGTTCTAAGAGCGATTCTAAAAAGGAGAACTATGTAAATCTCTTCTTATTTGCCGTTTGTAGATACTAATCGTGATTTCAATACCCATATTTTTTTTCAATTCCTACTCGCGCCGTAATTAACCTATCGTTGGCCAGAGAGTTGAGACATAATAAACTTCTTTGGATCGTCGATACGATGTAAACGTACATTTGTTTCATTTGTCGCGTGAGGTAAATTTTAATATTTATTAATTTCTCTTTTTAAAAGCAAGTAAAAAATAAATGTAATGTATCTCAATAAATATAGTAGAAGTTTATGTCTGTCTGGAAGTTTGTATCGAATTGGCTCCGAAACGTGTGAAAGCGGGACCTGTTCCAAACCAACTGCGAGTTATAATTGCCTATTGAAGTTAAGATTAATTTTTGTTTAGTAATATCATTGTAATCTCCTCTATAATCTCCAGCGCACTCAACCCAAATGATAAGCCCCTGATCAACTCAAAATTATGTTTTCAACAACTTTTCAATTTTATTATGATGTCAAAATCATACAATTAAGAAACATAAAATTTAAACTACACATATAATCTAGTTAATCAAAAATTCTCACTTATGCAATGGACAAGAATTCTATTAAATTGTAATGATTATAAAATCTTAGCTTTGGTTTCTGTTAGGCAAATATAGTTTGAAATCCACCGTGATTACTTGAAATGTGGGAAAAAGTTGAGGTTAAGAAAATCTTTTTGTATTTATCAACATCCTTCCATCTGTTAGTATTTTGGTTTGAAATATATTTCAGTTCATAAAACAGCTTAATTTATAGAAGTATATAATTAACAAAATCAGAAGTAACACTAACTACTATGAACTTCAGTGAAGTGGGATTTTGCAATAGCAGTTGTAGCTCGTTGGTAAAGGTACGAAAGTGGTTGGTTACTGCGCGTTCTACGATGTTAAAAAATTACGCAAAGTGAATGACAATGGTTTAGGACATACGACGACCTATGGCTAATATTGGTTGTTCGACACCTGAAGCCTGAGCTGAAATTGCATTGGTACGGTAACGCGGCTCCCATATTGGACTCACGCCTTGCGGGTTCTCGATTCTCTGTGAACCGTTTGAAGCGTTGCGTACCCTGTTTACTCGCCGTAGTAAACACGAAGCACAGCCACCAGCTTCAAATATGGCGAATGCAGCAGCGAAACCTCCGCAAGCTCCGGAAGCACGAAGTCAAGTAAACAAAAGTAGAAAATAGAATTTGCGAGAATCACTATTCCTGCTGGTATATATTTATAATCGACAATGTCGTTTTATTATTGTTACTTATCTGGCATAATACCACAATAAAAAATAAAAAGAGTGGCCATATCGCTGAAATAACTATATTTATTGGGATACATTATATTTATTTGATTTGCTTTTAGAAAGAGAAATTAATAAATATTAAAATTTACCTCACGCCACAAATAAAACAAATTTACGTTTACATCGTATTGACGATCCAAAGAAGTTTATTATGTCTCAGCTCTCTGGCCAACGATAGGTTAATTACGGCGCGAATCCTGCTGCAAGAGTAGGTGGAGTGAGAACGCCGTTCTCTCTCCCTCTCTCATGCTGCCAAAATTGCGCTTATAATAACACAGTACGTGGGATTAATGCTATAGGAACGCCTAATAGGACTTTTAACTCCTTATAAAAATATTATATTAATATCTTTTGAACCCAGTAAGATATAGAAAAGAAGCATTCACGAAAATTTATGTTAAAATTCCTGTTTCAATCTCTGAAATTTTCATTGAAATCTGTTAAGCCTTTTCGGAGCATAAACTTCCAAGAGTATAGGCAAACTTGCACTCACTTTGTGGAGATTTGAATGCGTGTACGCCAAGAAATCTTTCCCGTAGAATATTTTATATTAATATTTATTTTTATATTATATGATATTATTATCCTCTGCAATATATCGAAATAAAACATGCACGAATATTTAAGTTAAATCTCCTGTTTTAAAATTCTTGAATTTGGATTTAAAACGGTTTAACCGTTTCGGGGCCTATTGAAGACAATCTTCCAAACAGACAGACAGACACTTCAATTTTATATTTTGGTTGAGATTTAGTTATTATTAATACAATGTTACAACCATCTTTGAGGGCTTGTTCAGGTAACTAAAAACTAAAGTCATAAAATCAATATTAATTTTTAATACATAAAGTTATGTTAAAATAAGTAGAAATAAAAAGTAGCGCCAAATATGTCAGAAAACTAATTTAATTAACTTTTCCTTATTACAAATACAATGTTTCATCCATCTTTCGGGACTTCTTCAGGTAACTAGACACAAAAATTATAAAATCAATATCGGTTAACAAAGCTGGATAATTTTGATCTATAAACGAATATTATATTTAAAGTCAATGGAAAACTCGTAGCTACTGTGATGCGATAGCAGAGACATTTCGCGGCACGCTTTGTCCCGGCATACTTATATGACACGTTTGGCCTTTATAGTAAACTTTTTCGTAAGGATTTTAGTATTATACATAATTTTGAAGCCGAAAGAAGCTGATTGAAATAACGGCCGTTGAAAAATATGGTTGCAAAATATCGGTAATACTATCAAGATTAAAAAAATAGATAAAAATAGCTTCTAAACTGAATGGAATTCGTGAAAGTTTTCCTATCTGAGGTTGCCATTACTATAAGCATCATAATTCGAAGCCCCATTCGTTCTCATAAACCTTTTTCGACAGAATAATTGTATCATGTATATGAGTGTTATTTAACGTTATCGCCATTTACGATACCATGTATAATGGGATAATCGTGGCTATAAATCTTTGGCAAACTGAATGGACCGGAGCCAAGCTAGTTCCAAATCAATATCTACGTCCATTCGTCTATCGGATATTTGCAGTTCCATCTAACGAGCGTGGTGTTAGATTTGCCTTCACTGTGGCGAGGACGAGAAACTAAAAGTTGCTCGTTTTCCTCTCGCATCTCATTCACTGGAAATTAAAACTGCTCCCAAGGAGGGATAAAGAGTTCGTTTAGTGCAGCATACATAATATTTATTGTTTTGTTTAAGGTGGTTGAAGGTTTATTGAAGAAGTCGCGTGGCTATTTTGTGTTGCTGAGACCATTTTTCGCTTGACAAAGATAATAAGTTTTGCTAGCAGTCGACTCTGCCATATTGTGAGGTTTACTCATGGCTATGCCGTGTGTGTTTGGTCGAGAAGTTATGGTGCGTGACGCACTCTTCCTCCCCGCCCTCACTCCGCTTACCGTTAACGCCACTGTGTTCACAATGGTACGTGCTCTTGTTCACACAATGGAGATAAAACAACACTTTGCTTCCTGAACAATACCGCAGGATGTTTGTCGAACTGCGTTAACACCATGGAAGTTAGTCTTTCCCTCTCTCTCGTTCTGTGAACCTCCGGTCTTATTCTAGATAACCCCCGGACACGAAATTCAGATGCTTGTACAAGCTATCGTGAAGATTAAAGCATAATACACGGATCAGAAGGGAGACTTACCAGTTTAGTAATTCTGCAGCACTATACAAAGTTCTTTCTGCCACAAAACACGTCTAATAAAAATATTTGTACGTTCAGATCTGCGGGATTTATTTCCAAAATCCCAGTTATAATCTTCCGATTTCCCGTAGGAATATTGTGAAAATTCATTACTTTATTAAATATATATATAAAGGCACCAAAAATAATCGATCTTTTGTAAAGGTGAAAAATTATTGTGGCAGTATTGATCTTTCGGTGGAACGGAAAATAGTCACTTCATAAGCAATTGTTTACATCCCCATCACTTCACAAGACGTAAAACTAAAAAAACAGTCACCAGTCATCGACGTTTCGCAAAAATGGCAAGCAACGCAAGATGATCCTGCTCATTCTGACTGTCTGCAATCCCGAATATCAAAATATATTTTCCAAACTGCTTCCTTATAAAATAATCCATTTCAACCTCAGTATCAAAATACGTGTCGTGCTCCGAATTACAATAACATTCATTTAATTACATATGCGAATGTAGTTTTTTTGCTCTCCAATCCAAGACTAATTTCATTTCTAATATGAAAACTCGTCCCTCAGTAACTAGATGTTTTAACATCGCTCCCGTATCTACAATTACACTAATTAAGGTATATATTCGACTCCCTCAGTCATAAATATTACTCCGTTGATCTCCAAATCTCCAAATTGTAAAATATACACATAACACCCTTTTCGATTGACGATTAATCGATTCTCAACAAGAGCTTGGAAAAATATCTTCGTTGAAAAGAGATGAATGGTTCAAACATTTTACAAACAAAATTTGATACTCCTGTGACTTGAATCGTTTAAGTGGGAAATGGGGCTGTGGTCCCTTGGTTATGTATCATTAATAAACAGAATATGTCTATTCGTTGTTCAAATGTGACCAGCACCGAAGTGACGTGTCTTGAGTTACTGTCCCACGGCTGTTGTTATACGGTTATACAGGCATATTGCCAGCAGCGCCTTCTATATGTGACGCAAATTTCATGAAAATCTATCTAGCCATTTTTTGCATGATATTGGAGAAATTTATGCCGAAACATCAAAAGTGGCATTTTCAAACGGATAAATCGCTATGAAGGTGTAAAGGAATCGCAATGAAATTTTGTATGTATATTGCCGGCAGCCCTCTTTTAAATTCAATCTTAATCCTTTTTCTTGTATTATTAGACGATTTCTGTGGGGTTAAATCATAAATTTAAGTAAGGAAATGTTACTCACCAGGCAGCTTACAGGTAACAACATTACCATGGGAATTTTAGGGGAAGCGATAAGTCGGCGTTTTTTAGGACTTACCTAAAACAAAGAAAACATAAATATATTTATTATTGTCGTGATATTATCTTGCAGAATTTACAATAGACAGAGGAATTTTTTTGACGATACATATCTTATTTTCAACCAACTCATTTAGTCAATTTTTAAATTAAATATTCCAATGGTTGTCCTTTGAAACGGAGAAAGTTGAGCAATTCCGCGTGGCCTCTGAGGAAGTTTGGTCGTATTAAATTGAAGTACAACTTTGGGAGGCCATTAAAAGTAAACCCTGGAGGGTGTTTGGGATGTGCCAGGGGCATCGCCACCCCTCACGTTCCCGTACTTCCACATTATAAAGTCAGGTAAATTTAAACGGACTCGAGTAGCATCAACTAATAAGCGACGTAAAATGTTATGGCTCCAATAAACCTCCGTTAAATTGTCTGTCCCCAGGGTCGTAAAAATTAAGTTTTCGTGTCCGCCTCGCTTCAATCTATTTAAGCTTAAGATGTTAAAACACTTTCTTTGCGGTCACAAAAAAGTCTCTAAAGTAGCTAATCTTTTCTAAATGTTGTGTGGGTGCTGTTTAACATCTATTTATTGATGTAAATGACAATCAATAAATAAGAATGTATAAAAAATATTCAGTACAAAATGTAGGTTAGTTCTGCAGATTAAATAAAATAAAAAGAAACCACCATTAGTTATCAGTTTTGAGTTTGTAAATTCAGGAACTTTCGGCCTAGGCCATTTCCAACTGTAAGATATAAACAATATAAATACACAAAGTTTTTAATAATTTCAAGAACAGTTACATGTATCTGACAAGTATTAATTTTCCTGTATATTTTAACGATAATGTCATATAAAATTTTTTGAATTGATATATGATGTATAATTCGCATAATTTTTGTTAAATAAATTGTATTTTATTTTATTATTGGATAAATTTTAAATAAACCATATTATTGACCTAATTTTAAGTTATGATTAATACTTGACTCGAGTAGTATTTTACGCATGGTTAACGAATAATCTTTAATTTAAATTTGACTCTGGGGATATAAATACGTGTACCACTCTCATATTACGTATGGTAAAAAAATTATGTGAGATAATTATTGAAACATACAGGTAAATTAATGTATGTCAGATGCATGTAACTATTGATGTTCTTAATAATTTCTTATTAACAACTGTGTTTATTTATATGTGTGTTTATATCTGACAGTTGAAAATGGCCTATGCCATTTCTGAATTTTAAAATATATTGAACGGACAACTTATGAAGGTTTCTTTTTATTTAATTATCCTTTGATTAAAGTTGTTTTATTTGAATTTAATTCTGATTAAATTTTATTGTACAAAAATATTGTGATAGTTTATTATAACCTGAAATAATGTTAATAATTACAATTATCTAACATATTTCAGTTTTATAAATTGGCCACACACTAAAAAATTTAATGAGGTAATAGAAAATGCACAACGATACAGCGTTTCGTTCTTTTAATCTAAATGAATTTGGACTATTTCAATCGTTTTTGTGCATTGTTAATTTCTACTATTAACAACAGTAAGCTTGATGTTGTATATGTATATATAATTGAAATAAAATTTACAAACCCGACGTTTCGTCACCATGTTTGGGGCCTTCCGTGCCGTGTTGGTAGACTTGCTGTTTTGCTTAAAAATTAATCCGCCCCAGGTCGTCGTGGACGGATCAAGTTCTCCATGACCGCATTCCTCGCGACTTTTGGGAGCTCGAACTCGTAGGACATCTCGCCACAAACATGAGAAACCCAATCCACCGACCCAACCTTGATGGCTTCATTCGAGTATCACTCCGCGGATCGACGTGGTTGTGATTCATTCCGCTTTATACTATGAAAAGAACGCCAGCTTTCCGAGAAATGGAAGCAAGCCACGTGACGAATTCTGTCAAGTCCGCATGGAACGTACTTCGTAAGAATTTAATCTGATAAGATAAACAGACAAAAATTTATTTAGCAGGCAGTGACCTTCCTTCCTAAACTATTATGAAAATCAATTCAATAATATTGCAGGCGGTAGATAAATTTCACTGTCATTATAATTATTTTAACTACTTCTAGAGCTTTCGATTATAATTATATATATACATATAGTTCTCTTTATGATAATCGTACAAAGAAGAAAAAATTCAATAACATTAAAAGGATTAAGAAATTTTAATAGAAGATTATTTCCAAGATTATAGAAAGCTTCATAATCCGTAGTAACCAACTCATTAACAGACGATTTATTAAAGTTCCAAAAAATTATATCATCACAATGATTTATTATCAGCTCAACGTTTCAATACTTCCTTCTACCGTCTTCAGGCTGTGGTCCGACTGAAAGTTTTGTCCTAATGTTACGAAATTTTCCTCAGTATTGTAGCGCAGTAGGACCCTCCCCAATTTTATTCGAATTTATGGAATTTTGAATGATGTAAACAATTAAATTATTAAAAAATACCACATAATCATTTACAGCATGGCTATGAAATTTACTTGATAGGTTGTAGCGCGATAGTTTTATTATATTATTTCACAATATAAAGTTATTGAGGATTGGGAACTTGAAATTGGCGTCAGCATGTCGCTGCTAATCCCCTGGGATGGCTTTTGAGCATGACCTGGGAATTCTGTAAACAAGGTCCCGTGGGAATCGAGACCTACGAACGATACGAAATATTTAAATAGCACGTGGTTGTCTAAACCTATGAAGTTTCGTGGTCTAAAGAAAATCGATGCATCTTCACACAGCGGTGAGGGGCGTGAATAGATCACTCGGCTCTTGGAACTTGAAGGAGACGGATGGAAACCGACGCTTGGTCCCGGACTTATGTTAAGAGGTCAACAGTCGACGCTGAAGAAGGCGCCCTACAGAGAAGCTGGCGGAGAGGCGACGCCACACTACAAAGGAGGTACGCTGTCAGGTTTCCCATCCTTGACGTCTAGGGAAGGTATTTTAATTTTAATCAACACACCACCCTACAAGGTTTTATAATATTCATGATAATGCTAATAAAAATATTTTATTACTAAAAACAAACATTAAAATTAAGTATTGAATGAAATAAATATATTGTACAAATATATAATATTTTTATAATTTTTTGAACATTGATTAAAACATTTTAATAAAATCTAAATGTAAATTAGTATAAATTAACTTTCTCAATATTGATTCACAGATTACATCAACGAAAATCAAGACAAATTTCTAGGTCACCCTGCAAAGAGATAATTGGAGCCTAATTCAGTTGAATGTAAGTCTGAACAATAACTTTCATAAATTATCCTGAATTTCTGTGTTGAAGCCTGTTTTTTATTCCTATCTGAATTGTCGTTTCATTATTCGTAGAAATTTTAATTCTTAAATTTTATAAAAATTATAGAATTAAGTAAATATTTTTGCTAAAAAAATTAGTCCCAATACGTTTATTATTTTAATTTATTTTAAATCTTTTAAACGTGTTTGTTATAATTAAACGTATCAGTGAAAAAAATGTATAGAAATTTATAAATATCTTTGATTATAATTTTATTTCAACTTTAAGACTCCATTCCATTTGAGAGAGATAAGGGAAGAGTTTGAGAGGGGAACGGGAGGGGAGAAGGAGAAAAGGATGAAATAGGGAGTGAAGGATGGGGAGACGTAGGATTGGTTAGGGAGGATGGGGGAGGGAGGGAAGGCAAAAAATGGGATAGGGAGGGAGGAAGTGGGAGAGAAGGAGGTCAAGGGTGAGAGAGGTATGGGGAAAAGAGAAGTATTTTCATCACAGATTAAGTAAGAGATTGCGAAACCAAAGATGATCCCTTTTTAAATATCTTTTTAATTATTTCATTTCTCTAATATTTACTTTTTTCTCAAAAGAAAACTGCAGTAATATCTAAATAAATTTCTAATATAAGAACACATACTTTAATGTATAACTTAAATAAGTGATAAATGTTGTACATAAAATTTAAATTCTTTGTGCTGTCAGTAGACATATATTCGAATAATTCAGAGAGAGAAGAATTGCATCCAATTGAAGCTCAGTGATTGGTCATAAAGTTGAATTTAAAAAATGAGAATGGAAAAATTTATTTAGTAAGGAGTTCATGTATTATTATGACATTATGAAATTATCCTCGTTGTCTGAAGTCATATTGCTGATTCATATTTCCATCATTTAACATCCTATTTTGTTAGTTCCACTCAAATCATCTCCGTGAAACTGACATAAATGTCGAATACTATTTACCTTCGGATTAGTGATCGTTCATGTTTCGAAACATGCTTATTAATGGTGAACGCATTGCAAGCGGTGGAAATCCTCGGAGTCAACATGACCTGGAACGGATTTGTACGAGCTGAGTTCCAATTAATCTAGTTAATAGGATGCTGCATTTAATTGAACCGTTTCTTATCAGTCTAACCAAATTGCTCCAATAAAGATATCCCAGCAAAGAACGGGAAGGGAAAAAGAGAACTCAATCATGGCAAAGTGCTGCAATTACCCAATTCACATCGCAGGCAGAAAAGCCACTTTTGCAAAGTGAGACGAAGATTGTTTCTCCAAGTAAGGGGGGAGGGTGCCGGTTGTAAAACGAGTAGGAGAATATCAAATTTTTCTATCTAAGAGGTTCAGATTTTACTCACGGTTCTTCCATTGTATTACCTTACATTATTATATATTTATTAAAAGATTCACCGAGAATAAGGACAAGACAGTGTTCTGTTAGGTAATGGTGACGTGAAGAGTCCTAATGAGAATGGTGACAGGTACTCAGTTGAAAATTAAAAATTCCCGTGTTGATGTAGACGGCACTGGCACAGTCCGTTCCATGTTCTTGTTCCGTTCACAATGACGCGTTTCTCTTTATGACCCATGCATGTATGGTTGGTTGCTGATGTCTCAGTTTCCGATAAGGTATGAGTTTCTTGAGTAAAAAGCATATTAAATCAAATCCCTAATTACAGATCGCCTCAAATATTGTAATCCCTATACTTTACACTCTTTTTTTGCACCATAATTTTTTTCCAGTATTCAAGAAAATACATATATCTCTAATTCATTTTTTTATTGTATAAAAAACCGAGGTGAGATTTGACACTTCTCCAATAAAATTTATAACAGTATTTTTTTTAGTGACCATTATGTGATAAATGTTTAGTTTCAATCTAATATCACTGCAAATAATTTAGGAACAGATAAATCAATTTCTTTAGCTTTGGGTACTCTGAATTTTTCGTTTTTCGGAACATTTGATTCCTTTTACGTGATAAAATTCGCGTATTGTCACAATGGACGTAACTCGTTTGTCTTTAATTTACTGTAGCATCCTTAGATGAGAATGACGTAATTAGTCAAGTGATTGACTTTTAGACGCGTTAAACTAGGAGAGCTGTAGCGAATAATCTCCGAATTTTGTTCGTCATTCCTAGTAATTTTCAGTATAAATAATGTTATGTAAAAGTATCCTTAAAATATTTACAACCTTAAGATACGTTAGATAAGATTTCCCTTATAATTTGACTGACGACCGGTTTGTGAATATAAATTTCTATATTCAATGCATATTACAGCCCAGAAAAAAAGAAAGCAGAAATCAAGAAAGGGAGGAAGACAAGGATTTAGTTTGTAGAACATGCTGTTTAACAGAACAGGCGATTAAGAAAGTTAAAACCTTACGCTTACGCTTTGCCAATGATATTGTAGTATTAGGGGGGTCAGAATAAGACTTGGAAACCATAATAAATAGCATGAACGTGGTCCTTAAGAAACAGTTCAATATTAAGATTATTAGAGGGAAAACCAAGGTAATGGAGTGTAGTATGGGGAACAGTGGAATAACAAAGGATGTTAGATTGGGAAAGGATATTTTGATGGAAGTTAAGGAATTCTGCTACTTGGGAAATGAAATAACTAGGGATGAAGAGTAGGATAGCACAGGCAAGGAAGGCTTTAGAAAAAAGAGGATTTACTTACGAGTAACATAAGTGTGAATATTAGGAAACCATTGCTAGAAATGTTCGTATGGATTGTGGCGTTATATGTGTGTGAAACGTGGACGGTAGGAGTTTCAGAAAGAAAAAGAATAGAAGCCTTAGAAATGTGGTGCTATAGGTGAATGCTGAAAATGAGATGGGTGGATAGAATCAGTAACGAGGAAGTTATGAACAGAATAGAGGAAGAGCGAAGAATATGGAGGAACCACAACAATAATAGCCATGAGTCAAACGCTCGGCTAATCACGACAACGCTCGGCTTTACCTTCGTCAAAGAAACCACACTGCAGAGTACACTTGAAACAAGTTATATTACCTAATGTTTATTACTTACTTTGAAGTAATTGAAGTACTTCTAAAGAGTTACTTAACACTTTTCGCCTATCAAAGTTCATCATTATTATAGTGAATTTATCACTTTCAGTTTGACTGGCTGTGATTTTCAAAGCATTTTTCGTTAGTGGTAACTTAAAGTAGGTGTCAGGTTAGATATACGGAAAAGTTAGAGTAAAATGAACAGGAACAGACATCTGCCAGAAAGACAGCGAGGACCAATTCCCTGCTACGACGAAATTACATTTCCAGCGTTGTAACGGGCCTGGATATTTTGCTGAGCGAAGCGCTACGTCACGCTGCATTCAACATCGTTACCGCTGTCACTGTTATTTTCACCTGGAGGTACTGTAACGGAAATGACGACCTGGGAGAGCAATATCGCCGTCGAAACTGTCGTCGAAACGAATGGTCAATGGCTGTGGTGGCAACCATCAGGGAATTGCACTGTTTCTAAAATCCCTCAGTTCACATTGCCTTGTATTGTCTAACATATCTCCCTTTCAAAAAAGAAAACGAGGAAAATATAAAAAAATAATAAAAGGAACGTATAATACTCTGAAAGTTTTAAACGGAACGACCAAATAATAAAATAACCAACGATTACGATTCGTAGTGAATAAATTAATTAAAACCCGCGTTGTTACGTCATTGTTTCGGCTCGCAGTTGTAATGTAGAACAACTATTTCGGTCAGTGTTGTAGCTTCACTTCGCTCTTAGAGAAGCCGCCAGTCGAAATCAGAAGGCAGTGAAAGCGAGTTTCATGAAGTTACACAACTCGAATGCTTCGTCCCTTTGTCGACTCCGACGGTCAACTTCGGGAACAAGGAGGAGTCCCGTAGGACGTTTAAACTACGAATTGTACGATTCTGGTAGTAAATCGGATTTTATTTTTATCCTCAGGAGTCTTTTCTGCGACGTGACGTACTGTGTTCACTAAAACTGTTTCGTGAGGCATTAGAAAAGAATTTTACAAGCACCTAGGCACACTCCAACGGTACTCTCATTATCTTAAAGAAACGTGAAAATGCTAAGTAGAACTTGTCCTGCAGGCTCTCCGGTAGAACAAGCTGGTCTAATGCAAGGTCAAAGCCAACACACAATTTTTCAATCTAAATAGAAAATTGTAGTTTTATTCTTTGTTTTAGTGAGATACAACTGAGATGTTGCAATCAGCATCACTCCCAGGTTCGGTCTTCATCAGGTTACCAGAACACTCTGTTTTGCAAAAATATAAAAAAAGATACATTGGAACTAGAGCATGTCACAAATAATGTACCCTCTTCCAAAAAGGATCTTTTTTATTTTCAAACAGTGAATAAACAATTTTCACCAAAGGTAAATTCAAGACGAAGGGTTCGAATTCGTGGCACACAAGTCTTAGAACTGAAAGCTGTTTATAAATAACCGAATGAGTTTAAACGAGGTCTGGCATCCTAAACGTAATTTACCAAAGGCGGCCAAATATGGCGCTTTGGACGATTGAAAGTGGCGCATCGCATCTTTGAGCCTGTTTGTATTTCGGACGAGAAGTACCGTTACATTGTTGTACAATAAATAAATACAATGCATGGCCAAAAAATAGAAGAATTTAATAACAGTGCTTCCTGTAATCAGAGAAAACAAACAATTCCAAGTTCCAAGGTTGGCTACCCCTGTAATATACAAAGTGGAGAAGAATACGCAAAATCCCACGGCATCAGTGGCCGGCGAGTCAAATGTTTCAAAATCGTTGAAGCCACAGTCCTTCACGATTAAATAGTTACAATATTTTACAAATGTATGAATTACCACAAATATCGACAAGAACGGTGCCACGATTGCAAGCAGTAAACGCAATCGCCTGCTCGACTCGGTGGCCGCTGGAACTCTTTTTCGTCGCATTTTCAATGGAACATGGATCTAACACTGCACAAGATAATTATTCTAAAATCACGAGTGAAATTATAATAAAAAAATTGATTTTTTAAAAAGTTTTAAGCATAATATTCAAATCAATTAATTATTTAAGTAAATCAATATTTAATTAAGACATTCATTTATTTTAAATTTAACGAAGTTTGGAATAAATATCAGAAGAAGTCCGAAAAAGAGTAAGAATTTTTTTTATTTGAGATAAAATTTTCATCTTACTATTAATTAATTTATTAATTGGTCATAATTCATTGTTGTTTATTTAGGATACAGACGAACAGTAACTAAAGATTGGTTCGTCGTTACTTATCCTACAAATGAAGTTAATACCTTTGTCCAAGTTGAAAGCGATTGTATGATCCGTAAAGCCACTCATATGATGATCCATTGAGGACGCTCATTGTAGGTTGAGAGAGCTTGACTAGGGGGTTGTGTGTGAGAGTATTGGTGTCAACTTGCTGACAACGAATCGCAGCAGCTATGCGGTAATTTAGGAAGGAAGAGTGTTGCTGTTTGTGGAGGAAGGGGGAGCATTGAGATTAGAGACCCGTGGTGACGCCCTTTGTCCCAGTTCATCAATTGGGGACGACGCGTTCCAGAGGTGACCCGGACAAAGCGCATATGCCCTGGAATTATCCAATGTTCGTAACGAACGGACAAGAGTGCGCAATTACCAAGCATTCAGATAGCAGGTGCGAATCACAAGCTCCAATGCATGCAGAATATAACCGAGGGGAAAACGGCTCAAACTACAATACTGATGGGACTAATTTTCCGTGCAACGTACAAATACACGAGGAATATTATTCTGGTAGTTTTATCACATCAACTATAAAAGGTTACCATTATTTGGAATCTGGAAATCAGAATTTTTTATTTCGCGTCGATTTTTATTCTTGCATTACTTCCCTAAAATTCATGAATAACAGTTTCAACTTCCCATGTAGGATAAAGTCTCTGTGACATGGAATTTTATAATATAGCAGGATTCGGAGCGTGACTGCTTCCTCACTCGCTCGTAGCTCCATAAGCGACAATATAAAATCAGCACTGTTTGAATCCCATAAAATCATTCTTAAACCAACAAAAGGTAATAACTATTGTTACAGATATGTAATGTACAACTATAAATTTATAAGGAATATTAAAAAATGTGTCTATGTTTTAAAATAAATATTGCCAGTTAGATATGAACTTTATACAAACATATTTCTCAAACAGAAGTTAAAGATAAACTTTTTTATTGAAAACTGTTGGCGGAGAATATACATTATTTTTCCTTGGATCTAAATTCTTAATATAAGATATTTTCTATATGAATTGTCAAATATGCCCGCAAACAAATTTAATCAATATAAACACGAGGTTTCATCCAATTTTGTATACTTCTTCATGTAACCGCAGCCGTCGCTGGAGACAAAAAATTTCTCACAGAGTAAATATTTCATCCGTTTAAAAATTTACCTGAAGTCAACAAAGTTGGATGAAACGTTGTATTTGTATTAATTAAATTGCCATATTTTTATTTAGTAACTTACTTAATGTCAGAAAAATTATTTTTATATTTTTTATACCCTTGGACCGAGAGAAATATAAAAATGAAACTATCTCATTACACTATTTAAATGTCATCAATTTCATTTCATGATAAAACATTTTAATACGGTATTTAAACTTTTCGATAGAAAGGTAAATTCTTAAATTATCCCCAGTATATTTTTTAAGATTTCGTCACAAAGTTTTTGATTGAAAAATAATATGTTTTAAACTACCTCCTTGGATACATTGAGCTTTTATTTACTTTTATAGAAAATCCTAAAATTTGGCAGAAACTTCGTGCCGAAAGCATAAAAAATTGTTTTGGTTAACCCTAGCATTTATAATTAATTTTATATCAAAATATTTAAACAATGTTTTAAAATGTTTTATCATGAATTGAAATTAGTATCATTTAAATAATTTGATGAGATAGGGTTTCATTTTTTATATTTCATTCGGTCCAAGTCTAAAAAATATCTTATTTTCAGCATTTAGAGCCAAGGAAGAGCAAGCAAAAGCATTTTTAACTTCGTTTTGAGAAATTTGTTGATATAAACTTCGTGTTTAACTGGTAATATTTACAGTACATAGTCTCTTTTGTTAATCTTATTTATTATTGTGCATTATGTTTTTGAAAAAGCTTAGTTATTTGGTAAGTAAATAATTCAATCTCTCTTTGATGCTTTAAGGTAAATTTTATGGGATTCAAATAGCCTTGTTCTGCACTGCTGCTTATGGAGCTGTCACTCTATGTATATTATAATGCTCTTTGTTCTAAGCCATTTTTTTGTGTATTTCGAATAGTAACTTCTTACAAGCGGTAATGACTCTTGTCAGACGCGTATTTATCCGTCGTATTTATCTATCCGTTAATTACTGCTGTATTAGAATGAGTAGATTTAATGTGAAATTTCTGTTGAGAATGAGCGTAAGAGATTGTTTTTAAAATTTTTAATATAAATAATGTGGTCAAAATAGACTAAACATATTATTGAGAACTTATATGTACGTAAGACATTTCCTCGGCGTTTTGGCGGAATCAACGAAATCATTGATATGAGTTGACTGTTGTGCCTCATACTGGATATTTTAAGTAGAATTATTTGACTTTATGAGTTATTTCAGAGTCTATGTGATACCAATTTTCATAATCCATAATTTTGGCATTATTTATTATTTCATTGATGAAATAAGTGTTTTGAGATGTCCTCACACTTCGCAGGACTTCTGGATAAGGGAATAAAAATGAAAACTGCCAAGAATGTCGTGTTTTCGTCACGTACGTACATGTGTGTGCAAATAAACCGTGTTCTGGACCTTATCCGTCCCCTTTGGGGGAAAGAGAAAGATTACGTCAACAGACCGCCCACGGGGGCGTTCGAGCCATTCCGTTGCGTTCACTGCGCCGGTCCAATTTCGCTCTACCGAAGGGAATCAATTACGGCTGCGTAAACAGACGACCACGTTCTCGTCACAGGACTAACAAACAGGTGGGCGAAGCCTCGCAACGCTCATTCAAGACCTTTGACGGCCTCCGAAATGTACCCGAGGACAGATACACGTAATAAGGTTTATTTGAAATTCAATATATCCATTTCCCCATCTCCGAATATAAAATTACTTCACAGCAAATACCAACCATATCATACTTCTATTTTTAAGAAGAACCCTCAAGACGTTTCGTGTACCCAATCAGAAAAGAGGATATGGCACGACATTGAATAATTATTTGCATCTATACAGTTTACATTAATAATTAAATAAAAAAACAGAAAATTGAATTATAGTTTAATTAATTTAATAATGTGGATCATGTGGTTTATAAATAAATATTTTAAACTGTAGATACAGTGCAACAATATTAACTGATAGGCAAAGACTGTGAAAAGAGCTGGGGATCAAAGATAAATTTTATGAATTAATAAAAATGAATCTAGATTATATATCAGGGTTTAAAATATGTAAATGTTTTAAATTATAATTGAAACATTCTAATCCACGTTATATAATCTAAAATTAATAATATTTATGATTGTTATTTCAGATATTTGACTATCGGAAAATAATTTAGTACATCTATTCCTAAGGTGGGCAACCCCTGACCCGCAGGCCACATCCGGTTCTCGTGCAAGATTTTTCCGGCCCGTTACTAAATTTCTCTGTTGTATATTAATAGGGTCCGACGCATTTCCAAAGATGTATACTTAATTATATTTAAAATGTTGTACCTCTTCGGCAGTACTTATTGTTGATTATCGATACCGATTTGAATGCTCCTTACGCGTAGCAACAGCATTACTTTCCCCAAATACTGAACTTCTATCAAAAGAAAGGCTTCGAAAGTCTCTCATTACTTCGAGTTGTAACACTTATTTTATTATATGTACGTAAGACCAACACTATGTACACATACAAATATGTACCTTCTGCTCCTTGTTTGTTTTCGTGATTGATCTGATGTCACCCTATTCAGCGCAAGCCTTTACATCTATACATAACTACCACAGGTTTTCCACAAGATTTCAATAAAAATGTTAAATATTAGAAGAGGAATTATCGTGAAGGAAAATAAGATTTTCTTTTGTTTTTTTCTCAGGGTTATTATAGAATTTACCTCCTAAAGTTTATTGTATTATATTTACAATTTCCTCTTTAAAACATTTCAAATTTATGTTACATTGATCAAAACGAACGGTCATTAAAAATCTGTATTCATGAAAGTGAAATAACTGTAAATTTGATTCACAAAAATATTCAGGCTAGTCCAACAATAATTTTATTTTTTCTATTGAACGTAATCTTGAGATTTATTGGTGCCCACCAATTTAAAATATATACTCTAAATTCATAAATATATTTACGTCAGAAGTAATTTCGGTGTCTTTTTCGATCACATCGAAATTTTCTTTCATTTTTAATCTCTTGACGTTAATAATAAAAAAATTATCCTTCAGTTTTACTATATTCGTCATACTGTATTTTTGTTGTATTTTTATATTTAAAAAACACATCTGATGAGGTAACAAATTTAAGAAACGCAAATAAAACTTAAATAAAAAATACTCTGGTATTTGGTTGACTCTGTTGGTTTGTCACAGATGAATGACAAACATGGGTGACATTGAAAGTAAATATACAAGGCGGAGGTGTCGGGAGAAAGTGTAGTTTGCACCTGGCGTTAAGGACACGCAATTACACAGCGAGGTAGATAACGCAGCAGCAGCAGCGGCGGCGGCTCATTAGCAAGGGCAGCATTTCTCAAAGCCTCCTCTAACGAGTGGGAAGGCTCGCGTGTCAGAGCCGTCATAGTAATCTCCTTCCTGCAGACCTCTTCCGTGGCTTTTTGGAGCCCTCAGGGCCGATCTAATTTGCTGACACATTTGTCCGACTGTCGCTCCAGGAAAGAGCGTCTCCCCGCATATCCTGCAGCCTCGCTTTTGGCGCAGAAAAATAATCCTAGCAGAAACATCTGTCATCATACTTCCGTACTTTCTACAAAGACAGCTGGAGGCGCTTTACTTCTTACTCTCGTTGCGGGCGGAGTGCATTTCCAACAGGTCAAAAACTCGGGTGTGGGTACCGTACGCAACTTGAGCATATAAATTTCCGCAACTCGCGAGCCGGTCGGGTGGAGAAGTGTCTCGGAGCAATCCTTGGCTAAATCCACTCGGCCAGTTTTCAACAGTCGCGTGAGCACCTTTGGTGAGGAGCCCCTCGGGGCTCTGTACACCACTTTAAGCGCATTCGCCCCCTCTTCTGGCATACACGGGGTCAGGTGCTGGGCCCTTTCCCAGTCTTCCTATGAATCATAACTATCAACCTGTACGTAATGGCAAAATGGAGCCTATCACGAGTATCAGTACTCCCATATTCAGTAGAAATGGATAATTACTAAGAATGTCAACCGCATTCCTTTCATGATTAAGACATGTTAGTTTCTTATTTCAGAATATTTAGGAGCAGCAAAGATTTTCCGTTTTATGGACACCGGTCAAATATTAGTAATTAATAGAGAAACTCCAGAAAGCCTGAAATCCCTATATTTCTATAGCTCTGAGTAAGGCTCGGGGCGCATCGGCTGCGCTCGGCTTTAGCTTCTTCAAAGAAACCGCGGTTGGCCTCACACACGTTCAATTTGGTTCTAGAAAATTGATCAAAATACGTGAAAACTTTATTGACGTATGTCCAGCCGTTTTTGCGCATGACACATTCAAACACGCCGAAAAATAGCCTGGACAGAGAGTTACTTAAAGCAAATATTCAAATTTCCAACTCTGACGTCGTCTTACGATGCCAACTTAACGCAAGCGGCTTCCATCTGTGATTCTTTGTATTACATTCAAGGGTTACGAGTCGTAAGCAGCGGAGTATAAAAGTGGTGAAACTAGAGCATCAACAGATAAAATGCCACAATGTTGCTTACGGATCAAGATTTCACAGCGATGGAGGTGGACGATAAAAAACAACTACGTTGGGTTGCAAATCGCTGCGTCGCGGCTGGAGACGACGACGACGACTCCCGGAACACGCCAGAGACGCAAGTTTCGTTTACGAGCACCCATAAAGGAGCGATGATAAATAAGATCGTGATTTGGGAGTCTGCGTGGGCGAGGAGGAGAGGAGAGGGGGGATTTCTAATACGCTCTAACCCGGCGTTTTTATAGCGGAGAGCGGGGACGCGACGCTAATGGTGCGCGGCTCTTCACCGCCCATTAAAGGTGAACCTACCGAGGTAAACAACGACGGAAGCTTCCTGTTGACTCGCAGCCTGCTTCAAAGGCAGTTCTGGCTGATTTTGTAACCAGAGGACGTCCATATGGCAAACTTCGGTACCTCTGAGCCGGAGAAAAGAAAAGATGCCGAACTTCCTCAATGACCAACCTCGTATTCATTTAAAAAATCCTCCTTCTTATACGCAAAATTGTAATTTAATAAGAAACCCCAGACGTGTTAATTAAATAATAAAATTTGGAGAGGTTAAGATGAGGTGTATCAAGAATGAAAACAATTATGTCAAGGTCTGGTGACCCAAACATAAGTAAATTAGATTATTCTGCATACTTTCACTCTTTTATGACAGAGAGTATAATATTATTGGGTAATACATCAGGGAAAGTCAAAGTTTTTAATCTACAAAAAAAGTTGTCAGAATATTATGTCAGGTTCCATCTAAAACTTCATGCAGGGGGATCTTCAACAGAATGGTAATACTTACTCTTACTTCTTAATATATTCAGTCACTGTTATTCGTGATTAACAAGTCACCTAATCACAAAAAACTCAGCTGTGAATGGTTTTAATACCAGATATAAATATAATTTTCACTATAACAAAAAAAGAGTGCTCATAGAAATTCTAGTAGCATATTTAATAAAATTCCAGCCTCCATTAAACCGTTATAAAAATACAAACAAATTAAAAAATGAACTAACCGTTTATAGATTGTTAACTCAATTCCTGAGTTCCATCCAATTGATAATATTTATTCGAACCAATTTGTCATCCTGGAAATCAACTAGCAGAGCAAGGATCTCTTTAATCTCAGAAGTCTGTACCTAATATTCTTCCTATTTTTCAACCATTACTCATCAATACTCGACGTTCAAGAGTTTGATAATATGCGTAAAATTTCAGTTAATTTGTAAACATAATTCATTATCGATGCGTTTATTTCTTCTTTCTGAACATGAGAAACTTCTCACCATTTTTATAAATTATTAATAAGTTTCACATTTTAATAACAATCACATTTATTTCTACATTTACAAAACTTTGAATCCGGTATAACCAGTACAATGTTTATTTGCCCTAGAAAACTCTACTCCCACTCTCTTCCCTCTCTCCTCACTCTGATTTACAGCGATATCTCCTACTTATTATTATTCTTTTTCGCCCAATAGAACAAATATGAAGATTTTAAACAAAACCTACAGGGTGCAAAAAACGTCAACAAAAAAGATAATTAATGCCGAATGAATTAATTCAATTACTCGTTCATATACATTTGGTTATTTCACTGTTCCCCATACTACACTCCATTATCTCGGTTTTCTCTCTATTAATCCTCATATTTAACTATTTCTTCATGACCACGTTCATGCCATTTATTGGGGTTTCCAAGTCTTATTCTGATTCCCCTAATACTATAATATCGTCGGCAAAGCGTTTTAACTTGTTTCATCGCCAGTTATATATGTATATATAAATTAAACAGCATGACCGACTGTCTGCATCCCTGTCTCTTCTTGGCCTTCAATTCTAATTACAGATGACTGCCTTCTGTAGTGGTTATGTATAAGCCTTCTTTCTCGATATTTTATTCCTGTGTTCTTCCAAAACCTTAATAGTGTGTTCCAGTTCACATTATCAAACGCTTTTTTTATATCTACAAATGCCATGAACGTAGGCCCGTTTTTTCTTATCCTTTCTTTTAAATTTAGACGCAAAGTCAATATTGCTTCTTTTCTCCCTACATTCTTCCTAAAAATAAATTGTTCTTCTCCTATCTCGAATTGTATTTGACGTTCCATCCTCCTGTGTACTATTTTTGTTAATATTTTGCATGCACGAGATACTAAATTTATTGTACTTGTTGATCGCATCCATCAGCCCCAGTCTTCTTTGGTATGGGTATAATTATGTTGTTACTAAAATCTTCTTATATTAATAATATCAGGTCATTAGCAGACCCGGATTATTAAAAACAGTAAACCAGATCTATTCCGTGGTTGGTTGGAACAGCATAGATCACAGAGCGATGAAATTGAGCGTGAAACCAAAAACAGCTCGGATCATGACCTTCCATCTTTCCTTTCACTTCCTACTGTGAATCAACAACAGTAAGTAGTTCGTGGTAGTCTGTACCTTTCATGAGGCCCGTTGAAGGTTGATCATTACTGGGAGCTAACTAGGAATGTTGGCCACCGAAAATATGCAGGCTCAAGGCTTAGACGACAAACTGATAATCTAGCCTCGGACAACTTTCGTGTTCCACAAAGGCAACAGACTGACTCTATGACAAACGTAAAATCTTGTAGAAAATTAAATTTTTAGATTTCTTTGAGGTGGCATCACTGTAAACTCTTTGATTATAGTCTAGTCTTCGTTCAAAGAACGTTATAAACACATTTGTATCGACGTGTTAATTCAAATAAAATTGTTGATCGCAGGTTAATAGAAAGCGGCATAATTTATTTAACAACCACTAAATAAATACTAACACATCTCTTGCACACTGACACGAATAATCAGATTGTAAACTAATCATGGTTTATGAGGCTACTGTGTCTTCATTCATTTAGAATCTTTCATTATGCAAAACGCTTAAGTTTTGTTTATTGAAAATATTTTTAAGAAAATTAATTATATGACCTAGAGTATACAGAACAAAAAATACAGCCAATTTTCTGCAAAAAATTTAATTAGTTTTTATTTAATTTCATATTTTTCGGTCATTGCCGTCGTTGTTATAATAGTTTTATCTATTCAAAAATTTGTCTGATGAACGTCGTAATTATATTAAATAAATATTAATTAAATTCTTTGCTGGCAAATTGGCTGAATTTTATATTATTGAGGGTAAAAATTATAGACTGTAAACGAACAATTTACTGATTGAAACTATCGTCCTAATTTTCACATACTTATATATTTGGAAAAGAAATGTAATGATCATATTGCAGAAATGTTAGAAATATTCTCTATAACAACATAATTAGGATAATAGGCGTCTACCACCACATTAGGCGTTATTTCTTTCTAGTATATCTTTTTGGGTCCGTTAATTTTATAGCGTTTTTGGCGATTATTTGGGGTATCATTTCAACCCAATCATCGTGATGGTGTTCGGTGCGTCAAATGAGAATAAAGTTAAACAGTCCAGTTTGGTATCGAAATCGGTGCTATGGGAGTCTTTGATTTTGATTCTGACATTTAGAAAGCGAATCAAATTACATTCAGCCCCTAACAGGAGGCGGAATTTTTTATATGTAATAAAGGATCATATTGAGTCAAGTAAATTCTTGAAGTCAATTAGTTTTATAGTGTTTCCCTGACAATATTGGTGTATAAGTTCAACAACTTCCAGCATCAGAGGGATGGGGGTGGAAATGAGTCATATGAAAATACCAGCAAAACCATCGAGTTTGGTGACGAAACCGGGCAATTTCCAGTCATTGTGCTACATTATGACCTTAAATATGCGATTTAAGTAACAGTTCATCCCTTAAGCGGGGGAGAATTCATATTCTGTTACAGTACTGAAAATACTGTCAGCCTTGCTATTGTACCGGGAATATTTTTGATTCTCTCGAGATACTGGGCGCATATTCGAGGTTCGTATTTTCGGTTTCATGTGTTGACCTAAATAAATAATGTACCGGGATAATACAAATGAATAGCCGAGCAGGGGAATAAAAATTGAAACTTACTGTTTGAGTTTCCTGTTTTTCTCGTTAGAGGTGTAATTGTGGCACCGATGCCAGAATTCGTCCAGTGAGTCTCTGCATGCAAGTGTAAGGTAACCCGTTTTCTCTGTGCAAGTTCAGAGCCACCTGCGGACCGTTAGTGAACTTCCTGCGAGGACAATGGTCTCATGCTCAATGAATGTGGGACGATCGCAGCTTGGCGGAATGCCTGTTTCACAAAAACATGACAAAACAATATCAAACTGAGTGTTGCGCAAGACAAGCATGCATTAGTATTGGAAGGTTTTTCATTTCCGGACAATTTCTTTCGAATCAGCTCCGAAGCGGCTCTAGGTATTTCAATGAGGAATTTAACTATATATTTAGATATCTTGAGGGATATTAATACAGATAATTGTAAATTCATTGAATTATTAAAAATCCAATTCCGAGTTATAAGGTTTTCTCTTAGTCGTTCCAATACCGTTCATCTGATTGTTGTGACATTTTTATGTTTTGCACTGATATTTCTAGGATAGGTTTCTGTCGATCTTCTTAAGATTTAGATTTAGGCACCTGTCTGGGGTAAACCCGGTAAACGAACACAGTCATAAACTTGAAACCTGAAAGGCGCCTGAGGATTCTCAGTCCTTGTCTTGATGGATTTTTCAAATCAGCAAAAAAAAACAGGTCAGCCAATATGGTTGTCCCAATATTCTACAATATATTAATTTTAAATTGACTGTATTCATTAAATTGTTTAGGATTATCTTGGACGTAAATGGTTGCTATTAGACGTTTAAGTAGCCAGGCACTAATCGAGTGTTCAAACTTCATTAACTGGTCAGGAAATATGTAAAGACAAAAATTCAGTAAATGTTGAATTTTTTAAAAATATTTTGTGATCTATATTTACGCAATTATATGCATAACATTGGGAATAATCGTTGAGGTGTTAATCAATCTCGGAGAACAGAAAAGTATATGTCCGAATTGCTTCGTAGAAAGACCACAAAAATTACCTGTAATAGAGATTAATATTTTCGATCTCACGTAAGGAGGAGTAATTTAAAAAATATATATTAATGGTGTCTCTTCCTCTGTCTTTCTCTCACTCACTTTATTGCATTCCGCAAAAAGTTATTATATTCGTGAAGGAATGCGTCCGCAAACAAAAGTCGCAATTACACCGAGCCACAGGCCTGAAAAGTAAATTATTTTGTTGGCGTCGGCTGTTTTATGCGTATTCCCTTGGCCGTGACAAAAATGTAGATGTAAAGTACTGCACTCCTTCGACGTCTGTAAACAGCATGGCTTCTCCCCGCAGATGCAACAAAGCCTATAAATCACTTCAAATGTTTTATTTTGTTACCGTTAGCCTTGCAGTTTCCACTCAAACCTGTGGGATTTTCCCCTTCACGAGACACACATCCGGCGGACATTTTAGCGGTTCACCTTTCAGTTTCATTGAAGTGTTCCCTCGTCACTGAACACTAGACGCTTGCGGAAAAATTGCCATTTTCCTATACTTCCTGAATGACATTATAGATTAGAGTCGGGTGTCGAGGTTGAGCTCGTTCGAAACTTGGCGGTTACTGTCCTAATTCCCGTCAACAAAGTTGTTGGTCGTTGTGACGCTTTCCTGACAACCCGTAAGCGTTTAATTCAGTTACGAAAGCAAATACACTCCATCATTAATTAGTTTGTGTGTCATGGATGGGCGCTTCAGCCCAGAGTGACTGCGGGGCTCACCTGATCATGTCGGGAATGCCTCGCACTCTCTCTGGGTATTTTTTATCAAAGTTCTAGACACCTTCACCTATTTTAGGAGGTATATGTACTGAGGTCAAAGACCTTGGGCATATGGTAAGAGCTGTCCGCTGATCCCATTGGATCAGTCGGCCAACTGCCTCCTGAAACTGCTGGAGACACGGAGAAGGGAATGCTGCGTCCCCACAGCAGACTCGTCTCCCGTCATTCGGAAGGGCGTGAGAATAGTACCCAATGCCCGACCTACCTGATGCAGGTTTTCTAGGGTTTTCCCTGAATCTCTTTAGGTGAAACACCGGGTAGGACCCTTCAACCATAGCCCGGGGGCCCTAGTCAACCCTTGGCTACCTTGCTCTACCTTCCGCATCCCCACTTTTCAATTCCCTTCCTATGCTATTAAAGGAGAGTTACCTGTTTCAGGATCACCCTCAAGTAGCCTGTTAACCAAAAAAAAATAGTTTGTGTAATAAATTATAAATAAGCATGTGAAACTGTTTTATAAACTTATAAATTAACTTAGCAGTGCCTGTTAACTCAATTTACGTTTATATCTAGAGATAATGTACTGTATCATTTTCCTCGCCTTTATATATAACCAAAGGTAATGTGTGTTTCACGCAAAGCCGATATATTACAGCTTACCCAGAGTATGACAGCAGGCGATTATAATTAATGTGGCAGGTAATGCGCCCCTTTAATCGACGTCATCGGGAAAATTGTTTTCCCCCCTCGTACCACTTGACGCAATACAACAGCATCCCTTATTCAGTGGAGTTTTGCGGGGGCGGGGAAGGTTGGGTAATTCCCAGAGGCACGACTCGTGGCCATTACTCATGTCATTGGTTCTCCGCGGACACGGAGCTGTAAATATTATTACGCAGAGCCCCGAGGAAATGAAGAAACGGTGGCTTGCTCGAGAGAAACAGATTTCAGCAACTGGAAAGAAAAGAACGGTCCATTCATCATCGGAGAGTCTTGACGGGGAGGGAAAAAAATAATCTGTGACCCGCAATTTATATACTGGAATTTTGTAGTTGCGATCATAATAATGTGGCCAAAAATAAATACCAACTTTTATATGCGCTTTCAATGATGAACTGCGTGAAGAAAAACTATTTATTTATTTAGACTGTTTATTAAAACAATTTACTGGTATTAGATGTTGTTGTAGTAGTATTCAGTTCATTTCCCCAATCTATACAGCGTATTCCATCGTTGACTTGCCTCTTCTTTTCTTATCCCACACACTTCCCTCTAATCCTAATTTCTCAGAACGGGGCCTTTTCTTTTTCAAAGTCCTCCATTTAGTTTTCATATGCACGAATATTTGAATTAAAACTTCTTTTTTAAATCCTCAAATTCGTTAAGTTGTTTCGGAGCCTATTCGAGACAAACATACGGACAGTCAGATAGATAGACAGACACTTCAATTTTATTTATTGTTATAGATTTCTAAAAAGGAAAGGGAATAATCAAAATATGAACGTAGCGCTAAATGTAGTATCAAGGCAAAGATAAGACTCGAATTGGTAACGTCAACGGTGATGTGGAGACTAAAAGACAGACTGTAGGGAGAGAGTTACAGAATTTACTTTCACTGTCTATACGCCGTATTTACAGCAGACCCTAGGTGACAGTGTTAACGACGATACACACAGAGTATGTGCACAGTGACTGTTGATACAGCTGAATCAACGCGTAACTCAACCCACACGAATCTAAGAGCAGTTGCTGAGACTGCGTAAAGCAGATATCAGAAAGTATATATATATAAACGCTCACGACTGCACTTGGTTAATTGTTTTGGTGTTAAGAGTCGAGTACTTAAATAAATGGATGCTTCCTTCTAGAGACAAGAGTGTTGTAATGAAGAATCCACCCAAAAATAGTTAAAAACTAAGCAAAAAACATTCGAAAAACATTTGCTAAGTGTGCGGCATATTGTAGATCAGAGTTTGTCGCATGCGCAGTTGTTCAACGCAGATTAAAATAATAAATAAATCACTAACTTAAAGGTTTAAATTTACGTCTGATATTTAATTAAATAAAATTTTATGACCTATTTCAGACTTTATAATACTATAATATTAATTTTAATACAATTCAAGAAGTATCTGATAGTGAAAACTGATGTTTGTTTAATTACGATAAAAACTAAAGAAGCTACAAATACGTACTGAAAAATTTCCCTTTAATAATTGTATTAAAAAGTAGTCTTACGTAGATAATAAAATCTTATTTAAATCTCTAACTTGATCACAATAGACAGATTATCAAATAACTTCAACCTTTTCTTAAAGCTGAGTGTAAAAAGCAGAAATACTCTTAAAAATTACTATTAACGGGCGGAAAATTTAAATTTTAAGTAATTTTGAGAAGGCCTTCAAAGATTTTTGGCATTTTTTTTTCTAAGAGGATTTTAGTCCAAGCAACATGGAATGTACTTAGAGTCCTTTTATAATTCTCATCTATCGTCAAGATGTGGCCTTTTGCACCTGATGGGTATTCGAATTGAAGTTTGTTCATTATGAACCAAATCGTCCTATGTGGTAATTATAAAATACCTTTGTCTCCGTGGTTATATAGCCTGACGTCCATATAACAGTAAATTTGTTACTTTAGTTGGCTATGATGATTTTAATACCGCAGATGACGTCACACTCTTTAAAAACTTACATCACGAGCAGGAACCACAATACATAGGCTCATTAATATTTTTCTTAATAGTAAAGTAAATTACAAATATTATTAACTTTGTCTTATTTCCTTGTTTATACTTTATTTATCAATATGATACATTTTTTATTAATTCAGTCTATAAACACCATTCATTTGAGAATATTTATTCAGGTGTATTGGCAAACCTGGAAATCAGTTGATAGAGCAAGGATCCCTGTAATCTCAGCATATATGTGACTTTCACTTTATTACATTATTACATACAAATATTATTCATATTATTGAATCATTACGCACGGCATATTCGAAATTCAATAGTTTGTTGATTTTCATACGTTTTCAGTTAATTTGTAAATATTAATTTAACTTACGTATAAACATTTCTTCTTTCTGAATGAGAGCAAATTCTCATCTTCCTTCTAATTTATTAATACACTTATATAAGCTGTTACAAATATTTCAATGTTTAGTTATCCTGGCAATCGCCTTTCTCCAACTCTACTTCCTCTCTCTCACTCTCTCGCTCTGTGTGTGTGTGACTTATACTCCTTTTTCCTCAATAGTATAAGTATAAAAATTTTAAAATGACCCTAAAGTGACCGATACAGATAGTTCAAAGAGGAATTAACAATACTCTACAAGTATTTTGATGTAACGGGTGTTTACTAAATTATTCATCTCCATGTAATTGAAACTGTTACTGCCTAACAGCACCTTATTTTAATATCACTAATACATAATGAAAGACTATTTTGTAATTACGACACTATAAATGGGAAAGCGGGGAGAAAATAGCACCTGAGGTAACCGGGAAATCTGTGTATAATCAGTATATGGGAACGGGAGCGTTAATTCCAGTTGTTTGTTGAATGAGTCAAACATAATTAAGCGTCTGTCGTGTAACCAGAACAGTTTCAATTACGATCAGATTACGAGGATGCAGTTGCTGCAGTTTCCTACACTGAGGTTGGGTATATTCCAATAAGAGTAGTGATTCTATTGGCCGTTGAATTTTATTCATGTTTCACAGGAGACTGGAAGGAAAAACTGATTGTGCCTGTTACTTGTAGACGATATAAAAAGAGGTTAAAGAATGTAGCAAGATATTCACATATTAAGTAATTTGGGACGACTTGCTCAAATAATTATCGAACCAGAAACCACAAGGTTTCAAAGAATATCTTTGAAAACGGAAATTATAATTGTCACTAATGTTATAGTTACGTTTTTAACTAGAAGTTGAGGACAACTTTCCATTTCCATTTAAAGTATCCCGGATTTATGGGATGTTGGCTCTCCGGATATCTGTTAGCGACGGTTATGGCTCGATTAAATTAGATAGAGGGTTGGCTATCGGATCCTTGCTCAGGAAAATTCCATTCCTGAAATTCTATCTTCTGCACGAGGTGCCTCAAGTATCCGAATATAGTTTTCATTAAAACCAACCGTTAAATTGAAATTAAAAGCAATTATTCCAGCCATTTACTGGCTCTATCTTTTTCTTTCTATCTACAATTTGTTAGGCCTTTGTCTTCAGGGCCAACAATAGAGGCTAATCGTCATTGTGACCAGAATCCAATCATGTAACTGATTTCAATGACAAACCAATATTCAAAATTTTTCTATGGTCGCGATTTGTCACAAATGTTTTACAATGCTGTGTAATTATTCAGTAATCGATTTAATACCAGACGCATAAACTCATTGCAAAGATTTTTTTTTCTACGCAAAATGGTATTTTTGGTCTGCCTCGTGAAAGTATGTCAGAGATGAAGAAGAATATAAACAGGAAGTGATATCTTCGCCTACGATACTCCAATGCAAATCTTAATGCTCCATTGTGAAGTGTTCACCTCGTACGTCACACCTGTTTTGCTTTGGCACAAACGACGCAGGAAAAATCTCCCCCTTCCCTGTGGACTTCGCGTGG
Organism: Eucriotettix oculatus; assembly: GCA_034510155.1. NCBI lineage: Eukaryota > Metazoa > Arthropoda > Insecta > Orthoptera > Tetrigidae > Eucriotettix > Eucriotettix oculatus. The sequence continues at coordinate 46,256,491 of CM067382.1, forward strand.
GTGAACGGTGCAAAGTTAGGAGCCTTGATTAGGTCTCTGAGAACTCGGCCATGTTTACCCAGAACACACAAAACTACGGTCCCAGTCGGACGCCAACGTTATTTCGACTAAACCAGAGATGTCGATTTCCTGCCGTGACTGATCCTCACGCTATTTATCTACCTTTATTTGGAATATTACACTTCATATGTGTTTTGATTTTATAATTTTTTTGTACACCTGAATCATTCCACAAAGTTGGATGAAAAGTTGTATTTGTTTGAATTAAATAGTAATTAAATTATTTGGTGACTTATTGGCCGTCCTTTCCTTTTTTTGATTTAGAAATTAAATTTCAGAAAATGTTGTTTAATTTCTATTTTGTTGCTTAAGGGAATTTCAGAAATTTGATTTTATTGATGTGATAACAAAGATTGTTGTGAACGTAGAATAACAAAAGTAAATTAATGAAGACCAATTTTTTGGCCATAAGAAGAATAAAAGAAGCGGATGAGATGGTTCCAGTTTGAGACACCCAGGGAGAAGGAAGTTCTGTTACAGTGTATTGCGTGCCAGCCTTGAAGCTAATATTGAGGAATATAAATTAAAATTCGCCGCATCAAACAAACCACGAAGCTTCCACAGACACAAGCAATTTACTTCAGATGAAAATTGGTAGTCTCAGAAGAAAAGAGGACACAGTTTTCTTTCTAAAGATCTCCTTTGGACGGTGGTTTAAGAGTTCCTTTCATACCCTTGAACGAAGAAAAAAAGGACGCTACTAAAGTTTGAAGAGAAGCACGGCGAATTTCGTAGACCAAAAAAGGAAGAAGTAATGTGAACCTGCGCGTCGGGGATCAAAACTTTGAAACGATACGTACAAGCGGGCAGAGAAACTGCAGGAGAGAGACACTTCATTGCGAGGCTCTTTCAAAAAATACATTGCTTTAATAAAATTTTACGCTCAACGTGCTTGTTCCATTAAAGCGGAATGAGTCGAATCCTGAAAAGGGAAAAAAACCTTTGCGTAGCTGTGATACACATTCCACATTCCAGAATTTTTGTCGAGATAATAAATATGAAGGTTTCCCCCGACACAAAATGTTAAACTAATGGTTGTTCTTGACAGCCCTTTCCTTTTAGCTGCGGCTGGTGAAGGATTTGCTCCACCTTTCAGCAGTGTTTTTTATCTTCACGACCCTGTCCTTTTCTACCGCGATTCTTTAATAAACTGCTTTAGACTTAATTAAACTTGATAATTTTTTATGTTGCCCCTTACTGGTTGGAATAGACCTTACAATTAGTGCGCTGCAAATCTTTATCTTTTTTATTCATAATTAGGGGGGGGGAGGAGGAGAGGGTAGGGGGGGGAGTAGGGGGAAGGGAGGGAGAGGGAGAGGAAGGAAGGGGAGAGGGTAGGGGGGGGGAGGGGGGGGAGGGGGAAGGGGAATTGAGGGGGGAGAGAGAGGGGTGGGAAGGTAGAGGGAGGGGGAGAGGGGTATAGGAGAGGAGGGGAGAGTTAGGGGGAGGGAGGGAGAGGGGGGAGAGAGGGGGGGTAGAGGAGGAGAGGGGAGGAGGAGGGGAGGGAGGGGAGAGGGAGGAGAGGGAGGGAGAGGGGGGGTAGAGAGGGGGAGGAGGGAGGGGGAGGGGGAGGAGAGGAGAGAGGGAGGGGGGGGAGGAGGGAGGAGGAGGGGGAGAGGAGGGGAGGAGGGAGGGGGGGGGGAGAGTAAGAGAGGAGGGGAGGAGAGGAGGGGGAGATAGAGGAGAGGGGGTAGGGAAGGGAGGGAGAGGAGGGGAGGAGAGGGAGGGGAGGGGAGGAGAGAGAGGGGAGAGGGAGGGAGGAGGGGAGTAGGGAGGGAGGAGAGGAGGGAGGGAGGAGGGAGGAGGGGAGGAGGGGGAGGAGGGGGGGGTAGGAGGAGGAGGGAGGAGGGGAGAGAGGGTGGAGGGGGTAGGGGGAGGGAGGAGGGAGGGGAGGAAGAGGGAGGGAGGGAGAGAGGGAGGGGAGGGGGGAGGGGTAGTAAGAATAGAGGTAGGTAGAAGTGGTTAAGGAGGGAGGGGTAGGGGAAAGTAGGGGAGGGGTAAAATGTGTGGGGGGGAAGATGGAGGGAAGGGGGTAAGGAAGAGAGGAAAGAGGAGGAGGGTAGGTAAAAGAGGAGGGTAAAAAGGGGGAATGAGAATAGGAGGAAGAAGGAGAGGAGGAAGGGAGAGGAGGTAGGAAAGAGGAGCGGCTGTGTGTTGGCGCACTGCGCGGTCTGTCTCTCCTACGCTACTTTTATTGCTTCTTCTTTTAACCCTCTGCTTACTCCTTCTGTCACTCTCCGGTCTGTACCTTCCTCTCGCTTTCTGAACTCTTTTACACCTCTCTACTCTTACTCCCCATCTCTTCTTCCTACCTCTTTCGCTTTTTCCTTCCCACCTCTTTTCTACCTTGCATCTTCGCTCTTGGCTTTCTCTTCTTTCTTTGACAACGTTTCCTTTTTTTTCTCCCACTTTTCGTCTTTCCGTTCTTTCTTTCGTGCTTCCTGCCTTTTTGCCTCTCTTGTGCTTCCCTCTTTGGATCGCTTCTCTTTCCCTCTCCTACTCTTCCTCTTTTGTTCCTGTCCTCCTTTCTTTCCTTGTTTACATCGTCTTCCTCTGTTCTCCGCTACTGTCTGATCTCTATATCTTGCTTCAACGGTCTCTTCCTTATCTCCTCTCCGTACTGTTCTTTATCCTCTCTTCCTCTACTGTCTCCTGTTTTTTTCCTCTAGTCGCTTTCTCAACTCTTCTTTCTTCCCCCTTTGTTCCTTTCTTCTTTCTCTTTCTCCTTACTGTTGCTTTGTTACCTCCCACGAGCCGTCTTCTACTCATTTTGCTGGACGCTTTTTTCCTCTCTCCCTTCTGCTTCCTTCTCCAACTTAACTTCGCTCACCGTTCGTCTTCTCCCCTGCTATTACTACTCTCTCTACTATGTTCCCTACCGTCACCTGCTACCCGGACTGTTCTGACCTCTTTTGTCTTTTCCTTTTCTTCCTGTTTGCACTTATACTCCTCTCGTCCTTTCTCTCCTCTTCCCTCATTCTCTTCATGTAATCTGTCATTCCCTAGTTTCCCTTACTCAACTTTATCCTTTCTCTTTTTTCATCATTCTGCTTTTCCTCCCCCCAGTCTCTCCGCCTGTCGATCTCTTCTCTCTCCATTTCTCTTCCCCGATCTTTTTTCTTAATTCCTCCTGGTTTTTCACTCTGACCTTTGATCCCCTCTTCTTGTCTTCTTTTTCCTCTTTCTAACCGTTCCCTCTTTCCCCTCTCGATGTCTCCTTCCTTCCTCTTTCTTCTGCGATCATTCGCTTCTCTCGCTTTACTTCCTCTCTCTGTTGTGCCCCCTCTGTGTTTCTTAACTTACTACTCCCTGCCTCTTTTCTACTTACTTCACTCTACCTCTTCCTGTTCCTTCATTTCGTTCTCTCTCTCTCTTCATCCTTACCATCCTGTCATTTTTACCTTTTTTCCATACGACTTCACCCATCTCTTCTAACTTCTGTACTACTTTTCTCCTTTACTCCATTGCCCTTACTACTCTTGCTCCCTTCTTCTGTTCTTTCGTCATCGTCATCCTTTCTCTTTCCTTTTCAATTCTACTCTTCTGGCCTTCCTTCCTCTCTTTTTCGATTTCTTCTCTCTCTTTCTTTTTTCTCTACTCTGCACCTTACCCTATGCCACCCCCTCTGTTCGCTCTCTTTTTTTTAGCTTACTTCGACCTTCCTTCCCGCTTGCTAACGTCCATTTTCTCGGATATCCCCCTTCCGCTTGTCCTCCCTTTTCCCGCGTTTCCTTCCGTGCGTTACTTCCGGCTCGCCACTTGCTTTCCCTTCCAACACACATCCAAACACACCCGACACCAAGCACAGTGAGACGTCACCGAACAATAACAGGGACTCTTGCGCTATCGGACTTCCAGAGAGGGCGTCGTAGACCGCCGAATGCAGAGGGGGGTGAGGGTGGTAGAGGAGATTACCGAGTCTCAGTCTGCACTCCACTACATATCTCATCAGGTGGCATGAGGGGGGAAATATGTCGTTTTTCGAAGCAGCAGCTATCTGGGAGGGTTCTTCGACTCGAAACGACTCATCACTCTTCTGCTACTGTCTGTACTGCCTTATCATCGGGCCCACGTCCGTTACTTTGTTACTGTCTTTACGCTCTTCCTATTTCTTCTCATCTTGTTTGACTTCTCCTTTTCGTTCCTCCCTCTTTCCTACATTCTACTCCTCTCCTTTTTCTCCCCCTCTTCTCCGCTGGTCGTCCCCATTATGTACCTCCTTTTTACCTCTCTCTCCTTTGACATCCTATTCTTCCTCTACCTTACGTGTCTGTGTGTTCCTTCGCCTTCCCTTCTCTCCCTTTCCGTTTTGTTTCCTCTACTCCTACTATCTCGTCCTCTCTCTCTACTCTTTCACTCAACTTATTTACTGTTTCTTCTCTCTTCTCTCCCTGTTTTTGTCTCTCCTTTTGTTTCTTACTTCTTTCCCCTTAACAGCTTAGCACCCTTCGTTTCTAATTCTTTTCTTCTCTGTTCCTCTTTTCACGTCCTTGTTTTCTCTCTCTCTCCTTGTTCTTTCTCCTTAACTTTCTCGTATCTTCTTTATTTCTCCCTTCTTGGTTTCTCCGTCCTTTTTTAACACTCTAACTCCTCTCCTTAACCTAAGTACGGCACCGTCGTGCTGCTCCCTCTCTCTTCTACCGGCTTGTCTCACTTCTTTCTCTTCCTCTCTAACCTCCCGTTACTCACTCTTACCTCTCTTACTTCTCGTCTTTTACAACTCTCCTTATCTCTTTCGCTTTTATCTTCTTTTTCCCCACTCTTCTTGTCTTAATCTCCGACCGCCTTTTTTTCTCTTCTGCCGCGTGCTTCTTTCGCGTTTACTGTATGTCTTCTTCTACTATCTATGTCCGGTTCTTTCGTCATGTGCTACGTCTTCCTCATCTTGTCTCTTCTTACTCCTATTCTTGCTTCTTCGCCTCTTCTTTGTCCTTGACTTGCATACGATCCGACTCTCGGTACCTTTCTCTTTATCGCGCTCATATCACGCTTCCGTTTTCCCTTTACCGAGTGTCTACATAACGCTTCTCGTCTCCCTTCACTCTCCACCCAAACTCTATCCGTTTTGTTCTTTCTACTCTACTGTTCTTACGTCCTTATCTTCCTCCCCTTTCTTCTCACTGCCTTTATTGCCCCCCTTTTCCACTTCTCTCTTTTTTTCCCCTCACGGTTCTCTCTGTTTTTTGCCTTTCGTTCAGTTTTCGCTCTCTTACTCTCGCATTTTCCCCTGCTTCGTTGATTTGCCTCTACTTTTGCCCTTCCTTTTCATTTACTCTTCTGTACCTCTTCTTACCCTTTTTTCTTGTATAACCTATTTTCTTTTTTTCATCTTTCGTTCCTATTCTCTTACTTTAGACTGTTCTCTACTTTTTTTTCTTTGTGTTACACTCCTACGCTAGTTAGTTTTTATCTACTTTCCTTTTTCGTCTCTTTACTTTCTACTTCGTCCTATCCGTCCCCTGCTGTCATTATTCGTCTTCTTTTGATTCTCTTCACTGTTCTCTACTTCCATCGGTGCCCCACGTTCTCTTTACTTATCATCCCTATTCTTCCCAAAACTTTCCGTTCTCCGTTCCTTACTCTACTAACCTCGTTCTATCCTAGCTCTCTCTCTCCTACTCTTGCTACTTCCTCATTTCGCCTTCATTTTCTTCTTTCTTAGCTTGAGGTCTCTGACTTTTTCGGTACGTCCACTATTCTTCTTCACTCTCTGCCTATTTTTTTCGTTTAACTTTTGTCCATTACTACTGACCGATTTCTGTTCTATATACTTCTCTTCTCTTCCCTCTTTCTTGCTACTCCTTTTCTTACTAAACTTTCCCTTCCTTTATTCTCCTCCTATACGATTACCTTCTTTTAACTTTTCTCTGTTCTCTGAATACTCTTTTTTACCCGTCCTTGCTTTTCGATTCTTTCTTACCTCTCCTTCTATAACCTATCTTGTTGTCTTCGTCTCACGTCATATTCTCCCGCTCTCTCTCTAACTTCTAACATTACTGTCCTCATCTTCGTTCTGTAATTCTTCTCTTTTTCTCTTTTTCTTGTTTACTTTTCTTCTATTTTTTACTTCTGTAATTCTTTCCTTCTTATTTCCTCCCTCTTTGTTTACCCTTCTCTTTGTTTCCTTACTCTTTCTGTCGTCGTTTCTCCTCTCTCTTACTCTGCCTCCGGTCTCCCCTTTCTCCCTTCGGTGCCTCTTACTGTTTAACCCTTCTTCCCCTCGCTTTTCTTCTTCCCTCTCGTTTTGTCCCGACCCAGGCTTCCCCGTCTCTCCTCCTCTTTTCCACTTGATCTTTCTTACTTGCTTTCTCTCTTTTCTTTATCTTACTTCTTTTGGCGTCTGTTTCTTCTGTTTTTACTACTTTTCGTTGTGTCTTAACTGACCTTCCCCCTCTCTCGACTGTACCCCAGTGTTCCACAGTCTCTTGTTAATCTAACTGCTCATTCAGCTTTCCCGTCTATCTCTCCCCTTCTCCCACTGCCCCCTCCTTACGCCCCTCTTTTTGTCTTATACCTTCGTCTTCCTCCGCGATTCACTGCTCTCTGACATCGTGTTTCTTTTTACCTACCTTCCTCTTTCCTCTTCACCCGTTTTGCTGACTCCTTTTATCTTTCCTGTTCCGCTTCTGTTCTTTTTATTCTTGTATGCCTTGCTCTTTCCTTATCCAACGTTATTCTAAGCTTAACTCTTCTGACTACGCTAATCCTCTTTCCTTTTTCCGTCTTTACTTTTCGCTCTCCCTCCTGCTTACATACATCTACATCCTACTCTATAAAACTCTCTGCGTCCGAGTCCTCCGTATCTCCTTCCTCTTCTCTACCTTGTTCTCCTCTCTCTTTTTCTCACGTCTTCTGTACTTGTTTCTGATGCTCCGCCTTCTTCATATCCGCTGTCTTTGGCACTCTTTGCCTTACGTCCGATAGTCTGGTATTATTTTTCTTATGCCTCATAACCTCTTCTTATTTTCTGTATTCTTGCCTTACCCGTTGACCCTTTTCTTTTCTGCCCTTTCGCTTCTCCTTACCTTTCCCTTCCTCATGCTCTCCACGTTTACTTTTGTTTTTGTCTCTTAGTTTCTATCTGAGTTCAGTGTCCACTACACTTTATGTACTTTTTTTTCCCCTCTTTCCTCCTACTATAGTTTTTTTACGGTGCCGTTATTTCTATTTCTACGACCCTGCATTTCTCCCTTTGATCTATTCTCATCCACTTTCAACCTATCTTTCAGTTCGCTCTCTAGATTCTCATTTTTCCCGACTCCCCACGGCTTTGCCTTTCGATCCTCCTTTACTCTTCCTAAGCTGCTCCTCCCCCACATACTTCTGTATTCGTTCTCTGCCCTCTTGCTCTATTCTTGCCTCATACCGCTTTTCCTCTTTTCTCGCCCCTTCGCTTACCTTTCCCCCTTAACCTATCCCTTCCTTTTCGCCTCGGTTCTACTTACTTCTCGCTTCTTCATGCCTCTCGTCTCCTCACTCTCTCCCTCTTTTGTTCACGTTTCCCGACCTTTCCTTCAAAATCTTTTTCTTACCTGTCTTCTGATGCGCTTATTACTTGCTTTTTGACAACCCTTGTTTGTGTTTTCTCTCTATCTCACTTTCTAGCTGTCTCTTCATAACCTTCTTCCTTCTAGCTTGTCTTTTCTTAGGTCGTTCCTGATCTGTTAATAATTTTTTATTCCTTAGTCTGGAACCACGCTTTCTTCTTTCTCTTTCATCCTCTCGCTCTGTTCTGTTTTTCTACCCTTTACACTATTCCCCCCGTTCACAGTCTCCTATCCTTCGTCCCCCTCTTCCTCACCCCTGCTTTTCTAACCGTCCTTACTCTCTCTTTATTTCCTTCGTTCCTCTTTTTAGCTGCTCATTCCCTGTCCTCTCGTGGACACCAATTTATATATATTACGTGCTTCTCGTGTTCCTCCAGTTTCGCTCCCTACCCCCTTTCGATCGTCAGAATCTCTGTTCCGTGATGAGCTCCTTCCCTCATTCGCGCTTAGACTCCTGAGTACCCCTCTTCTGCTATGCGCTCCTTACTCTCTGTTTCTTACTTCTTTTCATTAACCCACATCCTCCTCGAGTTTTTAGCTCTTCTTGGTTCCTCGTCTTTTATCTTCCAACCGTTCCGTCGATTCGCGTCGGTCCCTCCATTTTCTTCTTATCTTTCTCTGCTGTCAACTGGCCTCTTTTGCTTCGATTTTCCTTATTGTTTTTCTTCTCCTTGTAACATCTACTTCTCACCCCCTCCTCCACCCACACCTCATTCCCGTTGCTGCATTTTTCTCTGTGTCTTTCTTTCTGGTTTTTTTCTCCCTCTTTCTCTTACTTTCTTCTACCCTTTACCTTTTCGTAATTTTTTTCTATCTCATTTGATTTCCTCTCCCCGATCTCCCTCCCCGTGCTCCTTTACTTCATACTTCTACCCATCCTCGACGACTTCTAACTTATTATTTCGCTTCATTCGTCTACCAAACTTCTCGGTCTCTACGTACCTTTACTTTTTATTCCCCTTTCTGTTCGTACGTTCCCCTCAGATCCTTTCTTCTGTTAATATAGTAAATTATCGATTAGAGTTTCCCTTCTCTCCTAATCTCCTTTAACCTTTCACATTTTGGTCCCCTAGTTTGTTCTACTTAGCCTCATCCAACGCTTTTTCAATTTCTTCTTTCTCCCATTAACTGGCAATTTTCATTCCACTCCTTTTCTTGTTCGGGTTTCACTACGAGACTCATGACTCTTTACTGTCTCTACTCAGCGCTCCGCTCGCCGTTCATCTACGTCCGCTTTCCTCTTTTTTTCTATTTATCCCACTTCCTACTTATCATCCGCTTCTCCGTAGCTCTTTTTGCTTCACTCTCGTTCTTTTTGTTTCTTCGTTTCTCCTGTCCTCTCTCGTCCCTTTTTTTTGCATCGTATTCTCCCTTGACTACCTCTGCCCCTTTTACTTTGTTCACCCTACAATTTTCCTCCTTTCCCTTATCCTCCTTACGTCTCGCCTTTTCCTCATGCTACTTACTCTCCTTTCCCCTCGATGTCTTTCTTACTTCTAGTCGGCACCTACTCTCACCTGTCTCGTCTTCTACCTTTTTTCATCGTTTCTCGTACCCCTATCATCCTTTGGCGTTGCTCTTTTTCTCTTATTCTTGTTCCGTTCAATTGAAACGTAACCTTCATAATTCCTTCCCTCACTTACTTGTGTCAAATTATTACTACTTCTCCACTGTTTACGTACCCATTTTCCGATGTTTTTTCTCCTTCCCGTTATATATACCTCGTCCCTTTCTCAACTCTTCCCGGTCTTACTGTGATCCTCTTTCGCTCCTTTTGCCTGCCCTTACTGTTCATCTTCCGTCTCCGGACTCTCCTTCCTCCTCCCGTTTACTACAAATATGTAATCTCTACCCTTTCTATACTCTGACTATCTTCCGTTCCCTATCGCTTTCTCCGCCTCTCTTTTCTTTTTTCTCTTCTATCCATTCTTCTTCTCCCACATTCTCTCTCTTTCTTCGATTTACTTTAGTTTTCTTACAATTTACTCCTTCCTCTACTCTCGACCTCGTTCTAACCACTTCTTTCTTCTGTGCTTTCACCCTACTCCCCTCATTGCGTTTTCCGTTCCTGCGTCTTCGATTCTTATGCCTTGCGTTATTCCTTCCCTCGCTATTAACACTATTCGACTTTTACCTCATACCTCATACGTCGTCTACTTTCTCTGGGACTACCTACTCCACTTTATCATTCGTACTTTTTTTTTCTACCTACCTGCGCATTTAACTATCTTCCTCTCCATTTCTCCCTTACTTTTTTTACCCATTGCTATTGACTTCAGTTGCTCTATTCTACGATCCAGACATCCTATCCGTACAGTTTTTTCTTACCTCATTTCTTCTACGTCACTTTTCGTAGTTACTGGACCTTCCTGGTTAACCACTAATTTCCTACTCCTTCTTTTCCCCCTGCGTTTCCCCTTTTCTATCTAGACTCGCTCATCGCTTCCTACCCCGTCGACGTGTACCCTACCCTTCGGTCCACCGTGACCTTGTCTTTTTCCTTATACTTGTTTCTCCCTTTCTTTCTGCTTCTCTCTACTCTACTCTTTGTACCTTTCTCTCTCTCGTTTATTCCTATTCGTCTACTTACCTCGCCTTCCGTACTCATCTCTCCTATACTCTTCTTTCCCCTTCGACTCTCTTTTCCTTCCTCGTTTCCTTTTTACTTGTTCTTTACGAACACGCCGACATACGCTCTTCTCCTGACTGCTCTCCGCTCTGCATCTTAGCATTACGTCTTGCTTTGTTACCGTAAAGTCAGTAACTCCTTTCCGCTTTCCTTCCCGATACCTCCTTCGTCTATAACCTCTGTTTCTCCTCAATCGCTTTCTGTTTTTTTGTTTCTTTATTCTCTCTTCTCGTCCTCCCTTTTTTCCTCGGGGTCTGAGCTCTACTGGTGTAGTGTCTCACTTGCATCTTCTCCATTATGCTTCTACCTTTTTCTCTCGCTTCCTTATACACCATCTTCTCCTCTGCTTTTCTTACTCTTATAGATGTTCATCTCTACGTGTCTAGTTTCTTTCTCCTCATAATCTTGGTAAAACTTTACTAAGCTATCTTTCCTCTCGTTCTCGCCTCCTCTTTTCGTTCACTGTAGCTACTACTCTTTTATCCTCTCTCCGAGCTCTCCTCCCTTTTCTACTACCCTCTATTTTTTTCTCGCCTTACCTTACTTTCTTGCTTTCTTACTCGTCTTTTTCCTCTACTAAGACGTCGCCTTTCTAACCCCCGTTACTTCTTCCTCATTATTCTCTATCTCTCCTTCCCCATTTCCCTCCTCGTTGAGTCTCATCTTCTCATTTTGCTTTCACTTATCTCATATCCTTCTACTGTTACTCTCTGTTGCTACCTGCAACCTTCTTCCTTCACGCGTCACCCATTCTGTTTTCTGTTCACACCCTCCTTTCTTTTTCTGACTTCGACGGAACGCACTTACTCCTTCTTCTCTTAGCTTTCGTTTTTCCCATCCTTCTTCCAAACGCTTTGCTTCTTGTACTTGTTCGACGTTTGCCTAACGTCATTCATCTTGTTACTCTCTTTTTATTACTCCTTTCTCTCCCCTTAATTACTATTGTAACCCCTTTTATACTTCTTTGCATCTTCTTTTCCTCTCCTCCTCTCTCACATCCCTCTACTCTCATACTCTGTTATCGCTATTCTTTCTTCTCTGTCCTTCCTTCTTCTCTTCGTTCCTACTCCCCGTTACCTCTACTCTCTCTTCTACCTTCACGTAGTATTTTCTGATTATACTCAATCTCTTCCTGTTCTCCACTTTCTTTTCCACGTATTACCTCTTCTTGACTCCTTTCGTCTCTCTTCTAGACCTTCCTCCTTTCTTCTTCTCTCGTCTTTTCTTTCCTCGATCCTCTACATGTGTTCATGATCCTCTCGTTCCGTTTACCTTCCTCTCCGTTTCTACTATTGGTTCTGGCTCTTTCCCTCCCTTCTTCCTGTACTCCTCTAACGCTTCTTCTTTTTGTATAGTTTTTATTCTTTTCTCTCTCTTTCCGATCTCCGTTAAGTCGTCCTTCTCTTCGCCCTCTCCCGATTTCTCTTTCTCTCTTCCTCTGTTCGTCCTACTCTCTCAGTGGCTCGTTACTGCTACTTTTCCTCCGGTCAGCCTCCCGGTCTTCCTAATCTTTGAACGGCTTCCATCCTCCCCTTTCCTTTCTTACTCTCTCTTCACTCTTCCCTTTCCTCCTCTCTTTCTTTAGTTTTACTTGATCTTCCTTTATCATACTTCTACTGACTACCCTGGTCTGAAGCCTGCCTCTACGCTCTGTTCTTTATTTTGACTAACTCGTTCTGATAGCTACGTATAACTTCTTGTCCCCATACTATCTTTCTTCCAAGTTACTTCCCTTAACCCGCTCTCAACCTTCTAACTCTGGCTTTTTCTTACCTCCCTTCTAGTTACTATCCACCCCTCTGTCTTCTACTCTACACCGGTTTTTCTCTCCCGTACTTCCGCTCTTTTTCACCAACGCCCCCCACCCTTTTACACTCTTTCTACTTTCCACCTGCCGTCTTTCTTCTTAGTTTCCTATTACTGTTTTCCTTCTCTTCTTTTACCGTTTTTAATTCTAACTTTTCCTTTCTTTTACTTCCCCTATATTTTCTCTCTCTGCTTTTACCTCTCTCTTTTTTCTACCTTCTTAGCTCCTGTCTGCTCTTAATTGTATACATTTTTCTTTCACTCTCTCTCCTCCCTGTCTCTCATCCTTTCCTGCTTGTATTTTTTCTATTCCTTTCTCGTAACTTACGTCCGTCTTACGCATTCGTACTCTCCTCTCTTATTTTCTCCTATCTAAAACTATTCTTTCTACCTTTTGATTTTACCAACACTCGCCCGTTGACCTCGCTTCTTTTCCTTGATTCTACCTTCTCTCCTGTTCGTTTTTATATTTCGTTTAACCTTTCTTTTTATTCACCCATCTTATCCCCCAGCTCCTCTCTTCTCTCTCCCTTCTTCCCTTCACTTTCACTTTTTTCTTTTCTATTTTCTCTACTCAACTCGCCCTTTGATCTTCTTACACCGTACCTTTCGATTCTCTTTACCATCTCCTTAACTCTTCTGCTATTGTCGTCTCTTGTCTTTTGGCCTATCCCTCTTCTCGCTCCTTCCTCTTCTTCCTCCTCATTCTTCTCTAGTTCTCTGCTCTGCTTAACCCGCTGCATTCTCCCTTCTTTACTTCCGCCTCTCGTCTCTTTACTGCTGGGCCTTATGCCATGTTTTTTCTCCTTGATTCTCCTTTCTCCTTCGAGCTACCATCTCCTCCTCGTTATTCTCAACAGTAACCTACTCTTTTTGTGTCTATCTTTCCTCCTTGATCTTACTCCTTACTCGTACACCCTTCTCTAATTCTTAACTTTCTCTACAACTAACCTTTTGATCTTTGATACTCCCACATTTCTTTTTTCTCTCTCTCTCTGTTTTTCCTCTTTTGCTTTCTGCGTCGGTGTCACGTCAATTCCCCCTTCTGCCCTTTTAGTCTCCCTGCTCCTTTTTCTTTTTCGTTGTTTACTTTTCTCTCTTCTTCGCCCCACCTCTCCGCACTCTTCTTTCCTTCTTTTCTAACTACTCATACGTTCTCTACTAACTTGTCTCCACCTTATTACCTGCTTCTCCTTTAGACGTATTTACTTTCCTTCATTTTCTATTCTCTCCGTCAACACTCTAGCTTCCTTTTTACTCCCTTCTCTGCGCCTTTCTTTCTCCTCCCTCTCACTTTCTTTACCTTCTCTCCTGGGTCTCTACATTCTCCTTTTCTTCTTCCTCCTCTTGCTCTTCGTTGTGTTCTCATCTTTCCCTCCTTTTCTTACCTTTTGTTCCTGCTCCCTTTCATCTTCTCCTTCTACCGTCTTCTTTCTTCCCAACCTCCTTGACTCTGCTGTTTTATCTTACCCTCCATTCGTACTAACGTCAACTTTGAGTAGCGTCTTCCTTTTTCTACCTTTTCTTTCTACTTTCTTGTTTTTTAACCTCTTTGTCCTACATCTTCTTCCTCCCTCTTTTTTCCTCTCTCTATGCTGTCTGTTGTACTCCTCATCTCTCCCTTTTCTCTGTCTACCACCCTCTATTTCCATCCTTGTTTTTCTGTAACCTTCCGTCAATTTACTTCTGTTTGGTTTCATTTCTGACTCTCTCACCTTCCTTCCTCCCCCTCTAACCTCTTTCTTCGCTCGTCCCGTCGTCGCTTTTTTTCTTACCCCTCTCCTCTCTATCTTTCGGCCACTGTAACCGCTTTGATCTCTACTGGCTCTTGTCGCGTTCACCTGTCATATTACCCCATCGAACTTACTATCCCCCTCTTCATCCTTCCTCCTTCCCCGGGTCAGTTTTTTCTTTCTCCTCCCCTTCTCTTCTCTTAGACCTTTCTTTTCTACTCTCCCTCTTTCGTCAGACCCCTCGTCCTTCCCTCCACGTTCTCCTTCCTACTACACCACTCTTCACCTCCTCCTCTCGTCCGATATCCTGACTGTCTTCGCGTTGTCTTCTCCCTTGATCTCCTCCGCTTCCCTCTTTCCTTTACTTCTCCTACTCTTTACTTCCTCTTAATTTCTATTTTCTCCTGCTCTCCTACCTTCCTTACGCCTCCTTTAACTTCAGTACCCCTACTCTTTCACTCGTTCTTACTCTCCCTCCTAGCGTTTTTATCCTGTTTCTCTTTTCTTCTCCTTTTATGTTGTCTTCTCTCTCATTTTTCCGTTCCTCTAAATCTCTCTTCTCTATGCGTGTTGTCGCTACCTCTTTCTCTCGCAACTCTGTTTCTTTCATCTGCCGCTGGCTCCCTCTTCTTACCCGCCTTCTTCATTCCTCTTTTTCTTTCCTATAGACGGTTTGCATCTACATCTCTGCTCCGTACTCCTTTCTTTTAACGTTTTTCGCGCCCCAATCTTTTTACTTTTATTTCACTCGTAACTTGTCCTGCTCCTACCCTTGTAATCCATTTTCGTCTGTTCTTTTACCCTATCTCCTCCAACTCTTTCCTTTTTTTTGTTTACTCTTCTCTTTCCTCTTTTCCCTTCCTTCTCGATTACTCTCTTCACCCTCCCTCTACTTTTCCTTTCACTCTTTCTGACTTCTTGCTACTACGTGTTTTGTACTATTTCGGTTCCTTTCTTTACTCTCCTCCCTATTTTCGGTTCTACCCTCTGATGTTTCCTTTTCTTCTTCCTTTACTTCTTGTGACTATTTTCTCTTTCTTCTTACTCTCTTCTTTCACTTCCAGACTGTTCCCTCTTCCTTTTCCTTTTTCCTTGCTCTCTCTCTACTACAGTTATCATCCTCATTTTTCTTAGTGAAACCTCGATACCAAGCCGTATTGTCTTCGGTTTGTACTATTTTTTTCTTTCGATCCGTCGCTTCTCCCTTCTTCTTCCTTTGCTCTTCTTTCCCTTCCTTTTTTCTCCTTCTTATTTAGTCCCGTACTCTCTCACTAGCTTCGTCTTGCCCCCCTTTCCGCGTTTAACTTCTCTTCTCCTGTCTCTCGCCTACGGAACCTCTTCAGCCATACCCCCTTTTCCTCCACTCTTATTACCCTTTTAATCTCCTCTTTTGTTTTGTCTTTTCTTACATTTATCTCTTGCTCATAACTTCTTCCTTGTGTTTTTGTTTTCACTTCATCCTTCTCTGTCTCCCCTTTATCGATCCTTTACTTCCTCGTTCTACTTTTTTGATTCCTCCTTTACTTTCCTTTAACGTCCCCTCCTCTCGTTGCGTTCTTACTGCAACGTGCTCCTTTCCGTCTTTCCCTTACTCTTTTCTATTAACTTACAGCGTTACTCGTTCCCTCTTTGTTCTCCGCCTAACCCCCCACTGTCCCCCTACTCTTTCTCTCTTCGCCCCTCCTTCCACTTTTCCAGTACGTTTCTCTCCCACTCTTTACTCTTATTTTCCCTCTCTTTCCTCACTCCCCTTCCCTAACTCTGCGTACTCCCCTTAACCGTTCCTTCTCTTTTGCCTACCGACTCTCCTTTACTCTTCCTACCTCTTTTAACCTTCGCACCCTACCTTCCCTTTCCCCCCTTCTCCCTCTTGTTTCTTCCTTCTCTCCACTCTCTGTTTTCTTGAACTCTCTTTCTTACTCTCTCTTCGCTCCCCTGGTACGCTTGCTTATCCTTCCTCTACTTCTCCTTACTTGTTGCCACTTCGCCCCCCCCTCTTTTATCCGACTCGGTTTTTCCTCTTACTTGCCTTGTTTCTTCTACCCTGTCTTCCTGTTCTCTTTTAGAGCCCTTCGCTGGCTTTCCTCTCTGCTTTTCGCTTCCCGCGGCTCTCACTCCCTAACCTCTTACTTCCTCTTTACTCTCTTGTTTCAACCATTGCTGTGCTTTATAGTCCTTTTTTTCTCATCTTCAACTCTCTCTCTTAATCTTTTTCGTACTCCGTAATACCGATACCTTTCCTATTTGAACTCCCGTCCCTGCTATTTTCCTCTTCTTCCTGCTCCCTACCTAATCTACCCCTTTACTTTTCTTCTCTCTTTCCTTCTTCTGCAACTTTTACCTCTCCTCTACTCCTCTCTTTCCCTTCTTTCGTCTATCGCCTTTCTTCTACCTTCATTCCTCTTTTTCTCTCTACCTTCTCTGCCTTCTTCTCTTATATTTCCCTCTTTCTCTTTACCCATTTTCTTACTCCTACCTCTTTTTCTTTGTCAATCAACATTTCCTTCCTCTGCTTCGCTCCGTTCAACCCCTTTTGTTCTCACACCCCTTTTCTTACTCTTTTTGCTCACTCGCTTTCTTCGTTCGTTGCACACGCCTGCTCTTCCTCTGTGCGCTCAACGTTTCTTCTCTTATTCCCTCCGCTCATCTCTCTTCTCTATTCCCTTCTTCCTGTCTCATCCTCTCTTTCCATCTTTCTAAACTCTTATCTCTCCTTCTGTCCTATTTTTCCTTCCCCTATTTCTGGCCTCTATAACGCTCCCTTTCTTGCTTCCTTTTCCGTACTTTTGTCTATTCATGATCTTTCATTTACTGACTAACCTCTACGACTCTTTCGTTTCTTCTTACTCCCTTCTGCCCCTTCTCCTTCTGTCTACCTCGTTTGTTTTCACTCGTCTGCCCACCGGGATATGCATGCCTTTCGATTTACCTATCCTCGACCCTCCTGTCCTTGCACTTTCCTTTCTTACTGCTAGCCTTCTTTCGCTTTTAACTTATTTCCCTCTCTCCATCTTCTTCTTCCTCTTTCCCCCTCTCCGTTTACGTGCCCTCCGCGCGCCTTTCGTTACCTTGCCCTTTGCTCTTAATCCTGTTTTATGTATTTACTCTTCTCCTTCTTTCTCCCTCGCTTTCTTTACTCTGACACACCTTTCCTAACTTCTCCTCCGTTTGCTTCTCATCTGTTACCTGCTTCTCTCTCACTCTTCTGCAACTTTCTTTCCTGTCTTTTTTGGTCCAGTTTCGTTTATGCTACTGCTGCTTTCTTAGTCTATCTCCTCCTGCCTGTTTTCAGCGTTCTACTGCTCTCTCCCTTCTCGCTCTTCCTCCTCCATACTATATCCCCCCTCCTTCTTCCTTCTTTGTTCCTCGACCTCTTTCTCTCTCTCCTCGGTCCGCCATCTTCTCCCCCTGTTCTTACTCACTTTTTCTCTCTTTTACTCTTTCTGTCGAACGTCTCATCATTACTTTCTCTTCTCTTCTCCCTACTTAACTTTCTCTTCTTTTTTGTCCTTAACTTCTTTCATTTTTTCCTGATTCTTACTTTTCTGATCCTTGCCTTCTTTACTTCTTTTTTCTAGTTTCTACTCGGCACTTTTTCTTTCCTTTCGGGTTTAACTTTATTTTCTCACTATCCTGGGTCATCTCCTGCCGCTATCCTGTTCTCTGCTCCATTTTTTTTTGTTCCGCTTCACGCTTCTCCCTCTACTTGTATTGACTCTTCTCCTTCTACTCTTAACTCCGTTCTACGTTTACGTTTACCCTTCTTCCTAACTTTTACTTCACTAACCTAACCCTATTTCTTCTCCTTCATCACTATCATCTACTCTCGCTCACCTTACCATTTCACGACTCCTTTCCCGTTTACCGTTTCGCATTCTACCCGTTCGTTTCTTTTCTTACCTACGCACCTCATCTCATTTCGTTTTTCTCTATCTTTCTTCCTTGTTCTAATTCTCCTTCCGTTCCGTCATCCTTTCTTGCTCTTCTGTCTTCTTCGGTTTACCCCTTCTTTTGTGCTACGTCTCCTCTGACTTCAACCTGTCCCACTTTGCTTTTTTTTCTCTTTCCTACTGGATTTCTGACTCCCCGTAGCACGTTTTCTCGTCTATTCTTACTACTTTGTGAAGTTCATTGTTCTTCCATCATCCTTTCGATCACCTCTCTTTCTTCCTCCTCCCTCCTCCTTCTTTTCTATAACTCTCACTAGCCCATACCTCTCTTACTAACTTCTCCTTCACTTTCTTCTTCCATCGTTTTTTCTCCACTTTTTATTTCTCTACCTGCATTCCTTGCTCGTCGGTTGTCAATACCCCCTCATCTCCCTGTAGACTTCCTGTTCTTTCAGGTGCCTTCTCTATAACACACCCTAACACTTGTACCCTTTACCTCTTCTCACTCTCTCCCTTCTTTTGCCCGCCCCCTCCTTTTGCTCCTCTTTATCTTCACTTTACCCATTTTTTCCTTACATTCCACATGTCATACTCCCTTTTGTATCTTTCTCCCTGCTTCTCTTCTTTAACGTTTTACGTCTCTCTTCCTTTTCATCTTTCTCTCTCTTCTCCTCTTCCTTATCGCGTTTTTCTCGTTGTCCTCCTTTTTTGCCCTCTTTCCCCTCGTCTGTATTTTACTGAGACCCTTCGCAACTTGTACTCTCTCTGCTTCTCCTTTTTTTTTCACTTCCCTCACCTCTCTTGTCTGTTTGTTTACCCTCTATCGCTTTGTTTCTCCTCTTTCTGTCTTTCCCCTCCTCTAACTGTTTGCTTTTTTTCTTGTTTTTACTTGTCTCCTCTCTCTACTGGCTTTCAGTTCTTAGTCCCTGCCTTCTTTCTCTGCCACTTCTTACTCTTCTATTGCAACTTTCTTCACTTCTCATCCCTATTCTCTTTTTCTTCCTTTTCGGACTCCGTCACTTGTTTACTTACCACCACTCCTGCTTCTCTACACTACTTTCTCCATTTTTCCTACTCTTTCTTTCCCTCTTCTTTTCTGTCCCCACGTTTACTACTCGCTGTTGCTGTTCTTCTTTTCTCTTTCTCTCTTTCATCTCTCTTTCTTCTCTCCTCTTTTTCCTCTCTTTCCTCTTCTCGACTACCTTTCAACTCCTATCTGCACTTCTTTTCTCCTTTGCCTCTTTAGTTTCTTTTCGGACTATCCCCTCCCGTCCCTCCCGTGCTTCTCGTCCTCTGCCCCTACTTTCGCTTGTTCTTTTCCCTCTTCCTCACTACATCTTTTACTTTGCGCCCTAATTTTGGCGTCCTCCTCTCTTGCTTTCGTCCCCTCTCTCTTACCACTACTCTCGTTTTCTTATTTTTTCTTTCTCTCCCCTTCCTCCTCTACTTCTCTAAGCGACTTTCTTTCTCGCTTTCCTTCTCACCTCATCTTGCTCCCTCTTCACTCCTCTCTCTGTCTTTCTCTTTGTCCGTTAGGCTTCTTTCTCCTTGTACTAGCCTTGCATCGAGTCCCTCCCTCCTTCTCGTTTCTTTGGTCGCTCTCCTGACTTTTTTCTTCTCCCACTCCGTCGATTATCTCTTTTCCCTCTTTCTACTCTCTTTCTCTTTCCTCTATACCTACTTCTTTCTGCAACCTCCTTTTCTCAACTCTTCCCTCCACCTTCCTCTTTTTACACTCTTTCTCCTTCCGTCTTTCTTCTCTTTTCTTTTACACTGTTTCCTACTTCATACCGTTGTTCTCCGTACCCGCTCCTCTTCACCCACCTTCCCTTCCATCCCCCAACCCGTTTCATCCTTGCTCTTCTTCTTTCGTCCCATCTTCTAACCTTTCTTTTCCTCTACCTTCTTTTCACGTTTCTTCCTCCCTTTGCCTGATCCCTTCTCCTCTCTTATTCCTTTTTCGTTCTTCCTTCACCCCTGCCCGGTCTCCTACTTACTTCACTACTCCTTCTCTCTTCGATACCCCCTCAACCTCTCTTTCTTATTTTTTTCTTCGCTCTCTCTCCTCCCTTCACCTTTTGGTCCTTCTCCTACTTTTCTACCCTTCTTTTCAGTTCTCTTATTTTCCTTCTACCTCCTGCTCTTTTCTTTTCTTTCCTCCCCATTGTCTCATTACTCCGTGTCCTTTCTTCTTTTTACTCTCGTCCCTCTTTTATCCCTCCTCATCTCGTTCTCCGTGTACTTTTTATCAAAACTTTTCGATTTATCCTCTCTTAACTACTTTTTTACTCTCTTACTTCTTCTACCTCACTTCCCTCTCTAATTTTTCTTTACTTTTCCGTCTGTCCCTATTCCCTCGCTACGTCATACAGCCTTCTCTCGTGAGCAGATTATTACCTTGTTGTCTCCCCGCCGTCGATTATAACATGATGTCATCTAAATTGCTTCATTGTTTGCGTGCGGTTGGCTCTCTCTCCCCTTTGTTCCTTCCCTTCTCTTCTCTCTTCCCGAACCGTACTAACTCGTAGATTTTTTTTCTCTACTCGTTTTCGTTTATACTATTGTCTCCTTCTTTCTCCTGCTCTCTGTTCCCTTTTCCCCTTAACCTATTTTCTTCTTTTTCTTCTACTTTTTTTCCTTCTTCTCGTCTCTCTGAATCCTCTTCTGCTCTCCCTTTCGCATCACTCCCCCCTTCTTTTCCGCTCATTTTCCCTTTTACTCTATTCTCTCACTCTCTCCTTTCTTTCCTCATTACTTTCTTCTTCCAGGTCTGCTACGTCGTGTGGTCTCCCTTTTCCTTCCCTCCTTTCTTCTTAACTTCTTCTTGTACCGTTCGATCTCCGTCTCTTTCTTATCCTCCTTTTGTTTTGTTCCTTTCCCGCGTTCCCTTCCTGCTCTCTATTCCCACTTCTTTCCCTTTATTTTCTACTACCTACCTCTTTTGCCGATTTGTTTCCTCAACTTCTTATTCTCATTTCTCCTCCTCAGTTCGTCGTTTCTCTTTGTACTAGCTCTTCTGTCTTTCCACTTACGTCGCCCCTTCTCGTACCCTCCTTTTTTTCTTTTTCTCTCTCCCTACCTCATTACCTCTTCTACTCTTAGGTCTACTCGTTTCCTTGCTACTCTCAACTCACTTCGTTCTTACTACTTTATTACACTCTCTGTTCTCTTCCTTGAGCGTCCTGTCCTTTCTCGTCTCAACTTTTCTCATCACTTTCCTTTCATACTTTTTCAGTCTGTTTTACTTATTACCTTCCCTTTAACTTTTTCCTTCACTCCTGCTACCCCTTCTTCATTCTCCTACGCCCACTCTCTTCGCTCCCTCTTACGTCGTCATCCCTCCGTTCTAACTTTCTCTCCGAATTTGCTTTTCTTTTTCCCTGTTTTTTCCTCTCTCACATACTTACCCTCCGGTTCGTTTTTCTCTAACGTACCTACTCGTTTCTTGTCTTTTCCCCTCTCTTCTGCGTGTCCTTCTATCCTGTCCTCTTTTTTCACCTTCACTCCTCTCTACTTTCCTCTCTTGCCTCCATATTTCTTCCGCACTCCTTCTTTCTTTTCTCCTCACTATTTCTTTCCCCTTCCTTCTCCTTCTTTACTCTTTCCTTCCCCCTTTTTCGTTCTCCCCTTCCCGCAACCTCCTTTCTATGTCTTCTGCTCCGTCTAACATCTCAACTTCTCATACTTACTCTTACAGAGCCTTTTTGCTTTTACTCTCTTTCCTTCTTTTCTCTTTCTTCAGGCATTCGTTACTCATTCTTCTCCCCCTTCTTTTGCACGTTTTCTCTTTTTTAGCCTTCACTCTTCTCTTTTGCACCTTCTTCGTCTTTCAGTCCAGATAGCATTTTCTCCTATATGCTTTATTCCTTTCCTCCTCTATCTTCTATCTTACTTCCTTTATGCTCCCCATTCTATGCCGTATACTTCTTCCTTTCCCTTCCATTTATGCTCTCTCTCTTCCTTCATTCCCTTCTTTATCGTTCTCTTCCTCCTTTCTTTCTTTCTTCTTCTCCAACTTTGTTCCTTTCCCTCTCCTACCTCTTTTACTTTTTTTCTTTCCTCTCCGTCTTTTTACTCCTATAGTAGCTTCCGGTTTCTCCTATTTCTACTTTGTCCTTTCCCTCTACTCTTCCTGTCTCATCTTCTTCTTGTGCTCGCCTTCTTCTTCCTTCCTCCTCTACCTTTCTTTCCGTCTGAATACGCTTCTGCGTTCTACTTTCGTTCTCCTTCTCCCCTCTACTCCCTCTTTTCTTCTTCTTCCTCTCTACGCCTTTCCTTAGCATCCAGTCCGTTCGTCCCTCAACCCTCTTGTCGCGTTTTAACCACCTCCTTTCCCCGTACTCTTTCCTGTAAACCCTCTTTTCCCGCTTGTTTCGCCTCCTTCTCTCCTTCATCCTCTCACTCGCATCCATCTCCTATCTGTATCTCACTTTGCATCTCTTTTTTGTCTGTTCTTTACCCCCTTTTCTCTCTCTCATGTCCCTTTCTCTCCGCTCTTGTTACTCCTTCTTATTTCGTCTCCTGTTCTGTTCTCCCTTGACATTTCCTAACTCTCCGCCTCCTTTTCGCTTCCATCCGTAACTCCATTTCCGCTGCTTCATCTTCTTCATCGTCTGTTATTTTCCCCTCTACTTCTTATAGTATCCCGGTCGCCTCTACCTTTTACACACTTAACTTTCTACCCCCATTTTCTACGCTCCTTCTCCTTCCGTCTTTCTTACTGCATCTTTGATTCCGCCGTCTCTCTCTTTTTTTTCTTCGTCCTAATCTCTTTCTCGTCAAACCTTAAACTATCCTCTTGTACTTACTCCACTTCTCTACTGTCCGGTCATTGTCTCCATCACTTCTCGTCCTGTCAATACGTCCCTCCTTTCTCTCCATCTGTATGTCACCTCTCTTTCGTACTCTTTTACTCTTCCCTTCTCTTCTCTGAAATCCTCCTTCTTCTCTACTGCGGCTCCTCTTTTTCCCTCTCTTTTCATCCCTCCCGTCGGTTACCCCCTGCCGCCCTTTTGTTATACTCCTTTCTCTACTTTTTCTCTTTACTCTTTCTCCCTCCTCTTGTTGCTTTTTCCTCTCCCCTCTGTCGTACCCATCTCTCCTCTACTTCTTCCTTATCTCACCTTTCCTACCTCCTTCTCCCACTTGTTCCTTTTTCCCACCTCTCATTGTTTCGCTCTTCGTCTTTTTACGGCTACGTTCCTCTCTCCCTACTCTTGTCTCTGCCGTCTACCTAACTGACTTCTCTCGCTAGTTGTTCTTTTCTTACTTGTCTCTCTCACCGTTTCCTACTCATCATTTCCTTCTCCTTCTCTATTTCTCTTCCTTTCATTTTCTCTCTTACTATTTTTTGATTTTTTCTGCTCGTCTTCTTGTCTATCCTTCCCTGTTCCGTCTTCTTTTCTCTACTCTTGTACTGTCTCCTCCTTCGCCCTCTTTTGCTCTTCGTCACGCGTTCCTTTCTTCTTACTTATCTCTCTTTCCCCTAATTCTCTTTCCTTGTCTCGGTAGTCTATGTTGCTTTCTTCCTGCTTTTTCCCTTAGCTTCTGACCTTGTTCGTCTCTGTTCACCTTTTTCTCTCCGGATCATCTTGTTCTTTGTACCCTTTACTCTCTCTCCTGACCTTTTCCCTGCTCTCCTTACTACTCCTCTTTCCCTCATCTCTACTTACCTTCTCAATCCTTTCCTCATTTCTCTTTGTCTTCTCTCTTCATCTTTCTTCTACTCTTCTCCTTCCCCCCTCTTCTCCTTCTATCTTCTCGCAGCCTACCTCTACCACTCTACTCTTTCTAGTCTCTTCCCTTACCTTATTTTTTCATGTTGCTCTTGTTCCTTCCTTCTTTCTTCTCCTCTCTTCTTACTTCTTCCATTTTTGGACCTCTCCCTTTCTTATCTTCTCACTCGACCCCTCTTCTCACTTTTGTCTCGACTAAGGCTTTACCTTTTCTCTCTCCTTCCAACTTTTCGCTTTTCCTACCTGTGCTCGTTTCTTTCTCCGTATTCTACTCTTCTCGTGCTATTCCTCTCTCGTCTAACTCCCTAACTCTCTTTCGTCTTTCCTCTGGTCTCTACTCTTTGCTACCTTTCTCTTCTTCTTCACTACTTGCTCGATCCTTTCTTGGCGTAAACTTCAACATCTCTACTCTTCTCTTATCCTCGTCATTTCTTCCTCTCTCTCCTTTCCGTTTCTTTCCTCTACCTGGTTCAGCTCTTCTAGTGTGTACGTCCTTATCCTCATACTTACAAATGTTCCTTTTTCCCCTTTTTCCTTTCTCAATTTTTTCCCTTCTCCTACTCCTTTTTGTTGTCTTCTTTCCCTTCTTTCTCCTCTTTCTGTCTCATGTTCTTTTTGATATCTTGGTCCTTTGCCTCATCCGTCTCTCTCTTTCCTACCTCCACCCCCCCCCCCCTTCATACTTCTTTTGGGATACCTCCCCCGCTTTTTGCGTCCTTACTTCCATTTCACTCTCCATTCTACTCTATACCCCTCTTTCTGATTGGAGTACTGTTTCCCTTGTTTTTTTTAATTGTATTTTTGGTTTCGGTCTTTAAATTACTCCGTATCTGCCTTTACCGATCTGTCTTCTTCTCCTCCACCTTCCTACTTGCCTCAACCTTCTCTTTCTCCTCCTTATCTCTCTTTCTACATCTTCCTTCATCTCTCATCTTGCCGCTGCGCCTTCTTCCAATATCACTTACCTTCTTGTTTAGCACTTACCTCCCTTCTACCTCACCCTTCTCTTCCGCTCTTCTCCTTTTAGGTTCGCTCCGTTTGTACTGATTTTGTGGTTTCTTGCTTTAGATCTACTCACTCTCCTCCTCTCCTCTTTTTTGTTCTCTGACTTTTCTATCCTCTTTCGTACTCTCTACGCTTATCTCCTCTGTAGCTGGTATCCTTCCTGCTCCATACTTTCTCCTCTTTCGCTCCCACTTATTCCTTGGACTCATTTCATCTTTACCTACTTCCTTTACTGATGACTTTCTCCTCGTTTTTCACCCTACTGTATCTTTATCTTCTCACATTCTTGCCTTATCTACTCTCTCACCTCTGCCCTCCTTTTTCTTTGTATCCCCACTGTCGTCGTTCATTCTCTCTGGTATCGATTTATTCCTTCATTCCAACTTTTATTTCTCTTCGTCCTTCTCTACTTACTCACTTCCCTGCCCATTTGCCTTTCCACTTCTCCCCTTTACCTACTTCTATCATTTGCTCCTTTCCTGTCCTCCCCTCTCCCTTGCCTCCGTCTCTTTTTTTTCTCTTTTGTCCTTGTTACCGACTTGGTGCCTCTCTGTATTTTCTGCTATTAGTCTACCCTTCCCCACTCTTACAACTCTTGCGTGTCGCTGCCTACGCTCTTCCTTTACTCCTTTCTCTTTCCTTGTCTCTGCTATTACTGCTCATCTCACAGTGCTTACTTCCTTCACCGTTTTATATTTCCTTCCTTTACTACCCCTCTTGTCTTCTCTCCCTCTCTCTTCCAACCTCTGTTCTTTTTTGTTCTTTCTCTATTTCTTCTCCATCGTTACCTCCCGCCATATTACTTCTTACCCTAACTTATACACCGTCTTGATCTTTTTGTACTCTCCTCCATCCATTTCTTTCTCCTACCTTCTTCTCTCATTTTCGTCTCTTCTTGTCTTATCTGTCTCCCCGGCTCCTTCTCTTTCGGACTCTTCAACTCCTTTAACTGACTTTTTCCCTTTAACTTCTTGTATATCACTTTCGATCCTCCTATGTCTAGAACCTACCTTCTTTCAACTCTTTTCTCCTTATCCGCTTTTCTTTCCTTCCACTTTTTCTACGTTCTCTCTCTTTTCTTTCGCTTTCCCTCTCATTTTTCTCTATTCTTGCTCTTCTCTCTTTCTCTCTTAAACTTCTTCTCCTCTCCAGTCATTCCTCCTTTTTATACCGTCCAAGTCTTCTTTTTCTCTACTATCCCTTTCCTTTTTCCTTTCCTGTGCCCACTCTTTCTGTTAATACTACGTCTGTTCTTCCTTCTTTTCGTCTTCTTTTCCTCCTTCTCTACGTTCGTCCTTCCTTTTCACTTTTTGCTCCTCCTTCTCCTCTCCTCCGTCTCCCCCTTACCTTAACCTTTTCTTCCGTCCACTTGTGTTTCTTTTTTCTTCTGCGTCTCTCCCTCTGCTCCCCTCAGTTCTGTATTCGTCTCCTCCTCTCCTTACCTCCTCCTTAACTTAATTCTCCTTCTTGTACTGCTTTACCCTACTTGATCCTCATCTCTCTTATCTTGCTTCTCCTTCTTTACTTTTTCTCTAACTTCTGTTCTTTCATTTCTCTACTTCGTTCTCTCTTCCATCTATTCTCTCAGATTTATTCTCCCTATTACCCTTTCTCTCTTGAACTTTTTCCCTCCCCACCCCGCCCCTTTCTTTTCCTTTCATTTCCTGCTGTACGTTACGTGTTTTTGTTGTTGCTCGGGGTCGTACTATACTGGCTTCTTTCGTTGTTGCATTCTTTTCTTCCCCATCTCCCTTTTCATACAACTCTCTTTCCTTTCCTGCCTTTTACTCCTCTTCCGTGTTGACTTTCTCTCCCCTATCCTTTACGTCTCGTGTCTGATTCTTAAACTGCGTCCTCCCTGACGTTCCCTCTTTCAGCTTCTCTAACGCACTTTTTCTTCTCTCCACGCGCCTTTCTTTACTTCTTTTATCCCTTCTTGTCTCTCACTACCTCATGGAACTCCTTTTAGCAATTCTAAAGTACTTTTATGTTTTGTTCACCCTTCTTCCTTCTCGTTCCCATCGTTTCTTCTAAGCATGTTCTCTTTGTCATTTTCCTTATTCTCAGCCTTCTTTTCATTTTTTACTTCCTTGCTTTTTTCCTCCTTTTCCTGCCCTCTCTTGCTTTCCTCTCCCTTTCATTCTTTTTTGCTTTTTCGCGTCATGGTGTTTTGGGCTTCTCTTTGTGCCCGATCCGGTTTCACCGGTCATCTCTCTCTTGGCCCCACTTTCTAGTTTCCTTCACCCCCCACCATTCTAATTTTTTTTATTGGTCGCGCCCTCTTTTCTCTCCTGCCTTGTTTCCTACTTTCTCTTAGCTATACTCCTTCTTTAAACTTGTTCCTTTTCCTTTTTTCAACTTACATTCTGTTAATCGTTCCCATCTTGTCCTTCTTCTGTATCCTACTCTGTCTCCTTGTTCTCGCTTTTACATTCCTAACCTTCTCCCTCTTCTAACTTCTCTATGTTCTTACTTGCTCTCGTTATAATATCGCACGACCCCCCCCCCCCCTTTCATCTTCCTACCCTTCTTCTCTTCTCTTTATCTTTTCGACTCGGATTTCTACTTCTACTTCTCGCTTTCTTCTAGTTCCATTGATCCCTCACTGCATCTTCTCGTTTTCTTCCTTCATCCTTACTCTCTTCATTTTGTCCTTCTCGTTTCTTTCGCATCCTTAACACTATTCTTTTTTCTCTTCTTCTGCATTTCTCTTCTTTTCTCTTTCTTTTCCCTCTGACTTCCTCGTCGTCTTTCTCAATCTACTCTTCCGTTTTCTTTTCTCGTCTGCTTCTTTTCTTACTACTTTTTGTCGTCATCTCCTGCTTTCTTCATCTCTGCCCCTACTAAAACATTCTTTCGAATCTATTTCTGCCCTCTTCCGTCTTTGCTTCTCCTCTGTCCGTCCTCCCTCGTCTTTTCTAACAATTCCTTCTCTTTATTCTTTTCTACTGTTTACCTTTCTTATCTTTTTCTTTGTTACCCTCTGTTTTTATTCTCTCTCTTACTCTCTTCTCTTCCTCCTTTACTCTCTCTCTCCTTTCCCCTTCTTCTCCCAGTTACTTCTCTAGTGTTTGTTGTTTTTTGTCTCACCCTGCGTTCCTCTTTCTTCATTCCGTTCGTGTTCCCCCCGTCTTCTCACTGTTTTCTTTTTTTTCCTTCCATGTCTTACTCTTTATCCTTTCTACTCGTCTTGCGCCTCTTCCTAGACCTCTTCAACTCTGCTACCTCCCTAACTCTACTCTTCCTCCTAACTTTTTACTTTCATTTTTACTACCTTTTTTCCCGCCTCTTTCTTCTCTCTTTCTCTTTCCATTCCGGACTTGAGCTGGTTTGCACGTCCTGCTCACTTTCTCGCCATCAGCTTTCGATCATTTCTTCCCTTTTTCTTATTTCGCTCCTTTCCTTTCCTCTCTTTCTTGTCTTTTCGCTGTCCTTCGTTCGGTCGTTCCTTATCCTATTCGTCCCATCTCTGTCTTCTTTCGTTATTTCGTTTGTCACTTTTTTCTGTTCGCTTTCGTGTCCTCACTTCTCCTTCCCTCCAATTCTTCTGTTCCCTCTTCTGTTTACCGTTCACTCGCTCTTCTTTCCTCGTTTCGTTCCCACTTGCTACCTTCCTCAGTTGTCGTCTTCTCTGCTTTCTCTTCCCTTTCCTTCCTCTCTTTCGAACTCTCGTCGTTATGTGCTTCTCACTGCACCCGGGTCAACTCTTTCTTTCCGATTCGTTTTACTGCGTTCTCTTACTCTTTGCACTTCATCTCTTTGTTACCGTTTATGTACATCCTCTTTCTCATTATCACTTACCTTTCTTCTCTTCTCTCCTCTTGCCTGTGTTCCTCATCTTACTTCCTCCTCTCTTTGCTCTGTCTTCCGTTTTACTTTCTTTCTTCTTTCCGATCGTTCATCATCTTTCCTTCTATCCTTTTCCTACACTTCCTTTCATTTGCTCCTTTGTATTTTTTTCTCTCACTCGTTACTTTTCTCCTTCTCATTCACCTCCCCTTTTACTCCGTCCTTTTCTTCTCCTGTCCCCTTTCCCTCGTTTTCTTTTCTTCTCTTTTTAAACTTTACCGTCTTTCAACTTTTCTCGTCTCCTTTACTACATATTTTCCCCTTTCCTTTCTCTTTTTCTCCGTTCCGTCTATTCTTTACCTTGTCTCTTTTAGCTATCTTCTCTGCTGTCCTTCTGCCCCCAACACGCTCGTCTTACCTTTCTCATTCTCGCAACGCTTCTTCTAGTCCTCTTCTTCCTTGCTCCCCTTACTTGTCTTCACCACATTTTTTCTGGCTACCTTACCCTTATCCTCGCTATATGGTCTCCGTTCTACTTCTCTCCCTCTCCTACGTTCAACTCGTTTTTTTTTTCTCTTGCCCGTCTCTTCTACCTCTCTTGTTTCATCGTCTGCTACTTCTTTTCTCCCTTGATTCTTTTCCTGTACTCCCCTTCTTCTTTTTTCTTACTTCTTTTCCAACCTCTCTCCTCTCGTACTTACATTTCGCCCTTATGCTCCTTTCTCTTCTTCTTCTTCTTACCTCTCTCTTTCTTCTCTCATTCCTCCCCTTCCATTCTTTTTATCTCGCTGACCCTTTTCTTTTATTTCCGGGTTTCTGCCTCCCTTTTTCTCTCGTCCTGCCTTTCCTCGTCCTTACTTACCCTACGCTTTTACTCTATTTATGTTTCCTATCCTGTCACGTTGATAACTTTACTTCCGTGCTTTCGTCGGCTGTTTACTTACGTCCTCTCTTTCTTCGTAGGCTTGTCTTGCGTCTCTCCTTTTCGGGTTCTAACATCCTCTCTCTGTGTTCTTTTTCTTACTACTTCACTCTGTGAACGCTCTACTCTCTCCTTTCCCTTCTTTCTTTTTACCTTCTTCCTTGTTAGTCACTCTCTCTTTTTGTTATTATTTTCCTTACCTCACCTCCTTGTTCGCTTTGTCTTCCAGATTTGAACTTTTTCTCTTACTCAACCTCTTTCGCTTCTCACTCTCCCTTGTACACCCATCACGTGATTATCTTGCTTTCTTTCCCTACTTTCTGCTACCTACTTCCCCGCCCCCTCTCTTGTCTGACTACTCGCGTTTTCAATTTCTCTCCGCTCTTGTCTTGTTTTACGGCTTCTTTTTCTCATCCTCGCTTCTTCCTTCCTCTCTACTCTTTTCGTCCTTCACTTCCTCTTCACGACTGCTTACCCCATTTTTTCCCTTCCTTTAACTTTGTACTACTTCTTTGCTTTTTGCGTCTGACCTTTTTACTTTTTTTTCCTCACCACCTCTTCTCCCTCCTAACTCCCGACTTTCACTCTGTTCTCTACGTCACCTCTTCTCTCCTCTTCTTCCCCTCGCTGCTTCATACTTCTCGCGTATGTCTTCTTCTTCACCCACTTTGCAACTTTGTCTTTACTTGCTGCTTGCCTTCTCCCAATCTTTACCCTTTCATCTATTACTACTCTTACACACTATTCCCCTTCTTACTCTCTTTTCTTTCTTTCTCCATTTTTTCGCCGTAACAGGTAGTGTCTTTTCTGCTACGCTTTTCCTTTCCTCTCTCTACCGTTCTTTTTTCTCTTTTCTTTCCTTTTCTTTATTCTTCCTCCTTCTCTCCCACTCTCCTTCGGCTTCTCTCTCTCTTTCTCTCCTTTTCTCCTCCTTACTTCTCTGCCCCTTCCGCGCTCTCCTCTTCTTTATCTCTTATCTTCTCGCTCCTCTCCTCCTCACAACTTTCTTGCCTCTTGGTCGCTTCCGTCATCTCCCGCGTTTCAACGGACTCTTTCCTGTCTTCTTCCAGTCTCATTCTTACCGTTATACTACCTCTTATCTTCTTCTTTCGCTTGTACTTCTCTGCTTTGTATTACCGCCTTAACTTTTCTCTTCTTCTGTCCAACTCCTTCCTCTCTTTTTTCTTCTCTACCCCCATCTCTTCCTTCAACTTTTTCTCCCCTGCTCTCTGTTTGCTCATTACTAATTCCACCACTTCTTCTAGACTTTCTCATCTCCTTGCGCGGTGACCTTGTTACTCTTCTCATTATTCATTGCTATATTTATGTGCCTCTCCTATCGCTTTTTTTCGCCTTCTGATCTCTCTCCTCCTCTCACGTTGTCGTTTTTTACATCCTTCTTTTACTACTCATCCATCTCTTCCAGATGTTTTCCCTTGTTCCTACCAACTCTCTCTCTCTTCTCTTCTTATCTTTTGATCGTCCTCGTGCTTCCTCTACTCTGCTCTTATACGCTTCCTCTTACTCTCTATACTCCTCTTAACTTACCAATTTTCTCTTGATTCTTCTCTCCTCACTTTTCCTTTATCATCTCCTCTCTACGTCCCCTTTTCTTCCGTCTTACCCCTCTCTCGTCTCTCCCCTTTTCTCTTTGTTTCCTCCGTTTCTCTCCCTCTCCTTTAACTAACGCTCGTTCTCTCTTTCCTTTTTCCTCTTTCCCTCTCTCCTGTCCCCCTCTCTAACTTACTCTTCCTTTTCCCTCTCTTCTGTCTTTTGCTGACCTCACACTGATCACCTTCTCCCGCGATTTTCCCCCTCCCTTCGCCATCTGTTTCATCTTTCTATTCTGCCTTCTGCGATGCTTACTGTTCTTTTCTTTCATACTAGCTTTCTTCTCTCTACTTTGCTTGTTCGTCTTTCTACTTCCCTCTTCCTCTCCTTCACCGCCTCCTTCTCCCCCTTTTCTCTGTCCTTTTTATCTCCTCTCACTCTTTCTTCTGTTCTCTCTTTCAGTCTCCTCAATCTCGTTCCTCCTCTTATTTAACCTACCTTCTTTCTTAATCTTTTTTCTCATTACTCCTTCTTTTCTCCCTCCTCTTTCTACCTCCCCTTTTTTTTTCGTCATTCTCCTACATCTTCCACAATTCTCCTACTTTTCTCCCATTCGACTTTCCTTTCTACCGCCCCTATTCTCTTCTTTACTTCCTACTCTTCTGATCTCTCCCCTTTCTTTCTCTCCTCTCTCCACTTTCTTCCAGTCCTCCTTACTCTCGACTTCCCCTTCTCCCTTCTCGACACTCTTCTCCGTCTCCTTTCTACTTTTTCTCTCCCTGTTTTTACTCATATCCACTTACATTTCCGACTGCTCTTCTCCTTCGGCGTCTTTCTCTCCGTCCTTCCTCCTCCTCTTTCTTACCTTCTTCTTCTTAAATCTTCTTCCTTTCTCCGTACTCTGCATGCTTCCCTCTTCATTCCTCTACATTTGTTTCTTCTCTTTCTACTTCCTATTTACTCCGCCTGTTTATCTTTTTACTCATTTTTCCCTTACTTTCTCTACTACCAACTCTCTTTTTCTTTTTCGCTCATGCCTCTCCACTTTTCGTCTTCTCCTGCTCGTTCGTTCGTTATAACTTTGTATTCTTGGTCTCTTAACACTCCCCTTTTACGCTCTACGTTTGTCTTCCCCTTCTTCCTTACCTAGGCTTCATTCATCTGCCTGTTCTGTTCGTCTTTTTCCTTTTCTCTTCCCTTTGTACTTCCTTCTCTCCTTCTATTCGATTTTACTTCGCTCCCCTTTTTCTCCACTTCTGGCTTCTTGTTTCTCCTCTTGCTCTCCTTTCTACCACCTCTCTCTGTCTCCTTGCTCTCTTTTTCCCGTCCTTTCTGTACCGTCTCTTCTCCTTTACTTCTTTTGTAAACGCTCTGTCTACATCCCTTCTAGCTACCCTCTCCATTCCATTCTCGTTCTTTTACATCTGCTTCCTCGCTACTTATGCTTTCGTGTCCTTCCTTCTAGCTTCTCATTCTGAACATTTTTAAGTTACCTAACTCGACTAACCACCTTTCTTTTCTTAACCTTTCTCATCTTGTCGATTCGTTACCCGTACTCTCAGTGCTCGTACCGTTCTCCTTCTCTTTTTAACGTCCTCTTCCTCTTTTGCTGCCCTACTCTCGTTCGCATGCGTTGCCTCCTCCACCTCTCTTTACCTTCCTTCCCTTCATTCACTTTTTTCATCTCCTCTACATTTCTTATGTCCCATCGCTCTTACTTACTACCCTTTTCTTTCATCCCGTTTTCCTTTCATCTTCTTCGCCTTGTTGACCAAACTTAGACCTCTCCACTAGACTTTCCTCTCCCTAGCCTCCTCTCCTCTCTTTCTCCTTCACTCCCCTCAC
Organism: Eucriotettix oculatus; assembly: GCA_034510155.1. NCBI lineage: Eukaryota > Metazoa > Arthropoda > Insecta > Orthoptera > Tetrigidae > Eucriotettix > Eucriotettix oculatus. The sequence goes on from CM067382.1 coordinate 46,289,003, forward strand.
GCTTTTTTCTTCTTACCGCCTTCCTTCCCTCTTCTATTCCCCTTCAGTCTTCTCGCCGTTTTCTCTTCTTCCCTTTTCCTCTATTTTTCCATCTTATTCTCCTTTCCTTCTGCTCCTAATTTCTTTCTGCGTCCGTCGTAACTACTTCTCCTTCCTTTCCCTATTATTGCTTCTACCTACTCTTCTTACCCATCTCTCTTTTACCAACTCGTATTCCTTACTCCTTTCTTCTCCTTCTCTATTCCTCCCTCTTTTTCGGTTCTTCTCCACCTTCTTTTCCTTTTTTCCTTTGTCATTGTTTGGTTCACCTCACCCTTTTTCTCTTCTTCATTTTTTTTTTTTTGGTCTTAAGCCTCTCTCTTCTTCCATTTCCTCCTTCCTCTTTTCTTTCCTACAACGTCCTGTCGTGCTTTCTCTCCCTGCAGATTTCATTAGACCAGTCTGATTATAACTCTCGACTCCACCCCCCCACCGAGCCCCCGCCTTGAGTTTTTCGTTTCTTCTTTTGCATGGCACGTTTTCTCTATCGTACCACCACCCCACCCCCCCCCCACTCCCTTTCCCTTCTCTCATAATCTTTTCCGTCTCGTCTTCTGTCGTTTATTTGACTCTCTCTCCACCGTTTCCCCTTTCACTTCCCTTCTTACTCTTCTTCTCCCTCCGCTACTTCTCTCGCTTCTACTTACTCGTTAACTTACCCTCAATTGATACCTATCTTATCACTATCGGTGTTTTCTCTTTCTCTTACTTTACATCTACCTCTTCCATTTCTCTCGCCTGCTCTGCTTCTCTCCATTTCCCTATGCCTTCACTTCCCCTGTTTTTCTCTCCCTGCCTTCTCGTCTTTCTCTATCGCATTTTTCTCTTCATTTTTCTTCCGCTTACTGTCGTCCCTTTATACTCTCTCATTTCCTGCAAATCCCTTTACCTCTTGGCTTCTTTCTTTCTTACTCTATCTCTTCTCATACCTCTCTGCTCATTCTTTCTTGTTTCTCTTCGCCTTCTTCTTCTTCCGTCAAGCTCTTCCTTCTTTTTCGTCCTAGCTTGTCTTCTTTTTCCGCCGTTATTCCCTCTGTTTCCCAACCCTACTCTGCTTTTAATCTCACCCTTTCCCGTCTAACCTTCTCTACGTTATCACCTTCCTTTCCTTCCCTATCTTTTCCTTCTGCCGTTGTTACTCTCTCCGCTCTCTAACTCCCACTCTCTCCTTCGCTCTTACTACTCTAGTACTCCTCCTTTCCATCTCCGGTTTTTCTCCTCTGTATCTATTCTTTCCCTTCCTATAACCCGCCACTCTCTTTCCCTGTCACTTCTTTTACTTTCTCTTTCCTTATCTTTCTACTCGTGTTCTCGTTACCGTATCACTTCTGTCCCTCTTCTCAGTCATCCTCGTCTTTCTCTGCTCTTTGCGTCTCGCCCCCTACTCTACCTTACTTGTGTACTCTCTCTCTATTTCTTTCTATTCTTTCCATTCTAGTCTTACCTGGTACCTTCTCTTTTACCCTCGTCCTTCTTGTTTTTGTCCTCTACGCTTTTTTCCTTCGCCCTTCGGCTGTACTTTTCTCTCGATCATCCTACCTTATTTCTCTATATGCTCTTTTCCCAGCTCTTCCCAATTACTCTTGCTCTCTACTCGTTTCCTTTTTCTTTTTACTTCTTATGCCTTCTCCGTCCTCTTTCTCGCCCTTTCTTCTATTTCCTTTCACTAACTCCTTGAGCTTCCCTTTCTTTCGTTCTTTCTCTTATTGCTTTCTTCCATTAACCGTTACTTACTCCTCTCTTCTTTTCTACTTCTTCAGTCTTAGTGGTTTACTCTACCTTTTTCCTCCCTTCCTTCTTCATTCCATCTGACCCTTCCCTGCTCCTACCTCTCCACCGATACTCCTAACTACCCTGTCGTTGTCGTTCGTACCCCCTCTTTCCCTCCGCATACCTCTCTCTTTCCTTAATTTTCTGTGTCTTCCGCTTCTTCACCTTTCACTCTGCAACCGTATTCCTCTCCCTACACTTTACTCGCCTCCTGGACTTTCTCCTATAACTCTCATTTGCCTTTTACTCTTTTCTTCCCGCTTTCTGCCTTCTTCTACTCTTTACTTCTCTACCGTTTCTTCTTCTGCTTCTCACTTTTTACTCTTTCTTCTACTCCCTTTCTCCCTCTTCCTTCTCTCTTACGTTAGTTTTTACTTTCTTTACACATTTTCTCTTTCCCTCCTCGCTCTTTCCCCTACCTCAAATTTTTTTTCTTTTTCTCTTTTCACGATCACTCCCCTGTCTCCTATCCTCGGTACTCTCTTCTCATCTGCTCCTATTCTGTTCTGACCCCTTCGTTTTTACGCGTTTTCGTTGACCCCTTCTTCTATTTCTTTCTTCCTCTGTTTCGCTCTTACCTTGCGTTTAAATCCTTTTTACTCTACATTATTTTTTATCTTTTATACTCTCTCGCTTCCCGATACTTCTCCTTTACCCACTCCTCTTTTTCCTTCACCAACTTCCCCCTTTCTGACTAAATGTTCTTGGATTTTAGTACTCTACTTCTCTCCTTCCACAGGTTTCTAACTACGCACTTTCACTTACCTATATTTACTTAGCACTTCTTCTGTCTTCTTTTGCTTCATCTTACTTTCCTTTCCATTCTTCGTTCAACCCATCCTCGTCTCGTCACACGTTCCATCTCCTATTTTCTCACTTCTACTCTTCTAGTCCTTCCTTTATTTTACTGTTCGCTATGATTACACCTCATTTTCATTGCCTTTTCCTCTTTGCCTCCCCTCACTCATACTCTTACTTCTTTCTCCGCCCTCTTGTTTCGTCTCATCCTTCTGCGTCTTCCTTACTTCTACTTCTGTTTTTTCTTTCTCTTTCTTTCCTTGTGCTCTTCCTATCCTCTCAGCTCCGTATTTCTTTCTTCCTCTTTATTTCTTCGTATCCCCTTTCTCTTATGCACTCCCAATACTTCACTCTGTCTTTCATTTCGTTAAGACCCATTTTCTCTGTTTTTCGTCTCTCTTGCTCATTCCCTGTTTCTATGACTTTCTCTCTTCTTGCCGTCGCCCTCGCACATCGTCCTTCATTACATTTTCCTCTCTCTGACCTTTTCTCCTTTCACCGTCGCCCTAATCTCTTTTCTCTAGCTCGTTTTTCTTTTGTTCTAACTAACTTCCCTCATCTCTCTTCTTGTTCCACTTTCCTTCTCGGTAAACCTCATTACTTTCTACTTTTCTCTCTAACCCGCCCCGCTTGTGTTCCTCTCTCTTCCTCTTCTCCTTTTTCTTTTTGCCTTTGATCTATGTCCTTTTACCTCCCCTTAGCTCACAACTTCCCTCTTCTCTTCCTCCCTCTCCTCCTTTTTACATTTTCCGATTGTTGTCTATTTTCCTCAGCCACGACAATTGTACTTCTTTTATTTCCTCTCTTCCCTGCTTCTTGTACTTCATTCTTTCTACTTCTACTCTCTCTTCCTCTTACCATAGCTCTCTTCCTTTTTTCTCGTCTCTTCTTCCTCTTTTTCTTATTCACCGCTTGCTCTCGACTTCTAGACGTCCTCCCCCCATTTCTGCTTTTTTACCGGGTGGGGTGCCCTCGTTATCCTTCTTTCCAGATCTTTACTTACCCTACCTTTTACCCCCGTTACTCTTTACTTCCGTTCCTTAACCTTCATATTCATCCTTTCTCCATCTCTCTTTTTTTCTCTCCTTCCTCCTGTTTTCCATCTCTTCTTGTCCGTGTCCTCACTCGCTTCCTTACGCTTTTACTCCTCGGTCTCCGTCGTCTCTTCTCTGCCTCGTGTCCGTTCTGCTTCTCCTTGTTCCATCCTGCTTCGTTCTCCCTTTTCTCTACGTTCAGGAGTCCCTATGCCTTCCATACCTCATATGCTTTTAACTTCCTCATACCTGTTCCTCCTTTCTCACTCCTCACTTTAGACCTTTACCTTCCGCTAACTTTCGTCGGTCCTCCTTTTCATAATTTACTTTAATCTCGCTTTCCTTTCCTATCACGTCCCCTTACCGCACCACTTCTTTACCCCCTTACTTTCTTCTGTCTTTCTTTCTGCCTTACTTACTCTTGTGTTCCTTCACTATTCTTTTGTTGCGCAACGGTCTTTCGTCTTTGACCTCTTTCTTCGTCTAATTTCTCTCTCTTGTTTTTCGTTATTTTCTTACCTATCTTTCAACTACTTTTCTTTTCTCCACTCGTTACCCGTGCTCTCCTCGTAGCTCTCCCTTCGTCACGTCTCCGCTCCTTATCCGCGCTGCTTCCTTTGAACTGTGTTTCTTGCATCATCTTCACACTCTTTTCTTCCCTCCCTCCTTGCTGCACCTCTTTTTTCGTTCTCATTCATCTCTCCATTTTCGTTCCTTTTGTTCGTCTCCCCCTCCTCTTTCTTGTCGTCTACTTCTTTTCTTTCCTCCTACCCTACATTACTTCTTGCCTTAGTGTATTTCTTTTTCCTTACTTCTTTGCCCCCTTTCCTCCCAGCGTTTCCCACCTCACCTTTATTTCACTTGCTACTTTTCCTTTCCTTTTCTATCATTTAACTCTAACCATCCGCTCTCTTCTTTACTTCTTCTCTTGCTTTCTTTCCTTCACTCTCTCGAGTCTCTTCTTTTCTTCTTTGCTTTTAACTACGCTTCCTCCTATCCCCTCTTCTTCACACTATTCTCCTTCTGTACCTCTTTCTTCGCTCTTCCGTGTCTTTTCTTTTCCAATTCTGTTAATCTCTTGTGTTCATACTCTTGTCCGCCTTTTTCTTTTACTTGTCTCCTCCCTACCCTCTACTCCGTACTTTTTCGATTTTATCGACAAACAGTTCTCTTTCTTCTCACTCCTTCTCTTCTCCTTTGTCTTACTATCTTGTTAGCTCTCTTCCTGTATACTTCTTTCTCCGTACTCTCTCGTACAGCCTCTCGTTCTTTCCTTTTTTTACTTAACTCTCACAAGTCGTTTCCTTTTCGTCTGTGTGTCTCTTCTTGTGCTTTTCAGGTTCCGTTCTCTCCACTTACCCTCCTTTATGTCGTCGTGTCACAACTACAAACCACACTCCCTAAAATACCACCAACTCAGAGCTATCTCCCTCCCATTCCTCCCGCCCCTCCTCCTCCATCTTCACAAATACAATGACACCGATACAATCTGTTCAAGAATCTAAGACCCCATTGCGAGTTTCACAAACCCAACTTCCAATATGTGAATTAACTAGTTTCACCCATAGATCTGAAAAACTAATAATAACTAATTAGAGTTGGCGCAGAACCAAAAAAAAAGGTACGCCCGAGTCATGCACTCGCGTCGTTACCAAACCTACGTTAATTAATAACATGCCGAGGTCTAGAAGCCGCGCTTATCAGAGCGCCGAGTGTATTACAATACTCTACGAGGCGCGAAACGCAAAACCATACCGATAAGAGAGGATGAAATTATGCACGGTTAAATCTGCAACCTACGGTCGATAAAATTAAACCTCGAACTGGAATGGTGATCACGTGGATTCGCGATAATCCTCATAGCAAGACAGAATAATGAGTACATTACTTAATCGTCAATAAAAAACCCTTCTACACAAGACATTAAATACGCGAGACTCATGACGAATAATCCCTACTATGAAATACCATAATAAAAACAAAAATATCAAGGAACAAATCAGTTATTATATAATATTAAATTATATATAATATAATATTATTTATAAAAATACTTATAATTAATTGAAGAAAGAAGCCAAATTCCTAACAAAAATACCTTTCATTTTCTTTGACGTTTTATATAATTTATAGATTATGACGCAATCTACAACATAAAAAATGTAGATTTCAAAATGAAACCGAGTATATAGTACCTATACGAATACTCCTCATGTTTATGTGGTTGCGTACGAAAAGATTACGTTATAAAAAGAGTGAACTTGGAAATATACTTTATTTTCTGACCAAGCAAACAAGTCAGTAATTAATGAGAACATAGAACCCAAACTTTGTAATTAACTAGTTTATTGGTTATTCAATATATTAAACAAATTCTTTCCATGCAGTCATCATAACGCATTAAACCACATTAAAGACCACATTCATTCACGTATAATCAACCTAGAATAATAAAAATAATATTAACATGGAGTAATATAAAGGAAGATACAGTGTAGATGATGTATATAGGAAGGGTTGGAAGTCGCTCACTATCTTAAATATTTTAAAAACATAGAATCCGGTTTCATCAGGTAAGACATTATAAAAACTGTACTATATGTTCTTGTTGAATTTTTTTTATTAATTATGTACTGTAGTTAATAATAAAGTTTGGTGACTTTTTAATTGAAGTTTATTTGTTTAATAAATATTTTTACGTTTTTTAATCTACTTCCTATAAGGCTTTTAATTTCAAGAACAAACTGAGTCTCAAATAAAACAAACGTGAAATAATTACGTAGAGAAGAGCAACCGTTTAATTAATTGCATGATTATTAAAATTGTGAAGTATAAACAGAAATATAATTACAGATAATGAATTTAATTTTAATGTATTGGTGCTTTAGGCTATCGTCAGTGTAACGTCATCCAATTTTCAAATATATTACACATTAAATGATTGCTCCTAAAAATATATATCTAAGCTCAATATAAATTCTTAGTAATATCTTTTTTATCCAGTTCCTCTTAAAAATCCTTCAAAATTTGGGAATAAATTTCCTTCAGAATATTTTCCCTCCTAATTTAATTCTTGTGATATGGAGTTTTAATCAAGAGAATTAATGAAAAATTTGAAAACGTGATATATTTTTTTGAACACAAAACTTTTATAGTAATTATCTCCAGTGACGTTGTTTTCTGTTTTTAATTTAATAAAATAATGTGACGGTGTAGTTTCTATTTTATATATTCATTTTATGGTTGGATGGTTATATTTCATGTGTTTTATCTGCTCTTATATATCGTAAATGTCAGTAATTTCGTAGTGACATCATTTTGTGACGCCTGTGGCATCAAAATTTATGTTAAGTGAGTCACTTAATCGTCTCTTAATATCTGTTTCTCTGTCATCTAGTGAAAATATGTTCATTACAGTATTTATGCTTACAGTAAATGCATATTTTAAATTTCGAGGAAAATGTGATGGTCTTTCTAAATTGAGGCCGGGTTTTCAATTAAGATCGAGACTTGTTTGAGGAAATACATATTTCATCACATTTCGATCCTAGTGGACCACACGATTGAATGACCTTTTGGTTTTGGACCGGTTTAAATTAGGCTTTCGGAAAAACTTTATCGATTACAAGTTTTAATACACGGCATGTCTTTATTTTCAAGGAAAATAATCCTCTTTATCAAAGGGGCATATTAATTAAGATGCTGAAGGGGGCAAATATTAAATGAAGACGACGTCAAACTATAACTTGGATCGGAAATATCACGTTCATTTCGTTTGAATTATTGTTTTTAATACCCTTTATTTCACGTCTCTGTAATTTAACAATTGGATTCTTTATCTTATCTATTCTTCACGTTGTGGTTTTCTTTTTCTTCTTTTTCTATATTACTTTGAATATTCTTTGAGAAATACTTGGACTTCGACTTTCTTTTTAGAATTAATCTTCTTTGTCTTATTTATTAAAACAATATTCCTTAGAAAGTACTTGATATCAAACTTCTAATTAATAATAAATTCTATTAGCTTTTTCACGTAATAACTTCTATCTTCAAATTTACAAAAAACCTCTAAAAAATTTTCTAATTTCAAGTTCACTTTCTTTTTTCTTTTAAAATGTATCCTTTCTCTTTAAAAAGAAAGCATTACATGCCTTGGAAAATACTTTGTAGCTTAATCCTCTTTTCTTATCGGTTATCTTGTCTTTCTTGTTTTTTTCTGTGGTGTTTTTGGGTGTTTGTGTATGCAATAACTAATTCTTTCCTACAAATTTCCTATAGGCTTTTTACACTTCATTCCATTGTATTTTCTTATTTTGCTTATAATTTATACCTTCTTTATATTTTGTTAACTTAACATTACCAATCCATTTAATAATATAAAATTTCTACCCACCCTTTAATTTCATTTTAGATATGGATTCAAACGCATCTCTTCATATTGACACTTTAATCATGACTTCTTAACTTTTCGTTGAGAAATTCTGTTATAATATCTTTCTTAGACTTGCATATTCCTTTGTGTTACATCTTCTTGATTTCTCTTCGAAATTTCTTAACCTTGTTCATTTTTGACTTCGAAATGAAACAGAATAATGGATTATGAGATAACAAGACTATTTCTGACAGAAATGGAGGATAGGATGTAACTGCGGTGTGAAATAAAGCAGACAATACTCTGGAATATTTCCTTTGTGGTTTAATTAGACCCCATGTACTGTATTTGATGAGGTGGAATTGTTTCCGCACTATGTTCACCGCGGCCGTTTATATGTGAATCCTCTCCTTTAATTTAGAAGGCGCTTTGAAGGGAGTGGTAATATAAACGCAGATAAGGTTCCTCGTAAATTGTCCGTGTAACGCTTCCACATAAATAGGTCCTTCGTCTCGACGCCTCAAAGAGAAAGTCCTGTGAAAACAAAAGTCAGGCCGCATGTAACAATTTAAGATCTTTGCTCTAGGATTCTGGAGATTTCTTTATCGAGTGCTCTTTCGCGAAGTGGCTCTCGACCTCTACGTCATTTCAACTTTCGGCTTACGTTAATTATTTAACAGTATAAACAAGGCGTTATCATTTCTACCTCAGTGGAGGCTACTTTGCTGTTATCTCCCGACGATAAAATATGGTTTTAGGTCACGGTCTTACAATGCGCTTTGCTGCTTTCCTTTATTTAAAAATTTCCGCCCCCAACAGTGTTGATTTCCGAGTCGCAAAGAACGCGTGCACTACGCGGAACATACAGACACACGTCAGGAATTTGCGCTCTTTTAACACACAAACAATAAATTTCATTTATAAGAATAAAGCTGCGACCCCACAGCAACCTCGTCTCCCGACCTACCTGATGCAGGTTTTCTAGGGTTTCCCTGCATCTCTTTACGCGAAACACCGGGTAGGATCCTTAAACAACAGCCCGGGAGCCACAGTCAACCCCTTGGCTATCTTGCTCTACCTTCCGCATCCCCCCTTTTTAATTCGCTTCATATGCTATTAAATGGGAGTTGCCTGTTTCAGGAACACCCTCATGTAGCCTATTAACCCCACGTGACGTGAAAAGATTCAGAAATGGGAAAAATAAAGGTTAGAACAGAAATATAAAAATTCGTCTGCTGCTGCACTACAGTGTTGATTATCTCAAATGGTCTACAAACGACAAAAACAGAAAGATAAATTTTCAGAAAGACGAAACTTATGGTTTGCACTCAACCTCCGAGACAAACAGCATTAGATAAAATCGTGACTGTAGTTGGATGTTTTAAGTGCATAGGTGAAAACTTAAAATATAGATGCCTGTGTTTTAAGTGTACAAACTGAATAGCAAACAATACGTTATTTAAAAACACAAAACCCTACTACTACCCACTCAAAATCACTAATTTCCAATGTTTTATTCTTTTTCTCAAATTTACACTTTCGTCGCTTATAAAAATCGACTACGGAATACATAGTGCAGTTTATAACATCCCCTGTTTAGACTGAAAGTCTTGCTACATTGGGCAAACGAAACGGTCTTTCGGTAACCCTATAAAAGAGAAGATCCCTCTATCAAACGTACCAAAGACAAACATAGCAGAAATCTCGAGTCATATATTTTATTGACAAAAATGTTTTTTTCTATAATTTGACACAAGGGACTTTTCAAGAATTATGTACAAAATGCTACACATGAAATTTATGCTGTTAACGTACAAACGTACAAACTTATGGTAATGGTTCCAAATACGTGCAATCCTTTCGAGAAAGAGCCAACTGCAGATTTGAAAATTTTGCGCTAGCCACATAAGAAACATTAATATAATTAGAACAGTAATAGGTAATATACACAAATGATCTCTTTATAAACGCAGTGAATAGACCGATAACTCTATAAATATGGAAATACTGTACTAAAAGCGGCAATCGATAATTATATTAAATTTTAATGAGAAGTTTTTCATGAAATGAATTGGCCCACGTGCACGTCATTTAGCCTGGATCGACTGGCTTTTGCAATTATTTTCAGTAGAGAAAACAATTGTTCATAGCATATTTAAAAAGTGAAAGGGAAATCTTACGTGAACCACATAAAACTATTTGCTGGGTTTCACGTGACCCGCTTGTTACGGGTTTGCTTATCCCATGCACTTGCTTTATCCTGCGGCTTTCACACCTGAGAGAAGGTACAAGGTCACCAGAAAAGTTGTGTTTTCATGAATTAATTGTGTGTATTTTGGGTACTTCCTTTTCCGGTTCGTGGACTTACTTGCATAGTTGAGCGCCATCATGAGCAGGAAACCCGTGACTATCGCGACGAGTTGAAGCAGTCCAGATTTTTCGGACGCCCTTTCCCTCTGGAGGACCTCGAAGAACACGACGTACAGGAGCGTCCCGGCGGCCATTGCTTGCAAGACGACGGGCACGACGCCGGCTGACGTCGTGGCCTCACCGCCGCCCCCGAGAAGCAGTCCGAAGCCAACACCGACGGGAGTCACTGCGGAGAACACCCCCATGTACACGAGCACGAGGGAGCGGCGCGTGCGCGCACTCAGGAGCTCGACCCCGACGCAGAACGTGATGACGAGCTTGTGCGTCGCGACGGCCACCAGAAGGTACCACACGTTGGAGACGCTCTGCTCCAGACCGACGGCGAGGCCCTCGAAGACGGCGTGGAAGGACAAAGCGACGACGGCGAGGAGCGATCTCAGCGAGCAAGTGGTAGTGCGGCCGGGCGCCGCGGCGGCGACGACGACGCCTCCGGGACCTTGCGAAGCCGCTCCGGTTGTCTTATACGGGAACGCACCGCCACTCATGCGAGTCTCCGCGTCTAGCGGCGAACCTTGCTTTTCGGTGATGGCCGATTGGCTGGAGTCGGTGTGCGGGATCAGCCCCTGCGTCGAGACGCTGCTGCCGCTGTCTACGGTGGCGGGGGCGGGCGTAGCAGGTACGGCGTCCTCAACCGGCGCCGCGGCGCCTTTACCCTCGTTCCCACCGGAACGGCCTTCACGCCGAGAGCAGCGGCGGAGACTCATAGTGCGGTGCAGCACGGCGTTATCGTCGTTGCTGTCGCCGTCGGAGCCGCAAGAACCCGCGTGGTGGTCGCTGTCGTCCAGCGATAGGTGCACCAGCTCCTCCACCAGGTACACGAAGAAGAATCCCGCGCAGAAGACGAGCTCCGCCAACGGGAGTCCGTGCTGCGCCGGGGGCAGCACGCGGGACCTCTGGAGCTCCGCGAAGCCCGCGCGGACTTCAGGTTGCAGGTGCACGAAGGTGGTGAAGAGGAGCACGCCGCCTCCGAAGCACAGCAGCAGAGACACTGCGAGGGCGCGGTGCCGCTCCCAGACGCCGCGCCGCCCCCGGCAGGCTAACACTTGGGGCAGCAGACCCACGCAGAAGCTGGCGAGCCACAGGCCGAACATGGCCACGAGCTTGGCGGACAAGAGCGCGGACTCCATGGCGGCGCGACGCGTGCGCCTGTTGGCTCGCGACTGAGCCGAACCTCGCCTCCGCGACTCCGCGTTGCCCCTCCAGCGCCGCCACCGGACAGACGCGCACACTCGCCACAAAACATAACAGATTTGCTCCATACATCTACTCTAATTTCATTCTCAAGCATTCTGGCCTTTATTATGGTACAAATCACCCGGTTTTCCCCGCGAAGAAAATTTTATTTTATCTCAAAATTGAATTGCCAGTGTCCAAAAATTATGTAATTATGTTAGTTACTTACATATTTCTTCAAACGGCCTTTGTACCACTTATTTTGGGGCTCAATTACAAATTAAAGACAAAAAGATTTTAGAAGTTGTAATTTAATTTAACTGTTGTTTACTGAATTTTAACATGCTAATTATATTTTTTTCAGAAACCTAGGATAACATTATGGCGAGTTTTGAACAATATTTACAATATTTTCAAAGTCAACAATGAACCTGACTTAGTTATGAATCGCAGGGTAGCGAGACGCAACAACTCACGTGGAAACAACAACTTTGGAATCGTTGTTGCACGAGCTTTTGGCTTAAAACACAGCCGCGAGCGACGAGGGGGAAAATAACAGTTAAGGTTTGCACGATTATATCACTGCAAAAGTAATATACAGTTTCAGTAATTATTTTGTTCGTTGTATTGCCGTTTACTAGTCCGCTTTACACCTTTTTATGTTGTCAAAAAAGGAACGTAAATATTCCCCAGGAATTGTTTGTTCACGATATATATATATATAAATGATGCCGTTTGTATTCTAGTTTAAATTTATCGCGGAATTAATATCACGAGCTCATTTGTTAAATAATACAAAATTTAAAACATTTGTTAATCAGCAATTTAAAATTTTGAAGAAATTCCTTTAATATAAATTAATTCGCTTTAATCAGACCTAAGACTTGACAGTTTCTGTGTATTTTTCTGTATATTTGTAAAATGTGACACTCTCTTTGATGGTTTAATCAGTGGTTGACAAACAGATGGCTGTCCAATTAAATTATGTAGGAGGCTCTTTTAAAATAATTTCATGACGTCGCTACTAAAAAATACATGCATCCAAAGTAGTAATATGGTAGTCAACAACTATAAAATTATAAATTCTACACACCAGTCCGTATTTCATAGCAAGGAACTGAAGTTCTTCTTTAATAATTATTTTATTTTTCATATCCATTCATGAATCACAGGTTTACAACTTCTAATAATGTTTATTGTGTTTTTCCAACGAGTATAACTACTCGTATTGTTCGAAAGGGAGGATCTGACCCAACCTTTTATTGGATCCGTTTCCTGTTTGAATTTTCTCATTTGTTTGTATTCAACAGTCAGTCAAAATACAATAGCTCGTCATATCACCTACGAGGTATTCCGAGTTAATTAGTTGCTTTGAAATTATATTTCCAGAGGTTCATTATGTAGGCATTGATTATGTTCTCAATCCAGAGGAAATATTTTTTAAAAAAATTGGTATTCTGCCACGTTAATCCTTGTAAAAAATAATTTTGCCTTTGGACTAGGATAATTCGTAGGAATATAATAAAATATTAACCATTGTAAATTTTTATTCTTTGTACGCACCGAATTTCACTACATCATACACAAAAGTGATTATTATCACATCCCGAATAGTCGCTTAGTGGGGAAATTTTTTTCCATTGTATCTTCTTAATATGCTGCTTCTTTAAACGATTAAGTTCTTGTTAGGTAACTCCGAAAATGTACTTTTTACCATCTTCTCTTTATTTAAAAAGTTTCCTAAATACTCTAAACTTTTCTTATCTCCGGATCTACATACATAACATTATTTCAATTTTAACGTGCTGGGAAAATTTCTCTGTCTATAGGCGTTTACTTTAATGTTTTAATAAAAAGCTTAACATAAATCTTGTATTACCCGAAAAGAGTTGTAACAGAAGTTCTCTTTTACATATTGCTCTTTCAATTATAAAATAACTTAAGTTCAATTACAGTATTTAAAAAAAAATTATTACACACCATTGTAATAAAACTATTTATCTATTTAACAAAAGGAATGCATTTTTCTAATATACATAAATATATTTATTTATTTCTATGTTTATACATACAAATCCAAATGCGTGGACAAGCTGAAACAAAAGCATGATACACGTATTACTTAAAAACCTTAGCAAAAGCGTTGAAGGAATTATTGCTAAGAATTATGCCCTATGTGTATGTGACGCCACCGAGTACTGAGACAGAAAGAATACAATTAATTCCGCCATTTTTATTTTCTCGCATTGTAGCGGCTGTTTGGTTTCATTCTGATATGCTCTCATTTGATCAATTATATCCTAAAATACAAACATCAGGCTCAAATCATGATGAAACACATTATGAAAGGTTTTTAAATACTTCAGCGGAAATAAGAAAAAACTGCAAAGAATAAATGAGAAGTCATTCAATCTTAAATTGTGTGTATTTTTAATTTTTATATGCATTTAATAATAGTTAAATATGGAAAAATATGTTAATATGACTTATTAATTATTGTCAATGAGTCAATAATTCCAAGTTGGAATTTTAAAGAATTAACGACATCCGCATTGTTATTTTCTTATATTTATTTTTTGTACAATCACCCAAAATTTATTATAAAGACATTGCGCACAGATTAGTGACGTATTGCAAAGATTTTAAAGTTCACCTTAAATAACACGTTTTCTCCACAGATTGAGTTCGGGGCTTTCCTGGCTGCCTCATAGTCTCTCTGGTTTTTACAAAGTTCTCACATGCGTGGTACCTTCATTTCTGTTGGGAGCTGTATGTACTGGAGTCGAACACCTTGGGCCTATGGGAAGAGTTGTCCAATAAGAAGGGAATGCTGCGACCCCACAACAAACTCAAATCACGTCATTAGGAAGGGCGTGAGAATAATACCCAATACCCAAAAGCTTAAGTGAAAGCAAATAAAAATAATTTTTTCAGAAATTTTAATATATCTAATAGAGGAGACTTGTAGCTTGTAAGAATGTAGGCCCCTGCTTCCAAGCTAATTTGCATGATTTGTTAGGAACGTGTTTTCATTTCGCGGGAATAGGTACGTGGCTCGAATAAACCCCGGGCAAGTCGATCTGAATGGGAAAATCCGAAAGTAAGGAGTGACTCACTGAAGAAGACCAGGTGGTCGGCTTCTGGGTCACACATTGTGTGGGCAGTTGAGAAAAAGCCATCCGGGGGAAAGTAATTCCCCGAATGCCATTACCGGGGAAAAGGATGACGTGTGTTCGTTCACTTGGCACGATTGGAGGTCACGTTGGAGGACAAAGGAACACGCTCCAGAGAAATTATGTGTGGTTCAACAACCGCCGTAGTCACAAAGCTCATGAGACTATCCTTTTAACTGAAGATCATAGTACACAGAAAGTATAGTATTAATGCAATAATTAAAATTCGTTTACTGGTTTCCTCCTCAAAGTTGAGGATTAGCGTATGGTATATAACATCGCTGAAAAGGAAAAACTTATGAAGCAGGCAAAAAACGATCGTCTACTTTTCGTCAGACCTCATCAGATACTTAAAAACAAATTATCTAGGTGACACATTTGACTTACAGTATTTATATTATTCAAAAATAATTATTTGAATTGTTTAACTTAACGTTCGTTTGATGTACCGTAATCCTATTTCTTAAGGCTAGCTTTGTTTGGCCGATGTAAGTGGTATCACACTCAACTTTGTATAGAACGCTGTATTTATCAGAAAAGTCTACCAGATCTTTGTTATTTTGAAACAAATTTGTTAAAGATGGCTTTAAACACAGTGGAAACATTATTCTTTTTAAAAAATGAGTCTTAGCTATATCGTTCATAATGAACATTGAGGTAGTACAGCATTTAGACTGAGAATTTTAAGACGCTTAAATTTACGATCATAACATCGCAAATATTGTCGTAAACTTTAATGTGGAAAAAATTGCTCTTCATAAACCTTTATTTTCTAACTTATATGACCATTATTAATGATATTGTATCTTGTTTGGCAACTATTTAATTAAGAATATAATCAAACTAAATTCCAGAAATTTTCGGTTCAGCTGCCATCTTGTTTCCAGATCTCAACAATTGAAAACATATGTTTTTCAGAAATATTTAAAGTTAGCAACTATTTAATATTTTAAATGAACTTATAGCTTAATTAAATTTACTATAATAGGGCAATAAGTAGGTAATTTTAATTTGTAGCCTATATTTGTAAGACCCTATTTAAGATTAATTAAAATTTGATTGGAAATGTTAATTTACGTAATATCTCCGTATGGTAACAACTTGTAGACGTAGCACATATGTACCGAAACGTTGTTATTTTACTCTGTATTGTTTTAATAAGCTGTGGTTGTAAAGTACATTTTGTCTTTTACGACAGTTTATTCTGCATTTTAATACAGGAAATGGATGTAAAATATGCAAACTTGCATCACGTAAGTCTTGTTTCGTGGAATTTCATTATCTTCCAATTACGGCTCAGAGAAAGGCAAGAGAAAGAGAGACTGTCGGTAATTGATTTTTAACAGACGTCTTACCTGAGGAAAGAGAAAGGTAATTTATTAAGCATAATAGCGAGAGAATCACCAGGAAGAATTAAAATTATTAATTAATTAATTAAGCGCGTCTATGTAATTGTAGATAGGCAAGTTCTCACATTTTGTTTATTATTATTATTATCATTATTGATATTTTATTCTTGTCCCTTATCAAAAGTAAGATACCTTGTAATACCTTATATACATACCTTAATTTTATTTGTAAGCATCCCAGTGCCTCGAATTAAACAATTTGTATTCACAGAGTGAGATCTTCATACATTCGTACCGTGTCATGTTAACTGTCTTGACTGAAGGGTTTTTACCGCCAGACAGCACTGCCAACCTTCTCGATACTTCGATATCGATATGTACCACATATTGATATTATACTTATATCTATAATTTATATTTAAGTAATTGATTAATTATACCCGTCAAGGCAAGTTTTGGCAATATCGAAGGGCAATAAAATGCCACATGTAGGATTTTCTAATTGATTATAATTTAATATTTTTTCTCAATTCCATAAGTAATAATTGCTGATAATCATAGATAACATAGGTATTTTTAAATTTGTGGACCTGCGAAGTCTGACGGAGTATTAGCAATTGATAACTTAAAAAAATGATATTACAACATAATTAATATTTTCGACCTTATCACATGTGATTTTAAATCTAAATTGATTTATTTAAATATTTAAATTAATCAGTCAGATATTGTAAATATTAATTTTCTAATGAATTTTTCCATTTGTTTTCTGGAGAATAGTGATTAAAAATTGATTTCTAAGATCAATACATTCTTAATAAATATTTCACGTGTATTACTTCTACTCTAATCAAATGCATCGAAATTGAATAACTTTTGAAGGTCTTTTATTTAGATAGTCGGTTCCTATAACAAAGACGCTTCAGGATTTTTTGGGTAGTTTCTGTGGGACACAGCATCCTCTGTTCCGTGTCCTGAATCTGCGTGTTTCGTAATTTCGAGGCAGACCACCGAGAAAATTATCACCTTCGCCGTCGTCTTCAGAAACGCACGCAACACGAACACAATGGAGGATTTGCCTTGTAACAGTCTACAGGAAACCCGCTTGAATCTCAAAGTGTCCGCTCTACGCTCCAGAGATTTACGCAACCGTGTCTTCCCTTTCCAAACGGTCTGGAGAGGGACTTGGAATCACAACAAATAAGCCTATCGTGATAAAACTTACCGGAAAAGTCTTCCAAAATCAAGCTTAAATGTTTATTCACAGAGGATGAACGTGTGAAAAATGTGATATACTATTAAATCTGTTTAACGTTTTCTAATCATGTGATTATGTTTAACTTATAGTAAGATATGCTCTTTGCCAGATTTTATTTTATTTAAATAATGAACTGTGCTACGTTTTGCCTCTCATTCCAGACTTCTTCAGAATTCTCCGTAAGAAAGGTCTGAAATATAAACATCAAGAGTATCATAATATTATTTATAAATATTCAAGCGGAATTTGTAATTTAATAATGTATTGACATACATTAGTAATGTGGGCAGATTAATACGGAAGACAACAAAGAGTTGAAATTACTGATAAAAGTAGGTCGAAACGTAAGTCTTAAATTAAAAATAAAATTCTAATTTGTAATCAAGGTTGGAGTTCTTAATTATTATAAATATTATGCTTTAAACAGTATACTACTATTTTCTTCTGCTATTGGTCTTAGCTCACTTGTTCGGTATCATTTCATAATGATGGTCAATCGTTCCTGTCAGCACAGAAATGACAATTATATATGATGCATTATGTAAGGGAATATTATTTATTTAATTTTTAAGATATTAATGATAATCATGTATAATCTATTTTAAATAGTAAAATAGCTTTTGATTTGCGGTGTCGTTTTGTCTGTCCCTCGTGCTTATTTCAGCGATCATGCATTTGATACTACGGCCCTCCTCGGCTCTCTTCCCATAGATCTGAAACTCGGCCTTGTTCATTCTTTCTCAGAGCCAATCTCGTCAGGGCAGATCGCGTATTGTAGCTGTAAAAAGGAAGCGATAAAAGCAGCCACGAGGCTCGGAAGGGTAGCGCACCCCTAACTCCTCCTTACAGACGCCCGTATCGAAGGGAAGGGCGGCTTAGACGACATCTACTCTCTTTGAAAGCCTCAAGATGTCAGCCAGATTTCTCACCTGGAAAAGAGGGAAATTAATATCTATATTTTACTTTTCATAATTTAACGCGGAGTTTTGGAAAATTATGAGTAAACTAGATGTAAACTATTTTCAATGATCACATTTAAGCATTGTAATGACATTTACATAATACGTTTAGTATAAAATTAGAATAAAATAAAAATACAATATTTGGTCGTACAATTTTTAAAGAAACAAAAACAGCATAGAATGGACACTTTTCTCGTGATAATTCAAGATAATAGCAAGATATGAATGTATTATTTCGTAAAAGTATATACGAATGTTACTATTAGGTTCCTGAGGTCAGCCTCGGCAAGGGCCAAAGTGTGTGAATTATATACTTTAAATGGCAAAAAAAAATTCCCAGTTAGAGAAACTGACTGACTTTTGAACAGCCTAGACGTTTCCGCCAGAGAACTATTAAAACCAGTGTCTAACTTCCCTGGGCCTCCAGAATTTTTTTTCTTTTTGATCATCATGGCGAAGAGCCAAATGGATGTCTACATAGATTCCAAACCCTCTCAGAAGCAAGAGAATCGCGATCTTAGATTACAAGGAGACGTGGGGAAAATGGAACTCATTAGCCATGTAATCAATATCCATTAAATGTTTTCATTACACAAATTATTTCAGTCCTAATTGAAATCAATGAAATTTTAATTACTTTCTTGCAGACGTTTTCCAATTTTCTTTTATCTGACACACAGCTCATTTCTAAATGTATAAGAATATGAAATTTAACCTCTAAAACATGTTCCATTCTAAGTAATTTACAATTCTTTGCGTTTACGTTTATGCAAGTTATAAATATGTGTTTTTGACTCTGTCGAGATACTGGGAGTATATTTGAGGTTCTTATTGTGACGCTTTAGAAGCCGGTTTAGGTATGTGTTGACCAAGACTAAATAATGTACCGAGCAACGCCGGGTAAATAATAAAGGTTATATTATTTTGTCAAAAATAAAAATTAATTTTCTGATATTAAGAATAAAAATTAAAAATGCAGCCAAATTTAATTAACATTAGTTAGTTTAAATACAATGTTCTATCCATCTTTGTAGATAAACTAATTATGTTCTTAGTAATTTGCTGTCACGGATTATCTCCAGCGATGGTTAAAATTAAAATTAAAAATTAATTTTTGAAAAATAATATTATACTTCACGTAACTGTGGCTAATGATCCCGATGTTAATTGCACATAATTTAATGTAATAGCCAAAAATATATTCACGGCAGTTTTTGAGGTCATTGCTACTTAATAGAAACGTAAAAGTGTCTGCGCATAAAAAATAGGTAAAAACAACAGAACTCTTGTTGGCCGTCTGAAAATTAGGCTACCGAAACTACTCAGATACACAACTAAAAGCAGAGCTTATGATTTCTCTGCGTTTCCACATGCCGTACGTATTTGCCATTACGAAACATGCTCCGTCTCAAATTATTCATTTATACAATAAATTAATGTAGAGATGCAAATTACTTCAGGAATAAATATTAAAGATGTATTCAAGGTCTGAAACTAACGTATGACGTATAGCTCGTTACTTTTCTCGAAGCTGCGTTTATTCTTTAATTATAGTTATATGTTGCTTTATCACTCAGTTCTTTACTGAAGTCAACGGGCAGGTAAAATAAAAGTTTGGTACGCATTTCATATACCCAAACGACCGGAAGTAATTTAAATAGCCTCATAAATATTAATGCAGCTTGTCGTAGAGTTTATTTCTCTTGGCTCAATCATTTCTGGGCGTTCAGGTCAACGTCTAAATTCCAGATATGATTTCTTGCTGTATAGTGTGGTATGTTATTTTGCTTAAATTAATTATTGGTCACTGTAGGTCTGGTGATTTCTATTAAAACTAAATTCACCATTTTGAATGAGGGAAGGAAGGAAAGAGAGAACTAATGGAAGCGGTTACTGAATTTGAAAAGGGAACATTTGAAAAAGACAAACTAGGAAAATTAAACGACTAGGGGCCATTAAAAAATGTGAATATACACTGAAACATTTACAGAGTGCAGTCGATAGTTATTATCTTTATCTCTCTCTTTCTCCTTACTCTGTATCTATTTTTATGCCTCTCTCTTTCTCTTTTTCCTTCCCTCACTCAGTTTCTACTTTCTCTCTCTCTTTCTCCTTTTCACTCTTCCTTTCTTCTCTTTTTCCCTTTGTCTATTTCCCCTTTTCTCCCTCTTGCGCTCTCTCTTTCTCCAAACGATTTACTAAACAATACGAAATTCGACAGCGTTTTCTCCAAATTTATCTTCAAGAATTGCAAACTGTTAAAGCAATATATTTATTCTCTGGCAAGTGAAATAAAGTTGTAATATCCTAATAAATACTTTATATATAGGTATAATATATCAATATTGTGCTAACGTACTATTCATCACTCTCCATTCCTTCCTACCTACAGCTTATTTAATTACGCGACATTCCCCCAAAGAATGTTCGTATTATGCCAAGGTACGAATATTTTTTACCGGGGCGTTGTCTGAACTCTCGCTTTAATGAACGGAATTTGTTTGGTATTAGAAGCGAATTATGCACAAAACAATTCCAAACCTGCACTGAAAAGCTCCAAATAATCCCGCTCTGCACAGAGAACAACAGACTTTATTGCTAGTGACAGTTTTCTCGATAACAAATATTTTATGATCTCCAGCTGAATTCCCTCATGAACAATCGAAAACAAAAAGTTATTCTACCGAAAAAAATATATATTTCGGCGAAGCTCTGTTCCGGAAAAAATGCAGGCCACTCATTTATTTTAAAAAATACATCCCTAACAGTGCTAAAAACAATTCTAAAATTTAATAAACTAAATTCAATTAAAAAGCCGGGAAATTGTTTGTTTCTATATTCAACGGTTGTCAGTTTTTAAAACTGAGTTCTTTATTTAAAAAAACGACAATTAACTTTCGACCAGCGTTAATTAAAATATAGTTAGTAAGTTTCTAGATTTAACATTTGAATATCCATGTAGCAACTCGATTGCTATATTAAAAATGATCAGACAAAACAATAATTTTCTGAAACATTGAAATCGCTGTTGTTTTAGTCACAACCTTTGTATTTTTATTTAATATATCTTTGTGTCTAATTCCGTTTACATATTTAATTTTCTATTTTAATATTCACAAAGGTCAAACGTGTCGTGTAATTAAAGCAGGGATAGAAATATTTTTAATTGTTGTGGGTGTATTTTGTATTATTCTGAACGCTATGATATATTTCACCATCCCATTTCCTCATTCTCCTGGCCTCTCTGGGTTCCCGGCATTAATGAACGTTTTATTTAAGTATTAATAACTATAAAAATATTTTATAAGTCACATGGTCCTTACTAGTCATATAGATAGAAGAGCAAGGCGGCTTATAGAGGGTTTTAATCTTGAGATTGATAATAAAATAATTCCACTTAAATATATGATTTGAAAATAGAGTAGACTAAATGTGATATACGAGTCTGTTGAGTTTTGGAATCTATTCTTCCAAACACAAGCGAATAGAACTCAGGCAACGATAAATACCATCCGGGACGGTGTTACAATGAAGACAGACTGCACTACGGGAGTTGCTCTCGAAAATCTATCTTGATTTCCTCCTTTCTTTCCCAAAACTCCAAGGTATAGCGACTATTTATCTTGCATTACTTCCTCTCTGAATGCGCCTGAACATCGTTCAATTCAAATATTTTCCACGTCGGTATTCTACTTGCCTGTCTCAATATTTTTTTTTACCGGAAATATTAGAAAATATTAGAAAACGGTGCAAGTCGTTATACGTGACTTTATTTATTATTTACTCAATGAAAAAAAAATATATATATATATATATGAATATACATATCACTTACTCCTTAACACTTCACATTTATTTGGGCGTTTCCAAAACTTAATACAAACAAATCATTCCCACATTATTTCCCGCCAGAGATATTACTCGCCACTTCTACTTTCTTTGTTCACAGCGATACACACCAACAACTCCTCTTATTAAACGAATACACACGTTTTTTTCTAACAACTTCAAAAGTGCCGTTACATGTTTGATTACCTCTATCATGATGCTGTTGAAATTTATTGAACAATATTTACGTATATCTAATTTAAGTAATTTATATGAAATTCCAGTGAACTTTGTTTGACCGATTTTTATGGGATAACCTGGACGGGTCTTACTTATAACTGGACCTGACAGATGGTGCTGTAGTCGAGATCCACAAAATTTGTTTTAATTTTTCGACCTAATATTTTAATATATATTTTTGTTGTTCTCATTTAAAATCAGTCTGGCCGTTTGAAGAACTTGTGGCATTTGATTTAGGCATTGATACATGCGCAAGTTCATTGCATCGTAACTTGACTTTGTTTTGACATTTTTTTACATTGTAACATTTTATACGCTTCATTGTAACTGTGAAAATGTGAAAGGTGCATTGCTTGAATTACGATTTATACACATTTTATTCTAAGCGGTAATTTGTGCGATTCATATTAGAGGGGGCGTAGAAAAACCTGACGATATATTTTACGGTTCAATCACGTGTTGCTGGGAGATTTCCGTCGAATTAAATACTGCAGCGAGGTAGTATAACTCCGAGAACCCACAGGTCAGACTATAAAAAACAATTTTCATCTCTCATTGTCTTAAGGTTATAATATAATATAAGAAATTAATTGTGTGTTTCTTAAAATTGAGAATAAACTAATGACATTTGTGTGTAAAATCCTGAGAAGGAATGGAGGCATAATTTTGAACTACAACAAAAGCTCAAAGATCCAAATATAGTAAAAGTAATTAAGTCTCCCAACTAAGATGGCTCGGTCATATTACCTTTTTAAAGCCATTTATTGGACCACTACGTTTGTAATCCAGTTTCCGAACTGTACAGAATGTTCCATGACATTGAATTCATTTTTTAAAATATCTCACATGATATGTTCACATGTATGGGTTCGTGTACGCAACTTTAGAACGTGAATCGAACCAGTGACCTGACGAGTTCAACCGCGGAGTTCAGGCTAATAGAATGGCCATTCGCGGAGAATCGGCGAGACTTGCTTTCTCGATAACACAATAAGACGGCGGCGACGTAAGTAACGATTTCTATAACTGTATCCTAGACTTTCCCTTTGTTGGAGAAGGACAATGGCAGGTTTAAGAAGAAATCCGAGCGGCCGATGAATGTCCGCTAATGAGCGTCTGGCTGACAGAGCTTGGCTTTGTCCTGCTTCTACCCCAAATCACCTTACAGTTGTCCCTAATTGGAACGACCAACACCCACACAAACACACACATGCATATTACAAGACATGCGAATTTGGACCTGCCTCTCTTTAACTTCAGAGTAACTCTAGTAATACATTCACTTCTCCTCATCCACGCTATTCTAGTATTTCATTAAAACAATAATGATAAGTTTTATATTTAAGTTAACAGCATAACACTTAAAAATACATGCAAACACATTTTTCAGTATGCTACTGCATATTTCTACATCCTTAGATACAAGATTCCAAAGTCATGACTTACGGATTACGGATAACTGAATTACCTTAGTATTAGTAACGCTTTAAATTTTAAAATACAGACAGGATTTAATGTTGATACATACTTGAAAAACATTTATTAAGTCATCAAAATAAAGCATGCAAAGCATAAATGGTGATTACTTGTATTTAGTGTAATGCCAGATTAATTCGGTAAGAGAGAAATATATATGTAGAGAAATGGTCTGAAAATAAAAACAAAATTTTCTACACTCGACAACAGCGCCACCTACCAGTAGCTAATAACTATCCAAGTTAAATCATAAATACAAAAAAAAAGCGCTCAAACCGTTTAGGAGGAGAAAACTTACGAACACACGTACACTGGACTTTTATATATAAAGTGGGTATCGCCTTATGCAATTTTTTTTCTGAACATATTTTGATGTATACCAACGTTTATGGCTGTTAGCGAAATACAGGTATTTATCTCGAATAACGATTTTTATTTTCTCGCGCATCAGCATAATTTTTTTCTGTTATATTCTACGTAGATTTAGTTGTTAAACAACTGGAATATAAAATAAAATTGCAATATGTTGACAAGTGAGATTCACTGCACAGTGAAGGAAAACGAAGTGTATTACTGTTAATTAAAGAAGCGTTTCGTGGGAAATTACTACATGTGTAGGTTTAATGAAAGGCTGAACTCTGTCCAACTACAGTAAGAAGAATTGTGAAAGTAGGCAAGTAGGATTGTTCGTTTCCACGAGAAAGTTGAACTTGTAGTGGAGCATGTGTTAAGTGATAGACAATTGTCTCCTTGAAGTGAGCTTCTAGAGCCAGGTCAATACCAAGCACAATGGTCAATGGCTCGGTGGTCAATGTGCATTGTGCAGACCTGGGAAATGTTTGCACACGGTCCGGTCACCAACGCGGAAATTAGCCGGAGGGTCATCACCATCATCGTTAAACGTGAACGCTAATCGCAGATCCGGGTCCGATGGCTGGCCAACATATCTGGTGCGCTTCACTGCACTATTCAGTGAGTCACCTCTTATCTCTAATTCTGTATAAAATTTTATTAACATCATGCACTATGAAAATGATAAATCCAACTGAAAATCGCTCTTTTTTTCTGTAAAATAGAAATGATAATCTTTTTCATATTATAAAGCGCAAGTCGTAAACTATGCTTCAACCTTATAATCGTTACATTTGTTTCCTAATAAAAACTTTTTGTAAATGTATAAGAGTATCAATACATATTCATTTACTTAAATATATTACCTTTATTAATAATTAGAATCATTAATCAATTGTTACAAATTAAACGATCTGTAAAAATTTAAGATAGATTATACATGATTATCTTAAAAATTAAATAAATATATTTTTAATAAATAATATTCCCTTACATAATGCATCATATACATGCATTACTGTATTTTTGACCACATTCAATAACTCTCAAAATACCTTTTAATTTTTATATTAAATGGGATCACATTATTTATTTTTTTACTATCCTTTTGATTTTTCTGTATGTAAAATTAATATTTTGGGAATTAAAATTACTTTTGCCAATACTTTCAAAATTAAACTGTGAAAGGTATTGTTCTAAATAGGTCATTAGTTGGCATGTTTAAATTGCATCTACTTACTTATCTATTTAATATTATAATAGTGAATAAAATAATGATTTGTATTTTCATCTCGTCCTTCGATATTCTGTTTCGCATTTATACCGAAAGAACGTATCGTCCATATCGATTAACGATTAAACGTTTTTAACGCTTCTCCATTTGATTTATAAGCGAGTCGAAACGCGCAATTTGCAGACAATGTTATAAATTTCCTGCTGAAGCCCACAAATCTGATTCCTCCGAACAGTATGTGTGAAACTAAATCACTGGTCTTTGCCCAACAGATAGTATTTCATGCATCCGAAGAAAGGAAGATTAATGAAAATTTTGATCTATTGGAGGGGAAATTAAATGCAGTCGTAAAATTGTTGCTGTTTTTACTACAAATGACAGTCATTTAAACAATGTCTCTGTAGTTTCTTACATTATCTTGCGTGCAGTTAGCTGAAGCGTTTTATCCTTAGAATTGAGTTTCAGTTTGGTTCTTAATTTTGTTAGGCTTTTGTAGACATAATATTAACATAAATTTAACACAAATTGCAAGCAATATGTTGAGAAAATTTTCTGATAGTAAGAACTTCGATTTAGTTCAAGAAGAAAACGGAATAGAACAGGAAGCTCAGTCCGCTGCGTAGGGAGATAAGGAAACGTTAACTTGTGTTCCGTCTGTCTAGGAGAGTCTAGTTTGCTGAACAATGGAGGCGACGATCTGACGCGTCTATAAAATAGTTTTCCCCTGGACAAGTGGAGGAAATTTTTTTTACGTTACAACTACGGGCGATAAATTAAAGCTCAGGGAGCAGAGGTTTTTTTTGCGAGGGCAGGTGAAAATCTTCTAAAGACACTATCTGAGGGTCCGCACTGGATAGTAGTGTGGGATTCTACCCACTAAAAACACCTCCCTTTCCAACGATGACTGTGTGTATCTTCCTGTGGGACCGTCGTTAGACATTACTTCACAGGAAGCAGTCGTAGCGTCAAGCTCTCTCTGTCTCCTTTAAACATTATTATTTCTCTCTTTTTCGTCTTACATAATCAAGGTGGTGTTTAAAAGACATCCTATCATCTATCATTATACCAAGATATCTGATAGACGATTTCGAATAGATTTCGCAGTTTCCGACCGTAAGAGTGATGGATTCCATAGATTTTCTCCCTCTGTTTTTTCTTCCGCCAGTTGCAGTCCCATTGTCCGTAGCCATTGCCCAATCTTTCCCGGTGCTTAGCGACGACGACAATTGCTATGTCGTCTGCTTTCCGTAGGAATCTCAAGTCTTAATACATCATCATACATAATGTTCCACAACAGGGGTCCTAGTACCGATCCTTGTGGGACGCCTCCACGCCGGTTTCCGTATCGTAGAGAAGAGTTCTGTTGGAGAGATAATTCGTCACAATTCTCCTTATGTATGATGGCACCTGTAACCTGCGCAATTTCTCGAGGATATAACTCCATCTTGCCGAGTTGAAAGCGTTTCTGATGTCCAAGGTGATTATGGCGCAGTATTTTTTAGGGCCTCTTTTCCATCACTTCACCCGAATAGCAGAGGTAATAAGTAATATCTGTTTCATATTACTAAGAAGTTGGAAAAGAAACATTTTATTAAAAATTCTCTCTTGACACAAAACCCTCTCTCCACATATAATTCAGTGGCTGTTCTACGTACTCTTAGTTCGGTACTCTCTTTTGTCGCGACTGCCTTCCAGTTTTCTCCTTTTGTCTTTCATTGCTCTTCGCATGTAACGAGGACATTGTTTCAGGGCTGTAAGTTTGTATTAAAATCATCACCTAAACTGAATGCTAAGTGAGTAAAAATATAATATAACTAAAAATGAAGCATTTATTAGGGATCTATCTGGTTGTGTGCATTTTTTTAATTCATCGCTCTTGTCCTCGTTTGAGAGTTTGAGCGTTCCATCGCGGCTTATATAGTCATAGAAGGTTGGGGAGTGTGTGGAGAGTTTTAATCTTGCATGGTTCTGATACAGGAGAGGAAGGAAGCCTCTACCTGTTTTCCGGGAGGCCCCTTTAATAAACAACGCCCAAACTTCCTTAGGTAGAAGCTTCATCCGTGAGTGAAGTTTGCCCCAAGTATTTCAAACAAAATTCCATTGACGAAGTCATGGTTACAAGGTAAAGTGACAAAACTAAAATTAGTATATTATGATCCTCGATCTCACTATAAAATATATCAAAAGCAAGAAAATCAAATCAACGCCTCAAATTAAGGCAATTTAAAAACCTCACAATTAAAATACATAGACGAACCCTGTTGGATTTGTTAATAGGCTTTTTATTTTCCTAATACAATGAATGTGAATGTAGAGGAGAACACGTGTCACATCAAGAGCGTAAATGTTTGTAATCTAATGAGTCTGAAGCTAATCAAAAAATCATATACAGTTTTACACTGTAACGTGAACATTTATTACGGTAACATGGCGAAAAAATATATATTATGTTCCCATGAACAATTAACGACCCGTATATTATTTAATTTTATCTTCTGGCTATGCTCTTTGTGTTAATTCAATTTATTGAATACGATCTAAATGGATGGTCAAAATGTCTACTTTATGTTATAAAAATTTCAAAATGTTTTCTATAAGTCTGTTAATTCTTCGTGTGTATTTATTCACAGTCGTTATTGTTCCTCTTGTGCTTTTATTTCAACCGTTACAGTATAGTAATGAAATAAAATCTGCTTAGTCAACCTTCTATTTTGTTTTTCTCTGAAATCTCGTTCACTTAACTGTCACGTTTCTACATTTTTTGTATCTGTTATTACTTGTGAATATTATCTTTCAACTGACAAAGGACTTTGAGCTCCTGTTACGGCTGATTACATCAAAAGCTTTTCTAAGACTATTAAACGTTTAATGTATTTTCGTCCTCATTATGTCTGTAAAAGGAAGAGTTTCCCGTACTTATTCTTGTACGCCTTCTTTATCTGTGAATTTTTCGTTTATATATAAACGCTTTGTATCTCAATGGTATATTAATATATTTTATCGAAATTATAATGTGGAGTTAAAAAAATTAAAACTAAATTATAGCGTATGCGTCTAGTAATTATATATCCTATAAAGATTTTAATAGATTTCCTTTATCAGATATCATTTAGACTAAAACCTGAATTTTGAACATTATTACCGTATAAATAAATAGTATATGTGGCAGAGTTATAACCGGCCGTTTGTCAGTATTTATATGAATTACGAATTCGCAACGTCAAGAATGAATTTTCAACAACTGTTTAATGAGTGCCGAAGTATTTTCATTCCAGAATTGGAATTTCATTTCACGTGAAAGCTTTTCGGATACAAGCGGCCGTTAAAACAAGGAAAATGCTCTAATAAATTAAAATTAGAATGAAGCAAAACATTCAGTGTCCACCAGCGTCGTGTTTTGTCGTCGTTAAAGGAAAACAAAGTGTCATTTTAGTTTGACACTTTTTACGGCACGTAACAGTATTACTTTCTCCTTCCTCTTGGTGCCGTTTGAAACGTAAAAAAGAAAAAACAATCACATTCAATTACTTACTAATCTTCATTAAGTTATATATTGCACTAAAGTAAAATTGAAAATAATACTTCGGCGTTTCTTAATAACTGACGGCATATTTCTAGGGGGAAATATAAATATTGAAATCAATGTTAATTAGCCTACAAAAAATATAAATAATTCATACCTCTATTTTGTGAAATACTTAAACCACGGATTCTATTAGAAAATAAATCTGTTTTAGCCATCGAATCGAACATCGAACATTTAACGTAAGTCAAAACATAAATAAATTTCTTGTTAAAAAGCAGTGATTTTTTTTGTTAAAATTGCAACTGTCTTCTTACTTTACTGAACAGGAATTTGTAACATTATTATTCTTGATACAAATTCTTCGTCAAAATTATTTGGGAATGCCGTCAGTAAACTTTCAGGACAATCATTTTTCGCAACATACGTCGGTAAATGATTACAAAGTTTCAAACATTATCATGACGTTTCATATGTGCTCATTTTTAGTCACTATTTTTTTATGTCTCATTTAATTTTATATGCTTCAATGACATGAACCCTTTAAATATCGATGAATTACAAGAATTAAAGCTGTCGCCTACGGCGCAGGCTAAACACCGTACAGGTCGACACAGCAATTGGCATAACTACAAGGCTCAATTGAAATTCACTAAATGATTGTACTATATTAATATTAATTTAGTTGTACAGTGCTTTTTAAATATTTTATAGTCAGAACACGGAAACCATTTTTTGGATTAAATAACGTTCAAGCGTTCTTATAATTTCTTAGATAACAGGTTCCGTTTCTACACCCTGATGAACTTCCAATGGAAGATCCTTGGTTATCTCAGTCACCAACTACTACAAACATTTTATTATGAAATGATGTATGTCCATATGTTTGTAATTATTTTGAAAAGGAAAGTATCGGGCGAAAAGATTAGCATTTTTTTATTAAATATTTATAATCTGTTCAAAATAACATTTAGCGAATTGGATGGATGAATGACACATGAGGGGAGAAGTGGTTTAAAATAGTTTGTATTCATTAAACTGTAATCGTTTTCTTAAAATAATTTACTATTTCAGTCAACCAATTACTGTAAAGGAAGGCCGTCTAATATATTCTACTGAATGCATTTATGCGTCGTTAACTGATATTTGGGCTGTTTCCTCGTTAGCCTGGTAAGTAGTGAACGTGTACTTTTCTTTCTGTCTTTCTTGTATTTCCATATACTTCGTCCGTATGCAAGATTCGCTTTCTACTTTTTAGGAATTGCAGAAGACTTCAAAGCTCGCGTAGCTGAGAATTATTAGCTCTAACATGTCTAATTTTTATTTCAATATATATTACACTTATCATTTAATGACAACCAGTGAAATTAGTGTAAGGTGGACCTAAGTAATGCATATTTTTTATTATTATTACTGAATTCTCCCAATAAGGGGATTATGTTAAGCACATAATTAAATTAACTTTTCTTTGCGTTCTTCGTGTTGCTCCAGTAGCCTTTCAATTTTACGAGAAGATTTGTTTACGTATATCATTTCAAGAAGGTTGGAGCCGAATTTTGTTCGACACAGTATTAAAATTCCTCACGTATTAACAAATATTTCCAACGTCATTACTCGTTTCACAGCTGTCAGATTAATACGAGGAAGGAGTTTTAAAATTTTCTGCATTGCCCATTTATAAGTAGAATTATATAGCTTTTAACGTTAATTGTAGTGTAATAGTTTTTCTCTTACTAGCCATATGACTGCTTATGGTTCCTGTAAAATGGCTCATTTAATTGTATTATTGAACATGCGCGATAGAGGTTCTTCTCACATTAAATAGAAATTATCTTAGGGTTGTCGCACACGTGGCGCCAACAACCTTGGTAATAAACTCCTTCACCATTAAATTTTTAATATTCGTGCCGAGAACTTGGTGAACCAAATAGAAGTTTATTAAATATAGCAGTTTCATTTCTTTCGATTCTGACTAAATATTTGCTTGTATCCTTTCATTGCATTAGAACTGTTTTGTGAGTAGTTAATGGTCATGCACCATAACAGCCCTAATGTCTGTAAATACTCATAAACGAAAGGATCCTTTATGATAGTTTATGAATTATTTACAGATTCCTACAGGTTTTCCAGTGAGTATGGAGAAACGGTTCAAGCTGGCTGCCTTCGAGGAAGACCTTTACGATACAAATCTTTCGCATTGAATTAAGACAATTTGCTCAGGTGAGAGTCGATATGAGTATTCAATTCTCCCTCTTCAGTTTTTACTTTGGCCTTAAAAATATTTTTTCTTATTCTAGATTCAGCGCCTGGTAACATACAATGTATGCCTCAACTCCATCACGTGGACGACAACCTTCAATATCAGTCAGTGTACTTCGTGAGCTATCTTATGTGAGAAAGGAAGGATTCGGTTCATTTTGTTATTTTCTTCCCCGCGGATCACAACGGTGTGGAATTTTTTAGGAGGAAACGAACATTTCGTTAGTTTTAAAGAATTTGTCTCTCTGTGGTGCGAATTTTTGATTCGATGACCCATCAGCATGGATGCGACGCTGAGCTGGAAGAATTCTCGTTCCTAGACGGAGGCGATCCAGGGATTACACTACACTACAATTCCTCTTGACAATATATGTAAATAATAAAGAGAAAATTTGATCCCTCAACCCCCACAGCTTCCATAACAACGGAAGAAGAAAGGCAGGCGAAAATTAAAAACTTTGGGACAAAGGATGACGTAGGAAAATCCCGAAAGGGTACAGAAAACATTTTTGGTAAGTAGGGGATGGTGAATGAATTCATTGATACAGCAATTGAGTAACACTCGGTGGCCGTTACAAAAAATAAGCAATGTCAATAGTTACAAATAATAATATAAATTACATCTTAAAGAAAAAATCTAAAAATTACCATTGTTCAGATGTTTTCTTTCATCGCACTACATTTGCACTTCCTAATTCTTGCCTGAAAAACGTTGCTATTAGGAGGCAATGTTTCAAAAACTTCTGCAGCTAAATTGTTACACAATCTCCCAATTATGATCCCATCTACTGAAATATTTCTAAAAACTTTGTCGCAATATCCTCACAGGATTGTTGGCCTGCGTACGCTTTAAAAAGAGCTCCGAGACATAAATTTTGTCGTTGTTTTTCTAACATATCCCAACCTAATTGATGAATCTTCTGATTTTTTCGGAACGGATCCCAACAAATACAGCCGTATTCTAGTACTGGGTGCACAAGAGATTTATACGTTAGTTCCCGCGTTTCACAGTTCCCTTTTTTTTAAGTCCGCATGCAATGTAGTGCCGCCTTCCATGTTCTATTTGATATTCCCAGCCCGTATTACTGCTCAAGTATATACCCAAATACTTAGTTACTTTCTTGTACTAATTCATTACTGCGGAGCTTATAATTAAGTATCGTTTCAACGTGACGCCAATAAAAGCTTTGGTCTTGTTACAATTTATTATCATTTTGTTAACAAGTGCCCAATCTTATTGTATCTAAATCTTTTTTGTATATATTACGCAGTCATCAGGGAAAAGGCGCACCTGCAAATTAATGCCTGAAACTAAGTCAGAAATATTAAGGGATCAATAACGAAACCCTGCGGCATTCCCTACTTTAACTATTTGCTGTCTGTCTCGTAAAAATTCTGTTATCCAGAAAACCACTCGACTATCAATCCCCGCAGTCACTCTGGGCTGAAGCGCTTCTGAGAAATGAAAGGTTAAAAGTAGAAATTAAGTTTGAGAGGTGTTTCTGGAAAAGACTGCGAGTGAGATGTCGGTTGGAAAGAATGTACGCGATATTACGGTAATAAAAGAACCTATAAATACGAAGGTTTGAACAATGGTGTTGTGGAGACCTCCACATGACTTAATTATTTGAGGGTGAATTTCACGGAAGAGAATAGTAATTGTGGAGAGGATGTAACTACTCTTTCTGAAAAAAATTAAATTCTCTTTCGTTTCATGGTAAAACCATTACTCGCCCCCGAACGAAATATGTCCGCTCTTCACAGAGCAGTTATTTCATACTAACAAGTGACAAATTAAATTCACAGAAACATTTTTTACACCCTTAAGCAAATTTTATCTCCACAACATTAATTGTATGATGTAAAAACTAACAGAAATCATCCCTACATCAAATTCTTCCATATTGTTCTCTCTTTCCCTATACTGCTTAGAACTACCTCGTTACTGATTGTATCCACCCATCTGATTTGCAGCATTCTCCTACAGCTTCTATTCTTTTCCTCTCTGTAACTCCTACCGTCCAAATTTCGCACCCATGTAACGCAATGATTTCCTAATATTCACACCTACATTACCTTTTTTTGTGAAGCACATTAGGGAGGATGTTGGATGTGGTGAAAAGGCTTGTCTTAGTACTGAATACCACAACACACAACATTTATTTCCGTCAGATGATTAAAAATATAATAAATTTTATGAAAAATTTAAGTACCTACGAGAATTAGGTTGCAAATAAAATAGAAACAAGTTAGCAGTGGAGTATATAAGCCAATAAAACCATTAATACCCAGAAAACAATTTTGTGTGTCAACCTACTTTCTGAGGGTTGTTAGTTGTTCACCCACGCAGACGGTAAAGTCAAAGCAAGTCCATTATGCTGTCTACTACGTGATTATTAGCGTGAAGATAATTAAATAACTAACGTCGAAGCACATGCATGAAGAGTGGTAAGTTTAGAAATATTTCACAACTTGGCATGACTCAATAAGAAAATGAATTATGTAGAATGGAACCTTCGGCCGTAGGAGTGACATTCCATGACCAGCTATATGATACTATATTTTATTATTATAAAAAACAAACAAAGAGGTTGTTTTAAATATTTTTAATAAATCTGCATTACGGAGTTACTGAATTCTTCACAATATATTTCATAAAAGGTTTTTATTCACCTGATTGCTTCCTTTAATATTTCATAAAATAATTTAGTTTCATTATTCTATTGATTAAAAGTAAAGCCTGGAAATGTTTGCATTGCAGCAGAATGTTCCAATTTCCTTTATTCTTGCCATTATTACCTCAGATGAAATGTTCTAGGACTTGGATTATATGCGTATATGTACCATTCCATCTTCAGTTAAATTGACATAAGCTAGATTATCAGTTCAGTAGGTTTGCCCCTGTAATTTGCTGGTAAGTCTGTTATCGTCAGTCCAATAACTCATTTGGCCTGAATTAAAACAATTAGCTATGCAGGGTAACATTCATGAGTAAATTAGCTGTCACCTGGCATCCTATTCTGTATATACTTCTCTTCACCTGAAGATTGCATGTTACAACCCTATTTTATCTGAAAATCGTAGAATACTCAACAATATACTAAACTATTTACATTATCTTTAATGTTATTTAAGACTACTAAATAAGTGTATAATTATTTTCTGAACCAGGGCTGCCAACCGCCTCAACTCGTCTCCAGAGACTGTCACACAGTGTCTCGCTGCTTGTTGTTAATAAAGATGATGCGACAATTAACCACTCCTTTCCTCTGGTTTAGTTTCTGCGGTAATATCTACACACCAAAACAAACCCTACTGAACACAGGAATGTCAAGGAAATCTGCAGATAAAGAAAACAAATGTGGATTATTATCAAAGTAATACTGCCGAATAAATCAAAATATAAATAACGTTGGTTTGAGGACGACACACACGCACACACCAAGGCGCGATCTCCATCTTGAAATATCTATTTAATATTGAAGTCTCGCCAGGAAAGAAGTAAGTATGAGGAGTGACACTGCTCTCCATTGCTTGATGGTGGCGTCTATGATTATGAGAAGAGTCAGCATACGAAGTCCCATGTTAACGCTCAATATTGTAAATCAGAAATAATCCAAATTTAATGCGCGCGCACCTCAACTTTTCTCTCGCCTTCTTGGCGGGGTTTCAAAATGAACGGCAGAGAACTTTAAACCACAAGATATGAAGCTCTATCCTGGGATATGGCGTCACGACTGGCTCATGGCGTCCATGTCCGTATCAGGGGCTCGAGGTGTGGCAGTCAAGGATAGCGACTGTTAACTTTTCAATCACAGTCTCAAAAGAAGCGCACCACAACATCCCCTTCCAACACATTAAAAACGGCGCGATCTGAACCATGTTTTGATACAACTCGCAGGCCATGGAGGACAATACTCTCCTTACTCAAGTTCCACAAGTCACGAAAAACAATACACCGGATTGGAAGTAAGATCCCATAACATGGCTGGGGATTTGTTAAACTCTATTTTTGGGGTTCGATCATAAATGGAAATGAATGTGGGCAATGATGTGAAAGCTCCGGTGGCCACAAACATTCCAGCGGCTCAGATTTGTTTATACTTTTCATGTTTCTCGTCTCAGATAAATTTAATGTTTTCCTACAGTAGTAGAATCCTCGTTAAATTCAAGACTTAGGCAGCAGAAATACACGGGGAGCACAATTTACATTCTGATGACAACCAGCTTAAGGAAACACATTAATGTGAAGTCTCGTGGCTGAACTTGTTAAGGCGCGGAGTTTGATTCTGATATCACTAATTCGGATCCAGACGACGTTTGTGTTTTTTTCACATCAGCAACGCTACTGTAGAGAGTCTCACAGCTTTAACGACGCTATTATATATGCCCAAGTCAATTACCAAGGTGCAGAAATGGTGTTTTAGTTTGATGGATACCCTTCTTTAGCTACTTTAATTGGACCTGTAAGCAATGTGCACTGTGGCTGAGTCGTCACGGTCAGGGTCTACTGAACGCAACATCCCAGGTTCAAATTCAACCTTAAATTTGTATTTTTATCATCCAGAGTAACAGTTCTCTGTAGCCTATAATGGAAATTAAATCGCGGAATTGGATGTCCAGTCAAGAGAAAGAGGTCTGAATATTTTTAAAATTTAACAAGTACCACGTTTTCCCCATATCACCGAGATACAAGGCTGAGCACTGCATTACGTCTCGTGGCTGAGGGCGTAAAGGCGCCACAACGAAGACTGCAGTGAGCATCCGTCACGGCAGCCAAGTTTCATATTTTTAACAGGAGTAAAAATCCCTTACGAACTCGCAGGTGAAGTACAACGCCATCTATATGCTAGCTCAAGTTCCTCAGCGGGTAACAACTTGAATTTAATTCACGAAGTGTGCCAGACTGTGGTTCTTCAGGTAGACCGAATGATCGAATAGTGACCTGAGCCAGTGGCTGAGGTCTTTAAGGCATGAGTCTGCGAAGGTTCATGTCTCAGTACCGGCCACGGATCTTGCCGGAAACTATGTTTTGAAAAATATCTTCAGGTTGAGTCAAGCCAATCACCACTTCAGGACTTGGAGTAAATGGTGAGGTGCAGAAATCGTGTTACAGTTTTTCTTCTAAGTCCAAAATCCTACCCTTGTTAATGTATTCTAATGTAACTTTACAGTAGGCGAAATTCCAGTGTATACATCTATATATATGTCAATTTTCACCCGAGTAGGAATTTCATTTACCTTATTCGAATGAGATTTCTCCTCTTTTTGATACATGCATTAATACTATATCTTACACCTTCGAAATTCATGTAACATTTTTCATACATTCTATTGACTTGACCTCTTGTTAGCGTAGTTTTAGTTTGAACTATTTTCGTCCTCCCAACAGTTTTAAACTTAGTTTCATACCTTTTTATATTCCTCTTATCACTGCAATTCTTAACGCGTGGAGACCCGTTGCAGTCTTATTCATTCCTCCACAACACCAACGTTGAAACATTGTTATTTATATTATTTTTCTTTCTTTCCGTACGATTTTGCCAACCTTGTAGCTTTTTATTAATTACTCACTGACACCGAATTAAAAACAGCTCCTTTCTTTATTATATATTAACCACTGGAGTACATCTGACGCGTATGTTCAGAATATTTTTATTAATTAAATTCACCACTTTGGGTGGGTCGTCACGATGACCGTTCATCGTACTCAACGTTCTACTAACTTATCAAGTATCACAGCACATCAAATCTCGTGGCTGAGGCTGTAAAGGCCCTATGACTTGGAATCTGTGGCAAGTGCGTTCACGGGCTTGGAACCCACAGCTGTTAACATTTTTAACTCGAGTAAAGAACACTTAGAAACTCGCTGGTGAAGTATAACGCCATCTGTCTCCTAGCAAAGGTTCCACAGTGGTGGAAGTTTAATTTACTTTACGAAGTATGAAAGGGTGTGGTTCTTGAGGTTGATGCAATGTTGTTCCAGCATCACGAGCTGGTGGCTGATGTCGTTAAGGCGTGTACTTTGGTTGCGGCGTCACGAGTTCGGTTCCGGGCAAAGTCTCTCATTTTTAGTTCAGTAAAGCACCCTACAGGATCATTACCTGGTACCTCAGTTACTAGGTAGCAAATTCATGATTTAATTTCAAAGTCCGAATTGCTAACCTTATTCAGACAGTTTAATGGTTCCTTTACCCACGGAACACGGTGGCCGAGAGGCTACGGTCAACATCTAGTGATCAGAAGGTTCCCGGTTCGAGTCGAACTTATATCTTGTGTTTTTATCTTTCAGAAAATTGCATTGTGCAGCTTATAAGGGATATTAAGAGGCGATTCTGGGAGTCCGTCCGTGGCTCAATGGCTAGAGCGCAGGCATGTCGGGGAGAGCATGTCTGCAAGTCTCTGGCAACGAGTCCGGGCGGTTCCTACCCAGCCCTTATGCCATCCCTATACTCCTTTCCACCCCTCTCTTCGCCTCCCCTCTCCCCGTTCGGGGGGGTTGGGGGGGGTGAAAGGGAGAGGGGTGGCTTGGGCTGGGTCGGAATAATAGACTATTTTAGGTCGGTCGCTCTGGTCACGTGATGCCTACGTCATCCAAGCCGCCAACTTCGAAAATTCACCAGGAGCATCAAGAACAGACGTCCAAATTCAAAGTCCACCCGGACCACCAAGAGACTATAGAGAAATAGGAGAACAAGACCGACAGACACGTGATGCCTACGTCATAACAGCCGCCAAATTCAAATTCCACCCGGACCACAAAGACACCAAAGGAAAAAACAGAAGAAACCAGACAGACACCTGACATCAACGCCAAATTCAAATTCCACCTCGGACCACCGAGGCAAAAGGCAAACACGTGACACCTACGTCATCCAAGCCGCCAAATTCAAATTCCACCCGGACCACCAAGAGACCAAAGGAAAAAACAGAAGAAACCAGACAGACACCTGACATCAACGTCATCCAAGCCGCCAAATTCAAATTCCACCTCGGACCACCGAGGCAAAAGGCAAACACGTGACACCTACGTCATCCAACCGCCAAATTCAAACCCTACCTGGTCTATCAAGAAACCAGAGGAAAAAATCGAAGAAATTTTACTGCGCGATGACGTCATGATGACGTCACGATGACGCAGAGGTCACGTGACAATGCGTGAGTGCGTATATAATATATAAAACATCCTACCACCGACCCCCCTTCCCAGGTGTCTTTAAACCGTCCACCAACCCCCCTTCCCAGGTGTCTTAAAAAGCAAAACGGTTGCTGCGCGGCCCTCCGCCACGCTCCTCCTCTCTCTCTCTCTCTCTGTCCTCCTCCTCCTCTTTCACTCCTCCTTGTCTCTGTCTCTTCCACTTACCTTCAATCCTCGACGTGGTGATTGGCTGGACTCCACCTGGTGATGTTTTTCAAAATTTAGCTCCTGGCAGGACCCGAACCAGTAGCTGAGAGTCGTTCCACCACAGGCTCACGCCTTAACGACCTCAGCCACCAGCTCGTGGCGATAGGAACATTATTTAATCTAACTTAAGAACAGTTTTCAGACACACTTTATGTATTAAATTAAGCCAGTGCGTTTGACCTACACCAGCGACTTTCTCAATGTTGTTAAAAGTGTTATCCTCGCCGGGACACGAACCAAGTGACTGAGACTCGCACCACCGCAGGCTCGCGCCTTAACGCCCTCAGCCACCAGCTCGCGGTGTCAGGAACACCATTTAATCTAACTTAAGAACCGTTGTCATGCACACTTGATGAAGTAAATACAGCCTTGTGCGCTTGACTTGCACAAGGAGATTCCCGGGTTTGTTCAAAATGTGGAGCTCGCTGGGTTCCGAACCCGTGTCTGAGTCTCGCACCACTGTAGGCTCACGCCTTAACGACTTCAGCCACCAGCTCGTGGTGATGGAGGAACATTCAATGTATCTCAAGAAGGTTCGCTCTGGCACACTCTGTGATTAAGGTTAAGTTCCACCACTGTGGAACAGATGGCGTTGGACTCGGTACTTTTAATATGATTTAAAAATGGTGTCTTGTCTGGGTTACGAACCCTTGACCGCTGCCACCTTAGATTCCAAGTGGTGGTGCCTTTACAGACTCAGCCACGGGGAATCCACGGACAGCAGACCCTTGAATGTCCGTGATATGTCAACAGGCTGGCAACTTCGTAATTTTTTAAATATTGAAATCGCCATCTCCCGTCTTGTTACTGTGAACGTCGACTTCTAACTTTTATTATCCGTTGTAAGCTCCACAGTAGAATTTGACCTACAAAAGTCAAATTTTTTTGAGTGTGGTCGGGGTTGAACACGGGTCGTCGAGATTACCGGACCATGACCTTGACAACTCAGCCACCGTGTTTCTCTCTGCATGGCCGGCTCTATTGGAATACCTCAACAAGGGCAGCGATTCGGACTTGTATAAGTTAAAAGAAGAATCCTGCACCCTTAGTAATTGCTTTAGGCAGGCGAATGGCGTCGCTAAGGCCGTGAGACTCACTAGAGATGCTTTGCTCAATTAAAAAACCGGGACCTCGCCAGGATCTGAACTAGTGTCGCCGAATTTGACGATCACGCGTTAACGGCCTCAGCCACGAGACTTGACACTGACGAGTTCCGTGAACCCGGCCGTCACTTGCATGTTATACTGGTTATTACTACAAGTTGAGCCTCCCCGTGTTTCTGTTTCGACTTCAACGTCTGCTGTTGCCCCACAGGACTCTGCTCCGGTAGTTTGTAATGGAAAAATATGTAAGATGTTTGACAGGTTTCGTGTCTCCCAAAGATGGAACCGGGTCTGGGTCCACACACAAGCTCCTCAGCCAACAGGCCATGTTGAGCACCCAACATTACATTTGTCTGTAACGCAGACTGTGGTACCTGAGCTGACACACAGATGGCTGGCCATCTCCCTTCAAACATGTAACTCCTCGTGTTTCTGTTTAAAAATCGCAAACCTTCCTCCAAGACCGCAGCAAAACACTTTCTAAAAAAACATTCTTCCGTTCACACCTAAATATGTTCGCCCTGAAGCGAAATTTAGTTTTAACATTACAGAGGAAAAGGAATAGAGATAACGTTTACACAGAATCAAACAATTGTTTTACAAGTTTTATTTTTATAAAAATTTACACAAATCACAATCCTTTTATGTTTATACAATAAGGAGAATACCCTTGTAAAGTTAAAAATCGAAAAAAACCTATAGTTTTCCATCTTCCTCGTTAGTTTCACCCTTATTATCTTTACGTTTCCCTGTGACGTTCCCCCAGAGTCTTCGGGAACTTTACAGTAGGCGAAATTCCAGTGTATACATCTATATATATGTCAATATAAGACATTGCACTCTCTTCTACAAGAATTTTTTTCTATTGAATTATTTCCTTTTATTGTCGTATTAACTGCCAAAGGGTAAAACAAATCACGCGTATCATCCAGTCAGGTGAGATTTCTGGAATCCCTGGGAGAATTTCAGTTCCTAATTGCTGACGCACAAACACGTGATAATTCCCTTCGGCGGTTTGTCGAACCGAGCGCAAAGCCGTTCCTCTTTTTCAGCACATAATTGCAAAGTAATTACTTTGCTTTCATCCACTTGGTGCGTCGTCCTGTGCCACACGACAGAATGTAGCAAGGATCCTACTGCCAGGTACCATTTTGTCCCTCAAAGGATTCAGCCGCGGAGTATTCGTCGCAGTTATTTCAAATATTTCACAAATACCACTGATTATTTTTAATTTAAAAAATTTCAATATAAAATCTTAATGCTACTTAAAATAAATGAAGGATCGTTATTATAATTAGAATTATTTAAATAGTTCTCTATAGAAATAACCAAACCTTGCGTGTAGATTAAAATACGTTTACTGATAATGAAAATACTAAAACATTTTCTTCGGCAATTTTAAATTTCATGCGACTGATTTAATGATTATTTTGTATCTCGAATAGGTAGCCATTTTAAAAACAATACTAATTAACAGTTTTCAATTTCTGGAGTAACAACGCGTTACCTTCATAAGTGCAATTTTGTTATAATTTTATTTTACTTTTCTGCAGCCACTTGTCAGTTTGAGTGACGTCATATGTAACACTGTTGTCACAGAGCATTTGCCAAGAAATTAAATTACTTTGTGTATGATTACTTGTGTGAAATT
Source organism: Eucriotettix oculatus (assembly GCA_034510155.1). Lineage (NCBI taxonomy): Eukaryota > Metazoa > Arthropoda > Insecta > Orthoptera > Tetrigidae > Eucriotettix > Eucriotettix oculatus. Next base: position 46,330,431 of record CM067382.1, read on the forward strand.
TGTTTTCCTTCCCGTTCTTCTATACGAAAGGTTAACCATCGTTGTAATTTTATCTTGTTTATGTGTTAATCGGCTTAATAAATTTCAGAGCTGTAACAGTGTGTATTAGAAACAGACTTTGAATTTGATCACGGGAAAAATCCCTTGTTTATATAGTTGATTCGTTCTTTACGAGTTTCTCAAATTTCAGACATTATCGTGAACAAATTAATTTTTTCGCTCCTTTATTTACAAAAAAATTATATAAAATTAAAACTTTGAAATGACAATTTTACGTTGAAAAATAAATTATTCAACTTTCCTTTTCTTATCTTTCACAATTTAAACACTCCAATAAGGTCGTATTTCTTATTATGATTTTAACAGACGTTAATCTCTATATTATAAATAAGTATCATTACTTACCAAATCTGACGTAAGTAATTAAATATTAATATTGATTAAAAATAGAGTTTTAGACAGCATGAATTTGTGGGAATTAAGATGAACAACGATAATTTCCTCACAACTTTTAATTTCACAAATACTTGATACCCAATGTCAAATTATTGATTATTTTTTAAAATAATTTAATTATCAAATTATAAATGATCTATTTTTATTATTACATTAGTTTCAATTAAGTCACTACAATACATAATTTTGATTCATAAATTATTGTTATATCTATAAGTTATAATTTTTATTTTATATATAAGTGATAAGGTATCTAAAGAACTGAAGGTATTTTAAAAATATATATCAATGACTTGGCTGTGGATTTTTCTTTTTCTACTATACAGCCATAAATGAAAAACACATATTATTAATCATTCCTCCTTTTTCATAACATAATATATATTTTGTAACGTGGTTTCGTTAGATGGTTTACTGCTGGCGCGTCTTAGCCAAATGTAATTACAATTACGACAAACCCTGCTCGTAATTCAAACGGGAAATATTAGGGAATCACATTCAGTGTGAATTAAGCAGGAAAAAATTGTAAGAATGAATAACCCATATAATCAATCAAATTTGTCCTTTTTTAAAATTTAGATAAAAACTAATTCAATTAACTTTAAATATACTCACAATTCATAAATGAAATCAATAATTCCTGATGAATATATGTTGTAAGTTTGTAAAAAGTGTGCAAAGTAATTGAGTGTAGCATGGGAAATGTTGGAATAACATCGGTGTTAGATTGGGAAGGGATACTTTGAAGGAAGTTAAGGAATTCTGATAGTTGGGCTGCATAATAACTAGGGATGGTAGAAGTATAGTAGACGTTAAGAGGCTTTCGCAAAAAAATTGGAATTTACTTACGGGTAATTTAAGTATTAATATTAGAAAATCATTGGTAAAATGTTCGTATGGAGTGTGGCGTTATATGGGTGTGAAACGTGGACGGTAGGAGTTGCAGACCTTCGACCTATAGGAGAATGCTGAAAACTAGATTGGTGGATAGAGTAACTAAATAGGAATTTATAAACAGAATAGGACAAGAGAGAACAATATGGAGGGCTTTAACCAGGAGAAGGACCACATTTTGAGAAATGAGTTTCTTGTAAAATTAGCATTAGTGTGTGCGGGAATAAGAACAGAAGAGTGAGGCCAGGGATGGAATACGCTAAGCAGATGATGGAAGGTGTAGGAGATGATAGCTATGTAGAAATGAAAAGGTTTACGCTGAATAGGTTGGCATGGAGGCTTGCGTCAGACAAATATAAGAACTGAAAACTACAACATTGCACTTATATATAAAAAAATGCTTCATAATAGTACTTTGTTTTCGATAAATACTACAGACAAAATGAAAACATTGCTTCTTGTGGACCAAGAGAGTTACGGTATTAATTAGTTTAACAAAGAAATAAGGGTAAGAATTGTAGCTTTGTTAAAAAACTATTTACCTCATTTTTCTTGCATAACAACAGTATTACGAACCTTTACTTTCTTTCTTTGGGAATTGTCTTCCAAGGCGACATTAATCTTTGAGCTTTTAAGATGCACCTGTCGTCGAAGCAGAGTTTTCCCACGCTTGAAATGTAGCTTAAATTTCAGCTTTCCATTTCTGCAGGCGTGATATGCAAGTATAAGCCTTAAGTCAAAAGAGCTGACGATTCTCCATCTTACTGTAATTCCCACATTTTCCAACAGTTTTTAAAGTATATTCTCTTCCAGTGAAATTATTTTCTAGCATAATGGATACAAAATCGTCTTGAAGAAGAATAAAATTACGAGCATATAAAAATGAGTAGAAAGTGAAGAGACGTAAGCCATGGCTGTGAACCCTTGCTGCAGCCCTGGAGGTTTGACTGTTACTGTTTACCATCCTTGCAAACGCATACAAAGATATTCCTCACTCAACCAATGATTTAAGATTGAAGCACTGAAAGCAAGTGAAATTCTCCTTTAACGCATCATCTGGGTGGTAACGTAACGCATCTCTACGTCTATGTTAATCCTCGTCACCACGGCCTGTTACGTTGAGTACCAAGTAGAAGTTATTGAGCGAAGGATGTTATTCAATTCAGAGCAAGGAGAAAAAAAATATCGGGTCCGCGAACGTGAACCTCGAGGTCAACGGCCACTATTGGCTCCAATGAAGATGCTATTATTACGTCGCTGTTAATGACTTTGTAGAACTGCCGACGCAAACAACAAACATTAATTGCCTTTCGTGTATACTTACTGCGCAAACTGTCTTCCTCATAAAAAATTCTCATTTCGGAAGAACTTTACAATACGTTAATATTAATCCCAATGTAAAAAAAATGGCTAAAAGTCAGAAACAGAAAATACAATTTGAATTACAACGTTTCGTCCTCAACTTTCGGAATCTCCTCAGTTAGTTAATTAAAATTTTATAGAATACAGTCGGGGACGAAAATTATAATTAACAAACTGAGGAGGTCCTAAAATTGAGGAAGAAACGTTTAATTCAAATTAAATTCTTCTATTTCTGAATTTTTTTTTTGCATTTTATTTATAAGTCAGATTATTTGAAACCCAAACCCAGGTGCATGAATTATTAGTTGGCTTATTGGTGGTCTTTTTATTTAATTTCATCTATAAATACTCCAACGACAATTCATTACTTTATAAGTTAATCTGTGTTAATGCTAAATTAATGGGAGAAAGTCTCGAGTGGGAAAAAATAATGTGACAGGACATAGGAACAGGAAAAACGATAGTCTCCGAAACATGAGTTAAAATAGTTGATAATGAAGAAATTCAGAGACGTTGTAATAACAATTATTTATTTAAATTCCTTTCTTTCCGATATATTGTTGCTTTAAGTCCTTGGTATATTTTGTCATTATTCACTTACCTGTTTTCAAATATTCGTGTGAGTTTGTGTGTGAGAGAGAGAAGGGGGGGGAGACGAAGAGGTAAGAGAATTTCATTTCTAAGTAAAGTTTTCCGACTGTTAATGAGGCAAGCAAAGTTAGGAACGGACAGAGTTTGTGTCTTCCCTTGTCGCGTTGCCTGCACCAAATTTGCATTCACAAATTAACTTGAATCTAAGTCGAGCAAGTTCAGAGAGTGAATGACAATCAGTTAGGCGTGAAACTCTGGTTCCCTTTGAGAATGTCCTCCGCTTTTTCGTTAAACGCTCAAACGTAAACCGTATGTGAATAAAATAAAAATAGAAAGTTTCAATTAAAATTTCTTCTCCTGCCTTAATTCAATTCCAATGGTCAGCAATAAGTTTAATTATTATTTATTGTTTCACAACATTCCGACCGTTACCGTCGTTGACACAAAATTATCGACCTCTGTAATAGATTTATCCATTTAAAAATTTACCTGATCATCTCCGCAAGGGTGATTTAAATTTTTGCCGAGAAAATTGTCTGGCTGTCGTATTTAAAATACAAAATTAATTTCTAAAAAGAAAACACTGAAACTGGGTTTCACTCCAAAATTAATTTATTTCCTCTTTAAATCTAAATGATTCTTGTTGCTTTTGCAACTTTCTGTTTGAAAATATTTGATAAATATAGATGACAAAAAATCTGCACTTACCACAGTTAAACTAAAATATCTTGGGTGATAAATCCTTTTGATATATTGATTTATCGTTACGACGTTTGATAGAACTGAAGGAGATGTTGGAAGATACAAACAGGTTTTTTTAAAAAAAATTATATTAAAATTTTGAATTGTAAACAGCTGTTATGCGTGACAATATAAAAAATAATAAAAATATATGTATTTGTAATATTTATTAGAACTTAAGCCATTAAATCAAGTGTTTTATGCTGTTCCTCATTATTTATAAAACACGGGTATTCGCATATTTACAGTAAAAACATTTCTATTTACAACAGAAAAATTAAGAGATAATAGTAGTTTTTTATCACAGTTGATGACGTAATTACAGTCAGCAGTGTACACAAACACCTTTCCTTCTGAACGGCCAGCGAGGTTGGACGGTGGGAAAACTGTTAATGTTCGTGATCGTGGTTGTGAGCTGAAACACACAAAAGAAAATTTACAATAAGAATAACTGTTCATAAATGCACATCCCCCCACATTTTTCCTCACAAAGAAACATAAATTCCTCTAAAATAATAAAACCCAAATATTTGAAACCCGTTAATGTTGTTTATATTGTTCACACAAATTATAGTTACAATCTATCGCGTAGAAATTAATTAAATATGTATTTGTAATTAAAAGAGTCCTTGAAATATTATCTTAATTGTATGTTTTAATAGATTTGTTAGAGACTAGTTGCGTTTTTGCTGCACCTGTGTCCCGTCACAGGATTATCCTTAATTCGTCTGTCTACTTTTCTATTAAGAAATAAAGACTAAAGTCCTTTTGAACAGCATGCAAATTCCACGAAACAACTCTTCCAAACCGGACCCTTGTGCTGTCCAGTCAATCGTACATCCCAAATTATGGCATTTATTCATAAATAAGACATATACTCATGTCATTCTAGATGATTAAACTAATTTTAGAAGACAGGATAAAAAAAACCGGCCTACGTTCATGGCATTTGTAGATTTAGAAAAAGCGTTTGATAATGTAAACTATTGAGGATTTTGAAGAGCACTGAAATATCGAGAAAGGAGGCTTATACATAACCTGTACTGAAGACAGGCAGCAGTAATTAGAATAGAATATCAAGAAAAGAAAGCTGTAAGACAAGGATGCAGTCTGTCGGCCATGCTGTTTAACTTATATATAGAACAGGCGATGAAGAATGTTAAAACGGAATCATACTGAAAGAAGAAGAAATAAAAACCTTACGACGATATTGGAAATCATAATAAATGGCATGAACGTGGTTCTGGAGAAAAAATTTAATATGAGGATTAATAGAGGGAAAACCAAGGTAATGGAGTGTAGTTTGAGAAACAGTGGAATAACAAAGGGTGTTAGATTGGGAAGGGATATTTTGACGGAAGTTAAGGAATTCTGCTACTTGGGAAGCGTAATAACTTGGGATGGTAGAAATATGCTAGACATAAAGAGTAGGATAGCACAGGCGAAAAATACTAATTTACTTGCGGGTAATATAAGTGTGAATATTAGGAAATCGTTGCTAAAAATGTTCGTAATGGAGCGGGGCGTTATATGGGTGCGAAACTTGGTCGATAGAAGTTGTAGAAAGGAAAAGAATAGAAGGCTTTGAAATGTGGAGCTATAGGCGAATGGGTAGATAGAATAAGTAACGAGGATGTTCTAAACAGTTTGGGGGAAAAGCGAACAATATGGAGGACGTTGACGAAGAAAAGGAATAGATTAATAGGCCACGTTGTAAAAATAGCATTAGTGGGAAGTGTGAGGGGTAAGAACCGAAGAGGGAGGCCAAGGATAGATTACGCTAAACAGATTAGGGAGGATGTTGGGTGTACTAGTTATGAGGTATGAAAAGGCTTGTGCAGGATAAGTTATCATCGATCGTCTCCCTGTCATATTTTTAGTTTATATTCTCAGTTTTCTTACCTCTTTTGCCATATTTTTACCGCAAATTAAATAAGTTAGTTCGTAATGTTAATTTCATAATCACCACAGAGCCCACAAGAGTTTCATTAAAACCTTTACTAGCGTCGACAACATAATGAACCGTATCACATTACATCCCGTCGATGAGTCTCTGTAATTTGTAAATGATTTAACTCATTAATAAAAAAAACAGTATTTTCATTGAAAGGTAAAGATTGATGCACTTTCCAGGAAAAAAAATATACATACGGCATAATTATCTCTGTGCCAAAATTATTTACTATCAAGAATTTATGGGAATTTGACGCCAGTCATGAGAAAATAGGCATACATTTGTAACCATTATATTTGGTGAGACAGGAGGGAAATTAATTAAATATGATACTCGATTCATTTTCATCGTCAAAATAATTATGAGTCAGATTTTATGAATTATGTCAAGACAGTTTTGTTTAATTGATTAATAAGATGCCATAGTTATAAGTTATTTCAATTCTGGAGGTCAGTGATAAATAATGATTACCGACTAGTGATTACGACAACGTTTAATGTTATTTTCGGCTCATAGAAATTAATAGGGAATGCAAATTATGATATGCATGACGCCGATGACCAACATCGTTCATCGTTCATCATTAGTACTCGTGACAGTGGAATAGAAACCGAGAACATTATCTTTTTTTATCGTTTCATTATGTAAATAAACAATGGTTTCCATTTAATGTTAAACTTCTCCTTGTTTCCTAGACTTGTTTCGATATTTAAACGCAATGGACAGCATAGACGCACATGCTGGATGGAATTCCTGGTCCTCTTTATGTTATCAACATTTTTTGCTGACTCCACTCTTTCGACATTTTGTGTTCGTGTTTTCTGAAATTAACACCACGAACTCAACTAATTTATAACGTAGTCGAGATGTGGAATCGAACAAACAACTGATTCCTTGCGCGCGCCAAGTGACGCTAAAGTCGTACTAATTACAACTCTGTTGTTGTTTTTAACCAATTAGTGGCAAGCTACGAAATCGTAAGATTCCCTTGACAGATGAATCAACGACTCTCAGTCTCATTGGAATGGCTGTAATGTCACGATTCTCAATGAAACATCCAATGATAACAGCCGTTTTTACATATAAACATATTCTCAGAACAATCTACACGAAAATGAACTGGTTCTTTAAAAAATATTAACAGAAAAAAAACTCGCAAAACTCTACACTAAAAAATGGTGAAAATTCTGTGACCTATATATAGTGCTGCTGGCATGCTAATTGCAAAATATCAGTGTGATATCCTCATGAACGATTTATCCGTTTGAAAATGCCAACTTGATAATTCGGTGTAAGTTTGTCACGAAAAATTCTTAAAATTTTTTATTTAATTTAAATAAATTATTATTTTTGTTTTCCGTCTCATAAAAAACACTAAGCCATTAATTTTTATCAGTTTTTAATGGATTTAATTTTTATTATTTGTAATCTAACATAAGCAGCTTCAGCCCGTATGACAGTAACGACCAATATTATTCAAATGTATACCAAACCTTGAGGTACAAACTTCTATTTTTTATAATTGCGATTGTCAGGATCGGAAATTCCAAGGAATAGTAAAGGGCAGCCCCCGAAAAAAAGTTCTTCATTTTATGGACATATTTAAAAGGTAACGAGAGAGGGGAAAAGAAACAGTAAATCTTGAAGCCACTAAAGATTATATTCCCAGATTTCCTTTTAATAGCGTCGTTTCACGTCGTCATGTTTGTTTGAGGCGAATGCTTTGGATAAGAAAATATTTTTAAGCTCCAGCGGCTAACTTTGTTTCTCTCGTGACTCTGAAATCAATACTGGTTTATTAACTACTCGCCATTTATGCAATTATGGGACGCGTTCCACGAAGATCAAAGTCAAAATTTTACTTCAACAAAATATTACAATAAATTCAATATGGGTTCTATGTTACTATATATATATAAACGTAGTTTAGCAATTCATAAATCATAATTAATTTATTGTAATATTATGTTTGTATTATGCCTGAGGAAGTCTCAAAAGGGAGACGAAACGTCGTATTTATGTTAATTAAATAGTAATAAATTTATATGCTGAATTATACAACATCTTTTATTTAATATAGCATAGAATCGTCCAGGTGACCCCATAAATACAAAAAAAAATTAAAACTAACACACGCACACCGGAACTTTATTTATAAAGAAAAGCAATTCAACACACAAACAATTTCGAGTAAAATATTATTTCTCCAGAGGTGATAAAATAAAAATGATTATGAACAACGTTTGTCTTAAAATCATAATCACGGTATAGACCCCTGTTTAGTAGAAATATACGTAATTTCACTGGTTTTTCCCCCTTCTTCATCTTGTTGTGACCTTTCGTAAGTTCCTTTCTAATCCTCCTCAGAGGAACAATAGCGCTGAAGAGTGTGTTTGTCTTTGTTGAGTCACATTCGCGCTCTTGGAAGTAACTATCTCTGCTTTCAGTTTATCCGATTATGTTGGCTCAGCCTCAAAGAATGTCGCTCCTCCAAGGACTTAAGTAAACCTTGATGTCGTTCCTCGCGATTTTCTAACTTGTCGCCATAAATTTGAAGCATTTTGTCTCAGCAGCCTAATTAAGGCGCTTCAAAACAGCTTCAGAGCATTCCGTCTGTTAATACTCCGGTCGTTCGGCTTTTACGACGACGAACATATTGGGAGAAACGCGACGGGAGATTATTGTAGTGCGATAGATAATATTGGAAGAGTTCTATAATATATTTTATTTAATCAAAGATACTAGCTAAGTATGCCCGGGAAGTCATTAGCATTAGCCTGCTACTGTATTTAATTCCACAGTAATCTCTTTCTCTACACGTGATTAAACAATCAGCAAGAACGTCACATTTCTTAAATTTAACTTTTCACACCATAAAAACAACGATGTTAACTGAGTCAAGATATTGACGGATACCTTAAATAAGCACATACATACGTAAATGTGCAAAGAAACAGTCTGATTAGCGTGAAAATTGTGTGTGTGTGTGCCTGAATTACATACCCTGAGACTTATAGAAAATTTTGCATATTTATTAACTAATTAAAAGTACAATTACTTAAATATAAGAGACACGAAACTTATTAATTGCTTTTCGCGAACGTGACCGCCGCCGCATGCAAAGAATAAACATCACGCTTGGCAGGCTTCGTGACGGCATAATGTATCCTGTTGTAAGTTCTATACGTCTTTAGGATAAATGGTATAGGAAATCATAAGGGAAAAACAGAGTCTTAGAGCAGAAACTGACGTGGTAAATTTTTTGCCTGAAATGGGGGAAGGAAAGAACCTTCTGTAAATAGTGCACTACAATACATCAAAATATCGTGGCAATAGGATGAATGGTATAGGAAATCATAAGGGACGACCATTAAGTCATAAAGCACAGTCTGGGCGTGGGACCTTTGTTGGCCTGAAAAGGAAAATGAAGGAACCTAAATATTAAAAAGATTAACAAAAACCGTTTTTGAGATTATCAGCACTAAACAGAAAAACTTTCACGGCAATCAGATGAATGGTATTGTAACGCCTAAGGGCAAACCTTACAACTGTCGGTGTGTATATAAACACTGGAACCCGTGCATACATTGCTTTTTATTTATATTGATTGATAGGTCTGAGAATCTAACCAGTTCTCCCCACAAATTTTCGATGTCGACACTCTGTTAAGCTGTGTAATTCGCAGTGACGCTTCAGAGCTGAGAAATACCATCATAAAAATTCCACATCGACGATCTCGAGTTTCAGAAGGAAAAATTAGTGGTTTGTCAAAAATCTGAGAGAGGGGCAAAATCACTCCCTAAAATGAGATTTCCGTCGGGAAAGTTAGTCTATGAAGTAGAGACTCCATAGAAGTAAAGTGTATAGTGTGATAAAAAGGGGGATTTTGTAGGGTTGTGGCGTTATGAGGCGCAGTTCGGCCAACAACAATGGCTAGTCGTCCGAAAGATGGTGTTTCCCCGCGGGGGAGGCCCGCCTTGCCTGTATATGTTGAGAAATAGGGGAATTCCCGTCGGAAGGTTTAAAAGGGAAGCCGATGGGTGGCTCGCGATCAGACCCGAGAAGACAGGCGAGTGGAGCAGAGCGCAGAAGGCAGGCGATTGAACCAGAGAGCAGATAGCCAGAGACGCACAAACATTCGAGAGGTGGATGTTTGTTGGGCCAGTAATTGTGGGTAAGCGATATAAAAATTGTGAAACTTGCTCATTGCTCTGGATAAATAACATTCAATGATTTTTCTTTCTATTTTCAGCTAATGCATACTCCATCTCTTGAGAGACCCAAAATCCCCCGAGATTAAGCCCGTGTCTTCACTTAAATTAATAAACAAAAATATTAAAATTGATCATATTTGTACTTTAAATTAATAAATGTTTTATACACAAAAAAGTATATTACAATAGATAACGCAAATCCTCCAAATCTAGAAAAAACAACGACGTTACTGACAAAATAAAATTAGCTCCTTTATTTACTTATACGGACACAGTCAAAGCAGTTCCAAATAACTGTAAAAAATATTACATGCTTGTATTCCAATTCATTAACGACAGATCAATAACTACAATGGAATTTTATATCAATGGTGGGTCGAGTTTTAGAATAGTATTAATCGACTGTTCCATTAACTTGTTAAAAGAAAAGAATGTATAAATACTAAGAAAAACATAGGGAGGATGTAAAGTGGTATGTTGTAAAAAAATATTTAGAAATTATACTAGAAATGCCCCACAGCTAAGACGTATTATAATAAACATGTTTTTATTACATTTGGAGCTCAACGTGTGGCATTTCAACTATAATATAAAAGTAACCTTTGTTTTTAAGAATTCTTGAAATGAAACGATAACACACGCAACAAGACAGTCCTTTTATTTAAATTCGCCAATCTTTATGATCAGATCGTTCCGATGAAAATTCCTTTAAGGTTGACGAATTTTAATAATACTTGATGACTGTGAATTGGTTTAATTTCAAGAATCCGTAATAACAGAGTATATTTAACTTCGCTTTTAGTATAATATATGAAGGCGAACAGTTCCAATTGAATCAACAGGGAAGCTATGAGGAAGGAAATCATGCTGTATGAAGAGTCATCACATTCAAGAAACACATCGTGACTAAACTTGCTAAGGTGAAACGTGGTATCCAATGACGACTGGGAGATCTAGATTTTGCTGACGATTTGTCTTTTGTCTGAGGAGCATGAAATGCAAGCAAAGCTTGAAGACTTGGTAAAAGACTATCTATTAACTCAAAGAAGGCCAAGGCACACGAACAAACTAGACCAATTTGTCCTCGATGGTGAATATATAGAGGATGTGGATAGCTTCACTTACTTGGGTAGTTGCACAGGATGTATTGCCTTTGTAAGGCTCTATCCGGTAAGAGACAACAACAAAATATCTACCATCTACGCATCTTCCGAAGTAATGTCAAGTCTGTTCTATTATATGGGTCCGAGACTTGTACAAGTTACAGACCTTTGTCAGCCGCTGGACATTCCGAACGTATATTGGCCGGACGTAATCGCCAACCACGAACTATGGATAAGGATGGAAGAAACAGAGATAAAGCGGCGAAAATGGAAATGGATCAGACATACACCGAGGAAGGGAAATGAAGCCATCGGGCTAAAAGAAGAGAGGGTGGTCCAAACAAGCATGGCGAAGATCTGTACTTATGGAAGAAGGCAAGACGCTGGATCTCAACAGGAACAGATGGAGATGCTTCTTGATTCCCTATGTTCCATGAGGAACAACTGGAATTGTTTATGAAGACCGGATTTGTTCTTGATATCACTTTCATCTTGCACTCTTGTTTTTATTCCCATTTGCCTTTTTCGCTTTAAATCAGACACCACTTTTTCAACTAATATGTCTACTCTATTTCAAATGATTTATAGATCCCTGATCTGGATTTGTAGTTTGAACGATGTTATGCCCAGTTCTCCATGAGAATGACGACTCAAGGCAGTTTGAAGAATGGCTTACAGCTCTGTAATTACCCACTTGAATATTTTTTTTGCGAGGGCAGGTGAAAATCTTCTAAAGACAATATCTCAGGGTCCGCACTGGATAGTAGTGTGGGATTCTACCCACTAAAAACACCTCCCTTTCCAACGATGACTGTGTGTATCTTCCTGTGAGACCGTCGTTAGACATTACTTCACAGGAAGCAGTCGTAGCGTCAAGCTCTCTCTGTCTCCTTTAAACATTATTATTTCTCTCTTTTTCGTAATTTCTTAATCTTTGAATTACTGTAGAGGCATATGCGCTTAGTTTATTCCAGGTATTAGGTGTGCTGGTGTCTTATTAACTCCACATTCAGGGCATGCAGGTGAATATTTGTCCCGCGCGCGTGTGTGTGTGTTTGCTGACGTCGTTTTCAACGTAAATTATTGCCCCTCCAGTGTTTTAGTGTTCGCAAATAACAATAAGTAACGTACTTACCATTTGCAAAGAGTTCGGGGAACAGCCAAGGGCACTGATTCGTCACACACGCCAACGTGTCAGCACCGAACACTCCCAGATTCCGACACGTCATCACAAGCACGTTAGCGGTGGGGATTATCACGTAGCAAGGCGAGAGCGGGAAGCAAACAGACCATTCAAATCGTAAACTACGACGAAGACATAACACAAACGTCGAATACAGAGGACGACCTACCAAGCGTAAATGACAAAACACAACGAAACCTGATAAAGTGACGATTATTTGACAACTCATTCCGGCCAATATTTCAACTAAAGGATGTTGCTATTAATTATGAAGAGAACTGAATTAGTGTCTTTTTGTTTGAACTGTTATTAACAAAGGCATGAGAAGAAGTTAAAGAGGCTGGTAGAGAAAATATCTTGTTTTTTAGGACATAAAGCAGAATTGATAAATTTATGTAACCTAGAAAGCAATTCAGAATTATACTTCTCCAAAATGAAATCGAAATAAGTAAATAAACCGAAAACTGCAGAGATTTTTCCAAGGTGACATTTAAAATTTGAAACATTTATTTCCAATAGACAGACTGTTCAATTATTCTGTTTCCTGGTAAAATTGTATCACAATTAGAAGAAGGTTGTCCAATAATTCAATAATCTGACAATTAAGTATAAATAAATTTAAAAAATACAGCCAATTTGTCACCAAACAAAATTAATATTTATGTAACTTATTTGACGTTTCTTCCATATTTTTGGAGTTCATCAGAAAACTTAAGACTGTTATAATTTCGTGTGCTGCGTCCAGCCGAGTTTACGGCCGAAACGACATAAATATACATGGTGACAAATTGGCTGCATTTTTCTTTTATTTAAATAAGGCTTGTATGCATCATACAAATCAATGAAAAAGCGAAAATTAAAAAAAGTCATATAAGCATTAATTACAGGCGAGCACGATACTATTGCCTTTATAACAACATTGTTTTATAATAAAAGAATGAATAAATAAATATAGTAGACAATAATTGTTTTATAATAAAAAAATGAATAAATATAGTAGACAATAATTCATAACTAGTTAACTATTAATTATCCTCTTCAAAGGTTGAAATGACATTACAATCAATACTAAAATGTGAAAATCACTAATTGCTGTCTTCAACACTTAACAGTTAAAAATAAGACCTGAATAAAAAAAATTTAATTTCAATTAGTTCGTACGATAAATATTTATCCGGCCTCGTCACTGCCTCGTACCACAGAGGTCCAAGGATCGATTCCTGGTAAAGGCTTAGGTGTTCCCAAAAAGAGTAACCCTTACAATGAAAATAAGCTCCCAAAATGGTAAATTAGTGATGCGACTTAAAATAAACTAAAATAAAAACTATTTCAAAGAAAATAATTCTGAATTAAATACAATGAATGGCAAAAAGTAATAAATTCTGTTTTTGGACAATTCATTTTATATTATTTATTGTATTAAGTCAGATTAATTTAATTATTTTTTAAATAATTCTGAATAAATTTTAAAAACATTTGGGTTATAACTATCACTTTAAAATTTATTCATAAGTTTCACAAAAATGTTTTTGTAACCTACTAATTGAAGCTCTTGAGAATACAAGCCATTTAATACGAAAATTAAGCATATTTAGATAAACCTTTCTGACAACAGTTATATTTTAAGGTCACATCACCTTTAACTATTATTAGGTTCACCTGATGATTCCTAAATTAGAGCCGAAACGAAGTGGATTTCATTTTTCTATTTAAATGTCAGCTTATTTTTGCTTTCGAACATGTTTACAGCAGAGTGCAACAATTTTTTGAAAGCTAATGAATTTAAGTATTGACTGTGTTGGTATTAAAAATTATTTATATAGTGGCTGTTAAAATACGTATAACACAAAACGTGAAAAACATTAGCGAATATTTAAATTAAATAACATAAAATAAAAATTTGAATAATTAAACCCAAGAAGGTCTAAAAAAATTAAGTAATCGTCACATATGATATAGTTTTAAAAACCATAATTTCCTGTTATTCCTCCCATCATGCATCCTTCTTTAGAATCATTTAACTTTACAAAAAGTCAAAACACCACTATGTAGTCGACATTTGATTAAAAAGAAATTTTAAAGACTCAGGAATTCAAAATATTTGCAGAATATTTTTCGGCTTAAGATGATGATTATTTGTATCTGTGACTGTATTTTTTTAAAAAAAAACACTAATGATTTTAACCTCAAAAATTATTTTTTGCTTCTCTTTAAATTTGTTTTGGGTCTGTAAACGACACCTATTCACGGAAGTACATTTGTGTGTCCAACTTTAAAGATAAAATGTAAATTTTAATTTGTAGCCCCTATCGCGAGTTACGCGGATGGTTTCGACTTGTAGTTTAACTTTGGGCTGGGAAAGTCAAGCCGAAGAACCTCCACGCCTAACGGCAGTGGAGAGGTGTAGCGAGGTCCTTAGCAAGGATTTCTCCGCGTTGCGTCAGAGGGAGAGGTCAAGGATGGTGCGTGAGCCGCCCGCGGTATTGAACGCAAACCAACGCATTCACACGTTGCGCTTCTCCGAAATGTCACCGAAACATATCTTTCGGAATTTATATCCACGGAGCGAAGTGACGCAACCGATTTATGACACAACAAAGAGGGAAGACATGTGACAGGTTGGAGAGAGACAGTTCATCAAGCGGAAAGGTATATCTGGAGGTCAACAACCCAATGACGAAGAAAAAGCATCAGCATAAGAACGAGGGAAAATATGGTGTGAAACATATGGACAAGAAAATAAAGAGTCAAAGCTGTCAGTTGACAGAATGGGAAGTATGCACGTTTCAGAAATAACATGGTAGTTCTTGTATTGTCTCCCACTGGAATGATGAAAAACACGAAGAAACCAACCATGAGTCAATTCAGATACGTACAGCTCGACCTGACTTGTCCCAATCATCTACATTAATAAAATATTGCTCATTTATTAAGACAGAAAATACTTTAAAGGACCTGAGATTCGCAGTTGCCCTGCCTCTGAACTACCCTGACCAGACATATATAAGGCTACCTGATCACAATCCTTCATGACCCAATTCTAGGGACTGATGAGGAAGGATCTAATATGTAATGAATATTTAGTATATTATCTTAATTAAAACATTTGAATATACTGTAATTCATTGAACTTGTCTTCGTGGTACTATGCTACAAGTGTTGGCGATGGGCAGAAACCAGTTTGTTGAGAGACTCCGTGTTTTCTGAATGAATAACGTTTATACGCTACTGAGCCGCAATTTACAGCGTTGTCTTCCTTGCACATTGACCTTCAATCATCTCTCGACCGTGATTTTGTTCTCCAATCCGTAATATTCATTTGAAAACTATTTCTTAGTCTCGTTTACGTTTATTTTAATTCTCCACTGCTGCCACCCTCATCCACACAGCCGCTGAAGTTATCTCCACAGTCCTTGTTCCTGGATATACCAAACTTGGTAGAAATTTCACCACGCCATAATTAATAACTTAGTTATATTATACGCGATAAAAAATTAACATTAAGCATTTTGTTAATATAAACCTTTTATATTTTATGTATGAATCAATAGATTAATTTAGTTTTTGGTTTTTTGAAAATATATTTCTATAATTTTATAATCTCATTTTCTGATGTTGTGAAAATGTAACCGATGTTTAGTTTTTCAAAGTCTAAACTGTTTTGACAAAATAGACGTTTGTCTCTCTTAATCAGAAATTTTTTCTTCTGTATAAGAGAAATGTTTTAATCTTAAATTTACGCTTGTTTTCATATTTAATCGGTTAATACCTTTAGTCAGAACAGTTTTCATTTATTATTTACATGTTTGCGACTTATATAGATACTTTGACGGTGGAGGAGGGGGAATTAATTAATTTTAAATAATATATCTGAATTTGTTTCACTGCAACGTGAGTTTGCGTACTACAACTTTCCTGCGATGCTCACTCAGGAGATCCCCCTCAACCCAGAACGGGATAGGATGTTTTTTAATTTAATTTAAGCAAATTCTCAACACCTTCTGTGGTTTTGTTCGTGTACTAATTTAGCGTATGATTGATCAATTTATCAAAACGATTTTGCTAACATTTTTTCCGATTTTTACTTCTTAATATATTCCTTCAGGGTACAGCATCATGAAATTCATTCTTATAAGGTGAGTCTGCCAGGTTTTCCTTTATATTCCTTGAGGAACACAACATTTTGCATTTTACAGTAGTATCCCGTTCCGCCCTGCACGCTAGCCTCAGTTTATGCCTAGATACAAGTAGATTTAAAGCTTATAGGTATCTTACATGCAACTAAAGACGCCTGGATACGAATTCCTTCTATCGAAATGCTTGAAAAAAATTCCAAAGTGACAGGTATAAGACGCCGAAGTAAGAGTTCATTCACAAAGTTAAGTAGACTGCCAGGACTTCTTCCTTCACCAGTTACAACGTCCGACCACTAATTACTGAACTTCAGCACTATCCAGTAAAAAAGAAAGTTATCCCGTTCTACCCTGCTATCCCGTTGGCCCGGCTTCCCCTATATTTTATTAAACGACAGTCCACCAAACGCGATTCGTGAAGTGACCCTTTCTGGAAATCTACGCATCGGGATATTGACCTGTCGGGAAAATGGCCGAGCGGCATATTGCCCTGTCGGGCAAGCATCAATCGAGATGATGTCGTCAAAACGAGCGTTGGACAAGTGGTTTACGGGCAAATGGCCGGATCCCTTCCCGACGTCATCGGTTTAGTTACGCAGCTTTCTATCTGATTCGATTCAACAAAATTCAAACTGATGAAAATATTCATCGGGTCCGTGCTTCTATTTCGTTTCTCCAACTTCTGTAAATTTCGACAGTGAGACCCACTTGTCTCGTTAACGACCGACAAATATCATTAGCTCAGCTTGAATAGCCATTGACGGAATTGGAGCAGGCCACTTTGTGTGGTGGGATGAGTTAGCAACCACTAAACGGGGCCGTCGACTTGAAGTAATTGTGAGGAGAGGCAGAAGCAGGGTTGAAGTAGTTCTGTGGGTGTGTAGATACAAGGTGCATTAATTAGCGTTCACTTAGCCGAGAGCTCTTCGCTCAGAACCCTCGCAGCTGAGCCACGGAGAAAGTAAACGGACCAAAAGCCTCCCCGCAATAACCGTAAATTCGCCCCACCCTCACTCACATACTTGCTCCTCCCTCTTCAAACAATCCCTAAAAACCAGGCCGCCCTCATATAAAGTACGACCCCGCCGTGCCGCGTCTGTCCGTGAACTGCGAGCTCAGGGTTGATAAATATTAAGGGACGAAGCTCAGAGGGACGCTCACGTAAGCTTAAAACCACTGCAGTGGCAAGTAACACGAGAAACAACTCACATCTATTAATTAGTACAAATTATGTACTCAATTCAAGTCTACGCGGCACAGTCAAATCATTTTTGTTGCTCTGAAACCCTAATCGTACATTTTCCTTCTGATTCAGAGATTGCAGTTAAGCTGTCTGTCTGGAAGTGTGTATCTAATTGGCTCCAAAATATGTTCAATACCAACTGCGAGTTATAAGGTATGCACTGAAGCGATGATAAATAAATGATACCGTACTTTTTATATATTCAATTAATTCAACTTTATGAATATTCTGTACCTGTTTTTTAGGGGAAAATAAACAGTCGCGGTCTTAGCTAGTCTATACCAATAAATAATTTGAGGGTTTAAAAAGAGGAGATTTAATTTAAATACTCGTGCATATTTAATTTCGATACATTGCATAAGATATGAATATAAATATTAATTCTACGGGAAGATTTCTTGGAATTGCAGCCTGAAAGTCGGCGTGTAAACCAACCGCGAGTTATAAGTCCTAATACGCGTGCCTATATCATTCATTCCACTTACTATCTATTGTTGCAGCAGGCTGAGAAAAACTGAACTTCTTTGGATCGTCGGTACGATGTATTTATAAATTGGTTTTATTTCTCGCATCAGGTAAATTTTAAATTTAGTAATTGATAATATGAAAATAACAAGGAAACTATCGAGTTTGATGCATTGCAATGTTACATTATGACCTGCAATATGCATTTTAAGTAAAAATTTACCCATTAAGTGGGGGAAAATTTTTATTGTTTCAATAATGAAAATTGCTATTGTACTAGGGGTATTTTTGACTCTCTCGAGATACTGGGAGTATATTTGAGGTTCATATTGTAACGTTTTCGATGTCGGTTTAGTTATGGCTTGACCAATAGTTAAATAATGTACCGGGATAATATAAATAAATACCCGGGCAACGCCGGGTCCCCAGCTAGTATATAATATAACCGATGAGTCAGATTTTTACGGTATTTTATATTATTAGTGAATTTTATTAAAGAAAACCACTTTATATGGCTTGACGTTGTCTTTACTAAGCGACGTTTTACATTTTTCATATCTCTTCCTTTCTTATTAAACAAATTCCGCCCACAGCCTTAGCGATTGTTATGGTCTCTTGGATATCGCCGAGCACATTCCCATTTATTTGCCAAGGTCTCTTACCATAAGCGGCATGGAGTTCACTTTCACGTTTAAGAATTAACGTCAAGTTCATTCTTCCCTATGATAAAGCAGCCTCGCTTTCCGTTAAAAACTCGTTAGTTGATTTGAATTTATTGAACTGTGTTCCAGGCTGGATTTATCCAAAACATATTAAATATTTTCAACACTGATTTCTTTCTTAATTTCTTGTATTAATATTCCCAATTTTCCCTATTTTCCAACTGCGACTTATGCTTCTCGATTTCTTAACACATGTAAGGCATCTAGTGTTTATTTTTAATTTCTAGCCTAATCAGCTTCTGCAAACATGTTGACGACCACATTCTTGTCAAAGAGTTGCAAGGTAAAAAAAACAACACCGTTTGCAAAACTGTCGCAAGGACGTCCCTCAGTAAATACAACGTAAAGACATCACTAACGGTTTTATTATCTCACACTACAATTTGAGGGTTTGAAACGTTCTTAAAGTGCTATAAACCAGCGTCATTCGCATTTGACGAGTTCGTAATTGCATACCATGACAATGCGATTAGAGATGCACTCTCAAACGGGGGACAAACAGAAATAAAAGTAAAGGAGTGATTATGAATGTCAAGGTTCCTCCAAGGTAAGAATGAATAAACATATTCAGAATAATTACTGAAAATGTAAAAATAAACTCTGACGCAACTGTGCTCCACGTCTCTACAATTTTGAACGAACTAATGAAGCGTTCAATTGTTCAGGTTTGTTAAGATGACGCGTTACAATATTGTACTTCACTACTGATCCCAGTATCAGTGGAATGGACTAACTGTTTCAAAGGCCCGGAAAAAGTGAAGACGATTAATCAGATGGAGAAAGTTTTTTTAAAAAAATTAAAAAATGTAATGAGAAACGTCGAAGGCAGCAGAACGTTTTCAGGAATTTCGTAATAAAACTGTACGTATTCTAATCAGCTGCCAGGACGCGGAAACTGTGCTAAAATGATGTGAAAATTGGTCATCACAAAACCAGCAAAGCCAACAGGGCAGACCCTACGTGGTACGCAGTTAGGTGACTGTCTATGACGGCAAAGTTTGGTAATGGTAAAATACTCGGAGATAGAGCGCAAAAAAATCTATAAAACCTCTTGAAAATGTTTATTCTTCCTACCTTAATGAAACTGGCAAACGAAAAAGGTTGAGTTCTCCAATTTTAACAGATAAAGTATATCCATTTAACGTTTTTAAATTCATTACTTCCCCTAAAATTGGATCAGATTTGTTCTGATAAATTTAACTATTGTTTCTTCCGGTGGAATAACATTTCCTAATTTAAAAATGACATATTACTATTTATGAACCAGAATCGTCTTAATACGGCGTGCTAGACTTATTAATATGTAATAAGAAAAAATTAATAAAACCTTTGGAAACTTTGAATACCTAAAAATTAAATATATATATATAATTGACAAAACATTATCAGAACTTCTATTTGCACCTATTTGCTGATTTTATGGATAACCTAGAATTATTTATATTTTACTAAAATATATCTTTATAACGAATTTGTTTGGTGTATTTTTATTTTTATAAAGCGAGAAAAAATTAAAAATTATTATATTTATTAATAATATAAAAATCGGGCAATTATTTTAATATAATTATTTGAATTATTTTATTTAATATCAGACTGATATGTACCTGTTATGAGAAATTTGATAATTTTCTGATTAATAAAAATGATAGTCACGCAGTATTCCAAATGCACCAAGTCACCATGGCCTACGACAATATTTTAAGACAATTATTCAAAATATAATTATTTTCACTTTTCCCTCTTCTAATTGTGAACTTCTTTAAGCAGCTCATTTCTCGCAAATTTTTGAGGATTCCATGTTTTACTTTCATATACACAGACTTTCTGTAAACCATGACTTTATTTGGGTAAGAAAGACACTCGTTTAACTTTGTCTCACAGTTACTTTATGTAAAGACGGCTTTCTTAATAACAATTTACGTGGCAAATGAGAATAGTATTATGTTTAAATTACATTATATCACTGTCAATTTTCAACTAAGCATTTCAAATTATAAGCGTGCTAGATTGTAGCGGTCAATAGACGTCAATGATTTGACTTATTCAATGAAGGAACGGCTGATCGTGGACGGTAGAGACAAACTGTAATAAATTGGCGCAGAACGTCAAATAAAGACCTGAAAATACAAATGAATTTAAAATCTTTTATTGTGAATGAGTCTATTTCTTTTGTATTTAAACTGCATTTCCTGACGTGCGAGATTCGTTGCTATCTTCCCGCGATTTCTGGACGGTTCGGCAAAACTCAGAAAACGACGAGCTTTGGGAAAAGAAACTTAATTGTTGGTGCAACAATGGGGACGGAGGGTCTAGCCCGGGGCGACTGCCAGGATCGCCTCGGAGCTCATCCATCTCGCAGCCCAACAATAGCAACAGTCCGCATTGTTCAAAAGCCACGCAAGCAGCAGTAAGCAGCATCGATCGACAGACCTCGGTGGTCAACAAGCGGTAATAGCGTGATGCAACACCCCAGAACAACACAAATGGGGATTAAAAATCTTACAGCTGAAACCTCCAGCGTGGCTTTGGTGGAATAAAGGAAACTCCGGGCACTTTAGAAAACCTATATTTAAAGGCTCAGCCTATTCCAATTTTCCAGTACTGGTTGCCACATCACCTAAAAAAAATATTTTGTTGGTGCAAAACAAATTCTTCGTTTGAAATGTTCAAATAATTGAAGTTCTACTCCTGTTTATTTGAATATCAAAGTTGAAATTTTTATTGGACCGATTTTCCAATGGAAATGTTGCAACTTAAAATATGAAAAACTGGAGAAATTCCAATTTTAAAATGGTTTTATAATAATCTCTTCAACACTGATATTTTGTATAAAGTAACTAGTCTTATATCTAAAAACAGTTTAAGATAGTGTCGTCAACCACTTTTTTGTGGAAGTGGACAAAATCCCTGCCCATTCAGGTATAGATTAGGTTTCGGAACGATCAGCACTCAACCAACCCCTTTATTGTGGATTGCAGGTTGATATTCTTTAAATGTTTGTTACATTTCTGTACAACAGTCAAAATTGAAATCGGTCCAATCGAAGCGAAAACATTAATATTTAAACAGAAATACTTTTATATACGCTAAGCTAGACGAATTTTAATATTGAATTAATACTGAAGATACTTAACAGAGCTGAGAATCGAACTCGGAACCGCAGTTTATAAGGCAGGATTACAATTTTTTCCTTATTTGAAAAATAATTCTACGAAAACAGAATTTCGTTAATTTGCAATCCATAATTTTCAGTTATACGTAAAACCTGGAATACATTATATTAGGCAAGTAAATCAAGATTTGAATGAAGGCCAGAATGTAATAAACACAATGCTGCTATTTAAAATATGACACCAAAGAGCTGAATATTTAATAAAATTGTATAAAACATTATTAGGTCACACCAAATGATCGCCATTTCGGAACCGGACGATATAAAAATTTATCAATAGTTTTTTGAACTGCCAAACCCAATATTGGTGGCTGCATATGTTCTATGTGCTACAGAACAAGAATTAATTTAGAAATAATTATTTGTTTCGTAATTTTAAGACGTAGTAGTATTTCTGCTTCGATTTCCAGCTCGCTTCCTCTCGCAGACCACTTGTGCTACATTATTAATAGCGCAAGAATCCCGTCAGGAACAACAAATGCACAGTACTTCGTTTCACTCCCCTACCTGTCCAAGAACTAACAATTATATGAGCAGAAAAAACAGCGCCCAGTCGTACGTGCTGAAAGAGGCGGGCGGCCTCTTCAGGATACAGTTTCAAATGTTTCTGACGAATTAATAAAAAAATTACTGCTTATGGACTTGTTGTTTATTTAAATCTACCAAAAGTTATTTAAAAGAAAAAAACATTTAAGGGACGGCATCTCGAGAGCTTTCGTAACTGAGAAAATTACCGCTCGATACTGCAAATCCTAAAATTAGCTTTAGTTATTTAAAATATGTACGAAATAAAAATACTTTCGAATTCTGGGCCTGTGTTTCATTTCATAAAATAAATCTAAAAAGGAAACTGCAGAAATTTCTTGTAGCATTTTACCTCTTAAAATTATTTTCTGCACCCTGTTAGATCAATTTAAACTGCTATATAGACAAGTATAACGAACATTTACATTCAGGGTGCTTTCTGCATTCGCCATTAATAACGATGTTGCTCGACGCCGGTCACAGATAAACTCTCTCTGCACCATGGCGTCCGATCAGATAGCGTCACCAGTACGTCTCTCTTTGTGAACGGTGTCGAAAATCCTGACTATTCTCCAAGGCGTGTGAAATACGGATGAGAATCGCCGTGGACGTTCGTGTACGCCACATGAACGCCATCTTTCGAAATTACAATGCAAGTGGAGCGATACATAGAATAAATAAACTCAGGTTTGAAACGATTCTCAAGAGCGCAATCTTCTTTGAGAAACACTTTTTGTTTGTTTTTTTGAAGTTGCAACTTCACACCTTTAATTGTGTCACTAACCACATAATATATAGATTTTAAAACAATGAGTACGTTTCTTTCAGAATATACTGTTAGGACAACCATTAGATCTACTTTTTAATGAACTGTAAAGCGTTAAAATGGTGTCGTGCTGATAGCGAGAAAAGTGTATTCGTCTCCATAGCGACTAGGTGTAAACGACTACTAATTCCTCGTCCCCGTTCCTTTTCGGTAGCCTTTCTGCTAGTCTAGAATTAATGTTACTCCAATACACTTATTATGAGGTATACATAGATAATGAGGTTATTGCAATCAATCCTGAAATAGTAACATATGCGTAAAAGCCGAAATAGTTAAAAAATTAAGAATATATTATGTTTAAATAAATATATAACTTTAAATAAGGCCATAAATAAACAAAAATTATTGAAACATAAACTATAATTTAAAAGCAACTACATGTTTCGGTCCTAATAAGGACCCTCTTCAGGTTGAACTGAATTACAATGTACGACATTATAACATTCCAAAGATGTTTTTTCTTTGAATTAATAATTAAGTTTTCTAAAAGATCTGCTTCTTAGCCATTAATGTAAACTTGACGAAGTTCAGCACGAAACGACAAGATAATATTTTAATTCCATTAACAATTTTCTTAATTTTTAATGTTTTTCCGACATACTGTGATGTAAAACCCGGGTACCATTTGATTTTTTTGTATTTCATATTAAATGTAAATGGTGTATGATATTTATTTAATATTAAAATAGGAAAAAAAGGCACTCCGGAAGATTTCTCCAATATGAGGAATTGTGGACAATGGAAAGTGTATCCGTAGTTCGGACAAAGGAATATTATTCGGCTAAAATGTGCAGTCAACAATGTTTAAGTCTGGATTGTTAGAGTCCCACGTGTAGCGTGAGAGAGAGCTGACCACGAGTGTGCACATGCTGGAAAAAGCTTCCAGAATTTTCCAGTTGGAATGTTCACTGATTGGTTGGTTTGGTCATGCAACCTATGATTTGTAAGATGGCCGTGGGCTAAAATTTGGTGGAAGAGACAGAGCTGCTCTAAAGATGAGGTAGCGAGGAAGATCAAAGATTCAAAGTCAAAAAAGGCCCCGGGACATGATAAGATAACACCAAAGTCCCTTAAGAACCTCCCTCCATCCGGGCTCACATATATAACAAAATTATTCAATAGCTGCCTGAAACTACACCATTTCCCTTCGTCCTGGAAAACGGCAAAAGTCATTGTATTTAAAAAACCAGGAAAGAACCCTCTCTTCCCCCAAAACAGTTCAAAATACTAGATTAGCAGCCAAATTATATTGGGTGAGTGATAAAAAAGTGTGAAACTTGTTCCTTTTCTTTATTCAATTCATAACCTAAATAATTTATATTTTATTTTTTCAGTATCTGCTTGCTTTACACTCGACAGGCCCAATATCCCCTGAGACTGTGTAAATTGCTTGCATTTTAATGTTGCATTATTTTTCTTGTGTTACTGAATATAATGTTATGAGATTTTTAAAAGTTAGTTAATCATTTGATAAAACCTTCACCTCCCGTTGTATACTACAATATATTGTAATGAAAAAACGCGGATTTTGGTGATATTATGGAGTTATGAGGCGCAGTCCGGCCAACAACAATTGAAGGTGGCTGAAAGCGAGTGAACCCCCGAAGGGGATCCCCCGTGGAAAACCCCCTCGGGGCGTGTGTAAACAATTATGGCGGGGAACCCCGGAAGTTTATGAAATAAACTGCTGGGGGAACCCCGTAATTGTGTAAGGGCGGGGATTTCCCGTGTGAGAATTTAAAAGGGGACCCGATGGGTCGCTCGAGACCAGATGAAAGGAGATGCTGTGAGAGGTGGTCAGAGGACGGACAACGGATCTGTCAGAGGACAGATGAGTTGCGATCAGATGGAGTGAGAGTTGAGACGTGACCAGAAGTCAGAGGAGATGCAGTCAGAATTTTGCAGAGGGTAGATGGTGTCCGAGGATATGCAGACGAGTTGAGCAGATGGAATGAGAGCTCAGCAGTGGCCAGAGGCTGTCAGATGTTTGCAGAGATCAGATGTTTCGAGGAAGCATATGAGTTGCGGATCTGGTACATACTACCTTCATCGTTAAAAATCCTGCAAGACGCCAGAGAAACGTGAAAACATCCGTGAGGTGAATGTTTGTAATTGTGGGTAAGTTATTAAAAAAATGTGAAACTTGCTCATTGTCCTGGTTGAATAATATTTAATGATTTTTTTTCTATTTTCAGTAACTGCATACTCCATCTTTCGAGAGACCCAAAATCCCCTGAGATTAAGCCCATGTAATCACTTTTAATTAATAAATGTAAAATTTTCAAATTGGATATAATTTGTTGAATTGATTAATTAATGTTTTATACCCTGAAAAGGATATTACAATATATATATATATATATATATATATATATATTACAATAAGAAGGAAATAGCCGGTAAATGCTAATCACGATTCATGTACTGCATTCATCCCTAGGAAATGAAAAAAAATGTGGCGCCTGTTCCAGATATAGGGAATCTTAAAACCAGAGTTTAAACAGGGATTCACAGAATTATTATGTTGATAATAGCGGAGTTAAACAAGGAATGACAAACAGGATTGTAAAATAATATGCCTTTAGAGGAATAAAACTTGATAATGGCCTAATCATACAAGCGAAAAATCCGGTTCAACAAGGTTAGAGCTGTATAATCTGATATATAGAACCTTACGTACATACTCTATGAACTGATATATTTAAAAAAATCTGAGTGTAAACAAGCAACGTGCACAGGAAAAAACACGTCCATAATAATTGTGAAGGAAAAGTACGTTCTCTCTTTTGGCTTTGCGATTGATCGTGAACCAAAATCATGAGAGGTTTGGACGTGTTTGGCCGCACTCGGCAAAGTGCAAAGACGTCCACATCTCTCATACATTCGGTTCACGAACAATTGAGAATGGTTTGCACGCTTGGTGTGAACAATATTTTAGGTTACTACCTCCAAAGTAGAAAATACAGGTAAAAATAGTTCATGTTTTAGTCTTCAGTCGTATAAAACCAAACGACTGATCTTTTATTTAAAACTTTTGTTCTATTCCCCTTGAGTTTTTAATCACACTTAATAATTTCAAACCTTTATTACTAAATATTAATTTCGTTAAAAATTCACAAACGAGCTTTCAGATAAAATTATGCCACAAGCATCTTTTTAATTGCAAAATCCTATATTAAAACATTCAGTTACACAATTCCAAATTCAATAAAAAATTTTGATTAATACAAAATGTCCTCTATGAAGCAAATTATTGGACTGACTAAAAACTCGAGGGAATCAATCATTCAAGTTTAAAGTTTCGAATTATATATCCGTATATATGTCCATTTTGTTTGCTACGGTAGCTTACTGAAACTTTCATGACACGCCGACTACTTTTTATACGTTCAGTCGCAACTGCTAACAACCCCTTTACTTACATATATTTTCTTTTTGCTCCCCTTACCCAAATAAGACAGCCTTAGGATGCCATAAAAAATGACGTGTCACAGAAAACCCCGCTGTGCTGAAAGACAAACAGATAAGGCTGACAAGTCGAGAGAAAGAGCCGCAGTTCTGAGACAGACAAGGTCTTCAAGATACGAACCAATCTCAGACGATAAAGGCAGCAAGATATCAATCAAGATCGACTAGTAATATATGGAGATAAGTGTTATGTGCAGCCGATAACCTCATTACTAAAGTAGATACGATTTTAATAAGAAATATGTAGCAGAAACGTTAAACAATCATACCTGTGAGGGATAAAACTGTTCTAGTACACAAAACTGTAAAAAATATATATTTAAGAAACACGGATGAACATAAATGGACTAATTACCATGACACTCTGAAAAAATAATTGAGTCAAGTAATTCTGTTAGAAGAAATTACATATGATCCAGTAATATAATGTTTTAAACAATGAAAAATTCTAAGGTTCCAAAAATACGCAAAATTGGGCACTTTTGACATGAAGTATAAGCAGTTTTACTGCACACAGAAATAATTATCACAAATTATTGATTCGAATTGCTTTCTTGGTTTTAACAATAATCGAGGATTTCGATCAGCAGAGGCCCTGAACTATTACTTAAGTGACATAATGAATACAGGTTTAATTACGTGGGTAGAATGACGAAGTATTAAGTAGGTTGTATTTATATTATTTCCAGGTGGGAGCCGATTTGACGTTGTAGCTCTTCCTTGAGTCTGTCGAATAAAATTCGCGGGATGTTATATAATTTTCCACTCAGCTGCAGTAAGGGTAGTCATTCATTATTGACTTGTCAATTTTAGAAACGTCTGTTTATCTCTCTGTTCTCATTGGCTGAGAGCCAGAACAGCTCCCATTTAAAAACTATTTTACGGTACTCTTTCTTTCTGTTCTGTAGACCACACAATGGCCTCAAGAGTATGAATGAACGGATCACAGTAACGTTTCCTACTAGAATATTTACACTTGTGTGTTCCCTCAGGAAGTGCAGATGACTGTGTTCCGTTACTCGCTTTTTCCATTTCCTTTTCCCGCCTCCTGCCAGCAGTCAATCACGTATTCACTTAAGTTCTCGTGGTCGAACACCAGGACGTCCTGATTCCAAGGTCTTCCTCGTCAATTAAGTCCGACACTGAACTAAGGCTTTTTTTGCACTAAACATCAGACTGCTGGAAAGGTTAGCGATGAAAAGGACTCTCGAGGAAGCGTGAGTGACGCAAATACACCGCAGGTGTTTCAATGTTTCTGTAATAGAGTGAGAGAAGCCTCCACCGCCAACCACAAAACGTATCTCAACTTCAAGGGCATCCCTGTGGCCACGTGTCGACACGCTCAACTCATTATATCTTCTCTTTAAACGACGAGATAAGTATATGCCGTATCTATTAAATTATGTTTGTCCGAAGTTGGTGTTCCTCCCCCTAATTTATTGGCCCCTGGAATCTGATTGGATCTGTTAGTGTAATATTACATAGAGTAAACTGTAAAATGGATTTCAACTGAACGTGACCAGTGACAAAACAGGCGACGAAACACTTCGTCTAAAAATGCTACACGGAAATACCAGAAATTGATATCATGTCAAGGCGGCCAAAACAATACCACGGAAAACGTTGATGGCAGTCTTATGTCGTAACGTTGAAAAGGACTATTAAGAAAAATATAGTTTTCACGGTACAGAGTATAATTAGATAATGGAACCTTTTCTGGAAATTCAGTGATTACTGTGCCGCACATGCTTTCTTGGGTAACGAATTTGCAGAAGCGTTAAGCGATGCGTAACCAGTGTACATAAGAATAGCGTACCACCGTGGAAAAGCTGAACCACAGAGAACACTTTTTTACTAATAAATTTAAACGAAGCCGGAGTATGAATATATTTAATTGGTTTTCTGAATCGTTAAAATGTAAGAAGGCGTGGAATTCTTGTTTTGTGTGGGGCTGTTAAATGATGAAAAATCACCAACGTGCATCTGGATTAGAATAGTCTTTAAGCATGGAAATTGGCATATCGCACTCACGGTTCTGACGGCTTTACCTCCAGTAAAACACATTCTCCAAAAATAGGATTCGTGTCGTTAACAGACCTTTTACCACATGTCTCAATGAAATTGTGACGAGTGGTTTTGAGAGATTAGTCTCATTGTTTGTTTGGAAACTTCGATGAGCTTCTTGGGCCAAAAAGACAATTTTTATGGCTCGTCCTATTTATTTTTTCATTTATACATTCATCAGTATTCTGTTGGATCTCTATACAGCCAGAAGAAGATACGAAGATGGACCAGAAAAAGGTTAGAAATAGCGGGCTGATTGGAAGTAATGTTGGCTGCCTGTGGTAGCAAATTAAATGCCGACTCAGGAAAAAACAAGTTATATTTTTAATATCTTTGCAGAAGGAAATCGGGTCCAGTAGATTATTATTGGAGCAGATGTTAAGGTACATGAAAATTTACGAATTATTTGAATTGAACAGTGATTTGTTTTCAACATATTTGTTGACGAGAAACCAATTTGCATAAGAAAGGAACACCTCAAAGAACAAGCTCGGAATGTGACTCACTGGCTGAATGACCTTCACTGGAAGACGACGGATTGTCCTTGCTGGAGGACAAAACGACCTTCCATATTCGATGTCTTAGAGCAATGTACCACAGATCCAGTCACGAATAACTTGGAGGTACTCGTTGATAGAATGTAATTCTCTACAGTCTAGGGGAGGTTTGCGTAGTCTCCATTAACGCTTATCCAGTTACACTTTGATTTTAGATTGGCGTTATTAATCAAAGAAACCCACGCTCATTATAATTTCTAAACCATCTTCCGCTAGCCTAGAGCAATTCTCATTTAGTAAATTTATATACAGATTATAATTTACTTCTATTCATTTGGAAGAGTTAATTTCTGATAATCAGCAAATTGGAAACATATCATTTGTTACTATATGTGTCGAGGTCTTGATTTATTATGCTAAACAGTATAAAAATTAGTCGACTTTAGTAACACTACGGGAATAAAACAAATAATTTTTAAAATATTCACAGTATTGTGAAAATTTAACATTTAAACAATTAATGACTTGGTAACATTACACAGAGCGGAAGATCACGGAAATAAGACTTTTTCCGCGCAGAAGTCGTGCTAAATAAAATAACACGGTATATAAAAAATAGTTGGTTGTATAATGATTAAAATATATTCGACATTTAATTGAATTTGCCGTTTTCGTCATAATTCCGCGATGTTCGATTTATTTTTCCGTTATGTTTTACTATCAAGATATTTTGTAACAGTAAAGATGATGGAGCAGTATCAACTTTCAATTCATTTTACCATCAAAGGTAAAGGTGACATTCATTGTAAAGGATTACAGGATTGAAGCGAATGAGGAACATAATGACAAGCAGGAAATAGCTCTGCCGAAAAAATACAGTGCGGAAAAATGAAACTACCGTTCCTACCAATTAGGGAAATTGATTTTTACAGGTGAATAATTCAAACATTAAGCCGATTATACGGATGGAACAATCTACAGTTCTGCTTGCATCACTGAGTAGAAAACCAGTTCTTCTAGATACTTTGTTTCCTCCTCCTTTGCTTGAACTCTGTAACCCTTAGAATTCAACTGTCGATTAATTGAGGTATACAATGGTAAACACCATCAATAATAGAGCCACATAATATTCATTAAAGATTAGATCAGTGTTTTGAACTTGCTCCGTCTTCTATTGATGTAGTGTTAGAGTACTTAGTACTTACTGGTGATGAGCAGTCCGAACATGAGCCCGAATCCGACGGCCGTGGCACAGAACTGTCGTATTCCTGTGCTTTCCCTTTGCAGAATCTCGAAGAAGACGACGTATAGCAGGGTTCCAGAGGCGAGGCCCTGTAGCGTACCCGTGACGGCGTGGTTCATCTCGACGCCCAGACCGAGTCCGACACTGACGCCGATGGGCGAGACAAGCGCGAAGGTGAGTACGTAGACAACGACCAGCACCGTCCTGGTCTTAGCTGCCACCAACTGCACGCCGACGCAAAAAGCTAACACTAGCTTGTGCGTGGCCACGGCGCCCATCATATAGTAGACTTCGGCGGCGGTGGGCTGCAGTCCCACAGCCAGACCCTCGAACAGCTCGTGCACAGACAACGCCAGCACGATGAGCAGACCACGGAGAGAGGACACCACCGAGGACTCGTCGTCGTCGGCCTTGACCACGTCGGGAATCGGCACGTGTGTGTGCGAGTGGCTGTGTTGGATCTTGTTCACTTTCTTAGCGTCCATCTGCGGGGCTGGCGGTGACGGCAGAACCGTCGTTATTGTATCTCTGGAGCCGTCTAGGTCTTCTTTGGAACACTTCCTCTTGCTGAGCGTCCGTTCCAGCGCTCCTTCCCGGGCGACCATATCTGAACTACGACGTTGACGCGAGTGCATGTACAAGTGCACCAGCTCTTCTACCAGGTACATGGCGAAGAAGCCGCAACACATTATCAGCTCTGGCAAGTGAAAGTCCGTTTCTATCATAACGCCATCCTTCTGGAGGTCTTCTATGGCTTCCCGCACCTCTGGTAGCAGATGAAGAAACGTGGTACATAAGAGCGCACCTCCACCAAAGGCCAGTAGAAGTGAGAGTATCAGGCCAGACTTGGGTGTTGACCGAAATCGTCGCCGACGTCGCAAGGACAATGGTATAAGACCCAGCACCGCGGATGCGCCGCCAAGAACTACCATGGCCACCACCTTGGCCGTCGTGAGGGCCGACAATGCGTCTCCATCGACGGTTTCGGTTCCATTCACTGTGTTCACATCCATGTCGACTCCTTTTTCTCCAATTCACTCGCCGCAACTGTAACCCAAGAAATGTATTTCAGTTTGGTAGTTTTTTGACAAAGGGACCACGTCTCATGGTGTAAATTTTATAGTGTATTCCATTGTTAATGCAGAAAAAAATTGTCGTGGAAGTTAATTATGTACGTAACCACGTTGTAGCAATTTTTTGGTTGGAAGTAAACTATTGCCTTCTTCATTATACTCCTTTATTACGTTTTAGATACAACAGAAGAGAGTGCAGAACATACAGAGGCAATATCATGCAGTATATGTTCATTTTAATAAATTATGACTTTTAGCCATCATAAATACATTAATTCGTTGGTAAATGAATCAACGCTACGACTTGACAGTATATATACCCTAAAAATGAATCTTTTCTCAGATAATAATCTACTCTCCACAACATAACGTGATCCCTGGGGCGACCACATTTTCTTACTGGTCTAAATCTTGAATTAAATGATGAAAAACATCTTTCTGGTGTTTCTATGTTGACATGTCACAAATCTTAATTCCTTAAACTAGTTATACTATTTATTTTTTAAAAAATTCCATTTCATAACGACGTTTCGTCCTCTTCTGGGACCTCTTCAGGTATAACAATTTTAATCATTTTGAATACAATTCTCTAAATTTTACTTATGCCGTAATTCTTAATGGAAGAAATAATTGTATAAATATTAATAAAATTAATGTAATTGAAGAGGTGCCAGAAGAGAACGAGACGTCGTTGTAAATTGGATTTTTTTGTAATGTAGCCTATTACTCAATTATTAACTCCTAAGATTCATAAATTCTTAATTATCCGATTGCACCAAGCAAACAAATTAATTACATTATACTACTGTAACAGAAATTACGTTAAGTATACTCTGCGTCGAGTATTTTTTATTGGGATTAATTAAATTGTGAGGTGTAATGCTCTGTTAAAATAGATTTATGGCACTTAAAATTATGTCGCAAAATTCTTTAAAAGGGAAATTCCGAGCATAGCCATAAACAAAGCAGTAAACGGAGGCGCAATGAAGGAGTTTTGTGAAGATTGAGAGACACCCGGAAATAACAATTTTTCTTGAACGGTAGACAAGACAAGCAAATAATAAGCGAAATTAGCCACATGACTATTGGACCAATGATACGTGGTCGCTTCTCAACCTCCGAGGGAGAAAGACCATTAAAGGGGGAGTTCTGGTTCATCTTTCAGAGAGAATATGGTCTTATTCAGTGTTCGGGGAGAAAATACAGTTTTGGTTTAGTGAGTGTAAATATTCGCTTATCGTGGGAATGCGACGTAGCTCTGACCCGAGGAAAGAAAAATTAGAAGCTAGACTGTCACTGATGAGTACTGCTGAAGACCAAGGAATTTCCTGCAAACAACGCCGACAGTAACCCTGATCTTCACAAAAAATATCGTGTCTCTGAGGAAAAAAGGCAAACAAGTATGTAACTCATGTAACTCTGCGGCTAACAAACACTACTACATAATAAAATACTGGGGCAGACTACATTTGCTCCTATCACATGCTCAATATAATAAAATATTAAGTTTAGTCGAGGCATGAAATTCATTGTTAATAAATTCAAAAAGTATATAATTTTGTATTTTCTATTTGAGGATAAATTAATAGTTAAAAATAAATGGGCGCCCAAAGATAATGTTTAAAAAATATATTACCTACTTTCAATAATAATTAAATCACCGTTACAAAGTCTACATTCCCATATGTATACAGATATCGATCCTTACACTAATACATATTTTAATTTCAGTATTTGGCAAACAATAACAAGATAATTATTGTGAATCAGTTTAACATTGGACGAGTTCACATACTCCTCGTAACACTGCGGGCAAACAGTCTGACACTTTGCTTCAATTCCTGAACCGGAGGAAAATGACAAACACTAAAATCCGAGTCACACTTAACAATGGCGAAAGCCACGTCACAGTTTCTTGATCTAAACCTTGATACACTCATTTGTAAATTTATTTCCTACTCCATAAATAAACCGGAAGATTGTCAAAAGATCATTATATCATAAAATAGTTGCTTAGGAAAGGTTCCTTTTCGTTGGTATTTTGAAGTATTGACTTCCGGAATAGGATTAATTTTTCTCGCATTTTTATCATTGTGACGATGGACACCAAGGCTAAAATTGTTGATATGGAAGAATGAAATCAGTAATTAATTAGGACCGGGCAAAATATTTTCGAGTAGGGTTTATAATCATTCAAATAGGATTAAACAGTATTCTTTTCTACTTGCCGAGCTCGTCCCACTTTAATTTACATTTCTTCAAAATAATATTCCTATATTCATTACCTTTCCCACTTAAATATGCACACGCTGTAGTAAGAAGGTTCAAGTCCGTCATGTAGTTCCCTGCACAAGATCGCAATTCCGTACCTTTCCCAGTTTCGATTACACTTTTTTCAAGGTGCCAGGGCTGTATTCGCAAGTTTGTCCGCAAGCAACAGCGCAGAATGAAGTATGAACGTGAAGTGATATCTCGGTTACCTTTCCGCAAATCGAATGCCCCGCTCGCAGGCTGCAGTGTCGGGTCGTGTGCAATGTTGTGGGTCTGAAGCGCCAAGGCAACTGTCAGTTATAGTGTGGTGCCTCGTGCAGCCAAGGCACGTCACCACATGCGCGCGCAGGACCTCCAGTAGGAAAGACGCTTTTATCTGCCTCTCTGTACCGGAGATTCGCAGACGACGTCGAGGGACTGGCTCTAACAGACATCTTACGTAACCGCACCCACCAAAGAATTTATTCGAGGTCAACTACTCCGAAAAAACACAAAGGCCGCACCAGATAACCGCTGTGGCGGTAGCTACTCAGTGGCGCCAACATCCACAGGCGACACGTTGCAGTGGGCGTCAACGCGGAAATCGCCCAAGAAAACAGACAATTGAATCCCCAGCACTTCAGATGCCACCTCCCACCAACATAATAGCTCAAATATTATATTAAAATTTATTAGAAAGTTCAAAGTATACACAATTTTATTAAACCAGAACGTGAATAT
This sequence comes from Eucriotettix oculatus, assembly GCA_034510155.1. Classification (NCBI taxonomy): domain Eukaryota; kingdom Metazoa; phylum Arthropoda; class Insecta; order Orthoptera; family Tetrigidae; genus Eucriotettix; species Eucriotettix oculatus. The sequence continues at coordinate 46,365,354 of CM067382.1, forward strand.
TTAAGGCAATAATAATAATAATAATCATATTCCGTAGATCCTGTAAAGAAGCTAAGCTTCAAGGATGTGGAATGGATCAGAAAAATATACTTATAACAAATTTTTGTATTATAAACTATTATAAATTACTCTTCTCCGATTCTTCTATAAATTCCTTTATTGAATATAGGAGTGGCTAAGCAAAAAAGACGAATAACAGTGTTAAATTTACCTTGATTATCGGACAACTGTGTTAATTACTTCTGACTGCAGTCTGTGTGAGAATGGATATCCACTGAATAATGCACACCTTCTGAGCAGATTGGGACAATGTTTCTTTCATGTTTTATACAATTATTTTTGTTCCTGTATTGAAGGGAATTGAATATTCCCATATAATTAAAAAAATAAGTGCCAATTGTGATTACAAATCACATCCCTAACTTTTTTGAACATAAGAAGTTATGCAAGAATGCGTGAAGAAAAATGACATATTGCTCTAAATAACACTGTTTTTTGACTAATAAATATCTTATCTATGCGCTGAGTGCCCCAAAATATATACCATATGATAAAATAGAATGAAAAATATGCAAAATACTATTTCTATTTTAATCACTGAAGTGGTCATTGCTCTGACAGCATATGTAGCTGACTGAGTTTCTTTAAAGAATTGATTTAATCTGAACGAGTCCAATTTAATTTATTAGTTACTAAGAGACCTAAAATTAACAAGGAAGTTTCATTTACATTTTTGCTGTCGTATTTAAGTGTTATAGATTGTAAAGTTGTGTTGAGTGTGTGAAATTGCAACGTGTTTTGTCACAGTTATTTGTTAGGCCGTTCGCATTAAACCATGTTAGCAGGGTTAGAGAAGTAAGCTTTGTAGAAGATGAAATCACGGTATTAGGAAGATCATTTATATATATAATATATAGTATATATATTATATATGATAAATATATAAAAGGATAATAATGGCCTAATACGGAGAATACCCTGTGGGACCCCAGTTTTAATAATGATTTAAATACTCTAATTCACAATATATCATCACCATCAAATCGTTTATAAATTAATTATTTATAAATAAAAATTATTGTCCAATATGTTAACGAAAAATATAACCGTTTCATTCACAATCCGCACAAGTGAAACATAAATATACATAAAAGAAAACGAATGTGCTATTTATTAGTCATAAAATTGTTGTAATTTTTAATCCTTAGACTGGTCTGATGCAACCCTCCATGTCAAAATATCCAGAGTAAGCCTTTTCATTTCAACATAACTACCTCGTCTGTTCTTACCCCATACACTTCCCTCTAATGCTAATTTTACAAGACCGTCACATGGCCTATTAATCTATCTCTAGTGAATGTAAACCAAATTGTTCTCACTTCCCCTATTCTGCTAAGAACTTCCTAGTTTGTTACTCTACCCAAACATCTGATTTTCAGCATTCTCCTATAGCACATTTCTATTATTTTCCTTTCACCAACTCCTACCATCCACGTTTCACACCCATGTAATATTTTCCTAATATTCGTACTCATATTAGTACTGCCTGTGCTATTCTATTTCTTAACGTCTACTATACTGTACCATCCCTAATTATTTTGCTGTCCAAGTAGCAAAATTCCTCCCTTCAAAATACCCCTTCCAACTATTTCCTATTCTACACTCCATTAAATTTAGGAGATATTATTTGTGAAATCAATAATATGACAAATAAGTATAAATAAATAATCAATATAGATAATTTGTCAGCTAAATAGTTAATTAATATTTATTTAATATATTCACGACATATCGTCCATATTTGTGGACTTCATCACGTAACTAGACAAAAATCTACAAAAACAATTATAATTTTGAATACAGAATACTTCATTAAAATATGAAAGGTATAGTTGGCAACTAAATAAATAAAAATGTAGGTCGTTAAAAGTCAACAATGGAAAAAAAATTCGTGAAAAAATATTAAAAAACAATGTCATCTACAAAATTCATTATTTAGACTTTAATGCAATGTATATTGGATAAACGAAGCGAGCTTTAAAGACGAGAATGAAAAAACAGAAAAACAAGATCAAATGTAAGATTAAATAGAACACAATTGTGTTCAAGCACATCTTGTGTTAATATGTGGAAGTTTTGGGTGAGGATATTAATTATTTCTGTAACTGATGAACGAAATGCTCCAAAACAGGTTTTACTCCAATCCACTGAAAAGTGACTGACAGTTTTCACGAAATACGACACGTTCTCGCTACAATAATTCAATTTTTGTATTGTTTCGTTTGCCATTGTTGAAATTTAAGGCATTTATTGCTTACTCATTGACACAAAATTATAGACTTTTGCATATCTGTATTTCAACGAAATATTAAAAGTTATAATTAATTGTTTATGAATAAAAAACTTAGATTAACTAACTTAATATTATAAATTACCTTTATATTATTATTAAATTATATTTATAATTGTTTATAGTTACATTATCAGACTGCTTGGAATTAATAAGTAGTAAATCGACTTATAAACTAAAACAATTTTAATATACTCTTTACACGACGTTTCGTACTCAATTTGTAGTTAAATCTCACCAGATGAGAATTTTTATATTAACTCCTAATCAATTCTCAATATACATGTGTTGTTCATATAGATTGTTTCCCTTAAGTCTGGTTTGAAAGTTTCGTTTTGTATGACTAATTCAGCAGTGTCTGAAGTGCAAACACTCAGTTTTACATACAACATTGAGACTATTACTAAAATTTGACCTCCTTCAGGTAACTGAAACTTAATCTACATTTTGATGCGATGGTGTAGAAAATCCAAATATTCAATATTAATGATGTGCAATTAAAATAATACTCCATTCCTTAAATATCATCAAAAATGAAGATAATTTATTATTCCCTGAAGAGGTCCTAATTCAGGGCGAAACGTAGTTTAACTTGTAAAAACTTTTAATGACGAAATGGTGTTTCTAGCATTCAACTTTATATTCCTGTTACATATGAAGAATTAACGACCCGTATAACAAACTTATACACAAAATTTTGAATATAAAGTAAACGTTTCGACCATCCATTGTGGGCCTTGTCAATAAACTAAATCACCTAAAGATATAACACAAAGAGCAGAGCCAAAAGATAAAATTAACTGATACAAGTTATCAAACCATCGTATAATTTCTTTAGTTGTAAAGTGTCATGTTTAATATTTACAGTAAATTTATTGCTTTTAATATAACTTTCTGAAATTAATCTTTTCTTAAAATTCAAAAAATTAAAAGAATGATTTTTCTCCAGTGTTTAGTAATCGGAGACTTTTAATATAAAGGAAAGTTTAAATTGGTTTTATGTTCCTTAATTCTAATTGACAGAGATCTCAATCTGACAAATGTAGTAAAACGAACAGTTATTACATGAAATTTTATATTAAAAAAACATTGACAGTCAAAAGTAGTAAGTAAATCTTTACGTTTTTTTAACAAAGAAAGTAGAGGATTGACAGATTTGTAGATTACCGAAATATTATACTACTTAAATTACATTTTTAGACTGGTAGACAATTGATCAAAAAAGGGTAAAACAATCAATTTTAGAAATAGAGTTAGGAACACAAGGAATTAGAATAATTAAAAATACAATTAATTAAATAAAACTAAAATGTTCTGGATAATAGCTGCATATTTAAGATCCAAGAGAAGAGACGAGGGACGTGTGTAGGGTAAGAACAGGAGGAGGCCCAGAATGAAATACGCTAAGAAGGATGTGTGATGTGCTAATTATGCAGAAATGAAAAGGCTTGTCCAAGATACGTTAGCACGAAGGGTTTCTTCAGACCAGTCTTGGGACTGAATACCACAACAACATTTAAGATTTTTTGAATGATAATGAGAACCAGATAAGAGTAAATCTTTGTCAACAAGATTCAAAACCATAGCTTTTTTCTGAATATTCTTGACGTTCATGTTTAAAGAACGTCAGATATTTTTCGATTTATAAATCATGTATTATTTTTAAATTCTCTCTGCCAAATCAGTTTATCTTTTTTTACGCTTACAGATCTTTTCGTAACGAGTTAAAAAAGTAATTACAGTCGGACATTGTTTATCCGAAACGTCAATTAACCGAACTCGTGTTTTCTCTTTCTAAATGAAATTGCTTTTTTAATAGTGTTCAGTACAAACGTTTTCTTCAGTCACAGATAAAATGATCATAAATGCCAAGGTATAAATACACTATAAGATTTCTTTAAAATCTACAGGTTTTTGCTAAATTCAATTGCAAAGGAAGCTACTTGTTACTCTGTTAAACCTTTGTTTTACAATAACTCTGCTCAACAACATTTAATATTAATTAGTACTCTATAATATGAATAATTTTTTTGTATAACATTACCTTATAGGTATTATAGATGGTCACAATTAGTTCGGATAATCGATGTTCTACTGTATATATTGTTTTGTAATTATTTATAATGGAATAGACGTTACTTGTCGGGGGGGGGGGGGACAAATATTTTCAAGACAAGTAATAATGTTTTCCAAGTTAACATAGAAAGGATACTAGGCAGTGAGAGGAAGACCTATCAACAGAGGAACGTTTACTACCCAATTGACCTTCGACTTGACAATGTCCGTGACTTTATTTCATCACAGTCCTCTGGAAGAAGAGTAATTCACTACAATACATCCACAAGTAGACGATGGCGGGAATTCCACGACTTAGAAACCAAAAAATTTGTGACACCCCCGACCCCAAAATTGTCTTCAGTCCAGATATTCAACTGTTATATATGACAAAATTCTAAATGATAAAAAGTTATTTTAAAAATGAAATGGTTTTTGTGTCTAATTCGGCCCATAAAAACTTAATGATTAGGCGAGATAGGAAAAAACAGCCTACGTTTATGGCATTTGTACAATTATAAATAGCCATTGATAATGTAAACTGGAACACACCATTAAGGATTTTGAAGATGACTTGAATAAAATATCGAGAAAAATGAGATATTCAAACCTCTAGACATGGAAGTTAGCAATAATTACAATGGAAGAGCAATGAAAGAAAGCAGAAATCAAGAAAGGAGTAATAGAAGGATCCAGTCTGTCACCCATGCTTCTTAACATATATATAGAACAGCCGATGAAGAAAGTTAAAATGAATAAGGAAAGGGAATCATACTACAAGAAGATGAAATAAAAGCCTACTTTTTCCGATGATATGGTAATATTAGGGGAGTCAAAAGAAGACTTGGAAAACATAATAAATGGCATGACGGTGATCCTGTAGAAAGAGTTCTATGTGAAGATAATAGAGAAAAAACATGTGTGATGGAGTGTAGTTGGGAAACAGTAAAATAACAAAGGCTGTTATGTTGGGGATATTTTGAAGGATGTTAAGGAATTCTGCTACTTGGGCAGCATAATAACTTGGGATTGTAGGATTATAGTAGACATAAAGAGTAGGATAGCTCTGCCAAGTAAGGCTTTCGCAAAAAATAGGAATTTACTTAAGGCTAGTACAAGAACGAATATTAGGAAATCATTGCAAAACATGTTTGTATGGAGTGTGGCGTTGTATGGGTGCGAAACTTGGACGGTAGGAGTTGTAGAAAGGAAAATAATAGAAGTCTGAAATGTGTTGCTATAGGAGAATGCTTAAAATTGGATGTGTGAATAGAATCACTAACGAGGAATTTCTAAGCAGAATAGGGGAAGGTCAATATGGAGGTCGTTGACCAAGAGAAGGAATACATTAATAGGCAATGTTTTGAGACATGAGGGTTTTGTAAAGTTAGCATTAGAGGGAAGTAAGTGTGGTAAGAACAGAAGAGGGAGGCCAAGGATGGAATATGCTAAGCAGTATAGGGAGAATGTGGTAGCTGTATTCAAATGACAAGGCTTGCGCAGTATGGGATAGCGTGAATTGTGCATCAGACCAGTCTAAGGACTGAATACAACAACCCACAGATACTGCGAAGCTGTATGGAAAGGGGACGGAATAAAAACCGAGGCAAAATTAAAATGTGTAAATAAAAATCTCCTTTAAAAGTAGTTACTTTTCAAAATTTTGGCTTATACTAAATAGTATTTATTAAAACACAATACCGCCATCATGAGTGTAATGTTCCTTAAATTATCTTTATTTAAAAAAGTACGATAGGAAAATACTTACCTGTTAAAAATTGGTAGTGAATTATTCCCCTCTTAAAATTTTCACTGTCAGAAACTATGTAGACGGAATTATAAATGGAGCATATTACGGATCGAGTCTTTTTTCACCGAATATTGATAGCACTTATAGTAATATTAGTATTTTAAATAAAAATTGTTGTTAGGGGTGATGCAGCACACAACTCGCGACCCGCTACTGATACATAAAATAAACGTGTAAAATAAATACTATTATTGCAACAATTGGCCGATTCAATGCTTATTAATTCCAAACAGTCAACTAATGTAACTAAAATTATGTACAGGCAAAAGAATAAAAATGAATGTCGTGAAGGATGAACAACTATCTTACCTACGTTAAGGAAGAACGCTACAAAATAGTTTGAAAGAAAGTTTGTGACTTTAAATATTATATATTTATATTTCGTGATTTTCTTTTTGTTTTTTTAAAAGTGAATAATACCAATATGATGTTAGAAACCATTGTACTTGCTTGTAACAATGAGCACTTATGATTCGGATTTACTTTATTGTTGTGACTACGCGACGGCGGTACATAATTTCATCGGGTAATTAAAGTCAAATTCTATAATATTCGCTGTTTTCAAAAACAAAGAACTAACAAACCGACGCCGCTTGATTCAGTAGTTTACTTCTGAGGTAAAAGCGAAAGTAAGGCAAAGGAATAAAAGTGAGTGTCGTGAAAGATGACACAACAATCTTTACCTGCGTCGTCAAGGAAGACTCACACGTGGTCCCACAGCTCTGGAAATTTGGGATATTGCTTCTCCTTATTATTTATTGGCCAGAAACACTCCTCTCGCTCTAGTCTCGTTTCACTGTGTGTTTACTCTAAAGAAAATTATTGTACTTTCTGCTAAATGGAACGTAACAATGTTGCCATAGATATTCGATTCGCAGTAATGTTTATCTCTGTTTTTAACTTTTCACTCGTATTTGTCTGCGGCATGATCTTTGACTAGAAGTGACACGTTCTTTAGTTTCAAGGTTAAGTTGTAAGAACATTGGTCTTGTTAAGACATAATTAAAGGTACGTTCCTGCTTGACCTGTCTATATAGAAACTGGTTGAAGAGAACCATTCAAGGTTAATCCAAAATAAGTTTTCCCAATCTATGATGTTGGCGATCTTTAACTCTTCGTTCTGATCTTGGAAAAGCGAATGGTAATACATTTATTGTCTACACAAATCACGTCCATATCAGCTGCTTATCGTTGATGTTTAGTCGATAATAATCTCCAAACTGTTGTAACGTTGAACGATATATTTCTTAATAATGACGAACGGGCCCGCAATTGGACTTTGAGATCTTACGCTATTTATATGTCCAGACATTCTTTATAACAAATATGGTTTTCGGATACTGAAATAAAATTTTAGTAGTATATTGATAGAGAATTCAACTTCATGACGAAATCATTTTTCTTCATAACAACAATAATTAAAACCCGTGGGAGGGGAATTTTTACATTTGATAAATCAATAAAAAAGATATAACTTAATTAATCTTAGCTCCCCCGCTTCGAACAAGCCACGCCCATTGCTAAGTGACATCGCAAATAGCCGGGAATATATTATTTAACCATTGAAAATATTTGTAATTTCGTAAAAGATTTACCTTCATTCCTAGAACAGTTTTAAAATTAATTGAAGGAATATATCATTCAAATATTTATAATTTAGTAATAATAGCAATAGTATTCGTGGGTATGACGTTGTACATAGGACCTACAAATCCACCAGTTACAGGTTTTTATTCACTTTATTCCTTTAATTTCTAATTTGAAGTCATTGTGAAAAGTTTTAAATGGCTTGACTATTTAGCCCCGATTAGAATTCACAAATTCGTATTTTATACATACTGTGTCATGAAGACAAACTAAGTCGACTTCCCTAAGTTCATTTACTGAATTTGAAGCTACTTGCTTGAATATTATCGGAACAATAATTTCCTGACGTATTTTCAATTATATTTCCGTTTAGCGCTAATCTTTCAGAATCTGTAACACATGATGGTAGGTTCAACTTTTGTATCGCCAAGCATTCATACATTCATAAAAAGGGAAATGTAGATGCACTAAAATATTCCCCCACATTTTGTGCCTTCCATACATCTCACATCACTTTTAACAATATTTTTATTTTGTATATATTTTATTTTTATATGGACTTGTATTTGGAAATATTTCGTTGTTCCCTTAACCTCTTTGAATCTTTCGTGGTTTCTGATTACCTGATTTTTTATAATAAGAGAACTAATACTAAGGAGAATTTTTTTAACTAATTAAATAATAAAAATGTTGAAAACAGTTTTCTCTGTTAATAACTTTTCCATTACTTCTGAGAGCAAATATATAAGATAAATCATTTTAATTTACATCTGTTTTTTTATAAATAATCTAAATTAGATGACCATTATAACAGATATTTAAAATTTTTATTCAAGGACTCCTCATTACAAACATCAGTTCATTATCTTTCGAAAGAAGTAATTTATTTTATTCAATTAGAATCGCATGTCTGTTTGCTGGCTACTCCATGATCTATTTGTTAATTTATTCTATTATCTCACTATTCAGTTACAACAACCTAGATTTCTAATACTTCGAAGTCCCATTTCTTCTTGAACTCAGCTGTCGAGTTTCGTTCCCCTTGCCAAACAAATTTCTTGTCATTTCTGCCAAACCATAAAAACTATATTTTCTGCGGTAAATAACAACTGGTGTTTGCCATCTCCCTATCGTTGTAAATCCACGAAAACCGTCTTGCAGAGTCCATCAGAAAATATGACCAATTTTTTAGTTTGAAAACGTTAAATACCCAGCTGTTATATACTATAAAAATTAGCTCAATATGAAACTAAAGAAAACGTTACTTATTTTATTTTTGTGTAAGTATTTTTCGGACCTAATTTATTCTTTTGGGAAGTTACCCTTCCAAAATGCTAAGACGAAATTTTTATGTTTGTGATTTTTAAGTAATTTCTACTAATTCGCTTATTAAAATTTAAGTTTCCTTGCCGTAAGGTACAAAATTTTATGCATAAATATTTCGCTTCAGAAAAACATTATGTATAAAGTTAGCGAGGTTGATAACGACAAACATTAATCATTTCTGCAATATGTTACCCGGGAGATACAAACCTCACATTTTACGAAATTGACGAACTTTTATTACACTTTTTCCCGGGCTATTCATTACGAACATTCTATGCCGCCGGACTCTTCCAAGTTGATTGACTACACCGTATATTAATAAATAGGTAATTGGAATAACCATAAATGTTGTGAACTTTGAGTAAATGAATTCATGCAGGGTATTAAAGGGTGACGTATTCTTTTCATAGTGACGATCATCTTTGTTTGCAGAAATTAACATTACCTTCAGATTAGTAGCCTTACTAAATCGCAGTTTTCTTCATAGTGTTGTTAACCTTCAGAAGTGGCTATAAATTTTATAATAGTTTCGCTTAACTCTACTAAACTCCCTAAGACTTTGATTCACATAGCTGAACATCATATATATATATCATATAAATAATTATTTAATTAATCTCCATAAAAGTACTTGGATTATTATTCATTGTAAATAGGTGTATATATTTATTTTTATTAATGGGCATTAGTAGACCCGATTTAAAATGATCACAAATGTATTATACCTTAAATTTACAAAGGTATAGAAATAAGTTTAAATTTTTAAACCTTAAAACCCTTCGCTTAATTTCAGGAAAAAAGTACACATTAAAATATATGATGGTAAATGTTATAGCGACCAAACCGTTTAGGATTAACAAAGTGATTATAAGACATCATAACAATTAATTGTTTTTTAAGAACTTAATAATTCTTTCTTGGTAGTCCGGCAAGTGGTTAATCGGGTTCGAGTTCTACGGTGTCTGTCTGGTAGAAATTTACTTTCCAAAATTTTATCATGTGCTTCCTGGTGATAACATTATTGCAGAGATCGTAAATTTGAGATGGACTATTCGTATAAATGTTGTGGTGCGGGGATGGGAGGGCTTATCATTAAAATTAATCATTTATTTTAAAGTATTTTTTTTAAAAAGGAAAAACTATTTAATTCAATTAAATTAATCTTTATCAATTATGGGCTACTAAAAATTAAATTTAAATAAATAATTAATTCATTTTAAACTCAACGGGGAACAATAATTATTCTCTAGGGATCTAGTGGGCATAAAAAAATTGGCATTGAATTTGACTATATGCTGGTAACAACTGGCGAGAAACGTGAATTCTTGTACATCACCGTTCTGTTTGCAGATTATTTAGGCTCAGGATGTTGGTACAGCTCTTGGATCATTGTTGTCTCGAACGCCCGCAATCGGACATCGGTGAAGGGAATCCTGCAAATCATTGCCGAATCATCAGCAAGGATGGCTCCAATTTCAAGAACTAAAAATCAACTATCACTTATAGAAACTATCAATGCTGCAGATTCGATATTCATTAATGCCTTACGAAAGAATGACTGATTGATAGGATCTGATAAGAAGTAATATGTCCGAATGAATGACTATCCTAAAAAATGTAATTTATGAAAATTCCGAAAGATCTGCTCTTCCTCTCCGCACTTTTGTATTTTATAGACTTTCTCTCTGGCGAGGGTTGAAGGGATGTCCTTGCCAGCAAAGTGGGAGTAACCCTTCTTATATTTTTTGGTGATCTTGTCAATCAAAGTTTTTACACATCGACACAGGTCAACTGTCCAGACTTTTTTTTAACTTCTACGTGCTCCATTATAGGGTAACACTTTATGTGTTTTGGGAACTTTATTTATTTATTCTTGTTTTTATTACTTATTTTGTTGTTTTAGGTTTTCTATTGATTTTTTTAACTAATTCGATGAATGTCTTTAAATGTTCCGAAATTTGTTTTGAATTTTGAGTTGTTTAGGCTGCGACCCTTCTTAGGGAGTGGAAAGTGTGGCTAGCAGAATCTATTGTTTACATTTCCTCTGCACGTGCAATGCTTTTTGTGTTTGTGGAGTGGACACGTGCAGTTTATATCTTACTCAGAAGTGACACATAGTTGGCCTTTGTCACGTTTCCAGTGCCTGCCCTGTCTAGCTTCTTTTCAAACTATTTGAGCCAGTAGTAGTAGTGTACAAGATTCTCGTTTCTTGTCTGGCTACATGTTTAATTAGATGGTAAAATTAGTCAGTCGGGTTCTGCGGTTGGCTTGATAAGCTGCCTAGCCCACGCTACGTACGATTAATACGATATTTACAAATATATACATAAAATTAAATAACAACACATTATACATTATAATCGGGATAATTGTCATGGTTTTAAATGTGGCTGCAAATGCACACCACAATGTGAAAATGCGTTGGTTGAGAGTGGTCCGATCTTACTCTTGAATGGACCTACTTGATCTCTTGGCGGAGAGCTTTGAACGTCTTTGAGAACTTAAATTATTAATCATATTTTTGCAGTTACAGTTTGCAGTCGTCAAACACTAGTTAAAGTCAAATTGAAGCTAAAGAGCAATTATGAGAAATAAAGATATAAAATCAAAGATCACTCTTGTCAGAATTTCGGTGGTAAAACTTCATAAATGATGATGTGGTTAAATCTATCTTAATTTTAATGCAATTAACGTTGCTTTTTATGTGCAACATATGAGAGATTATTTTTTATAGTTTTTTTCGAAGTCGAACATATTATTTTAATCTAAGCAGTGTTTAGTAATGTAGCTGAGGTTTTAATTTATAGATATAAAATCTTTTTTTTAATTCTAGTAATTCAAGTTTCAGTTTCCAGTTCGCTGAACATTGCTTGTTTATTGAGTCTGCACCTTACTATCATTGCTACCTTTTGAAAAATTAAAAGGAAATGGGTGTTCTTTTAAAGTATGAGGAAGACTTGCAGAACTGAATCACGGAAATTCCCGTGGGGACGATTGCGGTTGCACACCTTGACGTCACAGCACATTATTTCTAACGTGAGCGTGATCTCTAGACTAGTGTGGAGGTGTAGGAAGCGTTTTTTCCCATAAGGAAGTCTGTGGTCGGACACCTGGCCACCATCTTCTAGTGTGACGGGGTTGTCCCGAACGTGCTGGTCTCATGGCCGCTGCGGTAGTTCCCCCATAAGTTCGCGAGTAGCTAACCGCTCTCTCTTCCCCTTCCACAGCCTCGGCTGCTGCTGAATTTTAATAGGACGAGCTCTTTGAATAACAATAGCGCCATGACAGAGAGAATTCCCGATACGCTTAGCGAAATATTTTCTCCAGGCCCCGAGGATAGCGGCAGAATTTCACTTTCATCAGACAAAGCAAGTTTGCTAAAATAACACAAACTCGTGAGGGTCACATCGCCATCACTCCACAACGCACTCTTTTGAAGTGGCGAACTGATTTTGTATCTGTATTCCAGCGAGCGTCTCGCACATAAACACACGAAACTTGCAATGAATACCGTATTTAGGCGTGTTTGGGTCGCGCCTAAATTTTGAGAAAAACATTTGCGGGGAATTTTTTCTTTTCTGATATTTTTGTCAAAAAAGAAACTTAAAATGTTCTAACCACTACTACTAGGAATTAAAGATTTAAGTGTAACTGTATTTAATTTAAAAATTCCAAGTACAAGTTGCACCCTATTTTCTCCTGCATACGTTTAGTAAAAAAGTGCATCCTATAGCCGCCCAAATATGAAACATTGAAGCAGTGGAGTTTTTCCATTTTTCGCCCATTCTTTCCTTTCATTAAATTATCAAATGGTTATTTCATTTTATCTTAAATATTCTGTTGCCAGCTCTGTTATTTTATATAAAACAGGTAATACGGCCTTTTCATATTTGATCGTTTAGTTTGTGGTGATTCATGACCCTTACATTCATCGACTAAAGCAAAAAAATAATTTAGTTTTTGTTATTTGCGTACAACAGGACGAGAAACGAGAATGTTTTGGTGAGGCCGAGTAGGCGGGAAACGTCGCCGTTTACAGCATTATTTATTGCCTGGGGTGCATTGTATTCGACACTTGGTCCCAGGAGCTGTCCTGAGAAGGTCGGAATGGGAGAACAGTGGCTGAACAGCGTAAAAGTTAATTTCGGCCTGCGTAAAAGTTAATTTCGGCATGTTCAAGAAAGAATATTCATTTGTAGTACGGAAAACAAAAAGATAACATTTGATGGAGATTTAAGCTGAAGAAGAGGTGCTAGAGGAGACGTGTTCAGCAAATGAACATCCGGCACGGCAAACCAGGAACGACGTCACCAGGCCCTTGTTAACATCTGGTAACTGCATTTTACCCGGCTTTCCACTCAAACCATTCTCGTTTGATTCGCGATTTTTAAATTTCGACTATATCGTTCGTCACCCGCGTTCCCGGGAGCAGCCATTTAGAAGCTGTGTAGATTCTTTTTTTTTTGCTTTACCGACTGAGCCAATTTGATATTCGTAAATTTATATTTTTTTCACTAAAACTTAATTTGAGTTATATTTCTTTTAGAAATTTGATAATGTAATATCATAATTAAATGGAATATATTCAAATTAAATATAATTTTTATTATTATTTAACAATTCCTTGTTATAATAATATTTTCGTTGGTGTAAACGAAGACCAAACACCACAAGTTTCCTGCATTATCTTTTTTCTGACTCTTCCAATCGATACCATATTTTTTTTTCCAAGATCCGATTCATATCCACGTTATGAAATATTTAACACTTATTTTCTATGTATGGATTAATTTGCTTTCCTTTTTCTGTAATTAAGTGATCATTTATTTTTCCAATTCCACATCTACTTTTGTTCGTGTTATGAAGTCTCCCTCTCACTATTTCTCATTATAAATTATCCTGTTTCTGTTGGTAAATAGCTATTCTTCTCAAAATAAGATACGCAGTCGTCTACCGGCCTAGGGTTGAGTTGGGGGTAGGCAGAAATCCACCTTAATACGAATCTTTATTACGGAAACTTATGATGAAGAAATTATTCTGAAAACATTTGTCTTGCCGCTGTTTGTATATTGCGTTCGTGAGAATATAATGAATGCTTTTGAGAATGATAGTAGCGTTACCCCAGCTTTCCGTCTGCCCACTCCTCCTACTGCGCATCCAATACGGCACGAGGTATTCTTCCTACTCATGGGGATGGATGAACTCTATTAACGCTAAAACGGGTCTTCATATATCTGTAGTAGTATAGCTTACTGACCTATATGTCGAGGTTTACGCCGATTTTAATGACTGTGTCCGTTTACTGTGGATTACCTCTGGAATCCCCTGTTCCAATAATTTAAAAGGAGTTCTTTTACAGATCGAAATGTTTATCATTTCCTTTCCTTTCTAAAACTTGTTTCCTCTTCAACCTTGATCGCTTTCCTGTTAGGTACCTACTTCTCTGAGATTTCACTTTTGCACACAGTTTCTTGTCTTTCTTTCGCTTGGCATGACCCCTATTTTACATTCTTGGTTCATTGCCTTCGCCATGAAACATATAATGAACTTGTAGGAAAATAATCTACTAGCCCATTGTCAAGAAATTTAAAATTCTAACTATTCGCTGATATCTTTTTTAATTCGTTTATTACTCCTGCATAAGGAAATTCATATATGGAAACGCATTTTAATTACACGCTATCATTGCGTGGAATATGTATAATAGCTATATATATATCACGAAATTTGCTCTGGCTTTTCACTTACGGCAAGAAAGAATTTTAAGAAAGATTAAATCTTAAATTAGTAAAGTATAAAATCAATATAATTATTAATCTAGTAAATAAATAAACCGGCCGACATTTCTATGCCACTGAATAAACTACATAAAGTTTCGTTTTTCTCTTGGAACCTTCTCAGGATCAGAAGTATAACAAATTTTATAAAGATTAATTCTGCTAGTATAAACTAAAAATTTTAAGAAAACAGGTTTACATAAAAATGATATAAAAAGCATTTAAAATACACTTTAAAAATAAAATTACGATGTATTTCCTTTTATTTCTAAAAATAATTAAATTTTGGAGGGGAATTTGTAAAATATTGTGCTCTTAACACACATTGCATCTGAAATAATTGCTGCGGATACAATTCTATTGAGCATTACTTTTAGTATAGTTGGCTTTTAAAATTAGCAATTAAATATCTTGTTGATGTAAGCTAAATTAAATACAAAAATAATTTACAATAACCATATATCATAAATTTTATTTAAATTAATACACCAGACAAATTAGTGAGAAATAAACTTTAACAAAAAATAGTTTGTAAAAGGGAAAAATGCACAAGAAAATTTAATAAAATTCTTAAAATAACTGAATTGTACCATAATTTGTAAACTTTTATTATATATCATTATGTATATTTATGTTTTGCATTGACAACATAAATATCAAGTTGAATGTATAAAATTGTTAATTTAAAGATCGAAATGTACCGGTTATTGTAATTTCGTATAAGTCGCTAATGACTGCTTTTGTTGATGCGACTGTAAATAAATTTAATTAAAAAAATAGCGTTCCTGTTTAAACTGTATTCTAGCAACAATAAATAAAATAAAATCATATTTCATATGTAAAGAAAACAATATTATAAGGTTTCACTGGAGTTTCGCGTAGTGTGGAAATATTTATTCCTATTTAAACGTTCGCAGCTTTCAATGATATTCTGTTACGATAAATAACATTTGGTTTGTCTTGCTACAAAATTCAGCGTTGTATTTCCGTATTATTTATAGCGAAAAATAGCGTCGTTCTTCACAAAGGACAAAAATTAGTAATTAAAAATACCCATGAAGCATAATTACTCCCGTCTATATGACAAATCTCTCATTTTTTTAAAATCTATATTTCAATTGACGCTTAATAACTAAATGTAATGGCTAATTAGTCAAACTAAGATTAATACAAAATAACCGATTCAAATTACAGAAATCAATTCAAACACTGCGTTTCTTCTTTAATTTTGGACTTTCTCAGGTGAACATAATAATGATTGAAAACAATGAGACTTTATGGAATAATTTGACACGAATTTCTTCAGTTGATGTTGAATCTCTGATTGTGAAACATGCCAATAACTTTAATTATTTTGCTCAAATTAATTAATAAATCAAGGATTTCTTGTATGCTTTTTTACTGCACGCTACTGATCTTCAAGACGGCGAAGAAAGTGGCAAAATAATGGAATACAACGGTATTTGTTTCTCAGACGACTACCAAAGTTACATTTAAAAAAATTATTTCGTGTGATTCAGAAACAGTTAATATTTATTAGTTTCAGAAACAAATACTTAACACCATAGCATAGACGTTTCAATAAAATTGCATTGAAATCTGATTAGTTTCTATATAGTTTGTTAATCATTGTATTTAGTCTGTTCTTAGAAAAAAGTATGTGGCAAAATTTTTGTGTAACGCTCAGAAACTCGCTTCATATCACCTTCCTTATCATTTCCTGAACGTTAACTGTTCACACTGCATGAACATAAACTTTGTTTCGAGTTGTTATAGGACGTACAGTTAAGAAGAAGAAATAATGTGTTGACATTGTCGTGTACGTTGAAAATTATAATAATGAATAAAAGGGCATTGATTTTAACAATAAAAATTAATTTTTTATTTTATTTGTTCCTTTAAAGGATTAAGTAAACATTACTAAATTAATTTTATTGCAGTAAAGTATAATAGTATAAGTTATATGAAAATTTTACTGCTCTGGGTTTTAAATTCAGGGAATTGTTGGTTCAATTTATGGGGTCATTATTTTAAACAAATAATAGTGACTGCGTTGATTTCGCGGACGTTTGTGCTTGGTTGCTTTGTTTTTTATCGGACAAGATTGAAAGAAGTATAAATGAGACTTAAGGTTGGGTTATTCATTGTTACTTCTATGAATTAAACATAATCAGCTTATAAAAAATATTTGAATAAAAATTGATATAATTTATTTTGCATTTTTTAAGTATCAACGTCAGATTTTTTATGCATATTTTGGTGGAAATTATAATTATTTTGTTGTAATTATTGAGATAAAAAAATTTTGCTGGCATTGAGAAGTTCTCTCTTATTTTAGGATAGGGCTTATCAGTTGTTTCGTCAATGTTTACGTAAGTTTATGGTAGAATTTTTTTTGTTGTTTCCTTTAATGCGGGCGAGTCGTTAAGATGCAAGGAAACCATAAACGCTCCTCATTACACTGTATTAGTGAAGATATTCACACATTAACGTAAATGAATGTCAAGATGATTCTGAGTTTGACTGTGGAAAAGCCCTTTGCCGTCTCCACGCCTACAAAAATTTTCAGGTTCAAGGTTTGACTTCAGCACTTATGCAGCAGCTGGAACAGCCTCTATGTACTTTGGTAAAATTACTGCAAAACTTTGATTGATTTTATTTTAAGTAGCTTTTAATTAATATTAACAGTAATGCATATTTTTGTATTATATTTGTAACTAAGTACAAGGTTTTTTCTGTTCTATCAGCTAAAGGACTGTAGAATGATGATGAAACCGTCGTTGTCTAGTAGAATTAGTTTGTATTGATTATATTTGAGATAACTTAAGATGCGTTGATTGGATTCGTAATTGTTAATACGAGGGCTACTCGAATGTAAACGGGAATTTTTTATCAAGTCTAGCAAGAGAGCCGAAGGGCCTGGAAGCTTTACCACGAATTCCGTCTGGATCTCTTCACTCCACTGGCAATGTTAGTCTCATTCAGTCGATACTAGACCAATGAGTGAGCAAGACGTTCCTGCTTCCGTTGCTTAACAGATTAATTTAAAAATTTGGGCGAGATAAGGAGTGAAACCTTCATGGGTTCAATTGAAAAAGGCGAGCAAAGAGTAGCGAGTAAGACATGAGGCTGCATCAATAAAAGGCCAAAACGCGATTGTCTCCAGGGAAACTTTTTTCCACCATCTTTTGGCATTTCAGAGGCATTCTTTTGGTTGAGTTCCTCCACGATCACCTAAAAGTGAACACCGAATATTACCGTCAACTGCTTGACGAAACAAAAGCTGCAAATCGAAGCAAAAGACGGCGTTTCCCAATCAGAAGCAACTTCCACCTTCAAGACAATGCAAGACCTCACACGGCGCGCATAAATCAGACCAAATTGGAGGAACTTTAACTAGAACATCCACCATACAGCCCAGATTTGTTACCGTGTGACTACAATCGGTTTGAACCGTTGAAGAAAGCTCTAGGAGGCCAAAGCGTTTATGTGTTCAATTGGTTAAAGACTCAACCTTGAGCTTCTTACGATGACGGAATCAGGAATCTTCCAACATGCTGGGCAAAATGTTATTCAGTGCAAACAAACTATGTAAAAAAATAATAATAAAAAAGTTTTAAAATTCTATAGTTCTGTCTGACTCGTACACGCGCAGGAAATGGATTTTTATCAATCAAATGAAGAAATCTGAGTTTAGTGTGCTTTGCTCTGAACCTTGGCACAGATTTTTGGTCTAATACGAAGGCTGAATAAGTTCGGAATATATTTGTATGTATTACTAATTTTATACTTGCCCATTCTTAGTTCCATTTACTGTCGCAGACCTCAACAATTGTTCTCCTTGCTTGTCTAAACGCGGAAAATATCTACGCTGACCTTGGTCAGGTTCTTACTGCACAGTTTCCTAACAACCCGTCATTTAAAATAATGGTTTTTTTTAAGATAGGGCTGGAAAACATGAAAATCATAAACGGTTTCGAAATGCCGAGTTCCCGAAGAGTTACAAACCATTCTTTCTAAGTTGGTCCATATCAAATGTTGAAACGCGAATTACATTTCTGTTTCCTCGTTCATTTGACGTGTCATATTAAATAAATGAGATCAAAACTATCACATGTCGCCTTCACTTCCGTTTCCTGCACACTTCTACTGTATTCATACCTTTCCTCAAGAAGCAATGAAATACAAAAATTACGTATGCTGTACAGACTTCAAAATTGAACGACTCCGTATTAAGTAATTATTCGCTGGTAACCTGGCGTATTTATGATCGCCTTTTCTCCCGACATAACCATCAAATGTTCAGATGTTTAAAAAAGTCTTACCCTCGGCATTACATGTTTTAAGGTACCTAATTTGAGTTCTGGATCAACAAATCAGGTATTCTTGTGCGCCGGACTTATGTTCGCCTGAAGTTCCCTGTTTTATAATTTTAATAATGATAATTTTCTTTTTGATTTGCAACTAGAAGGGAGTGCTGGGTTAATTAATAAATACTATTTTAGGCAGTTCCCTAATTTGGAGAAATAGATTTCTGAGGGGATATAGAACTAGCGTGAAAATTAATTATATGACTATTCAGTTGTAAGCTTATGACGAGTCCTCATTTATTAATTAAACATTCTAATAAACCCACTCTTTTATCAGTGCCAGTGTATTTATTCAAAACACTTTCTTAGTCGTTTTCGGGCTTAAGCAATACTCATCTTCTATTCACATTATTTTTAAATATCACTTTAAGTCAGAACATGCTACTGAAGTACAATACCTCGGCTTGACACTCGACTCTAAATTAACATGGGCCCCACACATCTCATTAGTGATTCAAAAAGTTAGGTACAGATTAAAACAACTAAAATTTTTATTAGCTGGAAACTCAACACTATCAATGAAAATAAAGAGACTCGTATATATTACAATAATACGACCAATATGGCTATATGGCTGTGGATTATGAGGTTCTACGGCTGCATCTCAAGTCAAAAGTATTCAAACATCCCAGAACAGAATACTAAGAATAATATCAAATGCACCATGGTACATAAGAAACAGCATCTTACACAGCGATTTAAACATTCCTACAGTTCTCCAATCCATCAACTCCAATTATCTCAAGCTCCACACTTCAATGACAGGCCAAAGCAACCTATTAATAAGTGATACAGCAAACAACCTTCATCAACCCAAGCACCATAGAAGATTAAAAAGAAAACGTCCAACAGACCTTTTGGAGCAGTGAAACCAGAACTTCAGCTAATCATAAATACTACAATAATAATTCATTAATTAAAATTTTCTATAATTTCCTGTAAACAATCATATGCTGGGGCCTGCTATTGAGCAGTTTTCCCATTCATGTGTCAAGTTATGTCAGTAAATAATATTATCATAACTAAATTGTACACTGTACAGATAAAGTTTTCTTTTAATAAAAAAAATAAATGTTTAAATATTGCAAAAGGATCGTCGTAACCTTTAACGTAGATTTCTGAGCCTTTATATATATGATAAGTAGCAGATGAATTTAAAAAATTTAGTGCTGAAATAGCTAAACATTAGGCATGAATATTAGATTTAACCTTATAAACCAGTGATAGTTGTTTTAACAATATTACTGCAACAGTTGCTGTAATTCTTTCTTCCGATTTTAATTCGATATAATAAACGAGTATTTAACTACCTCGTAGAATTTACTTATACCGACATAACTAATTACTACCTGAATATAAAATATAATAATGTGGACATTCCTAAAACTGAATGTAATAAGTGCAAAAAAATATGACAATGTTCCAAAATAATGAGGGGCTATTTTGTCAATGATTCTCTTAAACGGATGTCCGACAAGTTTTTGTTTGAGGAACAAAATGAATTTAAATAAATTTCAATATACTTGCCAAATAATTACACAAAACACAAATAATTTTTAATTATGTAAGCAATGTTATGCTAAATTTATTTATTTGCTTTAAAATTTGCTGCCTACGTATTTATTTTTAGAAACAACTGAAGACAGCAAAACAATAGTTGGTAAACACAATGAGTATTTTCTGAGCAAAGTACCGGAGGACGCTCGTTATGAAGGAATGAATCTAGAATTAAAACAAAGATTTTCATATTTAAGTGTTCATGAGTGCACCTTTAGAATTAATTGCCCAAGCGCGAAATAAAAGTGGTTTCGAACAGTTTGTGCACGCACAAAGTTGGCAGAAAAATACTGAGAAAGTCGATTTCGACTCGGAACTGCGGCGTATCGCCTTTTCACACCTCGATGCACACTTCAACTTGGTCGGCACAAGAGAAACGCCGCTGGAAATTACTCTGGATTAAAAGGAACCGTCGCCTCTTCTCTACGCCGTCTTTATCACGCCAGAGACGAGGATCGGCCAACAAATAAAGCGAAGCGTGTCTGATAAAAAACAGACTTAACATCTTTTTAATTTGAATTAATCCCAGCCCACGAGTCAGTTAAACGAGCATTTTTTTCTAAAAGGGCCAATGACTGAATATAACCCTCTTACAATTTTCAATTTCGTAAAGGATAATAAAATTTTGATGTCTGTGTATCTGGGTAGTTTAATGATTATTCCGTATTTTATGATTGTAATTATTAGCCAGGATTGAGAACTTACCAAGTTGTGGCGTGATTCGAGGAGCTCCTGATTGGTCAGGTGCAAATCCCTACTGTCGACATCAAAACAGTAGAGCCCAGAGTTTGAAGCCTCGCTGTGTCCATTTGAATTTACCTACGTTATTGTGAAAGGCCCCGTCTTACGCAAAATTTAACACCATTTAATGATACGTAAATGAAAATTTTAAAGCATTTTATACGTGCGGTTTGGCGAAAAAACCGAAAAAAGTCTTCGCATAATTACGACTGTAAAATCGTCTATTTCAATATTTGGACTCAGTACTTATCCATCTTCTTTTTTCGGGTGGTAATGAAGAATTGACATTTTTCTCATTCTCAGCCACAAGTTATTTTATTTTACTTACGGAAACTCCTAAACACAGACATTGGAATATACAGGATAGCGTTTGTCACCATTTCTTTCTGCAGAAGATCCGAAATAATCAACGGCATGTTTTTTTTTTCACTATCACTTTATTTGGAGACATGTGCGAGCACTAACGTACACAACAGCGGTGTGAGAAATATCTCATTTAAAGGTAAACAGTCAGGAAGAGTGGCAGAGAAAAGTCGGGGGCCAGGCCAGCGGGCAGAAGTGCCAACCCCACTTTACCTTCCCTTTCTCTCTTCACGTTTTAAAAAATCACACAAAATTTTGGAACGTTACTACAGCAATGAAGCTTATATTTTATATTTATTACTTTTAACCAATACAAGAAAAGCTTTGTCCCACTCTTCAGTGATGCGCTATCCAAGATTTATTATAGGTCCACTAATTAATTAATTTTTAAAAAGTAATAAATATAGATGATTCAAACTTTTTGGATAGGTTGAAAGGATTTGTACTGTCTTCTGTTAAATTTTCAGACCATTCGAAGTTAAAGTTTGAAATTTATGAGTTGTTATATGAAACAAAGACAAAAAAATTACTTGTTTCAGTTTTTCGCCAAGACGCGTATATTAAAATATTTTTAAAAAATTCTTGTTACATTTCATAAAATTTAATTAAATTCTGCGTAAAATGAGACTATTCACAATAACGTAGGTCATTCCGAATGGGCACAGTGAGGCTTAAACCAAGGGCTCTACTATGTTGATGACGGCAGCAGGGACATGGTTCAACCACGAAATCGGTCAGATACTTCGTTTTACCCCACTTACGATTGGTGATTTCCCCCGCCGTTTATTATCACAACATTCTTTGTAAAGCTGGAAATATGAATTCTCTATCTTCCAAGTCATTTCTGTTTTTACTTCTACCCAATACGGACATTGGAATTTCTGACGTCTCAGGTCAATCACTTTACTACATTTCCTGTCGCCATTTTCGAAACACTTTCACCTGATCGTCAGCATTATCAATAATGTGGGAATTATCTCTCATGACAGTTGCTCTAATTTCCTTGAGAATGCTTCCAATCCCAAAATATTTAACTCGTTCTGGTTAAATGGATTTATTCCCTATTGAAATCGTCACTTGCAATTATTTCGTCAAACGAAACATATCGTTGATAAATCTATTAAATTATAATGATTTAACTATTATTAAATACATGGAATTCCAAAATAAACTTAACCTAAGTTCCTCAATGATTCTGACTTACTTAATTCGTCAGTATTTTTTATTGACAACAGATGCATTAGATCGTAATGAATGAAAAGTCGTGCCTTTTTTGTTACCCCAAAGTTCGGAATTGCAGGATTTAATAGTGTAAAAGTCGAGTTTCAAATCTGCCGTGGTTCGGTGAAATATGTCATTTTAACTTCCGCTTCTAAATTGAATGGAAACGACAAACCTACTTTTGCATTACTTGTTCTCTCAGTAGTCCGTCGTTCTGGACGTAATGGATTGAATGTAATGAGAATAACTAGACGCCATATTAAGATAATTAAATGTGGCGATTTCCCTCTATTCTGTCTGCATGGTTGAGTCGGAGGCTTCCGTGTCCTGACACACATTTTTTGAGTGAAATTACTTCCACGTTTGTATTACCGATTTTTAGGAATATATGTACAAACTTCATTTGAAAAAACCCACTCGCATAAATCTGCATGAAGAATATACAAACAAATATCCTCATTATGTAGATTAGAATACACGTGTCCGTATCCGATGAGAGCAGCCATGATCATAATCTTGATTTTCATTGGAAGAAAAATGCTGTTTTTAGGGACTCACACATCCATAAAAGGTTATTTTAATTATAAAAATGAAAGTATATGTAATACTTGCTTTGAAATAAAGAAATAAATTTATTTACAAAGTCATAATGAGGCAAATGAAATTAATTTTCATAAAAAATTAATTATTGAAACCTCAGATAATCTGAAGAGGCATCCAGTCCTCAAGTGATAGATAATTTATGTTTTCTCCCACATTCCACATTCCCACTTGTTTATTTCATCTCAAAATCATTTATCGTCATCAGTGTTACGAAATAGTCCATTAAACTAATTAAACGACAAGAAACTGAATCACTAGCGATATCATTAACGATTGACTTTCTGTTGAAAGATATGGCTGTGGACAATCGGCCCTTAATGTCTCTAGGTACTTGTGGACGATGCACGCGCGCTGTGATAAGTCAGAGCACTTCATAAGGTCCGTCGATTAAGATTCCAAGTGAACTTCACGAGATTCCATGATGAAACTCGGTCAGCTGTCATTTCTTTAGACAAAAGAACGATTGTGTCGATGTTTATCTAGATGACCTTGCTCATCTAATCGTTGGACTTGCGATTAATTAGGATTGAAAAATACATTCGACCATTGTCGTGTTACCTGAATTGACAGCTTTGATTCCTCCGGTTTGATTTTATACTTATTAATAATTAACTGCACATTACGTATCTAAATATCGCGTCCATTATTCCCTTCTTATACCAAGAAGAATATTGGAAGCAGTTACTTGAACCTGCGTCATGATCAAAATAATCGGCTAGGTCGAATAAGATAAAGGGGACTGAGGTAACAATGTTGTAGATTTTAATTATTTATTATCTGTTGGTTAATTCATTAAGTTGTAGGCCACTAAATTTGTCGTCAACCTTTCCGATAAAAAAATTTATAATGGCGATTTGGTGTTCATAGTGTTTTCCCGTGTTGGTCACAAAGTTTGATGAAGAGAAGAGTCCTAAAATTTTTCTTTCGTTTACGCGGGAATTAAAAAGTCGTGAAAAAGAGACCAATTGAAAACGTTATTCCATTAATATTAATACGAATTCAAGGTCAGCTCTCAATCTCGTTTTGTTTTCCTCGGTTCTCTGGAGATCCTCGGTTGATCAAAGCCATGTCACGGCCGTTTCCCTGAAACTTCAGAAACAGCGTATTTATTACATAGTTTTCTTTCTGAAGGAAACGGAGTCTTGAAATACTAAGGGCAGAGAATCGATAACTGTGCAGTTATGTACTTTGAAATAATATTACAGAGAGGATCAAATTTTTTAAATGAAGTAAAAAAATTATTTAGTCTCAACATATATTTTAGGCAAAAATGAGAAAGGAACAAACTCAATGCGAACAAATTGGATGATTACATGCGTTGATGAAACACTCCTAAGAATCATATGATTTTGTCATTTTTTTATCTCTGATCTCAGCGAGTATCTTTCCAATATCATGATAGATTAAGGTTGGAGGAAATTTCTAAGTAGATCATTTAGCTAATTCTTATTATTAAAACTAGGGGGTGTGCTGCATAATTTAGATTGTCACCGAATGTCACCGAAAATGGCAACCTGGTGACGGGAACACAAAAACAGGGAATAAAACAACTAAAGAAACACTCCTGACCAATCTCATAATCGAAAACAAAAACTGCAAGAAAACTGTGAATTTGCCAACATACGATAATAAATAATTAAAATTGGAATAATATTACTTATTTTCTCTAATTGAGAAAATTAATTTGCCCGTAGATCTTTCTTTAGTTGTTTTATTCCCTGTTTTTGTGTTCCCGTCACCAGGTTGCCATGTTCGGTGACATTCGGTGACAATCTAAATTATGCAGCACACCCCCTAGTTTTAATAATAAGAATTAGCTAAATGATCTA
Source organism: Eucriotettix oculatus (assembly GCA_034510155.1). Taxonomy (NCBI): domain Eukaryota; kingdom Metazoa; phylum Arthropoda; class Insecta; order Orthoptera; family Tetrigidae; genus Eucriotettix; species Eucriotettix oculatus. Next base: position 46,390,943 of record CM067382.1, read on the forward strand.
CTTAGAAATTTCCTCCAACCTTAATCTATCATGATATTGGAAAGATACTCGCTGAGATCAGAGATAAAAAAAATGACAAAATCATATAGTTAATCCTTAAAATACCATAGCTTACCAAGTCGACTGCCGGAATGTCAACCAACTTGGAAGGTTCTACACCCTGGATGAAGGATTTTTGCCTTCATTGATTCCCGTCTTGAGGCAGGTGAGACTTTTAGGCAACTTTTATCCATTTTGTCGTATTGAGTCTCCAGTAGTGATATTCGTGACTATACGACGGAGCTACCGACGCATGAAACTAAAAATATTCCTCATTTGTTCTGAAAATATATGATCAATCAAAACGTACAAATTAGGTTGCATTTCTTCTTAAGGAAGCGTAACAATCCTAGCGCCAAATCCACGAATAGTAAAAGCGGTAACTAGTGATCCGAACGTTCTGTAACGAGCCGTGATGATACTGATCTGCCAGAGAGGCTCCCGAAGAGTTAAAAGCGATCACGAGCTTTGCACACGACCCTACACACGACAAGGACGGCAAAAACCCGCAGATAAACAAGCAGAGCGTCGACGGCGAACGGATATCCGCAAAATTCACTGCGCTGCTTTCACCCAGACGTTTAATGACACCATTGGAATGAGAAACATTCTTTTTTTTTTGTAAATACAGAATTGAACTACATTTGAAACCTTTCGTCTTTATTCCGTTCCCGAATCCTCCCTAATTTTTATATTGTGATAATTAAAACTCAACTGATTTAATTACAAAAAGCTTCTAATTATCTGAACCAGTACGGTAGCGCCACTAGATTTCGGCTTGTGTAACGGCAATGTTAACCGCCATAATTTTCCACATAGCGCAACCAAACAGACTTGCCATCATTTTGCGTCGCAGACACCTGTCAATCAAGTCCATGGTGTTTATGGAAAGAACTGTTCTTGACTTTCAGTATTTGGTGGAATTCCTGCAATTTATCAATTTTTTCCCATCCCCAGGAGTTATTTATTCAGGTCTGCTCAAGGGTTTTTTTGGTCCTGCAAATTGAACCTGTGAAGCTGTTGATGGTTATCAAGGTCAATAGTTTCCAACATAACATCAAAATTAACATAAACTTATCTTTCTAATAAAGAAGCTAAAATGTAGTGTGTCCAAAACCAATTTAAAATTAGAACAAAACCGCAGAAAACAGATTTGCCATCATTTTGCGTCGCAGACACCTGTCAATCAAGTCCACGGTGTTTATGGAAAGAACTGTTCTTAACTTGCATCTAATTACTACTTCGTAATTTTATAAAAACAATTATTCATTATTACTCTTCTAATAATGCAAATCTTCATAAACATTAAAAATAATATTGAGGAACATGATCAATATTTATTTCAGTATTTCCAGATCATTAGATGCATTTAAATTCCTAAGATTGCTTTCTCCATCCACTATTTTCTTTTAATAAACCCAGGTGATTCTCTACCGTTTCCAAAGTTTACCATATTAATTTTATCTATATAAAAAATATTACAAGAAATTAGTTTTTAGATCCGTTTCTTTGGCATTGTTTTCCCTCAATATGTTTCGGCAGCAACACAAATTTTCAGTAAAGGTTTTAATTGCAAATAAAAGTATTTTACTAATTGAAATACAGCCATATTTGTTGGCAAAACATTTAATTAGTATTCAATTAATGTAATTACAATTACGACGTTTCGTCCAGCTTTGTGGACTTCGTCGGGTAAATTTTTAAATGGGGATAATTTTCTGTCGTGGACTTCGTCCAGCCACTGTTACGACCGAAATGATTTATTTTTAATTAAATTCTTCTATTTTACTTTTGGCCATTTATTGTATTTTATTTGTAAAATATGAGGCTCAATGTTTTATTTTTAATGGTATTATTACCCACATCTATTTTCATACAATTTTACAATTAAATTAACTGAAACAATTGTTTCCAAAAAATATTCAAAAATTGTAAAACGTCATATACAGCCCAGATTGCATTTGTTTATAATTTATCAAGTCACGTTTTTGGTGGAATTCCTGCAATTCATCAATTTTTGCCCATCCCCAGGCGTTATTTATTCAGGTCTGGTCAAGGTTTTTCTTGGTCTTGCAAATTGAACCTGTGAAGCTGTTGATGGTTATCAAGCTCACTTGTTTCCAACATAACATCAAAATTAGCATAAACTTATCTTTCTAATAAAGAAGCTAAAATGTAGTGTGTCCAAAACCAATTTAAAATTAGAACAAGACCGCAGAAAACAGATATTGCAAAATATTAGTTTTTGAAAAAATAGAACCATAGAAGATTTGAATAAGTTACCTGCAGCGCCGTTTGAGGTAAAACCTCATAATATTAGGTTAGATTAAAAGACATAAATTCGGGGACATAAATTAATCCTAAAGTGTTAATTTTGACTTTATAATTTTGATGGAATTGAATTTACTCAATTAAGTGAAATAGTGTTCAGTACTTAATGTATTTTTTCGTTGTTGTTACTGCCACCGGACGTATGTCCCATTGTAGTTTAATACACACATACATATTCATCTTCATCAGTAGATATTTGACAGCTACTTGTGCTGGGTTGCGTGTCAAGTTTTAAACTTTTTCTGACCTTCAGATCATCCTTTTTTTCTGCTGTCACCTTCGTTTTTGTATGTTTAATGACTTTATATGATATCATTTCAGCCTTTACCTTCGATTTTCTCTTTTTTTTGTTCGTTTCCTTCTAATCAATTCTTAAACAGTGAAGAGATTTTTATTGTGACTTCTATGAAAGTATTTTCCTTGAATTTAGGTAAAATTTAATGAATACCGGCAACAGGTTTTTGGGGAATTAAAGCTTTCCGAGTTTAGAATGGCTACGTTTCTGGTGCATCCTTAGTGTCGCTCAAAGAATCAGCCAAAGTTTCATTAGATGATTTCTTAAATTGATGCAGAATTTAATTTATTAGTTCTTAGATCCATCTGAAATATGTTCGGTTTTGAAGATGAGCCATATTTTGTGTTTGGTAAATCTAAAAGAGGTTAAATCGTTGTAAAAATAGAAAAGGATATATAATTTTTTATTTGTATAGTGAAAATGAGCATTAAAGAAAGGACCGTGGAATAAAACGAGATAAAAAGGACCATTCAAGAATAGAAGTTTATGAGGCAAAGAGTACGCAATGCTGGGTACTCTTGGCCTTCCACGTAGTTTTTTTTTTACAAAATCGTCACTTTGTTCCTGCACTAAACCTTAACTGGCCCAAAATTGTAGCTAAATAATGGTTATTTGAATTGATAATGAGACACAATATTATAATTAATTGTTATCCATAGGTTTTAAGCTATAATTATTACATATAGACGTAACAAAAGTATATTTACTCCGTGAAATCCAAAAAGATGACTCGTTTTGCACTTGTAGACGTACTAAAATAGTACCAAGATGTTTCCGTAAAGCGTTGCGAACAGCATAAAAATTCCCTGCATACTCTCACCCTCCGTTACCATACATTATACAACATTTTTATTAATTTATACTTATGATAAAATATTACATGGTACTATGATATGCCTAAAAATATTTGAAGCATTTTACGTGATTTTAGAAAACTGGAACAATAAGAATCGTAATTTTATATTGTTACTGAGCTACGCACAATGTTTCCTACAGCATAAGCAACACACCTTACTTATTAATCGTGCACGTTATCTAACTATCCGGGTGCGGTATAGGAATTTTATGATAATGGCATCATAATCATGTAACTAGTTTCCAGTCTTAAAAACTGAATATTCGTCCATTGACACGAAACTTATTATTATATTGACAAGATATTTATTATACTTTTGTCTTAGGTAATCTGGCGTATTTCTTCTACGGTACGCCGCTTTTAAATCAATTTAAGATGATAGTTCTCACATTGAATCAGACTCTATTATGTTTATGCGAATATTAACTGTCGTGTGACTTGTGTTCTGTATTTGTTACATTGTGTTGCCTTATAATTATTTGTTTGCTTTTGAAAATTCTAATATGCTGTTGATTGAAATTAAACCGCCATTCTACGTATTTGTCCTGCATTTCATATTAAGACGGACTTAACAATTAAAGATTATCAGGTTTAGTTATATATATTTTTAATGTCCGTTGTGACAGTCCGACAGTCATGTTTGGGCCCCGCGAAAAAATTAGTTATTCTCAAAACACAGAAAAAATATAAACAAGTTGGTTATTTTGTAAAAAAAAACCATTCTTGTACAAAAGCTTAAATAAATGTCATATTTTGATAATTTGAGTGGTTATAATTACTTTTACTACCAAAATAATTTTAAAAAGTTAGTAAAAGTTAATGTTTCCTTTTCATACTCCATTCGGACCAACGATATAGGTAACATTTTATTTTCTGTTATTTAAATATCCAATGAAAAGCAGTATATTCACAACATTCAACATTTGCGGATAAAATTAATATTTAGTTTAACTTATCTTTGTCTGTCAATATTTCTAAAATTTTGATCTCCCCCCGCATCACTCTCCCTTTCAGGCCACAAAAGGTCCAACGTCAATTTCTGCTCTAAGGCTTTGCTTGTCCCTTATGACATTCAAAGGTCCTACCCTATATAATTAAAGAACTTGAAACGGGATACATTTGCATACGGCCAAACGGTAGTGCTTTTCGTTTCAAGTCTGCCAACATAGAAGACTCGGACCAACAACCCCTGACTACCTTGCTCTACCTTCCACGTCTCCCTTTTTCAATTCCCTTCCTATTCTATTAAAGAGGAGTCGCCTGTTTCAGTTTCACTCTCGTGTAGCCTGTTACCCGTGCGTGTCTAATTTTTCTAATACAACTGGTTGAGACATGTGATTTGTTTGTTTTTTCAAAAAAACTTCAACTAAAATTGAAGTATACGCAAAAATAAATACATTGGTAATTAATTACAACAATAAATAATTAAAAGAAAAAAATAATTTTTATCACACACAAGGAGTCAATACAGAAAAAATAACCTACAACTCAAAATATTTTGATATTTCAAATAGTATGTATGTAAAAAAAATCAGAATTAAAAAATATAAAACCTTCTACTGAACTGGGAATTGAACCCAGGTCATCTGCTACTTCATTTTCATATGATTAAGCTTTGATTGCAAGCATTTATTCTGTTGTTGTTTACTTACATTGTACCAGAACTTCTAATTCTTCCGCCATTTATGAATATTGGCTCAAGTTCAATCCCCTGTAATACTATCTTTGCTGAAATAGTGTTATCAGAATAAAATTGCTATCAATAAGTAAAAAAATCTCATTCATTATGCCTGAAAATTTGTCAGTGTAGTATAAGATAATTTTTCATTTGTCATGAGATTAAGATAAAGTGAAATTTCATGCAACTTGTATTTATGTAAGATATTAAACATTGGTGTTGAATTCTCCTGTTCCAAACTACTTTGATCCCGTAAAGGTTGCATTAGTTTAATTTAAAATGGAATTCTTTTACCTTTGCATGTTGTCATATTTCCATTGATATAAATGTCAAAACATCCATTACTTCCATCTGTTGTTATTCTACTTTCATCCCTCTTCACCATTTTGTTAATTTATCTTGGAACCAATCTAATTATTATTTCTGTTAAATTTTCACAATTTTTTGCTGGATTTAGTTTTTATCTGTACACTCTTAAGTACTTTTGTTGGCCCAGTATTCCATTTTATAATCTGTTCATCTGTATTTACACTTAAGAAGGTAACATCTATTTTATATAAAACACATATATTAAATTATGCTACATGTAAATACAAAAGTACAATTCATAAAATGAAAAGACTAATAATTTTTTAAAATATTATTACTAGCAGATTTAATACAAGTCCATGGTACCTTATAAGGATTTCAGTTTAGAAATGCATTAAAGGAGGATCTAACTATAGGACTTTTAAGAGTGTCAGCAGAATGAAATATGAAGGCAATTTTAATTTGTTTAAAAACACTGCTTGTCATTTATATTTAATTTCACATGTGTTCCACATAATTATTTTTAAAATTTAATGTATTGAATTATAACCCAAATTACACATTTTAATTTTTTTTAATACTGCACAGATTTAAATATTAGTGAAAGTAAAGCGAGTTAATCTGAAGCAAAACTTATTATATTCTCACCTCTCTCACCTTGATGAAATCCTTCAAACCTGCAACAATGACCTTGCACACTTCACCTATCGCTAAGAAACAAAAGGTTCTCAACATTTCAAAATTTTTAATCTCTGGCCCAACAAGATACCAGTACCCAGTTTCGAGTCATAAGTCTGTTAACTAGTTGTAAGCTCCATGTGAAAGTCTTTTCTTGGTCAATTTTGCTTCTTTTTGGAAGTTCATAGTGCATGCCTGCCTTCACTACAAAAGCTGAAATAGCTTGCATCAGACTAGAGTTAGGACTGATTGTCACAACAAACAACCCAAAAATCAGTCAAGAAACACTGGAAAATTATGCATCTGATTGTTCAAACAAACCTGTTGTCTGACACTCCAGATTCTATAGAAACATTGCAGATGTCGCAGTATATTGAAAATAGTAGATGAAGTGCAATGTGATGCAGGAACTTGTCAGAATGGAAATGTACCTTTAGTATGACAATTGTAACAAATTTCTCTGGAGAATGATATTTTCCTCAGATGAGGATAAACAATGACTCAAGTTATCAAACTCAAAATGTCATCAAATATATTTTAAAAAATAAATAAAAATTTACAAACTTCTAAATTTGCCAAATTCTCTTAAAATTTGTTATGTATAAAAATCAAGATGGATGTGCTTGTAGCTATGTGATAGAAATTCATAGTCTAAATCCAGCCCTGCTCATGTACACATTTACACTACTGTGGACTGCTATTTCTTGTATTAACAATGTAATATCTAATCTATCACTAAATGTTTGACACAAGAGAAGTTTTAGAAAATCAGTTGTTATTTTTTTTAACTTATTAATTTGGCCACTACTTTAATTAATTGAAAACTAGTACCATAACTCTTAAAGTTATAGTAGCTCCTAAATTTCCTGTGATATATCCTCTATCCTTCAAAACCACTTCCTGTTCTTCATGTTCACTACAAAATTACCTCTTCATTAATAAATTTATCAGTTGAACTGAAAAATATGAGGTTCTAGCATCATGATGAGCAAGGAGATATTAACATCTATTACAATAAGTTCAAGGTTCATCTAAAAAATAACGCGTAACATTTCCATTAGAATATTGTTTTTTTATGGAAACATATACAACATTATGGAATGACATTAACTTAATAAATATACATGCAGAAAAGAAATTAGATAAAGGAAAGAAGAGGAGGTTGGTACAAATTAAAAATGTGCCAAAAAAATTAAATGAAATTACAGTGCTATTAATTAGTCTTTAATCTCAAGAAATCAAATTTAGTCTCTCTAACTTTTTTCTTTATCACACACTTTATTTGTTGTGGTATTTAGTCCTAAGACTGGTCTGATGCTAGCCTATTCTGCACAAGACTTTTCATTTCTACTTAACTAGCACAACCCACCTAATCTGCTAGTGTATTCCATCTTTGGCGTCCCTCTTCTGTTATCACCCCACACACTTCCCTCTAATGCTAATTTTACAAGACCTTCATGTCTTAAAACATATCCTATCAATGTATCCCTTCAATTGTCCTCTTATCTGCTTAGAGCTTCATCGTTAGTGATTTAATCCATTCATCTGATTTTCAGCATTCTCCTATAGCACCATATAGGCTTCTATTATTTTCCTTTCTGCGACTCCTACCATCCAAGTTCCGCACTCATATAATGCCACTTTTAATAATGATTTCCTCATATTCATATTAGCACTAAGTAAATTTATTTTGTGAAAGCCTTCCTTGCCTGTGCTATCCTACTTTAGTTATCATGCTGACCAAGGATCAGAATTCCTTAATTTCCTTCAAAATCATTCCCAATCTAACACCCTTTGTTAGTCCACTATTTCCCATATTACACTCCATTACCTTGGTTTCTCCTCCATTAATCCCCATGTTGAACTTTTTCTCCAGGCCACATTCATGCCATTTATAATTTCTAAGTATTCTTCTAACTCCCCTAATACTTCAATATCATCGACAAAGCTTAGGGTTTTTATTTATCCTCCTTGCAGTATGATTCTTCTTCCATATTCCTCCTTTTAACTTTCTTCATCCCCTCTTCTATGTATAAGTTAACCTATACCTATTGGATGTCAGCTGTTTGAGGGTGTAATAAAAGAGTTTAATGTTTCTTCAAAATGGCTGCACTATTGTAAAGTGTAGTTTTGAACACACATGTGTAACACTGAAGTTAAATGTAAAGATGTGGAAAATATTGGTAATTTGTACAAAAAAAATTCTAGAGTAATTCACAACTAATACATTTATTAACAATAAAAATGTATTTTTTATAATATGTCTGGTCAATGTCCAGAATGATCAACATACAATTAAGTTAAAAAAATCACAGTTAATGGCAACTGACAAAATTTGTAATCGTGTAATACAACTATAAGCTATATACTCTGCAGGTAAATTATAAAAAAGGAATATAATGACAGATATGCCACTTATTTAAAAATGTAAACAAAAACTGTTTTATTCAATTACGTTATATGTATTATAGAGATTTTTTTTCAATTAACTCAACAATGCATATTAAGCCTTAACAGAATTCTGAAGCCTCTTCAACAACATTTTGCCTTAACATTTTAACAGACCTCACTACAAAGAAATGAGGTTTCACAAAAAATCTGGCAGTGCATCTCAAATACCATATCCATAAATGCATTTGTTGTGCCCATATTGATGAAATTGAAAAAGGCTTTCATGTAATTAGCAATAACTTTTATATCTATTTTCTGGTTTGCTTTCTAGTAACAGTTTTAATTGTCAATAAGAATGTAAATACAATGAAATCTTAAATTAATCAAAACTTCTAATATTTGGGAGGCAACATCAAGTCCAGACCACACGGCTTTGGGATCAACAATATTGCATCTATATATCCGAAATGTTTTACAATATGTAAATATTCATTGCTAAATCATTATAATGAAGCAAAAATTTGAAGTTATACATTACATAAATTAGATGGAATGGTAATAATGAAAATAAAATGTCAGTATTATGACTTTTTTGCAACTTTTGATTAAGCATATTAACTTAGCTAAATTTATAAAGAAGGCATTTTGTAATAAAACAGTCTTGTACTCTATTATATAAGAGTGTAATGCAAGTGTTTTCTATTTTTAGATTTTTCTTACTCACGTGACAGTTTGAATGACAGTATGATATACCATACTGATACATTTAAAAAATAATAACATCAAACTTTTAAGTGCATATTTTTATTTTAATACAATTCTATACCAAAAATATTTGTTATACATACAAAAAAATAATTTATTTTAATTCTACATAGCTGCTGATAAAATAACTGCTTAAGTAGTTAGATTTTAAATTCACTAATTAAAAATTGGATATTAATATAAATATATTTTTAACTGTTTAGAAATTACATTAATATTAAGTTGAACATAGTATCAGCAATTAGTATCATTTAATAGCACAGCACCTTACTCACAGCTCACTTTCCAAATTATTCTTAATAAACTTTAAATCATATAGTGCAAACAGAATGTGTGGTACAACAATTTTTACTTCTGCATAAAATAATTGTTTTCTGCATGCCCACGTACAATTAAAAGAAATATAAAACTGTTGATACTATATTGTCTGTATGGGGAATTCCTTTCTAAAGTTTGGAAAAAGATTTCAAAATATCAAAAATATTTACAAACATTTTTCAATGTAACATTCTCAGAAACGTAAATATTGTGCCCTTAGTCAGTTCTACAATAGAAAATTATTGCTAAGGCAAATTTGAAAAAAAAAATATCACATTCACTCATTATTGTTTACATTTATATTCTCTAATCCAAAGAGAAGTTGTATTGTCCAGTTATCCCCAGCAGGATGAGGCAAGATGTGCAGAACAAGTCAAAAAGCTAATGAATGGTTACCACAAAATTGATGAAAACAAAAACATACTAATGATAGTAGAAAAAATGAGATAAATATATTAAAAAAATAGCTACATAAGGATTATTTACCTTTTCTTGGTTTTACTTGAAGTAATAATCATGTTCTACTTCAATAACACAAATTCTTGCATAAGATCTATTATAAAGTGCAATGATGTGCTGTCCTCCAGGAACAACAAACTGGTAAATAGTGTCAGCTAAGTAGGGGTCAGTCACAAGCACAGCATAAGGGTATTCAGATCTAATGTACTTAATTACTAATAATTAATACAATAAATATGAAAAATAGGTGCAGAAGTTATTAACATTCTGCAAATATCATTTTTGCCTAAATATAATTTTTTACATATTTGCCAACACTTTATACAAAATAAAAATTTTGGCACAAAAATGTGTGCAGAAATATTTCTGAAAAACTTTCCCCTTTTAATTTTTGGATAAGCTAAGCTGAGCTTAAAACATTCTGAGAAAAAAAGATTTTCTTAACATATGTTTTACATTTTTCCCTCGCCGTACTGAGGTGGGCTTTGATAATGATAACCCCTTCTCTTCTTGTAGTCGCTGGCCAAGTAGAAAGCGCAAATGATGCCGACAACCTAGAAAATACAATAGGGTGAGACATATTTCACTTGATAAGATTACAGCTAGATGTTTTAATGTTGAAGGATTTCTACATGTAGAATAAGTATATTGTATCTGTATATTTACACTCAGAAAAACTTAACAGAATGTGTGAGAGATCTTCAGGTGTTTTACAATTGATCTTTTTGAAAAAGATGTAACTTTAAAGTTTTTGTAAAGTCTTGTTTTGTATTTCTCATATATTTTGAAGTATAGTTCCTTTCTACAAGAACATATTTCATGGTCATTGTCTCTTGCCAGAGCTTATTTATCTATGTTTCAGGTTATTTAATATTCTGCCATGGGATATGCACAATTCAGTCATAATTAAGATACATAACAAATGGATTTCATGGCGTGGAACAAGAATGATCAAAATAAAATTCAGTGGTCAGTGGGTTAGTTGTAGAAGGGAATCGATTCAGTGCTGGAATTACAAGTAGCAAATTTTTAAATAATACATTTTACCTGTGTGTCACCTTCAATATCATTCATATTTTTACATTACAATATAACAACAAAATAATGCATCGGCCGGGAATCGAACCCGGGCCGCCCGCGTGGCAGGCGAGCATTCTACCACTGAACCACCGATGCTTCTCCTTTTCCAATTGATGAGTGTTCCACCCAAACAACCCATGTACTATATAAAAAATTATTACCGTCTCGTGGATTTGTATTATACAAATTTATAGCTAGTTTTGTAGTAATTAACCCGATCTTCGTGTTACACAACAATTCCAACATCAACTAGTGGTCCCGCACTTCGAAGGGCGACGTTTAACCGTGTCACCTTTGACGCTTTTCCCGTTGAAGAAACTTGCGTCTACAGCATATCCGTGGCTTGATCCTTCCGAGGAGTTCGACCAAGTTGTTGGATCCACGTATACCTTGGCGCGAGCAACCGGATTAAAGTGGGTTGAGAAAGTCTACAATCAAGTACGTATCAAGCAGCATCGGTGGTTCAGTGGTAGAATGCTCGCCTGCCACGCGGGCGGCCCGGGTTCGATTCCCGGCCGATGCACGTTTCTTTTTTGTTCTTCTTTCTTTTTCACCATGGGAGACACATCACAATATCAACCATGTCCAGGGTATTAATTTAATGAATTCTGCTGAATGAGATCGTTTATTATTTCAGTAAAGAACTTTTAAATTGTGAATAAATGCTGAGGAGTTGACCATTGTTATGAGATCGGCGTTTACATAAAATTGTGTGACATGGCTACTTTAAAATATTACAAAGGATTCTCGGGACTCGATCCAGGTCTATATCGCACAAATACATGCATTTTTTCCTCAGACAACCCATTCCCATAGAGCGGAGAAGAGTATAGTATAATTATGAAACAATAAGTGTGTAATGGCTGAGTGATTTAAGAAAGATTATAGTTTCTTATAGCAGTAAGAAATTTTTGAAATCTGAAAAATGGCGATTGGATGGTTAGCAGATAAAGGACAGGTTGCAATTAACCCCCTCACACCCCAAAAAACATACGACGAATTTGAAAATGGGAGATTGTGCGATTATCACATAAGAAACAAAAAATTTCCTGTTTTCAAAATTAAACTTTATGCATAAATATTTTTTTAAATTTACTTGTTATAAAAATCCATTGGGAATAAAATTCAAAACGATAAAAAAGAATATCTCTTGATGAAAAATAGAGAAAAAGTTGTAATCCACTTCGCTGCCTCACTAGAATATATATAATCATCTTAGTGTGCTTCCTAGAACATATCCAAGCATCAGTTGTAATTTGTTGTATGTTCATAATGGGGCATCTATGCTCACTGTAGAAACGCAGTACTGAATCGTGTGGATATTGAACAATTCAAGAAGTATTTTCAAATTGTTTATAGGTTAAAATTATAATGTTTAAAAAAGAAACGTACATAATGGAATCTGTTAGTGAAGTAAAAAAATGTTGATCCTGCTGCCGTGACCAGGATTCGAACCTGGGTTATTGCGGCCACAACGCAATGTCCTAACCACTAGACGATCACGGCTGAGCAGACAACTGAGGTTTGCAACCCAGAGTCCGTCTTTCTTTGTTCCTCCATGATTAGTTTCGCTTCTGGCGTTCATCCACTTGCTAAGCTAGCCACCAGTTGGCGTTACCGCTGCGATGTTGAAGCTTTTACGGCTTTAGTTCCCAGGTCAGCAGATAAAACGATAACATATTTCACCATTTTATTTCTCAATCGCCACTTATCCTTTATGTTTAACATCCATAGTTTTAGTTGTTTCACGTCGCACCCAATGCTGAGGCCCTTCCATCTTCCAGTTCTTCTTCGCTTTATCTGTCCGAGATCAAACATTCCTGCTCAGTTACTCTATAAACTATTCTGCGTAGAATAATTTCTCGTCAGTTTACTATATTTGTTCAGTTCCGGCGCTACTTGTCCTACGACTAACCCACACTACACAAAATAATTAGTGCGCGTTGAAAAACTATGAAAAGTGACACGAAAATTAAATTTCCAGAAATACTGAAATTACATTTTGAAGGGCATTTGGGGGGGGGGGTTGCTTCCGTATATTTGTTGCGAATTTGTTAAATACAGTTAAGTAAATTTGTTAAGTACAGAAGCATTTTCGAGTCAACTTGTTCGTTAATTATCACAGCCAAATATTCAGGATACTGACGTTTTTCTACAACAGAATTTGGCACACTCTGGAAGTACGGGCTTCACGGCATCTTTTAGAAGATTTTTCACCTACCCATGCAAGAAAACTTCCTTTCAGTATCTGATAACAACCTATGCTTTATTTACTTGATATTCATGAGGTGTCCCATATGTTAAGTCTTAAGATTGGCATTTCCATTTTATTTGTGTCTAAATCTCTTTATTATGTTTAAAATGTGCTCCCATTATATTAAATCTTAAAACTGATATTTAATAAAATAAGTAACATTGCTAAATCTTTTTATTAATTTTATTGAACAAGTGCCAAGATATTTCGTTAGTAAATACTAATAAATATTAATAAGATGGAAAATATTTTGCATTACTAATACTTGGACTGGATTTAATGAGAGTTATAACTTACAATTTTTATTTTAGCTCTACATTTAAGTATTACAAAGAGGTTTCTGAAATAAAAATTATTTTGTGTTTTTCAATTTGACTATCAATTAGGTAGATTAGAAAAAATATTTTGTGCGTAAAAAGAACACTATTCAGTAGTTTAATCTTAAGTAGTCACAAAATAAGTTACTTCCTGTGGCACAACAGGAATCAAAAGCAAGTCTTATTAAACATACAGATATCCTTTGTACAGTATATGTGATATACTTATTAAATTTCCTGAAAATATCAGATCACATTGATAATTTTCATATAAAATTTACTATTCATTGACAATTATTCTCATGAAGTAATTAATCCATATTTTCGGTCATCAGAAAAAAACCGGTATGTATCTGAACAACGAGGGCGAGGATTAATAAGTTTAAATCTACACGTTGATGTTGCGGTTTCTGATTGGTTCACAATCATTGTCGTGGTAATCAGTGGTGTTACTTCCATAACATAAGTGTGATATCTCATATAAAAATTGGTAATTATACTAGAGGAACTCTTGAATTATTACGATGGATTACCATGAAATACGTATGTCACGCCATCTTACTATTGTGAAAGACGGCGACCAGAGCAGTGTTTGTCGAAAACGCTCGATAGAACTCGTCGTCCTCTCGTGTTAAACGCACCGCCATGAATTATGAATTGCGGCATTGTCCTCTAACAAAGACTCGAGTTCGCCGTACTTTACTCAGCAGCCATATTTAAGTGGTTGTATTTTTCACTATAGTATTGTTTTCTTCACAGAAACTGCACACATAAAACGACAAACGTAATGTATAACCAAAATATCCAACAGGTTACTAGAGGGCAAAGGTTTGAAAAGTTTGAACAAAGCCAGGATGTGATTCCCACATTTAAAGAGAGCTACAAATGATGTCCAGGAAAGACGTAAATTAGATTAATCAAGTCAAACGAAGATGATTACTTCCTCAAATAGCGTATATATTTCTCCAATTTTTTGCTTCTTTTACGGTGGTAAAACACCCAACTTGTTTTAACTAACAGACCATAGGAAATGAAGTCCTAAGTTACCCGGCGATTATACCGTATATAAAAATCAACGCTTCATAACGAAAGTAAACTTGGAGGAGAACGATAAATGGCTGGGTGATAGGGAAGAAGTGAAAACGGCAGGTGATATTAGAATGCGTGAGTGACAAATACAGTGTAACAGATCTTAATACCAATTACATGACTTTAAAAGTTGGAAAAAAAAAGTGCCTAAACGACGATTTATGCCAAGTAGGCAATTTATATAGACATTTCTTTGATGTTAAAAAGGCTTTCCGATCTTCTGGAATTAAATTGATTGACCTATTTTCCGTGGACGTTTTGAACAATTTTTTGGGGTTCCCCAGCGGTGGCAGTATACATTGCAGTCGTTTACCTTCTCAAAACCTACAGTTCTGCAAGAGCATCAAAGCGGCTAATTATTGTTTAGAGTCGACGATGTGTATTGTTATGTACGGAACTCTATACGTATGGCACGAAACTCGGATATCCGGACAAAGTAATCAGATAGACTGGATGGGTCAGGGGCCGGTGTTATTGCACACCGAGTAATTCTAGTATAGGATTCTCACATTAGGTAATGGGTGTTCATTATAGAAGGAACTGTAGGTTTTGAGAAGGTAAACGACTGCAATGCATACTGCCACCGTTGGGGAACCCCAAAAATGGTTAAAAACGTCCACGGAAAATAGGTCAATCAATTTAATTCCAGTAGATCTACTAAATAAGGCGGAGGAAAAAAGCCGCACACTATTTACTCGTATCACGAAAATGTGCTCCTTATGTAAATATAATTCGTAGAAGAAAAAAAATAGATGCATCGGCCGGGAATCGAACCCGGGCCGCCCGCGTGGCAGGCGAGCATTCTACCACTGAACCACCGATGCTTCGATGAAGATAGACTTGTCAAAGTTGAATACAAGTTTACAAGGGAGTCCAAGTACTTAGTAGAATGAAAGAAGATAATTATTTGTTTTTAGTAGTAGTTTGGTTAAGTATCGTAGTTATTTAAATCTATAATACACACATAATGTATGTAATTCAAACATATTTAAGTGTGGAAATTGGAAAGTAAAATATGAAATTAATTCTTTTCACAACAAACTTTAATCTCAAGAATTCCCATTTCTAGTGTTTACTGATCTTGCAATTTTTATTCTTCCACCAATAGTGTTCAAAATAACATAATGACACATTGAGTTTGAACCCTAAATAGTTTATAGCTTAACGATAATTTATAAATAACCTGTCGATGCAAATTACTGTACACGTTTCTCATATCATTGATGGACAGCCGTACGATTATCACCCGAATCACAATTGTCTCTCACCAATTGCTCGTTATTCGAATCCACCGTTATAGATAAAGATTCGAATCCACATCTATATATATATATAGCAATTTCATGCTGCATGTACTTGTAAATATGCAAAAGGAAAAAAATCCTAGATATTCAAAATGAGAATTTTAAAGTTCATAAATTACTCAATACAACAACAGCAACAATACTGTTGAACATATATTGTTTGAAAAGTTAAATAGCAAAGATGACAATTCAAAAGTAACAAGTTATGAAATTGGTAATGATTAAGTAACAAGCTTAGCTGGAGCTGGAACAGTTTCAGTGTTCCCAAACATTTTCTTCCTTTAGTGAATTATTATCAAAATCAAAATTTGCTGATTAACATAAAAATTGCAAAAGATAAAGTTTAAATAAGGAGGATTTTAATTTATGTTGATAAATATATCATTTTTTATTTTCAATGTGTGTCTTATTATTAATAAGCATCAAATTATTCATTATATTAGTCTACATTTTCTTTTCTATTCCCTCACCTAAATCACAGATAGAAGTGAATGTATCCTATTGCCTTATAATTTAATTTATTTTCATACAAGTATACCATACATAGTTATAATCTAGATCTACCCTAAATCTTATAAAACTAATACCCAGACCATAACAGTTAAATACTGGAAAATCAACCAATTAATATATTCATAATATTATGACAAAAATAAAATATTCTCTAACATTCATACTGCACAAGTATATCAATGAGATTTAAATTATTTAAGTATGATTCCAAATCATCCAGGCATTAGAAATGTTTCATGAATCAGCCTTATAGATCAGTCTAGTTTGATCTGTAAATGTTGCCAAAGTGGATGTTGGACCAATCCCACCTAAGTCACTTTGATACTCCCACCAAGCCCGTGAAGTCAGTGTTTCCGTAATATGAGATAGAATAGATAAGTACGTTAGATAGGTAGATAGATTGTATTTGCAAGCAGGTGAAGTAGGAGGAGGGAGGAGCAGTGAGGAGATGGGTGGTGACAGTATCAAAATAATTCAGTTCCCCAATCCTTTTACACAGCAGACACACCAATATAAATTTTAACTAACCTCAATCACTCCAATTACAATTGCAGCTGTCATTGCATAATTTTGGTATCTGCCAAAATCTTCAATTGCATCCACACAGCCTCTAGTATGCAAGCCGGTAAAGAGGTTTGAAACCAAGGAACAATTGTCCAAGTTTTCACAACAGGATCGTGGCATTTGGAACATAACGCTCACACCATAGTCCTGCGGTCCATCTGCACCACAGCATTTCAACTGCGTATTAAAAACTTAATGTCAGTAAAAGAACTACAATAAAAATTTATAAATTATTGTTTGTAAAATATTTGAATAAACCACCTGTTAAAAACTTTCAAATCAAGGATAATATAGTGACGAAACCATTTTTAACACTTTCATTAATAATAGAAATATCAGTTTTGTATTGAGGACACCTAAAAAATTACATTCGAGATGCTACACAAATGCAAAAATAAACTGTTTCACATGCCTATACCAAAATATATATTCTGAAACAGTGATGTTTAACATAATTAGTAAGGACATTATAGGAGACTCAATTCGAAAACATTAGTTTTCAAATGTTACTCATAGAAGTGAACAAGGAACACTTTATTAAAACTTACACATCACAAAAATTATACTTTCATTCCAAAATTTTAGGAACACAAGTAAATATAAATTACAAATTGTTAAAAAAACTCACCAATACTTGAATAATATCAATAATTCCTCTGTGTGAATCATAATCCTCAAAATATTTGCGCAAAGACTGTTTGTTTAGATCCTTAGAGTAGACAAATGCCAATACGACAACAACAATTTCAATAATAAGTATGATAATAAGAGACCAGGCATACTGTAAAATAAAAACATTTTCATTACTAAATATTTTCACTCCATTCCATAGATTTGAAGCATATTTAGACAAAAATTTGATTACACAAAATGGTGTGATGAGATTGTACTGTATAACAAATTGTGAACTGTCACAATACTTCAGAAGTAGTGTGACAGTTCACAAGTTGTTATACAGTACAATCTCATCATATTTACCTCAGAAGCACTAGCTTTATATTAGTTTTGCTAGAACTAAATGGCAATAAAAACAAAAGAAAACTTAAAATTGCCCTGATAAAATTATAGATATACAAAATAACAATCACTTACAACAAGGAGTGAACAGCGATGTTCTTTGCATGCTCCACAACATCCATCAAATGCAATCATGAATGTTATCCCTCCCACAATCATCAACAATATGGGAATTCCTTGAATATATCCATCCACACTATCTTTAACAGTCTGGACTTCCAGTTGAATCAACACTCCTAGAATCAGCAGCCCCAAGCCACATAACTGAAACAAATTAATTTATGTAAGTATAGATTGTGGATAACTAAGATGTGAAATTTAATGTATTGTGAAAGTACTGGCTTGCCTTTTTATGCCAATGAATTATTTGAAACTGAACAAGTGAAAAATGTGTATGTCTCCTGTCAAATTGGAAGGGTCATTGAGCATTAGGCACAGCACAGCAAAATAATTGCCGATCACTGGAAATGTCTTCCAAACTTTCTGATGAAGGGGGCGGTGCCTCCGAAAATTTAAAGGTAAAGTCACCTACTTTCTATCTCTCTTTCATTTCTTTATTAATTGTTTTAACATGTGACAATGTATTTTCCTGATATATATATATATACCAATATACAGATTTCTATGGATATAAAAGAAAACAACCCCAAAGGATATGAAATCAATAAGGATAGCAACAGGTGAATTAGGATTAACTGAATATTTAATATTCCGTTTTAAACGTGACCTAATTTAGTTAAGGAAATGCTACAGAGTTTATTTACCCGCCCAAAAAAGGCTAAATTTTGAAATTTCAGTTTTACAAATCTAAGCTGTCCCCTCATAAAATGGAATACAAATCGTTAACTCCACATGTTATTTGTTCTAAGCTAAAAATTATACTATAATATAGCATACATTTTAGTATGTGCAAAATTGAGGACGTTTATTTAAGAGAACATAAGGAAGCCTGTCAATTTTCAGAAGCAATAATAGGGCTGCAGAAGAAACGAATGCTAGTTTAGAAATAGCAGTATAAACGTATTTAAATCATAATGAATCGAACTGTTTCACATAAAGCTGAAGTAACAGAAATCGAGTGAACGTAGCTATAGTAACGATCGCCTTTCCGAGTTGATTTAATTCGGACTCGGACTTCAAGGAGACATATGATGGAACGCAATTCTACATTTATTCAAACGAAAGTCAAGACTTAAGAGCCGATTTTAACAACAGGAAATCCAATTACGTCCGGACACTAGTATAAACAATAACTCATTAAATAATTCAATAAACTGTGACACTCATTAATTTAAGTTTCAACAATTGAACCAATATGTCAGCAAAACACTTTTTTGTTCTTTATTTACGATTCGTACTGATTTTTGTACGTGTTCTAAGATAAAGTAATCAATTAAAGTTAACTTGGGCCAATTAAAAAATTAATTATAAATTTGAAGAAACATAAAATGTTCAGTATTCATTTAAATTAATCGAATAAATTGGATGTAATGAATCATTCAAAACTATACATTTAACATTTAAACGAAATAGTGTCTATTCAAGTTTATAATTGGTTTTAAATTTTTGTCCTTCGGTATGAATTTGATACCGTATCAAGTTTTTTACCTGAAGAAGTCTCAAATGAGAAACGAAACGTAGTACACTTCGATATGTAATAAAATTGAAATTGACAGAGGCTCTTTTATTGCTAATTGTGCCAACTGACTATTTTGTTTATTTGTAAATAACTAATTAACAAGTCGATTTGAATGTTAAAAATTACAGTGGCCAACAACAGCGTTATTTTGGAATAAAAATTAAACGGGAATATTTATTACTTTACTCTGTGTCATGTAGGTTTGATTACTTTTTGTCTAGTATTGACAATTTAAGACGTGTTAAAGCAGCTATGGCAGGGGCACTTGTTGCAACGCAAAATCAATATCAACAGCCAAAAATGACAAATTGTTTTTTTTTTCGAAAATCTGCACAAGGTCTGAGAAATTTTTATGTCCCCTTGATTGGCTTATATAGTATCACGGGGAAGAAACTAAAATTGTTAATTTGTATTCCATTGTCGTGTAACTTGACATGATTCAAATACAATAAACGAAAAGAGAACACTGTAATAATTAGTGTTGTAATTAAAAATCTTTGGTCCTTTCGCGGAAGCTGGATTCGTAAGTCACAATAATACTGTAATTAATTCTTTGGAAAGTGAAACATGATACGTAGAAATATGAAAGTGAAAGTATGTTGAGACGGAGCGAACGCAGTACGAAAATTACATCACGAAAGGGACACGCCCCAATATGCAACGAACGAACCCCAGGGGAACCAGCAATTATTACGCTGCCCAGTAAACGATTTGCTTCCTTTCTTTGTTGCGCAGTATCATTAAATTACTGCGCTGACGGCGTTTCAGCAAAGCAAACTGAAGCGTGTAAGCATTTACGGACGTTTCTGTAGACATTTGTCCGGAACCGATTACACAACACTGTGAATTGAAACAATGGAAAAACATTTTAGCGGCACAGAAGTCGTCGTGATGACTGTCGAAACAGGCAAAGGTCGCAGTCACTTGCATAGAGATGTGTCGTCGTGTGCACGATGAGATGCAACCAACTTGTTGATTGAAAGGAGCCCAGGGGATTTTATTAGTCACACGCAATTAAGGTTATGGCGCGTCGCTGGCAGCTGGTTTCGCGCACACTTGCTGCGCTTCGAACGCCACTACACGACGCGACGCGACGCTGCACTTACCGCACACAAGAGATTGAAGGTGAAGAGCAGGTATCGGGCACACGAAGACACGCACGACATGGTTGCGCTCTCGTCTCGACGTTCACTACAGGAGCGGCAGACGCCGAATGCGCGGCGGGCGCGTGCAAAGCTAGACTTCCGCGTAGGACGAACGACGTCCTGACTGGCTGCCGCCGCGTTACGTCACTTCCGCCGCATCGGCTTGGCCTTGAAAGAGACTTGCGCGTCCTTTGCGGTCAGGTCCTTAGCCAAAAAATCGGCACCACTTTCTCCTTCCATAGTATACGTACTCCTTAGCTGAAAGAAAAATCAAATAAGAAGCTTACGGAAACCTCGTTTCAAAAATTCTGCAACAAATGAAGCCGTCAGCTCCCAAACAGCACAAGTCCACGTATCAATGTTTTGATACAAACATTTTTCTTTTGTATATC
Organism: Eucriotettix oculatus; assembly: GCA_034510155.1. Classification (NCBI taxonomy): domain Eukaryota; kingdom Metazoa; phylum Arthropoda; class Insecta; order Orthoptera; family Tetrigidae; genus Eucriotettix; species Eucriotettix oculatus. The sequence goes on from CM067382.1 coordinate 46,412,376, forward strand.
TTTAAACCTACTGAAGGTATTACTTTGATTTTTTTCTATGAAACAGTTTGTCTCTTCCAAAATATTACATCAGAACAATGAACCTTTTCGGAGTAAAATAATAATAAACATGGTGTTTTTGCGCTGTTTTGGAAATCATTTGATTTTTTAAAAATATTACTTGTACTAACTTCTGTTTGATTGCAAAAATACACATGGGAAAACATTAATATTGGTGAAATCATATTCATTAATGAAAGAAAAATCAAATAACTAAAAGAAATCTTACGGAAACCTCGTTTCAAAAATTCTGCAACAACTGAAGCCGTGAACTCCCAAACAGCACAAGTCCACGTATCAATGTTTTGATATAAACAATTTTCTTTTGTATATCTTTAAACCTACTGAAGGTATTACTTTGATTTTTTTCTATGAAACTGTTTGTCTCTTCCAAAATATTACATCAGAACAATGAACCTTTTCAGAGTAAAATAATAATAAACATGGTGTTTTTGCGCTGTTTTGGAAATCATTTGATTTTTTAAAAAAATATTACTTGTACCAACTTCTGTTTAATTGCAAAAATATACATGGGAAAACATTAATATTGGTGAAATCATATTCATAAATGTTTTGGAAGCATATTTGAGTCTGAATCCCAGACTTCACTTTCAGAGTATTCGTAACATATGATGAGTAACAACTGTCGAGACAGTTTGGGATGGTATCTCGGGAATGGACGTGTCAGAAGGTCAATGAGATTAGACTGGTGAAGGGCAAGATAGTTCTTTTCATGGAATAGCACATGTTAGAAGCAGTAGCAGCGGGAGGTGGGCAGATATTAGCACAAGTATAAATTGTGATTGGAGGCGAAAGAATAGTAAGTAAAACATTGAGGCTTGTAATCGCAGGATATTTTGAAATTGAACTGAGTCTACCGATTTAAAAGGTGACAACATCGAAAACTAAACAGGAAAAGTAGTGGTGAATCTTATTTGTTTACTATTGGCGCGAGAAGTAAGTCCAGTAAATCCGGAATTTATTGGCCTTCATTAATTCAGTCAAGAATTGTGCAGGTTCTTTATGAATCACATCCCAGAACACGGTCAATCCAAATACGAGAAGTTACACGAAGCAGTAAGACCTAATCAATGATAAATATAGGAACATTTTTGCGAATTTCGGTAAATAAGTGAAAGTTATTTTACCATATTAACATTTTCTCAAGTGGTATAAATGGTTTTCCATAGCCGGAATGAAGTTTCGGAAAAGACCGCAATTCGTCCGCGGTGGGGGGAAAAATCGCTGTCATGTGAGATTTAAATTATTTAAACTAAAATACTATTACTTCAAGAAAATACCCACGCCGTTAAAAATTCCCAGAAAGCGAAACTTTTTCTTAACCTGGAACATGTGATTCAGAAGAGAAATACTTCGAGACACAAAGAGCTTTCTCTCGCAGATATTTCTCCCCAGATTGACTGCGAGGCTTACATTTAAAGATGTTCGCACATGCCGAGGCGACTTCATGGTTAGCTTTAGTCTGTATCATTTGTAAAGTCCTGTTTAGCCATTTACGTACACCGATTTGTTTTATAATTACCATGTATACAGACATTAAAAAACAACAATGAAATACACTAAACTGTCAAGACAAGGATAAAAACATTCAAATTAGAATAATACAAGTAACGATAAATATTAATTGCAGAAATGAGAAAACACATTAAATTGATCATTTATCGAATATTATAGAAATATATGTAAGGAAATACTTGATAAAATAAAATTATAAATCTAGAAATACAGTCTTGGACACTATGAAACCAGGGGAAATTTTCGATTTATTTCACAATTTGCCACTTACTATTGTTTATTTTTTCTTCAGTTTCCATTTGATCTTATACCGTCATACCCAGCACAAGACCGATAAAAATGTCAATCTCAAGGAAGAAATAATGACTGTATGTACTTGTCAAATCATATTCCTCATATCTTATCCGCAAGTTGTGTTTCTTACAGCCTATTTATGGGAACGATCAATAAACTTCTGTATTGGCTAAGACGCTATATTAAAATGAATAAAATGGTTGTTGTTTTTATTTCAATCCGCAGGGAAGAGTAATGTACACATGTGAATGGTTCTATCTATGACGTGTCTACTTTCACATTCCAGCAAGTTTCAGGGCGAGGAAGAGGTATAGGAACGCGATAAAATACTAAAACAGACCGGAACTTGACGTACTAAATCGGGAGAGAGATGTTAACACAGTAAAAACAAACACGTCGCGTCAAAGAAAGCAGGCGGCTTGCCGTTGGATTCGCGAGAAGAACAACAGACTTGATTGAGAGAGTTCAGCGACCGGAAACTCGCAGCCTACGCCGATCATTATGGTGTTACGAAGTCGTCAAGTAGCAATGTCTTCTTCGAGCAACAAATTGCAACCCACCTCCACGAGGCTCTTGCCCGCTTCTTAACTCACTCACGCATCAAATAAAGCAGGTGACCGGAAACGTGAGTCCGCTTTGTGGATACGCTGCAATTTCTTTTAGCAACACGTAGATTGGGTAAGACAAACGAAAGCCAAGAAACAGAAAGTTTATTTCAACGTATATAAATTAAGAATTGACGACCCTTATATCAGACACAAAAATATTGAACTTGAACTCTAGACTTTTCCACCATCCATGTTATGTAAACAGAACACTAAGCACTTCATGTTTTTAGGTTATTGCTCCTTTTAAAAAATATCAACCACTTCAGCTTATAATCTGTTTTACGAACCCGTAAACTTTTTCCAAGACACATGATTCAATTGTTGAAGTTTAATTACCTTTCCTTCTCTTCTTAAAAGTGTTATTTTTGTAACTCATCGCGTATTCATGTCCCCATAAGGATTCAGTAAAGGTCAGAGCAATTTTTATGTAAATCTCATAGTCAATGATTACCAACCTGCAATTTATCTACTTGGACTTTATCCCATCTTGGTTCTTGACTTAAAAATTTACCTTTCCTGCCTGATAATTCTACAGAGACTGAAGGTACCAGAATAAAGACAATGTTGATGATCTAGAAAATTCCAAAACCCACGTGTTCTTTTGCTATCAATAGATTGATACTATAAATTCTTAAGCGGCAAGGTTATCTTAGTCGTTTTCTCTGAATCTGTGTGCATTTTATTGAAACAAATTTCACTTTAAGTTTCTAATTCATTTAGATTTGAATTAAAAATTAAAACAGACCGAACAATAATTAATAAGTTAAAGAAATACCTAACTACGTTTCTTCCAAAAAAATTTGCACCTTATCAAGTAACAACCTAAATTGCAAAAATTTACAAAGAACTCGAGATGAAAATATTTCATGGTACATGGTGCTCTATCACTTTTTAAAAAATTAAATAATTTAAAAATCAATCTGGCCCTATAACTACATCCATTTTCAACAATTTTCGTATTTCCAAAATCAAGGTGTGACTGTTAAACATGTAATAACTATTTATCAATGACTCTTTCTCAGTTGGCATTTTATTACTTAACCTGTGTACTTTAATCCTGCTCGTTTAGTCTGTCCTACATAAAAGGCTTCAAAATCATTACAAGAAATTGTATGGTATGTGTCATTTGGAATGACAAGGGCTTCATTATTGTTGTCTATATTAATTTTGATTTTAGAAACGGACAAAAGTAAGTGCCTCAGTTATGAACTTTCTATGAACAGCAATGCCGTTCGGGTGTGATATTTGCTTTCCTATCCAAAGTTTGAACCGGATCTATTGGTGGTGGGTCCATCACGTGTTCGCCCTGGATTAGCAAGAATTGCACTTGAGAAGGTCAGTCGGCATTGAAGACCCTGACCCGGCTGTCGTAGCCTCCAGTCAGCCTTGATTCCACAACACAGAACTTCTACACCGTCTACTTACTTGCCCAAAGAAATGGCGGAATGTTATAATGTAGCTGCAGTTCTGTTAACCGAGTGGAGAATTGACAAACCATATTATCAAGTGCGTTTTACGCAATTCGTAGATAACCGCAGAAACCCGACATGATCCTGCAGATAATGAAATGATGATTACTTGATTCCTAAACCGCATTTTTCTAATGTTGCGCCTCTATTGTAACGAACACGTGAGGACAAAGCAGGATGATGTTGGAGCTTACGTCACAATCCGCTTCGACATGGCGGAATCTGTGTTAAACTACTGAGAAATTATTTGTGGATTAACACAACCAAAAACGTCGCGTGTCTTTAGCAAAATTTGAAAAGTCATAGAGCAGAAACATAAGATTACTTGATTATTAACAATTAGAATCAACGCTGAAAATAAGTCACCATAATTGACCTTTTGGATGGAACTCAACATTTTGGAAGGAGAAAATAAGGAAAGGGCTGACAAAAGAAAAATAGTGTATAGATATTAGAAAGTGAGAACACTTGTTGCAGGAAGACTTCACATTATCAACGACGCCGACGACCGCAGACATTGTAGGGACAATGCTTCCATATCCACCAATTGACATATATCTTAATGACATATCTACTTTCAAATTCTCTCTAAACTGTTCCGATTAAAACAACAATCTTTGGATTTATTTTTCAATATTTAATTCTAGTAATCATTTTTTATTACCGTATTGGGGTCATGGAATGTAGTATGGGAAACAGTGGAATAACAAAAGGTGTTGGATTGGAAAGGGATATTTTGAAAGAAGTTAAGGAATTCTGATACTTGGGCAGCATAATAACTAGAGATGGTAGAAGTATAATAGACATAAAGAGTAGGATAACACAGGCAAGGTAGGGATTTACTTAGGGCTAATATGAGTATGAATATGAGGAAATCCTTATTAAAAATCTTCGTACAGAGCGTGGCGTTATATGGGTGCGAAACTTGATACTATAGGAGAATGCTGAAAATCAGTTTGGTGGATATAATCACTAAAGAGGAAGTTTTAAGCAGAATAGGGGTAACAACGATCAATATGCAGGACGTTGACCAATATTAATAGGCCATGTGTTAAGGCATGATGGTCTTGTGAAATGAGCATAAAAGGGAAGTGTTTGGGGTAAGAACAGAATAAGGATGCCAAGGATGGAATACGCTAAGCAGGTCACGGAGGATGAAGTTATACGAAAATGAAAAGGCTTGTGTATCATGGAGGGTTGCATCAGACCCAGCTTAGGACTGAATATCACAACAACAACAGCATTGAGATAAAGTAATATTACCGTTATACAATCTTTTATGTAAATTAAGAATATCATGTTTAGCCATTTTATTCTCTAAGATGTACTAATAATAATTCATTCCTCTTTCCTGAAAAACTTTTTTCCCAATAATATTCCACATTCAACTTGCGAACAGTTATTATTCTCAATTTTGAACAAATCCATTAGTTAAATAATTAAAAAACGAAAATAGGTTTTCGCTTATGATAATTCAAACTAGTTTCAAATAATTTCAGCGTGCGGACGAGAAGTCATTCACTTTACTTCTTTTTATTACAGCATGCCCGTTGAGTAATTCCATTCTTCCTGGAAATGAGACGACGGAAAAATCTTTTTGCTTTATTTTTAAAACGTGCAGGGTTGGAACAGCCTCATTCACGTTTTATGAACCCGCTGAAGTGGAAGTGCTAATGAAATGCGAAAATCGATACGGTCTACTGCCGAAAGGTATGTTTTTATTTTATTTAAGGACGTTAATAAAGTTATTTTGAAAACAATAAAAGAATACGGCAGCGGAAATTAAGAGCTACTTCGCATTGTTTATGGAATTTTAAGCTCATTATATAGCGGAACAGCTATTCTAAAAGTTACAGGGCAGATAAAATGTAGAATGTATAGTGTAGAAAAACGTTCAGGCTTATATTCAGTTTTTTAATTATTTATTTATATACAGAATAACTTACACTCAGCTCCTGTATATTTCACGGAATTCGAAACAACGCAAATTTAGAAAAGAATTATCCGGTGGACGTACATGTTTTATGCTTAAATTTGTCATGCTGTCTCCAAATTTACAGACAACGTATTGGAAACGGTTGGTGCGTTTTGAAAGTCTCGTAAGGTCATGAATGGTGAACTTGTGCCAATTTCGTCCGTGAGTCACAAACGAGCACTTAAAAGAGTACGAGCGAAGCTGGAGAATGGATTCAATAGAAGCCTCACGGAGTGAGACTAATAAGAGATAAAAGAAATAGCTAGCTGCTGACTCAAGTTGCGTCAAAGGAGAAAACTCACGTCATCGTTGTGAGACCTGAAAGACTCCAGACTCCCTTCCATGGCATCATTGTTAATTTTAGCAATCGTAGCCGAGGTCGAGGACGTGAGTGGCACGTCGGATATTTTATAACTGGTCTCGCCATTCCTGTTGTTCTCTCGTCTCTCTTACACACTACATTTTGACTTGGGCATTTGATTTACATCCATATTTTTAACCACTGTTCCTTACACAACCCTTCTCTCTTCTATGGAAGGTTGCTTAACTTACTTGTATCATAATTAACGCCCAATTATCTCCAATTTGGATAAAGAATAAACCACCCTTACAATATTCAATAAATTGTTAGACTGAACACTATTATTTTCCCTGTGTTGTTATGTAATCAGCATGTCTGCTTCACAGAAAATCATTTTTCGAAGGGTTAACTCCCATTCATTTTTTGTTCTTTAAAATTGAATTAAATACTTTAATACTCCAAAATGTTTTATTTTGTTAATGTAATTACTTTAAATAAAATTCATAAAAATGTTCGTCATAGCAGGCTTTCTCATATAAACAGAAATGTATACACAAATCCTACGCGGAACTTGCAGTACGAGGAAATCGGAAAAGATTACGAACAGGGTAATTATCTTTTTCTCAACTTAGTCTGGAAACTTGGTACTGAACTTACCGTTCGGCCCAGCCGGCCTTCCTTGTTGAACAGTGAGCACCTTACTCATTTAGTTTTCTTCTTTGCGCCACGGACAAGAGCACGCATTCCGCTCGTTATTAATATGTTCATAACCAGTTACAGCATCCAACATTTGTTTTCATAATTTTTAATTCCCACTGCTTATTGTTCACTCCTTAATATCCTGAACTTCTCCTCTTAATTCCCAAAAATCAATTTTCCTCGGTTTTCAACACACTCCATCTTTTGTTGCCGAGGACCCGATCATCACCAGACAAAATTAATTATTTTTCGTCTGTTGAAAGAGCCATTCGCCCTACTCCACCAATGTTTTGGGGAATACACCTCGTCAGCTCACGGTTCGATGTCCCCGAGTCTCAAATACTTTAGAAAAACCTAAGCCGGCGCTAACTTGTCTAGGTTTTGTTAACCTGTCTGTAACCTTGTGAAGCCACCTGCAATTTATTGTGCATCGCCAAATTCCTTACGTAGTTGTGTTTACAAACTGCAACTGTTTCGATGCTTTCAACGTTGTATTCCACACTATAGTATTTATAATTAGTTTTGATTGTAAAGTACAGTTCTTTCCGAAGTTTACTTTCGTCTATTTACCGTTTTATTAGCAGGATAATGACCCGGAATACTGATACTGAAACTACTTCTTCTGCAAGATTCCCCAAGCAGAGAGTTTGGAGGTTTTTTCGTAGCTATAGACGGATTGCACAAGTAGAATTTTATTTTTTGATCTAAGCTCTGGACCATCTTCTCTTCTTAAATATTTGTATTACCACATTAATACCGTTGTTAGCAATAGTTGATTTCAACTGGTTAGAACCCGAACTATGAAATAAATATACGCTTTTAAAGCAAGTTTCTCCTTGTAAGAGTCTCAGTTGTTGTCTTGAAATAAAAATAGAAATAAAAATTTAGCAAGACGACTAAAATAATTCGCGATTGGACCCCGACTCTTCTCTTTTGTCAATGAAATCATTGCTGAATTTTATACAGGTAAAATCGTCATCCCTAAGGAGACTCCTGTTAACTTTCACAAGCACTTACTTGTACACTTATCTTATCCCGTATGAAACCAGCAAAGCAGAAAGGTCATTGTGTGCTTACGTGTGTGTATGGGAGGAGTCGAGGCAGACAGATGTATACAAGTTGCAAGTGGAGAAAGTTATGTATCTCGTGGCAAGGTGAACCAGCTGTGGTTTATACGTTTCTTAGGAGAAGGGGCCCCTCAATCTGATATCGGATTGCTTGCTGTCTACTCAAGAACTCTTACATTCTACCTGCACACGTAAGCCTGGACAGGGCTGAATACAACTTTAAAGACGACAAACATTAACATTGTTATCACGGAATGTGAGGACCAGATATAAAAGAAAATATTTAATTACTTCATACTAAAGATGGTTATTCGAAAGTTGTGAGAATAATCGTCTGGTAAGAATTCTTATATATGCTTCAATGAAAGGATAATGCGTAAAAATTGGAATCTATACTAGTCAAAAGTTACGAAACTATAGATGCATAGCACTCGGTCACTATTTTGAATATATACCTTAATAAAATCCAGTATGATGTAATAAATATGCAATCATTTGATTCATTTTATAAAATTAAATTTAAACTATTTTATAAATCACTATCTTCACACGTAGGTCTACAGAAGTAAAAGTCCTCAAAACGGAGATGATGTGTAAAAATAAGCAAACGTCTGTAGAATTTCATAAATAACATAAGGATTAAGATGCCGTCAGATTTTTCAAAACGATGTGATTCATTATTTTAGAAAACTGGTAGCATAAAGAAATTTAGTAATTAATTCGAACAACGTGAATCAAGATTCCGCCTAGATTGAAAATTTCTAAAATTAAAGATAACGATATAAAGTAATAATTTTCGAACTATGTACGAACCTACAAACTTTTTTACTAAAAGAATCGACACCCGTCAAGAAAGAATTTTTTTAAGTAGATCGTAACTCCATCTGAGTGGAGTATAATCGCAAGAATTTGAAAAAAAAATAGATTTCTGAAAATATGTATTTCGAAACAAAGGATCAGAGAAGGAAGTTAATTGGATTAAATTCATTTAAATCCATGAATCACTTGATACTGGAGATCTAGCATTAAGAAAATTGATAGAATTTCCGACGAAGAAAACGAATCGTCAAACAAGTTGAATTTCCTGTCCCCAGAGACGAAAATAATAAATTTTAAAGTAACGAAATCAACATTAATTGCAGTGCTACGTTTGTCATCAACTGAAGTTATGAAGTGACAAGGTCGCGAAGCAAAATTATATTTAATTAAAATAGATTTAATGTTAATCAGAATAATCAAAATTCATATTCTTCTTCATGCCTGTTTATAATTTGGGATTCAAGTATGTAATCGACATGACGTGGAATTACTTTGAGATTTCATAGTTTATAAACCCATATATACGTGTATATGCTTATATTCATTTCAAGATACGGGAAGAAAATGTTTGTAAATGTATAAAAAAAATTAAAGAATCAAAACATAAGGAAATGGTTAAATTATTGTATTTAACTATTAACATAAAGGATTGACTCTTGAATTTATATAAAGAACACTCGAAAACAATTCTATCTATTAAATAGGCAAGTATTTTATACGACGATATGAAGGTGTAACTTGTCTTGTTTCTGGCTTAAATTGCTATTAAACCAGCATATAAACATATCAGAGGTCTTGTGGCACCAAATAAATGCAGGATTGTGTTTTTAAAAAAATTTCCCACTAAGACGTAGCACATATATCAAAGAATTTGGAGACTTGAAGTAATGAGGCTCCATTTTAAATATATGGCTTTTCTTATATGTATGAAAATTACGCAGTAGGGTCCAGGTGAAGGTCAAGACGCTGAACTAACAATAACTTCCTCGTCTATGATGGATATTTGTTGTTCTTTGTCGCGTTGGGAAGGAACGTATCAGGGAGACTGCGACACAAAATGTTGACACGTCTGTTGGCTGGGTTGCTAGCCCGAGAGGAATTCTTATCTAAATTCACTAGTGCGTTTTATTCATGTCTATTCTTACATACACTACATCAAGCTTAATGAAATCGTTAAAGTGTCCTTTCCAAGCAATGAAGTTTTGACTCGCGTAGTGCGTTAATATGGCACAGCTTATAAATTTCATGACGTCCTTTTGGAAATACCGTGTTAATGTATAATGGACTCTCAGTAATCTGCTTATAAAAAACATGTAATAGAAGATATGGCATACCGTATTTTAAATTTAACAGTTCACCTAGTCGTTTCCGTTTATTAGAAAGAGCACGTATTATCTACGTTTCAAGAGTAATTTAAAAGGAATTATGGATAAAGGTATAAAAACTCTTGAATATAAAAAGTATTAATTATGTGTAATATTAACCACCAATTTAAAAGGTCTTTCTGAAGAACAGGAAATTTACGTACCGTCAATTTAAATGGCGTTAACTATACAACATCAAACATCAGTACGCGATACTTAAAGTATGAATTATGGTTCACTGTATAGAACAAATGAAAAAAATACTAAATTCACCAATATTAACAGAAAAAATGTTAATTACGTATAATAATGTTAATTCTCTGAATTTCTCACTTCAAAATATTCTTTCAGCTTTGCAATTATAAATACAAACATAAACTAATATCAACAATTCTCACTTGAGCTGTTACGACTTTATATCTATTAAATTGCAATGATAAATAAATCTTACCTATGGATTTTAATCCTGAAGATTATGGAAAATCTGCTTCCGTGAATATAATTCACATTTAAGAGCAATTCAAAATAAAACCTAAATATGCATAATGACGTATTTTTTTTTAAAAAAAACTAATATATTGTTCAACATTCCTGTGCCCGTATTTCGCAGAATATGACTTATCAAAAAGACGCAATATTGCGCGGAATCATATGTGGCATATTTCCCAGTAATCTGTGTCTCTCGATGCTTGTCGACGTCACAAACTTCCTCACTTCAACACATCCGCGGGATGAATTGCAACGAAACGTGGTACACGTATTCTTAAAAACAGGAAAAACAACATGGTGATAAACCTTTGACACATATTTTTATAATTATATATTTAAACATATGCGGGAGGTTTTTCTCCCCGCTTTTTTCCTGTGGCTTTTAAGAACACGTTTACCAAGTTTCGTTGTAATTTATCGACACGGTTAAATGTACATTAAGAATACAGAAGCATACTTACAAACATAAATCCTTTTTTATTATGTAGATACATAACGAGAGGCTTTCTCCACTCGAATTTACTCTTACAAAAAATATATTCATTAGTTTCAGTAATCGTTTTATTAGTTATGTAAAATTAAATTGAAAATAAATCAAATTATAAATCTCACGATTTAACAGAAAGACCCAGAAGTGTAAGCCTTTAAACGGACTCCGAGGGAACGCGATTAACATCTGTAATCAGAATGCTGAAACCTTTTAATAGATCAATGACCAAACATTGTGCAATTATGACGTAGGCAAGGAAAGAAAACGTGGAAAAGTGTGAAGTTAGAAAATAAAGGAGAACTAATCAGCGCACTGAATATTAAATTGGTCGAAGGTAAACGGAATGCTAAGGAATAGAAAATAAAATACTTTTATTTTCCAACAATGTTTATTTTCCGAGAAGAGTTTCTTACGTACAAGACATCGCACAGCAGCCGCTATCAGATTTTTTTTCTGAACTCTATACAAATTTAAAACCGCTCCGTAGTGAACATGATAGGGTATTTTAATTATTTTATTTCTTGCAAAACAACTACTTATTTATCACAATTTAATTTAAAACTTATTTGAGTTAATAAGCGCGTGGATTGTTACCGCCGCCTTCTAAGTCGTATAAACTATTGTAATGTTTTCCCAGAACTAGCTCGTTACGTGTATAAGTCGTCTCTCTTGTCAACGACTGTCGCATATTTGAAGAATTATTTAATATCCATATAAATGTTTTAACTTGTTGACCTCCAATATTACTTAGGTACATAATACGATTGCCAAAAATTTAATTCAATATTTGGCAAATTGCAATCCTTCTAGCGTCACGTGATCACCAAACTAAAGTAAATATTGTTATTCCCGGATTGAACTCAACACATTCGCTTTTCTTAATCCATCTGTAATTATAATGATAACGTAAGTACTTTCAATTAAATTCAATACATGTATTACGCAATTTAAGGAGACATTTACACATTTTTCCTGCCTCTCGCAGCCAGCGATATTCCCCCGAACTCTCTCTCTTTCTCTGCCCCCAACGATTAGCATATCACATCCCTTCTTATCTTCAATAAACCAAATAAACATTTCCAACGAACCCTAAAGTCCCCGTTACACAAGGAAAACTAAATTCTACTTTACAAATCGTGATGAGTTTGTTTGTGTGAGGAATAATAGCATAAATACTTTTAAAGTTTTGTTGCGACGTTCAGTGCCTTTAGCCGACATTTAACTGAGACAAAGTTTAAGCTCTTATCACGTTCAAGGACAGAATGGCCGAATTGTTTCCCGGGAATAGATCAAGTCTATTTTTAAACCGTAGCTAGCTAGAGTCCAACACGGAGCAGTAGAAAGAAAAAGGAAACGCCATTGCAATTTAACTACCTGGATGTCTGCATCACGAGACTCTCAGCCTTTTTTATGGACTCGTACGGGAATTATTTTTCGTGTTGTTCCCGTGAAACGTAGCCGATATGATTCAAAAGTGAAAACCTGGTAATCGAAGTACTAATATGTATAAGTACATTAATTACTAAATAATTTCGAGGTATATTTGAGTAGGCTAAAAATTCCCTCGATATTTGTTGATTAATTCTTATTTTCCAATGGCATGGGCCCGAAGTAATACTGTTCTTTACGTGATAATTTAATTAAAATACTTTTAATAAAAATACACGTTAACTGAAAAGTTGTATAATATAATTAATTTTCCAATATCTTCGTTTAATAGCTTAAAATATAAATTTAATTAAAATACTTTTAATAAAAATACACGTTAACTGAAAAGTTGTATAATATAATTAATTTTCCAATATCTTCGTTTAATAGCTTAAAATATAAATTTAATTAAAATACTTTTTATAAAAATACACGTTAACTGAAAAGTTGTATAATATAATTAATTTTCCAATATCTTCGTTTAATAGCTTAAAATATAAATTTAATTAAAATACTTTTAATAAAAATACACGTTAACTGAAAAGTTGTATAATATAATTAATTTTCCAATATCTTCGTTTAATAGCTTAAAATATAAATTTAATTAAAATACTTTTTATAAAAATACACGTTAACTGAAAAGTTGTATAATATAATTAATTTTCCAATATCTTCGTTTAATAGCTTAAAATATAAATTATTTTATAGGAACAAGTAAGGTCTCTGAATAACAAATACATAAGAAGAATTAACGACCCGTATAGCAGACTTATATAGAATTTTTTAAAAATATTTTTGAACATAAAGAAGACATTTCGACCATCCAGTGTGGTCCTTGTCAATAAACTAAATCAGCTAAAGATATAACACAAACAGCGTAGCCAAAAGGTAAAAATCAGCCTTCTGATAAATTAATAAAATAGCCGACTTATGAGAAGCATTTCAATAAAATAAAAATTAGCCCTATGGATTGTTCATTTACTTGGAACTACTCTGAAATTATAATAGGAGGGGTTTTAATATTTTAAATAAATAATTATAAAGAATGAAAAATCCATTTACAAAAGTAAATGGTTACACATAAAGTTATTACCGTTTTCAGCTTGGCCTGGAAACCACCGCTCGTCCATAGATGGCTCAACCAAACTTCCTTCTTGACCAACAAGCACCTTCTTCGTTTAGTTTTCTTCTTTGCCACCACGGAGAAGAACAAGCATTCCGCCCGTTATCCAAATATTCACACCCAAAAGCAATCTCTTACGCTCCAACTTATTATTATTTAATGCCCACTGCTTACTCTCAATGTCCACTCTTAATGATCACTGCGTAATCCTGAAAATCAAAATTTCCTCGGGTTTTAACACCTTGTTCCCACTCTATTATTTTATTTCCTCCAATCAATAGTAAATCTTCCGTCTTTGAAGAGCCATTTACCCCACTCCAGCAATGTTTTAGGGGAAAACACCATGTCTCGCCAGATTCCAGGTTTCCCGGAATCTCAATAAGTTCAGAAAACCCTAGGCGGCACCAACTTGTCTAGGTTTTATTACCCTGTCTGTAACCTTCTTCAACTTCTCTGCCTTGGATATCTTACCCGCATTTCGTTGTGTTTTAATGATTACCATTATAACTGTAAGTGCACAAATGTAAAAAAAGGATCCGTATCAATAATTAAGGTACGTGCTTTTCATACATATTGCTGCTGAAGAGGTTCTAAGACAAAGGGACATTACGTTGTGATAATTTTTATTTCATTTAAATATGCTAATATCCATTTGTGATTTAGCCAAAGTTAGATTAATATATTTATTAAACAAATTAGTAAACACATGTCATATCTAAGATAAAATGTTCGGGTTGAATCAACCGCGAAAAAGTTTAATAAAGCGTATAAATTTTATTAAACAGCTATGGAGATTTTATTGATCATTATTAACGTGTAAATGGATTACAATTATTCCAAGATTGTTTTGGGATGACTCCCTGTAACAGTCCAGAACTTATTCCTCAGAGATAAGATACTGTTCCAGGTCTGGCAAATTACTACTCAATGTCCTTTGTTTCAGGGTATTGCAGTTCGCGTGAGGAACATACAAGGTCAAACATGCCTGACCATGTTAATTGTTGACAAGAATGAATTGAGGTCACGTTACGTCAGCGGATCCCACGCACGAGGTTTTTGTGTTGTTTCATTACGTCCTGCCGGTTTATGTATGCATTTTTGACATGCTGTCAACAGTTTAGGGTATGGTACTCCGAAGCTGAGGAATGACAAGCCAATCAGCTGCTGGAAGGTTTCCTCTTAATTACATAGTCTATTTTTGTGATTTTGGCACAATATTCCTTAAGTTTCCAAATTTATTATTATCCTTAATAAAATAATAATGCTCTTTTCTCACAGTCTTCGTATGCTAACACAAACTATACTGCATTACGAAGTTAAATAAATGAGCAAATGAAGTCCAAATAATTTGGATTTGATATAATTATAGAGAATTATGCAACTTTTCGACACTACTTTGGTATCTCATTAGGTACTACATTCATAAAAAACAAAAGACCTAAAAATCTTCAAAAATCTCCATGATCTTGTTGAACCAACTAGAAATTCCGGCAATTAAAATTATATATTGATAGTAATTTCAATGCTTAAAAATCTCGGGTATTTGTATGCATCTTTCTGTGGGATATATCTATAGAAATTATACATGGATATTCACTGGAAAAGGTGTAAATGGGATCTGATGGACACGAGCGACACCTCTAGACACTTTAAAATAATGTTGGCAAAGTTTACGGCTCACTGCTCTTTTAAAGGCGCCAGAAACCAGTAAGAGAAATTTGTGGTTCAAATAAACAGTTTACTGCAGTAGAAAGAGAAATTATAAACTTTCATTTGACTACAACACCCTTCCTGCAGACACATAGGAGGTAAGTAAGAGTGTTAATAAAAATGTATAACGTGAAAGTGATGCCAAATACACAATATTACTTTCAAATTTACTTATTACTTTGTACTGTGACCACTGCAGATTGTAAATTATCAATTTAAATAAACAAAAAAAACGAGACCTCAGTTGTGTGAACAACCGCTGGTTTAGAGAACGAAGTCGTTGTACTGACAGTTGAGAAAACGAGAATAGTGTAACAAATCTAGTCGTTACAATAAATTCAGAACAATTTATGCTGCTCCTAAATTTATAAATAACGATTCTGGTTCTCGGTTTTACATCTAGTTCGGTACCAGGAAACAAAACAACGCTTTTTTCATTCATATTGAATTAGAACCTTTTTCATTGCCACTTGGGTCAGAAATGTGAAGTTTCCACAAGGATCTATTCTGTACCCATTACTCTTTTTAATACATACAAATGATTTACCAAAAATGATTAATCATTTTTATGAAGTGATACATTTAGCAGATGAAACTAAAGAATAAATCCTGTTACTGTATTTATATTCAGATAATGGCCTATCAAAACAAAACTTATTCTAATATATTTAAAACAAAAATTTCACAGAATTCTATCGTCAAATAACTATCAAATTTTAAAGTTAAATTTTGAGAAATGTAAAATGCAAATTAATTCACTCGAAAATTAAATAAAATTAGAATGGCATGAAAGTTCGTTGATCTTATAATATTATAAATAATGTTTGGGCATGTGTCAAAAATTTAGTCTAATTTTTATGGTATAACTAGGTAGGTTCCCGGCGTTGTCCGGTAATTCTTTTAAATTAGCCCGCTGCACTATTTAATTCAGAAGTAATCTCTTCGTCAAGGTGTGGTTAAACTATTAGATGGATCGACAATTTTTTTATTTAACATTTCACGTCTCCTATCATAGAAATCGCTCAAATGAACTCTGAAAACACTATTTTTTTATGTTATATATATATATATATATAATGCCGCCGAATGAATGTATGTATAAATCGTAATTCAAACAGTGCTCCTTTCTCTTTTGCACACTTCTTTTGTTCAATATCTAATTAATCGATAAATAATATAATTGGTGTGCACGCGAATACAATACACGGAATACATCAGAACTCAACAATCCAAAATGTCTAAACAATGCCAAGCTACGACGCAATGAAGTGGCACATGTACAGATTATTCAATCAGGCTTAAAGTTGGGATTTTTTTTTCTTATATGAGAAAGAGTTCAATATGTGGATTAATAGAAGGAAAACAAAGGTAATGGAGTGTAGTATGGGAAACAGACGATTAACAAAGGGTTTTATATTGGGAAGGGATATTTTGTCCGAAGTTAAGGAATTCTGCTACTTGGGAAGCGTAATAACTACGGATTGTAGAAGTAAGTGTACAAAAAGTGTAGGATAGCACAGGCAAAAAAGGCTTTCGTGAAAAAGAGGGATTTACTTACAGGTAATATAAGTGTGAATATTAGGAAATCGTTGCTAAAAATGTTTGTATGGAGCGTGGTGTTTTATGGGTGCGAAACGTGGACGATAGGAGTTGGGGAAAGGAAAAGAATAGAAGCCTTTGAAATGTGGTGCTATAGGCGAATGCTGAAAATCAGATGGGTGGATAGAATCACAAACGTTGACTAAGAGAAGGGATAGATTGATAGGCCACGTTTTAAGACACGAGGGTCTTGTAAAATTATCATTAGAGGGAAGTGTGTGGGGTGCTAAATAGATTAGGGGAGGATGTGTGGTGAGCTAGTTATAAGGAAATGAAAAGCCTTGCGAAAGATAGGTTAGCATGGAGGGTTGTATCAAACCAGTTTTAGGGCTGAATACCACAACAAAAACATATGAGTAATCCAAGAGGTCAACTATAGCTAACAACCATCCAGGTAACCTCATAAATACAACAAAAAAAATCATAAAGATCAGTCAAGCCGTTTAGGAGAAGAATTCCGTACACACGCACAACGGAATTTTATAAATAAAGGGAATTATTGGCCTTTCTGTAAATCGGGTGAAGTTTTGTGAAATTGAATACCAGCTCCTCGATAGGGTCAGAGGAACATGACATAATATTAATGAATTCAGACGATACTAAACTGAGAAAACAAAATTTGTAGACTGTAAGTGGAGTGGGGAAATGAACTATCAACTCGAACGAGTTAAAGGAAATAATAAATTTATACGTTTGAGACGCAAGTCGTACATATTTTAAATGGTTCAGTACCGTGTGTCGGTTTCACTTAACTACAATTCTCCGTTTCGTGGGAAAGTGGAACGTGCTAAATTATTTCTGTGGCGTTATTGATCAAGTGAGGCCGGATATAGATTCTGTGCGTAATGGACGTTACAATACAGGCTGCCAATAGCGGTTGGACAAAGAAACGCTGAAGAATGAAAGACAAAAAGGGAGAGTACAAAGCGCCATTCCATTGACAGTAAAGAATATCGTTCAAAGGGTAGTAAATTAGTGGAATACTCTCTGAATACGTCTTGAAAATTACGAAAAAACGTGGCTTCATTGAAACCAAGAAATATAAAACGGATACTGATGTGCATTAGCAAGAGACAGCATCCGCGTTGAGTGTTGAGCAATTGTGATGCCATCAGCTTTCAACGCGCTGGTAAAGACGTTTCTGAAATTGACGACAGGCTTCAAGCAGCAACAGGATGAAACTGTCAGCAGACCACTATATCTACATTTGACAAAGCACAAATTGTAAATAAAATATATATTATTTTTGTTGTTTCAACCTTCGAAATGTCAACGTTTCCTTCTCTTTTTTTTCTATTCAGAGAAAATAATTATATAGAAAGTGTTTCTAAGATATCTATATATTTTTAGCCAGCCTCTGCTTCCCTTTTCTTTGGTTCTCGCCTAAAATAATTGGACTGGGACAATAACAAAGACCAAGAGTCATTTGCATGAAAGCCGAGTCTGGCCCCTCCGAAGAAAAGCTTTTCGACGAGAAAAAGAGGAAGCAGGTAATTGAAAGTGCATGTTTCAGCTGAAACCAAAAAAGAAATACTAACAAGTACGTTGGTACTTGGTGAATTCCAATAACATCTCAACGAAGAATTTACCGAGTTCATGAAACTCAAAACAGAATACATTTTTAAGTACGAAAAAGAATTATACGGCTAGCCTGTACGGTTATTATTGTATAATAAGCATATATGGATCTATAAAAAAAAACAGATTCCTCTCTGATTGGATTATATGTACAGAACGTATGAATATACACAAGACTAACTGTCATTCTTTAAGCAGAGGAAATTGACATTTGCCAGTTTATTGATTATGGTGAAAACTGGAGGCAAAATTTTTATTTCTCAAATAGGGACTAATTGCAAAAATAATAGGTTTGCTTTAATAAAGTTGAGTAAAGTGGCGTTAGAAGTTGCACAGAGAAGTTTGTGACGCCATTTATTATCATGATATAAGTTAAACTTTATTAGTAATAAGATAAAACTTTATAAATCTAATGGATCGATTTTTCTCTAAATTAATAAAACATCCAAATCAGTAAGAATTAATTTTAATAAAATCGATTATTTAACATGTTAATAAAAATAGGATGACTGAACATTTTCAATATAAATCTAAAAATTCAAAGAAAACCAGATTTTACAAACGATATTTATAATACAATTATATTATTAATAATAAGAACAGAACAGTACTTATTCATGAAATTTAATAGAGAATATTTCTAATTGTGCTCATTGCTCAAACAGTGCAGTCAAAATGGCTGTTACATATGCGAAGCAAATGAGTTTTCTATGTTAGATGACAAAAATAATGTACAATAATAAGGAATCATAGTATCATTAAATAAATAATGCCCCCCATATTTTTTCATTCATTTGTATTATAAATATAATGTTTGTAAAATCTGGTTTTCTTTGAATCTTTAGATTTATAAATATTTACATTTACACCTTGAAGTGGTTCCATAGAAACGAACGATACTTCGTGAAATTTTTATTAATATCTTCTTATTTCATTATAAATTATTTAGTCGTTGTATTCAATTATTTTAATTTTGTCTCCTTATTAATATTTTTGTTCTCGTTTGCATTAAAGTTTTCTTTTTGTGAGTATTCTAAATATTTCCAGAGAACAGTGCCCAGTGAAATTGAATAAATATGTCTTATCAAAGAAGAACTACACATTCCCATGTAAATTACGAAAATACATAACTCATTCCCTGTTACAATTTTTTACGTTAAATTAGGGAAGTTCATAGAGTCAGTAGGTATTAACCAGTAAAAATTACTTCAGAGATGAATTAAAAATATAAAAACCGTCAATGTTTTGACTTTGGGAGATTTTGACAACCTTAGCAACTCATGTGGGCAAATTATTTTAAGCAGAAACGTATCGTTCATGACGAAAAACCTCTGTTCTGGAGATGAAAATTTGAAATGCATGGGTCGAGTGTAATTGAACTTACGGAGATGAAATTTGCAATGATAAATATTTAAAGTATAGAATTGCTAAAGAGGAAAGTTATCCCCCAAACTTAATACGTCACGATTAAGCCCCTCCCAACTTTGTAATTGATTTATAGCTTTTATCATTGACACTTTTGTAATATAGTGAAAGTTTTCCCTTCTCTTTATATAGATTTTTAAAATCCATTAATTAAAATGTTGTAATTAAGTAGCAGTTTTCCCTTTCTTTCGCAGCACCAATCAGAGGGTGAGGGATAACTTTATTTCATTTAAGGTGAAGTAGTATTATATAGACTCTAATAAGTGTACTTAAGAATAAATGCACTTCTCTCAAAAACAATAAGACGTATGTGTAACAACAGCCTGATAATTTTAATCCAACTTTGTTAACATTTTATGATTTTGCATTCTCGAAACACACATTTTCGTAAACACCAACGATGCAAGACTCTGAAGCCAGCCAGATCAAAGACCCTACGCCAATTTTTCTGCTTCATAACTTCCAATCCGTGACCGTGACTGTCATGTCACAATTCCAATATTCGCTTTTAACTTGCATGGAGGATGGTCAATGCAGTGTCTAGACCAAAATATTTAAAAAAAATCTATTTTATGTGAAATATGTTTGATTTATTAAGTAAATGTCATACCAAGTCAGCCAGGAAACGTTTAATTAATTAGTTACTTTTCTTATTAGATAACAAAGCACAACAACTTCTTCGGGTGATACAGTTTAAAAGTACGAAAAGAACTGAAGGAAAAATGAATACTGGATTAATAAAATTTAAGCCCTTGTTACCGCGAAGATTTTCAATTCGTCTACTCCTAAAACGATGTGGGACAGATCCAGTCAGCAATATAGTTTTCCGGTGTGCATTGTTGCTCTCCTCTGGGAAAATGACGTTGGTTGGCCTTCGCAGTTAACGCTAGGCAGCGTCATCACTGTGGCTGAGATGACTCACCGAGTTAATCAGATCCTTACGTCTGCTTGTCCAAAAATCTACAACCGTTGTTACATTGTATCACTCTTAGTTTAAAATGGTTCGTCGGTTCGGGATTTGAGACTGCAAGAGGAAATTATGTCTACGCATTGCAAGTGCTTATTGACAGCACAAGTCAACATCCTGCAACAATTTCTGATGAAAAATTTTCTCATTTCCACAAGGATTTTTAAAATACAAATTAAACCCCAGCTCAGAAATGTATAGTTTCTCCTCAAACATCCAGCACAATCGATACAATGAGTTTAAAATTATGTGAGGTTGAAAAGGAAATATTTACAGATCTGCTTTGTGGTTGCATACCCATTATGATTTTACGCAATCGATATTGATGGGCAGGTTGTGTTGTATATCAAAGAATTTCTCAAAGCAAACGATGAGAACAGTCCTATTATATCCACTGGATATTACTAATAAAATGTTATATACTTTCCTTTTTCTGTTCTTTTGTATTTAATGAAGGCATTTTCTAATTGCATGACTGTTTCATTTTACATAAGATTTTTTTTGAAGTGGTATCCCTATAAATTTTATATTTTAGCTCTTAAAGAATGCAATCGAAATGACAACTACTTCAGAAGCGCCAAACGGTTTATCAACATAAAATAATCCTTTTGCCTGTATCTTCATGTTTCGTTCTTATGGTAAAAATACTATCCGAGACTGTCGACGTTTCAGGAAGTACTATTTTTATTTGTATTTCACAATAAATCAGTCGTATAGACTTCGATGAAACTTTATATTGCGGTAGCCGACTGCCTACGGCGGCGAAACCGCCCGAACTACAGTACAAAAGAAAAAGCCTTAAATACGTCTTCACTGATAGATTCCTCTCATCTTAAATATATGGAACTGACTGACGAAATAGGCCTGGGATTTTTACTTTTAAAAATGAAAGAAAATCCAGTTGACTTTATTTAAGGGGAGTCGGTAGACTCCATATCACTAACGTTAAAATAGAGATTTTTAGATACCCTTTTCTCTGAAATCATTAAAGGAACACCACTGAAATTTTTATAGTTTATTTTTAAGTGGAATTAATTATTTCTTGCAGTTAGAGTTTTAATTATTAACTTATTCAAGAAGATATGTTTCAACGGAAAATTGATAAGTATTTTAACCATAATTAATAATTTAAATAATTTATTCTTCAAGTCAAACAGAAAGACTTCAATTGAAGCTCAGATAAGCGTAATGTTAAATTTAGAAGACATTCTTATCTTCTTTATATATTCTTATTCTGCACACAGCCTACGATACGATTAATAAATAAGCTGTGAAAATTTCAGTATTGTATATTGTTTTTTTAATTAAAAGAAAACTTTATCTGTACAGTGTACAATTTACTTATGATAATATTATGTTTTACTGAAATAACTTGACACACGAATGGGAAAACTGCTCAATAGCAAGCCCCAGCATATGATTGTTTACAGGAAATTATAGAAATTTTAATTAATGAATTAGTATTTATGATTAGCTGAAGTTCTGGTTTCACTGCTCCAAAAGGTCTGTTGGACGTTTTCTTTTTAATCTTCTATGGTGCTTGGGTTGATGATGCAGCCGTAGAACCTCATAATCCACAGCCATATAGCCATATTGGCCGTATTATTGTCATATATACGAGTCTCTTTATTTTCATTGATAGTGTTGAGTTTCCAGCTAATAAAAATTTTAGTTGTTTTAATCTGTACCTAACTTTTTGAATCACTAATGAGATGTGTGGGGCCCATGTTAATTTAGAGTCGAGTGTCAAGCCGAGGTATTGTACTTCAGTAGCATATGGTATATTTTCACCAAATAAGGTAATCGGATAGTTGAAATGTTCCTCTTATACGTAAATTGAACTATTTTACACTTTTGAAGTGATAGCTTTACTCGCGTCTTTTTGCACCAGTCTTCGACGAGGTGCACATATTCCTGCGCTTTTGAGGCAGCTTCTCGGCATGAACCCTTGACTAGGATAGCAACATCGTCTGCGAACTGGGCTACCTTTACGTCGTCTGACACTGGAAAGTCCGAGGAAAAAATTAATATAGGTAAGGACCTATAATACTACCTTGGGGGACACCAGAGAGAATCAGTGAAGTCGTTGATGTGCTATTCCCACTTTTAACAGAGTATGTTCTTTTATGTAGGTAGGATTGAACTATTCTAAAGTATGTGTCCGGTAGATGTTCCTTTATTTTGGCTAGCAGACCTTCATGCTGTATATTGTAATGAACTAGATTTACTATATTTATTAATTATGCATTAAATTGTAATTTATAATTTTTATGGAGGGAGAGATTCAATAAATAACACCTGTTTACTAAACTAAAAAACATTAAAGTTTATTATTATTATTATTAATTACACATTTAAGTTAATTTAAGTTATTTTCGTAGCAATTTCAGGGATTTGGTTCAAGTAGCAGAGAACGCTTAAGTAAACATTGGGTCCGACAGTGCCTGAAAAAAATATAGGTGGATGTCACTGTTGTCCCAAGTATTCCTCCGCACTGCCAGCAATGAGAGGGGTGTCTAGTCCTCGACGTTGGTCACGTGCCAATGGTGATGGTGTCGTACTCGGCCCGTCGGAGTCTCTCCACTTCCATTCATAAGAATTTCAAAATAATTTCAATACGTCTAAGGACTTGTCTATTAATTCACAATGTTCTCCCCAACTTCCGGGTTCACAAACCTTTTTTTGGGCTGTTGTCTACCCTTGACCGTGGGTCCCTATTGTCCATCCCAGCGGCAAAATCAAGAAAATGCACACACTCTTGCCTTCGCGATACATTTTTATAAAAAAAATAGCTTTTGGACGATAATGCACGTCACAACATATATAACGGTTTCTGACATTAAAGTACCTATTTAATATCATTTAAAAATAATAAATGATTTAAAGTCATTTTTCAATAAGTTAGTCATGTTGGCTACTGAACTTAGAATTAGATCTGAAAAAAGTTATGTACTATTTTTCAAAATGATAGTAAATAAACCATTAAAAAGTGTCTACAACATTTCGCGTGGTTTAAACAATAGTAGTGTGATCGATTCATTTATATTTGGTTTACTTAATGTGTGTAATACAGGTTTAGAAACATTATACTGATGATATGTTAACCCAGAGTATGAAGAAAAAGTTCTGGTTATGTGTCTAAAATCAACATTCGTTCTATATACTTGAATGTAGGCGCTGCAGAAGGCGAGTTGTTGCAGTGCTTTGTGCGGACTTCCTGACTGAGAGTCATCTGCATGCCTTCCGGTGCCTTTATCGCCGTCGACAAGTACGGACTACCTACGCCTTCTCTTCGCTCATCGAATTCCTCAAATGCTTGCATCAACTTGTGCGACAAAAATGTTTTCTTTTGTCACGCTCATGATGTTAGTATTAAAATGATTACGATCAAATTACTTCATTACTCGAAAGGGAACTTTAAGTGGTATCATTGCTGATATTGTTTTGCTTATTCAGGTCAGCATAGTTTTACAAAATCCCGGTAACTCGAACAAATAAACCTTAAATATAAATATATAGTAGAATATTGTGGAGTTAATAAGCTAAGTGACATTTAGAACACTAATACGTTCTGTTCGTCTTGTGAAAGCAATGGATTTTGTCAGAATGAGACCAAATTCTTTTCTGGCTTAATCCACAATCACACAGACAACCTTTGTAATTGTGGTATGTGGTTTCAAATTGATTTAGATGGATCTGATAGCCGTTGTATTGACTAAAGCCAGCTACTGAGACAAGGGGACAATGGATAAATGTCTAGCTTACCCTACTATTATAATATTGTTAGTTTAAGTTGATGTTTGCTATGTATGTGATGGCCTCGTGTACGATTATTATTATTAAAGTTTTTAAGCTAGAAAGGAAGTAATATGAGGCATGATGAAAATAATTGGAATGGGTAGTAGAAAAGATAAACAAGTGAAACTGACTGCAAGTGTTGCCACACAACGCACCATGTGATAACATAAAGTTTTACAACTATCTTCCTGAGGAAGGACAATGAGACATCAAAAATTTTGAGAACCATCATGACAGAGACACTCAAGTGAAAGTATGCTGATTAAAAGGATATTTTGTAGGAATGAGGGAAGAGAGAAAAATCTGGAGGACTTTGACCAAGTACAGATATATTAATAGGCCACATTTTGACATGAGGGTCGATAAAATTAGCATTAGTGGGAAATGTGTAAGGTAAGAACAGAAGAGGGAGGCTAAGGATGGAATGTGCTAAGCAGATTATGGAGGGGGTGTTAGCTTTGTATAAATGGAAGGCTTGCGAAAAATAGGTTAGCATGGAGGGTTGCATCAGACCAGTCTTAGGACTGAATGCCACAACAAGAACATTTTTAATTACTGAGTGTTCAGCTGGCAGACAGAGTGCATCCGTCCTGAGTAAAATTTTGGAGTTTCTTTCAGTCTGAGACTTAATGTATAGTAATCCCATGATTCTTTTACCTCATATATTGTTGTGACAAAATCACATCATCCTATTAAACTTGTATGTATGAGGGAAAGGTAGGTCATACAAAATAAGGTTCTATTTAGTATTTAAAGCATTCATTAGCAATACTGTGAATGATCTATAACAGTTGTTCATTATATTTATTTTGTTAACTTTAAACATAACTACACTAATCAAACTACAATTAAAAATACTGATTATTGTTTTAGCAAAATTATCACTAACTTCTTCCATTCAATACAAAATAATTTACATGGGGCAAGTCTTTGGTGTTGAATGCTCTGAGATGGAATGTGACTGACTGTGTCCTTCTATCTTTTAAAAATAGATGGCAATGATCAAACTTCTGTATAAACAGTTCAAATGATGCAGACTGTCTCCTATACTTTAGTGGTAAACACCACGCCTTGATTCATTCTTGATGGAACTGGCTAAGCATAATGCAAATAATATTCCAATCACCTGTAAACAAAAGAAGATTTTTATATGTAAGAGAAGAAGTGTTGTGAACCAGTTACTAGAATAATGTGAGAAAGCAATTTTTTCAATGCTCAAAATCACTCTGCCACAATTATTATGAACAATTGTTTTAAGTTTCAGATAAGCATTATCCACTATGTACTCAAATTGCAGTAGTGGCAGTGTTTTAATGGTTGTACAAAACTTTGTGGGGCTTTCATATGCAACAGGAAAACAGGAAAATTTAAGGCTCTCTTCTTATCAGAATGAAAGTCACTTCTGTTATTTAAAACTTGTAAATATGAAAAATATACGTTACTAGAGCATTACATTTAGTTTCTATATTATAATATTAATGGCCAGTGGATGAAATCAAATATTCAGATTTTTAAATTATAAACTAAATTTATTATTAAGATTTACTTATATGTGTTAAGGTTAGAATAAATAAGACAGATATATAAACTAATTTATGAGTATTAAAGATAGTTATGATAAAATAATATTTAAAAAACAAATATCTTTTTTGCATAGATCTTTTTATTCTACAACATAATTGAGTAATGCTAACGTTATAGAATTGAATTATGTTTTTAAGGTTTAATTTATGAATCATAGAGATTGACTTACCTCAATGACAGCAACTCCAATAGCTATGCCTCCAAGAAGGAGACCTTCATAACTTAATAAATTTTCTATAGCTTTTTGGCAGCCAATTGTAAAAACATATTTTGAAGTGCACTCAGTAACATCTTCAGGACAGCATGTTTTGGGGATAGCCTTGTGGAAATCTAGATAATCATTTACACCCTTTGCACCACAACACTTGAGCTACATAAAAAAAAAACAAGATTATAGCTAATTATACTCTCATGAAATGCTTTTGTTATAAATAAAACACAAATAATGGCCAAAAGTAAGAAATGGAATACTTTAATTTAAAAAAATTGTTTCACCCTCTTTCCCCTCCAAACTTTTGGGCCTTAGAATTTAAAAGAAAACGTGTTTCTGACTTGATGAGCACATATATAGTTATTACTGTAATTTTTTTATAACTTATGATAATTTCTCAGCAGTAACACAAAATGTTTTCTACTATTTTTGTCTTTCTCCTGGCTACAGAATGTTATAAAGTTATTTGTTTTTTAGAGTAATTTGTTTTTTTTGTAATAGATTTAAGAAAAAGAAAAGTTAAAGAAAGTAATTGTTGAAACAGGAAATATTTAATAGATAATTCAGTTAAAATAACTTCAAATTAATGATTGTTCATCAGGTGCAATAATTGTCACTTATAACTTAAATAAATAAATAAAATTATTAATATTAAATCATCAATCTTTTTTAAAATGCCTTTATTTATATTCACAAATATCACACCATCTGTAGATCTATCCATATTGACTTACAGTTGTTTGAATAGTATCCACTACTACTGTATGAGCTGTATAATCATGAACCAACTTATTCAGGTCATCCGCTAATACATCTTCAACATCATCAGCATAGACAAATGCTACAACAGCAATTGCCACCTCGATGATAAGAATAACAAGAAGAAAAACTGCAAACTAAAGAAAATGACAAACTAATTAATTTTAAATTTTCAAGGAAAATAATTATCATTTAAAATTGCAACACCAATTTGTTCAGAATGTGATATATTTGTATAGTACTCTCAGACTGAAGAAATCACCACTTTCAATTACAAATAATTATTGATGATAGCTTAAATAAAAGAAAAATATTCATATTTCACTCACTGTAACAACCATGCAGTGGCTCTCTCTGATGGATCCACAGCAACCATAAAAGGCGATGACAAAAATAATGGAGCCAATTACTATTAGGGCGATAGTGGGTACTTGGAACTTTCCAGAGACCACGTCACTCACAGTGCTCAGCTGTACTTGCCCCAACACTCCAACTACAAGAATTGCCAATCCACATAGCTGTAAAAGTCGAAATACTATATATATATATATATATATACATATAATTTCTAGGATTATTTTAATAATCATACATATAAAAGTTTGGTAATTCTATGTACTATACAATATACTATATAATAGAATTGAGATAAGATGGGGATTGCCAAACATTAATCAGAATATGAATTGAATTAGATGTCTTTATAAGGAAATAGAATAAATGAGATGTCCAATTTGTCTATAAATAAATAATGTATTATACATCAAAAGGAAACAATTTAAATTTAAGATTAATGCTTTTAGGTCCATATTTGTTCATATTTCATACATACTTGAAAGTTACTTAATAAATTCTGAAAATAATTGAAATGGAGTGCTTAAAATTTTTAAACCACAGTAGAATAAGAAAACAAATAAATGTGTTTTGTTGAGATTTGACATATCTGGGCTGTAATAATAATTTAACCAGTGTTAAATTAGCCACATTTGTGTTTCAAGGTTGGAAGAATAATTATCTTCATAGGAAGTTTACTTTTTTGAGAGAACTTCTACCCATATATGATTCAAGTTTTTTTTGTGGAAGCATGAACCATGAACAAGTTCTGTATGCAGAATGGTACTGTGAATATTAGGACTATTGTGTCTTAGAGGAAGATGGAGTCAGATGTGAAGGTTTCAATAGCATTTTTCCTGAAATAGACTGAATTATAGAAGGTTTATTTCTGTAAAGAGTTTTCTGCTCTGATTAATGTTATTTCTTCCCTGAATAAAAACAGAATTATCGACTTTTAAAAATGTTGGGTATCTTCTTAGACAATGTGAATTATTCAGTAAGTAGTTCTCCGTTTGTATATCAGAATATATCTGCTTTCAACTTTTAAATTTACTGATTGGCTGGTTGTTTCTTATTTCATTTTCTATTGCATTTCGGCAGATGTCTATTATCTGTAGTGCTTCCAGTTGGCCAATGACCTAGCCTTTTTTTGAGAGGGGGAGGGGGGTTAAAAGGCTACATGAGGGTGATCCTGAAACAGGCAACTCCCCTTTAATAGCATAGGAAGTGAATTGAAAAGGGGGGATGCGGAAGGTAGAGCAAGGTAGCCAAGGGTTAACTAGGGCCCCCTGGCTATCGTTTAAGAATCCTACCCGGTGTTTCGCCTAAAGAGATGCAGGGAAAACCCTAGAAAACTTGCATCAGGTAGGTCGGGCATTGGGTACCATTCTCACGCCCTTTCGAATGACGGGAGACCAGTCTGCTGTGGGGTCGCAGCATTCCCTTCTCCGTGTCTCCACCAGTTTCAGGAGGCAGAAGACAACTCTTGCTATATGCCCAAGGTCTTCGACCCCTGTACATATACCTCCTAAAATAGATAAAGATGAGAACTATGATAAAAAAAACAGAGTGCGAGGCATTCCCTACGTAATCAGGTAAACCCCGAAGTCACACTATCGCCTAGCCTACGTTGTTTCCATCTTATAATTACACACTTCAACACATCATGTTTCAGTCACAATACTTTCCTACTGTTTAATCAGACCTGAACTATTCTTCAACCTAACAAGCCAGTTTTTCTGAGCAAATTGGATGCCAGGAAAATCATAAAAATCCATAAGATAAACACATCTTAAGTACTTAATCGCGGGTATTAACGTTATCGATACGAGTGACGGAGCAAATTCGCATATACAATACTTGATGACTCATTTTGTTTTGCAAGGCTTTCTCATCTTTTTGGTACAGAATGTAGTTTGTTTCTGGGATGATTTCACGATTATATTATCTACGTATATCATAATAGAACGTTCGTTGACTGATTCGGTAATCAGTAATTATTTAAAATATAACAACGAAAAGAAAGTTCAAATTGGGAAGATAAAAATTTGAGGCAATTCTAGATGAGGATAATTTCTCGTATTCAATTTTTTCAATGGTTTCTTAGATCAGCTTGGAGCAATATCACGCCATTTCTTTGAGGTCCGCGATGGCTTTCTCTCATTCCTGGTTTTACTTTGTTCAACAGCATATCTGAGTCGAAGCACTGTTTTTTGTACGCTGTTCTTCGAAATAATCACAAAAGACGATATCTCGAGCATCCCAAAAAACGGTCAACATGATTCTTCCCGCAGATACTTGCGTTCTGAATTTCTTTCGGACCGGTGAGCTGGTGTGTGATTCAATTCCATGCTTTGTCTTTTTTAGGACTCTGATTTAAAATGGAGTGTCCAAGTTTCATCACAAATGTTCTTTCACCTCTTCACACAATTTGTGAGTCTTGTTTCCTTGCGTTGTTGCGTTCAGGGATCCACTTTACACTTGTTTTGCTCTAAGAATTTTCATTCTATTTGTTTCAGGTCTTTTTGTTTTGTTACCCAGCATTCTGACCTAATGCCGAAAGCTCCCGTATATTGACGTGGACAGTAAAATTTTTATTTAAACTGCCAAAAATTTGGAGGATTTATTAAAGGTTTCCTTACTGGAAAACCTTTAGCCTCTTCAAATGTCATTTCACATCCTAAATATATATGATTAATAATTTCAAATAAATATGTTATACACAATTCCGTTTTTAAGTTTTAAGTAGAATGGTTTAAATTGATACAACAGCTGTTCAAAACCCAGTAAAATAGCCTGAAATCATTAGAAAGGAGACATTCCTGGTTGATGTTGGAGAATTCTGTCAGAGCTCAAAACAGTCGATACTGGTTGAGAAATATTAATAACGATGTTCCTGATTTCTCCAATAGTCTGGTAATGCGTACAAATCTTCACCTCCTTTACGTATGTTTTAAATTATTTTTTAGGTTTTCAGAACATACGTTCCACTTAAATGTCTTGATTGACAATTCTTTTACAGAACGGTGCGACGTCAACGGAGAAATTGTTTGAGCAAAAATTAAGTGAACGTTTTCATTTGCCCATTCTCAACCTCTGAGATGAACTTGAGTGCAGTGTACGGATTAGCATGGACTAAATTTGTCTTCTTCGATTAACGTGTGTCACTGAGTCATGCGCTTTCAGGCTTATTGCGTAATCTTGCTTCTCTGAATGTTCAGCCATATCTTTTTCTTATTAAACCATACGTGAGAATTTCCCGTTATCGGACGTGGTTTGTTACACAGCGGTTATTATATATAGAAGAAGACAAATTGGTTTTTTTCGGCGTCCAAAAGTATCCCGGAATAATGGTGCAATACGTCCTGTGGCAATTAGTTTAATATCTCATGCATGCAAAATATAAACGAAAATATGGAAAAGGAATCATATTGCAAGGAGAAGAACTAAAACCTGTATGGTTTGCTGATGGTATTGTAGACATAAGAAGACTTGGAAAACATAATAAATGGCGCTGACGTGGTTCTGGAGGATGAGTAAAACATGAGAATTAATAGAGAATGTAATATGGGAAACAGTGGAATAACAAAGGTCGTTAGATTGGGAAGGGATATTTTGTAGGAGGTCAAGGAATTATGCTACTTGGGCAACATAATAACTAGAGTAGCATAACACAGGTAAGAAAGGCTTTCCCAAAAAAGAGAAATTTTAGTGTGAATATTAGGAAATTACTGCTAAATATGTTCGTATGGATTGTGGCGTTATATGAGTGCGGAACGTAGACGGTTTAAGTTTCAGAAAGGAAAAGAATAGAAACCTTTGAAATCTGCTGCTAAAGAAGATCAGATGGGTGGATAGAATCACTAACGAGGAAGTTATAAACAGAACAGAAGAGCGAACAATATGGAGGACTTTGACCAAGAAAAGCCCATTTTTTAAGACATGAGGGTCTTGTACAATTAGAATTAGAGGGAAGTGTGTGGTTAAGAACAGAAAACAGAGGTGAAGAGTGGAATACACTAAGCAGATTAGGGATGGTATGGTATTTATGCGGACATGAAGAGGCTTGCGCAAGATAGGGTAGCATGGAGGGTTGCATATTAGGAGTGAATACCACAACAACAACGTCCTGTGGTTTGGGTATCTCGCCATGTGAACTATTGTGGAACCGATAAATATTTATCTTACTTTTCAAATTTCTATTGCCACTGGAACAACGGAATCATTGACACAACCGCGTTTCTTCAGTGAGTATTTTTCTTCCCCGTATTTTTTTCTTAGAAGTCACTAACGACGTGCAATTGTAAGTTACTAATAATTCCTCCAATAATTAAATAACTAACGAAACTTGTCTTTGTTTTTAAAAAGTCAGATAGTTTACATTAATTATATATGGTACATTGTTGTTTACTTACCACAAATATTAAGTTGAATATGAAGAGCAGATACTTGATGGTACTCGTACCACAGCCCATCTTGGAAGGTTTTTTCACTGCTTCTTGGGGCAACGAATGGAATCACTGGACTAATACCGTCCCTGTGGAGCATACACTATATAATGGCGTCGCCCGAAGTCTTTATCTTATCGAGACATACGTCGGTCCGCCCTGGTCTGTTTGCGAAATACATACCGGAACGCCTGTGCTGAGAAACGTCACGAATTGACGCAAATGACTATGTCATCAAATTGCTGAGGGGATATGAGGGATCACTTTCTCACGTCACTCGATCATCCTTAATAACAACACTTAAAAACATACTGTTAGAGAAACGTCCAACTATTTTAAAAAAATCTCTTTATTTGCTTCTCAATTTAAAATTTGTCTGATAATAAAGGTTGTATAATTTAATAATAATAATAATCCGCAACTGAAACTAACATCAAGAGCATCAACACAAATTGTAATAAATTGGAAAAAATAAATTAAATCCAACGTCTATATGTTCTTCTTCTTATTACAAAAGTATATTTAAAAATTAACAATAACATCGCTGTTTAAATGTTGGCTAAGAACAACTTATTACTTATTATAATTGACACTGAATAAATGGCACATTTAAAATGTAAAAGAAACGCAACTTATATGTCATCACAAGAAAAAAACCCTGCCCATGGATTTCAAATACAGGTATTGGCCACATCCCTAAAAGTTAATTTATTACATAAGAACACAGGACGATTCCTCCACTTCTCGTGGACGTCATCAGGGTATAGGATTTCTTGGATGTATTGTCCTACCGACTATATCCATCTGTCAAAACGTACCTTAAAAAGGGCCAATTATAAAAAAATTATTAGTAAATATTGAAAGTTAAATAATTATAATAATACTAAGATATTAGATATTGCAAGTATGTATCATGCCTGAATAGTTTCTGAAATTGTTCGAAATTTAATTGTATAATGGTGTAAAACATCCCAAGTGATAGAAATTTAATTAAAATACTTTTAATAAAAATACACGTTAACTGAAAAGTTGTATAATATAATTAATTTTCCAATATCTTCGTTTAATAGCTTAAAATATAAATTTAATTAAAGTACTTTTTAAAAAAATACACGTTAACTGAAGTTGTATAATATAATTAATTTTCCAATACCTTCGTTTAATAGCTTAAAATATAAATTATTTTATAGGAACAAGTAAGGTCTCTGAATAACAAATACATAAGAAGAATTAACGACCCGTATAGCAGACTTATATAGAATTTTTTTAAAAATATTTTTGAACATAAAGAAGACATTTCGACCATCCAGTGTGGTCCTTGTCAATAAACTAAATCAGCTAAAGATATAACACAAACAGCGTAGCCAAAAGGTAAAAATCAGCCTTCTGATAAATTAATAAAATAGCCGACTTATGAGAAGCATTTCAATAAAATAAAAATTAGCCCTATGGATTGTTCATTTACTTGGAACTACTCTGAAATTATAATAGGAGGGGTTTTAATATTTTAAATAAATAATTATAAAGAATGAAAAAAGGTGTAAATGGGATCTGATGGACACGAGCGACACCTCTAGACACTTTAAAATAATGTTGGCAAAGTTTACGGCTCACTGCTCTTTTAAAAGCGCCAGAAACCAGTAAGAGAAATTTGTGGTTCAAATAAACAGTTTACTGCAGTAGAAAGAGAAATTATAAACTTTCATTTGACTACAACACCCTTCCTGCAGACACATAGGAGGTAAGTAACAGTGTTAATAAAAATGTATAACGTGAAAGTGATGCCAAGTACACAATATTACATTCAAATTTACTTATTGCTTTGTACTGTGACCACTGCAGATTGTAAATTATCAATTTAAATAAACAAAAAAAACGAGACCTCAGTTATGTCTACGCATTGCAAGTGCTTATTGACAGCACAAGTCAACATCCTGCAACAATTTCTGATGAAAAATTTTCTCATTTCCACAAGGATTTAAAATACAAATTAAACCCCAGCTCAGAAATGTATAGTTTCTCCTCAAACATCCAGCACAATCGATACAATGAGTTTAAAATTATGTGAGGTTGAAAAGGAAATATTTACAGATCTGCTTTGTGGTTGCATACCCATTATGATTTTACGCAATCGATATTGATGGGCAGGTTGTGTTGTATATCAAAGAATTTCTCAAAGCAAACGATGAGAACAGTCCTATTATATCCACTGGATATTACTAATAAAATGTTATATACTTTCCTTTTTCTGTTCTTTTGTATTTAATGAAGGCATTTTCTAATTGCATGACTGTTTCATTTTACATAAGATTTTTTTTGAAGTGGTATCCCTATAAATTTTATATTTTAGCTCTTAAAGAATGCAATCGAAATGACAACTACTTCAGAAGCGCCAAACGGTTTATCAACATAAAATAATCCTTTTGCCTGTATCTTCATGTTTCGTTCTTATGGTAAAAATACTATCCGAGACTGTCGACGTTTCAGGAAGTACTATTTTTATTTGTATTTCACAATAAATCAGTCGTATAGACTTCGATGAAACTTTATATTGCGGTAGCCGACTGCCTACGGCGGCGAAACCGCCCGAACTACAGTACAAAAGAAAAAGCCTTAAATACGTCTTCACTGATAGATTCCTCTCATCTTAAATATATGGAACTGACTGACGAAATAGGCCTGGGATTTTTACTTTTAAAAATGAAAGAAAATCCAGTTGACTTTATTTAAGGGGAGTCGGTAGACTCCATATCACTAACGTTAAAATAGAGATTTTTAGATACCCTTTTCTCTGAAATCATTAAAGGAACACCACTGAAATTTTTATAGTTTATTTTTAAGTGGAATTAATTATTTCTTGCAGTTAGAGTTTTAATTATTAACTTATTCAAGAAGATATGTTTCAACGGAAAATTGATAAGTATTTTAACCATAATTAATAATTTAAATAATTTATTCTTCAAGTCAAACAGAAAGACTTCAATTGAAGCTCAGATAAGCGTAATGTTAAATTTAGAAGACATTCTTATCTTCCTTATATATTCTTATTCTGCACACAGCCTACGATACGATTAATAAATAAGCTGTGAAAATTTCAGTATTGTATATTGTTTTTTTAATTAAAAGAAAACTTTATCTGTACAGTGTACAATTTAGTTATGATAATATTATGTTTTACTGACATAACTTGACACACGAATGGGAAAACTGCTCAATAGCAAGCCCCAGCATATGATTGTTTACAGGAAATTATAGAAATTTTAATTAATGAATTAGTATTTATGATTAGCTGAAGTTCTGGTTTCACTGCTCCAAAAGGTCTGTTGGACGTTTTCTTTTTAATCTTCTATGGTGCTTGGGTTGATGATGCAGCCGTAGAACCTCATAATCCACAGCCATATAGCCATATTGGCCGTATTATTGTCATATATACGAGTCTCTTTATTTTCATTGATAGTGTTGAGTTTCCAGCTAATAAAAATTTTAGTTGTTTTAATCTGTACCTAACTTTTTGAATCACTAATGAGATGTGTGGGGCCCATGTTAATTTAGAGTCGAGTGTCAAGCCGAGGTATTGTACTTCAGTAGCATATGGTATATTTTCACCAAATAAGGTAATCGGATAGTTGAAATGTTCCTCTTATACGTAAATTGAACTATTTTACACTTTTGAAGTGATAGCTTTACTCGCGTCTTTTTGCACCAGTCTTCGACGAGGTGCACATATTCCTGCGCTTTTGAGGCAGCTTCTCGGCATGAACCCTTGACTAGGATAGCAACATCGTCTGCGAACTGGGCTACCTTTACGTCGTCTGACACTGGAAAAAATTAATATAGGTAAGGACCTATAATACTACCTTGGGGGACACCAGAGAGAATCAGTGATTCGTTGATGTGCTATTCCCACTTTTAGCAGAGTATGTTCTTTTATGTAGGTAGGATTGAACTATTCTAAAGTATGTGTCCGGTAGATGTTCCTTTATTTTGGCTAGCAGACCTTCATGCTGTATATTGTAATGAACTAGATTTACTATATTTATTAATTATGCATTAAATTGTAATTTATAATTTTTATGGAGGGAGAGATTCAATAAATAACACCTGTTTACTAAACTAAAAAACATTAAAGTTTATTATTATTATTATTATTAATTACACATTTAAGTTAATTTAAGTTATTTTCGTAGCAATTTCAGGGATTTGGTTCAAGTAGCAGAGAACGCTTAAGTAAACATTGGGTCCGACAGTGCCTGAAAAAAATATAGGTGGATGTCACTGTTGTCCCAAGTATTCCTCCGCACTGCCAGCAATGAGAGGGGTGTCTAGTCCTCGACGTTGGTCACGTGCCAATGGTGATGGTGTCGTACTCGGCCCGTCGGAGTCTCTCCACTTCCATTCATAAGAATTTCAAAATAATTTCAATACGTCTAAGGACTTGTCTATTAATACACAATGTTCTCCCCAACTTCCGGGTTCACAAACCTTTTTTTGGGCTGTTGTCTACCCTTGACCGTGGGTCCCTATTGTCCATCCCAGCGGCAAAATCAAGAAAATGCACACACTCTTGCCTTCGCGATACATTTTTATAAAAAAAATAGCTTTTGGACGATAATGCACGTCACAACATATATAACGGTTTCTGACATTAAAGTACCTATTTAATATCATTTAAAAATAATAAATGATTTAAAGTCATTTTTCAATAAGTTAGTCATGTTGGCTACTGAACTTAGAATTAGATCTGAAAAAAGTTATGTACTATTTTTCAAAATGATAGTAAATAAACCATTAAAAAGTGTCTACAACATTTCGCGTGGTTTAAACAATAGTAGTGTGATCGATTCATTTATATTTGGTTTACTTAATGTGTGTAATACAGGTTTAGAAACATTATACTGATGATATGTTAACCCAGAGTATGAAGAAAAAGTTCTGGTTATGTGTCTAAAATCAACATTCGTTCTATATACTTGAATGTAGGCGCTGCAGAAGGCGAGTTGTTGCAGTGCTTTGTGCGGACTTCCTGACTGAGAGTCATCTGCATGCCTTCCGGTGCCTTTATCGCCGTCGACAAGTACGGACTACCTACGCCTTCTCTTCGCTCATCGAATTCCTCAAATGCTTGCATCAACTTGTGCGACAAAAATGTTTTCTTTTGTCACGCTCATGATGTTAGTATTAAAATGATATGGAGGGTTGCATCAGACCAGTCTTAGGACTGAATGCCACAACAAGAACATTTTTAATTACTGAGTGTTCAGCTGGCAGACAGAGTGCATCCGTCCTGAGTAAAATTTTGGAGTTTCTTTCAGTCTGAGACTTAATGTATAGTAATCCCATGATTCTTTTACCTCATATATTGTTGTGACAAAATCACATCATCCTATTAAACTTGTATGTATGAGGGAAAGGTAGGTCATACAAAATAAGGTTCTAATTAGTATTTAAAGCATTCATTAGCAATACTGTGAATGATCTATAACAGTTGTTAATTATATCTATTTTGTTAACTTTTAACATAACTACACTAATCAAACTACAATTAAAAATACTGATTATTGTTTTAGCAAAATTATCACTAACTCCTTCCATTCAATACAAAATAATTTACATGGGGCAAGTCTTTGGTGTTGAATGCTCTGAGATGGAATGTGACTGACTGTGTCCTTCTATCTTTTAAAAATAGATGGCAATGATCAAACTTCTGTATAAACAGTTCAAATGATGCAGACTGTCTCCTATACTTTAGTGGTAAACACCACACCTTGATTCATTCTTGATGGAAATGGCTAAGCATAATGCAAATAATATTCCAATCACCTGTAAACAAAAGAAGATTTTTATATGTAAGAGAAGAAGTGTTGTGAACCAGTTACTAGAATAATGTGAGAAAGTAATTTTTTCATTGCTCAAAATCACTCTGCCACAATTATTATGAACAATTGTTTTAAGTTTCAGATAAGCATTATCCACTATGTACTCAAATTGCAGTAGTGGCAGTGTTTTAATGGTTGTACAAAACTTTGTGGGGCTTTCATATGCAACAGGAAAACAGGAAAATTTAAGGCTCTCTTCTTATCAGAATGAAAGTCACTTCTGTTATTTAAAACTTGTAAATATGAAAAATATACGTTACTAGAGCATTACATTTAGTTTCTATATTTTAATATTAATGGCCAGTGGATGAAATCAAATATTCAGATTTTTAAATTATAAACTAAATTTATTATTAAGATTTACTTATATGTGTTAAGGTTAGAATAAATAAGACAGATATATAAACTAATTTATGAGTATTAAAGATAGTTAAGATAAAATAATATTTAAAAAACAAATATCTTTTTTGCATAGATAATTTTATTCTAGAACATAATTGAGTAATGCTAACGTTATAGAATTGAATTATGTTTTTAAGGTTTAATTTATGAATCATAGAGATTGACTTACCTCAATGACAGCAACTCCAATAGCTATGCCTCCAAGAAGGAGACATTCATAACTTAATAAATTTTCTATAGCTTTTTGGCAGCCCTTTGTATAAACATATATGGAAGTGCACTCAGTAACATCTTTAGGACAGCATGTTTTGGGGATAGCCTTGTGGAAATCTAGATAATCATTTACACTCTTTACACCACAGCACATGAGCTACATAAAAAAAACAAGATTATAGCTAATTATACTCTCATGAAATGCTTTTGTTATAAATAAAACACAAATAATGGCCAAAAGTAAGAAATGGAATAATTTAATTTAAAAAAAAATGTTTCACCCTCTTTCCCCTCCAAACTTTTGGGCCTTAGAATTTAAAAAAAAACGTGTTTCTGACTTGATGAGCACAGATATTGTTATTACTGTAATTTTTTTATAACTTATGATAATTTCTCAGCAGTAACACAAAATGTTTTCTACTATTTTTGTCTTTCTCCTGGCTACAGAATGTAAAGTTATTTGGTTTTTAGTGTAATTTGATTTTTTTGTAATAGATTTAAGAAAAAGAAAAGTTAAAGAAAGTAATTGTTGAAACAGGAAATATTTAATAGATAATTCAGTTAAAATAACTTCAAATTAATGATTGTTCATCAGGTGCAATAATTGTCACTTATAACTTAAATAAATAAATAAAATTATTAATATTAAATCATCAATCTTTTTTATAATTGCCTTTATTTATATTCACAAATATCACACCATCTGTAGATCTATCCATATTGACTTACAGTTGTTTGAATATCATCCACTTCTTTTGTATGAGCTGTATAATCATGAACTAAGTTTTTCAGGTGATCCACACATACATCTCCAATATCATCAGAATAGACAAATGCTACAACAGCAATTGCCACCTCGATGATAAGAATAACAAGAAGAAAAACTGCATACTAAAGAAAATAACAAACTAATTAATTTTAACATTTCAGAGAAAATAATCATCATTAAAAATTGCAACACCAATTTGTTCAGAATGTGATATATTTGTATAGTACTCTCAGACTGAAGAAATCACCACTTTCAATTACAAATAATTATTGATGATAGCTTAAATAAAAGAAAAATATTCATATTTCACTCACTGTAACAACCATGCACAGGCTCTCTCTGATGGATCCACAGCAACCATAAAAGGCGATGACAAAAATAATTAAGCCAATTACTATTAGGGCGTTAGGGGGTACTTTGAACTTTCCAGCGACCACGACACTCACAACGCTCAGCTGTACTTGCCCCAACACTCCAACTACAAGAATTGCCAATCCACATAGCTGTAAAAGTCGAAATACTATATATATATATATATATATATATATATATATATATATATATATATACATACATATAATTTCTAGGATTATTTTAATAATAATACATATAAAAGTTTGGTAATTCTATGTACTATACAATATACTATATAATAGAATTGAGATAAGATGGGGATTGCCAAACATTAATCAGAATATGAATTGAAATAGATGTCTTTATAAGGAAATAGAATAAATGAGATGTCCAATTTGTCTATAAATAAATAATGTATTATACATCAAAAGGAAACAATTTAAATTTAAGATTAATGCTTTTAGGTCCATATTTGTTCATATTTCATACATACTTGAAAGTTACTTAATAAATTCTGAAAATAATTGAAATGGAGTGCTTAAAATTTTAAACCACAGTAGAATAAGAAAACAAATAAATGTGTTTTGTTGAGATTTGACATATCTGGGCTGTAATAATAATTTAACCAGTGTTAAATTAGCCACATTTGTGTTTCAAGGTTGGAAGAATAATTTTCTTCATAGGAAGTTTACTTTTTTGAGAGAACTTCTACCCATATATGATTCAAGTTTTTTTGTGGAAGCATGAACCATGAACAAGTTCTGTATGCAGAATGGTACTGTGAATATTAGGACTTGATAACTCATTTTGTTTTGCAAGGCTTTCTCATCTTTTTGGTACAGTATATAGTTTGTTTCTGGGATGATTTCACGATTATATTATCTACGTATATCATAATAGAACGTTCGTTGACTGATTCGGTAATCAGTAATTATTTAAAATATAACAACGAAAAGAAAGTTCAAATTGGGAAGATAAAAATTTGAGGCAATTCTAGATGAGGATAATTTCTCGTATTCAATTTTTTCAATGGTTTCTTAGATCAGCTTGGAGCAATATCACGCCATTTCTTTGAGGTCCGCGATGGCTTTCTCTCATTCCTGGTTTTACTTTGTTCAACAGCATATCTGAGTCGAAGCACTGTTTTTTGTACGCTGTTCTTCGAAATAATCACAAAAGACGATATCTCGAGCATCCCAAAAAACGGTCAACATGATTCTTCCCGCAGATACTTGCGTTCTGAATTTCTTTCGGACCGGTGAGCTGGTGTGTGATTCAATTCCATGCTTTGTCTTTTTTAGGACTCTGATTTAAAATGGAGTGTCCAAGTTTCATCACAAATGTTCTTTCACCTCTTCACACAATTTGTGAGTCTTGTTTCCTTGCGTTGTTGCGTTCCGGGATCCACTTTACACTTGTTTTGCTCTAAGAATTTTCATTCTATTTGTTTCAGGTCTTTTTGTTTTGTTACCCAGCATTCTGACCTAATGCCGAAAGCTCCCGTATATTGACGTGGACATTAAAATTTTTATTTAAACTGCCAAAAATTTGGAGGATTTATTAAAGGTTTCCTTACTGGAAAACCTTTAGCCTCTTCAAATGTCATTTCACATCCTAAATATATATGATTAATAATTTCAAATAAATATGTTATACACAATTCCGTTTTTAAGTTTTAAGTAGAATGGTTTAAATTGATACAACAGCTGTTCAAAACCCAGTAAAATAGCCTGAAATCATTAGAAAGGAGACATTCCTGGTTGATGTTGGAGAATTCTGTCAGAGCTCAAAACAGTCGATACTGGTTGAGAAATATTAATAACGATGTTCCTGATTTCTCCAATAGTCTGGTAATGCGTACAAATCTTCACCTCCTTTACGTATGTTTTAAATTATTTTTTAGGTTTTCAGAACATACGTTCCACTTAAATGTCTTGATTGACAATTCTTTTACAGAACGGTGCGACGTCAACGGAGAAATTGTTTGAGCAAAAATTAAGTGAACGTTTTCATTTGCCCATTCTCAACCTCTGAGATGAACTTGAGTGCAGTGTACGGATTAGCATGGACTAAATTTGTCTTCTTCGATTAACGTGTGTCACTGAGTCATGCGCTTTCAGGCTTATTGCGTAATCTTGCTTCTCTGAATGTTCAGCCATATCTTTTTCTTATTAAACCATACGTGAGAATTTCCCGTTATCGGACGTGGTTTGTTACACAGCGGTTATTATATATAGAAGAAGACAAATTGGTTTTTTTCGGCGTCCAAAAGTATCCCGGAATAATGGTGCAATACGTCCTGTGGCAATTAGTTTAATATCTCATGCATGCAAAATATAAAC
The DNA here is from genome assembly GCA_034510155.1 of Eucriotettix oculatus. Lineage (NCBI taxonomy): Eukaryota > Metazoa > Arthropoda > Insecta > Orthoptera > Tetrigidae > Eucriotettix > Eucriotettix oculatus. Next base: position 46,454,445 of record CM067382.1, read on the forward strand.
GAAAATATGGAAAAGGAATCATATTGCAAGGAGAAGAACTAAAACCTGTATGGTTTGCTGATGGTATTGTAGACATAAGAAGACTTGGAAAACATAATAAATGGCGCTGACGTGGTTCTGGAGGATGAGTAAAACATGAGAATTAATAGAGAATGTAATATGGGAAACAGTGGAATAACAAAGGTCGTTAGATTGGGAAGGGATATTTTGTAGGAGGTCAAGGAATTATGCTACTTGGGCAACATAATAACTAGAGTAGCATAACACAGGTAAGAAAGGCTTTCCCAAAAAAGAGAAATTTTAGTGTGAATATTAGGAAATTACTGCTAAATATGTTCGTATGGATTGTGGCGTTATATGAGTGCGGAACGTAGACGGTTTAAGTTTCAGAAAGGAAAAGAATAGAAACCTTTGAAATCTGCTGCTAAAGAAGATCAGATGGGTGGATAGAATCACTAACGAGGAAGTTATAAACAGAACAGAAGAGCGAACAATATGGAGGACTTTGACCAAGAAAAGCCCACTTTTTAAGACATGAGGGTCTTGTACAATGAGAATTAGAGGGAAGTGTGTGGTTAAGAACAGAAAACAGAGGTGAAGAGTGGAATACACTAAGCAGATTAGGGATGGTATGGTATTTATGCGGACATGAAGAGGCTTGCGCAAGATAGGGTAGCATGGAGGGTTGCATATTAGGAGTGAATACCACAACAACAACGTCCTGTGGTTTGGGTATCTCGCCATGTGAACTATTGTGGAACCGATAAATATTTATCTTACTTTTCAAATTTCTATTGCCACTGGAACAACGGAATCATTGACACAACCGCGTTTCTTCAGTGAGTATTTTTCTTCCCCGTATTTTTTTCTTAGAAGTCACTAACGACGTGCAATTGTAAGTTACTAATAATTCCTCCAATAATTAAATAACTAACGAAACTTGTCTTTGTTTTTAAAAAGTCAGATAGTTTACATTAATTATATATGGTACATTGTTGTTTACTTACCACAAATATAAAGTTGAATATGAAGAGCAGATACTTGACGGTACTCATAGCAAAGTCCATCTTGGAAGGTTTTTCACTACTTCTTGGAGCAACGAATGAAATCACTGGACTAATACCGTCCCTGTGGAGAATACACTATATAATGGCGTCGCCGGAACGCCTGTGCTGAGAAACGTCACGAATTGACGCAAATGACGATGTCATCAAATTGCTGAGGGGATATGAGGGATCACTTTCTCACGGAAAGACTCAGTGCAGCATCGAAACGTCCAACTAAATTTAAAAAAACCTCTGTATTTGCTTCTCAATTTAAAATTTGTCTGAAAACAAAGGTTGTATAATTTAATAATAATAATAATCCGCAACTGAAACTAACATCAAGAGCATCAACACAAATTGTAATAAATTGGAAAAAATAAATTAAATCCAACGTCTATATGTTCTTCTTCTTATTACAAAAGTATATTTAAAAATTAACAATAACATCGCTGTTTAAATGTTGGCTAAGAACAACTTATTACTTATTATAATTGACACTGAATAAATGGCACATTTAAAATGTAAAAGAAACGCAACTTATATGTCATCACAAGAAAAAAACCCTGCCCATGGATTTCAAATACAGGTATTGTCCACATCCCTAAAAGTTAATTTATTACATAAGAACACAGGACGATTCCTCCACTTCTCGTGGACGTCATCAGGGTATAGGATTTCTTGGATGTATTGTCCTACCGACTATATCTATCTGTCAAAACGTACCTTAAAAAGGGCCAATTATAAAAAAAATTATTAGTAAATATTGAAAGTTAAATAATTATAATAATACTAAGATATTAGATATTGCAAGTATGTATCATGCCTGAATAGTTTCTGAAATTGTTCGAAATTTAATTGTATAATGGTGTAAAACATCCCAAGTGATTCAAATGGACTCAGCAATATCTATGACGTTTTACTATTTTTTAAAATTTATTTTTTATATCTGCTTTTGTGATTTACGTCCTGGTTTTATTTATTCAAATGAGTTCTAAAACTAACATAAACTAACATAAAAATGCATTTACACTTTTGGTGTCCTTAACAGATAATAGCAACTCATTGTATAACACTAAACCTTTTTAAAAACAAACTTTTTTTACCTTGTAAATTAAGTGGTCCATATACAAAATTTTCCCTATCCCTGGTGCTGTGACTATGTACATCTGAATTTATTTTTATAAAAATATTCAAATAACCTGGTAAATGTCCCTTATATATCTTATGAATAAAAACTAAAACATCATACAGAATTTGGTCCTTAACACTTAACGATACTAATTAGTTTAGTTTTAAGTTAGATTGTTAACCAGACCTGATCTGCCCCACAGTGTGTTAATTCTTATGTATCTATACTGTCTGAAATAAATGAATCTTGTAAGACACTAACGCATATTGTTTTTAAAAATATTACGACAATCTTTGATTGAAAAGAGAATAGAATTGAAGAATCTGTGTCTATAGCTGGGACATTTTCCATATGTGTACAGTAAACATTACCAGCTATTTACTAAAACTAATTTAAATTTTCAGACATTTAAATATATCACTGGCTAAAGAAGTTATTTGTTATTAATTTAAGGGAGTCAATCTATAAATAACTTATATACTGCACTCACGAAATTATTCACAACGTCGTATTTTAATACAAAAGAAATTCAAAATACTATTTACCCACAGAAACGTATTTGCATACAATTTGTGGTAACTGATGAATCGAATTTTTTAAATTTAATATTAGAGAAACATGTTTCTAAAATTTAATATTATTGTCAGTAAATATTAATTGCCAAAACTAGATTTTACAAAAATTATACTAATTAACACTTTGTTTTATTTATAACAAAAGAGGAAAACATGCAGGAATGTAGAAAGATATATGGCACTTTTTTATGAATAACACCATTTATTAAAAATGGTATAGTTCATATCCACCTTATTAATATAATTTGTTTATGAATATAAGATAAAAAGTCGCTGAAGAATGCTTATTGGAATAAGTTTATGAAGAATATTATCAGTTGTGCCAAAGAATCCTAGGATCGATATCCCATCACTGATATTGTTTAACTGCTAAGAGATATGTCAGAATAAATTGAAAAACGAACAAATATTCATCGTTTATAAAATGGTTCACAGAAAGCTAAGATGCGTGCTACAAAGTATTGTACTCAGGGAACTTTTTTAATTTTGTCAGTACAAACAGAAACCCGTGCCGTTAAATTTCCCGATTCGTAAGGAAATGAAAAAGATTACAAACGAATCTCTCAATTTTCATATACATTTCTTGAAGAAAATCTAGACTTGACCGAAATCTGTTAGGCTCGTGAAAAATTATTAATCAAATAATGGGGTCATTCTTGGTGCCAAGTATAATATCAAACCATCACGTGGCTCTTGACGTTATCAATGAGTTAAATTTGATCTGTTATCAACTCAGACTTTTGATTAATTTACCTCATTCTGACAACAGATATGGCTTATGGCTGCTAAATCTACGTCAATTGCACAAAGTCGTCTCGGAAGGAATTCTAAAGAATTCGAACACTGTCAAATGTATGGACACACATATCATAGTAAAATTTGTTTTGTCCCCGGTACGACATTTTATCATTTTTTATTTGTGAGGGGAACTAGATTTGAAGCAAAAGAGGGAGCTTTTGTGAATGAAATGTGCAAACCCAAATAAAATATTCAGTCCAGAGAAGAAACTGTAGATTCGTTACCGGTAAACAGATAATGTCATAAAACAAATGAAATAAACGTTTACATGTTAAAGAGACTAGAAAAAATATCAGAGAAAGAGGCATTTAAAAACACAAACATGTCTAAAAAGACATTTACGTTGAAATAGGTAAAAAAGGAGTGGAATAGTTCTGGCAATGTCACGAGAATTAATGGACTGATAAGTACACAAATCGTCAGACGTAGTCTAAGTGGCTCAGATATAGGAGACCGTTTCAAGTCGAAAGGTACACAACACGTCCGTAACATTTAATGATTTAAAAAATAATAATGAAACGCAAGAAACCCGCTAAGTATAACACAACGTTTTTATCATACAGTCCTACACTCCTCAAACGTTTATCGTGGTTTCTTTAAGTTACAAAAAAACATCTCGGTCCCTCCGATGGACTCTGTAAAAACGCAAATCGTAAATATGCGAAGTATATTAAATGTTCTCCGTATGTGTAGTCAAAATGGTAATTATTGTTTTCAAAACAGTTTTAATTATCAACGTTGTCAGCTTTGATGTCAATAGATTCTTAGTAGCGTCGTAATAATATCTATTTGAGATACTCTTTGAAACGGAACGGGATACCTTACTTTCTTTGAGTGTATAGTGCTGGAGATTATTCAAGAAGGTTGGAACATTGTAACTGGTCAAGGAAGAAGTCCTTGCTAGCCGACTTGACCAAATTCTGACTGCACCTTACAGCATTTCGACAGAAGGTAATTCATTAAACTGCTCGCTTTTAACTCTTTAATGGTATACTGTGTATTCTTAAACTAGGTTCTAGTAGCTGCGTATAAGGTTTAAATCTGTTTGTATTAAGGCTCGGTGGAAAACCTCGAAAACTTGCGTGCGGGGCGGAACGGGATTCTACTGCATAAGGCAAAATGTAACGTTTTCCTCTAAAAAGAAAAAGAACAACAGGCACACTCACCTTATAAGAATGGGTTACAGGATGCTGTACTCAAAAATAACAACTTAAGAAAGAAAATAAACAAAATAAAAGAAATATGTTACCTAAGACTGTGTGCAGTTGCATAAAAAATCTCTTTGCGACAGGAAAAATTAATAAAGCGATCAACCGTACGCAAAATAAAAGCAGGAAAGTAAACACAAAAAGTGTTAAGATTTTTCTTAAATTAAATTTAAACCATTAAAAGTGTTGAGTCAACGAAACATACTTCAATTTTTCTTTTCAGTAGGAAAACATAATGTTGATTTTAAGGTTGAAAATAACAGCGTCGAAAGTGTCCTGCTGAAAAATAAAAATAATTAATTAAAGCTGTTTTGGTTGATTCAATACTATTAAATTTAATTTATTTTACTAATTGTAAATACAAAATATCCTATCCCGTTCTGCCCCGAGGGTAAATTCCTTTTTAAACATTCATCAAAAATCTAAATTCGTAGTTATATTGATATTAGATTATGTAAATAATAGAATGAACTAATGCTTTACTCTTTTACCTAGTCATTTTACAAAAAAGTTGTCCCGTTCCGCCTCGACTTCCCCTATATACGTACAGTAACCTTTTTTTCATTCGTTAATATATAATACGGAAGAGAATGTCTTTATAATCCCTCAGGTTGGTCTCCATATCCATCAATTATCAAATTTCGTGTAGTTTTTATTCATATTTTACAAGTGGTCAAAGAACGAATCATGCTTGAAGTATGACAAAGAACACAACACAGAAAAATGTATTTATCTCTCCTGTTGTCACGCGCCAATTATGCTTATCTCTCCAGATTAACTATTTACCTTTAAGAAATTGCAAAAGAATAATTGTAGAATATGTACACCAACTTGATTTAAGCATGGAATATATATTAGAACACCACTCAGTTTCATAATTTATAATGCATATAGCCTTGCCTTTATATTAGAGCTAATTAAGGCTTTTAGGAGATTTTCTTGTTGTCTCATTTCATTTATACCAAATAAATTATTTATCTAATACAGTACCAGAGTAAATAACACTGGGTCTAATACATTGCGCCACATTTATTGTGTTAAAAATAGTTAAAAAATTAATTTAGCTTTAAATTTTGCGATTCGTTCCGCAACATTCAATTAATCACCAAAATTACCTTCATATTTTTGTTTTTTCCACATGAGGGATAAGAAAACTAAAATTTTTGGAGATGCCGGGGATCGAACCCGGGGCCTTTCACATGCAAAGCGAACGCTCTACCACTGAGCTACATCCCCCCGATGGTGAAGGTTCATCTACTGTTGAAAGAAAATAGCAGGAAACGTAGAACAGAAATGAGCTTCGAATTTGTCGTTTATCTGTGCGATGGAGATTATTTGAGGATAATATTTGCGTTGGCGATAAGCTTCAGAGCACAAGAGACGTTTTCACTGCCGTACGTCACAGCATGATCTTTTCATTATTGCTTCCGTCAATCAATAATTCAGTTTTTTTTTTCAGATATTTATTAGACCACGAAGTGACGCATTGCTTCACAATACGGAAAGCAATGTCTTTAAACTCCCTCGGGTTTTCCCCACATATCATTCAATTTCAAAATTAATGTAGCTTTTATTTACCTTGTCAACGACGTCTATGGACTCTATTCTCCCGTTGGTTTCTAAATTTTCTACTAGCACCTTTACCCCTCCGTCCAGTTATAACTCAAATTTACATATTGTATGTTTTAAAATCAGCAATTTCCCCGAAGTTTTTTTGACAACAAAAATAATAAAGCGATTCATGGCAAGTTTAGTCATAAAAATCACATTTAATAAATTAAACCCACAAAGAAACTTAAAGTAAAGAGAAACTACACAACGTTTCGTCTGAACATTACGACATCTTACAATACTATTCATATGTGAACAAACTCTGGTTTTTTTTTTGCTATGAAACACGTACGAAACTCTTCCCAAATTTAAAAATTAACAGCAGATTGACGACTTTAAGTATATGTAATTAACTTTTAACATCAGATTGTAAACGTAATAAGGGACCATGAATGGGCAGAAACAAGTCGCTGTTCAATTAAATTAAGTATAGTTTTTATTTTGGAATGATTAACAACTCAATTTATCATTATCATAATTAAAACCATCTTACACATCTTCCATCTAGCCCTGTTCATAATTTTCTTTTCAAATGTTTCCATATCATAATATTTATAAAATAAAGTTAGGTTTGATACCACAATACACTTCAAATATCCTGAAAAACAAACCGTAATACTCACGATTTTGTTTTGCCAACTTTAAATATAGAAGGAGCCAAAACTCCGTTTTAGGGCAGTTATGAGTTATGATAAGCTACCAAATGAAATAAAACTATGCAATATATAAATCTTCAGTAAAAAAAACTAAGAGAATTGTATTTGTCAAATTAGTATAATGAGTTCCATTTTTGTCACTGATGAGTTATATAGATACACAATATTGGCTATATTACTGTTATATCTGTTATTGATTTAACGAATAATAAGAAATATGTAAACATGTAAAGATACATTGTAGCTAACATTTGATAAGTAAATTGTTTTTATTATTATATCAGAGGTTTACAATAATGGTATTTGGATATCACCAAATTATATTTTAATGAATTAATGTATTATTAAAATTAAGTACACACTTGATTTACAGATATAAAGAGGGTGGAAATTTACGATTAATCAAATTTTAAAAATAACTTACATTAAAAAATAAAATCGCGTTTAAAATACATATTTGGTCTTCCGTCTGAAGAAACCATTCCCTCGAAATATTATATAATTTAATAGAAACACTTCTCAATTTTTATGGATCTTTACCACTAAACTTCCTGATTTTCTTCAATTTGACCATATGTATGTATTCATGAGTGTGTGTTTGTGTATATATTCTACATAAAAATTTTAATAAATATCCCTGCAGGTGCATTGTTGCAGTTCCTTGTTATCCATTTAAAAAAAATCTGATTTTTTGGAACGCTGTACACTGAGCTACATTCCCTTGTATTCCGTTATTTGAGAATTGAGATGTATGTTATTTATATTCGTTTTCGAATCTTTATCTCAGGTTCTCGTTGTCGTGGAACAATAAATAAATAACAATAAATCTGTCCTTCTTACATTGTGTTGACATCTTTAAATGTTGACGATTAGTATTTTTTTCTTTATTGAATCCTTTCTACTTTCCATTTTATTTCGTCATTACAGCTTTCCAATTGCTTCTCTCAGTGAGTGGAAAACCAATGACTATTGTGATCAGAAATCTTAAACAATGGGCGTCTGTTGTGGACTTGTGCAGGTATTTATTATCTAAGGAGAGAGGATTTCTCTGTAACGAAACACTGTCATGTGAGTTAGTGAGTGGGATCTTCCACTTCCAGATAAGAAATGACGCTCGCAAAGCAAACGTGAACAGATGTGATTCACACTACGTGGGTACAAAGAGGCAGGGACAATAACAAAATAAAACGTGACGGTGAATCAGGAAATAAAATAATGAAAACTGATAGGAGAAACTCGATGAGCCCTAAGAGAGTTATAAGATAAAAATTTCTTAACTATTCTCAGATTCACGTTTCTTGAAGGGAGTAAAAATATATTAGTGATCCCCATGGGTGCTTAGCTCGAGAGGGAATGAGTCTTATGCTTGGGGATGCCTCGTTCTCTCTTATAAGGATCTCACATGCAGAGGCGCCATGAATTCATTTGGGAGGTGTATACTCAGCGGTCGATGGTCTTGGTAGGAGTTGGCCGCTGATTCTATTGGAACATGCGGCCAGCTGCCTCCTCAACTCCAAAGGCTGCATTCATGCCTGCCTGTGGGAGCTTTCTCTCGCAGGTATTTCTCTCCAGATTGGTTTTTTTAATGTTCGCACATGTCGAGACACCATCTATTTTAGGAGGTGTATGTACTGTGATACGCGGGAGTACGGTCAGAGTTATCAGTTGATTACATTAAATTAGACAAAGAGCTGCCTCCCAGAACTGATAGGTGAAAGGAATGCTGCATTCCCACAGCAAACTCACCTTCCGTCATTCGGAAAGGAGTGAAAATAGTAACGAATAGCCTAAACTACCTGATGCAGGTAGGGTTTTCCCTGCGTCTCGTTTAGGTGAATCACCGGGTAGGATCCTTAAACTATAGCCCGCAGGTTCTAGTCAACCCTCGGCTACCTTGTTCTACCTCCCACAACCGTTCCCCCTTTACACATTCCCTTCATATGCTATTAAAGGGTAGTTGCCTTCTTCAGGATCACCCACATGTAGCCTGTTATCCAAACAAAGTTTGGCTGCCTTTCTCACCCTTCCGCACCCAACCTTCTCAATTGGCAGTTCCCTGTTATCCAAAAAAGGAAAAATAAATAAATATTGATCAATAATTTTAATAATTAAATATTAAGAGTTCATATTCCACAGATTCGGAAAAAACTGAAGAAGTCGCGAATGTGTGTGGAAACGGCGTTTAATTTAAAAGAATAGCTGTCTGAAAAAAACTAGTCGTAAAATTATTTCATCTAAATATTTTGTCATACGTTAATTGATTGAATAGATTTCATAATAATTATCTTCTGAAGAAATAAATCAAGTATCCAGACGAGCCTGGCGACCAGTAAGCAAACTATACACTAGTGGACGAGGTCTGAAATTGGACAAATGTTATTTGTTCTATTGGATTACGGTAAAAGCAAGCCTGTACTTAATTTTATTAATTCCACGTAGATGGTGACGATACACATATTTCCTGAAAGATTGCAATATCTGTACAGGAAAAATCGTCAAGTGGACACATGAACTAGTTTTCAACTTTTCCTTATATTTTTACACATTCACAGAAACAATACATTTTCCTCCTGGAGACAAATTTCAATTTGGTGTTAGGGACCAGTTTTCTTTCTTTCCAAATTGATCATTTGGACAATGTCACATACAATCATATATATATATATATATATATACTAGATCATTGTCAGGGTATTTATTTATATTAGCCAGAAGAAAAATGAATTAATTCCACGTCTCTCTGGGTCAACACGAGATTTAATACCATTGCGGACTTTAATTTATTTGGACCCTTGACGGGTACAAATTATCCGTGATTATTGGCGATAGCTTAGCCGAGTCCTGGTGCCTTATATAAGCATGCTAGACTTGAAAATATTGGGTTTATTAAGAGAATGTTAAATACTTCTGGTACTTTGAATGAGTTACAAATTCTCCAGGTAACCTAAGAGAGTCCAAAATACACCGGGTACCCTAATGGAGTAAAAGGCGCTCCCTATTCCTCAACCAAGTACTATAGCGGAGTTGCGGATATTTCCGACACCGTTAGGGATTGAAAGATATTACTGCTTGTCCACGTTAAGTTATTGATATATAGTGTATATGACCCAAGATTACAATTTTTATAGGTTGCATAGAAGATACACTCACTTGTTTAGCTGACTTACTTTCTACTAATGCTCACGAGGAACATATAGAGTAGGGTGCTTGGACTAGAATCTAGGTATCTTCTGCTTCTTAGCACTATTTCTTCTCTGTGCGTTTCTTAATCCATGAATTAGTAACTTCACACCTACTGGATTTCACATTTTAATTCAAGTTTTATAGTTGTCATTAAATTTATACCTTGGGTTGTTACTTCTTGACAACCTCAGGAAAGAGTCTCTTTTAAACATACTCATTGTAAACGCCATGACCAGGGAAATCTGTTCCTGATTACGTTGACGTCATGGGAGAGTTCGATCTGTGTGTCCAGAAAGATATCACAACTGCTGATAACAGATATTGACGTCCAAAGCGCCGCCCTAATTATTCACTTGAGAATAGGGGCTTTCCCACTTATTAAGAACGTAACGTTCTTATATTACATTATATGCAGAAGATGGGAGACATCTGCGGAATGGTGCGTGCCTTTCGCTATAGATGTCGCGACGAGAGCTTAATTGACGCCAGACCGAAAATATATTCAAAAGCTATACATTTTCTCGACCGAGGAGTATTGAATTAATAGTGCATCAAAACATATCGTAAAATTTTAAGCGGCGGAGTTTCCCAAATATTATAGAATTATACGAGAGTCAGTCACATATAAACAGTAAATTTTTTAATAATTTTTATGAGAACGATAGAATTTCAAAAGGTTTTTCTATTTTTCTGCATAGTTTCCTTGTACTGAAACTGGAAGCTTCCTAATTTCGTCATCATAAAAAGCTGAATGTTGAGTCTTTAACCAATTGAGCACAAAGACCTCAACCACTTCACCTTTGATCTACAGATGCTAGTCACAAGGCGACAAATCTGGGCCGTATGGTGGACATTCTAGCAGATTCCAGTGAATTTCCTCCAATTTGGTCTGAGTCGTGCCGCGTGAGGCCTTGCATTGTCGTGAAGGAGGATTACTTTTCTGATTGGGAAACTATGTCTTTTGCTTCGATGTGTAAATTTTTATTTATAACAGAAAGCTAAATTGTTGACCAAGAATATATTAATATTACATATTACCTATTTTTCTCCTAATTGTAGGTACCTTTTTTCAATATTTTATAATTCTTGAAAAGTTATTAGTGTTTGTAGTTGTAGAAATCCTAGTAGATATTCAAAAGATTATAATTATTTATGAAAGTTGACTCTTATTAAAGTAATATTATTCTAGCAGTTTACAGAGATATTATTATAGACTGTTAGTTGAATATGTTAAATATAGTTCGGTTGCTAAATGCTTCTTTTTAAGAATATATATATATATGAACCCTTTATTATTTAACGTTCATATTATCCTGCTATTTCGTTTTACCAAATTACCTAAGACAAAAATTGTGACTAAACTACAATGCATTTAATAAAATGTTACAAATACAAGTTTTTGTTTCATTTTGCAATTCATTCTGTTTTTATCCAGCACTTGAAAATATAAACCAGACAGCACACTTTTTTTGAGAATGACCCAAGTACAAAATTAGCAAATAATAATAATCATATTCCGTAGATCCTGTAAAGAAGCTAAGCTTCAAGGATGTGGAATATGTCAGGGTGTACATTTATTACATTATTTTATTGTATAAAAGATAAATATACTTATAACAAATTTTTGTATTATAAACTAATTAATTAATTACTCTTCTCCGATTCTTCTATAAATTCCTTTATTGAATAGAAGGAGTGGCTAAGCAAAAATGAACATAATTCAGCCTTAAATTTACCTTGATTATCGGACAACTGTTTAATTCTGTGCGGCAGTCTGTTGAAGATGGATATCCCTGAATAATGCACACCTTTCTGTGCAATTGACAATGTTTTACATTTTTTATACAGATTATTATTGTTCCTTGTATTGAAGGGATGAATATCAGTATTATTCAAATATAAGTGCCTATTTGTGATTACAAATAACATCAATGAATAATTGTATTGGCACGTTAAAGTGAAAATGCCTAACAAATTGTATCCTACTGAAATTATAAATGAATTATTCTTAAGCATATTGCAACTTATTTGGCGTTCTTTATTTGCAGTTTCATAATAACAACACAGTAGATTATGATCAGTTGTTCAGCAGCGAGTAAAATATTAGATATGATTAATTCTTGTAATAAATCTGAGATTTATGTACCGTGAAGTTACACATTCTCCGTTTCAGAAAGCTAAATAAAGACTTCAAATTAGGCGGTATTAGAAACAATATTAAATTAATTCGAGAGTTTCTCCAGTCATAAGACGCACGCTGAAGGGAATCTTCAGGTCGTTATCAAACCGTCGGATGCGCCAGGCTCGTCGCGAGTTTCGAACCTGTGGACCTGTCTTCTGAAGTAAAACGTTAATAACGCCACCAAGACCTGAAAAACCGGAACAAAACATTTGGCCTAGATTCAACACAAAAAGCTGTATTTAATTTAGACAAAAAATATTAGCAAGGGACGTCGAAGGAAAATTCAGAACTGATAAGATTTGGATCTGGAGGAGGATGATAAGTGTGGGGCCATTCCATATCTAGTGGTACAACAGTAGTTACTTGACCATACGAAAATTATCAAATTTAGTTAGTTTTCTTCTGTTTTCGTAGTTCAAAACTAATTTCTTAAAGTTATCATTTGCCCGATTAAAGAAACAGCAGACTTTTATATCCAACATTCGTAAATCAGATAATTTTTATAATAGTCCTCTCCGTGCTATTAAATGGGAGTTGCCTCTTTCAAGATCACCTTCATGTAGCCTGTTAACCAAAAAAATGGGCAAACGATAAGAGTTGTCCCCTGATCCTATTGGATCAATCGGCCAAGTACCTCCCAAAACTGGTGAAGACAGGGAGAAGGGAATGCTGCGACCTCACAGCAAACTCATCTCTCGTCAGTGGGAAAGGCTTGAAAATAGTACACAAAATCTCGACCTACCTAATGCAGGTTTTCTAGGGTTTTCCTTGCATATCGTTAGGTGAACACCGTGGGCCCTAGTTACCTCTTGGCTAATCTGCTCAACCGTCCACAGCCCCCTTTGCATTTCTAGACCTATGCTATTAAAGGGAAGTTGTCTGTTTCAGAATCACCCTCATGAAGCATGTTACTCAAAAGAACAAGTTCTAAACTATCGAGTTTATTGATGTATGACGTATCTAGATTTTTATTACGTGCTCAATAGGCATATTGGGACTCGAACGTAGAAAAAATTTCAGAAACTCAATTTTTAAATAGATGTAACTTTTAAAGTGTATAATATTAAGCTGATAGTGTATATAAGGTAACTACAGTATTGTATGTAGAAGCACCAAAATTTTCTTCCTCTGCAATCTACATCTTTGTGCTGCACAGAGTACATGAAAAAATAATAATTTTAGGTAAATAAATGGAGGTTAAATTTGTAGGCCAGAATATACCAAGCACAATACAGTGTGTTTCAAAATGATTGAACACCCCAATGCTGAATAATTAAGAAAGACCTAGATACCTGGGAACGCATGAAATAGAATTCGGTCTGTTGAAAAATTTGTGTAGACCTTTTACGTCGTGACCACATCCCTATAATACTAAGTAAGGAATGGAGAATAAGTTGAAAAAAGGTTCACTAGGGTCTACAGTTAAAGGATCTTACACCGCTTTCACCTCCGTATAGTGAGGAGAAAACTCTATATAAACCATAAACACCTAGGCCAGTCTCTTGGTACTTATCCCGTGCACTTATGGTGACTGGAAGTGCAGATATCTCCTTAGTCTGACGGCTCAAAAGTTATACTTCCTTCACGAATAGTTTTACTCTGACTTATAGTGAACACATTTTTCTTTAAATGTCACAAAGTGACCTCTTCAAAATAATTGGAAGGGATCCGGAAGGGAGAACGAATACATATTTTGTACTTGAAGGTAATCAAATTGTGGCCATTTCACTGGTGATAAATTTCTTCAATTAATTTGTGGCGGTCATGGGTTGTGGATGAATGAGGCTGAGGCCGCTACACTCACCACGACCATGAACCCAGAGATGCCGTTGATGGCCGCCCAGCCTAGAACTGTTCGAACTTCTTCGCAGACTGGCTCCGCGCAACCTCTTTGGTAGGTTTGGTTACAGTGGCCCTCACTTTTCTTAGCGGGGACGCAGCAAGACGTGGGGAAGCTCCTGGCGTCTCTGACGAAGTGGTCAGACAAACCCACGGCACCGCAACACTCGAACTGAAACAACGTATACATTCGGAAACTGCGAAATCTATTCGAAATCGTCTATCAGATATCTTGGTATAATGATAGATGATAGGATGTCTTTTAAACACCACCTTGATTATGTAAGACGTAAAGTAGCTGGGACAGTATCTGCAGTCATGAATTATGCCAAACGTTGCAGGTCCAAGACAATACCGGCGACTTCTTTTCACGAATGTTGTGCGATCAGTGATATTGTATGGTGCCTCGATTTGGTGTACTGCTTTGACAGTAAAATCAAACAGGAGAAAGGTTAGTTCCATCCACAGGCTCTGTGCACTACGCGTTACCTGTGCCTACAGGACAGTATCGGACGGTGCAGTCTGTGTGGTGGCAGGAATTCCTCCGGTAGACATTCTGGCCGATGAGTGCCGCAGACTACAAACAAACAGAGGTCTGGAAGGCAAGAGAGTTGGGATGAGTCCAATAAAGGCCGATGGACCCATAGGTTAATAAGATCAATTAAAGACTGGATTGATCGGAAACTCTTGACCGGTCACGGCTGCTTCAGGGCATACTTCTACATAGATAATTGCCATAGATAATTCACCTGCATGCCCTGAATGTGGAGTTAGACACCAGAACACGTGTTTTTCAGTTGCTCGAGATTTTCATATGTGAGACGAGCATTAGAAAGCGATATTGGAACCTCAATAACACCAGATAATTTGGTACCCAATATGCTGCTCTCACCTAATACCTGGAATAAAGTAAGCGCATATGCCTCTACAGTAATTAAAAGATTAAGAAATTACGAAAAAGAGAGAAACAATAGTGTTTAAAGGAGACAGAGAGAGCTTGACGCTACGACTGCTTCCTGTGAAGTAATGTCTAACGACGGTCCCACAGGAAGATACACACAGTCATCGTTGGAAAGGGAGGTGTTTTTAGTGGGTAGAATCCCACACTACTATCCAGTGCGGACCCTCAGATAGTGTCTTTAGAAGATTTTCACCTGCCCTCGAAAAAAAAAACAAAAAAAACGTTTACATTCCAGTCCTCACTGATTAAGTAATGAGACATGTTGGACGAATCTCGCCGTCAAACAAGACCATTGTTGGGGGTTAATAATTGATCTTTTCCAAACTATCTACTAATTAAAATTTAAAAAACTCTAATACGCAGACATTTTGCTGTTGAGCAGAGGTGGCTAATTTTTGGACAGACGTGTCCAGATGCACCATATGACTCGATCACATTTTATAGCATCATACATTCATGATTAAGGGGAGACGAAAAGGAATAACTTTGACCCAGTTAAATAGATTAATTTATTGAATTTAATGAAGCAACAATTTACAAAACTCAAGAATCATGTATGATAGGATCATAGTTAAATTTAATTGACTTTAGTGAAGAAATTAAATAACCGCCAAACAGAAAAATAATTTAATTAAAAAATATAATACGTAATAAAACTATCACAACGTATCGTTCTTACTTTGGAATTTCTTCAGGTGCATGATAATGTAAAAAATTTATTTCTGTGAAATTAATAACAAAAGATACAGCCTTATATTAACATACAAATCGTACAAAATAGAACTAATTACCAAATTTAGATACGCTAAACTTTCGATGGTGGATTTGTATCTTAATCAAAGTGCTCTTAAAGTAATCTAACAAATTTTGAAACAACAACAAGGAATTTTAAAAATTTCAGAATAATTTTTTGTAATTATGGTAACATGATGCAATCTTTGATCTAACTGAGCCTTTGTTGCGTTTGGACATGAAATATGCAATCATTTAAGCCAAATTTAGCAAGCGGCCCTATGTAATTGAAGAAAAAAAATTCGTTTTGTCTCTCTTAAGTGCAAAGTCCACCCATGTCGCTTCTGCCTTTAATTAATTCATTCATCTTTTGTGTACGTCCAATTCATCAATAAATTTGCTGAAAATAAAAGTATATATTTATTAAATTGATTACCCCGAATTGGAGTTTATCCCAGTCCACGATCTTCGTGCCATTTCTGATGGAATCCAGCATAATCGAGGACGGGGGAGATATACTGGATCTCAACACCAGAGCCCAGATGACGTCAGCCAGATGCAGCATCGACAGCAGCACCAAAAACACCACCAACTGCAAAAACAAGTAGATTGTCAATGCCACTGAACATAACCGTGGAAAAATACGTTACATTGTACAAGCCCAATATATTTAATTTATCCATCTTTATTATTCATTTCAAGAACAGACATTATTTTAAGCTGAGAAAGAATGTGAGTTCCTGATGATTCTGAAAAATATGCTTAGTATTAAGAGAAGCTGACCATGAATTAAAATATTCGGCATCTCATCTCTTATTGAAATATCTATCCTTCCGTAGTAGAGATGAAGACGAATGTAAGTATACTTCGTGAGAAATAAAAAGTCGTATGAGGTGCGAAGTGTAAGAGAGAAGATAGCGGGGAATATTGTCGTCATTATTAAAACTTTTAAAAGCATTTATATTATTTTTACGAACGGAATATGCAATACTGAGGTCTTTTCAGCACAGCCTGTATTATCGCCTCTTAACTTTTACGGGTGAATTTTTTGACGTACAGTGGATTGTGAACTGAGCACAATTTTTTTTAGTTGCGTCCAGATTTGCAGAATAATTTTTACTCTCCCAAGTTTCCTTAACAACAATTTGTGTTAAAGTAAGCTCCGGTGCAACCTGAGGCCTGTGGTCGACTGCACATCATGTTTTGTGACGGCAAACTCTCTCTCTCTCTGCAGCTATACCAACAAAAAACTTTGACGAGATTGAGGCAAAATACAGAGGTTGACAAAAAATATGATACTAATGCAAAATATTCCTTCGATGGCCCCCATATTTCCTTATCAAGCAGGATAGTGGACTACAATTTTAATACAGTGCTAGAGAAACCTACCAGATTCTTTCTGTACATGTTCATTTGGGTGGATTAGATTTCCTAGAGTTTCCAGTGTTTTTAAAATGAATTGAGGAGTCTTTTGAACAAATCAAGAAGTGCTGTGTTTGTCATCAACTTGAAATATTCTTTTTCTAAGTATTATTTTTTTATTCCTCCCTGACCACAAACAAACTATTCAATTTCTTCAGTTTATCTCTTATTTATATTTTTCTCATGATATTTTACTTTTATATTTTGCTTCTTGAATGCTGTAAGAAGTAACAGGAAGGGCGTGGAAAAATATTTAGTTCAACATCTGAAAAATCATTATCTTCACTTGATGGTATAGTAAACTCCCTTTTATCGCGTAGATAACTAAAGCAAACAGAAAGATACACGCAATAAGCTACAAATAGAGATAAAAGGACACATCATAACTGAAAATTGGAGAGCGAAAGAATTAAAAATACAAACTTCAAGATTATATGTTCCCCAAATTTAATAAATTATTAGCGTTCGACAAAAGTAACATTCTGAAAAATAAAAATAAAGTATTTAGGAAATTACCATGATGATTTACGATTAATATGTTATAGACTATAATTTTAAAAAGAAGAGGGAGGAAACCATAACTGCGAAAAATGTCTTACTTTTAAACTTACAAATAAATTGTTTTTAACATGGATTCATTGTTGATAGCGGCTTGAACTATTTCAGTGAAATATTGTATGTAATGAAAGATTGTCCTTCTTCTCAAGTACTGAACCTTTTCCTTATTTTAAAACTTTGTTTTCCACCTTACTTTCACATTCCTTGTCATCTGAAACATTCTGATTCCTACACTGTTACTCTTCTATTATAGTCGAAACCGTTTTCCATATTTTTTTAAATATGAAAATATGCGCTTCCAATAGGTATTTGAGGCAAAGATGAATTTTTTGTTACCTTATTCGCATTTCAAATTGTCATTACGCCCACTTCAAGCGTACTTTGAAACTTAGCTAAAATTGCAGCACCACACTAAATAATAGTTTATTTGAACAACAAAGTAAGTACTATACAATTTAATAGAATATGCATTTACTCATTTGGTATTGGTTTAATATCGTCGGTGACCCTGGTACGTAGACAACCAAACCTTGAGTTTGTCGTATGCATTGCCTACGTATCAGGCGCGACAACAAATCTACGCTGCAGTATTAAATTAAATAATAATCTCTTAGTCAACACATGTTTAAACCTTTACATAGATCGTAAAATTTTTGAAAATTGACCTTTTCACACTTTACACCCTTTATTATCGAAATAGCTCAAACGACCGTTTAAAATAATTACTTTATTAATGAAGTTAGTTTTAATGCCGCCGAATGAACGTCTGTATAAATCGTGATTAAAACAATGAACCTTTTACATTGTCACGAAATTACTATTTCAAATACACATCATTGTTCAATATCGAATTAATCGATAAAAATATACTCAGTATGTACACAATTCCCATACACGGAATATATCAGAACTCAGCAATCCAAAATAGAATTGTCAAAACAATGCCAAGCTACGGCGCAATGAACTTGCGCATGTATTCATACGTAAGGCAAATGTCTGAAAATTTGTGATTAAATTTTCTATGCGATAAACTCAAAAATGTGGTGGGCTACCGGGGCATCCCGAGGTTACCAATTCCCCGAAGGTGCCGCGGCATTGGCCATTTAAATGGTCCTTGAAACTTGTCTGCCCATTCCAGCAAACCAGAGTGAGCTTTCCCGCTAGCTCTACACCCTGCTACTAACAGGATGGGCAGTATTGTCAGATGATTATGGTCAGCTGGTTTCATCATCAGATAACTAGGAGTGCGAAACGAGCACACCCCGGAAGCCCCAAACCCAACGTCCGGAACCCCTGATGATGCACCGGCCCCCACACCTCCGACACCTTAGTCACGAATGACTCGATGACCGCCTTGAGTCAATCTCGGATGCTGTCACCGACAGTGTGGAAAGCTTAACTTCCCTTCATCGCACCAGAAGAATTCTGTTGCCAACCAAAAGTGGCTTAACATGGGAGCCACGAGAAGGCATTCCCCTGGTCTTGAAGGAGCAGAGGCTATGACATATACTACCTAAAACCGAGAATCTAAATTAATAATTATAAATGTAAATCATTACCACCAAGAGCAGGCATTCGCTCCTTTCGTTGGTAGCCTTTCCAACAAAATGCGAGGACAGGACGACAGCTAGCGCCAGGCATATCAGACCGATTCCGGGTCCCAATATTGGTTCATGGAACAAGCCACGGAACGGAAACAGGTGAATCAAGACTATTACGGCACCGACCAGCTCAGCCAACGCAAGCACCTGCAACATACAAACAGATCGTCCACGAATATCAATGCATATTCATGATTTAAGGAGATTTGCTGACTTCACTAAGCCTTATACCGTCTCGCTTCGTAGCGTCTTAAAATGCAGCACTGCTTATTGGCATATTAACCTGTCAGTGGTGAACATTGGGTTGAACCCTTGAGTGCTGCGAAATTTCAACTTTTCTGGCAACAGTCCACCAGTTATGGACCTAAAGCCGGAAAACTAAACCAAACCGGGAGTCAAGTTGAAGAAAAACTCACATCTAAAGTGACGATACGCTGAAAAATATTTACCGCTCTCATCAATTCGTAACTAAGTTTTTACACATATCTCCATTCAGATAATTCGAAACGTTGCTTTCATAATCCTGGTTTCTGGAAATCTTTGATAACAGCGCTTATTCACTTTCTTTCCGTTATTCTGTGTACTGTTTGCTTGTCTACTCAAATATCTTTAAACCTACAGATGTAGATCTTCACGAGTCCTTTGTTACACTTTTCTAGATTATGAAGTAACAAACTCTGAGTGAGGAAAGAAAACTCAGCTACAACTTGAAGTGACGCAAAAATTAACGTTTATAGTCTGTAAGGAAGAAATTATAATTTATTTTTCGCCAGAGTAGACCAGTATTTGAGTCAATATTTCGTTGCTGTACCTATGCTGTTTGAAAAAAAAAGCTACTACACTTTTACTATCATAGGTACTTTTAATTTTCGCAAACTTAAAGTGATGGCAGTCGGTCTGCTCTCAGAATCATCGTTCGCGGTTCGAATCCTGCAATGGGCAAGAATATTTGTGCTTGTAGTGTTCCGGAAAACAGTCCGAAATTTTTCGTTAAATATTATTGCCTGACAATAAAATAATGACAAGTAGCCATGTTACGTGAACAAGAACTACGGAGAAAGGAGCTGGTGGAATTTAAATCCTCTCATATTTCGTCACACCCATGAATCCCCACCCTTAACACGTGATTGATGATGTCAAAGTTTGTTGATACATGAATGTACAAGTAAACAAAAGGTGACATGATGAAAATTACTAACATTTTCGGAGAAATTGTGCAGGTGCACCTGTCTTAGAAAACGTCACCACAAATCATCGCTCAAAAAATGATTTTTGGAAAGACTCACGTCCTTACCACATTTACGAATTACAATTTAAAGCCTTTTAAAATAACCCGTGTGGAACAGAAAAGGAAGGAATCTTACGTCATTACCTGTAACTTCGCCCTAGCAAACCATAATTATCATCGTATTCCGAAAATTACTCAAAAAGGGAACGAAGTTATGAAAACCAACAATTTCGAAACAATAATATAAACAATCGAATAACATACATTTCGGATCATTTTCATATATCAAAAGAAAATATTTTGTTAAATATAATAAGAAACGAGTTATTTCAATGATAAAATATTTGACCTTAATATTGAAACTGTATTTCGAATGAAGGAAAATCTTTTCGCATTTAGAAATATTTCAATGATAATGGCTTTTAATTAACTTGAAAATTGTACGTGGAATAAAAGAATTTTTTTACTAAATTTCAGATATTTCCATTATAATGTCTTTAGATTAATTTCAGAGGTGTATAACATGAAGGAAAATATTTTACTACATTACAATTATTTCAATAATTAAATGTTATGATAAAATATTCGCGGCAAAACACGCGACGTCACTATTAATAATGGGCCTGGCTTGTTAGTGTAAATTTGAGGACTATTATTCCCGTTTAGCATAAATATCTACTTAATATCGGAAATATTTGCAAGTCATAAAAGAGATTTCATTAACGAAAACTGCTTCGGCCCCTAAATTATTTCTCCCTATGTACAAGGTAATTAAATGACCATATTCTTTATTTAAACCTCGGTAACTTGTTTAGAAATTTATTTAATCAAATAATGCTGGAGCACTTACGGGCAGCAGGATCCGGAAGGTCAACAGCAAAAACTTGAGACAATCTAAGAAGCAGCCCATCTGTCGTATTTGGTCCGCAGCTACACATGTTTCCTTATCTGTAAAATTTATCTGAGACGACACATTGTGACGCTTCTTTCGTATTTTATCGGCCCTCTCCCAATGACCTGCAGATGGCATGGTTCTCCTCCTCAACTAAAGCAAACTAACACCAAGAATAAGGCAATGCACGTTATCTACAAACGTAAATAAATTTCGCAGCTGTCCAGAGGAAATAAAAAAAGTTTCCAGTAGATAGAAACACTCTCCAAAGACTATTCTCACCCAAGCAGTTATTTCTTTAATTGTTGTTCAATATCTCATTCGTGAATATATTTGTCATAAATTGCAATAACCAAACAATTATTACCTTCATTCATCATGTGTTATTTATTTAAATATTCGCATAGCTGAAGTAAATTCACGTCTTAATAACAGTCCTTATGACGTATTTTCTTCCCATTTTGTATTAATATCAGACTTGATTTGCTCTTTACCGGGAAATAATTTAATTTAATCCTGAAAACAAGAGGTTAAATAAATAGAAATTTCCCGTTTGAAATTTATCCTTCTATTATCTTCGCCCTGAACAATTCCTGTTTTTTGTTCACATATATTTTTGAACATTTATAATTTCTCTGACTTAGATACCCATAGAAAATAAACCTTAATTAATTCCGATAGAAACTATGCATTAAGGAACAACATTAAGAATTAGACACATTAGTTTCTGAAAAGGAAATGCTTAAAAATTATTTACATACAGATTAAATATATTTTTATTTTACTCTTGAGGAATAGTAATTTTTTACTGTAATAGCATTGAAGAATACTCATTGACCAGAAAGAGTGAGAACAAATCATTTATTTTAAATAGCTCTTCGAAAATTTTTATAACGTGACAAAATAAGTTATTGTATTAGATTTTAAAGACTATTTACTAAAGTTATACTTAATAAAATAACAAAGTGAAACAAAACAAATTAGACTTATGATCAGTTATTCAGCTTTCTTAGAAAGATAATTACATTAAATTTAGGAAATGAGTGACTAAGTAACTTTATAATAATAATAAGAGATTGTTCCTGATTTGGTTTTAGTTTAATTATGTGATCTCTGACAAATTTTTAATGTTACTACATTACATCCGGAACATAAACAGAGTTATTGAAGTTGTAGTCAACTAAAATTATATTATTTATGATTTCGAGAATGGAGAGAGGCATTGGCATATGCTCATATTTTACTGTTCATTAAGTAAAAAATGTAAGCAAACGAACAATCGCATAACGAGGTACTGAAATGTAGTAAGAATTAGCAACACCAGGTGGCTCTAGGAAGTCTTATCAAAAAGTACTTTTATTAAAATATTATTAATAAAATTATGAATAAAGTTATTATATTTTAAATATGTGTTCGGTGAAAAGATCTCTGAAAATCGTTTCCACTGATTATTAGTCACGTTACAAATAAATAAAATAGAATTCCAAAGATGTTAGTATGTCTTCAAAAGTAAAGCATCTTTATTAAGTTCTACTGGTAAACAAGTATTCCACAGCCGGAATGAATTGTTTCACGTGTGTGAATGTTATTTACGTTTGAATACAGAAATGGACAAATTGCGGCTTAATAATGAGGTATGTTTAGACTGCTAAGATTTTATGTAGAAATCAAACGTCTCAAAAATGTATTTTAAGTATTCGTTAACCTATTTCTTTTCTCTAACAAGTAATTTGCTGGAATCAAGGCATTACAGTGGTTTTGTTTATTCCCAGAATTAAATCGAAATAAATTTGGTATAAACGCTCAATTTACCTCCCAAATGGAATGTTGTAACTTGATTTTGTTTGGTTGTTTACTGCTGACTTATCTAGTTAAACTGGATTCTTTGTAGCACATGTGGCCATATTAACAAAAGTCAATTCATTTCTGAGAAATTGTTTCTTTCTCGTTGATTTTCCTAAATTCTGAATAATAACTTACATCAATACCACGTATAACTGTTGGGAGCTTTATTTAAAAAGTATATTTTTTTTGTTGTTGAATAAAGTAAGAGCTAGTATTTATGGTAATTATTTTACCACATTATTTACTCAATTTTTAACATTTCAGATTGTATTGCTGAGAAAAGATGCTAAGAAAGCCAAGGTTCACATTATTCGAAAGTTAATAAAAAATGTAAAAATTCTGAAGAAAAAACTTGCTGCAAATAAAAAAGAAGGTTTTCAAAAGAAAATTGATAAAACACTTCTAGAAATAACCGAATTAAAGGTTCGGCTTACATGTTATTTCATAGAATCTAAATTAATTTTTTTCTGTTATACCTAAATTAATATTATTTAATGACTATGTTTTCAGAAATTAAGTGCTGATGAAATATCAAAGTTTGCTCTAAAAAATAAGAAGACACCAGGTGAAATTCTGGGAAATGTAAGTGGTAATTAGATCAATTTTAACTAAAGATGTTTTGTAGTTACCCCATTTTCATTAAACAAGACACATTTGTCATTTATGGAACTATTTCTGCAATGTTTGAACAATATCTACATGACCTTATAAATGTGTATTTGTCACATTGATTACCTTTTTCTTTTAACAATATTTGGGTTGTTTCAGGTTGAGTCAAATATTAAAGAGCGTGTTTTGGCTCGTTTAGTTGGAAACAAGATTATAACAGTGGGGATTGATAAAATAAAGACAGAGTTTCCTAATCTAGATGAGCTGCTGTGTAACTTGGAGAAAAATGAAACGAAAAGGAAGAGGAAAAAGAAAATGAACAAGAAGGCTAAAACTGATACGAAAGGTCACGTGGTTCAAGATGATTTGTCTAAAAGTGTTGAAGAAAGATTTCTAAATTTTTTAACTAATGCAAATGATGTGGATGACTCAGATAATGAAAGTGATGGAGATTCTGAAACTAGTGATAGGACTAATAACAAAAATTCAGATACTAAAACCAAGGCTCATGTTCCCACTAGCAAAAATATTCCCTCTTCTGAGAATAAGTCGAAGAAGAGAGAAATTTATGCCGGCAATGAACAGCATAAGAAACTAAAGACTGAGAAAGACTCATTTTTTCTGACTGACCAGGGGGAGTATGAGAGTTGTGTTGTCAAAAATTTAGGTTCTCCTGAACTGAAAAATGACAAGACTAAACATATCAAAACATCTTGGAAGATTAGTAATGTTAAAAGCAAAGCTTTTACAAAGAATCAGACTCGCAAGCAAACGGATTTCAGTAAAAAGAAGTCATTTAAGTCTAAGGCTGATGTAAAAAATAACTTCAAGAATAAAGTGGCTCAACCAGCACCTAACAAAATAGGTAAGTTCATAATTGTTTTTTGAATTTCATAACTTTTTGTGTTGGAGCATTTGTCATTTGTTACACTATGGTCCACTCGGTAACAATGTATACCAGAATCCGAAATGGAGAAGACTTTAAAGTGAAAATTATTAGATGAATCAATAGTCTCTGCACCGCAGTTGACTTTTCAAATTTCACTTGTTAGATTTTTTGCCAATATGTGCCATGTAGTCTGTGTTAAAAGTTGCTTAATGTTTGTCAATTGCTTTTCATATTGGCCGAGTGATTTCTTCTGTTCTTTTTTTGTGATATTAGTTATGTTGTCATGTAACAAAACCTCAAAATTTGTCCCATACTTAAGTCCCTTTTAATTTTTTCTGCAAATTTACATGGGTAGATATGAATTTTCTTCTTTAATTATATTATGTTGCAGAAAAAATTCACCCATCATGGGAGGCAAAGAAAAAGGAGAAGCGCCAACAACAGAGTATTCATTCATTTCGAGGGAAGAAAAAGAAGTTTAGTGATGAATGAGCTCTTGAAATGTTATAGGATAATTATTAATTTTATTAAAAAATACTTTTATCCACAATTCTCATTTTTCAGTTTTTTTTACCTATTTGTATTTGGACATTTGTACATAAGAATAGTTTTTCTGTTATTCACATCTTCAAAGTTCCATTTTAATCATTTGTTAGGTAATTCCCTTTAAAAATGCTTGAACATTGTTCATAAAGAAGCTCACATAAGTGTACTTTATTTCATAGTTGATTTTATAAAATATTTTTACAATAAGAACGTACTATTGTAAGCAGTGTTATTTTTATTGAGGTAAAGCTCCTTACACTCCACAAATCTCCTCCAAAGTTCTTATACAAAGCATGGACTGTTGGCATTATTAAGAGGCCTCAACACTGTAAGGTGTGTCACTTATTTCAAATTTTATCAATTAAGTTGACATTCACCTCAGTAGGTGACGTCCCTTGTCAACCTATCACTATATGAACAATTATTGGATAGCGAGTTTTGTTAACATTTCAAACATTATGCATTACACAAGTGTCACAGTTTGCATAATGTAGCCTTGCAAGTTAATAGATTGAATTTTAATTTGTTATTGAAAGAGTAGCACCAGAAATATTAATAGATGCAATAACTATTTAAAATAAATCAAATTAATTTTTGTAATGTGTCAACTAGAACAAAATTAACACAATTGCTCTGTTCACAATATAGTTATGAATTCCAGATTGAAAAACGTGGAGCTACAAATTGAATTAATATAGTAGTGCTTTAATTTATTTTTCATTATGTAACCCAGCTTTTGTGGATATGAGCGATAATGTACCAGTAAGCTTCATTATTTGTATTGTCTTGTTCAGTACAAAAAAGTTATTAAAACGTTTTCCTCCTAGGATGAATTTATGTTACTATGAAATAGTATGTTAATTTTGTGGATTTCATGTCTTGGTTCTGAAAACAATTCAATTGATTCTTGTCAATTAATTGTATTGAATGATAAAATTTACTTTGACATTTGGATTGTTTCATGAACATATAGACTTGAACATAGTTTGCTTATTACACAATATAAAACAAATACATATTATTAGCTGAATTGAATGTAAATTTAGCTTTATTTTTGATAGTGTAATTAGATTTTCAAGTATGAATTGGATAATTTTTACACAGATGATGGTGAAATGCATAGTGTAGGACGATAGAAGGAAACTAGTACAACAGAATCTTGTTCAAATGTGTAAGGAATTGGCTCAATTGTCTGGGGCATTTTGCCTGAACTGGTCGATAATGTAGGATTTTTATAAAAACCTACTTATGATGCGCGTGGTCCTGCCGCCATTCTCCACACTCAAATTCTTAAGAATAATCCAGTTTAAAATAATTCTGATATTCACGCAGTTAATCATTGTTTGATAGAGAAAATTGCCTGTGGGGGTCTCAGACAATCTGGGTTCCTCGGGAGGGCGTGATATTGAGCGTTCCGAAAGTTGTGAAACGTTGCCAGCCAATGAGAGATAAACTCCTCACCTCCGTTGCTATGGCGACGGGAGGCTCGCAGCATCTGCAACGTGCCTTTCTTGTTTACGAAAATGTGACCGCGTTTGATGGTGGGAGGGGCAGAAAAATAATTTATTGAGATTAAAAAATGTAATTGATCCCCCATACCAGTAACGCAATGAAAACCATCCTACAATGTGCAATAGTTCTACACTTATAAGAAAAGCAAATACAATACAAATTTGTAAAAGCGACAAGATAATTCTAAAATTAACAAAACAAGATATATTTCATAACCTGATTAAGTATTTTTTACTAATAGATAAGGAAATATTTGTTTTTCCTGCATTACTTTTATCATATCACAAGCATTATTTCCTTGTCTTCAATTTTTAAAATACCATATTGAAGTTAGAAAAACGTTTGTAAGTCATTGGTGTACGATTAAGGGTGTTCATTTGTTGCAGGAATTAGGTGAAGGGACTGAAAAAATTCAGGAAAAGTTGCACGGTACCATGTGTTGAGTAATACAGTTTATCCGTTGGAAGGTAAAAGACAGGCTCCTTGGAAAACTGGAAACAAATGGCCGGAAGAAATAGAAAAACCAACCCTTTGAGATTGAAATTGAAGTTGGAGAAAAATACATGTTTTTAATAGTTTGAATAATTTACTTGCAGAATCTTCTGAGATAACAAGGTTTGTCTAGTGATGTGGTCCATTTGAACACCTATTTTTAAAAGCATAACTATTAAGTTGTAGTTAAATGAAATTATTTGTTAGCAACCATTAGTGCCCGATTCGGTAATTTTATATCATTCATTTCAACGTCCCTCAAAGACGACGGATTCACCACAAACCTCGGTCGTCTTCAACCTCCACACCCAAGGTATAAACCTAGGGCCTACAAAAATAGGCTACCTGGGGATTCATCACAGAGTAATACAGGCAAAACTATAGAGAAACCTGCATCCGATAGGTCGAGCATTTGGTACTACTCCCATGCCCTCATGAAGACGGGAAACTGGATTGTTGTGGGGACGCAACAAATCTGACTCAATGGCCCGATCCAATTTGTAGGGCATCTGATCTACTGGTTCAACTCTTACAGTAAGCGGCCCGGTGCATGTGAGGACTTATAGAACATTTTTGTCAATTTGTTAAGCACTTCAAATCTATTGTTACTTGCATAAAAAGTTCATTAAATCTAAGCGCGAGGCATTGCCATCTGTTATGCAATTATTGAAATTTTTTAATTCTTTTTGCAGTTTGGCTCAGGGGTTTTTGCCCGCCGTAGGCAGTCACCTACAGCCTAGAGACGGCTCAGCGGACAGTAATCCCGCTTACATTAAAATGCGTACTGAACTAACATGATATCGCATCTTCACACGATGGTCTTATCAACTCCGCCGGAATGTTATTAATTCCTGATAATTTGTATATAATTGGTTTTTAGGTATTGGTAATTGACGTGGTTACCTTTGACTGCAGCATGCCCTGCCGTGACATAAACGTTGGAATTATTCTGAATTTTGATACTCCTGCCGATCAGCTGTTCCAATCCCTTAGTGATTTATGTTTAAAAAACGTAGTCGAAGAAGGTAACAAAACATTGCGGAATGGAACTAGAACTTGTGGTAAACGTCTAGCGCATGTGGAAGACTTTCCCGATTCCACACCTGGCACAGTAACCCATTTGGCCTACTCGTCCCGTTGTCATTAATAGAGCCTTGAATCGGTTCTATTTAAAACGAGACCAGACGCCTTCAACGCTGTCGTCGCTTCCAGCGATTTGCACTTACTTGTCGTAATAATTATACAAGCCACGGTTTTGTATCCCTTCGTGGAAAAGGTCAATGGCACTCCTCGAACGTAAAGGTGACAAATCAATTGAAGCCGGACAGGTTAGAAGAGGACCTAAAACATTTTCGAAATACGATGATAGGAAAGAAAGACAAAAAGTTTATTTGGTAGACAGTACAGTGTAATACGTTA
This sequence comes from Eucriotettix oculatus, assembly GCA_034510155.1. Taxonomy (NCBI): domain Eukaryota; kingdom Metazoa; phylum Arthropoda; class Insecta; order Orthoptera; family Tetrigidae; genus Eucriotettix; species Eucriotettix oculatus. Next base: position 46,483,378 of record CM067382.1, read on the forward strand.
TTTTTTACATTGTTGTGAAATTAATAAAATATGCGTCTGTTCAATTGATAAGTAAAGAAATATTATCCTAATAGAGACAAAACAAGAAAAAATTATGAGCAGAGCCTTTCATCTGGCATTGCATAAAACCAGATTGTAAATTTAATACTTTATCAATTAATATTTCACTTAATATCTGGTTTTTAATCAAAGAGATAAACCTAAAACGACAACTTCACAGACAAAATAGAGGCTTAATTCGTCTTTGCCTTGATAACTTCATCAGGTCAGATTTTTGGCTACAAAAAATAGAATATTTAACAAAATTTTGTTGAAATATTCTTATTTCCCTTTTCTTAATTAATTTGGTTAAATTAAACCAATAATATTAATGTTGAAATATGTAATTCAACACTAAGGGTCCAATTATAAAATTTTTCGTACTGGTCAATAGCATCCGAAATGAACCCTTAAACTTAACATCGTGAACTGGTGGGAAATTAATAAGAATAATATTACAAATAACACATTTATTACAAATATATATATATCAACGAAATATTATTATAACCTGACTTGGTGATATACCTAAGGCGTGGACAAAACGTAACACTAATTGAATCAAGTTTCTACTTTATCTTTGAATTGGTCGTATTAATTTCTCTCTTTACATTAGCGAATAGATAATTGTATCACAGATACTACTCAAAGAGTTAGTATAATTTTGAATATTGTGTGTACCATTTCAGACGTCAAATTTAGCCTGATGCATGTGTTCAGTATCAAGAATTTAAATAATATTTATAATAATAATTAAATTAGTAAATTATCGAATTGGATGCCTAGTTCCTTCTCTATATTCAAGGCTCTCACATGCCAGGGCACTTCTGGCTCTTTTGGGAGGTGTATGTATTGTGGTCGCAGACCTTGGGCAAACGTTGAGTTATCTGCTACTCCCATTGAATCAGTTGGTCAGCTGTTTCCTAAAACTGGTGGAGGCATGGAGAATGGAATGCTGTGACTCAACAGCAAACTCCTCTCTTGTCATTCGGAAGGGCTTGAGAACAGTACCCAATAGCCCAACCTACTTAATGCAGGTTTTTAAGGATGTCTAAAATATAGCCCGGGGACACTAGTCAACCATTGGCTGCCTTCCTCTCCCTTCCATATCCCCCATTTTCAATTCGCTTCTTATGCTATTAAGGGAGCAGTTACCTGTTTCAGGATCATCCTCATGCAGCCTGTTACCCAAAGAACAAACCACATACACTGCCTATATTTATAAATAGATTAAATCAACAGTATGACATGAGCAAAAAATTAAACCTCAGACTACAAACGTTTCATATAACAGCAGCATCAAAACCGGCAGTGATACCAAGCTATCTGTTCCTGAGGTATTCTACCTCTGCCGGTTTTGGCGCAGCAATTCAATGGTTTTATAAATATTTATTTCCATATCTTTTTAATCTTTCAGGATGCCGAAATAAAAAAATATATAGACGAAAATCTAAGCTAAAATTTCTGTTTTCATACCTATAATTTTCATTGAAATCCGTTTCGAAACCTATTCGAGACAAACTTTCAGGCAGACAGATATTTCAGTTTTATTTATTGGTATAGATTCAGTCGAACAACTTCCTGCTTTGCCGAGTTTCTTTGACTAGCTCAACGCACGTGAGACACTGGGAAATTTTGTGAAATCCAAATGAAAACGAGGAGCGTGGTACAAACTTAAACGATATAAGGAGATTAGTACTGATCAAGTCAACAATTAAAAATCATATTGATGGACAAACTAACTTGAGTGGCAGTTCACCTTTTCTGTCAAATTTATCTTGAATTTTTTTCCTATCCAATGTTTCATTTCACGTTTTTACATTACAACTCCAATCCATATGTTATTGCGTCCATAAATACAAGTACAATTCTACTAGGCTCTTGGACCAGGAACAACGTATCTCTCACACACAAGGCCATCGGTTGACCAACTAGAAACGTCAACTACATCCCTTTCGGTCATCCTTTACGCATGCAAATTCAGATAACAACGGCTCTGTATCTTTACACAAATATATCTACCTCACTCCGTGTGACCTACTTTGTTCGCATCCTCAATTAACATAAGAATAGCATCTCCCAGGTTATTCAAAAACAAGTTACAAAAGTCACCGCTAAAGGGATGTGAAGGTCTACACTTCTGCGACGAACTTAAGCAACAAATGCAGTCCTCAAAATCTTGTAAACTAATGACAATCGTACCTTCTACAAAGTACCAAGGGCGTTTCTTGAATAAAGGTATTAAAGTGAGGAAAGTTTGTGGTTCAGAATTCGAGCCCAGTCGCCTCCATCAGGGATTTGGGCAGCAATCTCCAAAAGGCTATTGAAAGAAACAGTGGATAACTCCCTCTGAAGACGCATTGTGCTGATCAATTAAACTATTTCTGGGCTCCATAATCTTTGGTGTAGATTATATTGCGTGTATGAGTTGAAAAGTGAAATTCAATGTATAAGAGGACAGTGCTGGTCGTCAGCTAATATTTTCCTTGACTTAACCATTTGAACGTGGTCTTAATCGACTCAGTATAGTCACGTGCTACGGCAACAAATTCAAATATCGAAGAAAATCGAAAATAATCGTAGGCGTTTCCTTTGACCAGGTTCAGTTCACAAATGCCCCCAATCAGCGAAATTCAGTATTATGCCGTCTTCTTATTTACTCGGTGTTTTATAGTTATTGTAAATTAATTGGTAATTCTATGAATGGTTTCATACAGTGATTGATTCCCGAAACCGAATATACTCAGTTCCCATGACAACTTGTCAGAACGCCGAAACCGATATTCTCGGAAACAACGTCTACTACCAGCTGCTGATAATGTGATTGTTATCTGGCACCCCCTAGCGAATAATTTAGCACTAACGTACATGGTAATAGAGGAGTCAGCTGTCGCACCAACGGGACAACAGCTCACGCTCAGAGACTTCTCAACTGAAACTTATCTAGTGGGATAGATCTTCCATAGAGTTGGAAATTTTATCGTATAACCAGTAATATTTGCTCAAGTTTTGTGTATATACGTGCTTTAGTACTTTCATTTATTTCATTCTCAAATTAATATTTCATAATGAAACTTTCTAGACTCTAGAAGATTTGAATTTTCTAATTGACATATAATAAATATTGTTCCAGAGCTTTCTACAGTTCATTGGTAGAATCAAAAGGCTATGTTACAGTAATTGCCATTGATGATCAATTTATGAAAAACAGCTTCTTAGTTGAAATGTGAGGTTTCCTTCTAAATTGCATAAAAAAGAGTTTGGCATACACTCATCCCTCCCATCTTCTCAACAAGTATGTGGTGGTTTAAAGATTGAGATCATTGGATCACGAAGAAATGTCTCGGGTTTTTTGAAAGGCAATACTTCTTTTTCTCTTAATGCACTAATTTATGTTTGTTAAATCAACCTTGATTTTTTTAAAAATTACAAGAAAAGAATCGAAATTGGTGTCAAAACCGTTGTAATTTGAGTCGCTGAGTCTGATTCTGATATTCAACGTGTAAAGGATGCTGAAAATAGCCAGGGGCTATAGTTGAAGGTATCTGCCCCATAATCGCCTAAAAGTGATGCCGAGTAAACCCTAGAGCACCAGCAAGTTGTTTTTTTCTGGGTGAAGAAAGGATACATTAGGCTAATTCACTTTGCAGCGACTCATTTTCTTGTAACATAGGAAGGGAAATTGAAAGGTTGGGATGAGAAAGGAATAGTGTATGACAGCCAATTGTTAAATAGGGTCCCTCGAGCTTTAGTGTAAGGATCCTAATCGGTACTCACCTAAAATACATACAGGACAAACCTTAGGTACCTTCCATCATGGACTCCCATCCCAATTAAGGAGAGGGCGTCAAGTTATTTAAAACGCGATTTTTTAAAAAGCTTGCTGCTCATGACAGATCAAATACCACTTATGTAAAGAAATAGACGCCATATTGTGTAGAATTAAACATGACGTATTTTACAATACTCTGTATCATATTTTTTTAACAATGATTCCTTTCGCGTTTGAGTTTCTCACGTCCATCCATCCTTTTTATTTCACAAATATATTAATATACATAACTGTTAAGTCTGCCATGTCTTTAAATTTTATCCTCTTTCAACCTTGGCCCACTTTATCATTTTTTTACCGGATGTTACTGAAAATGAACTGCCACTTTATTACAATATAATTTTATATTCCGTTTCAATTCCAGCATGCGTTCGAGTAAATTGAATAATTAGGCGGCGGGAGACCGATGAAGGTGATACTTTTTTTTGAGTTTCTGAAGTGTGAAAGTTCTGTGTCCAGCAGGAGTTATTGCTAATCTGACCTGAGTTAACGTACGTGAAACAATAGGTCATCCACCCCACAAAGAAACAAAATATCTGCCTCGACGCCAAAGATCGATACATGGCAAGCCCTTTTCTTATTCTCGACGCTCTCCCAGCTCCCATACGGCCCTTCGTCTCTCTTATTTAGTTTATAGAACAGCTGACGTCCATTCACTTGGACCTTGGTAATCAGAAATATATATATTTTTTTACCTACTTCTCAAAATAGTTAATATTGGTAGATAATATTACTACAGAGGAAACCAGGGTCTTTTACCCGTCAACAGCTTATTTATGACAAAACACAGGTGTACCAAGTTTTCGACGGTAAGAAATGAGATGAATTTTATTAGTCCACTAACTATGTCCACGACTTCGTTCACGCGGAAATAGTTCTTTTAATTTTTCTGTAAAAACGAAAACAGATACATAATTTTGATAAAGTTGAATTAATTGAATATATAAAACGTTCGGTATTATTTATTTATAACCTTAAAACTTTCAAATGGTTTTGAACAGGTCCTACTTAGACACTCTTCGGAGCCAATAAAGATGAGCAATTACTAAATATTAAAATTTACCTTACGCGTCAAATAAAGCCAATTTACGTATACATCATATTATCGATGCAAAGAAGTTTATTATTTCTCCGGGAATTAGCTCTCTGCCAACAATAGGTTGATTACGGCGCGAATCCTACTGCAACAATAGATGGAGTGAGAATACTCACCGTCCCTCTCCCTCTTTCATGCTGCCAAAATTACGCTTATAATAGCATAGTAAGTGGGATGAATAGTATAGGAACTCGCACTTGGTTTTCACGCCTTCTTTCGCGCGTCAATTCAACGGTTTTATAAATATTTACATTAATATCTTCTGAGCTCTGCAAGATATGAAACATGCACAAAATTATAAGTTAAAATTCCTGTTTCAATCCCTGAAATTTTCATTGAAATCCGTTGAAACATTCTTCATTCATATTTTTTATTTGAACAATAATTACCATTTACAATATGACCACTATTCTATTCTGCAAATATTATAACATATGTGATTAACATTTTTCTATTTATTATATTCTATTTTTCTTATATATTACATCTATGTACAATCATTTTCATTTTGTCATTTATAAATAAGAGTAAATATAAGTAGCAAGTACGAATGAACGTATAAGAAAAAATTGCATTATGAATTTTTATTTATTTTATATATGAGGTAAGAAAATGATTAACAATGACATGGATGTATTTGTTTTAGATTGTGAAATTTCTTGTATTGTATAACATTGACTTTATGGTTTAAAATAAGCTCTTTGTATATAAATTTATGTATTTATGTTCTGTAGATGACTATGGCAAAAAAACCGAAAGCTCCTATTTGAAAAAGACTGTGAATATAAAAAAGGGGTTTTATTTCTTGGAAAATTTATGAAAAAAAGTAATACAGTCGTTTAAATTACTGATTAATTAAGTAGTTATTTTATTTGCAGCTTCGTACTGGTCATGGCCAGTGGAAGCAAGATGACATATCTGGGTAATTTATGAGCTTTGATGCATGCAAATCTCAGCCGCTCCTAATGACGACATAGCGTACGTTAAAATCCTTGATTTAGCCTCTTAACACGCGCTAATTTCTGACGTAGAACGACGTTTCTCACTTTATGAGATCAATTCTCCATATAGAGATATGATTAATTATCATTCAGAATCTTGTAATTATTTTTAAGTTGGCAATGACTTACTATCAGGCATTCCATAGAAAGATTGATGTGACAGTGATGCTCATAATATTTACAAAAAAATCCTCCCTGTGGAATTTTTATGGTATTAAAGTAGCTCATAAGGAACATAATAATTTTTTTACCGTAAATCGATAGGATGAAGGAGATTCTGGTGCCGTATGTCTTTGCAGTACCAATTTGGCCAACGAATGACATTTGGAAATGTGGTGTAAAAAGTATATAGTCTTGCGCTTTCCCTGATCCTAAGATATAATCAGCTGTCGTTCAAGGTCGAAGAAGGTTTCGCGCAGATTGCAGACCAGAAGTGGAAGAACTTGCGACGAATTTGAAGTTTGTGCTGTCAGTACAAGCGATAACCCCATTGATGCGTTACCAAGGTTATTGATTAGATCGCATGTCTTTCATAATGGTTCAATTACGTTTAAAAGAGAACGCAATACGTAAATTGCGCCCCAGTTGTGTGTTTGAATAAAGAATCCCGATGATGACACTGAGAGGAAGCGACACGCTGGAAACGTGCTTCCAAAAATCCATAATGTGTCAGGCTGGTTGACAATCTGGAAGTCTTGCGAGACAGGAACGTTCCCTCATACGGAATAATATTTTCTTTTACAGGACCATATATATATATATATATATATATATATATATATAGAGAGAGAGAGAGAGAGAGAGAGAGAGGGGGGGGGGCATTTAAGTTTTACATTAAGCTTATAAAATCGATGTTTTATTCAGTGCCCCTGATGGCTTTAAGGAATTGTTTACAAAATATGTCTATGGAAATCAATATGTAGAATCTTATTGACTTACGTTAATTCGAGAGCATATCTTTAATCTTACATATGGTTACGAAGATGAAATGTGAATATAAAGAAGTTGTTTTCAGCACTAACAAGATACATTAGGATCGTCCACGTGGTGATCTCTTCCCTAGAATGGCACGGGAAGGAATTTTAAAGGATGCAAGATAGCCAACTTTTAAGTAGAGAGTCCCGGGGTTAATGTTTAGTTGCCAAATTTTGATCAAAGGAAAACTTTAGAGAATTCCCCACCAGGTTGGTCGGACTCACTATTTGTCCCACGCCGTTCGGATGGCTGGAAGTAGGGTTGGCTTCGGCACTGTCATCTTCAAACAGGCTAAAACGGGTCAATGTTAAAAAATACAGTAACTTATATAATATCATGTATATTATAAAGTCAATTATATTATGAACATAGAGGGATCAACATATTTTCACAGAATTAGTAAGTTATAATAATATTTAATTAAGAATACTTAACCCGATAGTTTTATTGTAGAACTAATAATGAATGGAACACAATAATTTTAAGAACTTTGACCGTTACTATAGCCTGAAATGTATTGATGAATTGTTAAATTAAAGTTTTTGTTTGGGCCTGCCTGAGGGTCTTCGAAAAATAATGTTTATCTACCATCTTTAAATTTAAAAAAATTAGTCTTCCATCTATATTAAGTCAGGCATTAAATAAATATTAAAAATAATTTTAGATTGCAAAGTGAATTTTCCTTGTAAAGTAATTTATTTTTTCAGAATTAGACCAGAGGAAAATATTATAGAAAGACGAAATAAGTTACAAACAGTATTTGATAAAAATGTTGATGGAAGAATGAGTAATAAGTAACGGGTTGAAGAAGAAAAATTAACCACCTACAGCACAGTGGACCAAAAGGTAACCCCAACAATAACAAACACCCACAATGGTTTCATTATCAGACAAAACAAAAACAGTAGCTAATAATTAAACCTCCTCAGAATAATTGACTCCGTGAATGTGAGTCAAGTGACTGCGGTATGTAGACGTTACGTCTCCTGCCACTCTAAAATAATTACAATCCATTTACCATCGCAGCTCTGGATAGTGAAATACTTGCCGATCGCATTTCTTGTCGTAGGTAAATTTAATTCTCAGACGATCAATATTTTCACCCTCATGGTTCACTAGTGAGTCGTTTATATAATAATTTTACTTCTTCCCTAAATAAAATAGTCAAACAAATAAATTATTTGTTATCTTATCTAAAAATATATTCATAATAAAATATTTAATAAAATTTACTTTGCGGAAGTATATCTTACCTGGACAAGTTTTACGTGGAAAAAGAATCCAACAACAGCAATATGACAAGTTTTTCTATTTGTCTGAAATTTTACGGTCACGTTTGATCTAAAATTAAAATACATTGATAAGTATAAAGAACAATTACAGTTGTTAAAAAGTACCCAACAGTAAACCTTATAGTTTAGTATCATGAATCTAGTGAAACTTAAGTATCAGTTTTTAAATTTTGTTATAAAAATGGTTAAACATTCATATTTTACTTTTTAATAACCCTTGCCATTGATATCTAGCAATGACGATGTAAAAATAGGGAGTTACTGGATATTACTTTACTATTATTATGGCAAGAGGGATATAAATCCGGTTTTAACAAAACCATAAGTGGAGTATTTTTTTTCGCAACACCTTTTGAGACAATTGCTACTGTAGAAATTTTTCATTGTTAAACATGAAAATAACTCTAATGTTTATTCATCTGAAACTCAAGCTGGTAATATTAACCAAAAAATTACTGGTCATAGATAACTGTAGGAAATCATTACTAAAAAGTTTCATGTTGAGTGTGGCGTTATATGGGCGCAAAACGTGGATGGTAGGAGTTGCAGAAAGGAAAAAAAATAGAAGGCTTTGAAATCAAATGGTTGGATAGAATCACTAACAAGGAAGATCTAAGCAGAATAGGGGAAGAGCGAACAATATTGGAGGATGTTCATGAGGATCTTGTTTAGCAGTTTAGGGAAGTGTGTGGGGTAAGAAAAGAAGATGGAATAAGCCAAGCAGATTAGGGAGGATGTGGTAGTTATGCGGAAATGGAAAGTCTTGCGCAAGAAGTAGTAGATAGAAAAATTCTGAGTATAAGTTTGTTGTTTACACATGTGTACTAAATTCTTCAATTAAAGGTAAATAATTTTGTGAGACCGTGGAGATCAATGCATGCCAGGTACCAAGGGCCGAGCAAGTAACAATTTAAGAGGCCACTTGTGAAATGGATTAGAAACCGCTTGTGAGTTGAGGATTGTAAATTCTTCAGGGGGCATATGCTTCAATATCAACTTATAGACACGTGTGAACTTTCCCACAGAAAAGTTCAATTACTTGGTGCGTGACTTTTGACGACTTTGAAGGAAGACATGTAAATCTCGTATTTGGAACTCGGGAAATGTAAACCGAATTGATATTGGCAATAGCCGGATCTAGAGGGGGGATCCGTGGCTCGAAGTTAGTGTAAGAGATTGAGGAAGTCAATTGTAATGGGATTTCAAAGAGATCAGTTGTTGAGTTGTGATGAAGAATTCAGAGATAACAGTTGATAAGTTGTTAATTGAATTTCAGAAAGTAAGTGTCGTACAAGATTTGATAAGTGTTGATGGTTAGGATTTCAAAGATGGCCTTTAGTAAGAAGTTACGGATTTCAAGTAGTCGAATTGTTGAGCGAAATACCCGGTGATGGCGGAATCTGTTGGAAAGCCAGAGATCAAAAGCGGCGGTGTCGGCTATCCAGTTCCAGAAGCTTTGTCGCCAACCAGTTAATGTCACAGTGGTCATCGCCACCTACAATTAGAGCTGGAAATATAAAGACCAATGGTATTTGAGCCCGACATTCCCTGAGAAAATGAATCACTTTGTTATGTTATTATTTCATTTTAATTATTAGTTCATTACCTAATATACATATTTTTTTCAATGAACAGGAAGATAAAATTTATTTTTGTTAAATATATTATAAAATTTTTAACTTATTATTTATTCACCTTGCTTTATTAATTAAAGTAGAATAATATTACCCCAAAAACGTTACAGATTGGTAATATTTCTCCGAGCATTTTTATTGAGAATACAGCGCACACGGTATGTCTTTCTTTCGAAGCGGAAAGTAGTAGGTCAAGGCCGAACTGTGGCAGAAACCTGTGTGTCTGTTTTAAGGCAAGAACACGGAATGTTGCGTAGGTCAGTGAAGTCAGCTGCAGCAGATATGCAAATGTTGAGAACAAATATAAATTATAAGTTCTTTCCTCTCTGACGCGCTCATGCAGAAGCTCTGGCTAGTATTAAACCATACATGACTCAATTTTACACAGCTACATCGTGGTCGCAACACGAAGTATTAACACGTGTATGCCTCGCGTGTCATTGTTTCCACTTGGTACTACACTTTTACGGAAGAAAAGGTGTCAAATTATTTCAGCGAAAATAATTTTGAGTGACTTTTTTATGGCGAAAAATAATTTTAGATGTTACTTCAAATTTTTGTCATATATATTCCTGTACTACGCTTAGACTAAAGATGTATAAAAAAACATACCTCTTCAGGTTCCGACCATACAGATAACTTACTCTGACACAAAAATATTTATATTCTCACCCAAAGAAGTTCTAATGAAGAAACGTATTTTTTCTTATTTCTTCATTTTATTAAAATTTATTCCTTATTCGTTTGGATGTATAATCCATTTATTTAAAATTTTGTGTGCATAATTTCTATAGACACTTTCACAGACATATTCAACGGCCGTAAACATTTATTTATAATTAAAAAATCTTCATTTAACAGCACGACGATGTTTCGCTACATGTTTGTACCCTGAAAAGAATGGCGAATTCTTTCTTCAATATTATATACTATACATAACGTAATACAGCCTGAAAATAATACAAATATTTAAAAAACGTTGTTTTTGTTGTTGTTAAATATGCCATATCATGGTAACTATAATGTACAAAATTTTATGGTGCTGAATATGGCGGCTATTTGTTCACCCCCTTCTTGTTGTCTCTGCAACAAAAAATGCCGTCCCATTCATTAGTTTTGCTTATAATGTCTCGGATTTAATTTTCCGATCTCTCGAATGAAATTATATATAAGTGACAATTAAAAATATGTGCTGTAATAATTATTAGCACAGTAAGATTCACACATCAAAAAATAGAAAGATCGAGTGTTGAGCAAAACCACAATCTATTTGTCATTATAATTAATGAAGTTGATAAAATGTTTACCAAAGATACTGTTACTTATACAGATGTCTTTTTGTTAAGTCTGAATAATCATTGGGCTGAAGTTTCATAACAGTAATTTATTTACTGCCTCTAATATGTTACCGAGAGTATTTTTTTCAAAGTTTAGTTATCCGCAAAATTCTTAACTCCCTTATGGTACCAGGAATATTTTTATCCCATAGGGTACCTACAGATGGCAGTCAGCACTAATGAGAATTGAAGAGCAAGAAAAGAAAACAGAAATCAAGCAAGGAGTGAGTAAAGGATGCAGTCTGTCGCCCATGCCCTTTAACTTAAAAATATAGCAGACGACGAAGAAAGTTAAAAATGAATATGAAAATGGAATCTAAATTCAAGGCAAATAAATAAAAACCCTAAGGTTTGCTGATGATATTGTGGTATTAGGGGAGTTAGAAGAGGACTTGGAAAACATAATAAATGGCATGAAAGTGATCCTGGATGAAGAATACAGCATGTGGATTGATAGAAAAACCAAGGTAATGGATTTCAGTATAGTAAACAGTGGAATAAAAAAGGGTGTTACATTGGGAAGAGATATTTTGAAGGAAGTTAAGGAATTATGATACTCGGGAAGCATATAACTAGGGCTGGTAAAAGTGTAGTACACATTAAGAGGAGTATTGCCCAGGAAAGGAAGCTATTCTAAAAAAACGAATTTACTTACGGCCAATATAAGTATGAATATTAGGCAATCATTACAAAAAAAATGTTGGTTAGGAGTGTAGCGATATGTGTTCGAAACTTGGATGGTAGAAGTTGGAGAAAGTAAAATAATAAAAGTTTTGTGCTATAGAAGAATGAGATAGATAGTTAGAGTCACTAGCAGAATAGTGTAATGGAGAAGAATTTGGAGGACTTTGACTAAGAGAATCGATAAATTAAAAGTCCATGTTCTAAGACATGAGGGTCTTGTAAACTAAGCATTAGGGGGAAGTGTGATGGGTAAGAACAGAAGAGGGAGGTCGGGGATGGAATACTTGAAGGAGACTGGATGTAGTAGCTATCTAGAAATGAAAATGCTTGCGTAGGATAGGTTAGCATGGAGGGTTGCATAAGACCATACTTGGGACTGAATAAGACAAGCAAAAAGGGTGCCAAAATTATGTGTCACCTTTAAAATACCGAGGGGTATTGTTCCCGTTTAAGGCACTAGGAGTATTTTACATCGTTTGCATTCTTCACTCCCTTAGAGCACCGAGAGAAATTTTAATTCCATTAATTATCTGGTTATTTTCACTTTCCTATTGCTGTTTAAGGCTGCATGCTTCTTGACTCGTTTAAGGGACCGTGAGTCATCATCCCCGGTTAAATTTCAGTATAGGTAGGAGTGTGCCCCCCAAAAAAACCACATCTTCACCAAAAGATTACTGACGAATATATTCCTTTTCCAGGCTAAATAAAGAATACCCCGGGAACGCCGGACACTCAGCTAGTTTCATAAATACAATAGCCGAAAATAGACTTTTAAAATGAGAAATCTACATTTTTGGTCGTAATGTGGTACCTCTATATTGTAATGCTATTAAATAAAATATAATTTTAAAAGTTCGTTTTTGGCTATTTTGTTTATTGTAATACAATTATTTTGTTTCTAAATGTATTACGTGCAATCTGAAAAATTCTATTGTAGTTAACGTGTGGCAACGCTGTATGTGGGGTCTGTTGTGATCAATAGATAATGTGCATAAACTGTTTATCTAAGGCTAAGCACACACCATGAAATTTCTAGGTTGTTGAGCCAACAGGTGACGTGGAAGAGACGACATTCTGTCGGGAAATAGAATTACAAAGAGTGGCATAATCGGGTAATAATCGTATCACTTTGGCGTAATACTCCATGCATCATTGACTATCCCAATTAGTTCATCTTTCAGTTTCTTTTTCTGAAGATTTCCATTCATCTCAGTCTCAGAAATCCAGTTTCAAACTAACTCTGACGATCCAGTGTAATTATTTCTAAGATTTCTAGATTTGCAAATCTATTACTAGAGCCTAAGAACTTGTTCAGAAATTTATTACTAAAAAATCATGTTCTGGATCCGCCAACTTGAATAATAAGGATTGAAGTACTCAGTTACAAAATAAGGCTATCCTTACGCACCATATTTTAAAATTAATACTTCACTGAGACTACTTTCTTTTAATAATCATCTTCCCAAGAATTTACGTAACAGGTATAGCCGCACGTTCGTCTCCGATCATTGTTTTTAATTTACTGGGCAAGCAGTATTTTTTGTTTTGCTCATTGCGTGCGGGCTATTTCGCTCTCCCCTGACCTTCTTTCCGCTTTTGTTCTACCCTTCACCAACTTGCCCCCCTACTATATTCAGTTCTTTGAAGTAGTCTATTTTTAACACCCCTCTTCTCCTTTCCAAGTATCTCCTTTACCGTGCCTTCACCTCTACCCACGCTATTTTCACCTGATTTAAGTCTGTTCCTCTAGTTTGGGTTGCCGGACAAGTATGACGTGATAATCGACAACCAATATTGTAAACTGTGTCGCAGATCCTAGTAATTAATATGTTAATTCTTCATATAAAACTAAACATTAACATTGTATCTCATAGTCTATTCCAATTTATGATTTTATCTTGTAGTGAGTTTGTTAAAAGGGGGCGATCTACGGCGTTGCACTTTCTGGTGGAAATTTCTGACTTCTACACGGAACGCTTTTTGGAAAAATGAAACTCACATTAAAAAGTGTAGAGAAAACAACTTAACAGAGACACGAGACTAATACTAAAGAATTTTTAATTTTTTATGTGTTGTTGTGGTACTCAGTCCTAAGACTGGTCTGATGCAACCTTTTCATTTCCGCACAACTACTAAATCCCACATCCTTCCTAATCAGCTTAGCGTTTGCCTCCCTCTTCTGTTTATACACCACAAAAATCCCTCTAATGCTAATTTTACAAGGACCTTATTTCGTACAACGTGAACTATTAATCTATCCCTTCTCTTGGTCAACGTCTTCCTTATTATTCGCTCTTCCCCTATTCTGCTTAGGACTTCCTCGTCAGTGATTCTATCCACCCATCTGACTTTCAGCATTCTCCTATATCATCACGATTCGCACCCATATAACTCTACACTCCATACGCACAGTTTTAGTAACGATTTCCTAACATTCATACGTATATTAGTCGTAGTATTCCTCTTTTTGTAAAATCCTTTCTTGCTTATGCTATCCCACTCTTTATTTCTACTTTACTTCTACCATCTCTAGTTATTTTGCAGCCTAAGTAGCATAATTCCTTTAATTCCTTCCAAATATCCCTTCCCAATCTAACACCCTTTGTTATTCCACTATTTCCGATATAATACTCCATCACCTTGTTTTCCCTCAATTAATCCTAAGGTTCTACTCTTCCTCAAGATCACGTTCATGCCATTTGTTATTGTTTCCAAGTCGTCTTCTAACTCCCTTAATACTATTATGTCATCTTAGGATTTTTATATTTTCTCCTTATAGTATCATTCCTTTTTCATATCGCTTTTTAACTTTCTTCAGAAATTCATGAATACGTTCTGCTTATCCAGTTATTTCCCGCAATTAGATACCTATTTTCCGTATTTAACCATTATTTATCTTATCTGGCACATGTGAAATTTTCCTCTATTTATCTTGGCACTGTTTTAGAAAATATTTTTTTCTTATGAAATACATTAAGTGTAAAATCACTGACCATAAAACACAAGTATGCACTTGGGCACAATAATTTACTTTCCGTTTACAGCACGTCAAACTTTCTTCTTTGATAAGTAGATTCAAGATTTTTACAATAAACTGGAACATTCCAGACATCTAACCTTGTTCGGATTTAGCCTATAACGACAGCAACGGATTCTGTAAGAGATTCTCGAGCACTAAAGAGTCTTTATGGTGATACCCGCATATAAACACTTATCTCAGCGAAGATCTTTGTCGAATCAGACGTTCGCAGACGTTCTGGCGATTCTCTTATAATTGCTTTGGAGCCAAAAATAACCCAAACTTCTCAATTGCCTAAACCACGCTACATTTTTTCATTAATTCTAAATACTGATTGTAATTACCATTTCTTCCTTTTACGATTTTTTGTACAAAGTCTCAATGTCAAAACATCTACTTACATACTGAATGACAGATAAAGAACAAGGAAAAACAGAAAATATTAATGTAGTGTGTTAGACGGTCTGAGAAGAAAACATAGACGCGTATCAGCGAAGGGCGGTTAACGGGTCAAGGATGAAAGACTGTCTACACACGCAGCATACAGCTGAAATTTTGCACAAATGCCAAATCTTAACTAATATAATAAATCTAAAAGCTTATAAACAGCAGAAATTGAATGAGATAACTGTAGATTCTTCGAAACCTTTCAGTCAAAGCGGAGACTATATTTTTCTCTTCTTATCAATCAATAATTTTACATTCTTTACTGGGGAATAATTAATATGAAGGGATATTGCTTTGTATCTCGTCGTTGATTTCTTCTGGAAGAGTGGTACCAGCTGCCAATATCCTGGTCTTATTTCAGTCGCAGTTCAGAAGTTTAGAGCGTCTAAATGTAAACAATTTTCCTGTAGTGTTAAAAAACTAAATTTTATAAATATTGTCATTGCTAATGTTATTCCAAAACTGAACATTGAAATGTGTTATACCGTATCTTAGCTAATGTGCAGTATTCCGTTTCAGTCCACTGCACGACCCGTAAAGCTCTCATTTCAGTGCAGTGGGCCAATGAGCAACTACAATCAGTTCGGTGCTGTACTATGAGTCATATAACTATATATTTTAATTATTATTGATTAATTCTTGTAGAACTACGTATAAAGAAATATTATAACTTGTGAACTAAATTGAATAGTGTCTTGTATTACTATTTACTTGTTACAGCTGTTTCAGGTTAACTTACATTTCTTTATTCAACTTCCGACATATATATGGATGAATATATATATATATATATATATATATATATATAAATTTCTTTCATCCAGTTAGACCCTTCCCTGACGTACCCATTTAATGGCCTAATCTCTTTGGTTGTAGTTCATACTTTATTTGCTGTGGCCGTCTCACTGACGCTGCAGATTCTTTAAAATTCAGCCCTGTATGAAACTTTCCTCTTATTTTTTCTTAACAGATCTCCTCCTCCAGTGTTCCTAGTTTATTTGCCTCTTTACATTTGCTTTTAATACTTAATCGGCCATTTTATCTTCCTAGTTTCGTTAACCTTTGCAAGTTTATGCATCTGTTGATCCTTAATATTGTATGCATTCAACTATTGAACAGTTAAATTCTAATATTTAAGAAAATAGCGTGTTTCACAACAAATACTTTCTTTCTTTCCACTATACCACAGGAGGTCAGCACCAAAACATGTAGTTGTATAAAATTATTTTTCATTTTTAAATTAATTTTTTTCTGTTTAGACCTCAATTAAATGTTAATTCTTTAATTACCTTTTAATTCTTTCAATTATTAAAATACGTAGCCGGAAATGATTAAAGAAACAATATCGACCAGAGCACGCAATCGAATCCTTTATTTGTTTTCGCATAATTTTATATAAAATGTCAGCATAATGAGAGGGATCATCAATTGCCTAGTGCACAGACGTCATTCAGTGCCCCTTTCGTCATCGAGCTTGTGTGATGTTGTTACTAAAGTAATGTTTACTTGGCGTCTTCTTGGCTTTTTCGATGACAACAGCTACTGGTGAATGTTCCAGGAATTCCACTGAGGTCTCTGTCCGGTCATGGCGGAAATACATTATCACTCAAACGCGTCACGGATTTCATCAGAGGGAAGTAATTTGTTTTGATTTGAGATCAACAAAGGACCAGGATTCAGTTTTGGTGCTCGAAAAGTTTTTAAGCAAAAAAAGGCCGTTATTTTCCTAATTTTCCGTCTGTCTGTTCTGATAACACTGAACGTTGTTAGTTGCAAAAAATTGCTAACCAAACGAGACGTCTTACGATTTTCATATTCCATCCGAAAGAAAGCGTTTGACCATGCAGGACTTCAAGGAAGAATCAAAACCACTAAAATATACCCTAAATATCCTATTGAAGAAGTTAAACTATATTATTCGAACGAGAGAATTACATTCCTCAGAACCAACAAATCAACTTTCTCGCTCGGCCACGTTATTTGATTATTTTCCTGGGGCGTGGCTTCTACATTTATTTAATCTTTGTTCTTCATTTATAAAATGGATTCCTTGTGAATTTAAAATCTGTAGTTAAAGCGGGGAAATCATAATTTCAAGAAGATTGTTTGACAGTGGTCAATAAGTATGAGCATATTAGAGGCACAAGGTCCACCATCAAAAGGGTGAGACAACATGATTGCAGAAGGTAAGAACTACCGATGATCACAGTCCAATATATGAAAAAATAAGTCGACAATACGGTAAATGTGTGGGCAGGTATATTTGATGATCATTATAATAATTTCTATAACTTGAAAAACTTCAAATATCGTAACTGTTCGCGTTAATAACAAGAATAACAATATAAATTGATCAACAATCATTTAATTGTAGAACAAATACTATTACAGTCTGCCGCACATGCTGTTTAACTTATATACAGAACAGGCGATTAAGAAAGTTAAAAATGAATACGGAAACGGAATCAAACTGCAAGAAGAAGAAATAAAGAACCCTAAGGTTTGCTGATGATATTGTGGCATTAGGGAGTGAAAAGAGGGTATGGAATCCATAATAAATGGCATGAACGTAGCCCTGGAGAAAGATGATTAATAGTGGTAAAACCAAGGTAATGGAGTATAGAATAGGAAATAATGGAATAACAAAGGGTGTTAGATTGGGAAGGGATAATTTGGAGGAAGTTAAGAAAATTCTGTACTTGGCAGACTTAAAGAGTAGGATAGCACAGGCAAGGTAGGTTTTCGCAGAAAGAGGCATTGACTTACGGCTGATAATATTAATATTATGGATTATGGAATGTTGAGTTATATGAGTACGAAACTTGGACGGTAGGGGTTTCAGAAAGGAAAAGAGTAGAAGATTTTGAAATGTGGTGCTATAGGAGAACACTGAATCCGATGGGTGGATAGAGTAACTAACCTGGAAGTTCTAAGCAGAATGGGGGAAGAGACAAGAACATAGAGTACTTTGACCATGAGAAGGAATGGATTAATAGGCCACGTTTTGAGACCTGATGGTCTTATAAAATTAGCATTTGAGGGAATTGTGTGGAGTAAGAAAGGAGGGAGACCAAGGATGGAATCCGCTAATCATATTAGGGAGGATATGGTAGGTATGTAGAAATGAAAAGGTTTGCGCAGATAGGTTAGTATGGAGGGTTGCATCAGACCTGACTAAGGGCTGAATACCACAAAACACTATAAAAAACTTCTAAAACATTTATCTACAGATCTATTTTATCTAATACCATTATCAGATTTTGAGAAAAAAATTCCCAGCCAATAAATATTTATATTATTGGGATATAAAATGAGTACAATATACTTTTTTACTAGAATGACAATATTCACTTGTTTCTTACATAAATGGTCTTACCGAATCATCTTTTGCTGACTCGTTATTTTTTAAAGTAATTCAACATTAAAACATCATTTTCTTTCTTCGCTGCAGTTGGTGTTATTATCGTAGTTTTGTTTACCATTACAAATTTACGCTCCGGATTAAATCCGTGTCAGTGGGACACCGAAGATCTGGCAACGACCTCAATAAATCTGACGCAACAATGAGTGACCGAAGCTGAGGATGTCATCAGCTGATGCGCTCAACTCATGGAAACCAGCTGCTTCGGATGACTACCATACGCAAGCAATGGTTTGTCAACCTCCGGGCACCAGGTGGAGAATTGGATTAATCCCTAAAGAAGATTTGTTAAATCTCCAGTCTAGTCCCTACACCAAGTCTCAAATGTAGCAACATATAATCCAAGATTAACAGATCCAAAAGAACACGTGAAAGAGTTATCAAAGGTCCAACACCAGATTGGAGGTTTCACTCCCGAATATTAAATTATTATTGATAATCGCTGGTAGAAAAATAAGGATAATCCTTAAGAGAAGATTGGAAAATCTGGTCGTATGTTTTCATTGAGTTCATTGAGTTTTATAAATAATCATGAACGATTACCGTGCTGGGAAATGTTGGAAAGACATAAAATAACCACTTTATGGAATTAATCGATAAATCAAAATTAGTTTTATGTTAATCAAATATTTTACTTACATATTGAATCTGGTGACTCATGACAGTTTCTCCGATGGTTTGTATTCTTTACACATTGATCTCATTTCGGATGCCAATTCCTTGGTATTGTATGACTGTAACACGTTGTTACGAAAAATAATCAATGTTGTGTCCGAAGAACGCGTTTATTTGGACAAGGTCAAGGGTTTCGCAATCGCCACAAGTCAACGGTCTCGAGAGAGGCCAAACGGTTATCTGTCGAACGACATTCTGGCGAATAATTATAGTCCTTCATAATCAAAGAGTCTTCCCATTTGCTTCAATCTGTGGAAATGCTGGTAGACTTTGAACCAATCGCACGCTTTGCTTCGTATAAATAAGCAGATCCGACACTAAACAACGCCACTATCTATTCGGAACATCTGAGGCAAGTCATCATGAATCAGAAATGGCTTAACCAAGTTCCCCTGGACCAAAAACTTCAGGACGGTTTCGTTATTTGCGGTGACATCTGAATTTTCTAGTCACAACTACTTCTGTGGATCACAGTCCTCTTATTTTTTGCGCCTTTCCTAATCTTAAAACAACAATTGGAATAAAAAGACGAAGTAGGTTTTCCCGACGTAGAGGCTGGATGAAGAGTTCACGGGATTCCAGGGAGGGGGGAGGGGGGAATGGAAGTGAGTTGTCCATAGCTGACACCGCCATCATCTTCTCCTGAAGAAGAAGATGGCGGTGTCAGCCACGAAAATTTGGGGACCCCCAAGTGGGTCGATGAATCCAAAACAAATCTAATCTCGGTTGTTTGAAACCAGACTTTTGTCTTTATTGATTTGCACGAGAAGGTTAATCGTTATCTTGGCGAAGTCTCATTCATTCTTTATCCTCAATGTCACGAGTGTACAAGTCCATTCGGACTTTTGGTCAGATTTTCACGTAAACCTCTTGAGTCGCCTTTTATGACGCACTTGAAATTACAGAGAGCAACTTTTTTATGTATTTAAATTAGAATGGTCGTTTTATAATTTATTCTTTATTTCTGCAAGTCTTCTGTAGGTGGGTAATATTTTCCGCATAGTCCTGGTGATTAGTCCATCACGTTTGTTCGTCATTAGGGTATTTCCAAGGAGGAGGGTTTTTTTAATACCATTACAACGTGTGACAACATTGTGTCTTTTCCTGCTAGAATACTCCCCCCCCCTGCTACCTTATTGAGAAATGTAATGCGGTGTCGTTATAAGAAATATTTATCACACTTATCTACGTTAAACGCCAAGTTGCGAGAAGGCAATTTCCCTCACATGATGTGTAGTTGTATTAATTCATTAGATACTTCACCTTAGCGCCATCGAAACCAAAGGCGAATTTAAATTTATTCCTACAATGAGCACAGTATTTCTCAGCAAGATTTGCAACCCAAGAATTTCATTAGATACAAAGCTTTGGTTTAATTGCTCTCGGCGAGGTAAATAATAATTGCACGTTTTAACATGATTTAATTTATTACAAGATAATTCAAATCAAAGGATTTATTTTGTTTAATAAATTTCAAATTTCCACAGCTTCTTGGCTTGTGTATTCAAGTAAATAATTTCAAACGTAAAATATATTTTCTCATTACTGGTGGGAAATAAGGGTGGAGGGGTGGGTTTTGGAAACAATTTCGGTGTATGGAAAAGAGGAGCAAATTACCTATTTGTAAAATCTACAAATAAGACAACGTTGTCACCTGATAGGCTTCCAAAAAATATTTTACCGACTTGACGTGACGAAATAAAGTTCATTATAAAAGTTATAAAGCAATTCATTTTCGGAATACGCTTTAATTTTCATAATTTGAATTCTGTCTTCGATTTTTGGCTTTTATTTTTGTTTTAAAATATTTTCTACTTTAATGATCCTAAACTTTTGTTGTAATGTTAGAATATAATGAAAAACGTTTCTTCTAGCAAAAAAAAATAGTTGTTTTTTCTGGAATTCCATCTTACATATTCCCTAATCTTCTCGGCGTATTCCATCCTTGTCCTCCCTCTTCCGTTCTTATCCACCCACACACTTTCCTCTAATGCTAACTTTGAAAGACCCTCATGTCTTAATTTATCTCTTCTCTCGGTCAATTTTTCGCTCTTTCCCTATTCTGTTTAGAACTTCCTCGTTAGTGATTCTATCCACCATGCTAAGGATTAATTTATTCGGAATGATTTTAATCACTTGATACTGATAGAAACCCTATAAAACCTTAATTATCACAAAACTGTAATATGATCTTATAATTCTAAATTGGTCATTTGAAAATCACGGATCTTTGGGTTATTGATAAACTCATCTCGTATGTAAGTAGACAGCCTCTTGTCCACACTAAGTTTTCTACTGTCACAAATTCATCAAATATCTAATCAAAGTTTTGCCTTCTTCTCCCTAATTTTCTCGATACAGATTGCTCATCCAATCTCTGTGACTGATGACATATCAGTACGTTCAAGACGTCTCACATTATCATCAGTAAAAATTGGCTTTGTCAGATCGCCAATTGGAACTCTCTGGAAATGGTAACAATACCAATGCATTTTGTACTTGATCGTTGAGACTCAACCGTGGCGATGATTATGGTAATTACTGAATTAGCAGAGAGCGATGAGTTCTTAAACATTAAATGAATATTTTGACCTTAAAACTTTAAGCGTCAGTCCGTTTCGACGAAAATCAGAAAACCATGTGGCAAATGGTCGTTGCCTCTTGATTTCTTAACAAGATGATGGAGTTGGTTGGATGATATGTTATCCTACACATTTAGGATCTTTCCCATTCATTCTCCTTCTATAATATAAGGAGTGAAAACTCCGAAAGGATCTTCTAAAATATTCAAGGAATTGGGCCTGTGAACACCTGAAAACCTGACCACTGTGCCGATAATACACCCAATTCGTTGATGGACCACTGTGCCGATAATACACCCAATTCGTTGATGAGGTCGAGCTTTCTGTCTTCAAACTTGCGTCGTCCACCATTACAAGTCATGACAAATGATTTATCACAACGGGAGGCGTGGTCGTGGCATTGCTGAAGGAGACACAAAATATCTTTTGCAATATTGCCGGATAAACGAAGTAACGACGTCGTATCCGGTGACTCGACCACGCGGCGTCGGCATGGTAGGGGGTTTACGTAACGCATCGACTTTGGGACAACGATAAAAGAAACCCTCCAGTCCGCAGATCTTCTAGTAGTGCGGTCAGCCGTTGAGTTGGTAGCATCCTCAGTTCCGGATTCCCTGTACCGTTGGTAAGAGTTCATACATCACAAATAGGTAACAGGTTAGAAAACGTCAAAACGAAGAAGGAAAATGAATAATTTAAGCTCAAATTTCGTTTCTTACGGGCAAAATGCAGAGAGAACACGAATAAATTCAGACGCAAGTCTGGTCACTTTCCATGAAAGAGATCATAGGGATTATGAGCAATTAAAGCCGCAATAAATATTATTTTTCAACAATTTGCCGCGAAAAAATTTTAATTTATAGTAAATGAGTTACATCATCCTTTTTGTGTATTTTTTAAATATAAATATTAAATGTTACAGCGTTTCGTCACTGATTTGTGACTTCTTCAGGTACTAAAAAGAAATTTAGAATGGATTAAGATGGCTAAAATGTTTTGGAAAAAGAATTTAAAATACAGAACATGGTTTTTAACTTACAAATGCGGCAAAGTGCCGCAAATCCAGCCTAGGAGTGAAATTCCGTTACATGTTTAAAACACCAATGGAAAGCAAAAGTAAAGAATCACATAGACAATTTTAAGTTGTCGATATCACTTTTTACATTGATAATGTGGAACATTTCGCTCATTATTTTTGAGAAATAATTTTGTTCTTCATCAAGAATTTCGATATGTTCCAATCAATATGGCGATTATTCATTATTACGTGTTTAGTAAAACGGAATGATTATGTGAACTGCGCATTTTTCCATGTACAGCTAAATTTGTAAGTTCGAAACCATGTTTCGTATTTAAGAAATTTTTACAGTAACATTTTACCCATTGTAATATATTCTAAAGTTCTTTTTAGTACCTGAAGAAGTCTCAAATCAGAGACGAAACGCTGTAACATTTAATATTTAATTTTTTTTAATGACAAAAAAGCTGAAAAACTCATTTATTATATTTTCAATTGTCAGATAAACTATTTAATTTTAATTTATTTTTAGTTCTCAGTTATTTTTCATCTTAAGTTGAATAAAGATTATATTCGGGGCTAATAAAAAAATGTCATACCTGCAACAAATCTAGTATTACTGAAAAAAATACTTTTTTTGAAATTGATATCTGGATAATTTACCAAAATATCTCAGTTCTTAAGTGAAAAGTTTTTGACATGAAGTGAAGTTCTGTTCAGATAATACGAGGAAATATTTCATACATGTAACTGCACGTGTATATTAAAACTAGAAATTATATTTGCAAAGTTTTGCTTCTCGTCCGGCCAAGCTCCGAATTTGCCGCGGAAACATCAGTGGTTCGTAGATTAGTGAGAAACGTGATTCCATGTTAAATGAATATTTGAATTAGTCGGGACATCTTTGCAGCCGGTGTGGGTGAAGGTCATGTCAGTGGAAGAAAATTCGTTTTATGAAATATTATTACTGAATTGTAGATAATGAATTTTAAGAAAATCATTTTAAGCAGTTGCAGAATGTGTTGAAACAGTAGGACGACCTCGTGATCCGAGACACAGCCCCTCATTGGTCAAGCGAGTCAGTGCCAAGGTCGCAATGTGTGGGTCCTGGCACGAGCCTTGTGCCATTCTATTATCTCTATTTCAGTGATAATATCCGGTTACTGCTCTTGACTCCACCGAAGTCTTCCGCTCGCCCACGATTCTTCTGTCCAAACCAGTTCCAAATTGAGAGCTGTGTCGTCAAAATTACAGATTTTGTTCAGTTGCGATGTGTAGAGTCTTGGTCACGGTTGAGATAGGTAAGTCCACGTTTTACGGCCAATCTTTCACACCAAATACGACCAAAGTCATGTATTTCTGTTCCAAACAAGGAATTATTTTTTGTTTCTTAAATTTTCTTGTAATTGGTGTTTTTCACTCGTCTTTTCTCTATATTCCTCTATACTTCCACTTTCCAATTCTCGCTTAAAATACTCCAAACATCAAGCATATTAAGAAACCACCATCCAACTTCAAACACAAATCTTGGTAACCAATCGGATCGGAAAGAAACGTTTTCTTTGGCTATGACGTCTATTCAAACCATGTCATCGCATATGAAAATTGCCGATTAAATTTGAAGATATCATAGAAGTTTACTCCCTATCTTCAGGAGTCTGAAATTTATTTAAAGGATTATTTAATGAAAGGGATTTATTAATCGTTCAGATCTGGAGTATTCAAAACTCCAACACACAAACTATTGTTGTGGTATGCAGTCCGAAGACTCGTCTGATGCAACCTTCCATTTTCATTTCCGCATAAGTATATGTTCTCATTTATTTAATTTTCCATGTCTTCATATATGTGTGTGTGTATGTATGTGTGTGTGTATGTATGTGTGTGTGTGTCTTATGGTATTCAATGGCAACCCTCCATGTTAACCATCTTGCGAAAGGCATTTAATTCCACATAACTACCACATCCCCCTTCATATGCTTAGCGTATTCCATACCTATAATTAGTCACATTATACTGCAATGGATGAAAAGCATTAAATTATTTTAATGGTTTCTTTTAAACACGCAATAGTTTTCAAAAAACATCAGGATTCGTTACTGAATAAAACAAAATTTTCAATCCGTTTAAAATTCGGAAAACGCCAACAAAAGGTCAATACTTTTTGGTATTTATATAAATTAAATAATAATTAAATAGTTTATCTGCCAATTAAATATAAAGTAAATGAGTTCAATCAGCCTCTTTTTCAGTTTTTTTTAAAATTTGAATATAATACACTACAACGTTTCGTCTTTCATTTGAGATTTCGTCAGGTAAAATTTAGCTGTACGTGGAACCTCACTCCATGACTCCGTAGGCCGAAAATCATATTTAAATTTAAAAACTGACAAATTGGTTGATTTAACTATTTATTATGTTAATAGTTTCTTGAAAATACTAATGCTCAATTAGCCTTCTACTGTATATTTTCTTCAAAATATGTTCGTTCCATGATAACTTTGTGCTGATATTTTTTGTTGTAATATTTTAATTTTCCTCAGTGTGTACGATTTTGAGTATTTTTTTAAACTAAAAATTCAGATTCTTTAGTTGATTGCACGACATCGAAGAATTATTAGATTTATCATGACTGGAATCAATTATGTAACAGACTATGTGATAGCGATTTTTCAGAAATAGTTGACAAAAAAAGTACGATGTCTATACGAAATGGATCAAAGGTCAGGGAAAGATCAGACTTGCTTAACATATCATATTTCTTATTCTGTGATTACCCTAGTGCGCACAAAATATCAGATACATTTTAACAAAGACCTTAGAAGAGACTTTATCCGTTTCCAAACTTATGTGAAGGGGATCGTTTTTATCAAATCACAAGGTCTTTCCACTTTAAAGGTGACATAAATAAAGGTGTATAACTAACTAAAGTAGAGGATACTTATCCAAGAATTGTACATATGGAAAATAAAAGTCAGGCTTTACCGCTTGTTATACCTTTTTTGAATATGTCTAAATCCGCTCTAATAGAAGAATTGGGGAGACAACTATCCTTAACATTCAGATCTAAATGTAATTTATATTATTACATTGCATAATAATTACTCGTTTATATATTATCATTGTTATAATACTCTTTGCTGACTACCACCTTGTGTACACTATTAATTTTGACCAACTGGATTTCCACTTTTTTTTTTTGCTAAAAGACCTGTAAAGTGAAAACTGCTTCATTTAAAAAATATATATATTCCGGCGTTTATTTATTCGCAGTTTGTTACCAAAACCAAATGCAGTAGTAGAAGAAACATATTTGAAAAACAATAACCAAGGATAACACGTATAATTAAATGTAAATAGGAAAAATATTTTAATTCATATTTCTTCCTTGCAAACGATTAAATTGGGCCCTAGGGGTTGTTTGAGGTTTAAAACGACGAATGTGTTACAACATTTACTAGATTATATCGTTTCGATATACAAGTTAAATTCACGCTCTCGGAGCAAAATGTTTTGTATATCTAATGGAAGGTATGTAGTACATTTTTTTACTTTTTATCAACCATCTCTCTCAGATTTATTACTTATTTGGTTGTAATTGTTTCGTAGTTGTAACTGCAGCATTGCCTTATAAACACAGGAAAAATAATATTTGAAAATGTAGTTATCAGTACGTTTAATTTTATAACTCTGCTGTTTACTCATTTATTTAGTCAAAAAAATACTTTTACCCAAAAGTCTCTTACGCTCCACAGATCACTTAATTTCGGAAAGTTTTTCAAACTTTATATTTTATAACGTGGGCTAAAAGGGGAATTCGATTCCCCAAACGTGATGTAATGCTTTCGTATTGGAGGCACTGTTCTGAATTAAACTTCAGTTATGCTCAGCCGTAGTAGTTACAAATCTGTTTTTACACACCAAATTTCGAGAATCTGTGGATTGGACACACAAGAAAACGGACATTTAAATAAAATATGTTATTTAGAGGTAGGAGGCGATCCATTCTTTTGCTTTTCCAATAAATCACAACTAAAATTATATTGATATTCGATATTTATAATAGAAAGCTCGTATTTCATATACTTAGCTTTTAGGGACGGTTAATATCAATTTATCTGAACTTAATTAAAATTTTTTATTTAAATCAAAGCTAACTTCAATGTAGGTAATGTCTGAACTTGAATGTAAAATATACATGTAAAATTACTGAATTACATTATTATTAAAAAGTGATAAAGCACTTTTAGTAAAATTTATACTGGGTTAGATTTGCGGTTTATTATATATTTTTATCTCAATTCTACGATTGGTTTCCGAATTATCGGACGTCGGAGAACTTTGATGTTAAGATACAGAAAAACTGCCTGTAAGTCAGAGAAAAAAATTAATATCAACTTTATTAACAATAGTTCGTACACGACGTTTCATTCCTGATTTATAAAGTTTAAATTATTTTCTGAATTGTAGTATGTTTTTACTATTTATTGTTTTTAATTATATAAAGGTCTCTCAGCTTGTGCGATATACGCGTCTAAATATTCATCGTTCACTATTTCTTGGTTCCAGTTTAAATTACACCTGATGAGGTCCTAAAATTAGGAACGAAATATCTTGTACGAACTACTGTTAATATTTATATTATATCATTTTTCTGACTTCCAGGAATTTTTAGTATTCATTGATTTACAGTTACTGTAACTGTCTTTACGTTCATTTTCGTGTGTAATATTGAATTCAGGCTTGTGCCATCTAATACAAATTTCAGATCAGCGATAGGAGAAATTGAATTGAATTAAACAATAGCAAAATCATCATTTGCGAGCTTAAATAATACCAAATTATTAATTTAACATGAATTTCAGCATTATCGGATTTATGTCTTGTAGTTTTCTTTTACAGTAATAAATAAGAAAAGTGGAATTGTGGTGACCTCCAGTACATGTAGATGCTTTTATGGACATTTTAAAGCATCCTGTTTGGTCTTCACGAGAAATAAATTATTAGTCGTATTGTACAAAGTGCAAAACTATGAAATACACTCGGATGTTGATTTGTCTTGACTAGTAGTCAGTCAACAGTAGATCGATTGCACGGTTTTTAAAACGCACCATATGACAGCAGCGTAAAGTTCACCCAAGATATAGTATTGTTTGGATTCTTTGTGCGAAATGTCAGAAGAAAAGAGGGCGTAAGCATGAAACTAGAGTTAACCTTAATTGATATTGTGTGTGTACTTTTAGTTATATTACGTTTATAACCTACAAAAAGTATCAATCCCCATTTGGCATTATTGTTAACTATTGAAAGGTTTCGATATGTTTATAGAACGTTTTAGGGACAGTTTCAATGATTTACCTTGTCTGTTTATTTTATTAATTTTTGTATGTAATGTAACACTGATGACCCCGAAACATTTTCATATTGTGAGGAAAGATTGCGAAAAACGTTCTGCTACGGATGGAATACATCCAGACGATTGTTATTTTGAAAAACGAGTTAATAAATCCACCATCTAATTTTGCAACACAAAAGTAGAGATTTGACTTATTTTCAAAACAACCTTAATACTTTCACGCACAAACAATGCGCTAAACGAAAAATCGGCTAACCTAACCAAAATTATAGTAGCACATTATTTTACTTTGAATTGCGTCGTCCGGAGGTGTACTACTCTAGTCGTTGATTCTGATAAATTCGGTAGAAACGAATGTAGTTTCTACTAGATATAACTGCAATTATATTTGAGGAATATTTCGTTTTATCATCTATTAAAATGTGGATGATTTCTTGATTACAGATTGTCACCAGACGAAGGACCAAGCAAGCGGCGGTCACGTGACTTTCCCGAAGTTATAAATACAAGCAGACGCTCCGGCGAAGGTCTCTTTTCCACAGTAGCTTCCGACGCAGTGACAGAGTTAGTATCAAGGTTCAGAATGCCAGAGACTTCGTCGCCGTACATCAATGGATTCCAACAAAATGGACACATGGAACCAGAATTATCAGAAGATACATTCCTCTTTACCTCAGAATCGGTCGGAGAAGGGCATCCAGGTTAGAATTTCAGTAAATTTTTGCGGCATTATATTGGCGCGCAACCATGTGCGCATGATGGCGTCGGCTTCCACTATTACCTTATTTTCTAAACAAATTATTGTTCGGTGCATTATTATGTCTAACGATTAGATCAACAAGATCTACATACATTTGCCGCTTTCTCAGGTTATTATTTTCATGCTCCTAGCTTCACTTTGAAAAATTTTCTATTCGGCTTTTCACGATTTGTCTTTTTCTTTTTCAGATAAAATGTGTGATCAAATAAGTGACGCTATATTGGACGCTCATCTCAAACAAGATCCAGATGCTAAAGTTGCTTGTGGTAAGTTTAATCTTGGTTAGCATCCTTATGATTGAGGTTAAGTTCTCGGCGTGGTGTGCCAATGATGTTGTTTTGTATTTGCTACTCTTGATAGAGATTTGATGAAAATTTGTTCTGAGATAAGCACAGTGCCACTAGTTTTTAGCTTATTCCATAATATTGTGTAGCATTTACATGTGGACTTGTATTGATTAATTTTTTATTTGCAGAGACTGTTACAAAGACCGGTATGATTCTCCTTTGTGGAGAGATAACATCTAAAGCAAATGTAGATTACCAGAAAGTTGTTCGAGATACTGTGAAGCACATTGGCTATGATGATTCCTCGAAAGGTAAATTTTAACAAACAACAGTCTTGGCCTTACTTTTGATTATTTTTGGCTTTTGAATAAAAGTTTTCTTTCGAAGTGTTTCCAAATTGCTAGTTTCTTTGAATTTAAATTAAATCAAATCTTCATTTTAAGAATGTTTAGCTGCTGGACTTGTCAACCACAATTTAGGGTGGTTCTGTAAATTTAATGTACTATTAAATTTTTCTGCAGGATAATTTTTCTGGAGCCTGAGAAGTACTGAAGATTCAAATTTGTTTTTTAAATGTAGTTTTCATGTTGCATTTGTTCGAAGACTATTTTTTAATTTTAATTGTGTATGGGCGTTGCAGTTAATGGGCTATCTAAAGTTTTTAGTTTCTTTAGTTGATTTCTAGTCTAAATTATTCGTTTAAAAATCATAATCTTCATTAAAAAATTGGAAATCATTCCAGATGTGGATATTTGTTAATTGCATTCAGTGTATGTATTTGAGGATTCATTCAACCTATCTCAATAGCCCTAATTGTCTCAAGAATGCTTCAACATACACTATTCTCTCCAGGCTTGTTTTTCAGTTTTTAACTTTGTTTCTTTAGCCTTTGTGCTCACTATTTTTTCTGTATGGGACCTTTTAGGTTTCAATTATACTGAACATATTGTTTCTTTCCTGTGTTGTAGTTAGGATTGAGCATACCTTTTAAAATCACAACAAATTGAGTTAACTGTTTTTTGTTTTTTAGAAATGGACTCATTCCTTATGGTCATATGTGGATTAGAGTCCACTTTGTTGGTTGGTTGTATATTCCTTCAAATTGTTTCTCTATTTGTAGCCTGCCTGAATTTTACAGTAAAGTTCTTATTACAGTACAGTTCAAATTATTAGTTTATCGCCGTTGGAAATATTAGTTCATTGTTTAATCCTCTTGATTCTTAATCTTAAATGTCTCACGGTTTTGAAGTTTTCAGTGTTTCCAGACCATTTATATTGAATAAGCTCTAACTTTAATTTTCTGGGACTATTTGTAAAGTTTGAGTTTCTTTATTGAATGGATTTTTAAAATGTTAAGCTAGACTTAATTGATGTGCTCACATTCATAGGCTTTGACTTCACTACTCTGAATCTTCTGGTGGCATTGGAAGAACAGTCTCCAAATATTGCAGGCGGAGTCTACATTAACAGGGAAGAGTTGGATATAGGTGCAGGGGATCAGGTACATTTGCATTCTTGTTGGGAAAATATGTTAATGCTTTTGGAAAGCATGTAAACTGGGAAGCAGATGTGTACTGTCGGTAAATTTGTTGTGTTGACGATCATTTGACTTCAACCTTACCAAGAAGTTTTAAAATGTTACAGGTGACGAGTCGAAGATAAAGTTGCTGGACGATGGTTTCCAGAAAAAAGCTCAAATTGAGCTAGGTGATTTGCAACTGAATGTAGAAGAATTTGAATTAATTTCACCAGTTTCAACTTTTGTAAATTTTTATTTTAAGTGACACATTCAACTGTTTGCTGAACTGAATACCCTTCTGGGTTATTAGATCCTGTGCTTCGGTACCCTTTTGGGTTTATTTAAATGTGCCATATTTAGTTATAGATACAGTATTAAGTTGTTTCTCTTTCAGAAAATTTTCATGCATTGGTTTTATTCCTTACTAGGATGAAAATTAATGCTACTGTTCATGGTTTGTCACATGCTACCAATTTGCATGACGGTCACACTTCTTCTGTATTTTTCATATTTTTATATTAAGGGCTTTGGTGTGAATGAAGTGTGTTTGAGCCACTGTTTTTCAGTGAATTGAAATATGTGAAATGTCTTAAATTGTATTTCAGGCTTTGGTATGCTGGTACTAAGTCGCTATTATTTGTTCACTGGAGATCAGCCTAATATATTTATATATTTCAAATGTGCACTCTCCTCTAGGGATTGGTAAAGTTCTGGTGCCAATGTGAAATTAGGATTTAGAGTGCCACTACGCATTAGGCTTGACATTTATTTCAAACCTTAATAGTTGCTATGAATAAGTTGTAAATTGTCTGGAGCTGGTGCGATGTTGTTCAGTGGATTTTTTACATTTAAGTGGTTCTGTTAGAATAAGTGGTTGACTAATTAGGTATGGGCTTTTGCATTTAATATTCTCATTTATTAAAATTGTTTGATTAGGCCTAATTTCTTATATATTTCAATTGTGAAATGGAATACATTAGAGTGTGACCTCATGGGAGTTGATAGGGTTGTTTTTATATATATTTATGTACATAAAGTAATTTTTTCAGGCTTAGGACAAGTCAGGTTTTCATGCCCCCACGCTCTAATGCCTTAGTTAAACCATTCTGTTCATGAAGATTGCTTAAAGAGCTGTAACTGATTTCTTGTTACTCTGTACCAAGAGGTCTTGCTGTGGGGTAATATTTGCTTTTTTTACTTCAAGAAAGATGGTTTTAATATATTTTTTAGGAAGAGCTGATAATTGTCATTATTGAAGTGGTTATTATAGAAATCTTGCATGCTTTGGGCTTGCCACAAATTACCTTAATTTATTATATATGTTAAGTCCTTTGGACAAAGCTGATGCAGCTTGTCTACAATATGGAGTAGCCTGATACATTGCTTATTGACTAACATTTGTTTTTTGTGAGATTATTTTAATGTACAGTCAATCTAGACCATGGTTTTGTAAGAGAACATCAACATTCTTATTCATAGGATTTGATTACAAGATCTGCAACGTGTTATTGGCTTTGGACCAACAGTCTCCCAACATTGCAGCTGGAGTTCACCTGAACCGTAATGATGATGATGTTGGTGCTGGAGATCAGGTGACTATTTGATTTGGCTCAGTTGGTAGTACTGGTGATGGATTTTGATGTCCTGTGTGATGAGCCAATTTGAAATTGAGGACCAGATGGGTTACACCATTTTCTCTTTCCTGCCTTGTAGTCTTTTGTTTCCATTAACTTGATATTTGTTGAATGTTGTTACATTTGTTTTCTGTGATGTGCCAGGCATTCATTAGTTGGCCTTAATATTCCAGTATTGCCTTATAGTAGGTTTCCTTTGTTTATCATAGAATATAAAGGCATTATATTTAGATACTGATATTAAATTGCTTTGTCAATGTACTTTTTTGGCTGCCAATAAGCTTCTCTATTTAATTACGGGTTTGTGGGATGCAATAATGGTGATATATTTGGTAATACTGTAGGAGTATTACACTGTCCCATTTTAAACTGTTGCATGATCAGTTTTTGTGCTTAATAAATTAACTTGGAGTTTCGTACCATAATAGTTGCATGTATTAGCCTAAATGAAGTTGCATGTCTTTTTAGTTGGTGTAATATTTTTGTTCCATGAACTGTTTTTAATTTCTTATACTTGCAGGGACTTATGTTTGGTTATGCCACTGATGAAACTGAAGAATGCATGCCATTGACAGTGGTTTTGGCACACAAACTGAATCAAAGAATTGCAGATTTGAGACGTAATGGTGAATTTTGGTGGGCTAGGCCTGATTCAAAAACCCAGGTATTTATTGGTCAAACTTTGGAAGAGGGATCCTCTTTTATTTATTTGTGTTCACTATGTTATTGTTTTTCTAGGTTACATGTGAATACTACATGTCTCATGGAGCATGTATACCACTGAGAGTCCACACAGTTGTAGTGTCTGTTCAGCATTCTGAAAAGATCAGTCTTCAGGATTTGCGTGATGAAGTTATGAGCAAGGTTATAAGAGTGGTAATACCAGATAGATACTTGGATGCTAAGTCAACATTCCATATAAATCCATGTGGACTTTTTGTTGTTGGTGGTCCTCAGGTACATTTTTAATAGGTTTGAGAACACTAATAGCTAATTCTGTGGTAGGCATGATTAGTTGGATTATTAATTTTTTCCTTTTTTGCAGAGTGATGCTGGTTTGACTGGACGTAAAATAATTGTGGATACTTACGGTGGCTGGGGAGCTCATGGTGGTGGTGCATTTTCTGGAAAAGATTTCACAAAAGTTGACCGTTCTGCTGCTTATGCTGCTAGATGGGTTGCAAAGTCCTTGGTGAAGTCTGGCCTATGTAGGAGGTGTCTTGTACAAGTATGTAATAGTATTTTGACAGGAGTTTGTTTTATTTTCTTCTGTGATGTGTAATGTATTTGCTACTTCTGACTGTTTGCATGACGACATTTAAGTTTCTGAAATTTGTTTCTCGAAAAATATTTTAAAATTATTTGTTCAATTTCATTACTCTTTTCTTGCTTGCAGGTTTCCTATGCTATTGGTGTTGCTGAGCCCATCTCCATTACTGTTTTTGAATATGGTACTTCTAAGAAATCTCAAAAGGAGCTGCTTGAAATAGTGAAAAATAATTTTGATTTACGACCAGGAAAAATTGTGAAGTACGTAACAGTAATAGTGTGTATATTGCAATTTAGAAAACTTCAGTCTGATTTGTAAGGATTATAATTTTCTTTTCCTTAGGGAACTGAATCTCCGCAACCCCATATATCAGCAAACCAGTACTTATGGCCACTTTGGACGGGACATCTTTCCATGGGAGCAACCAAAGAAGCTCATAGTGTGATAATATTGGGAAAATTGTAAAGCATGGCAGTTTTACAATTCCTGAGATTCTCTTCGTTTCCAGTTCATTCACATTTATTTAATATGTATTGTATATATAAATGCATTAAGTGTTGTACCTTAAGTGTGAATGTGTAATAATTGGCTGTTACACAAGTTGCAGTCTGGTGAAGTCTTGTACTTGGGTATTCTGAACCTTATATTAACTTCACAGGCCTTTTTATATATATTGTGGTGTGCAAAAGTTCTAAAATTTGATTTTTGCATACAAATTGTACTAAATTTCAGTTTACCAATTTGCACATTTAATGTGTAAGAAGGCCTACTACTCATGTTCTGAAAGATTGAAGCTTGCTCCTCCTTAGCTCTCTTTGGGAAGACAAAGTCCTTCTCATGATGGACCACAGTGAGCAGCCACTATGGTTGTCACTGCAAATGTGTGTGGCACCAGAAAGCGCCTTTCCCACTAGAGTTTTTTCTCTTGGTGGAAACTCCACACATTTTGTGTTGTGTTTACGAAAAAGAATCTATTGGAAAAGAGCATTTCCGAAAACACTCCGGTCTGTCAAGACAAGTGATAATGGGGACCGTTGAAAGATGGTTACAGTTCCATTTATGTCTTTAGATCTAGCTTGTGATATTTATGTAGCAAAATTCTTCATGTTGGTACTTTTAAAAAAACTTTAATTTTGCCTCACCTTTGCTCTTCCCAGGCAGAGCTTTTATTTATAAAGTGCTGTTGACTGTATGGATTGATTACTTAAAAGCTAATGGCGCCAACTTTTTTTTTGCATTTGGAAGTGATTGTAAATGTTTTTTTAATTTCTAAATGTTGGTTAAGTGTTGGACAGACCACTTCAGGTTTTCATTTTGTATTTTAAAATGTTAACCCTTTTTTAGATATGCCAACATTTTCATCTGTTACGATTTGTGATGTGTAGAATGCTTTACAAGTCTTACAATTGTGGTTGCTGTTCAAATAAAGATGTCTTTCTTAATTTCTTATCTTTTGTGTTATGTTAATTTTCCAATATCCATATAATGTGCCTTATTTTTAAGTTTGCTACCTTTAAAGGACAAAGGTATCTGAGCAATTTCTTGAAGTGGTTGTAGTTGAAATATGTGGGGCTGGATTTATTTTTGCTGGCATGTCCAATAAAAGCGGGTTGGCTAGTATATACCCTGGTCAAATTATGTGGCTACAGGGTAAGAAAGCTATTAAATCTCAATGCAGCAGAAATTAATAGCACTGCATGAAATATGGGCAGAATGATCATAGGTGCTTGCTGTCTGAACCAACAATGGCAAAAATGTGAAGTGAGCAGCAACTTGTTTACTGTGTTGACTACTGAATAGATATTGGGCGATCAACACAGGCTATTCAATGCTTCACCTGAAAGAGTTGCCTAGTGCAACAGTAATTTTAGTGGAGAATCTATGGAAGTTGACAACCTGTCTACTGCCTGCCTTTAATGAAGGTAGAAATCTTGGGCTCATGATTGTTCTATGGAAGCTCTGCTTGGTATGGGTCTTTTAGTTCCTGTGTAACATTACCTGAATGTCAAAGTATTATCACATATAGAATAGTATTGAGAGAGAATGTGGCCCAGCACAATTCGATTTAGCCACCCAGTGTACATGTAATTTGTATTTGTGGAAAGTTTCGTGCAATGGTTTACTCAAACAATTGCCAAAGGAAAGGTTTGGTAAGTTAGCCTGAGACTTTTTATAAATCCCAAAATATTAGTTGTGCATAGGGTGGTTTGATGTAGCCCTTTATACTATCCTGTACTAATCTTTTCATCTCTACTACATGAGCCCGTGTCATCCAACTTGTTTATCGTATTCTAGTTCTGGTCTATTTCTTCAATTCTACCTGATATTTCTCTTGAACTAATTTAGTTATTGCATTGTGCCTTTTTAGTAGCCTATTAATGTTCCCAAGCTATCAAACTTATTGATTTGTACCCATGTGACATTCATCTGTATTGCGTTTAAAAAGTCTTAAGTTCTGCATTGCCCATTCGCGACACAAACTCGGAATTCCCTAGTCCCCAGGCTTATATTAACTGTAAGCTACGTTTCTTTATTGTGGAAGATTAACTTGTTCCTGCTATCTGACTTTCTATAACACCTGTGATTATTCTATTGTCCAGATAGTACTATTCATTTAATTGGTACAAGTATTATTTTCTAATTTGATACCATCACACTACCAATCTTTTATTGCTTTAGTTTTGTTTCAATTTATGTTAAAAATTTACATGTCAAGTAGTATTACATTATCATACATAGTGGGTCTATTCCTACTATAATATGGGGGCAGTTGGTAGGAGCTACTTAATCCAAGGAACAATTTATTATTATACAGAATGAAATTTATACAGTTTATTGAAAATAGCCATATCCTATTTTTATTGTTTAATGCTTGGAAACGTTTAAGTTGGTGTGTGATAACGAAACTAAACACAGTAGAAGTAGTTATAAAGCTTTTCGAAGGATTATTCCTATTTGGATGAATGGTATTGATCTGTGCCCACTTATTGTTTTATGCATTAACACGTAATTTAATTATTGATACAAGTGATATCCTTAATATACTTTAACACGTTATCATTATCAATTGTTTATAATTTTATAACTAAAATAGATAGAGGGATGATGTTCTGCAAGATCTTAAGAAGATGAACATAAACAATTGGTCGGGGAAGGCTATGAATAGAAAAAGTTGGAGCCTATTATAGAGCAGGCCAAGACGATGAAATAAATCGTTGTAGCGCATTCTGAGAAGAAGATGTTTGTATTCTGCATAATACATATTATTGAATAGCATGGATTTTCATTGGATCACTCATTACTTTGTACATTTTTGTACAATTATACGAAATACGAAAAAAATGAGAAGAATTATATATATATATAAATTGAACATTTTAAAATGTGCGAATACGAAAAAAATGAGAAGAATTATATATATATATATATATTATATATATATATATAATTATATATATTCTTCTCATTTTTACTTGGATTCTTAAAAATTGAACATTTTAAAAATGTTCAATTTTTAAGAATCCAAGTAACTTTCGAAATTTATTTTATTTCCTTTATGAGAAACTCCATCAAACGATAGAGTAAATTTTGTCATAAAGCATGTTTTCATTAGTAAGAGCTTTGGTTTATATTTTCTTTGTTTATTTTGTCACTGATAGATAACCTTAGATTGTGCACGTGTATTGAAGACAACTTTTCTACTTTCTGCATTTTAATTAATTTTAACTTGTAAACTTTAGTAGTCAGGTAACGATTATTTGCCTGGAGTTCATTTATAAGGGAAAATAGACAAGATGTCTTGGGGACGAGGTGGCGGAGGAGGTTATGGTCGTGGTGGTGGTGGCGGCGGCGGCGGATTTCGCGGTGGGAGAGGTATTGTATTTATATTCATATTCCTTTTTGATTCCATGAATTTGCGATTTACTAACTGATTTATCTATTACGAAATGGTTAAGCTAACTCCGTTTTAAAGTTGTAAAACTAGAACCAAGAGGCTATTATTTGCTTACATAGTCTGTCAAGAATTCCTTTTGTCCTGTAAATATATGATAATATGATACGTGGCAGAATTCAGGCTACCCCTATAATTGTGAATAATATTGTTATATGTACACTATATATGTAAATTTTTCCTTAATCTTTTCAGGGGGTGGTTTTCGTGGTGGTGGTGGAAGAGGTGGATTTGGAAACAGGCAGTCACAAGATTTTGGTCCTCCAGAAGAAGTAAGTGCAGTTTCAGAAATTAATGTTAAAGATGAGTTTAGTAACACCACAGACATATCCACTGGATTTTCCCTTCCTTATGGGGGGAAAAAAAAAGACGTCACCGGTGTGATGTCACACATTATCATTTTCTATCTCTGTAATTATCAGCTGTCGCCAGAAAATTTATTTGGCAAATACTAAGTGATAATAGACAACTTTTACCAGGTTCCATTTTATCCCAGCCATTTATATAAATAAATATTAGCCAAAATAAATTAAGCATTACATGACAATAAAATATTTTATGTGACATATACAATAGAATAATATTTTAGATGCAGCTAAAATGTATAAAGTTTTATGATTGATAATTATGTACTGTTCTTATCTTCTAGTTTCATTATATTATATACCACAAAATTTACTAAGATACTGTATTTTAACATTGTCATGTATTGACAGTAATAGGATCAGTTGAAGTGTTTTCATAATACAATTTAATAATATAAGTAATTTATTTCTGCTTTACACAGTAAATATTAAATTGTCTCCTGTTATTTTGTGTTGTTTTTTATGTGAAAAATAAATTTTAATGATGATTTCTTTTTCTGATTTTAGGTTATTCCATTTGCTTACTTTACACACACTTCTCAGGATGATTTAGTGTGTAAAGTTGAGATAGAAGATGTGCCTTATTTCAATGCCCCTGTATATTTGGAAAATAAGGAGCAAGTAGGGAAAATAGACGAGATATTTGGTAATCTACGTGATTATTTTGTATCTGTCAAAGTTGGTGAAGGAATCAAAGCGAAGTCATTTGCAAAGAATCAGAAGGTAAGTTTGTAAGAAATTGTTTAATAATGCTAATCCAACTGTGTGGCTATAATGTGGATTAAAATATTTTTCTCTTCAGTTTTTTATAGATCCTGCCAAATTGCTACCTCTGAAAAGGTTCCTTCCTCAGCCACCAGGCACAGTACAGAAGAGGGGCGGTGGTGGAAGAGGGGGCAGAGGTGGTGGCCGTGGAGGAAGGGGTGGCTTTGGGGGAAGGGGTGGTGGAGGAGGTGGTAGAGGTGGATTTGGTGGTAGGGGTGGGGGTGGCAGAGGTGGATTTGGTGGCAGAGGGGGAAGGGGAGGTGGTAGAAATAGTTTTGGAGGGGGTGGAGGTTGGAATAGGTAATTTTATATACTTTTCTGTATAGACAAAATTTGGGTTTAACTACTACTCCTAGGAAAATATGTGAGGGAAGATCTGTTATAAGATTAATGTAATATTGTAGCTGTAAATATCTCTAATGTAATCATTTGATAATGCTGTACTTTAATGGTGGTGTAATGTTGTATCAACATTATCACTGTTTTAAATAAATGCTTATTTTCACTAAGCAGTAACAATATTTGCAGTGTAACATCAATAGCATGCAAGATTATCCTTGGTCACCTTGTGAAATAAGCTAAAATCACACGCCTTGATGATTAGAATCATGGGACACTTGTTTTGCATTGAATATTACAAATTTGTTTCCATACTTGCATAAGAATATAATGTGTAATTAATTGCCATTAATATCAAATGAAATTTGTAAAGTTTATTGTATTGGTTTTGAAATTTGTATCAAGAACTGAATACACATTTTAAAACTTAGTGCAAAGATTTTATCTGTGCAGAATATCTTAAATGGACAAATTATGAACTGTAACATATGTAATAATATATAATTAACTATTGTTTCAAAATATTGAAACATTCATACATTTATTGTACATACAGTTTTTCAGAAAGAGTATTAATTTTATACAATGAAATATCTAGTAAAATTCTAATATGAAGTGTAGAATACTGGTTTGCAGTGGTAATGTTTATTATGTATTGTTTGCAAGTTTGACATATTTTGTATATTTGAGAGAAGGAAGTATATGGTGGTTCATAACTTTTTAATACAATAAAAAAGATAAGAGTTTAATGTGGCTTCCTTATTATTGTACCCGATTGCTCATATCAATGAATTTACTATGTTGCTTTTCTTCATACCAAAACATATTTCGATCATTCCTTCTCCAATTATCATTTTCTCTTAGCATGAATATATGATATTTATTATCTCTTGGCTCAATTCTATGCCTCTCTCTTTCATCTCTCCATATATTTCTATTTTGTTGCCCTAAAATTTCTCACATCGTTCCAAAAATGTTACTGCTTTTTTTACAGTATTAATTATTGCCCCCAAAAATACCCTAGCTAGTTCTGGTCCAAAGTGGTGCCCTAAAATTTTGACTAACACTTATTCTCCTTACATTCTTCCATAATTCCACTTATTTCTTTTTGCAAGTCTCCCATTATTTCATTTTGATTCGCTGTTAGATCTTTCACATATTTATTTATTCTATCAGTTTTTGCACTTGTCAGCTTTAGTCTTATCACTCCTAGCACCAAAATCTTCCATATTGCCACACTTCAAAACCTGCAGTGGTGGCTGGGGTGTATTGAGCTGGACTGCAGTAATGTGGACTTGATACAACTATTTCTATTTGTTTACTTTAAATTCTTTCATTTCTAGTATTTTCTGTTTCGAGAATGTTCTGTTTCTGGAATATTCTATGTATGTATAAATTGTACTGGAGACTGAATTGGAGTTGGTCTTTCGCAGTACGATCCTTTATACAGCACTTCGTCGTTAAATAAACATCTATAGCCTCTATGTGTTTGTGTTACTGTATCTCACGATACTACAGAAACGTGACATTTTTTTGTATATGTCAAGCATTAACACACCGTGTTGGTCTAAATCAAATTTTCTATAGGGTCTATGGAATTTGAACCAATCTGATATATATTTAAAAGTCTATTTATTAATTTTTTACTTATATATTAGAATAACAAAAATTTCATGCCATCAATTTTAACCATTTTAGTGTGGTATGTGTTATAATCAATTTTATTTTCTAATCATTCAAAGCTTTGCACTGTCATATTAGTATCTACAACTAGAAAATAGTTGTATGAAAATGGAATATTATGAAGTTAAATATTTTTATATATTTGAGTTATTGAAATTCTTATTAAATAGAAATTAGTTTTAATAAAGAGATTTTAATGTGCTATATGGAAATGAATAATTTTTAATGCGTTAAATCTGTTGATTGTGTGTCACTGTAGAGATGTAAGGGATGTAGCATGGGACATTGGGAATGATTTGACAAGATGTATAAATGAGATTCTTACCTACCAATTTTGCTATTTCATAATTAGAGTGTCTTGGTTATGGTAGCAGATGCAGTCAAATTCTAACCTGTAATACAAATAAAAATGAGCCTTTATGTATATTTTTTTACCAAAAAAATCATTCTA
Organism: Eucriotettix oculatus; assembly: GCA_034510155.1. NCBI lineage: Eukaryota > Metazoa > Arthropoda > Insecta > Orthoptera > Tetrigidae > Eucriotettix > Eucriotettix oculatus. The sequence continues at coordinate 46,524,811 of CM067382.1, forward strand.
AGAATTATGAATGGTTCTCATTTTAGTTGATGAATTAGTAAATAACTTTATTTCTTTATAATGAATATAAATGTATAAAGTCTTTACGTAAGAGACAAGTTATTCATTGATCTCATATTCATTAGGTTTAGCACTTTTCAGATTATGCACTAGCTAAATTCAGTACATAAATTTGTTTCGGTATTAAATATGCAGTTTGTTTACAAGAGAATGAGTGGATGGCAATGGAACCACAGTAGATTGCTTTGACCGAGAAAATATCTCCCGAGAAACTGAAATCCATAAGCATTTGTCCAAATTTCTGCTGTCATGAGTCTCATTTTCTTTCATTTGTCCTGTGAAACTCTGCACCAAGCTGTTGACACGCCTTGTTTCTTGCGATGACCAATGCAAAAAATCACGCGAATCTACAGATGGCACGGTAGGAACGGACCTGGGCTTCAACTAACGTGCTTGCACAGCTTCTCAGTGCCTTCAAAATGCCATGTTTGTATGACATTGTATTTCCAAACCTTGAAAAAGAAAAGGTGACAAAAATGCAACCTGTTAGAGAATTGGACTAAAACCGCAGGTCCTCGATTGAAAACAATACAAGCAGTTATCAATTCACACGAACTGATTTACTTGCAGAAAATCTCAAATAATTTCCTTTTTTCTCTCTCATGTCACTGTTGAATTGTTTCATTTCTTACTATCCTGATTTGTACTTCTGAAAAACAATGCTTGGCACAACATGACTTTTTTTGCTCATGAATTGCTTTTAGAGCCTGCAGACAAACAGCTTTCAAGTGGCCAACTATAAAGAGTCATTCTTCTATTGTTGGGTTTTGAATGTGTCATTACAGATTTGCAGTCTTTGCCCTGGGATCCAGTGCAAACCCAAATTTTTGTGCCTTTGGGAACCTACTGGGAGGAGAACGACTGCTGAGCTCTGTCAGGGAGCTGAACTCTGTGGTCAAGAACAAGCCTTCAGAAAGTTGGCCTCTGTTGTGTTCAGTGTAAGTGAAGTCATCATGCAATTATAAGAATCTGAAGTACATTTTGATACTAAACGTAGTTTTTGTCGTTATCTTTCAGCTGGCTTGTGAGCCATTTTGTCTAGATGACAATGATACTTTTCTGGAAGCAACATTAGCGTTGAGTTCACCGACACTATCAGTGGCAACTGTACGATTTGTTGAGTCCAAACAGGAAAGTCTGGATAAGGGTAGGATTGGCAGATACACTGGGCTTTAGCAATTATTTAGTTTTATCTTTCATTCCAATTTACTTTATTTTAAAACTCAATTTTTAAATAGTTATATTTTATGCTTCACATCTCTTGTAAAAGTAATTATTTCCAATACTCTGTTATTTTTTTTTACTAATTTCACTTTCAGTGCTCCCAATGTCCATTTTCCTTCAGATATCACAAGGCCAGTAATACTGGTTGGTCCAGGAACTGGAATAGCACCTTTCAGGGGATTTTGGCAACATAGGCTGGCTCAATTACAGGCTTCAAATAAAGGTGAGAATTAACGGTATTTCATATAGAAAATATTAAATTTCCACTCTTGCAAGTGTTTTAAGAAATGTGTACCTTAATTTCCTTATACACTCTCCCTTATTATGAAACCCCAGAGAGACTGTGGGCCTCACCAGTCGGGAATGCCTTGTACTCTCTCTTGGTTTTTTCAAAGTTCTCACATGCCTAGACACCTTCACCTATTATGGGAGGTATATGTACTGGGGTAGAAGACCTTGGGCATAAGACAAGAGTTGTCCACTGATCCCATTGGATCAGTTGGCCAACTGCCTCCTAAAATTTGTGGAGGCACAGAGAAGGGAATGCTGTGACCCCACAGCAAATTTGTCTCCTGACATTCAGAAGGGCATAAGAATAGTACCCAATGCCCAACCTACCTGATGCAGGTTTTCTTGGGTTTTCCCTACATCTCTTTAGGTGAAACACCGGGTAGGATCCTTAAACTATAGCCCGGAGGCCCTAGTGAACCCTTGGTTACCTTGCTATACCTTCCGCATCCCCCCTTTTCAATTTGCTTCCTGTGTTATTAAAGGGGAGTTGCCTGTTTCAGGATCACTCTCACGTAACCTGTTAACCAAAAAGAAATTCTTGAAGTTATCTTTGTGATCTACAACTTGTTCAAATTTAGATCTTATTCGATTCTTCCATTTGCTCAATACAGGAATAATACGATACATGAACAGATACATAGAAGATAATATATAAAAATAGGATTGTAATATTAGACTTTATATTTAAAGCTAAATTTTTTGTTTTAAAAATAAGAATTGTTCATAAAACACAATTTATAAATAAATAAAGTGTTTTGTAAGACATTTGTCTAATTTATTTGACATTTAATTAAAATATCATGTATTCTGTCTGTTTAAACATTACAGCTTCAGAGTACGGAAAAATGTGATTATTTTTCAGTTGTCGACAAAGAGCGCTAGACCTTTATCATGATGAAAAATCTACAGTGTTGGAGGAAAATGTTTTGGACAAGGTGTTTCTTGCTCTTTCTCGATAATCTGATATACTAAAGGTAATTTTAAATGCTAGTAATGAATGTAGTTAGAGGAATTTGAATATGTAATTTAATCAGTTTTTTAAATTAATTTTAGACATATGTGCAAGACCTGATTTACAAAGAAGCTGCTGCTGTTTACACAAAGGTGGTGGAAGAAGAAGGTCACATCTATGTAGATTGCACAATGGCAGAGCATGTCTACCAGATGTTGAAACTAATATCATACAAGAGCATTTGTGTATGGCAGATGCAAAAGTTGAAAGCTACATGCTAACAATGAGGGTTAGTGTAAAAATTTTTTAAAACATACTAGTCTGTTTGCTTTTTACAACTTATTTTCTATAATGTTCAATAAATTAATTTATATTGTCATTAATTCATATAAATGAAAACACTTTTGTTTTGTTATCCATAGTTATAATCTAAATTAAGCTGACTGTAAAGTAAATCATAGCTTTAACTTGCAGGATGGAAACAGATATCATGAAGACATATTTGGAATCACTCTGCGAACTGCTGAAGTTCGCAACAGGTCAAGGGAAACGGCAAGAATCCACATGGCTTCTCAACCATAGTGAAGATGTCACACTCTGCAGAATATTAAATACTATATATATTTTTGAACTTCTGGTGGTGCCAGAGATAAATAAAAGGGCTGCTGTTGTTTAAGCAGTTGGTAAAAAAAATTTTTTTCAGTACCAAATAAATTGATAATTAAAAATCAGTGAGGTTACAGTTGATTCCCAATTCTTTCCATGAAAGGTTTAATAATTTATATAACTGCAATATACATTCTATTCAAACATAGTTGTTAAGATTGTAAAGTGAGTTATCAAATTTATTCCTTACCTGTGCAAGTATACTTAGGATTGCTCCATTGTTTATATTAAAAACTTGAATATATTACATTATAACATGCGTTAAATAAATTTTGAATCTTGTGATTTGTCAAAGTTTGTAATGAATCACAATTAAAAATCAAACTAGAATACAAGGATGAATGACAAAAAAAATATTTATTATGAACAGAAGCTATACACCAAGAGAGCACTGTGATATTATCAACATTTTATCTGACTTGTTACAAATTATTTAAATGCATATTATCAAGAGTAAATGTGTATATTACTATTTTTTAAACTGTAATAACAATTGTATAAGATTCTTTTACTGTTATCTGCAATGCATTGTTTATTTTTATCTGTTGTACCTTTAATACTATGCCAATTTATTTTAAATATAGTTTGTTGTATATTAAAAATTCATATTTACATTTACTGTTGTCATTATTCTCTACATCTCTCTTTTTATTTTATTTTGAAAATGCTTCATTACCTTCTGCACAATTGCATTTAGAATAATAAGAATTAACTGATACAAACCATGGAAGGAACAAACATTTCATCCTGTAATTTCAGGCAAAAGTACTGGGGTAAATAATATGAGAAAAAAGTAAAATATCACAGGAAAAGTCACAATTTAACATGACAAAAATTTAAAAGCTGTGATATTTCATTATTTTGACACAACAATAAGAGTAAATAAGTGCAATATGAAAAGGGGGGAGGGGGGGGCAGGCTACATGAGGGTGATCTTGAAACAGTCTTGTACAATACAGACTTGATGACTTGGAGGTGCGTAGGTAGGTATTCAAATAATCAACCTCCGAAGCTACGGAAGACAACACCAGAAGACCTAAGTATTTCAAAATCCTTATTTTACTACTTCTGGACTGTCCATATCTGGTTGAGAAACATCTTTCAGTATCTTATCCTATCTGATATCATCTGGGACGCACGGAAAGGGAAATCAGTCTTGGCTTTGTTCAACACGATGCGGTTCCTTCTCAATATTTTATTCCAGTCATCTTCAAAATCCTAATAGCTTGTTCCAGTTTACGGTATCCTTGTGTAGAGCGTGGTTACTGAGGTACCATGAAGCGCCTGTAATTGGCCTTATTAGTAGTACTTTGGACTGGAACCTCTGTAGTAAAGTAAATTGTTTTGCACAGCATCACAGTTTGAGCCCGTAGGTCCGTTCATATCGGTTTCAAGACAATTTTGTCTTATTTTATTTACGAATATGTATGTTATGTTCCTTCCAGATAGGCTGAACGAGCCTCTACCTTGAAGGAACAACAAAGTTGGATAAAACGTTGTGTTACGTGAATTTTTAAGCGTTTGTTTGCTGTGATTTTATGAAATAAAATAAAGCCGTAAAGCTGGTCAGAAATGCTTCGATTTCAGATCGTAGCACTAGGATAGTAGAAGTAGCAAGAAGGTTGAAAGGTTTGCAACTACCGTAAAACCTGCTACTATTTCCTGCTTTCTTAATATATATTACCTACCAATACTAGGATGTACAGAAAACTGAGAGGTTAGCGTTCTCTTTGTTACCTCCCACCTTGTTATGCACCCCTGTTATTTTACAAAAATTAATTTTACATTACATTTTGTATTGGACAAAAGTTGAAAACTGCAATATAACAGGGGTGCATAAGAGTAGTGGAGGTCTTTCAAGATCGGCGCCACCTACTTGCTATTTCTGTTATCCTATTGTAAAATCATGGAAATCCAAGCTCTCGATGGCCGTTTCATTTAATTGGGATCCGTTTTATTTATTAAATCATTATTAGGAAGGATTGGGGATGTGCTAGTTATAAAGAAACGACATATAATATATATTTAATATATATTTATTTATTTAAGTACCATTGATACAGTGATATAAAGCTGCTTCACTCAATTTTTATTATTATTTTTAATTGAAAATTATAGCCGCGGCAACAGTGGACGGACGTTCTTGGCGACTGCAAAAGAAACAAACAAATTAATTACACAGAAAATGCTAATAATACATATAATTTTTATCATTACAACACAAATGCAACGTTTACATCAATAATAAATAAAATGCAATCAATCATATGATTTTTTTGAAGTTCACTTTGAGCTGTTTAGTTAGCTAAACAGCTCAAAGTGAACTTAAAAAAATCACTAAATAAAAGAAATATATACACACAAATTATTCATACATTTTGGTTTAACTAAGGTTGTATTGTAACAAGACTTACGCGACATATGGGTTCAGTTTTACAAATATTTTATATGTTCAAACATGGCTCAAACCTTACTAATTTAGCACTTATTGGCCGTCGTTTTATTTAAAGTCAGAAAACTATGTTTAAATCTGTTGTTCAATGTTATTAAATGTTTGTCAAATGTCATAAAATGGTTTATCATATGTAACAGATGTTAAATTTAAACATTATTCTTTAAATTTATTGAATCACAACGTTTTGAGTGTATTTTCATGCATTCTTCAGGTTATTCTAATGATGTGTTTTGTTGTTGTAAGTTTGAATTAGTTCCGTATAAATTTTGTTTTAATCAACTGTAAATATTTTCCTTTATAGGAAAAAAACCCTGAAGAATGCGTGAAAATATACTCAAAACGTTGTCATCAATAAAATTTAAAGAATAAAGTCTGCAAAAGGTCATAAATTGTTTTATTACTAAATGTTATCTGAGTAAAAACATATTATTAAATATTAAATCAATTGACGTCTGATATTCAAATATTCGCACCTGCTTCAGGTTTTTTTCTAAACAATCAAATTAGTGTTTCACCTAATTTTTAAAATTGAACACATTGAAAATTGAAAAAAAGATTGAACAATATTAAAATGAAATAATTATTTTTCGATGTTATTTGTATAAAAACATGCAAAGTTGAATGCAAATTCTCAGGCCAAGCATAAAAGATCCAATTAATTAAAGATGAAAGGTAATTTAATAAAATTTTTCTTTGAAAATTTGCATTCAAGTTTGTTAAACACTTTATAATTATCTGAACTTATTGTTTGCTGACAAATAAGCGGCTATATTTTCTTATTAACTAAAATAAATTTATAAAATGATTATTAATTAAGTAAATTATACAAAAATTACTCTATTTAATTGTCAGATAAACTATTTATTTAAACATTAAATTAAAGGTTGTGTTTTCACGTCTGATTTTCGTAAAAATAAGTTAAAATTTTCAGACTTTATACGTAACAATTAAAAAAACCATGTTTCGGTACTTATGTGTACATTAGTCAGGTTAATTAAATAGGATAATAACCTGACGGATGTACAAATAAGTACCGAAACGTTTTATTTTTCCTCATTGGAAATTGTTAAGAATAAAGTCTGACAAAGTGGTCGAAAATTTTTACTGAATATTAAATGAACAAAGAGTTCTCGGGATTTCACCTGGGTTATATCATGTGTACAATACAACGTTTCGACAGCTAACTCCGCCACCGTCTTCAGGTACTTGAGTTGGCTATCGAACCGTTGTTTTACAAATGATATAACCCGCGTGAAATCCCGAGTATTTTAAGAGTCCATCCACCGGGCGAGACTACATTCTCCAATATTAATATTATTATTAGAATACTTATTAATGTCTCTAAGTTTAATATAAGTTTAAATAAGACCAAAAACAGACAAAAAAATTAGTGAAACATAACAAACTACAATTAAAAAAAAATTGTATGTCCCCTCTTCAGGTTGAACTGAATAACAAGTTTTTATTTTATTTAAATAATGAACTGTAACTTACTACGTTTCGTCTCTGATTTGAGACTTCTTCAGCTATAAACATTTAGCTGTTCGCGGACCTGCACTCCACGACTCCAAATCTCATATGAGATACGAAACGTAGTACAGTACATTATTAAAATAAATTAAAAACCAGTGTGTGGGGTAAGAACAGAAGAGGGAGGCCAAGGTTGGAATACGCTAAGAAGATTAGGAAGGATGTAGGTTGTGCTAGATATAAGGAAATGAAAAGGCTTGCGCAAGATAGGTTAACATGGAGGGTTGCATCAGACCACTCTTAGGACTAAATACCACAACAACGACAGTAAAAATACAATGCATTTTAATCAAAATTCTAAGTTTTTTTAAAAATTAAAAATCATTTGTAATGAAGACAAATAATAATTAGTGGTTAACGAACAGAAAAATGGACATTACCAGTATCTTATTGTGGAAATTCAAAATTGTAAATAATATGTAAATAAATAATTTAAATAATAATACATAAGTTAATAATTGTAAAATAGTATGTAAATAAATAATTGTAAAATAATATGTAAATAGCTGTGGTCGCTAATGACCAGGCAGTCGATGCGACCTTTATAAATAAAATGAAAGAAGTCAAATTTATAAAAAATAGCTGGAAATAAAAACAGAGTATTAATTAAATATTAAATACGTAACTGAATTGCGACTAGAAAACAAAATGCATTCTTCTTATATGAATGATAATTAATATTCAAAAACATACCTAACATTTAGTACAATAAATAAAAATACGGCCAAATGTGTCAACAAGCCTTTTATTTAATTAATATGTAGAAAAGAAATAAATAAATAATTACGTGTCGTCGCCCCGTCCGTGTTGTTAAACGTGGCCAGAAAAGCCTGGATTTCAGTTTGTTGCACTAGGATAGTAGAAGAAGCAAGGAGGTCGTAAGGTTCTCGACGACCGTAAGACCTGCTACACTTTCCTGCTGTTTTGTTACTAAGCCCCGTCCACTTTGGGGCGGGCAGAAACTGGAGTGGGTGGAGCCTACCGCTGCTCTCTGTACGACCTCCTCGGTCTTTATGCACCCCTGTTGCCTCAGAATTGAACAAGCTACAAGACCCCCACTGATCTCTCAGACGGGACACCTAACCTAAATCGACACAAAAAAAAAATACAAATTATTGTACCTAATTGCGAATATCTGCCAATACAAGTTACAACCACATTCCACCGGCTGTCATATTCAACTGCATTAAATTATCTTACCATCAATAATTAATTGTACGTCCGCACAATGTTGTATAATTTGATTAGTTATTTTATCCATTTAAAAATGTAAGTAAGTCATTTTTACTTCATATAATTTTAAAAAATTCTGTATTCAAATTTTAATATGTATTGATTTTATAATATAAATGTTGTGTCTAAGTTACCTGAAGAAGTGTTTTATTTTGTTGTGTGTGGTATTTGGTCCCAAGACTGGCCTGATACTTTTTTGCATAACTACCACATCTTCCTTAATCTGCTTAGCGTATTGCATCCCTTGGCTTCCTTCTTCTGTTCTTACCCCCACACTTCCTTCTAATGCTAATTTTTGAAGACCCTCATGTCTCATACGTGACCTATTAATCTATCCCTTCTCCTGGTCAACGTCCTCAATATTGGTCGCTTTTCCCCTATTCTGCTTGCACAACTTCCTCGCTAGTGATTCTATCCACCCATCTGATTTTCAGCATTCTCCTAAAGTATCTATTCTTTTTCTTTCTGCAACCCCTACTGTCCACAAAGGTTGGGCTTGAACCCGGAATGTTGTGATCACCAGAGCGACTCAAGAATGATTGACAATTTGGACTTTTGGAGCGTAAAATATTAAAACTTGCTTTCTGCACCTTGGTAACTAACTCGGGCAGATAGGTGATGTCGCTGTAGCTGCGAGACTCTCTACAAGTGCTGTAATGAAGGGGATAAAATGATAACATTGTCAGTATCCAAACCCTTGATTCTGGAACCAAACTTGACAACGTTCTCAGCCATACCTTAATGATACATGTACCAGGTTGTTCTGACAACCTGTAGCAGTCGTAATTGTTAAAAATTCAGCTCCTTAGTGTATTTCTCTCGTCCTTTCAATATCTGCTGCTGTTGAATCGTATGTTTACTCTGCTGCAGCAAATGCTGCTGAAAAAAAATCCAGGATACCGACAGGAGGCGTTCCTGGTCCAGACTCACCTGCTTCAACGACCTGAACCAACAGTTAATGATGCCTACAGTACCTTAAATTTAGCCCGCTGCAGGTCAGACAACATGTGACCTGTCACGCTTGGGCGGTTACATTTCCTGTCCCATAGTATCCACACCATGCTACGGGGAAAACGCAACACGTCCGGCGATAATTGGATGGGAGAAGGAGTTACTATCAGAACATTATCACTTTTATAATCTTAATTAAGTAATAAACTAGCATCATTTTAAAATCAACATGTTTAGCTGAGCAATTACAATTTGATAATGCTGGTTCAAAAATGAGCAACGCTTTTATTGTAGTGTGTTTGCAGTTATCTACGTATTTCTAAAATCTTCAGAACTGTTTTGTTGTTCAAATCTACTGTAACATGTTTAGTACGTTTGGGTCATTCGAATTAAGAAAATTCCATTTTCGTATCCTTATTTCTTCAAGAAGAAATAGTTTGCATACCTCAATATTTTTCAGCTTATCAGTGACATACCATTTACAAATTACATCCTTTTACAATGGGATTTCAATTTTTTTTTCAAAGTTTGGGTTATAATATCTCAGTATGACATGCAGATAAAAGTCTTAAGTTCTACATTTAATAGGTTTTATAGTATCAAAGCACAGTATAAAATTCAACTTTGAGATTTAACTCAAAGTTGGCAAAAGAATTTCTTATATATAGCAAGAAATGATTGATTATTCCGTGAACTAGTTAATTAATACAAAACTTAAAATGTGTTTTAATCAATAATTACTTTTTAATGTTGATTTAACAATCATGACTTTCTGACTCAATGTTATCTATTTATTTATATTTTATTTTATAATACTTCCCACAACACCAACTGACATTAAATTTCAAATCCAATATAATAAAAATGTGTGCATTCACCAAAGTGTTAGTAGTGTAACTAGCTTGAAGAAATGAGGAATTTATGTTAGTTTAAAAAAATAAACTACATCAACTTTTACATTTTACTTTAATATTAACATGAACTTAAGGAACTTTTATCATACACACATAGATACATAAATAAATTATGCTCATACAAAAATAATATGTTCATTTATCCTGCATTTGAATCAGTGAAGTATGAAAAGGAAAATAACTCCTAAACATGAGCATATAGTGTGAAGGTATTTCAGAAACCACTAAAAAATGATATTTTTCACAAGTAAAAATAAAGGTACTGTGCAGAAGCATCTCCTTTTCATATTCTTTTTTCTCACTTTGCTTACAATATCACAGACATTCTAGGGAGAAAGTATATGGATGTAATACAGCTAATGTAGTGTCATCAGGCTGACAGCTTTGGCTGAGACAGTGAAATTCTTTTCACACTTTCAAGGACTGTAAAGATGTGGCAGTGCTGGCAGCATCTAGCGACAGGCAGCGACAAGTGCAACCAGATACTGGGCATTCGAGATGTTCCCTGAAAAACGAAATACACTCGTCAGTACAGATCACAGCTATGTACAAAAATGTGGTGATTTAGAAGGGAATTTTACATGCCTGAACCACTGTGACATGTGCCCTGCATGACCACCATGCCGACATGTCTGGCACCACGTAAACCATGACTGAAAATCTGTCAGCTTGTCTGTACTACTGGAACAGGTACCCGACGCTGTACCCATGTGCATCAGGCAGATGGCGCATCGCGGCAGCGGTTTCCGACATTGAGGACAGGCCGACATCTGCGATAACAAATTGAAGAATATATTTAGAATGCAACTAATTTAAACTGTCCGTGTCATAAGTAATAAAAGAAATAGGATTGAGCTACGGCAGTAATGACAGTAAATCACATACTTGAGGATTGCTCAAGTTGCAATATAGCATTGTCACAATCAGAAACTGTTAAAATGTCAGAATACATCGTCAGCAGAAAGCGAATTTTCCAAAAGTGAAAATCTTTCTCTGTCACTGAATATGAAACATGTTTCTTAATGTTGGTAAAGACAAGGGAGCAATAAGAAATGAATAAATAGTTAGTGAATGAAAAGTGCAGCCAACATGGGAAAATAAATATAATTCATGTGATCAGAAGGTGAGAAAGATAAAAAAATTAAAATAAAATGTAAAATTAGATACCCACCTTTAATCAGTCATACAAAGAGATCCTTCAACTGACAAAGCTTCAAAATGTTACATACATTATTGTAAAATACTAAAACACAAGCATAAATCAAACACTGTACCTTGAGTTTTTGTGCAGTGGCACCCAGTCGGGCATAAGGACCTCTGTTTTTATTGTGGCCCTGCATCTGTGCGGAAATACTCTTGCTGCAGAAGCTGCAAGTGACAAAGACCTGCTGAGGCGGAGGCTGGCTCACAGTGCACACTCTCAGTGTTATGTCAAACTGTGCTCTTTGGTTCCATAACTTCCACAGGTCCAGCAGTTCTCTATAACTGAAATGACGAATGACCATTTCAATGACGGCTGTTAATGTGGAAACTTCGCTTTAACTCATCTTGGGTTTTAAGTGTAATTTCAACATTGGAGCACTATGACTTAGGATAGCACATAAATAAAATAAACCACAGATTTAACTATGAAACCGAAGGTAAATTAAACAAATTGCTGCTCCAGCAGAGAATACTCTAAAACCAACATATTAAATAACTCACAGGAACTTAACCAATATAACACTAAAAGTATACCTTTCAATCCAAATCTTCACCAGATCAGCTTCCAAAAGCTCTGGAGGAAACGTGCGAATTGCCAAGATGCTGACACTTTGCACATCACCAGTAATATCCAAGTACTTCTGCATTAGTTGTATTACTTCAGTACTAATACCTATATTTGAGGAAAAGGGGGGGGGGGGGTTATTGAAAATTGTCATATTGTTTCATTGTAAGTCTTTACAGATACTCAAATTAATTAAATATAGCTACATAACAGACTACAAATTATGTGCCAGTCCAAACCTGTCAGGAGGAATCCAGACAAAGCACCCTGTTCTGTGAGCCTTGATGTTAACTGCCGTAGATATTCACTCAGCTTCAAGTCTGACAGAAACGTACATGCAAATGCCACCTGGTCTGCTACCAGTATACCAGTCTCACTCTGAAACGTATGTCAATACTTGCATTTCTGTCAGAACATTGCCATATCAAATGTGCATTATAGTAACCATATAAATTAAAATAATGTTTCTTGCTCCTACAAGAATTATAAACTACACTGCTGTTTTTTGAATCAGTTAACACTTCCATGTGAGAATGAAGAACATAATGATTATATTTTGCCTGGAAATCAATAGGAAGTATATGGAAGGTAAAATTGAAATGTTTAATATGAACACAGCATGGATATCATAACAGTTACAAACACTGTCACTATTCAATTCATATTGGCTACACTTGTTTGTTCAAACAACATTCACCAGTTTAACCTTTCAAATTATTCCTTGATTTAAGTAATTTTAATATTTTATTACAATATGTAGAAAAATAGTGTATAAAAACAAAAGTAAATTTTCTGTTATTCAAATTTATTATTATTATTAATGATAATTCAACTTATGTTAACTCACCAACACCTTGTCATAAGAGTCACTTTCACCTGTCAAGAATCCAAAGGTGGCCCTTAGATATGGATCAGACAACTGTGAAAGTGATGAGTTGCAAAGTTCACGCCACATGCTGTTCCTTTCGTCTGTAAAACCTGCATTGAGAAAAATTGAGTAATGTCAATGAACAACATATATTTTAGTTACTTCAAAAATAATAAGTGCATAAAGGAGTGATAAGATAAGAGGGCAAAAGTAATAGTCAAAATAAGTGTATTTGAATTTTTCCCACTAATACCAATTGTTTTATTAGTTAACATTCTACTATATGTACTTTCTCCTATGTGAATGAAACAGAGAAGAATGAATGATAAATCAACATTTTAAAAATTAAACACTGTCTTTGGGAAGTAAGTATAAACATTAAAATACATTACACACCTGCATGAATCACCAAAAACATTGATAAACTTAGCTAAAATGAACGTCACAGAGTCTGATGCTCAGTAAGAGTGGACAGGTACAAGTTTGAAACCTATACAATAAACTTGGGAGTCAGACAGATTCAATATTGCTGTAGAGGAAGCTCTACAGAAAATAGCAGCAGTGAACATGAGTGTTAAAATTGTAACCAAAGTGTGCACAAATAATGTTGAATTAATCACAGAAAATATGGAAGATCTGAAGACGCTAATCAAAGAATTTATAAGAGACAGCATACAATTAAGGGCAAATGACACAAAAACTAGGTTGATAGACCTGGTTTTGGATAAGTTGACAAATTTAAATACCTTGGGCATTTACATCAAATCAAAACACAGAGGAACTGGAACAGATTTCATTCAGCCAATAGGTGATTATATGTATACAACCGAATACTTTAATTTTATTTTTTGAGACAATGATTTTGATAGACTATACAAAACAATAATCTGCCTATTATTGCTAAATGGATCAGAAACATGGAGGCTAAGTAAGAAACATGTGAAAAAGCTCATTGTATATTAGAATAAAAACTTATGACATACAAAAGAGGAAGGGGAATAGAGAAGAAAATATAATAGGGAAATCGGAGATCTCTACATAAATGCAGATGTAATATGTGAAATAAGGACAGAAGAATCTAATGGGCTGGGCATGTACTATGACCAGATGAGGGACTTTTGCTGAAGACAATGAAAAGTAATCCTGAAGGAAGACGATGCTACGGAAGAATAAGACAAAGGTAAGGAATCTGGTGAACATTGATATAAAATATGGATCTGCTGAAAGAAAAGTAGAAGACCAGTAAAAGTGGAGGGGATTTGTGGTTTGGCTAAATATCAATTTGGAAATACTCATTGATAGGGCCATTTGTGTTCATGAATCACAATATTAATTTCTAAAATTGGCCATAAAGTATTATCTGGTTACAATGAAATTGTATTCATAAATTAATTCATTAATAGTCCATAGTAAAACACTAACTTTACAAAGAACTTGAAAATACTAGTGTAAATGGTGTTATACCTGACAAAGCCATGGCTATTATGCTGAGTTTTGGATCCTTCAACTGAAGAGCACCACGGTTTAGGATGTCAATGGCTAACCTCAATTTGAGGTTGAAAACTGCAATTGCAGCTGCCCTGGCATAGGAGCCTTCAGCCTCCAGCCTATCAAGGAATGCCACTAAACTCTGCGAGTCAAACCGCCAGCTGCAAAGCTGAAGAGCCATATCTCGCTCCTCACTCCTGAAATTATTTGTAAATCTAATCACAAACATAAACAACAAAATCGTATAAATATATATTAATTTAATTTAACACCATACAACAACAAATAGAATTAATGATGAACTAATCTACAATGGCATAGGTACAAGGTTTGTTTAAAAAGGTGATTTTTTAAATTAGATGGGCTATGTATATTAGATTCTCGATTTTTTTGTTTGCTATGTTGGGATATATGTTGACATGATCAGCCATTTAGCATATAAAGGTTAGACATGTTTTGATGTGCAATCGAAAAAAAAAGGATCAAAGAATCTATTTTAAATTTTGTTTGAAAAATGAAATTAAGTGATCCAACACAATTGAAATGTTGACTGTGACATTTGGTGAGTCTAATTATATATATAAGGATAGTAAATGAGGGAGAAAGATAGGAAATATGCTTTGAAACATATGTTTGGCACATATGTTTCTGTGCCAAACATATGTTTCAAAGCGTATTTCCTATCTTTCTCCCTCATTTACTATCCTTACTTACTATCCTAATATCCAAAACCTGTGACTTTGTCACGTTACAAACATTTCATTAATTTATATATATATATATATATATATATATATATATATATATATATAATTAATAGGGAAAGGACAGAGAGATAGAAAGGTGACTTACCTGAGGTTCATAGATGGTAGACACCTTGTGAGGTTTAAATATTGACACACACACACACTCTCATACATACATACATACATACATACATACAACCACCATTCAAACAAATAGCAAGGTATACACACACACAGTATGCACACAGAAGGTTTTATTGCATATACAAATTCCAATGATCTCGTGCTTTTTTTTTTGGGGGGGGGGGGAGGTTGGAGATAAAGAGTTATAGGATGTCCAGGGCTTTGTCTGGACTGTAGAACATGCTGAAATGAAAGTTCCCATAGATGGAGTTCAACTTCTGATGAGTCAGGAGGTAGGGCTTTGAGGGGGGTCAGTGTGAAGCACTGGTTGAAGTTGTTGGTGTTGTGGCTATGGGCATGGGCGGCTATGGGGAATTGGGTTTTGTGGAGTTTTACTGTACTACGGTGGTTGACAATCCGTTCGGGGAGGGGTCTCTTTGTCTGACCGATGTAAAAGGCCGGGCAGAGTGTGCAGTTTATTTTGTAGATAGTGTGGGAGGACAGACAGGTTATGTTTTCCTTAATTTTGTAGGTAGTGCTGTTGGTGGGGCTCTGGAAGGTCGTGGTAGGTGGGAGTATTGGGCAGACATGGCATCTGTTTCTGCCACACGGTCTGCAACCAATTGTGGGTGGAGGGTTGGGTGTGTGGGGTTTGTAGGGTCTGACCAGGATATTATGGATGTTGGGTGGGCGCCTAAAGGCAACCCTTGGACAGGTGGGTAGTATGGTCGGGAGGATGTTCTTCATGTCCGGGTTGGATTGTAGTCCAGTGTAGGCAAGGCGGAGGAAAGAGTTCAGTTTACGTAGTCCGGGGAAGTAGGTAGTGGTTAGGGGAAGACTACGTTCTGTATGATGGTTGGGGTTGGGACTGACTATTTGGGAGGTGGAGAGGGCACGGGTAATTTGCTTTTGGAGGAGGTCTGTGGGGTAATTTCTGTTCCGGAAGGCATTGAATATTCAGTCGGTGTAGGACATATATATATATCTGTGATAGGTACAAGCTCTTTGAAGAAGACCGAGAAGATGTTAATGATGATGGATGCCCCAGCACAAAAGCACATATCAGAAGTGCTTTGAGGATTAGAAAGAGTGCTGGCACACGTGTATTATATCTGAGGGGGATTACTTTGAAGGGGACAAAATAGATATTGATGAATAAATAATTATTTTTTGAGAAAAGTAAAGTCACCTTTTCTTAACAAACCTTATATTTCCTTGTGTCCATCAGTACGGTTGTTTAGATATGTTCGCTTCATACATAAATTGAATTGTGTACTATAAATGGAGCATCCAAAAAAGGTGGTATATTAGGGATTTCATAAATATATGGATGATTTCAAAACTAAGTCCGTCTTGTAAATGGTAAGAAATTATGTACGGAAATGATAAATCAAGTGCATCACACAAAAGATAGAGCAACAAATAGCACAACATTAAGTATTTCTAAAGAAGACATCTTCTAAAACTGATATTGAATGTTAGAACTCTTTGAACTTTCATAAATCAGGGGCATTCAGCTTCAAATAAAAGCCATCTCCCAATATCACTCATCGGCCACAAACAACAATTATTTCACCTGGTAATAATGTGTGAACGAGATATTCACCACAGTAGAAAAAAGCACAGCATATAGTGTAACTGAAACACATCAAATAATGTGCAGAGAGATGACAGGACAGTGTGATACAGAGTGAATGACATCATATATTACAGTTTGAATTACATGAATGTTCAAAGCCAATGAACAGCTTTTAATGCATCAAGGGGGAAACAAGGAATAATTACAATGACCGATCTCCTCTCTTTTGTCTTTGGATGCAATGTATGCTCTGGTATAAGTGAAATCACAGAACGTGAATTTGAAGGTAGTAGAAAAGTGAAGTTAAGAATGACCAAAAGGGGTTTCTGAACACAATCCTTTGAAATATGGCAAACTGGATTTTACAGATGTAGAAAGAAATGTCTACCTTGTGCCACACCGTCTCCAGTGCAGGATAATGAAATGAATCAACCAATCCTGAAAGAATTCATGATAAATAACTGTTTGAAATTAAATAATAAATGCAAAGAATAGAAAGACTGAATTACAGTGAAGAAAACATTCAAAAGTTTTTCAACTAACCTGAAAATCTTTGCTGCAGAGAGATGGTTTATGCTACCAAAATCAGACCAGAGAATGCTCACCATTTCAGACTTGTTATTGGAATTGACCTGCAGGCTGTCCAGTTTCAGCACATTTCTGGAAAGAAAATTAACATTTAGCAGCATTTCATACATCTAACTGTACAAAATTAATGAAGATTTATTCCATCTTCATGCTTATAACATTAGGATCTTGCTGGTTACATGGCACAAACATTGCTAACACTGTGCAATTAATATTCTTCATTACACTAAAATCATAGTTGTGGTGGTTGTTTTTTTTTAGTTTGTAGAAATTATGAGGTTCAGGTATGAATGTAAGGGTAAATAGTACCATACAGAGGTTTACTGTGGTCAGAATAAGAAGCAGCTCATGGAAAGCCAAAATTTAGGATATAAAAGGGTTACAGCTTCAAATACCCCTGCTATCTTGATCTTTTTGGTAACCAGATATACTTTCCCAAATTAAAACCCATAAGTATGAATATTCTTAAATATTATTAGTATTTGTGCCCTGGGTGTAATTAATTATCTTACTGTTTGTGTAATAGTGCTTTGGTTTGTCCTACTTACTGATATACGTGGGTGGTATCAGTTTCAGAAAGAAAATGGATAGAAGCTTTTGAAATGTGGTGCTATAGAAAGATAAGGTGGGTGAATAGAGTAACTAACCTGGAAGTTCTAAGCAGAATAAGAGAAGAGAGAACAATATAGAGTATGTTGGGCAAGAAAAGGGATAGATTAATAGGCCACAATTTGAGACATAAGGGTCATGTAAAATTAGCATTAGAGGGAAGTGTATGGGGTATGAACAAAAGAGGGGAAGCCAAGAATGGAATACTAAGCATATTACGGAATATGTGAGATGTGGTAGCTATGTAGAAATGAAAAGGCTTCTGTAGAATAGGTTAGCACAGAGGATTGCATCAGACCAGTCTAAGGACTGAGAACAACAAGTTAAGATACTGCAATTTCGTACAAAAAAAACCTCTGAATTACAAATCATTCAAAGCATAGTGCAATGTTTTCCTTCTTTGTGCATCTTATTATGATCTACTCTTTAAAATGAGTACCATTTTGGTATTAAAGAATTGACAAAATGCTATGCAATTTTTTACAAACAAAACTAATACAAAAATAGTTGAGCAGAAATCTAACAATGAGTTCCTTAAGAAACTGCCAATATGTTTACCTGACTCCAGGATACTTTGAGCTTACACCTCTGATAACACCATTTTCCACCAAGGAATGGCTAAGAGCTAACCACTTCCACAACTTTTTCAAATTGTCATCATCAGCAAGACTTCCATTGACTTCCAGCTCAGTCTGGAACCAAAATGCTAAGTTGGGCATAAATTCCATATCAGTACATACAAAAATTTGAAACAATATTCCTCACCTTTAGACCATAATCATGTAGAGCTCTTTTCCTCATCTTAACAGATATATCATTCAATTGCCTGTACAGCGGAAACTTCTCATTCACCAACTTCAAAATTTTCCCGCTATGAGTCCAAAATATGTCAGACCTCACTGACCAGTTGAGAGTTATTCGTTCAGATACAACATAATCATTGACAGCACCTATTCAAAAGGACAAAGCTATAAAACTAAGCCAATATTAAACTATACTGAAAGACATTTACTGAGTTTACACCTCCTGTGTCAATAGCCAACAGACGATTTTCATGAGTAGGATGCCAGGAGAATGATTTGACATTGCTGATAGAACATGGCAGCACATTTCTTTCGAGAGCTGTGGGCTCCACCTCGTCACTGCCAACAACTGTGTGCTGGATGTCGTAGAGACAAATTATATTACTGTCCTTCATCAGTGATCCCAATAGGTTGTGCCTAAAATTAATTCAAGAAATTCAAGCTGCATAGCCTAAAACATGGATTTCATAATCATCAAGTTCACCTTATTTTGTGAGTTATCACATCAGGCTGTTTAGGGGATTCAGAATATATAATTAATGTTTGAAACATAAATTGGTCACACACATTGGATATTTACATAGTAAGTAAGGATAGAAATAAGGGAGAAAAGTAGTCATATGCTCAGAGAAAGGCATATGTTAAGTGTAGAGAGGAATGGGAATTGTGCCATAAATTATATGGATAGGAAAAAGAGATTGGTATGACTCACATCAGCACAAAATATGGCGTCCAAGAAGCACTGAATATGAAATGACATCATTTCATAGAAGCACAAGACATTTTTAAAAATTAACATTAAGACTTCTTGAAATTTTTGAATGATTTGGAAAATTATAGGCAAATTATGTTCTACAAAGAAGCAAGAACATTACAAGCTTGGCCACAGACTCTAACAAAAATTTTGAAGTCTTCAATTTACCTTGTAGGGCACCACAAAATTTTGCTGATGTGTTTGCTTTGGTTTAAAGTGAGGACAGGCTTCTCAAAGTACCGAAGATCCCAGATGAATATTTGATTCTCTATGAAGGAAGCCAACTGGTTTTCCACATTAGGGTCTATACAGACTCCAAATACAGCTTTGGTTATTGTAGAATTAACAGACTTGTTAGAATCTATAAAAACAAAGTTATCAAGAAAGGTCAAGAGCACAATACTCAGGCTGTAATTGAAGCAGTCACACTGAGATTCACCTCTGATGTCAAAGACCTTAATGTGCTTGTTGTTCATGCCTAGAATGATGTTTCTCTGTTGCAGCCATGTGGCAGAGTGTGCTGTCTCGGAAAGACCCAACTCGGCAGAGGGACGGACCATGCCATCAGTGGCAGATACCTGATGTGAGTGGCATCTTGACAGATCCCACACCAACAAAGAGTGGTCAGTACGACTTTTGTCCAAAGCTGTCGCCAACAAATTGCTGTCGATAGGATTCCAGACCACGCTGTTGCACTGTCGGACATGTCGTGGCACTGTCAACAGTTTTAAAACACCATAATGATTCACTGAAATTGTTACAATTGTCAGAAATATGATACAATAAAACAACTGCAACACATTAAAATAAATTTTTAGTATTTCATATTGGTTTTAAATATTGACAAATTCCAATTACTGATATTGATAAAGGGCTATAACACAAAAGATCACAACTGGGAGACTATTGTGCTCACCTACAAAACACTAACCCACCTTCACTCCTCCTACTTAGTCCCTTTCACCGCTCGACTCCAAAAACGTCATTACAATCTGGGGCCATTAGAATATATCGTGAAAAAATGAACAGCAAATAATATTAGTCATTGTGGGGGAAGTAAGCTTTTATAACTTAATACATGGGGCAATTGTGGTATTATCAGTATTTTCAACTTCATACATGGGGTGATTGTGGTGGGATCAGTATTTTCAACTTTATTCATTGTGCGACTGTGAATATTCCCTCATTCTGACACCGTTCCTATATTTCAGGTAAGTTAATACATCTTTCTCACTTAACTGTCCATATTAATTATATTTACAATATCACATTATTTAACTTACACAGTTGAGTTCTGTTATAAAAAAACTTATTTGACTATTTTAGTTTTGAATGAAGGCACTGAAGTCGGAACAATAGAGAGAGAGACAATACAGTGGCGCAGAGCTTGCAGAAATATAAAGCTCATAAAAAGCATTTGTAACCAACCTAGTTCTTTGCCAGTAAGGCCACGGGAGTCAAAAACAGTTGGCCCAAAGGTACTCAATGTCACTTTCCCGTTAGCCTGGCCCACAGCTAAGAGAATATCTGGCTCTGGATGTGGATATATGTCAACACACTTAATGTAATGAAGGTTGGAATTAGTAGATACTAGAGTTGCACACCAGCTGTCAGATATTTTTACGTCTGAAAAACAAAGATATAAACATCCATTACTTGTTCTCTTAAAAATTTTAATTTCAATGTAAGAGTAAATAAATGTTTGTTTATTTTGAAGTCAGATAAATATAATTAACAATGAATAAAAACAGCCAAATTTGTCAGACACAATTTAATAACAAAAATTAAGCTTTAATTCATTTACAAGTAAAACGAACACTTACTCAAGCTCCGCTGTTGACCCTTATTAGGCGCCACTTCATACAAGCAAATATCAGTGCCCCATGTTACAAATTTGTCAGGATGGCAGTGTGACCACTGAACATCCAATGCAATTCCACTCATGATGTTCAAAACGAGTTGTTTCTGTTATTGATCTGCAAGAAAAGAGCATTAATAAGAAAGACTAACCCAGATTTATTAATGTTTTATGTAATAATCGCAAAAAAAATGTTTAAATTGGTAATTTTGCATATTTTTAGTCACCTCAGTCATTCAGGTGCCAAAACAAGTGAGTATCAAAATATAGAAATATTAGGAAGAACAAGGGAAGTACTGGAATAATATTAAATGAGGTACCTTAGTTCAATGAACATACTAAAGTAAGAGTGGGAAAATTTTTCGGTAAAAAATGTTGGAGAGTTTTGATAGGGAAAACACACTAACAAAAACAGTGTTATAAAATGGAAAGATGGGGTAACGGGTGAAAACAAAATATGCTATTTATAACCAGTATAATGAAACAAATAATTTGATAACTCTATAATATTTATAATAATTACATTCTTACTAAGTTGATTTATTTTCGTACACACAAAATAATAGCGCATTTCTAGTTTTTGAATATGTCCAATCAAATGTTCAAATAAGAGTGTGAATTATAAAATTCAACCAACCTTCAATAATCATGGCAAGCGATGAGTTAACATTCGTTGTCCCTCAGATCGAAACTTAATATTTAATTTTCCACATGACATGGTACTAACCTACCTTTTGATAACAAAAACAAATATGCAAGTTAGCATGTTTACGTCCTCCGGTTCTAAAAAGACATGCTTGCTTCTCTCCCTTCGCTTGGCATCGATAGTCGACGCACGCATTCACGAATTTAGGAGAGATTAATTGGGGGGGAAACAACTCCGTTCAATATAATCTTTCTAAAAATAATGTGCCCAACTGCTCAGTTGAAACTATTCACAGCTTTTCCCAAAAATATATTAGCTTTTCCTATTATCCATATACAACAGCTATGGGTTGTGTGGTTCGAATATTCCCCTAGAAATTGCTGGAACAATAATTCACTACAGATTTGTTCTTTTTATACTTTTTACTTGAGCTGTAGTTGATTCCAATTTAACAATCCGTAAGACAACGAAGGAATTTCAAGTATTAATGGACGACTTTTTAAAACCGGAGGATTGAAACATGCTAACTTGCATATTTGTTTTTGTTATCAAAAGGTAGGTTAGTGCCTTATCACGTGGAAATCCATAATCTGTAAATAGTAACAAGAAATAGTTATAATAAGAATAAGTGATAATGAAAGAAGTGTCTACTCACTGGTTCTTCTGCTTTGAATTGGTGAACGAACTCTCGTCCTGCCACAAGTTAGTGGTGAGCATATTAGTTAAGTATTCAATTACCACTTCCAT
Organism: Eucriotettix oculatus; assembly: GCA_034510155.1. Lineage (NCBI taxonomy): Eukaryota > Metazoa > Arthropoda > Insecta > Orthoptera > Tetrigidae > Eucriotettix > Eucriotettix oculatus. The sequence goes on from CM067382.1 coordinate 46,547,664, forward strand.
TAAATTTCTTCCTTCTTCACATCAATTTCGTTCCCCTCTTTATTACCCCAAATCTGGCAAATTCAATTTAATCTACTTCTAACATACACAACAGATACTTTTTCCAATTTAAATTCCAAGAACCAAGCAAATTCTAATATCATGTACACCTACGCCATTCGTTGCATCCTTTTTTTGATGGGGGAACAGGCTTCATGACGGTGATCCTGGAATAGCTTCTTCCCTTTTACAGCATAGTTAGGGAATTTTAAATGGGGTATGTGGAAGGTAGCTGAGGCTTGACTAAGGTCCCTGGGCTGTAGTTTAAAGGATCCTACCTGGTGTTTCACCTAAAAGAGATGCAGGGAAAACTACCTAGAAAAATGCATCAGGTAGGTCAGGCTATTGGGTTCTATTCTCATGCCCTTCCAAATGATGGAAGAGGAGTTTGCTGTGGGGTCACCGCATTCCCTTCTTCGTTTTAGGAGGCAGTTGGCCAACTGATCCTTACCGTATGCCAAAGGTCTTCAACTCCAGTACATACACCTCCCAATGTAGATGAATGTGCCTTGGCATGTGAGAACTTTGAAAAAGCCAGAAAATACAAGGCATTCCCTATGCAATAAATTTGGTAAGCAATGCCTGTGGGAGTTTTCTCTGGCAGGTATCTCTTGGATGACGAAGGCAGTACAACACTCAGGGAAAATCCTGGAGAACCTGCATCATGTAGGTCGAGCTATTGGGTACTTGTCTCACACCTGAATGACGAGTAGAATTTGCTGTGGGGTTACAGCATTCCCTTCTATGTGCCTGCTGACTGACCCAAGGATCAGCACAAGTTACAATGGAACACAGGTTTCTGTGAGAAATATCTCACATAGTGTAAGTTATCGAGAGTCCGTACCCAAAGGGGTTCGGAAATAACTAATATAAGGGCTGGTTTTACTATTAATTGATTCCCAATCAGATATTTTAACTAATTTCCAGCAACTTCACAGGATCCAAAACAGAAATCTTAGGCAAATACATTCTAAATATATTTTTTTTTAAAAAAAGATAATCCAGACAAGTGATGGTATAAACTATTAACACATCAATTTAATAGTAGAATAGTGAAAGAATTTGTTCACATATATTGATATATACATCAAAATTGAGAATGAAAATATATATTGTACTAAATATTTTCATTTCTTTTTCCTAAATCTAGATTCTTTGGTACATTTAAACATAAGTGGCCAACAAACTTATAATTGACATTCTGCATTAGTGTATAACAACTTGGCGGAAGGTACAATTTTAGTGTAAATGGGAAAAAAAACTCATCTCTTTGGCGAAGCATTTAGCCATACAGGTTTGGGAGTAGTGTGTTAAACACAGCCACAGAGAACGAACACGACTTTAAACTGAACATATTAATTTATAAACACTACCACAATACTAGCTTATTTCTCTAGTTACAACATATATAGAGAGGGTGCTTAATACAGCCTCACATTTGCAGGTTCATCTTTACTCAGTAGTGCAGGTGTCACCATCATATAATCAATTGATATTAAATATAACATTGAAACTGACAAAAGTATGCCAATAAAATAATTTTATTGTGACAGGTGTATAAAAAAGTTTGTGTCTTATTTTTCTCACAATTTGCCACGTATTGCATTCATTATTTTTGAACACATTTAGGCAGAAGGAAATATATTACATCTCTGACAATGAACTGAATTTTTCATCTCGTGTCAACAGAGAACAGTGTGCAAATGGAAGTGTATGCTATGATACTGTTAAAAGCAAAAAACAAAAGAAACAAATATTGACATAATAAGTTGTTATATTTATTAGTGTCATCATTTGCTGTTTCTTTCACCAATAAAAAAGTTTGAAGAAACCAATTTTCAAATATATATATATATATATAAAACCTTCCCTCAAGTTAGAAAATTTGCAGGAAAAATATTACAATAAAAGGAAAAATCATTAAATAATATATAAACAAACAACAAGTATATTATTAAAAATATAACCAATGTCACAAAAAGTTCTAGTATGTAACTTAATTTTTAACATTTTACCCCTGTTAATAAAAACACAAACAAATAGTACTATTAAAAAATACAACTATCAGAATATCAAAGAAAACCTTATGCAAGAATAAATAAATCAACAAAAAAGAACGGATAGTAATATATATCTGTAGCCTTAAAATGATAAGGGCACATTATTCATATCAGTCAGTGTTCAAGTTTTGGACCCTCTGGAGTGTATTCTCCCCTTACAGCGGACTGGCTGAAGGTACATTTTCCCTCCAAATGAACGGGAAGTGGTATATGATTAATTTCATATCACTACAGAAACTGTTCTGTGGACTGTTGACATCACCAAATTTGTTTACTTTAGATGTAGGAGAAGCATAAAATGTCCAAAATAGATATTTATCTTCATATAGTATCTTATTTTCTTTTACAGACAAAGGATCACAAATACAATTTTGTCAACAAATAATGCATAATTTAAATACAGGTACAAAAGGTACATAATAACATACTTTTTCTTACATCTGCATTCGTAAATAAGTAAAATGTAAAAAACAACATATTTTATTTTAAAAAATCAGAATGATAAAGATACTTTTTTTCTTTAATGTTTCATTGAATTCAAATAACAGCCTCAATAAGAATAGTCCCGCAAAAAGCACTTCAAGGTTGAAAAGTTAACAACTGTTCTCTTATACTTCTCGAGTTGCAGTTTCATCAGGTCATTTTGCTTTTCCAAGTAAGAATGATAACAGAGAAACATGTACACCATGGTCTTGACAACTTCACCAGCCTTTTTTGGTAGTGATAGGGGGGCGGCAGATGATATACAATTCTCTCAAAGTGGAAAGTCAACTGTATCCAACACATTTTTGCACCTGCCCTATGTGTTCTGCAGCAGGGAAAGGGGGGATACCAAGCGGTCAAGCTTGGCTGATGAACCAGCATCAAAAATATGTACAGGAAAAAATTTACTTTCCACATTTTCAGTTCATATTTATTTCATTCCTAATAATCATCTATGTCGTATAGATCATCTTCCAAATCGTCGCACTGCATACTCTGGAAATCCACCTTGTACCGAAGAAGTCCTGTAAAAAAACAAACAAAGAAATTACCAAAAGTTAATTACATAATTGCCGATGTCTTTACTGAATTAAAAATACACAGACAGAAATGAAAGAATACTGAATATGTAAAATAATTATTCACTGGGTCCAATATTACAATAAAACACAAATTAAGGGAAATGAAAAACTAGCATAACTTCTCAGTCATAAGACATTAGACACTTCCAAAAATTAAGAACAAAGAAAGAAAATATCTGAAAACAAAGGAATGAATATAAAAATCAATATATATTTATATTTATTCAAATGACATGAAGCATGTGTTGATATCATTATTAAATACTAGGAACTTAGGCAAAGTAACAATGTACAGTACAAATGTTGACTGCAAAACCAGCAAAGTTTGTTCTGAACAGCAACTGACCTTTAAATTCAATTTAAATATAAAACAGATGTAAATAAAAAGCATATGCACATTACTTTAGTTGATATAATTACATCCTCCACAAAATAAGCCAACTGCTTTAAAAAAATGTTACCTGCAACAAGCTGATGCTAAATGTGAAAGTGGTGTTTTGCCTCAACTGTATGTTAAAAGTTTCTCAACTAAATTTCTTCTCAATTGATTAATAATCTGTTAACTACATTTTTATGGTTTTCTCACTAGTTTTGATATTTTAAGGGGAAAGAAAATCAAATGTTGGCTAACCTATGTAGCTGTTAGCAATTTACTAAAAGAAGAAAATATTTCTTTAATTTATAAAGTTTTCTTGAAAAAATAACTGTGTTGATTGAAATAAAAGTAAATAATATGCTATTTGTAAATCTGTTGTTCAAAGACATTAAACTAAATTTCAAATAATTTACATACAGCGTATTATGAATTTAATAGTGTCCTGGGTTTAGAACCTTATTTAAACACAACCTTTCCACTAACTTAGAGAAAAAAAAACTGGCAAGTATTAAATACTTGCAAAGAAAATCCCTTGCTGTTTACCTCAGATTTCAATGACTAAGACACCTAAAAGCAAAATACAACTCCAAAATATTTTAACTCACCTGTTTCATGGGCACATGCATGAGCAAGCTAAATCATAAAAAGAGCACAGTAGTTTACATATTATTTTAACTTTTAGAACAAGATGAGTAAAATCATGATCACACTGTAATAGTAGCTACATAATTTGCAAGAACTGATAAAAAGATGTAAATAAATAACTATTACATAAAATAGTTCTAGAATAGGAGTACAGCACATGTAAAAAAGAGGAAATATCCTTTCCTATCAATTGAAAACAACATCTCACTCAGAATGCGGAAAAACTACCTCTACACTTACTTTTTACCTGTCAAGATTCTAGAATCTGAAATAATCTCAACATCCCAAATGAAATTTCAGAACAGCCACCAATACAATGAAAAAGGACTCATGCTAACAAAGTTTTTATAATCAGAAAACTTCATTATAATACAAATATGATTTTTCTGTATATGTCCTGTGGCAAAGAGTGGAAAATATAATACTGGTATTTTCTATAAGCAACACACAGATGAAAACTTTACACACTTCCCATAATAATAGAACTAACTGTTAACAAGATGCACCATTAACAAATCAAATGAAAACTATCACAATCAATTGCACATATAACCAGCAACTTTTTCCATAAGAAAATGAGGCATGACAACATTACTGCAAATTAAAACAGTATGCACTAGTTATATTCTGCAGATCAGAAATTGCATGTAAGATAAAATAAATGTAATTTCTTGAATATTAAATGCACAATTTTTAATAAATCTATTTATGTAATCGGACAATCAAAGAATTATTCTTATAAAAGTATTTTAATATTAAATTTATAATTAAAAAATTAGTACTTAAACGGACATAGAATAATTATACTGGGAAATAGTGAATTTTCTTCATAAAAGGTGTTTTCTCTGCTATCAAAAGTACATACTGTCACACGATTAAAGAATACTTCCAGATTATTTGTCTGCATCATTGCACTAATAATGTTAACATATCAAATGGATATAACACACTGCACATCCTAAAGAATTTCAACATAAAAGTGTAAAACTTACTATTGTGAAAAATGTAAAACAACTATGTTGCGATTAAATGAAATTACTCAATTGACAAAAGTATCAATTTTTATTCAGTACACGTTTAAAGCAAAGAAAAGGCCATGCACATTCCTAAAGACAAATTTAATAAGGCATGCAATTGGTCATATAAACAGGCTTCATCTAAAGTCTGCATTAAAGGTTGGGCACTTTTCCAATCATGCATAAGTAAAAAGTATAACCAGTTAACCCATTCAAATCTCTCAAGAAAAGTGGACAAAAGTGGTTCCGCATTAAGAAGATTATTTAGGTAAATGAGCATGTTAAATACATACTAGACAAGGACTGATCATACAGAATTTTCAGAATGAACTTAACAATTTCCATACTGAATAAATCAAAATAAACTGCACATTTGACAATCTTTTCACATGAGGCACATCTACAAATACTGCGAATTAAAACAGTATGCACCAGACTAATGCACATTACACTTCGGAAAAAAACCAACTAACATAAAAATTATTTTCTAGATTTATGTTTTTAATACATTCTTTTCCTTATTACAGCATATGTTGTCATAAGTTTAAAATGATAATAAACACTGAGGGATTACAAAATCTTTATGCTAATCACAACTGATAAATTTTCAGACTTCATAAGTGATGGTTTCTAACTTTACTGAAACCACCCACATTATTCATGAAACTAAATCAAACTGAGGTTAATATGAAGCAATTATGCATGTAGCTACATGTGACAACTCCCTTCAATTGTATACATAGATTTGTTTACTATAAGTGCCTTAAAAGATTTGAAGAAACCAGCTAAAATCAAATTGACGTATAAGGAGCAAGAACTAAAAATCTCCCCTTTAAAATTTTTTCTTCCTGTGCCATTGGGCACCCAATACTTGGCTAATATAAATCCCACAGATAACAGTTAATTATGAAACTGTATATTTTTCACCAAAGTGGTTCTTTGACCTTAAAATCAACGCTGTCTAATTAAAGTTAAATAGACAGGACTTGGAAGATTAATTGAAATGTACCCATTTTATGCTCAAAGTACACATAAGCACTCTGCCTTTCCTATACTTGCAAAGCATTACTTTTGTTGGCTTTATCACTGTTGATGAAAAAATCAACATATTATTAGTCTCTCTATAACTGTTTTTTTGTCCATTAGCATTTGCAAATATTAGAAATCTGGTCACATATATGTTTTATTTACAGTTCGTACTTCTGACGAGATATGGAATTCAAAAAAGAGAGACTGCTTTTCTAAGAAAAAACTATAACAAATTGATTACTTGCTTCATCAGTGAATACTTCAACTAGCTATTATTGCAAAAAAATATATAATGAAAAAGCAAAATCAAATTTTAAAAAAAATACTTCACAGTTGCCTTGAGCATTAAAATATAAAAATTATCTACATGTTTACTTAATTCTAATGCATTTTCTACAATGAAATACATACAATACAAAATCAGGGGGGAAAGTAGTTCACACAATATAATTGGAAGTCAAATGTTTTTAAACAGACCAATAAAAAACAATTTCTGTGCAAATGATAAAGAAGTAAGAAGTGAAATGATATATAGAAGTTAGAATAATGAAAAGAACAAAGCAATTTCAAATCAAAAGCTAGAATTAGTCAGCTTGAAGACTGTACTATCAAAACAGACTTCAACAGACTTTATTATTGAAATATTAGACAAGGAAACTATTAAATTTTGTGTATTGGAGTGGTTAATACAGTCAAATCAGAATAAGTATCAACTTCAAACAGAAGGAAATTCGGAAACTATAAACTTCATAAAAACTTGTTGCCAATTGCAAAACTAATATTGAAAACATTTAAAAGCAATAGGTGTATTGGTTCATCTCTCTGATAAAATACAAACAGAAATATAATAAATCGTCAATACAAATGAAAATTTACTATCAAAAGTGCAAGGGGAAAAAGAAGAAAATAAAACCACGGCGCATTCCGGTGCCCAATTATGGCAGCAGACACTACGGTAGCTAGGGAAAACTCAACTGCCTTTTCTACCTTATGAAGAGGCAAACTCGAACGATCACCAAAAGATCTTTAGTAATCATCAAGATCGACATCATCCAGAGGTTCATCTGCCTGAAGCGACTGGAAGTCGACTTTGTAGCGGAGGATGCCTGAACGAAAACACACAATTTGTGGTATATCAAAGGTTGGAATAAAAATTAAATTATAACACAATAAAGTTTCTCTTTCTCTGAATGTTGGTAACACACTCACTTCCAGCAGAGTATGAAACATGTTCTTGAAGGCAGCTTTCCATTGCGTATTAATCAGAAGTACCTTTATACCTTATGGTACCTTTTCACACAGATATGCATTATGGTCATGGTGACCCAAGGAATGAGTTTCAACAATTATCCAGTGCATATCATCACAGTAATTTTTATACAAACAAAAGTACACAAAAATTGGGTGTACAATGCCAATCAATAAAATTCACCAGACAGCAGTGAAAGCGATGGATTCTTAAGCTTTTCCAAGCACACAGGTTTCATAAGATTGAAAAGAGCTGATGTGTATTTACAATAGTTCAGGTTAGCTGGATTAAGAAAGTAATTTAACTTACCACCTATACCTCCAAACCCTCTCACAAACTGTGAGCCTTCCTGAGATTTATCGGTGATTATTTCTAATGTTGCACCAAAGCTCTTGTAATTGTTCGCAAGCCACTCTAGTAAAGGTTGGCATTCAACAAGTTCTAACTCCACTCCACTCTGCAACAAAAAAAAAACTTGCTCTAACTAGCCATAACATCATAAACTAAAGAGTGAGAAAAATTCGAAAATATAATATTTCAACATATTGTGGAACATACCTCCTTATCTGTGAAATGTGTTTTATCCTTTTCCTGTTCTGGTGTGAGATGTAATATTTTCTCTTCGGCCGTTGCATGGTTTTTTAAGACATATCTCTGGATGTCAAGATTTTCCCAGCAAATTAGAGTTTCAACAGAACCTAATTCAAGAGCTCTTAAAGTATCTTCCACACCAAAACAATATTTCCCAGTATCCTGGCTAATTTCATCAAAATATCGTCCTGGAAAAATCAAATTCAGTATTATAATTTCAAAATAGAAAAATTCTGTCATTCTATAAACACTAATTTTCCTTAATGCTTGCACTTTTAGCAAGCATTTCAGAGTTTTAAAAGATATGTGTGATGAAAAAAACACTATTCAATAAATTTAACATAGAAAAGAGAGAGTGCAAACTTATGATATATATGTACCACGAATAATGCAACCATACAAGGCGTGCAAAAAAATTAAATGATGGTTACTTATTTTAGTTACTTATCAATTGTTGATGAATATAGTTTGATTTATGAAGAAATGCTTCTCAGGTTCCCACACAGGTAAATGAAGAGTAGCGACATTTCGACATTGAACAGCTTGGAAAACAAAGGCAGTGAAATCCATCCAGTTTCTTCAAAATTACCTGGGTGCAAACCCAAGAAGCAGTTCTTCATTCAATTCACTGGGAAAGCTTTCGATCTTTAGTTTGCAATAGCCACCGATTCTAACGTAAAACAGCCACTTTGGATTAAGATGAATAAGTTTGAGAAAATGAGGAACAGAGGTATACTTTGTCACATCGTACAATTTTTTAAAAAAATTTAAAGATCTTATGAAAAAACCAAATATTTCAGATCAGGCATGTACAGTGCAGGTACCTTCTTCCCCAACATACTCAATTTTTCATCATATCTTTGAATCAAAACATAGAACTAAGCGAACTGAGGTAAAGTGGAAAAAGCCTGGAGTAGTACCCAAATTACTGTTGAGCTTGGGAGGGGTAGAAGGATGTATGGTTCAGGCACAGAAAAAACATGGAAACAACGAGTGTTATATGATTCAGTCTGTCTGACTGACACTGTAGTATAATCACTCCTTTGTTAACACATTCAATGCCCAGCATGATTCAGTGCATAGGCCATTACAAAGAATAAAGTGTTTAGTTATAAAATGGGGAAAGTGATAAACTCTTCAGGAAGATGACTGTGGGGGATCTCACTGCAGTTATCCCAGATTCAGCCGAGAAGCATACTTTTGTGACAAGCACATCAGTGAATTTTTATCCTCAAAATGTTCATTGCACTACGTAAAAGTATAATTGATAGTGAGGAGAGTAGTGATTAAGAAGTAGTTTAGGTTTAGAAGAAAAATAATTTCAAGTTCAGGAATCATATGCAAGTGAAGACCCTGATGACATACTAGAAGAACTAGCTATAGATGAAGAATTGTCCACCACTGATGATTCATTGGTCATTATCCAGTGGAATAATTTCACAAGCAGACAACAATCATTTCCGTTCACCACAAAAAGTGGGCTTCTGTTGGATACACTGACATTAGCCCAAATGAAGTTTTTCATTAATCTTAGTCACAGAAACTAATAGATATGCAGAATAAAAATTACTTGAATATGAAATGGCTTATTATGCTAGACAGAATAGATGGAAACCCTCCACCTTTGAAGTAGTTAAAATGATTGCGAGACATTGTGCTGCAAGAAAATGGAACTTTGCATATAGGATCCATTGACCAACATCTGAGTGGTGTTTGTACTAGACCCATCCAGATCATCAGTCAATTAAATTTTTTGAGTTAGTTGGAAAACTTGCATTTTGCAACAATGAAATGACAGAACAAAATGGCAGACTTGGTGATAATTATCCATTACATGTTTACAAGTGGGAAAACTTTTCCAAGTCTTTTCACCAGGCCGAGATATTGTTGCCGACAAAACAACGGTTCCTTGAAGGGGACGGCTAGTATTCTGGCAGTATATTCCTAGAAAATCACACATGTACGGTAAAAAAACTTCAAACTGAGCTCCACCGAAAGATACACATGGTCTTCAAAAATATATTTTGGACAAAATATCAGCAGAAAAATACAAGTCGGCATAGCAGAAGATATCTGCAATGAACTTGCAGATAAATTACTGAATGAAGGATGTACTTTGTATAAAAATTATTGACATATAATCTACAAATCAGCACTTAAATTTTTTAAATTCTTAGATGCATGTTGTTGGAACAGTACGGCACAATAAAAAAATATGCCAAAGTTTGTTATGTCATACCCACTGAAAAGATATGAATGGTGGCAAGAGAAGATCACAATGGTATTGTAGTGCTAAAATGGAGAAATGTTCGCAATGTTGGAGTCATTATGGGTGCATGTTTTGTTGACAAGATTCTACGCTCAGATTCTACTCATCACAGTCGTACTTTGAAAATGAAACTTTTTCCAATATTGCCCTTCATTATTACCAATACTGGCATTGACAGGAGCAACGAAATGGCGTCATGTGTTTTTGTGTTTGTTACATATCAAGTGGTAACGTACATTAGCATCACATTTACTTTTAGGAACACCTATCGTAAATGCACATAATGTGTATCAAAAAGAGCTACACAAAAAAATAGAGAAGAAAATTTAGGGAACTTTTAATCACATAATGATTATCCTTGAAAAATACCATGCCCAACACTAATAGACACGAAAGGAGGATGTCTCACCACTTGGTGATTTGTAAGAATCAGCAGGACAAGCCTGTAAAAAGGATGTCTTGTGTTACCAAAAGAAGAGGCAAACTGTTGAACTCCAAGCGAGGAAAAAAGTTAAAAAATTTACAACATATTGGTTAAATTGCCTAAAAATTCCACAGATGTCCTTGGACTGTTTCATCTAGTATCATGAGATGTAGATAATGTAATATTTTATCCTAAATATAAATTAATAAAAAGTATAGTATAATATATCAGGATTAAATGGCGATTTTTGCGCTGTTGGGCCATGTTGTTCTTTTGTGTTCTTGCAGACATTTCGCTCAGAGGCACCGAGCATTTTCAAGGCTAGACTAAAACTGTGCTGTTTCACAGCAAGGTCTAACTTAAATCAACCTTATATCTTAAATAACCAAATGTCAATTATATATAAAGAAACAGTGTAGCATACCAATAAGTTTCTTTTCTTGTATAAATTTAACATTTTGCAGAGACTCGGCAGCTAATTCAATTGCTTGGTTAAATCCATTTTCTCCTCCATAGGACACATCTACCAGTTTTATGATTTTAGCTTGTAATCTCTAAAGAAAATAGAATACAAAAAATGTTAAACATTGAACAACTCCAAAAAATTTGCTAAATAATAACTTATCTGAAATCAATATAAAGATAAACATACACATGAAAAGTGTTATGATAATTTTTTGTCAATAAGTAACAGTGTATAAAAATATACTCACAGGATCAAACATGTCGGACTGGCTCAGTTCAGTTTTGAAATCCGCACTACCTGCTAAAATTATTCCTGCAATATTGGGTTTGTCATTTGTGATAAACAGAGTAGTTGCTACTTCAGCTACTTTTCGTACATAATTATGTCGTTTTTCCATTCTCAACCTAGCAAAACGAAGAGCAGACTGACCTCCTCTACCTGAAAGAGGGAATAGAAAATTAAAGACAAAACTATTTACTTATGTGCAATATTTAATGATAGTTATATAAACAAGTAAATGGAAAACAAATCTGTTCAGTCCATCACTTGTCAAAATTTTTCATGATGTGCTTTCAACTGCACCAATGTCAGATAAAAAGACAATCCTAAAACTCAACAAATATTTTTAGAGAATTCACTTAACTACAAATTAATTTTCAGCCACTTCCAATTATCTGATATGCACCTTAATGCACAGTGATTTTTAATGGAAAATGCAATGGTGGAGAGGAACAAATGAGAAAATGTGTATGGGTTATTTTGTTTTCTAAATTGGAATTATTCACATAAATATCTTATAGACAACTAATTCACCTGATCATTTGAATGTAGATGGCCCTAATAATGTAACATATAATCACATGGGATTTTATAGTTTTTGATGAAACATTTTGAGGCTTTATTATGTGATATGTGTATTAATACTAATTGTAAATCAAAGGCGAAATTTAAAAAAATAGAAGACATTGAGTGTGACAAGAGAAGAAAATATTAATGCTCAAAATAAGCAATAAAGGCACACGAAAAGGAGAAAAATTACCACATATAGTAAATGAAAGATACTTTAACATGTCACAAACCACAAAGGAAGAATCACTGTTTGAATGCTCTGTTAATAACTTGTTCTCATTACCATGCTTCTTGGGTAAATCAACAGTGAATTTGTGAAGCACCTCTCGGGTGTTCCCTTGCAACGTGCCAAACAGAGCACCGTTTCCATCCATCACAATGAAACCAAACTTGTTGTCATCTGCAAGAAGTGCTGTTAAGGCCTCAGTGTGAAACTGCAACAAATAATATATCAAATAACTTGATATTCTATAAATAAAATGAAATTGAATTAAAAATCAAAATTAAATATATCTCTACGATAATGCACGTAAGAGACAATATGGCAGCTTGATTTTCAGCCAAGTATAAGACAAAAGAAGTTTATTTCAAATATTTTAGATTCATTACCTTATTGTCACATAGATATAAAGATGTGTTGATAGGCTTAAAGGGTTCAAAGTCTATGTTAACCTTCTTTTCTTTTCCTTCATCGGTCACTATTGTACCACAGTATATAACAAGGCCGTTTGGTGGCACTGGAAATTGAAAATATTTATATAATAAAAATACATTTAAAATCTCTATACTACCAATAAAACAGATTCACTGAATCAAATCAAATGTCCGTATAATTAATAGTTTCGAACAAATCTTGATGTATGCATTTTTTCATTGTATTCAATTACATATATTGATTAACCAAATCCCTCCCAATCATTCTCACATGTATAATTCTTAAATTTTACACACTGTTCTACTTTAATATAAAAATTACCATTCCTGCAAAAATTTATGCCATTTATCACTATTGAAAATATTAATATAGCTGCTGATAATTGGAATGCCTGCCCACTAATTTCTGTAAAACTGTACTTTAAAATGAACTTGCAAAGAGTGCAGAAATACATTTGGAAGTTAAGAATTATATTTCAAATTTATTGTTAGATTACAAACTACTAGTTTATTTCATAAAGCAAATATCAGTTTTATACACAATGTGAAAATTAAGTTATTTATAACCTTGACAATCAAAAATTAAAGGTTAATAATTTTTAAAAGTAATATACATTTAAAGAAATGTGCAATAAACCCAGAAGAGACACATTCCTCAGAAAATAAAAATATTTAGAATCATAATATTCTTAATTGTTCAAGATAATTCCCTTTATAACATATTGCATAACAGTGAAAGAGTACTGCGAAATAACAGTAGCTTTTCATGGTCATAACTGGTTTTAACCTGTTCTAAACCAGACTTGTGGAAACAAAACCAGAAATGACATGTCAATACTCAATATAATTACAGCATTTCTGAGAGCAGGTTATTGTTTAACAATTTATTAATTTAAAGATTATTCATTAAAAGATCAATAAACAGACAAATGTAAAAATTATAAAATATTTATAAATGTCTATGCTTGTGGAGGCCCACACATGTAATAAAATATGCCAAGTAATACAATTTAATAAATCAATTTTTATTTTAGATTTGTTTATTGAACTCAAATCTTTCAATTATTAAAATACAACACAATCATAAACTTAGAAGCATTTTAATAATTCGAACAATACCTACACAATTAACTATGTTTTACACTTGTAAGCACTTGCTCTCAATTTGATTCAAAACAAATCTGTATAAGTATACAAAACCCTACAAATCTTTAATACAAAATAAACATATTAAGGGAAACAGTTTAATTTCTTTATAAATATTTCACTTCAATTAAATCCCATGGAAAAAATAGGTCAACTAAAAATAATAAGACAGGATAAACTGCAATTTCCAGTCTTCTCTCAATAGAACAAATTTATTATATACTCATAATTAAACTATATTGTGAATTCACTAATGATAAATTAATTGAAAGCAATTTATAAGAAATAAGAATTTTGAATACCTTTAGTATATAGTTTTAACCTATGCTGCACAGATGTTATAGCACCCAACACTGACAGCCTATTTACTCTAGATTTTATATTGGAGGCTGTGCCGAATTCATCAGCGAGCATCTTGCTTACTCTAGAAATCTGGTCTTTCGGAGGTATTATGAGGGAAATCATACTGGTGCCATTCCTGAAAGACATTACAAGATTGTAACAGCTTGAAGTGTAACGACACATGTTAGGAATTGAACGATAAATGTAAATTTAAGATGATATTCATGGTCCATACGAAAATACAGAACGACCAGCGCATTTTACTTCTACGTAAAATGAATTAAAGGAGCTGAACGAAAAATTTGGCCACGTACGAAGGTACCACATGTTTACTTACCCTCTAGCCATTTCTAAACTCTTGATCAACTTCTTAATTTTCCATATTTCCACGTTCCGATCTGAAGAACTCTCTTCAGAATTGTTGTATGAAGATGACATGCTGCCTACGTTAGTAAGTAATAGAGAAAAGTGGAGGAAAGAGCAAAATTTCTACTACAAATTCCTATAATTCTACGCCAAACCGCAGCAAAATGGCGCACACTGAGGAACAAGCTGTCCTTTCGTCAACTTTAATGTAATACGAGCAAATCATGCAATAAATACATATATTCACAGCTGGACGAATAAAAAATTATCATTATTATCAATTACTCAAGTAAAAATATTAATACTTTGTTTCATAAAAGCACAATTTTTTGATAAGTCACCATAAATCCAAGACAAAATACATGTGAAAATTCGCTCTTTAACATAGATTCTTTGATTGATCAAAGACATTAGAAACTACAGCTATCTTTGTTACGCACAAAACGTTTAAAATTCCTAATTATTTATAAGCTTTAGTTCACATTCCACTACTAACGATTATCCTAAGAATAAAAGGAACAGAAATTAAGAGTAACGTACGAACAAATTTGAAGTATATAGAAAAGAAGGAAGTATTGTAAAATACGAATATCAGTTTGATAAATGCAAAGAAACACTTCTACCTCGCATTTTTTATTCAAATTTTTACCCAATAATTTGAATCGCTTCTACAGACATGGACCAAATTAGCTTAGTCTAAATTCTAGAGACTGACAATGCGATAAGAGTGAGACGTCCTTTGCCACAGATTTAAACAATTTCCTGCTCTTATGATTTTGCATTTTCTTTTATAATATCCGTTTAACAAGTATATATTTGGAATATTTATGCGATTTATGTTGAAAGTTAGAAGAGTATTTATTACCTGAGATGACATGATTACTGTTCATGTTCAGGTCTTATGCTGGTGCGAATCACGAATTTTGATATTAGCAATTTTATGTTTGAACAGTTTCGGAATGTTGGTCTTGTCTCGTAGAGCTTTAGTCCAGAAAACTAAAGGTGAACTACTAAAATTCATTGGTTGCCAGTGGATCGACACGTTAATATACATTTACTAGGGTAGTTATTCATTCAAGAATAGTTAACAATTTATATGTTGAAGTCGACTAAATATACTAAAACAGATAATAGTTCGGTATCTGTTAAAACCTATAAATAATAAAGAATAAAATAAATAATTCAAACCCCGTTTTACTTCCATGATGTATTTTCAATCATATAAACGTTACACGTGGAAATTTAACGTCAAAATAAGACGTCAATGTTCCTACTTCAATTTACATCTACATCACTATCCTAAAAATATATGTCTCTAAAATTCTTTCACTTGTAGACTTTGTATCCTATAAACGTAAATACAACATAATAAAATGATTTTACCACATAAGTACATACATACTGAGGTTTACAGAAAACGACGTTGGAAAATAAATAAAGACAAATATAAAACTAGTTTATTGCTGAAAATCAGATGGGTGAATAGAGTAACTAACCAGGAAGTTCTAAACAGAATAAGAGAAGGAATAGATTAATAGGCCACGAGGGTCTTGTAAAATTAGCGATAGAGGGAACTGTGTGTGGGGTAAGAATAGATGGAATACACTAAAATTAGGGTGAATGTGGTAGCTATGTGGACACGTAAAGGCTTGTTCAGAATATGGTAGCATGGAGAGGTTGTTGTAGTAATCAGTCCCTTGACTGGTCTAATGCAAAAGACCTTGTAAGGAAAATTAGCATTCTGCTTTTAAAAGTCAATAAAAAGATCAGAAGTGATAACCATATTGAAAATAGCCCCTTAAAAAGTGCTAATTTTACGCTTGGAATGAGGGTCAATAAAATCAGAATTATTAAGTCATTAACGATAATACAGGTGTAGTATAAAGACGACCAGGTTGTTGGTTAGCAGACTTACTGTAAGGTAAAAGCAGCTGTGCCTTGATATTTAAAGATGGTTAAAGTATGACCTAAATCTTCCGCGGCAAATTTTAAGACAATTCTGGGCCGAATAGCATAAGGGGCAACAATTTATAAGTAATTTGAATGCTATAGTTGCATTCAGGACCAAAAGTTGTGCTAGTATAAGAAAACGCAGGGCAGTATATATACCCTATTTGAAGCATCTGATTATATCAAACATGGCCAAATCCTTCGCACGCGCTCTTTGCGACAGGTCATGGGTCCTCTAGAGTCCGAGGTGGCCGTGTGGGAGCCACTTATTATTTTAGGACACTTGATGTGGAATAGCCCATTTCTTCTTAATAAAAAGTACAGTTTGCATCACCTCAAATGTTTTTACAACGAAAAATTACAAAATCAAAACACGTGGTACATACATGACAATTACAACCATGTGATCACGTCTCCTTGTCTTCATTAAGCTCCGCAATTTTAAACCGTAATTGGAAATGAGATTTCGAAGGACGACGATACCGACGTTATGAGACATCCCTGACTATGAAGGAATTAATTCAAAGATGCAATTGCGGCGGAAATGAAGTGAAATGTAATGCTAAATTTGAAATATTTTAATAAATAATTTCGAAAAAATGAAAGGATATATTTTTTATTTAATTTTACAATTTTTGCCTTAATTATGAGCTGCCAGAAAAACATGATTTCTGAACATGTCTTAGAACCATCATGATTATCTGAAAACGACAATTTTATTCATTTCCCACACTGCCTTCATTGAACCCCAGTCTCATGGAATTTAATTATAATGGTAATTTCCTTTAAGACTTACAGATCACTGCTACTCCACGCTAAATTGCAATGTAAATGCTTCAGAAAAATCAATTAGACAAAAAACACTCTCTCAAAATGGTGAATTAAGTGCTCCCAAATGAGAACTTATTGCCTCTGTACCCTTGATTATTTCCTATTGCACAGAAGACTTTTCGCTTCTTTGAAAAGTTGTTTCAAACTTTATTCTTCATTTATACTTCATTCAGGTTGTGTGGGTGTGCTTTTTAGAATCCATCTATTCCAATTCAGAAATTTACTTTAATAATTTTTTTTAAAAAAACTGTGATAATAAGAGGCTCAATACAGCAACTGTTGAAATGTTGGAGCAATTAATTAAAATCCTAGCCATTTAATCAGTTCAAATTTGAGACCCTGTCTCTAAAAACACTTCTCACCTTGTTGCTACCTTCAATTTGTTGAATATTATTTTGTTCAATTAAGATTATTTTAGTCATAATTTCACTTCCAATCATCCTTGCTAATATTTAATTTTCTTTGTGTTTGCTTACATTACAGTCATATCCAATTCATCTAAAGTAATACTGATAAATTGACTATACTACAGACAGAAAATATAATGAGACGAGCAGAATCAATCTTAAGATTTAATCAGGCACAGATTATTTCTTTAGAATACAAACTTTTTTGCTATCATTGATGCACAGAAAACCACAGTAAAGTGGTCAAAACTCTTTATTGAATTTTGAACTGGAAATGATTCTTTGTTGTGTTAGTAATGGACAATAGTGTTTGCAATATTGTTCTTACTTTTGTTGTGTCCTGGAACTTTTTTTTCTGACAAGGTCAGCAAGTCAAGGAATGGACACAAAGTTTTGAGTACATTTTAAATCTCAGATGATTAAAACATGAAAATACATTATTTAAATTAAGTTAATTTCGTTGTTTTATAATTTTTCTTTTATCCTAATATACAGGGTGTAACAGAATTACTTTTCAAAAATTTGGGAGGATGCAAAGGGCATTTTTCTTTAAGGAACCCATGGTTGGCAATGAGAACTGGTTTTGGTTTCTAAATAAAAAATGTTCACTATAAATAACACCCTCTTCAACCTCCCAAATTTTTGAGAAGTCAAATACACTGTATTTTTTAATTTAATGCTGCAAGTAAGTCTGCTCATTAATGTAGCTGTGTTTATAAAAGCAACATGTTTTGTATCTGTATATACAAATGTTCAGGGGATGAATATTGCCTTCACCAAGCGAAATTATTTATAGAGTTTCAAACTGACAGGTTCTGTAAAAACAAACACTGATATTTTCAATTCATCATAATTATGAACAACATCCTCTGTAAGTAAATTATAGAAAGGTGTCAAGCAGCCAAATACACCATTATCTGACTCATTAGTTCATGGTACCAATGCACTAGTTTTCAAGACAAACCTGACTCATACCAAAATATTTATACAATAAAATTATCTTATTGTTACAAACTGTTCCTGAAGATCTTATGTTGCTAGAAGGCAATAATACAGAAAAATTACAGAAAAATCTATCCTGATTCTTGGTTTAATAAAAATAGTTTTGAACAGAAGCCATTTCATGGTTTATAATCATGACTGGTAATGATTCATTTAATTTTGAAATGTATATATGTGGCACAAAATTAACAATTTGTTATGCACATAAATGAATGAAAAATTTATTGGATGCATATATGTCTTTGACACAGAAACAATCACTAAAAATTTTGAATTAAGTGTTTTTAAGTATATGTCTTAATTGAAATCATGACACAATGGCTGATAATTACAAAATTGAAACTGACACTCAAAATATAAGACATAAAATATGCACAAAAATAATTAAATTAAGGATAATTTTTAAAAAAAATTAACTACTGAATATCATGCCAAAGGAATGAGGTGAAGAAGAAGAAGAAGAAAACCTGCCATTTTAAATTAGACTCTAGTTTAACTTTGGGAGACGGAGGTCATCTTACAGATAAGGAAGTTGTGACCTTGCAACAAAAGGGACCTTAAGGATATCTTGAATAAAGGAAAGATTTAAAACTCAATCATGGAAAAGGTAACTGTTAATAATTTCTATGTTAAAATTCAGACCTTGAATGTACAAGATTTTCAATGATTTCCAATTAATTTTTTATTCAGGAAAAATGTGATAAATTGTGGGGTGGAAGATTTGTGGAAGAAATCAACACAACTTTTCAAGATTTGAACTGCTGCATAAATACTGACAAAAAAATGTTTTATGAAGACATCCAGGTAAACACTTTTTCTTATTGTAATATAAAATTATTTTTTATACAGTAATAATTTTAATATAATTAATACAGTTATGAACATGTTTAATGAAATGACCAAAATAGCATACTTGTCAGATGTGCGTATTTCACACATATTGGCTCCAAAGTTTGTTTTCTCATTTTGGTAGATTTGTGTTTTAAAAAAATCTTTCACTCTGCACATGACAATATTTTGTCTTTCTACATATGTTGGTGGAAAGGGATGTTAGCCAACATACATTCTTTAACTGACATTTTTGTTTAAAAGATTTCTGTTATCAGCTTTATAATTATTCTGTTTGTTCATAACCTGTATACAGGCTGGTATTAATAGTTGCCTAGCCTTGTGTTAATCTTCAGATGTTGTTCAATCTCTCTATAAAAATATACATCAAAAGTATAATGGGTGGAAGTTGTAAAGGACAAAGCCTCTTTCATGTTTTGTCTAAATTGAAACATTTCTGCATTTGAAATACAAATCCTAGTTTGAGTTTTTTCTGCTTCACTAACAAATTTCTTGAAATTAAGACTTATTTTCATTCCAAATAGTTTGAGATAGAATTTTATGATTTGAAAACCTATTTATTTGTATTCATATTACATACGTAAATACTTTGTGTTATATTAATTACTCGTGCAAAATACATGACAATGAGTCTGGCTGTTAATTATTTTCAATATTAATATAAAAATTCAAGATATTGTATAGGAAAATTATGAATGTTATTATTTATTAGGGCAGCATTGCATATGCAAAAGCTTTACAAGGAGCGGGACTACTTTCTGAGAAAGAGGAACAGGATATTACAAAAGCACTTATGGAGGTAATTAAAGTTGTTTAATAAAAATTGTAATTCAATAACTAACTCTTAATATTAATAAAAATCTTAATATGAATAAATCATGTGATAATGGTAGTTGTCTGTTCAGTTATACCTACTGTATCTTAAAAAACACACAAACTATTAGTTCTTGGTATGATTTTTTAAAAATGAATATAGTCAAAATTAACTTATTTATTCTGGAATACAGATCTGTGAAGAATGGGAACAGAACAGATTTGTTCTGAAAGATTCTGATGAAGACATTCATACTGCAAATGAAAGGCGACTAAAGGTAAGTGATCATTAAATTTTTAACTCTTTGATGTAAGGTCGTGAAATTATGATGACATAAATTTTAAAACATATTTTGTAACACCTGTGAAAGATTTTACATCCTTATAAATATACACTAATGACAGTAATAAAAAATACTTTATCTTGCCACAACCATTTTTCATGAATTATAAATTTACCAAGTTTTTAATTTCAAATATTCTGACAGTATTACAAAAAACATTTGCTAAATACTCAAATGTTATACATTCATGGACAATTTTGTTCCCTTCCAGTATTCATATGAACTTGACAGTTGTGTTTGATTTAATTGCAATATATTTCCAGGAACTAATTGGTGATACTGCATCCAAACTGCACACAGGAAGAAGTAGGAATGACCAGGTTGCAACTGACATGAAACTGTGGCTGAGATCAGGGATTCAAAATTTGAAGCAGATAATACTTGATTTCATACAGGTCAAGGCATAACATACTTATTTTTTTTTCATTTATTTCAATTGATTGAAGTCTGATTATAAAGTCCATTTCTAGCAATATTGTTTTCTAACTTAGCGAACCAAAATAAACCTAGCATATTTTGCAACAATGGCTTGTTTAAAAGTTAAATTTTTGTGTACAACTAATTCTTTATGGAAATCATAATTATACTGCTAAAAATATCACTTAATCACAAGTTTCACAGCATTCAGATCTGATGCTACCATTTGAGTTGTATATTATCTTTATTGACAAATGAAACTACTGTTTATGGCTTTTTCTGCCATCATGTTAAATTTAAGTTAAATAATTTTTATAGCATATAAAATTTGTGTTGAATCAAAATATCCATATTTTATTCATTATAAGTTGGTGTAAACCATTTGATATGAAATATTATTCATATAGTGAATATTTCGATTGTATATTTATTATTGTTTTTAATTAGTGTTAAATATTTATAAAAACAAAAACTGTCATGAAAATCTGCCATTTTTTTTGGATAAAATGCTATTTGAAAATGTGATTAAGTTTGTATTTTCTTATTACAAAAATCTATAACTTGCACTATTTTTATTCAAAAAATGTAAAATACTATTTTGGCTTCTTATAAAAACAGTTTGTAATTAAAAAATTCATAAATAAACTTTCTCCTCTTCTTTTAGGTGACAGTAATAAGAGCAAAAGATGGGATAAATATTATAATGCCAGGATACACTCATCTCCAAAGGGCACAACCAATAAGATTCAGCCATTGGCTACTAAGGTAAAGTAATTTACCATGCAAATAAATATATTATTATTATTATGAGGAGAGGGGCTTGGGCCCTCCACAGGTTAGATAGTAATAAATATGAAAAAATTTGGACACAATACTCTGCCCTACCTTAAATCAGTATTTGGTGTCTCATGCTGGGCAACCACACAGTATAAGAAAAGGAAATATGGAAATATACATAAACACAGGCACTCATAATGTAGGGGAAGGTTTAAAGGAAATTAAAAGCACTGCAAAGTAAGGGATTGTATGGTTATGGAAAAGGTGGTTCTTAGAAGATTTTTCTTGATGTGTAGGATATGTTTGAAGAAGAGTTCCCAAACAGAATTCACTATATGACAAACCAAAAAGGTAAAGGCTTTAAGGAGAATGTGGCTCTGGACAAAAGCATCTATTCAGAATAGTGTTTCTGACAGTACTGCAGTGTTCACAGGAGGTTATTTTGTTGTTGAAGTTAATAAGGTTGTTGATAATTCACTGTTAGAAAAGATAACATTGGGGCAATTAGAGACGTTGACATGTTTAGTTACAGAAGTGAGGAGGAACTATGGACATTACATATATCTGGCGAGGAGAAAAGTAAAAGTTATTTTGGGAATAGGAAATTAGTTACTTATTGCAACATGGAATATTTAAGGTGTTCAGACTTTGAAGTATCCATTACAAGCATTTTGTATGAGAAGTAGACAGGAAATGCTGCCAAATATCACCTCATTAAGCCACCCCTATCAATTATAATTTTAATAATCGATCAATACAATTTATAACATTAAATTGTAAATAAATTAATGAATCATTGATAATAAAATAAAATGAACACCCAAACCATCAAACTTTACAATACTAACTGTAACCAAATATTAAAATAATTACATTTATGTTTCTGTGCAGGAAATTGTGTAGCTTTTATTTATTCATTCTAGCCACACATGGAATTTCAAAACTGACTATGAACGTCTTCATGAACTGTTCAAAAGAGTGAACATAATGCCATTGGGCAGTGGTGCATTGGCTGGAAATCCATTCAATATTGACAGAAGTGTGCTTGCAAAAAATCTAGAATTTGAAGGCATTACCCCTAACAGCCTTCAAGCAGTTGGAGATAGGGACTACATAGGTATGTTTCTTGATGCATGTTTATTTTGAGTTATTATGTGAACCCATTAATGCCCTGTATTAATTTTGAAGGAAGTTAAGGAATTTTGCTACTTGGGCAGCATAATAACAAGGGATGATAGAAGTATATGGCAGGCAAGGAAGGCTTTCGTAAAAATAGGAATTTAACTATGGGCAATATAACTGTAAATATTACAAAATCATTGCTAAAAATGTTTGATTTGCACCAATATAACGCCACACTTCATACAAAGGTGGTAGTAGTTGCAGAAAGGAAAAGGATAGAAGCTTTTGAAATGTGGTGCTATAGGAGAATACTGGAAATCAGATGGGTGGATAGAATCACTAGCGAGGAAGTTGCTCTGTAACTGTTCTCAAAAAATTGTAATAAAAGCAATGATGAAAATGAGGCTTACTAAGGCAGAGTAGTATAATGGTGAGGTTAGACAGACACCAACTACATGGTAGAGTAATTGAGAGGCCTGGATGGTCATACTTATTACTTTACTTTCAATGTAAAGTTAATGGTTAGTTATCAACATATTTTTTCAAAACAGGCACACTAAAAAAGTAAAATTATATATTTGACAGCGGAGTTCCTCTTTTGGGCATCCTTAACTGCAGTGCACCTTAGCCGCCTGGCAGAAGATTTGATTCTCTACAGCAGCCAGGAGTTCTGCTATATTACCCTCCATGACTCATACTGCTCAGGTAGCAGTCTGATGCCTCAAAAGAAGAATCCTGACAGTCTTGAACTTATAAGAGGAAAAGCAGGTTACATTTTTGGCCAGGTATTTATTACAGGAAAAATTTAGTTGAAATAAAATAATGTAATCATTATTACTGTTTGAATTGTGCTGCTGATTTTTTATCATATTCATAAATATTATCTTTCATAACCAAGGAATGTTTCTTCTTTACTATAGAAACCCATATTTTGTTTTTCAGTGTTGTGGATTCATGATGGTTTTGAAAGGTTTGCCTTCTTCTTATAATAAGGACTTACAAGAGGGCAAGGAAATGATGTTTAATGTCTATGAGCATATTGATAAGATGATTAAAGTTGGAAGTGGAATAATCCAAACCATGGAGGTACCCCAATCTTATAGGAATAGAATAATTTAAAACATAAATTATTCTTTTATAGCTCCTACACCACATTATTTTAATCTACATAACTGTACATAGAAAATTTATAAATATCATCATTGGTATGCCACACTTATTTATTTAAATTACAATTATGGGTCAATTAGAACAAACAGATCTGTTTCAGTTGGTCCAGATTTATAGTTTTACATTTGTTAGATATTGAGTCAGTTGCCAAAATTAAGTCCTTCTGTCCTGAAGAAGGAGGCTCAGGCCATTGAAACTTGGACATATTATTCTTCCAGACTGACTATGCCAACTGTCGATTTAGGTAAGTCAGCTGCTCTCCATCCCTCTTTCCTATTAATGTATATAATGCAATTAAATATAATGTGACAATGTCAAAATTATTAATTCATGTGAAGAGGGATAGAGAATGTTTGACTAACCTCAATTAATAGTAGACATCATCTAGCTGGGAAGCAGTACAGATTTCAAAAATTTGGCAAGCTAGTGCTTTCCCAGCTTGTTGAAACCTACTATTGATTTAAGGTAAGTAAATTGTTCTCTGCTGACCCCTGTGGTCTAGTGACTAGCGTTGCTGCCTCACAACCCAGGGATCCCAGGTTCGAATCCTGGCATGGGCTTGGGTGTTTGTGAAGACTGGGATTAATTCTGATGGAGAATTGATATGCTGACCACATGCCATCCAAATTCGTAATGTGTCATGCAAGATGACAGTCTGTAGTTGCCTCGGTGGGTTCAGGCCCTAATGGGCTGTAAAGCCAAAGAAGAAGAAGAAATTGGTCTCAATCCTTCTTTTCCATCTAAATGAATTAATTATATATATCAGCATTAATTCTGATCACTAGCATTGGTTATAATTACACAGTTATATTAATAAAAATTGAATTGTATTTAATGATTCAAGGTTAATGAGAAGGAATGTAGAAGAGTCTTGTCCCCTGACATGTTGGCCACAGATGTTGCATATTATTTAGTGCGGAAAGCAGTGAGTAAATTACTATTTAAGTATGTCTTAAAAGTTTAACACAAATTACTTACTGACAATATTCTGCAGGTTCCTTTCCGTGAAGCCCATCATATCACAGGGCAAATTATTACAGAGGCAGAAAGAAAAGGTAAAAGCATTCAAGATATGGAACTCTCTGAGCTTCAGTGTTTTAGGTGAGTTTTAAGTTTTAAAATATCATTTTAAATTATATTAATAATTCTAAGATTGTAAAGATTAGCTAACACAAAGCCAGCCTTGACTTAGTGCCAAAAAATTTAAATTTACTCTCAGCAGTTTTATGTTCCCATACTTAGATAAGCATTTATCCCATTGAATCAGTTGGCCAACTGCCTCCTGAAAGTGGTGGAGACATGGAGACGGGAATGCTGTGACCCTACAGCAAACTCGTCACCCGTCATTCAGAAGGGCATGAGAATAGTACCCATTGCCGGACCTACCTGATGCAGGTTTCCTAGGGTTTTCCCTGTATCTCTTTAGGTGAAGCACCAGGTAGGATCCTTAAACCATAGCCTGGGGGCCCTAGTTAACCCTTGGCTACCTTGTTCTACCTTCCGCCTCCCCCCTTTACAATTCCTTTCCTATGCTATTAAAGGAGAGTTGCCTGTTTCAGGATCACCCTCATGTAGCCTGTTTATATATATATAATATATATATATATATATTTAAAAAAAACTATTTTGTCAATTTTGCAGTGATAGGTTTTGTGATGATATCAAAGAAGTATGGAATTATGAGAGTAGTGTTGAGCAGTACCAAGCATCTGGAGGGACAAGTTTCAGTGGTGTAATTCAGCAGTTGGAACACATTGAAAGTTGGCTCCAAGAAGTGAAATCAAAAGCTTGACATTTTGTAGAGTGCTAAACATTTGATTAAAACGTGACAATTCAGTTGTAGAAATTCCTTATTTCAACTAGTAGTAAAGAAGGAAGAAATAGATTTAAATAATTAGTCAACTGTTAATATTAAAAATTATCTAAAGTTCATTATAAAAATATGTAAACTTGTTTTATGAATGTATAAACTTCAAAATGTGTGTTCAAAATATAAATAAAACAACAAAAATATGGCAAAATATATTTATTTTACTTGACATCAAAAAATTATTTTTCAGCAAACAAATGTTTTTATAATAACTAAATGTTAACTAGAACATTTCATCAACCTTTGTGGACTTATTCAGGTAACTAGACACAAAATTATAAAATCAATATTAATTTTGATTTAAATTTTTGTTAAAATATGAAGTATAATTTTCAATAAAGTAAAATAAATAACAGACTTACATTTTTAAACTAATTACTTTTGGAGTAATTTAGTGTTGTGGACTATCTCTAGTGACAGCTGCGGCTGAAATACAAAAAAATAAAAATTGTTTTCTTGGTAACAAGGGTGCAATGCATATAAAATTAACAATGAGAGAAATTACTGGCAAAACTAACACTCAAACATGACAAATTGAGTCAGGGATGCTGGATAATCATGCCCCTTCTTAATGAGATAAAAATACAATTTTATGCATAAAAATAAAGGTGTAGTAAAATCTTAAGACAGTAAAAATTATTACCATTATTACTGAACATTTTTGGGACTTGTATAGTCAATGCTTTTATGAGTGTTCAGTTACTCTTGCTTGAGCTCCCTAATGATAACAAAGCTTCTTTGATGTGTAGTATCCTACATGTTGACTCTACACTATCCTGTATACCCTGCTCTTATTCAAAAACAATAAGAATAAACTGGATGAATTAAGGTCATAAGCAAATAAGGAAATGGTAAAGCAATAAATTGTCAAGGAGGCTGAACAGTAAAAATATTCTTATTTGCTTGTTGATTTTCTCTCTGTAATAAAATATGCACTACTTTTTGTCACAGTAAACTCTACATTAAACCTATTAAACTTAAGAAAGGTATATATATGATTTATGAAGTACAAAATTCCTAGGTCCAATAAACTTAATTATGTAAATTTAAATATGAAAAATGTAAGACAAGTATATGTGGCATTCCTCCACTCATTAATATCTGATAGGATTATATTTTGGAGTAGCTCCACAGGTAAAGTATAAGACTTTATCCTAGTCACACACTTTTGAGCTATAATGTGCCAGAAAACTTAGGTG
Organism: Eucriotettix oculatus; assembly: GCA_034510155.1. NCBI lineage: Eukaryota > Metazoa > Arthropoda > Insecta > Orthoptera > Tetrigidae > Eucriotettix > Eucriotettix oculatus. The sequence continues at coordinate 46,575,000 of CM067382.1, forward strand.
CTCTTGCTGTCTCTGGCCAATTCATTTTCTCATTGACAGCATTTCTAATAGATAATTATGATCAATTTAGTACAATTTAATACAAAAAATAAAAAAGTCTTGCAGAAGCTTTTATAATCTTTGTCAAATGCACAGTTGTATTTAAAAAATGTCCAGCCATTCTTTTCTGTATTGAGTTTATGGAAAATAATTGTATCCCTACAAAAATTGAAAGCTTAAATTGTTAGCTTGAACTATTAGTAATATTTAATTATTGAAATGTTTTAGATTGAAAATAATAATAATAATTATATTTATTATTTATTGTAAGTATTTAATTTTAATCATTTGATACACATCAAATAATTGTTGTTAAGTTATCTTATTATGCATAGTTATAATGGATATTAAGTTATTAATTATACATCCAAATCAATGTAAAATGTATCACTCTTTCCATATTCTTGAAGCTTTGGTTGTCATGAATATCTGCAGAATATGAATCGATTTTGTTGTCTCTGCTGTGTCAGTACAAGTATCCTTGTTAATCTTACTTTTTAGATTATTATTTTTTGGTACTCTGTCAACAATTTTCAAAATTATAAGAATATTTAACTGTACTGTATAAGATGGCATATTTATCATGTATTTTATTGCCTATTTTAATTATGATATTATTAATTAATCTTGTAATTTATCATTCTTTGTCACAAGGGGGATTGTATATCAAAATAAATAAATTTGCATTAATATTATTTATATATTTGGCAGATGACGTAACTATCACATCCCACATCCTCCCTAATCTACTTAGCGTATGCCACCTTTAGTCTCCCTCTTCTGTTCTTACCCCACTTACTCGCCTCTAATTCAAATTTTACAAGACCCTGATGTCTCACAATGTGGCCTATTAACCTATCCTTTCTCTTGGTCAACGTCCTCCATGTTGTTCGCCCTGCCCCTATACTGCATAGAACTTCCTCGTTAGTGATTCTATCTACCCATCTGATTTTCAGCATTCTCCTATAGCACCACATTTCAAAGCCTTCTATTCTTTTCCTTTCCGCAACTCCTACCATCTATGTTTCACACCCATATAATGCCACACAACATACAAACATTTTTAGCAATGACTTCTATATTCATACTGATATTGCCAGTGCTGTCGTACTCTTTATGTCTACTAAAATTCTACCATCTCTAGTTATTATGCTGCCCAAGTAGCAGAATTCCTTAACTTCATCCAAAAAATCCCTTCCACAGTTTCCCATACTACATTCCATTACCTTAGTTTTCCCTCTATTAATCCTCATATTGAACTTTTTCTCCAGGATCACATTCATGCCATTTATTATGGTTTCCAAGTCTTCTTCTGACTCCCCTCAAACTACAATATTAACAATTTAACTCTACAATTTTTTGATGTGATTGAAATAGTAACAGAGTTAATCATAATTAAGAACTTATAATAATATATGTGACTGTTATTAATAATGTATATTCAGTCGCTGATGTTATTTGTCAGTTTAAGTAAGTTTAAGTATTTCCATTTTTTTTGAAGAGCCCCCTGCATGAAGTTTTTGGTGGAACCTGACAATATTCTGACAACTTTTTGTGTAGATTAAAATTTTTGTCTTTCCCTGATGCATTAGCCCATAACACTATGTCATATATAATTAAAGAATGAATGTATGCATAATAAACTAATTTTCTTATGTTTGGCCTAGTTTTCTTAAGAGAATATTAATGTGATCTTTGCAATTTAATTCATTGTCTACAAATATACGTCTAATATGCAGATAAAGTCTCATTCTACCCCTCCCCGTTCATAAATATTAACAGTAAAGAGAATCATATGTACAGGAAAGGATCATGGGCATTTGCGCCTAATTTTTGGTGGTGTCTTAAACTTCCTCCTTCAGGAGAGTGGTGCACAATTGTAAAGCCCAATCCCCTTACTGCACTTATTTTGTCTATTCTTAAATCAGTTACACTTTTTTCATTTATGGAGCTCGAAAAGAAGGAATGTGTACCTTTGACAGAGTTGGAAACAGGAATAGGTAATGGAATAGCACAAGCCAAAACCACAGAAAACTTACCAACTTCATCCACAGCGTTTAATAGAAGGCAACTCATGTTGAGTACTTGGAGGATGTCAAGACGAAGACTCCTGTATATGAGAAAATTGCGATGCGATACAAGACGTATTTGCGACAGTTTCGCAAGGTCCCCCTTTCCTTTTGAGAAGGAGATCCGGTGTCGACATTTATTAGGAAGGCACCTTCGCCCTGAAGCAGAATCTCGTTACGAGAAGCGTCGTCCTCAGTCGTCAGATCAAAGAGCGGCGCCTTACAAAGGTTTATTGCCGTTTAATGCGCTGTCAGCGAGACGGAGGAAGAAACTGCCTTTTATTGCGAGCTCTTTCTCTAGTTCCATTCGCTCCCCAAAGCCATCTGAGACAGTCGCAACCCAGACATTGCCGGCGCACGAGATTATGAATCGATGAATATTTCTATCAGCAATACGATCCGGCTCAGTGGCGACAGTAACATATCTAACCGTTAAAATGGTTTTTCAGATTTATAACATCGCATCAATCGACTATTTAGTAGATGAAATTATCCAATATCTAAGGCTATCAGTTTAAGTTTCCCACACATAAGAAGGAGAATTAGTAGAGTATGACAATAAGAATAGCAGTAAGAATCTTGTTACAAGAGAATATCCAATGTTTTTTTGTCTAAATTCTGAAAATATTTTAGAGTAAAATAAATACTTTTTCTATCTCACTTTCAGAAATATGTTGATATAACTTCGTATCCTACTGATAATATTCATTTTGAAACATAGGAAAATTTAACTTTATACGGAAGATTAACAAAAGCGGCTACGTATTTTCTAATACGTAATCTACGAATATAAGTGGATTGATAGTTTACGCAATAATCGTTTTGTTTTAAGATACATTTTACGGTATTCCAATAGCAGTGATTTTATATTGCCGCTTATGGAGCGCGGAGAGATTTGTAACCGGATGAGTGTCTGTAGCAAAGTCTATGTAAATGTTGGCTGTCCATATTTTCATTTTACACTATACAAACGTAAATGGGAAAAATGGAACAGTTTAAGTTGGCGCACATTGTAGACTTAAACTCAAAAAAATCATTACGTGTTCAATTATTTTACAGAAAGAAACAACACAATTTTCAGTCTCAATATATTTCAAAATAAACAAAAATAAATAAATATATTAAGACCGATATTATGCTATAAAATTATTGAACGACAAAAATAAGGTAACACACAGCACTGAAAATTTAATTTAATTTATTTCACCACTACAAACTGCCGATGGAGGTGGTCAAGTTTGGATTATTGCAAATTTGGAATCTTTTCGTCAAAATTTAACACCTGAAGAAGTCACAAATGTGGTGACGAAACGTCGTTTAATCTGAATAAAAACGGTCTGTAAAACTGGTAGTTAAGAAAAATTTGAAACGATAAGTGAAATAAATTGAGATTGTATTACGTGGACGAACTTTTTTTCTATTATTTCAAAATTGATGCTCCATATTTCAATAATTTGGAATGTAATCATAATTTCACGCGTTGAATCCTTAATGTAATATTTCATCGGAACACGTTTGGTGTGGATATTGTTTGTAGGCGATTTGGAAGTAAAACAAACTGGGCAACGGCCAATCGGTATTCTTCCCACAGTCCTATTTAGAAGATTTTGTTCTTGTGTCTATTTTGTCGGTGTTTTAATAGACAGAAAGGTGTATTTTTAGTTATGTAATCATATACTTTTAGTCATATAACTCTCGTTTAACCGGTTATTAACTTTCCTAGGTTTTCTTCGTTCCTCTCGTGTGTCGTGTCAGTTTGATTTATTTTGGGTTCGGTGAAGAGACATTACAGTAAATCTTTATTTTATTTTCCTTTCGCGATCCACGAACGTGCGAGTGCAGGGGAATGTCATCATCGGTTTCCACAGGTGACGGAGGGGCAGAAATGGAATGTAAAAGTAGAACGGATTATCCCCTGGAGGAACAGACGTAATGATGACGAATAGCGAAGGGAGGGGGGTGGGGGGTCGGTCACTCGCCCATTCTCCAAGTTTGTCCAGGGCCACTGGAATGCGATCGATATGCAATATCCCGTGGGAATGCATCTCTCTCCCTTGTCACCATGGTTGTCCTGTCTCTTGGAGAGTAAAGGTTCAGTCAGATCGCATCGTTTTGCCGCCCCTAAACGATGCACATTCGATTAGATAAATTATTATTTCGACTAGTCAACGAACATTACACTAACTAAATGCTAAAGGATTAATAAGTCAGCATCATCAAGATGGATGTTTGTGGTTTATTAAAATTTACTTATTGTTTTAATGTTTTTGGTCAAATGATGTAATTGTTGAACAATATGGAGAACAGTTTTGAGAAGTGTCTTAGTTCCTTTTAACTTTGAAGAGGTCCGAACATAAATGTATGTATTTCTTAGATAATAAGTAAGTATTGAATTCAATTTGTTTGATGTCTTACACGTTTAACAATAGCAATTACAAGAACAGGATGTAAGCGTTACAATTCATAAATGAAAAGAATAATACATGCAAATGAGAATCTGATTGGATAAAAATTCGCTGACTGGCCATATTATGATGATGATGACAACCTTAAGTTTTTAGGCCAGTATGCTATGTAATCGCTATGAAACCACTGTAGGACCAGACTAACCAAACGTGTAAACCGAAGGTGCGGTCAATTAACATACTAAAACTAGGGGGAATAATAATGAATGCCAATGCTGACAATAACTCATGCTAATAGTATAAATATATATTTTCACCAATAATCGACGCACGCCTTTAACATTTTTTTGAGAGCGTGTTCTTTCACGCATAGTTTTGTGTGTGTGTGCGTGGCTTGGAACGACGCACTCTCCTGGAGTTCGTTTCTCTATCTCTCTTTCTGTGAAGGAAACCGAATTGAATCGCGTCTTTGATTTCCTTTGAACCTGCATATCCGAGGTCTAGTAATGTACTTCCCACTGCGCCACCACAAACAGAAATTGCGTCGTTTCCCTCCTCCTCCTCCTCCTCCTGAGCTGCAATCGAAAAACTCATTAAAATATAACTAGCGGGACACAGATTTATTTTTCCCTCTGCCCTCCATGGGAAACGTGTGTGTGTGTGTGTTTGTGGAGTGGGGGAATCTGATCAAATTCCCATTATTTTCGCTGTCACAGCCATGACCCGCCGCTCTTTTAAAAATATATGAATTTTATTTTGATTTTGGTCGTTACAACATCGAAAATAAAATGAAGAGGAGTGGTGGGGGGGAGGAGGTGCAGTTGAAACGGTTCTAAGCAAGACCCGTCGTGGAAACGATTTTCGTGGGAATAAACCTCCAGAAATCGGGGCAAAGCGTTGTTTGTTTATGAGATGCATAATTCGTGTGACTCTTTCATTTTACACCAATTTCCACCGGTCTAACGACGTTTGCCAGTCAAAAATGCAAACTAACACTTTAATTTGACTGCTATAATAATCCTTAGCATTAATAACACATAGCCTGGTACCTTTCCATTCTTGAAACCAACCTGATTTTCAAATAGTACTTCTATTTTCTGTTGAGAACTCGTGCCAAAAGTTTCCCCATATATCAGATCAAGTTGAAGGCTCGGTGATAATTACTTTTCTTGGATTATTGCTTCTTTTAGGTACACCTGTAGACAATACAATAAATTGGAAAGATCACATTAATATTCTCCTAGGGAAACTAGGCTCGGCGACCTTTGGTCTTAGAACTATCCCAAGTTGTAGTGATCCAAACAACAAAATTAGTTTATTCTGCATACTTTCACTCTTTTATTACCCCAGAATATTATTCCATATGTCATTAATCAGGAAAAGACAAAGTTTTTAATCCAAGGGAAAAAGTTGTCAGAATATTGTCAGGTTCCACCAAAAACATCTTGTAGAAGGCTCTTCAAGAAAATGAGAATACTTACTCTTATTTGCCAGTATATTCAATCACTGATGTTATTTGTGATTAATAACTGTCACCTATTCACAAAAAACTCTTGATGTGCATAGGTTTGATACCAGAAATAAAAATAATTTACACAAGGGAAGAGCATAGCTATAATACAAAAGGATGTTGATTATTAAACATTCTAATAGCATTATAAACTTCCAGCCTCCATTAGACAGTTAAAAATACATATAAACAAGTTCAAACATGAACCAACTAATTTCTTAGTAGAAGGAGTGGCTAAGTAAAAAGTTAGTGTCTCAACAATGCACTAAGATATTGGTAAATTTATCAATAATATATGAGGTACAACTTATATATCTCGTCTCCTCTGTAGAACTGAAGCATATCTTATTGTAAGTTAAAAAATAATCATATGAATATAAAAAGTAACATATAGTTAATAGTAATTTATGTACAATCTCTGACTCGTTTCACATCCTTGAAGTTCTACTTCTTTATGGGATCAATGTAATATGATCTAAGACTAATACTCTTCTTTTTCAACGGCATCATAGTAACATCAAGAAAACGTTGAGCCATTTATCAGTTTCATAAATTAGGCTTATCATTGGGCCAGCATTTTTAATGGTCAACAACGGCTGAAATTTCACTACGAGGAGTGCGTGTCCTTTGTGAACCTTGTAGTTGAAGTGGTTTTTTTTACTATAGTTGGGATGACCAATCACAGGAGGGAGGAAGGAAGATTCTGGTGCAAATATTGGTGTTGCTATCTGCTGCACATAAATCAGGGCGGTTAGAATTTGTTTCGGGAGGAAGGGGGGAGCGTTGATAAGGAAGACAAAAACAAGAACATACTAAAGCCTAGTGCAGATATGGTTCGGATTGTGTAGCGTATTAATTTTCCCAATAATATGCTTTCTCGTCTTCAACAGGGTTTCACTATATTTGTAAGATTTTCTTTCCCTACTAAACGATCTTTTAAAACATCATACTCAGAATAAATTGGATAAATAAAATATACTGAAAAGAATTCCGTCCCAAATTAAATCTTTAAAATTTTACACTATGGCCTAAATGATATATGAAGTATAATTTTCAATAAAGTAAAGTAAATAACAGACTTACATTTTTAAACTAATTACTTTTGGAGTAATTTAGTGTTGTGGACTATCTCTAGTGACAGCTACGGCTGAAATACAAAAAAATAAAAATGGTTTTCTTGGTAACAAGGGTGCAATGCATATAAAATTAACAATGAGAGAAATTACTGGCAAAACTAACACTCAAACATGACAAATTGAGTCAGGGATGCTGGATAATCATGGCCATTCTTAATGAGATAAAAATAAAATTTTATGCATAAAAATAAAGGTGTAGTAAAATCTTAAGACAGTAAAAATTATTACCATTCTAGTAATAAATCATGCATAGAATTTTGACTCATTTAAGCTACTGAACATTTTTGGGCCTTGTATAGTCAATGCTTTTATGAGTGTTCAGTTACTCTTGCTTGAGCTCCCTAATGATAACAAAGCTTCTTTGATGTGTAGTATCCTACATGTTGACTCTACACTATCCTGTATACCCTGCTCTTATTCAAAAACAATAAGAATAAACTGGATGAATTAAGGTCATAAGCAAATAAGGAAATGGTAAAGCAATAAATTGTCAAGGAAGCTGAACAGTAAAAATATTCTTATTTGCTTGTTGATTTTCTCTCTGTAATAAAATATGCACTACTTTTTGTCACAGTAAACTCTACATTAAACCATGTCTTCCGTATATAACTTCAGCAAAGAAAGGAAATTGCCATTCGAAACTTTTCTTTGTACGCAGATGTCTGTTAAATTTAGGGGCATTTTATCTGTTTATTAATTTTATGAGACTCTGTAATATTTAATTGCCACGATATATTTAATTTTTAATTATAAACAGCTTCAGACGTTTTACAAATTTGGCTAAAGAGGCGTTTAGTACCCTACGTCATACTCCTCCTCTAACTAGCCATGCCCAGTTGTTAATAAAGGATTTTCTTTAATTTGTGACACTTAAGCTGAAGGAAATAGTTTTCCATATTTTTTAAAATTTTTTCATTAAATATATCCCATCATATTTCAGAAATTAATTATTAAAATATTAGTAATGTAGCATAGGATTTTCCCGCCATTTTAGCCACGCTTTAGAAACTAAAAGTCAGGAAAGCGATGAGACGTGTTGCTTTGGCGAGGCTTAGGACGAGTTTGGTACCTCCAGCCTTACGTCATAACAGTTCCCTCATTTCCACAGTTACTTGGTTACAAAAATCTATATATCTATGCCTTATAACGCATAACTTCCGAACGATTATATCAAATTGGATAATTTTTTTGTGTTCCTTATAGTCAGAACGATTTTGTATGAAATAATTTTTTTAAAAAAGGTATAAAGATCCTATTTTTCATAACAGTTTGATATTGCTCTACAGATATGAGTAGCTATGCAACCATCGTCTCTCAACTGTATTGTTGAATTATCGCTATTCAGGGAGTCGTTTATTTTTAAGCAGGAATTTAATTTTCATGAATTATGGCAAGATTAATTTATAACAATATTAAAATGAATCGCCGAAATGTATGTAGGCGCAGAATTTCCGACCGACTCCCCTGGGGGTTGGTGGAATTTTTATATATAATAAAGGCTCATATTTGAGTTGAAAAAGAAATCTTCAGGGCAATTACTTTTATAGTGTTTTCCCCGACAATATTTGTGTATAATTTCAACCTCTTCCAGCATGTGTTGGTTGGGGTTGGAAACGAGTCATATGAAAATAGCAAGGAAATTATTGACTTTAGTGTCGAAACTGGTGTAAAGGGGGTCGCTGTGTTAAATTATGCGATTTAAGTATACATTAATCCCTTAAACGGGGAAGAAATTTTATTCTGTTACAGTACTGATAATATTTTTAGTGTTGCTATTGTACCGGGAGTATATTTGAGGTTCTTATTGTGATGTTTTCGACGCCGGTTTAGTCAGGTGTTGGCGAATAATTAATTATATTATCTTGGTCCATTATTTAAAGACCCGGGAAACGCCGGGTTCCAGCAAGTAATTTTATAAATATTAAATCTATTATTTTAAAATTTAACCCAGTTGCTTAGCCTAATATTTATTGTGAATTTCAAAGTAATTAATGTTAAATTATTCAGAACCGATTTATTAATTTTGGAGAAACAAATATTTAAAAACACATTATTAATTTAACAGAAATTCCGTTATCTACAAATATTTAAGATAATAAATCTCAATTATTAAAAAGAAGTGTGTATTTCTTTAATGATACCAAATATAGCCAATTTATTCGTTCCTTCTTAAAATTAATCAAACGTGAGTGCGGATGATTATGCCCATATTTTAGAAAGTTACAAGTTTTCAAATATAATATCAATAAGAAATAAAATGAATATTTTTCTTAAGATGCGATTGATAGCGATTGGTGAAGTAATAGAATATTAAATTTAAATTTCTTGAATAAAAGTTTTAATTAACAAATAGTGTAATATTGTAATGCAACAGACTTAATTTTAATTCGCAAGTTGTTAAAAATTATATTTCTGTCCCGCTGTCGTACTTTTATTTGCAAAATTAATGTTGCAGCAGGTGGCGCCCCTGCAAGTACGTCACGGGGCCGGTATTTAATTATCTAAGTGGTGTCACAGCTTCCAATAAAACAGTATTTTAATATTCAGTTGGGTGGGTGTTTTCCATGGTTTTTAACGTTACGGTAAGATGTGTGACGTAATCCCCGACTGCAAAATTGAAAGAAACGACCTGCGTTATTATTTTTCCTCCCTGGAAATAATTGAATGAAGCTAAGCGGATGGAATACACACTCGTATATCTGTAACCCCTCGCCGGTGGAAGATTCGTTAATTTACTTTGTGGGGTATATGCTTTTATTGCCTTTTATTAATTAAAGTCGGAAGGGATATTTTCATCTATTCTTCCCTCTGTCCTGGGCGACTTTTGCAAACAAGGTTAGCAATGGAGCGAAAACCTGTTCTCCAGGAAGTAATTGGCTTTTGCATCGATGATCTTAATTAATACCGAGAAGAACAGTCTCTTCCTGCAGTTTCCTCTATTCGGTGATTAATATCGCTTTCCAAAGAAAAACGGGATCCTCGCCTCGGTCCTCCTCTCCTTTTGTTTGCCCTGTATGGTTATTAGGGTGCCGCTTCAACACCCCCTGGTTTAACTTAATCTTTATCAGACTTCATCAGCTCGCATAAATCATCCCTCCGTGGTTAAAGCCAGGCTAAAATAACGGAACGTCGTCGACATCTTTACGCGTTAAAGCGCTCCTCGGCTTTATCGCCACTGGAACACAAGAGGAGGGAACAGAAGCACACGTTAAATACACGATACTCATCACAGTTTCTTAGGAAATTGAGGTACGGTTAAACTAAACGAAGTAGTTCAAAAAGTGGTCATAAAGTTGTTGCTACAATAAATCAGTCAGAATCACAATATATATATATATATATATATATTGTGATGAAAAACGCGGATTTTTGTGATATTGTGGCATTATGAGGCGCAGTTCGGCCAACAACAATGTCAAGTCGGCTGAAAGCGGGTGAACCCGCGGGAAACTCCGCCGAGCGTGTGTAAAAAATGAGGGCGGGGAACCCCGAAATTTTATGAAATGAACTGGCGTGGAACCCCGGAATTTTGTAAAAGACCTAAGGCAGGGAACCCCGGAGTTTTATGAAATAGACCTATGGCGGGGAATTCCCGTCGGAGAATTTAAAAGGGGAGCCGATGGGTGGCTCGCGATCAGAAGTCAGACGAGTTGAGGAGAGGACGGACGAGCTCAGATGGAAGGAGATGCTGTGAGAGGTGGTCAGAGGATGGACGACGGATCTGCCAGAGGGCAGATGAGTTGCGGTCAGATGGAGTGAGAGTTGAGACGTGACCAGACGTCGCCAGATGCTGTCAGAGGTTTGCAGAGATCAGATGTTTCGAGGAAGCATATGAGTTGCGGATCTGGTTCATACTACCTTCATCGATAAAAATCCTGCAAGACGCCAGAGACACGCGGAAACATTCGTGAGGTGGATGTTTGTAGGCCCAGTAATTGTGGTAACTACATACTCCATCTCTCGAAACACCCAAAATCCCGTGAGATTAAGCCCACTCTTAATTAATAAATGTACAAATTTTAAAATTGATTATAATTTGTTGAATTGATTAATTAATGTTTTATACCCTGAAAAGGATATTACAATATATATATATATATATATATATATATATATATTGTAGTTATCTGTGTAAGTCTGGTAAATGTTTATGAAACGGGGGGAATTTTTTTTTACTTTCGCGCTGTTGTTGGTAAATATGATCCTTTCAAATACATTCCTAAAAGTTTTAAATATCCCAGTCGTAGTTTATTGTTGGCGGCCTTCTGTAGTGTTAGATATGAAGTCAGACGGATAAAGGAAAAGAAACAACGAATTTCGCGTTTTCGTTAAAAACTTTCATTTAAAGAGTTGGACAGCTGCAAAAAATCAAAACCTAATTCGATGAAGTTCATGCGGACTATGAAGAGCATTTACTTCTGAAATAATGAGTTTAAACGACGTCTTGGTTGCACGACATTTCATAATCAACATATAACGTTCCGAGTATATTCCTCATATTGAGAGAAGGTAAAAAGTGTGTTACATAGGTCAGGAAATGCGTAATTACAGATTTATTTAAATGTTGCAGTTGTTATGTGATATTAGTTTGAAAGTATTTTTTGCTGATGACGAGCTAGACGTCGGACTCGTTAGCTGTTTTTCCGACGTCTGAGAACAGTTTATTTAAATTATAGGTTCGTCTTGTCGTGAATCATTGTTCTCGAGTAACTCATTCTAACAGCTTGAAATCGGCGCTTTTCCCCGGCTTAACAAGAGTTTATTCCTCTGCCTTGTTCGTGATAAATGTATTAGTGTGTTTTTTTATGTACTACGCGGCTTTACTCTATCTTTTTCCCCTTCTCCCCGTTTCGAGGACAGTGTTTATTTCTCCTTCAGGGAATATTGGCGCATTTGCATTCCGCCTCTTCCTCGGAGTCGCGTCTGTCAAGCGATTTTCCTTCCTTCAATATCGGTTTTCTGGGTCGGTCGTTGGGATGGTTGGTTTGTCGGAGCCGTTAGTTTTCTTGACATTATAGGGCATCTGTGTCGTCCACATCTGCGCCAAGTGAATGCGCTTTACAGTAAATAGAGCTGGAAGCAAACTTATGGGCTTAAGTAGCAAGCGACACTGAATCTTTCTCCTACCGCGTCCATATATATCTTTTTGTTAACTTCGCTGTCGTTATTGGTTTGCATATGAATTATTTTCGTCTACACAAAATAAATGTCCCAAGGACAAAAGCAAAGTAATTATTTCTGGGGAGCTAGAAGACTCTAAGATAAATAATAATCTGTGAAAGTTTATAGTATTTGTGAAGAAGCAGAATAAACTATTTGAATTATTGGATATGGATAAGAAAACTGTCAATATTTTCCATAAAACAGATATGTATAAACAAATTATTAATGAAAAATTAATAAAGAAAGTAATTATAATTTCGAGAATTTTCCACGCAAAACGGATAATTCTGCAATTTAAAAAAATACGAATATTCATTATATACAGTTAAAATCAGGAAAATATTTCATTCTAATGTTTAACTATTAAACATAAAAATCTTTATTTAAGTATAAAGTTTTAAAAATTATTTTTTTACTCTTTATTGTTTATTAGGTTTTAAAATAATATAATTTAATATATCACATTCAGTTAGTTCTTAAAATGAACGATATAAATTTAGAGACTAGTCATTTCTTACGTTTTGTCCCCACCTTTTGGGACTGTAACAAAATAGCAAACATAATGTAACATAAATTCCTTTGATGCAGTCCAGAGGGACAAATGCAACATATTTGGACCACAATTTTTGGGTCTAAATTAATGGTTGACCACATACTTCAAAATTGTAAGTAATATATATTTTAAATTAATTAATTAAGTGACTGGAAATTCGAATAATTAATTTTTTTAACGATATACTGTTACTTATACGTTCAAAATTTTAATACAAAAAATCGTAAAGAAAAAATGTTTAAGTAATTTACCTGATAAAGTTTCAAATGTGAGGAGGAAACTATGGAGGATTCTTTTTGATTTATTTATAACTTACAATCTATCATAAAGATTGACATTAGTAACTGTTTTGGCTTATAGATTACAAGATGTTGGGAACATTTTTCAAAATTAAAATTAAAAGTTTGACACTGTGGAATATTTGTTCGTCCACTTCATTTGAATCTTCTTAATAAATTCAAACCTTTAGACTTTATGAGCCTCGGTTCTGCATCACCAGAGTGAATAAACTATTGAAACATCTTTTAATTATCTAACAATTAAGTAAAATAAATATAAAATATAATTTAAATTTATAGCAATATTAACGTGAAATACAATTAAAAATAAACATCTGTTCCTTTCAATTTTAAATGAATTTCAAGTGTTTCTTACATATAATTTTATTTTTAGTCGCATCAACAATACAGTCATTAGCGACTTATTCAATTTCAAATTTACATTTACGCATACACTTAAAGTTGCATATAGAACATTTAAACTTTACATTTACAGTTTTAATATTTAAATTTACACGTTAAAATAAATTATAATTTACAACTCGGGGTACAATTCAGGTTTATTTTTTTTCCCAGAAACTTGATTATATTCTCTTGGTCATTTGTCACTAGCACTATCAATCTCGTTGATGTCATTATCTTTCAGGACCACGTATCTTTTAGTTTACTTAAATTTAATATTTCAATGTCTGAAAAATTAATTTTATACCACGGACAAAAATATTCTCAACGGTTCACAACATATATATATATATACCTTGAAATTAGTTAGTTTGTTTATTATGTTAAAGCCTAATATAATTTGTCATAAAAAGATTTTGAGGATTTACGATGGAAATGTGAAGAACGAAAAAAATGGATAAATTTTACTATGCGTTGCAATCGTCCTTATACAGTTGACGATTAGTAAATTCCACGAAAACAATGATCGTGGCTGTGTGTGACTATTCCCATGTCATACGACCGTGAGGCGCCGTCTAGATTTCGGGACGTTGGGACGTTTGGAGATTTTTGACTTGCCCTTTGCTGGTGCAATATCCTTGGGCGTTCTTTCTTTCCGCGTGGGAGGTGATTTGGGAATTCCCCGAGCCAAGCCGAGCAGCGAGGGGATGTGCACATCAAACAACCAGCGGCCAGAGCCAAAGAGGTATTAATTGCCTCGCGCCTTTGACGAATTTATCACAGCTCGCTTCGGTAGAAGAGCGATGGTGCAGAAATGAAGAACAAGAGAGCGAACCAGAAGAAGGACAGCACATAGACAGGACGCACACAGGGCTGCTGGTAAAGGAGTAGTGAAATCGGCTAATATTATCATCTGAGAATACACATATTAGTCCGAATTCCGGACATATCAAAACTCTTTCGCATTTAATTATTATTATAACTCTAATAAATAAATAATAATTTATATCACAGATGAATGATTCGGCAAGAAATTGGATATAGACGAGAAATTGAACGCCCGAAGAGGGATAAGCACGGAGATAAAAGAGAAAGAGAGAGTAAGAGACAGAGGTTAATCGATATGTAAATAGACGGTTTGACTGCAATTCGTCCTAATACTTTTATTAAAATTCACAAATCACCTGACGTGAACTACTCTGACCAGAGAGATTTCTTACCGCCCAAAGTAACAGTGACTGTGAATTGAATGAAAACCGGGTTTGAACATAGAATTTGGTCAAGTTGGCTGCCTGGATTTATTTTTGAAGTTACTGACTACGCCTTGAGAATGAATCTTGTTTTGGTGTCTTTATAAATTTAGCAGCATTTCGATAGAAAGTAATTCACAAAACTCCTCGCTTTTAACTGTTTAATTATATATATATTCGTAAACAAGATGTCTTCAGTTGCATATAAGTTACGTGTAAAGTTTAAATATATTTGTATTAGGGCTCGGTGAAAAACCTGGTACAGTAGTATCCCGTTCCACCTAAGAAAAAAAGGAAAACTGCTAGCATTTTTCCCTTTTTTCCGTTCCTGTCTTTCTAAATTTATTTTTTGGATACAGAATGCTGTAACTTGTTCTCATGCGTTGAGTCTACCAAAGACTGGTTGATAGCCTCGTCAATTTTTCTTTTCGCAAAGAGTTTTTTTTGCATCTGCACATACTTAAAAAAAACACAAAATGTAGTAATACAACTAAATTTAATTCAAGAAAAATTTTAATTGTAATTACAAATTTCCCGTTCTGCCCCACCCCCGGGGACAGGATGTTTTTTAAAATTACTTAACTTACAAAAAATCTAAATTTGTCGTTTTATGTTGATATTAGATTAAGTAGGTAAACTACTGTTTTATACTTTTATGAAGTAATTTTTCTTTTCCATTACTTTACAAAAATTGTTAAACATTAAGTGTCCCATTCCACCCCGACTTACCCTACTAAAATGTTAAATAAAACAAAACTTTAAATTTGATTATTTAAAAAAATTGTTTATCGATTTTGTCCATTCTTCTCTATCTATTTATCCTTTTTTTTTATCTATTTTAAATAGTTTCCTCATTTCATAATTGTCTATTTTATATTTATCTTTTTATCGTATTTTATCATTAGTTTGTATTTTATTATAGATGTGTTTCGTATATGTTGATATGCGTGGTACTTTCTATTTTATTTTAGTGTGATATTTATCATTTGTGTTCCTAAGTGTTTTGTGCTTAATTGTTGTGTTTGTTATCTACACTAAGAGAGTTAACAAGGTGTTAATTTCTCTCATTGTCTGTCTCTAGTAGGCCTATCAAGTGTGTGTGTGTGTGTCGCGATGCATTTATGTTTCCTGCGCGTCGGATTCGCATAAAGTTGAGAGGGGAAACTAGGAACATCTGGAGACGTTTCCAGATATTAGTTGGTGACACGTTCAAAGTTGACGCGTGCAGCTGCATAACGACGTGCAAGCTGTTTTCGTTTTTAAAGACGGCGTGGCAGGGGGAAACTAGGGGTGGCTGGAAGGCGCAATTTATCGACGTCGCGTCCGTGGATCAGGTTGCTCAGGAAGGAATACGGGGTAAAAGGTCCTTCCTTTCAGTTTGGAGAGAAACAGGATAGGGGAGAGTAAAATATCTCATTAAGGTAGGACGGTTTGGAAACAAAAAAAAAACAGGGAGAGGTTGTGGAACCGAGAGGAATATAAAAACATTACTGAAACACCTACAGGCGTCATTAAAGAATATGGTAACTTTTAATAGCAAGTTATAGCTAAGGTCATTGGGAGAATTAAACTACAAACGGTTCCAGTTCAGTGGGGGACCAAGTGTTCAAGAATGTGATTGGTTTTATTGATTCACCAGAATAAGTTAAATTTGAACCATATTGATAAGGTTATTTTCTTTGTCTAACATTGTTTCTAAACGTCTGGGAAGAAGTTTAATTGTGTTAAATAGGTGTTTAATGTATCTAGAACGTGTTTTTGATGATCTGTTTAGTTTTAATTTAATTTTTGAGTGATCTACACAAAAACGAACCACTTCAGGAAACAGGAAGAGTTAAAAAGGAAACTATAGTTAACCGTGTTCAGCGGGCAAATATTTCAATATTTAACTTTAGAATAACTAAACACGATCGTAAATGTAAAAGGAAAAGTTGAGAAGATGCTGAACTACCTTAAACATGGACACCCTCTCGAAAGATTATTCACGATTTACTTTACAAGTAAGGTGAAAATAATTATGAAGAATCGCACAATGATGTAAATACGCGGTAAAAGGAAAAAATTAATAGATTACATTCGTATTTTGCCCTGTACTTTTATCGGCGATTAAAATGCGCTCGATAGCAAATAATGATAAAAATTATACTTGAACAAGAAAAACCTCAATTTAATCCCTGAAACTATATTTGAATATAGAAATAAAAACCAGGAAGAAGAAAATGGATTAAAACGTTGATATTTTATTAAATTTATTATCTGATAACTTTACAGACATACAAAACGGTTGTAAGCGTCTCCCGAAGCCGTTCAGGAAGTAAAGTCTCTTCTGTTTATGTATGTATATTGTATTTTTATTATTTTAGCGTTATCAGACTCAGTATTATTACTTGTGTAGTTCTGGTTCACCGATTACGTAATACTGACGTTGCGCCTTAATTAGTAATCGGAGCACAATGTTTAAATAATATCCTAATCACCTTGTTCTTATCTAATTTTCTTCGTTATTCTTTACTAGAGTTTACTTAATTTCTGATACATAGAAATATTTATTACTGCCGCCAAATCATTTATTGATAATTTGAATACGAAGTATGACCAATCATAATTTTTATGCATATACTTTAAATAATAACTTACTTAGTTCTTTATTAATAATGATTTTCTTAAATTAAAACTCCTCCTCCCAAAAATAATAAGACGTATGTACGCAAGTATGTAACAGCTTTCAATAACTTTTATTATTTTTTCACAAAAAATACATTTACGTAAACCAACCCCACAACAAAAACGAACTCATCAACAGATACTAATACTTCACAAACACATATTTCTTTGCCACAAAAAAATCGACTCTAAATATATTTGTCATACCACAATATCAATTCAAAATTTACTTGAAGAATCCAAACATCAGAAGATAATGTCGTGCTAGTTAAAACGAATTTTTTTAAATATTGTAAAAAGGCTGACTCATTGTCTGTTTAGTATATATAAATAAATTTGATATTTTATAAATACGTACTGCTGGAATCCTATACCTGTTTAAATATAAGAATTAAAACTCCGTACTGGAGAATTTATTTTTATATTTATGTAATACGGTCATATACAGTCAGAAACGAAAAAATAACTATAATTTTGGCTAGCTATTTGTTACAATCATATGCCAACATTAGGAAATGCTTTATATAGAATTTTTTAAAAAAATAAAACAATTTTAATTAATTTTTATTATACATGTTCCAGTAGTGAGACGAGAAGTCACCTAATCATTTATCTGATTTGCCAATTGTGTTATTATCTAAAGAAATTGATGAATATACATTTAAATCATTATTCCCATATCATGGTTCTATATTTTGAACAATAATGACTTCTAATTTTTTGTGTAGAAATTGTGTATTGCAACAAAATTTCCTCTACGAATGTTGACAACATTCCTCTCCGCTCTAAGTTGCTTAAGAATAGTCTTTCATTAATTTCTTTGTCATCCTGTTTTTCTTTGAGTGAGCGTGTGCTCTGTGAAGCCAGGGACTGATATCCTTGCTCTCCCATCTACAACTCTGTCCCGCATTGTCTCTACCTTTTCGATGGAACGCCCATTGTGTTCACTTTCACAAAATTATTCCAAGGTAATGCCGACATCTGTGGAGGGAAACCAGAAAACGGCGGTGATTCCTCCTGGGATTTTGGACAATGTCCGTCCCTTTCCCCCTCAACCTCTTTGTGGGCTTCCAATGTCGCAATTTGCCCGCAGATAGACTCCCCATATATCTAGATCCGCGCCGCCGTCGAGCAAGGTGAACACAGCGCGCAGATTTCGTGAGAGCTTTTGTGTGTAATCTTAATCCGGAAGTCGTAATGAAGGGAGCAGAAGAGTCGGGACTGGGGAAGGGAACCCTCAGGAAATAAGGGTGGACAAAGACGTCCCTAGAGATACAGAATTTCATTTCCCACGCGTTTCTACCCCCATACCCTCAACTGCAAAGATTGGGAAACCAAAACATGTCCGGGATGATCAAGCTGAGAAATAAGGTGACGGGAAGGCTTAGAACCCAAAAAAATAGTCACAGAAGTCTTCAGCAAAATGGTCACCAATGATTGTTGATATTACTTCTTGATGTATTTTGGTTGATGGGATCTTGGAGGACTCAATACGCACATTGTACAGATTTCCTGACAAATTTCGCATTTGTCATCAGAGGGAAACTGTTAACGTGTCTGCTAGTTAGTTTGATCTGGATTATATGAAATGTGGGGAAATTTTTGCATAATGGGGTAAAACTGACTCATCTTGAAGACGGACTGCGGCATCCCCGGAATCCACCTGAGTTCCTGGAAATTAGCACCCTCTTCCAGTTTCCTCACTTATTACCTGAGGTAATTGTAAATAATGAATTATCTTGACGTTTCTTATGAATTGAAAATCAATTAACGTCATTTTCACAGTAATTAAATCGAATAAATTTACGAACTACTACAGATCAAGTTTTTATTTAATTACAATCGACGAAAAAAATCTAAACTTGACTGCCTACGAGGGCAGCTTCAACCGAAAATGTTTCACGGATGCTGTGATGTCACAGTTCTGTAAGCAGATACTTGAACTTCAGTGTCCGGTACCTCTGTATGTACGTCCCATAAGAAAATATGTGCTTCTGTTGCATAGAAAATGCCAAATAGTGAGAGAAGGGGATGAAACTTGCTCGCAGAAACCTTTTCGGTTGAATCTGCCCTTTCGATCATCATACATTTGTGAAAATGCCAAATGCGGTGACGAAAAGTCGGTTTAATTAAACAAAAAACTTCGAGTAAGTTTACGAACATTTTCAAATTTATGAATTGTGTATACACAAGAATTAGGAATATACATTTTCATTGAACATTATCTATGGCCACGACTTCGTTCGTAGGGAAGTAGATCTTTTTATTTTGCAATCCGTTCAGCTATTTCGGAGAATAAACCGATCAAGAGCTACTCGTATTCAATGTTTGGAGACTCGAATGCACGTGTGCAAATAAATCTTTCCGTACGATTAATATTTATACTATATCTAAATGAAATATGCACGAATATTTAACTTAAATCTCCTGTTTTTAATCCCTCAAATTATCATTGAAATTCGTTGAGCCGTTTCGGAGCCCATTTGAAACAAACATACAGACAGACACATCAATTTTATTTATTGGTATAGACTTGGAATGGACACAGATATCCCAATTTAATTTTCTCATATCTTGCTATGTGGTAGGGCTTAGTCATGTATCGCCGTATAAGACCCTTGGGACAGGAAAACATGATTCTACCTAACTTAATACTTTCTGAATTAGAAGAAAGTAGTAAGACTAAACTCTACATTTCTGTAGTTGGGTGAACTCTTAAGTTTGTTTATAAGACATATGAATTAAAGATATACCTTCGCTATACACGTTATTGAAGTTTTTTATTATTATTTACTCCCACGTCGCGGTAGCTCGGCACCATTATACGCCTCAGGTTCTTCGGAGACGGTGAAACAATATATTATTTATCTTTTGTAAATATTATAGACGCAAAACAATACTCTTGACCAATTATTTATTTTTTTACCTTCACCTCAAATCATCAACGAAACTACCAACGTAAAGATATTACTCCCACCAGAGATTAAAGATACTCTGACTCCCGTGTCTCTTCTTGCACCTCTCCGTTCACAATAATGTAATAATGTTATTACACGTAGTTAATTCTCAATCTCTCGTAGAAACTCATCAATTCTGTTTTGCGAAATTTTCTATTGTAATGACAAATATGGGGGGCGATTTTTTGAATCACGAGGAAAAAACAGGAACAACACCCTCGTACTAAGGTTTACGTCCTTGAGCAGTTCTCCACGGGAAAAAACGCTGATACCATGTAAATCTTTCGTGATTATTCTGTGAAGATCAAACAGAGTTACGCACCCATAAAAAGGAGTAACCTATCGACAAAGAGAGGTTATAAAGAGATTGAGGGGCGACAGAGAGAAAGAGAGGGGGGAGGAAGACAAAAAAAGGATTTGCACAGACGAGTTTAATAGCGTTCACTGAAAGTTTAAAGGGCGCAGGAAATTGCGTCTTGGAAAACTCGTCTTCTTGTGCTGGAAAGTAAGTTTTCTGAAACAGCCGAGCGTGAATTTTCTCCTCGCTAATTTCCCGTTTTATTAGCGAGAGGAGAAGACAAGACAAGACACACAACTTAGTCTCGAGATGATAAAACATTCGTCAGCAGGGCGGCCAACTGTTGAAGGGAACGACGTCGTCGAAGACAACTGACGATAAAAGAGAGAAAACATCAGCCTTTAACGCAGTTGAACACTTTAGAGCGTGTCTTCATCCTCCTGCTTTATTATAAAATGGTATAAAATTCTACAACCTACGAAATCACCCAATGTAAACGTTAAACCCATTATTTCGGAAACAGTAATAGGAAAATAGAGTATACGTAGTAGAAAATTTAAAAATCCTCTGCGGCTTCACGTTATTATCAGAATGCTTTGTAGATATAGGACTTTATGTACCCTAATCGAGGACTGATTTAAAAAATAAGGTAATTAAAAAAATTATTCTTACAAGCTGGCGTCTCCACCAAACTGTCACGGGTCTCAGTTAATAATCGAACTAGCAGGTTTTATAAAAACACTTTTATTCACCTCGATCCACTTGCACCGAATGCACACCGTAAACTGCCGCTCGCTCACAACCACAAACACAACATCAGCTACAATACAAAGTTCTTGTGGGTAAAGACATTTTTACTAATACATTTGTTAATGTCATTGGAATTATAATAAAACTAAAGTTATAACAAAATAATAACAAATAATGTGGCAATATGTATAAGTATAAACGACTGAAAATCAAGAAACTTAAAGTTCTACGGAACCTAATATAATATACAATAATAATAATAACAACAAATAAGGGTATGTATAATATTGTATCATTTCAAAATGTAGGTCGGTATTATTTACATTTCAAGAATATAATTTTAATCGAAACAATTTATATTTTAACGAAATTTGTAAATTTAAATTTATAATTGGTTGTGGCTCTTCTGTATTTAGAATGAATTTGATTGTGTACGCGAAACTGTAATAAAATGGTTGACTAAACGTCGTATGAATAACATCAGTGGTTTATCTGTCAATTTAATTCTATAATGGTTAACAGAAAATTTTCTTTCAATTTAGTTCTCTTTGAATTGACCTCGAAATAAGTTTAATATCATATATCCACTTTAATAGCAGAAGAGCATAATAATAGTTTTAAAATATGTGGAATTTTAATAATCGATTCTTTTGCTAAAAATTTATACCCATTGATGTATTACTTGGGAAGTATAAAGTGGCAAAATTATCATTATTTTATAATTAAGTATGTTTGGAAAATTGTATTATTTCTAAGCGTGAAATAACTATAGTTTCTTGGAGTACTTTATTTTCTCTTAGAACTGACAAATTTTAATGGAATAAATTAATTTCTTCCAGTATAGCCAAAGGCCTATGAAACGAAATTTAGAATATTTAGAACATAAATAATGGAATAAATAATATATTTATGTAAAATTATTCATATTTGTAAACAGTATCTAACAGTTCTTAAACATCTGTAAAAGAGGACTAATCTAGATGAGCTCAGTTATGCCTAGACTCAGACTCAAGAGCGGCAAGAATATTTTTACAGCAAAAACATGCACAACATCCAGATAGAAGGAAAAATAATTTTAAAACGTGAATGATATATGATTACTTTATTATATTTTTGACGAATATGATCCAGAATTGGGTCGATCATGGAATTAAAAACTGACAAATTTTAATCAGATAAATTAAAATACTACAAGAGACTATTTTATTGGTACATTTAAATAAAACTGAAAACATCTATAAAATATTTAATATGGTATAAATTAATTATGAATAAAATTTAAAATGCATGTTCTGGCTTCCATGTCAGTGTTCAACTATTTTATCTTCACCTGACGAGATTCAAATTAGTGCAAAAATATAGTGTTTCTCTAGTTGTATAGATTTCAAAGGCAATTCATCTGCTGAAATGGATATTTGGGATTAAACGTGATATAACGTATTGACCATTACATTTATCTATTTTGTTAATATACTGCAGATAAAACGTTTCTTATGTATTTGAAATTCATACGTTTTTACACCCATGATCATGGTTTTCATAATGGATACTATAGAAGGTATTGGACCATCATTGATTATATTGTGATTAAGCACTCTTGTCCCCAGTATGGAGCAGCGTAGACACGGAGACTTTCCCTTTGACGTTTGAGCCTTGATGACAGCGGGAGGGTGACGCACGGATTTTAAGAGACACCCTTTTCACTCTCTATAATTAGAAAGTCCCAAATCTCATAACCGTGGGGGAATAGCGGAGCTTTCAGCACAATCACGACGACGACGTCGTCTCCGATTTTTATAGCCTTAGTGCATCCTCTTCCAGTCAGAGGCTCCCGATTAAAATGACAGATCCGAAGACCTCTTCGGGGAGACATCAGGCCCCAGGCCTTATCGGTCCTTACAGCCCTCTTCACTAGACCTTGTAAAAACACACGCAGAGACATAGGCATTCCAGCCTGGGACTAATCAAGACAAGGGCCACTCTGTAAATACTCTTTGGGGAGTAATTTATGGAACGAGGTTTGTCCCATCTCCTAGAAATTCCCTACGACTTCAGATTAATACAGTAAAGCGAATAATTTTTTTTACGAAGTTTTGTTTAAAATCCTTACCAGTGTAACTTTTCTAAGTATCACCTATGCAAAGCAAAATTTTGAAACATCTTTCAACGCAAATACAAAGAGAACTACAAACTAATTTTCGTAAATATGTCTGGAGAGTGATTTATGATAGTATCTTTGCATGATTATATTGCATCGTTGGGAAGATTTTCCTGGCGCTCGTGTAACGGTCGGAAAATTGTAAGTTATTTTATTTGTATATTTACAACGACTTATGTTATTTGATCATCTGTCATGCTTTCGCCTAAGGGAACCGTAATTAAGAAAAGTAGGGATCCTTTGCAGCTTCTCGAAGTTGTAAAATCTGGCCTTGACTCTTCAATCGATGCTGGTTCGGAACATAGAAAGGAAATGAGACGTAAATTATATCTCGAAAGGTTGTACAGATGCAAGGAAAGTTTAGTAGTGTGAATAGGTACGTCTGAGTCTGATCAATTAAGAATCGGAAGGTTGAGGTTTTTACCAGTTAAAACAGACATGTAGATTTAGATGTCTATAATTACAGTCAGTATTACACTCAGTAAGAAGTACAAAGTAAGGCCTCATAGATTCTACTTGGGGAAAGTTTCCATTTGTAAATTAACAGTTAATTTATTAACTCTAATATTAATCATACCAGAGATGAATCTGGTGACATATTTTGGTTCAACGTCACGAATTCTGACAGCCCAATATTTTGAGTTTATACAGTTATGGCTGTCGATTATATATGTGATATTGATGCCACTTCCGTATTCTGCAATATATTGATTGCGCTGGTTGAAGTTTAATTTTTTCTGGTCTGACATATTTGGAAGTCCACATGCAAGATATGAAACTGAAATATATGTCAGAGTAATTATAAAGTACGTTGTAACAGACGGATTAAAATGGATAATCTGACGGAGTTGTTCTTGGACATTTACGTCCCTTTCAATCTTTCTTGGTGGCACTTGTTGGGCGAGCTGACAAGAATTCCGCATGCGCGGTCGTTGTCCCTGAAATATGTTGATAAAAAGAGCGGACGGTGTGGATTTTACATGATGTTTACCTTTGTAAGTAGCAGGCAAGAAAGCAGGAATAACAGGGAGATTGCAGAAAGAGGGATCAGAGGGAGGGGGAGGGAGGTAGGTTGGAATTATTTATGCCCGTTAAACAGAGAAAGCAAAAGAGTGTTGAGGAAATGAAGGAGCAGCTTGTAGAGACAGCAGAAATGAATAAATAAAGAAGGAGGAGGAGAGGCCCATCCGAGTAACTTTCGTCAGGTTTTAAAACAAAGCCACGGCGGAAGATCGGAAGTAATCTGGCAGATGGTAGTCGCTTTTGTAATCAATATCACAAAAGGGGATTTTTCCCTCATCGTCGTCAACGCAAAGGGAAGTCGAAAATTAAAATAATAAGACGTCGTTGAAGACGATTTCTTCCAGAAAGACGAGAATTGTTGGCACTCACACAGACACAGAAGAGAGGATTTGATTTAATGTTGCTAATGAAAAGTTCTGTTTGAAGCGTTTCCTCTTGGGATGAAGATCAACAAAGGTTTCAAACAGAGTGTAACTTTCCTCTCTGTTGTGGCGCTTGTAAAGCAGGGTGAGTAAAGCGATGAAATTTTAGTTGATTCCTCGACGGTCCTCGTAATAGATTTATATTTTCTTTCTCCCAACGGAGAAGAAAAACTGAAAATGGATCTGTTTTACCAACCCAATAAGAAAGAAAGAACGCAAACATTTTCAAATACATTATCAGGGAATAAAAGTTCACCTTTTAATTAAAACTATATTTTGAATATATTTGAGGGTTTTCCTCGGATCACACCATTTGTCGTAGAGAGAAAAAAATTCAAATTTTAGAGCAACGATAAATTTGTTTTTAGCTCTACGTCGTGGCTGTAAAGTATTTGGCCCCCTCAGAGTGATGGATCATTGTGTAACTAGTTTATGAACAGTAGATAATGTCGTTTCCCCCCTTTATAATAGATGGAGCTTTCCAGGTTAATGCCGACGTGGGCAAATTTCACAGAGCGATGTCATTTATCTGTAATGACGCGGTTCCCGTCCTAATTTAATTTGTGGTTGATCACAGCTCTAGCTCTAGCTTATGACGTCCTCTATGGGCGATGACAGCTCTGCGGATCAATAGGGAAATGGCTGTATGGCGTACATAGCCGTTCGCTCCTAACAACACTAAACAAATAGACAAACGCTTCACGAATGTCAAACATGTAAATTATAGCAGGGAATGATGATAAATATATAAAATAAAAAGCAAAGTTTAAATCCTCAAAATGTCTACTAAAAAGAAGTAATAATTAGTTGTCTGAAGTTCCAAATGATATAAATAATACATAATGATACTGAGAAGTGTTTTTTGTTAGTTTTTTTAGCACATTTTAACAGTCTTATTATCTAGTTAGATAAATTATTTCAAAAACAAGAGAAGTCATTAAATATACACAACTGCAATATTCTAGAATGGACTCATAATATGCAGAGTTAATATGCTTCTAATATCGTTCATTAATTTAAAACTAGGCTAATAATACATAAATCAATGTTTGGAACATCTATAAGCTGGTAAATTACAAATTTTACATTTTGAAATAGACTCATTGTCAGCTGACCAGGCTGCGCATATCAAAAACGACTTTAATTGTTGAAGACACTACGGGGACAACTGGTCAAGTACAGGCAGGAAAAGACGATTATAAGGCAAAGAATAAATGATCTAGAAAAGAGGAGAACTGTAATTGGATGAAGATGGAAAATGCCAAGATGGACGCTGCATCGACTCCGAGAAAGGGTCAGAATGTTCGTGAAGGTTGAAGGAAAGACATGAAACGTCATCGAACGTGAAACGTCGCAGATCAATTGCTCTTAGATAACCTCAATATTATTTTTTTCCCCAAAAATTTTCATTCCGAGCTGTTAGAAGAAAAAAACTTTCTAAAACTGGTCCACTAAGTTAAAATATGTCTGGCACATTACGGCGGACCACGGATTTTTTAACTCAGAAGTATCCGTTGGTCGCCGAAGCCATAGACAGTGGGAACCGACCTCCCCTCAGTCAACCGGAGCGAATACACTCAGTTTCTCGTCCATAAATCGAATGGTCTATGAGCCTTGGAATTTACTCTACACACAAATATATGTGCAAAGCAACTTAATCGTGGAAATTTATATTCATTCCTTTTTCCGAAATCGTATATCTTGGTTGTCTGTTGGAATTATCCGTCCACTTTACTCTTATGTATGATCCTGGTGGGAAAGACAGTTCATTCCAGACCAAATATAATGGACAATATTATTTATTTGACGATTAAATAACGAAACTTCAAAAACATTTTCGTGTGCTGTGTTATTTACTCGCAATATGATTTCTGTATAGTTAAGAAAAAATTCATGGTAATTGCGTCTATAAAATTTGTTTATAAATGTACTTGATAGACGAGATAGTGAAGCAGCTGATAGAAATAGTATATCTTTGCCAATAAAAGTCTTTAAACTTAAAAATAATAAACTAATCAATCATAAAAATTGATTATTATTTACATTCGTCGATGTGTTTGGTTAATTAAAACAAAATAAAATTTTTGAGTGGTGAAAGGCATTTTGAGATTATTTTTAATGTGAATGCCATACATCTAAATATGGTGTTTTCATTAACAAGGTTTTCTCGAGCTTCCAACGTCGTTAACTACATACACATAGTAATGAATGGTTGAAAGTTTTTTCAATTTTTGGTTGTCGACCAGAGGTGACCAAACCATGGCGCATACGCCAAATGTGGCGTTTGGACGACTAAAAGTGGCGCATTGCATCCTTGAACCTGTTTGTATTTCGGACGAACAGTCCCTTGACGTTGTTAGAAAGCATTGTACAGTTAGACATATATTATAAACAAATACAATGAATGTCCAAAAGTCAGAAATATAATAATGTAATATCAGTTCTTCTGGTGAACAGAGAGTATAGACAATTCCTAGTTCCAAGCCGATCTTGCTGTCAGTGCCAACAACTGTAGTCCTGACTTATCTTCAGAAAACGAGCACCATGAAGCTTTCGCCTTCTCGTAAAGGAACATCATTCTTGAGTTTTGTTAATTGGTGCTTCATTAAAACTGGCCTGAATTAGTTAATTTAACTGCATTTAAGTTGCAGATTTATATTCATATCTATTCATGAACCTCTAACCATGAACGTATGACGCTATAATACATGCTCGAGTCATATGGCGCATCTGAACTCGTCAGTTAAAAAGGTTGGTTCTTGGCATGCGAAAGATTGACCACCCCTGATCTAGAAGAAGTGAAAAAAGTGAAGATGGCGTTGAAAAAAGATTCAGTATAATATTTTATTTTGAATTACTGATTTGTAACTTGTAGAATAATGAACAGTAATAAGAAGAGACGGCGGTGATCTTTGGCAGATGAGTGTATTTGTTGTAGTGTCTTTGGGAGACGATTCAATGTCTTGATTGTATGTAATTATGTTATTAATAAAAATATAAGCGTGACTTCTTCATCAATAAATTATATATGAAATATATTCATGTATCATATATCTGATGTTCGTGCATGCCCACTGACGACTCTGAGAAACCAACTCTGAACAAACCAGGTAAATTTTATTTTGGAATTGTACGTGCTATATTTATGTATTTAAATACGCAGAATTATTTCAAAACACACCAAGTATAAGGTTTAACAGGAGTAAATTTATTTATTCATTTAACGTAGTGAAAAATAAATTTATTGTATTTTGAACTATATTATCATATATAGTTTCGTGGTTAGGATTACTTACTCCCAAAATTTGGTAGAGTATGATGATAAAGAAAGAGATGTCGTTTTAACATTTCGGTTAATATATATTGTGAGTAGAGTTATCTGAATGAATGACGTCTGTGTGTGAACATCAACGACGACATTCCTGTTCTGTTCGCTGAGGATTTTCGGCCGAGCAAACGCCGAAGGAGAAATTGTTCGTTCCTCGAGTAGGGTGAAGTGGAGTGAAGAGGAAAGCCCTGCCGGCAATTACCAGGCTATCACAGTCCCACGATGACCAATTCCCCGCCCATTACCCAGGCAGGGTCGCAACCCTCACCAAGCAGCCAATTACAAGTTTAGTTATTGCGAGAGGGCGAGACTGCAGATCAAACGCAAGGACGTGATTGCTTCAGACGTCTCAGTAGCTCAGAACCCCAAGCAAGCACTTTGCTCGAGAAGGACTACAGTAGCTTCCGGTCGGTGTACGAGCAGAGGACTGCATCCAGTCAAGGGACACGAGTCGCTTGATTACCGAAGAACTCCTGTCACTGTCAGGAACGCCGCTTAGCACACATCATACTCAAAGAACTAAAAATTAAAAAAAAAACGTTGACAAGACTATCTCTACAATATTTTATTTTTTTAAAAGGAAATTAATAAACACCAGGAAATGCATTCGTTTTTAACAATACACCATAGAAAAAAGCGATTAAATAGACTAGTAAGAAAAATAATTACATTTAATAACAATAATTTCTAATCACGACGTTGGGTTACTTAAATCCGAACCTCTAAGAAAACAAATAAAACTAGAATTTACTAACATGATGGGGCGGAACAAGGCACTTGTTTTTTAACAATTTTTGTAAATTTTTTTAAAAAGAAAAACTGCTTCATAAAAGTATAATAAATTAATTTATTCTATTATTTACTTTATCTAAAATCACTATAACTTAAAACAACGAATTTAGATTTTTGGTGAATTTTTGAAGAAAAACTTACAAATCATCTTATCCCGTTCTGCTCCGGGGGGTGGGGAAATTTGTATTTACAAATTAAACAATAATACGATGTATACGAATTTATAGAAGTAATACACGGGCCCAGTCGTTCGACATTTTACGAAGAATAATGTGAGAAACGAAAATTAATATTTTGTTACACTTTAAAATTTGACTCGCTAATTCAAGGTTTCGCACTTATTTAGCATTATATTAATTACTTATTTTTATTAAAAGTGATGCAGTGATATAATTACTATTATTTAGTTAACACATAATATGATATTATTTAATAATCGCAAACTTTCTACCATCAAGATAAAAAATCCAAATAAAAAAGAAATTTTAAATCCATCCAATCACGTTCCGACTCAGGGTACAGGATTCTAAAAACTTAAATATTTAATTAAGTACATTCATCTTCTAGGTACATTAATTATGTATTAAAATTGAACGGTTTATGTTGTAAGAGTAATCTGGAGGATTAAATATTTTCATTTTCTCCGAATAAAGCTTTGGAGAACCTTTGGGTAACATTAATTATCCTGGATTTTTTATACATAAATTACTTTTTAAAAACAGTGCAAAAGAGAATCGAAAAGGAGCTGAAATGGAGATGGAAATAAAATTGAATTATGGAAAGTGATTTGATTTAGAGGGTTGAAAGTAGGACAGTACCGTTTAAACATCAGGTTTTGTTGCTAAATTAACTCACTGGCTTTCTGATAATCTGTGATATGTTTTATTATTTGTGTCTCCATCTAGAGGCGACTACGAGCATTAGAATAATTACGAATTCCCTGTTGAAAATATTAATATGGCGTTCCCAACCCCTCTACCTTGGTCCCTTCCTTCACATTGTCATGATAAATAGATAGCAACACCCTTCCTCCCTCCTTTTACACCTCGTATCGTCTATATCTCTCACTATTGTCATTATCAGGGAAGCCATGATTCACTTGCAAAACTTTGACGGTTATGATTAAAGTCCATCGCTTAGCATCGCTGCCATTCTTAGAGGATTTTGACAAGGAGGGTGGATCACTTTCTGAAAGGGGGAGGAGGAGCAGGAGGTGCAGCGTTTTTTGGGGCTGTGAGCAGAGACTAATAAGGAAACTTTATCATAATGTCATTTGCTGCGGAGGAAGACACACCCCACAGAGAAGATGGAGGGGAGAGGGTGGAAAACACGCAGACACGACGAGAAACTAATGTGCTGGTTAAATGGCGAACAGGCTTAGCGAACGAACTAATTGCAATATAACATTGTTTTTTGAAAAGGAGGCAAATCCCTCGAATCCCTCATTTTCTCTGTTCCGTTGGTCTTAATAGAGACATATGAAACTCATTTAACAGGGGAAAGGACTCCTCAAATTAATGTGAAGTTATCGTTTCCATCCCCATCCAACTTGATCATTAGCGGGAGAGGATACAAGTAAATAAAGGTATTGTCAGGGTAGAGATTCAGAAGACTTCAACATTTTCTCGTTTTGTGGATAATATATTTAAATATTTATATTAAACTAACAAGAAAAATATTGTATATAGACTATAAATACCACCAATTGTTATTCGATGCTTTCGTCAGGTGACTCAAAATTGTAAGAGCATCACGCCACATAAACCAGGTCCGAAGTCTAAAGCAAACTCAGTTTCAGACGGAACATAAAGATATCCATACTCACATACACGTCATCATTATCATAAATTAATAATTAGTGGGAATAGTGTGAAAATATATTGAATTGTATTGGAAAGCACAATTGTGAGAAATATAGACGCAAATTAAGGGGAACAATAATTAAAGAAAAAATAATTCTTGTAGTAACTACTAATCTATTTCATCATTGTAAGTTCAACTTTAAAAGATTTCACGCCTAATGACAACGGCAGTTTGACTGATTTTCGGTTAGTCATAAGTTTGGTTTTTAACCTGGGTTCTACTTAAATTGGCCACTTAATTATTTAAGTACATAATAATAGTAAAACAATTTTTTTTAATTGTTTTGTACGGGCTTCTTCACTATAGTAAAAGTTTAATGTGACAAGAAACTACAAATAAAGTCAATGATAGTGCTTTTTTCTGTTATTCTCACATCCTCCGGCGAATGTTTTTTTTCTATTTTTGGGTAACAAGCTGTGTTCCTGAAACAGGAAACTCCCATGTTCAAAGAGGGTATGTGGAAGGTAGAGCAAGGTATCCAAGGTAGGCCCCCGATAATTCACCTAAAAGAAATGTAGTGAAAACCCTGCATCAGGAAGGTTGAGATATTGGGTATTGTCATTTTTAATGATAGTTGAAGGATCCTGCCTAGTTATTTGCTTGAAAGAGATACAGAGAAACCCCCAGAAAACCTGCATCTCACTTTGCTTATTTATTTTATTGGCTACCATTTGTATTATAATATTATGGTTTATTAATAGTTATATTGATCCTATTTCATTGAAAATAAATAATTTCACAGCTCAGTCAAAAATAAAATTATAATAAGGCAGTCACGGTATATCGTCAGGTTTTATATAATAACACTCGCAAAAATGTTGATATCCTTCTACTAAATTATTAACCACAACATTTTATTTACAAACATTTCAAAATTAAATTATTATAAACAAAATTAAATAATTATAACATTCGAGCTATATCCAAAACTTCTAATAATTTAAAATTAATCAAAAATATTAAACAAAAATTTAGATGAAGAATGGGATATAGCGCGAAAGACGGCGTGAAAACCAACTGCGAGTTACCGAAATCGTTCAAGCTGTTTCGGAACTTAAACAGATCAAGAGTATAGACAAGTTGCATTCAATTTTTGGAGACTTCAATGCACGTATGGAAATATATATATATATATTATATTTGAAATTTAAAAATAGGAGATTTAACTTAAATATTAGTGCATATTTAACCCTCACATTTTCATTGATATCCGTTAAGCCGTTTCGGCAAACAAGCCGACAGACACTTCAATTTTATTTATTGGTATAGATTTATAATTGAAATGTTACACACAAGATACAATAATGAGATCGATACCATTATTAAATACTCGAAAATTACTTTATGAATGCCATTTAACTGATATGTTATCCTGTTCTTCATGCCCTGAAATTATAACTGAGGTAAAGTATATCACTCAGTGGTAAATCGTAGTATTAATATTCCAGACCTAGTCTACCAAACTAATTTTCTTGCTTCTTTGACATAAGGATATGACATGTCTTTCTGTTTTCGTTGTCTCACCCAATCACCTTTCTCTCTGTTTAACACACACAAAACTTCTGCTAGAATTAAATTAAATTACCTCGCCTCCAGTTACCCTGGAAACTCCTTTTCACTCTTCACAAGTTGTGAAATTAAACTTATTATGGAGTGGAAGAAAACGAAGACGAGTCGAATTCGGATTTATCTTCACCTTTACCCCCTCCTTTCCGTGCCTCGTTTTATTATTTTATTAGTGAAACAAGTCGAGTGGATGGTGTGAGAGCTCAGGCAGGCAGCGCTAATTTCCCTTGCATTTAGGTCTTCGACATGAAGACGCGCAACCAACCCTCTTGGAGGAAAAGTTTTTGATTCGTCGTCGTCGCCTGGAGCGTTTTCAATTTACGTTAATTTAAATTATTAAACCAGCGAGCTGCCTCCCGGCGTATTGTTCTTCACGCTGTGAAAACGCGATAAAAAGTATAGCGATTCTTTTAATCTGATTGAAAAGTCTCAAACAAAGTTTCTCTTGTACGCTCACACGAGATGTAAGGCTAGAGCGAAACGTCTTCCTTAGAGAAACACTTTAAGTTATGGCCAATAACAGACAGTTACATTCAGTTCAAAATAACGTTTCGTATGTAGTAAATTAACGTGAAGCACTGCTGTTACTTGTTTAGCAATATTTTATCCTTTTCATCGCTAAGAAACAAATGTAATATTCGATGTTTGTCGTACCAACGCTGGCAAAGAACTACTCACAACACTGTTCCGCTGCCATTATCTTTGGCCTCAGATATAACAACCATGGTGCTACGAACTTCTTGTTTTCACAGGTGCATTACTTCATACTTCAAAGTTTATACGCAATATTTTATATAACTGAAATATATTGTCTAACATGGTTCTCCTTCTTGTTCTGTGTACTGGTAAATTGAAGAACATTTATGCAAAAGGAAGTAGAGAAACCCCATTTTGGGACTATAAAGTCATTCGGCAACAATTTACGTACGTCGTGAATACGGTTGATCAAAATTGCGAACGTCCGATGAAATTAAGTTGAGTAGTAAATTATTACATTACTAAAACGGACTTCCCGGTGCTTTATTACAAAATGTTTACAATTCCAGAAGTTCAATTTTTTCTTAGCCGTCGGCAACCAAGTTCAGCATTAAGTTAATTTGAATAAATAATTAAAGCTAATTATATATTCTCAATTCCATTTTCCTACATAATACAAAACTTAATCTAAATCCAAATTCACTCTTTACATTTATTCAGTCTTTTCAAACTCAAAAAGTACAAAGGCATTTAAAAACAGTTTAATGTTAGTGTCCTTATCAGCTACTGGTAACTCATTGTATAAATTGATTTATTAAACTGACTATAACAAGTTACATCAGTAGTTAAACTGTTTAAAATCAAATACAAAATTTAAAATTTAATTTTGTATTAATTTAAACTAAGACGAAAATATTAAAGATAAAATTAACATTTCGGAAAGTCATAATGTTATGAGATAAAAATGTTTGGCCAATGTAAAAGACTTTACAGTCCAAACAAAACCGTTATTAAAGACTCGTATCGAAGCAGAGAAAAATAATTTAATTTTTATTTACTGCTGCCCATTGAAATCTATTTTCTACTGGAGCGTTTCGAATTCAACAAAATTTTTTTGTAGTTTTGATAATCTCTCCGGGGTTTCCAAGGTAACTCTCAGCTAAAATAAATCACAATCTTTTAACTTGTCCCTCTCCCACGTTAGCGTTAATCTAAATGGAACCCTGGGGGTTGAATATTTAATTTTATGAAGCCGACCTCCAGCTAGGAGTTATTGTGAAACTTGAGATCCACCAACCTTCGTTTTCACACCTGCGCAATTGGAAAGGAATCTTGAGCCTCGGAGGAGGGTTTAAAGAATGCTGATGGGCGAGGTTATACCAGGGATATTAAACCCCATGGATGAGGAGGCGAAGAGGGGAAACGAAACTTGGCGCATATCCGAGATGAAGGAGGGGAAGAAAACGAGTCGGACCGTTTCACGCAAAGAGAGAAAGCAATTAAGCCAAGTGTAGAGTTTTCACTGCAAAGAGAATCTATCTTACAAGGTATAGTAAATAAGCTTTAAACACGGAGTAGTAGTATGGTTTAAAGTACACGTAGGTTTCTGGGGGGAATCTGAGCCTTTTACAGCTAGAACCTTACCCCTTCTAACAGAGAAGAAGTGTCCTTAGAATTTATGGAGTGAATTTACAGAGATACAATAATTCGAAGAGTGTCTAAATTTTCGGTTTTTATTAGAAACTTGAAGACTGTATCTGTGTAGTTGTCCACAAAACCATCTGTTTTTGAATGACTCTTATTAGACCTTAATTATATATTCTAAAATTTAGTACAAAGATATAGAAGTGCATCCTAAGAATACAATAATTATATCTTTGTAATGTAATAATTTTTTATATAGTTAACTTTAGAGGGTCCAGATCAGAACCGAAACGTGTTTTATTAATTTGTTGTCTGTTTTTGGCCTCATTGAAACATTAATTTAATTACTTAATTTCTAATTAATATTTGCCATTATATATTCCCCTTCAGATTTAACCAGATTCCTGTTTACAAAATTAGTACAATCGTAATTTGTATTACTTTATGAGATTTTAATTTTAATAGAAAATCATATAAAGACCGAAATTGGCGGTCTTCATCTAGGATAAGTACGTTAAATAATTAAATAAAGGAAGAATTTATAATTTATTTGAAACTATTTAGATAATTATCTTTAAAAGGACTTTAAAACAAATTTCAATAAATATTTTTTGAATTTAACGACTTGTTTTAAATTATTTCAAACACTGTTTGGAAAGTTGGTGTCCACTTTAACCCCTTTTCGCAAGTTTTGTTTCACAAAATAAACTCATATTTTCGAGGAAAAAATACAATTAAAAATATTTTATTATTGTAATCTTGTCACTCAAATAATATACGAACATAAACTTTATATTTATAGAGTGATGCATCAGTACATATAAATATTAAAATCATTACATTCATAATTCCCTTTTTTCATTAATTCTTGTGGAGAAGAGTGGGAGGGAGACTTTGACCTGCTCAGTTCAGTTCGTACAGCAGAAATTATCTCGAATGACGTCGATTGGTTCCTTGGATGTCTGCGACAGTAATTATTATAATGTATTATTAAATATACGTGCTATTTATATAGTTGTCGATGCAGTTCTTGAACTCCCAGAATTATGCAGCGAACAAAATTAAACAGATTATTTCTAATCTACATAAATGATCTGCCCAAAATATTAAATACATTTTCAAAAGCTGTACTGTTTGCAGATGATACAAGAATTTTAATAATTAACAAGGTCACACTAAATGAAGCAGGTAATAATATATTAAATCAAGTGCTTCCATGAATTTCCTTATTATTATTATTTACCAGGTTTACAAATTTTAAGGATGCGTTGGTTGTTTCGAATTGCATAAAATTGGTTTTACTAAAATTAACTGATAAGTTATTGACAGAAATACATAAAACTATGTACACTCTTTTTTTGGACTTTCTGCAGACAACAACCTGTATTGGAAAGATCATATTATTCAACTATTCTTATGCCGTAAGAATTATACCTAATTATATGGACATAATACAATATGCATTATATACTCATTTTCGTGTTTTTGTCTTACGGCATGTTTCTTTTGTTGAGTATTTATAATCTAAAATAGAATCATAATAATATGTTAGAACATATTTCCGATGACTTGGGCAAGTCAGTACATTATCTCATTGTGATTAACAATAAAAAATTATATGCTACTAAAACAGATGTGCACAGAATTAATACCAGAAATAAAAACAACCTTCATGTAGATGTAAGACTAACAATAACACAGATTTCTGTGCACTATAAGAGAACAATAAGCTTCCCTCCCTCGCACTAAACAGCTATGAAATGAACATAACAAATTTAAAATTGAACTAGCCATATTCTTCCTTAGCCACTCCTTTTATTCTGTAAAGGAATTTGTAGAACTTTGTAATTATTGATGTAAAGCTAGATATAAGATTATCCTAAAAATAATTGTAATAAATTTATGTAAAACCAATGCTTCAAGGATATGGAATGAGTCGAATAAAGAATCCTCGGAATATGACTATGATGATATGTGAGAGCTTTTTGCCAGTCATTTATATGCCTCCTCCCTTATTTGGTGAGCGAGGAAGGAAGCTTCTCTCAGTCGCCGCTTTAATGTACTTCTCCCACTGAGCCTTTGGGGTCCCTTTTTCAAGGCGATGGAATCCAGAATCGCAGCCGAAAAAAGGAGGTTGCCTTCCTTCTCCGGCTCACACCGTGTATCGAATTCATTTCACCTCGGCTGAGAGGACGTCGAGAAATACAAACGATTGCTTTTTCATAGTCCCTGGCTGGAATTGTAAGGTTCGAGAGGCTCTTCCATTCCCAGAAAGTCGCGCTCATCCTCGTGGTAAGCTCTCAGGCTACATGTGAACAAAAGTATCCACGTGACTTTCACCTACATTCAGTTTTGTTCATTTTCATTTAAATTATACAAGACAGAATTTTGTTGATATGGACAACTTATCTCTAAAGTTACAGACAAATTACGAAAAATAACCTCAATTTGGCATAAATTCTAGACGTAAAACATCTCTTAGTAGTTATTACGCATTTTGACGTCAGTAAATTTTCTAATTAACTTTAAAATGACTATTCTTATTTTAAGCATCAAACTCTGATATTATTTAATGACATAATAAAATTATCAATAGCAACACGAAATTATATAGCCAAATTAAACCTACATTTCATTTATTGGTTTCTATTTGTGTGTTCTGAAGCAGTGATAACATGTAACTGAATTTTTGTTTTAATTAATTAGTAACCTGAAGAGGACCAAACGTCAGGGCAAACCGTTCCTTAAGTAGGAGAAGAGGGGTGGAACAGGATAACCTATTTTTTTTACTGTGTAGTGCTGGAGATTCGTAAATAGGAGTGGGACATTGTAACTAGTCTGACTGCACCTCGTGAATGAACTCTTTCTTGTTTTGCCTTCTTTCATCTGTGAATTTATAATTTTTGCAGCATTACGACCGAAGGTAAGCTAAAAAACTCCTCCCTTTTAACTCTTTAATGGTATTTATTCGCAAACTACGCGTCTTTAGCTGCATATAAATCACGTATGAGATTTAAATATGCTTTTATTAAGGTTTGGTGAAAAACTTTAAACTGAGACTAGTGTGTGTGGCCGAACGGGATACTGTATAAAGCTAAATGTTGTGTGTTCCTCATGGAAAAAATAAAAAAACTGGCAGCCTCAACTTATAAGAATGTGTTACAGCATACGATACCAAAAAGAAAAGATTTAGAAAGAAACGAGACGGGAAAAAGGGGAAAATGTTAGCAAAGACTGTGCAGTTGCAAAATAATTATTTTTGCGAAAAGGAAAATTGATATAGCGATCATCCATACATAAGTATAAGAAATAAACCACAAAAAGTATTATGATTTTTCTTAGATTAAATCTAATTTCATTGCACTAATTGTCTGTACAAAACATCCTGTCCCTAGGGGTGCGGCAGAATGGGAATTTTGTAAGTTTCTTTTTAAAAATTCATCAAACATCTAAAGTCTCTGTTTTAAGTATATATTGTTTAACAATTTTTGTAAAATTAGGAAAAATAAAAAAGTATAATAGAGTTTGTTATTTTATTACTTACTTAATCTATTAAGTGTCCCGTTCCGCCCCGACTTCCCCAAAAGAAGAATGTGTTCTTTGTTTATTTAACTTTTTATACTGACTTAATGAGGTTGATGTTTAAATATTTATAAAAAAACCATTTGTAGTAATATAATTTGTTTTCGTAACAGGCTACATGATGGTGATCGAGGGATTGACAACTAACTCTACTTTAGTAGCATAGGAAGTTAGTTGTAACGAGGGGATGCGGAAGAGAGAGGAAGCCGATCAAGGGTTGACTAGAGCCCCCGGGCTATAATTTAAAGATGCTACCCTAAAGAGATGCAGAGAAAACCCTAGGAAACCACTATCAGGTAGGTTGGGCTCTTGGATACTAGTCTCACGCCCTTCCGAATGACGGGATTAAATACTTAAATTTACTTGGCACTTGAGAAAATCATTATTGAAATTAACGTATATTTATTAACCTAACATAAGGGATGAGATACAACTATATATTATTAACAGCACTGTTCAATAAGCTTCACCAAAGTAATTTGTAAGGCTGTTTAATTATTGGTTATATTACAGTACGTAGTCAGCATGTGCTTTTAATATTGAAATAAACTTATGTAAACCTATATGCCTCATTCCATATCCCAGATGCATAGCTTCATTGAAGGAATTTCACTATTATGTTATTTAAAAATAATGAGTGTGAATTATATATGAATAAATTGGATTATTACAAACCACACTAGAATAAAATTCATTGCAATTATTATAACTAAGACAGGTAGCAACTTTACATTACATCAAACGTAGTTGCAGAGGAGCTGCTTCTGTCGAACAAGGGATTCTTTATTCTTAATTCCATTTGGTTTCATTGCATATATTATTTCAAATTTAAACGTGAAATGGAAAGTGTATGGTTAATGGAGAATGTTTTAACCTGAAAGCTGAAGCAAACCGAAGTTGAAAGTAAAACGAGGGTTAACCACGGAGGAGAAATATTGTTTACACAAAGAAGTAGCACTGAGTGAAGATGGAGGGAGAGCGAGGAGGAACTATGTATATCTCCGCGAATTATTAATTACAATTCGGAGAGAATCTTGGCGACGGAAACGAGGAGGAGCACTCAGGCCAGTGTTGACTCTCTGAGAGAAGTGGAGGAGATGATGGGAAGCACGAAGGAAGAGGGAAAGCAGAGCGTCTTGCCTACAAGGAAAATATTTTGATACATAGAGAGAGAGAGACAGAGACAGAGAGAGGAAAGGGATTGAGGGTGAGGGAAGAGGTTACTCTGCGGGGAAAGCAAGGCAAACAAGGGAGAGCTAATGGCTACGTCCAAAGACGAGAACTGTTCACACACGTACACTCACCTAAGGTGACCACAGCCAGTGTCTTCATCTGTGAAGTAGACAGATGGATTCAGGTAGTACAACGAGAGGTACCTTCTTTTCTTGGAGGCATCTGCCATAACGATTTTTCTGCGGGTTGAAATCATGTTTTTTCTGTGCCAAAATCATTAAACGAAAAGATACTTAGATACAGATGAAGAGCCTGCTGAAATTCCAGGATAAGTCTGGCGCCGTAAATACGGCTACGGTCGTATCTAGAAACAAAGTTAGAGGATTAAGGCTGGCCAGCTACCAGGGGACGATGACATCGTGATCTTGAAAGATTATACAGAACATGTAGACGCGTCACGTGGAGTGGTGTTTTACCCACAGTGGGGGTGACAGAGAAGCGAGCTGGAAAGCCACTAAGAGACGAAGAAGGTAGTTCATAACTCGAGTTGGAAGGAGATGGAGCTCAGGGAAAAGAGAAGAATGAATATGGACACATAGAAGACATAATATATTCTTCCTTCTCTTCTCTTAGGCCACATTCCTTAAGATACATAGTTAAATTCGTTGTCTGAAAGAAGAAGATCCACTGTTAGAAGACAAGAAGAGGATTTCATTAATTATTTGAAAGATAAATACAAGTGCACGAGAATCCTACCATTTTAGCCAGACATAATATCATCTTTGTGGAGAAGGAAAACTGATTTTCCGCGATGTCGGACAGTGCCAAATTCACAGTTTTCAGCCTGCTTAAATTCACACCTTCCCGGGAAGACGAAGAAGGAATCACAACTGTCTGTCTGCCGTTTACCGACCCACAGCGAGTTACCAGAAGTGACCTGGTAGCTGCACAAGTCTCCAGCCGCCGAGCTCAAAACAAAACAGTACAGTTTCCGACTCAACGCAGCAATTGAAATCTCTGCTACACGTTTGTTTGATTTCCCCCAACAGATATGAGCCTGATAGTTAATTCAGCCTTATGAAAAAAAACATCACTTCTTTAATTATTATTGATTAGTAGAAGACATGTGATAATTTTAAATTGTAAAATAACTAAATTAAATTTTGTGTTAATATTTTGATAATAAATTACCCGAAGGTTTTTTAGTGTAGTAGACAGTTTGCGTACTTCTCATACCTTGTTGTGTTCTTACATTTTATTTTCAATTTAAATCCCACAGTTCTTACCTTAGGCAAGGGAGTCCAAATGAATGGCTTAACAATAACTATCCAATTTTTCTTGGAAAAAGTGAACGGCAAGGAATGTGGGACGCTACGATATTGATGACAGATCCTGATGAAGCTGATAAGCTAGGCAAACATTTTGGTGGAAAATAGCCACATTACAGACTCAACTTAAGTTATTGGATTAATTCTTATCTCGTGACCCTCTAACTTGTTTCACAGCTTGTGGACATTCTTTCAGAAATAATATTGAAAGATCAGAATCTAAATTTTCTTTTCACAAGTTCCCCAGCGCCTTTCCGATGCCCTCCGGTACTCGACCTCGCGACCAGGACCTCGTGTTGGCTCTTTGCACAGCTGAGTAATTTCCCTCAGACATCGCCATTGCCGTCGCAGCAGGGAGCAGGGGAAGGGAGGACGGGGGATATTTTATTCATGAAATTGCCGCCCTCAGACACACACATTTCTTTTTTCTCTCGGTGTGCACATAGGAACGCTAATCTTTCCCCGCATTCCAGCGAGAATATTTGCTATCATAACTATAAAGAATTCTTTCTCACTTTCCTGTTCCATTGGAGGGAAAGAGAAGGGAAGTGGACCCATAATAATACTGGCTCCGGTCCACGATGAATTTGAGAAACTACTCTGCTGTGTGTGTGTAAGTGTGCTGGAGCCAATGCGGCAATAAAACCCCCCTTTATTGTCTCTCTGAATAAAAATTCTCAAACGGGGAAATGACCTATTTTAGAGCGCAAAAAATACCGGAACATTGGCGGACAGGACATTTTTGAAACGTGTAAATAATAATAGAAAAATATTTAGAGTTTAAAATCGGTTAATATATCTAAATAATCATTTTGTTGGAAACAAAACGACATCGAGATTGCGGTAGGAGATATCTAAGCTGAAATTATATAATAATATGGAATAGAGAGTAGGCGTATATATGTGCATGTGAGCATACGCATTACTCTGTAGATGTATATGAGTATATATATATATATATTTTTTTTTTGCGAGGGCAGGTGAAAATCTTCTAAAGACACTATCTCAGGGTCCGCACTGGATAGTAGTGTGGGATTCTACCCACTAAAAACACCTCCCTTTCCAACGATGACTGTGTGTATCTTCCTGTGGGACCGTCGTTAGACATTACTTCACAGGAAGCGTCAAGCTCTCTCTGTCTCCTTTAAACACTATTATTTCTCTCTTTTTCGTAATTTCTTAATCTTTGAATTACTGTAGAGGCATATGCGCTTACTTTATTCCAGGTATTAGGTGAGAGCAGCATATTGGGTACCAAATTATCTGGTGTTATTGAGGTTCCAATATCGCTTTCTAATGCTCGTCTCCCATATGAAAATCTCGAGCAACTGAAAAACACGTGTTCTGGCGTCTCATTAACTCTACATTCAGGGCATGCAGGTGAATTATCTATGGCAAACCTGTAGAAGTATGCCCTGAAGCAGCCGTGACCGGTCAAGAGTTGAGTAAGATAATAATTCACT
Source organism: Eucriotettix oculatus (assembly GCA_034510155.1). Classification (NCBI taxonomy): domain Eukaryota; kingdom Metazoa; phylum Arthropoda; class Insecta; order Orthoptera; family Tetrigidae; genus Eucriotettix; species Eucriotettix oculatus. Next base: position 46,617,293 of record CM067382.1, read on the forward strand.
TCTCCGTGTTTCCGATCAATCCAGTCTTTAATTGATCTTATTAACCTATGGGTCCATCGGCCTTTATTGGACTCATCCCAACGGCGTTGCCATTCTTCATATGTTTTGTGCCTCTCAACCCTCTTGCCTTCCAGACCTCTGTTTGTTTGTAGTCTGCGGCACTCATCGGCCAGAATGTCTACCGGAGGCATTCCTGCCACCACACAGACTGCATCGTCCGATACTGTCCTGTAGGCACAGGTAACGCGTAGTGCACAGAGTCTGTGGACGGAACTAACCTTTCTCCTGTTTGATTTTACTGTCAAAGCAGTACACCATATCGAAGCACCATATATGAGTATGTATATAACTGTGTGTGTGTGTGGGTATGTTGGTTTGTACGAAAGAACAACTATGTGGGGATGCTAGTCGCCCATCGAACGTCTCCCCAAGTTGCGATGTGGGGACGTTACCTATATATGAGTGGTACCGATTTTTCGGGGCGGATAAATACTATCATAGTGAGGGGAAACGGGCTTGAGGCACGAGGATAGTGATCGAGGAATGGCTCAAACAGAAGCATGGCTGGAACAGCTTTAATGGTTGTGCTACTGTTGCATGGATGAAAGCAAGGGGAAACTGCAGCAGTGTCTTTAATTACCCGTGGACAAGCAACGCTAAATGCATTCAGACTCTCGGGTAAAATGGTCCCTCATTCGGATCTCCGGGTGGGGACTATTCGGGAGAATGTAATCAGATAGTCAAAGAATGACGTTCCGCGAATCAGAGAGTGGAATGCCAGAATTTAAAAACGGAAAAGTTAAATTTAGATATAGTAGGAATTAATGAAGTTATATGGCAGGAAGGGCAAGATTTTTGGTTGGATGAATATACGGTGATTAGCACAAAAACGAATACAGGCTATGCAGGGTAGGACTTGTAATGAAGAAAAGGTTGGGGCAACGAATACGTTATCATGAGCAATAAAGTGAAAATTTATTTATCATAAAGTTATACACAAATCTACAACCAATGAAAATAATACAAGTTAACATGCTCACAAGTGCCGCAGAGGAATAAGAGATTGAGAAAATATATGAAGAAATAATGAAGTATGCATGAACAATGTTCATGTTTGTATTTATTTTTAATTGTTTAAGGGAGTCTGGAAGTTTATTAGATACGCTAATAGCATTATAATGAAAACCCTTTTCTCTTATAGTTAAGAGACTTTCCTTCCTTGTGTAAATTATATTTATCTCTGGTATCAAGTATCTGCTGAAATGCTTTCGGAGAGAAGAGCAAGTGCGAGGAAAGTAAATAGACTACTCAAAACGTAGCTGCTTCTTCTGTGTGACGCGTTTTATCCTATCTGCTTCCATGAATAAAGCCACCTTCGTAGGAACTTCGGCAAGGATGACTGCGTTACCCGATATTCTAATGCTCTGTGAGTGAATGTGTCTGATACATTATTCAATATTTCCTCTCATGCCACCATCACTAAGCAATTTGTTACAAACTCTTTTCTCCCTGTGTTTGCGTGTGTGTGTCTGTCTTTTATCGATGAGGTGCCGAGGAATATCTCTGGTTGTTTTCGGATCTGCCTACTCGTGTGCATCACCAACGATGTGAATTTGATTGGTCTTTCTCCCTTCTCTATGTCCTTCCTTCTATTTTTGCTGTCTCCTTCCCTTCTTATTAGATAAGCAGATTTCCATAAAAGCGGACTTCCCTATAAACGCATGGTGCTCAAGTTATTGAATGCATATAGAGTGAAAGGAGGAGAAAAGAAGAAGAAAGCGAACCATACAGCTTTAGCCCCTTCTTTTCCCACTCTTCAAAGTCGTCCAAGTAAGTTCCGCCTTGAGGAATACGCCACTTTTCTCGTTTATCATCGTGACTGATGGATGTATTTCTGGAGATAAAAATATACATTTGCACCCGAAAAATAAACAGCATTTTACATATTAATACCTTATTAGTAGATCTAAAATCTTAGAAAAAACATTATAAAATATTGCCGGATTTGTATTTTTCCCCTGATATTTAATCTTAAACACTTTTCTCGTATTAAAATTAGCACGAGTTTCACATTCACTTCAGTCTGAACTCAAGACTTTCAGTCAAAGAAATCTTGTAGATATATTTATTAAAATTAATGAATTCACCAGAAAAATGTCAGAAATATATTTCAATAAAATAATTTAATACAATTAGAATACATTGTATCGTTCCTGTTTTTGGAATCTCAGGATCAAATTTAAATTTATAAGAAATTTTCTTTATTAAATTTCATTAAATAAATTATGATCGGAATTACATTATTTGAAACCCGAGTCTTTTCTAAAGAAAATAGACGATGTCATACTACATGTATTAATGTGTCTCATATTATTATTTTATTAAAAAATATTTCTAGCAAACTTGTCTGGTGTATTCATATAATTAATTATAACTCTGTTTTTCCATTATGTGGTTTATATAACTGAACATGCTAGTGCTTTCCAACGCATCCTAAGGAAATAAATGTTACGTTCCATCTTTGTATGTTTATTTTGAAAACTTCTTGGTCGTGAATGGTTCACACATTTATTAAAAATATTATTTCGTTACCACTGATTCCTTAAATAATTTTATTATATCTCCCGTATTTTGAATAAGTTTAGATTTTTCAATTTAGTCTCCTTTCTGAATTTACACTTCAAAATATAAGCCAAATAACGGTGATAAATATGATTTTGTAATGTAAATTCTATAGTTTCGTTTTATATTTTAATTAATACAAGTCCACTGTAATTAATTAGGAAATTATAATTAATATTACCTTATACTTTTATAGCTGCAACTAATTTAAATCGTTTCCTTTCCTCCAGGATTTATTTTAATATTCTGTATCAGTTTTATGAATAATACGAGGGCTAATTCTCACGCCGTAAAACTTGTGCGAGGATTGGTTAGGTCTTGATTGAATCTAAGGACGTGTTTAGTGCTTTCCTTAACACCTTGATGGAGGACGTAAAGGGGAGAGTCGCTGCGTTTAACTGTGGAAAGATAAAGATTTTATGGTTCCCTTAGGGCCTGTATCGACCACCCCCTTTTTAATAACTAGACCCCTTTTCTTCCCCTTGTCTTTACTTTGGACCTGCGCTGAATTGATTTACGGATTACAAGTCCATAAGTGAGATCCGTAAAAAGGAGAGGTGATTGACCCCCAACCCCCAAAGGCGATAAATTTTATCACCTTTCGAACAAAGGAGAGGGAGGATTTTCTCTTCCATCCCGTTTCTCAAACTAAAATAGTTTTTAGCGAACAATAACACGGCAATATAATGAAACATTAATAAATTTACAGCGAATATCTTGTTTCTACACACAGTGCTTGTCAGTCCCGAGGAAACAATCAGTTTATTAATAATTATAAAAAAATAATACGACCTCAGCTTCCAGAAAATATATATAATGAGAAAATATTAGTCGCCAAAAAATTATGCTGAATTATTGATGCTGCGTTTTAAACGAATAATCTACAACCACAGTTGAATACAAAAAATAACGGTGATTTTAGATATTTTTTTTCACTATACTATAAAGTAAAGCAAAGTGTATACTGAGGCAACAATGAAAAACAGTCTTCCATGTGAACTGGCGTTTCAGCTTCCGCATTTTAGAATTAAATCATCTACGTCAATGTCAGCAATTTTGCAAGAGGGTACAGAGTTTCCACCTACTGACTTAGAAAGCTACTGATGCAGTGAATTGGAGAAGAATGTACCGGAAATTGCGCCAAATTCAAAGCTTTCACATAACTGTTATGGAGAGAAAATAGGAGGTATTTACTGACGCTTTGAATCACTAATCAATTCTTTATGAACTGACTTACAATTTTTAATAATTATTTTCGTTTTTCCCATTGTTTGCTCAGTTTTGGCGATGAACCAGTGCTCAACATCATTTAATTTGCTACCACGTCACCTGCTGTTTATTTGTACCCTAACGGCAATTGTCGAGTCGATGTGACTTGTACTCGACTTCTCGAAATTAATGTATTTTATACTAATACAAACGGAGGGCAGCCAATACAATATTGGCGAAGTATGATTTTATAACGATGTCAAAAGGTTGGAGAGAAACGCAAACCCTTCAATACAAAGCATAAACAAGTAATAGTACTCACAAAAATAAATAAATAAACCAAACCCATTCTGCTAAAGTAGGTTAATCAACGGATTAACCTACCCCACATGTTAATTATATGCATTATTTTAATCTTGTATTAACTATTGAATGTATATACTGTATCATTATTTTTGTTTATGGTTGTGGTATTCAGTCCTAAGACTGGTCTGATGCAATCCTCCATGCTAACCTATCTTTCGCATGCCTTATCATTTCCTTATAACTAGCACACCCAACATCCTCCCTAATCTGCTTAGCGTATGCCACCTTTAATCTCCCCCTTCTGTTCTTAGCCCACACAATTCCCTCTAATGCTAATTTTACAAGACCCTCGTGTCTTAAAACGTGGCCTATTAATCTATTCCTTCTCTTAGTCAATGCCCTCAATATTGTTCGCTTTTCCCTTATTCTGTTTAGAACTTCCTCGTTTGTGATTCTATCCACCAATCTGATTTTCAGCATTCGATTATAGCACAAAATTTCAAAGGCTTCTATTCTTTTCCTTTCACCAACTCCTATCGTCCACGTTTCGCACCCAAATAACGCAATTTTTAGCAAAGATTTCCTAATATTCACACTTATATTACCCACAAGTATTCCTCTTTTTCGCGAAAGCCTTCCTTGCCTGTGCTATCCTACTCTTTATGTCTACTATACTTCAACCATCACTAGTTATTATGCTTCCCAAGTAGCAGAATTCCTTAACTTCCGTCAAAATATCTCTCCCCAATCTAACACTGTTTGTTATTCCACTGTTTCCATTACCTTGGTTTTCCCTCTATTAATCCTCATATTAAACTATTTCTCCAGGACCACGTTCATGTCATTTATTAGGGTTTCCAAGTCTTCTTCTGATTCTCCTAATTCTACAATAACGTCGGCAAAGCGTAAGTTTTTATTTCTTCTCCTTTCAGTATGATTCATTTTCCATATTCCGTTTTAACTTTCTTCATCGCCTGTTCTATATATCAGTTAAACAGCATGGGTGACAGAATGCATCCCCATCTTACTCCTTTCTTGATTTCTGCTTTCTTTTCTTGGTCTTCTATTCTAATTACTCCTGCCTGTCTTCTGTAGAGGTTATGTATTAGCCTCCTTTCTCGATATTTTATTCTAGTTGTCTTCAAAATCTTCAATTTCTGCTTTCTTTTCTTGATCTTCAATTCTAATTACTGCTGCTGTCTTCTGTAGAGGTTTCGCAATATTTTATTCCAGAGCTCTTCAAAATCTTTAATGGTGCGTTCCAGTTTACGTTGTCAAACACTTTTTATAAGTCAAAAAATGCCATGAACGTAGGCCAGTTTTTTCTTATCCTTTCTTCTAAAATTATTTCTTGATTTCTGCTTTCTTATCTTGGTCTTCTATTCTAATTACTCCTGCCTGTCTTCTGTAGAGGTTATGTATTAGCCACCTTTCTCGATATTTTATTCTAGTTGTCTTAGAAAAATCGTTTGATAATGTGAACTGGAATTTGAAGGATTTTGAAATCTACAAATGCCATGAACATAGGCCGGTTTATTCGTATCCTGTCTTCTAAAATTAATCGTAAAGTCAATATAGCTTTTCTTGTCCCTATAGTATTCCTAAAACCAAACTGTTCTCCTATATCGCGTTCTATTTGACGTTCCATTCTCTTATATATTATTTTCTTTAATATTTTGCGTGCATGGGATACTAAACTAATTGTTATTGAATAGAATATTATTGAATTAATCATTATTGTAACCAACTGAAAATCAATTCGATAAAAGTTTTTTTATATAAAAACAAGTAATCAAAACAAAGCATAAACAAGTCATATACTACTGTAGTATATATGATGGCTACTCTAACTTCCCCCACCCTCCCTAAAAAAATAATCTCTATATTTGCTTTTGTAGTTTGTTACTTGAGATGCCGGCTTTATCCTTTCGTGTTGCACCAGCCGCCCTTCCCGCTCTCTTATGTTACTTTTCTCCTTTTTGAGAAGCAGAGGTAGCTTAATAGTTACTCTAGGTCGAGTAAAAATATTGCTAATGGGAGGAGTGGTATTGCAATTTCTAGCACTTAGCGATATTAAGGGGTTGAAATGAGGAGAGGTCGGCGAGTCGCGGCCTTTGAGCTGCTTCTTTTTTTTTTCACGGAGCACCAAATGCAGGGGATTCGCTTTTAATCACACACACACACTCGCATGGTCTCTCTCTCACTCTCCCCGTAAAAGTCGGCGATATTTTCAAAGCCTAGCCTCTCTCACCTAATATCTTGCAAGGTTTCTAACGATCCCGCGAGACGGGTTAACTCATCTGCGTGCCTTCATCTGGAAAGAGAAGGAATTCAAATGCAGCGTGGTGCGTCGAAGATGAGGAGATGGGGTGAGAAAAAAATTAATAATTTTTCCACTTTCTCGGAAGCGAGGCAGTGCTCTAACAATGCGTGAAAAACACGTGCCGCTTTGCAACAATAGATGGCAGCAGCGGCAGTGCTCACTTATTTTTTCCTTCCCTCTCTCTCTCTGTCAAGTGAACAAAAGAAAAAATGCGTCCACTCCCTGGGCTTTAAAATACTACTACCAGGAAACTATTGCTATGAGGCTCAATGAAAAAGAATTCATTAAAATATTTACACCCAAGCAGGACATCATTACAGAAATAAGCCTTTCTAGTTTTAATATATTTTTTTTGCCACTGTGCCTGTCTCTTTAACCGATTTGTTTAAAATTAATGGATAACTGAAATCAAATATAAATGTGCAAAAAGTAAATTTGTTAAATTAATTTTTTATTGTATTATATTCATTACCTTTAATTTCATGCAACAATTATGTAAGTAGAACAAGAGCAATTAACGTCTGTAAATAACATTATAAAAGAGGGATTTTTTAAAATTATTATTTAGTTTATGCATAGTTATGATTTTATCATATAAAATATGTTATGTAAACTATGACGTTTCGTCCTCAAATTAGGACTTTTGTGTGATAAATAGTGAGGAGAGCTTTAAAATTAAATGATTAAGTATTTACTTTTTGATGCGACCTTGTAGAAAATCCCAGCCTAAAATTAATGTGACTTACACACTAAAACCAATAACATTTCAGTTTTTAATAATTTTTACGTATCACTAGTTTACTCAATGTTAAACAAACGTTGCTAATATAATGTTGCGTATCCGAAATAAAATTTCAACTCTTTCTCTCAGGGTATAAAATCGTCGCTTGCAATCAAGTAATATAGTAAATCTACAAATGAATTAAGTTTACACCCCTTTAACACAATATATATTGAACGAGTAAACTTTTTCTTATATCACCGCACACAAATGTACAATTCCAAGTTTTTTGACAATTATATTAAAAACAAACAGTATGTAGTCCCACTGCAAAATCATTTACACTCGAATCAATTCATCCCACAGGTTTCTCTTCAAAATTTCATTGCCCTTATAAATCTCCAAACTAACAGGACGATCCCCCAGAGATGATACCTCTCCTTTCCATCATTATTTTTTATTTATTTATTATGAGGACGAGTCTCTGATTGTGGTTCTTAGAATAATCTTTGTCTCAAGTTTTGATTGGAGGTAAGTAAATTAATTAAAATATTCAGTAATTATTGTAGTCTTCAATGTATTATTAAATTACCACCTAATGATGCCTGCGGAAACCCAAGAGAAATAAATGTAATTTGTAGGCCGCGTTAATTAATTGAAATGAATGCAGGTCGGAAGTTTCTAGAGGCTGGCCCTCGAAGTTTTTGGTTATGTTCTGTATTTATTTTGGATTTAATTTTTTACTTGATATCCAGTCCGTATTTAATAGTCATTAGATAAAGGCGCTGATATGCGTCGAGACGCCCGGAATGACTAAACTTCCTTTGGAATTCTCATTAATGATAGTCGGCTTAAAAGGTAAAACGTTTTACAATTAATTTTTAACGGACCTTAATTACTATTCTATTTAATTATTAGTACTGAAGAATCGGCTGCTTCGCAATAGCCTCCCTGAAACCAGTTTATACTAACAATGCCCGTAATTTATTCAGATCATTTTGTTTTGAGAGCGATTTGGATCTCGTTACGGTAGGAGCTCACGCCCCAGTCATGACCTATTGGACCGTTAACTACCTACAAACCTATAAGTGACATATTTTTAGCCTCGTGTTGTTGTTCGTTTCGAATTACACGAGTGACGGTGGTTTGTAATCCCCACGGCGTCGGGTTTAAACCCGGGGATTAATATTTTACCTGACGCAATATTTGAAACGGGATTACGGTGAAATATTCCGACAGTGCGATCGCCGTGTGAGCCTCGCCATGTGACACAGACACGACTCTCTCTATGTACATGCATTTCTCCCTTCCTATTTCTACGTCAGGGTTTTGTGTGTGCGTGGGTTTTATCATCCGTATTCCACGCGTACGTGACAAAGTTGTGCGGAAATATTGTTCGTAAAAGAATTTATGTTCAGGTAATAACAAATATTGGAAGAGGGGAAATGTACTGCATGCATCTGAATACGCCTAAAATTGTTCAAACATCAACAACGACGATTTAAAAATTATTGAGATGAACTTAATCAATGAGTCCCCCTTTTTGAATGTGCAGCGTCTAATACACATAAGTATACTTCTGTGTACTTCCAATTTAATTCCATCCTTCTTCACTCTATATAGAATATATAAACAGCGTCACAACCTGAAGAAGGTACAAATATCTATTGAAATGATGTTTTCCTTCAATTTATTTGATCTAAAAACAACTGGGTACTCGGTGTAGGTGACGCGTTAATTTATATTAGTCCAGAAAATGAATTAATTTGACAGCAATCAATAGTTAAACACATGATTTAACTTGAATCGAAACCGTCTCATTTTGCATCTTTACGCTCCTTGTTGATGTTCGGGGAAGTCGGGACGAAGCGAGGTAGAAGCAAAGAGTTTAAATGATAGTGAGGCAATGCCAGGGCTTGCCTACAGGCGGCAGCGTGACGGTCATCCCCACTCCACTAGGAGCTTTTTTAAATTTATTATCTTCGGAAAAAAGTTATTTTCAATACAGTTGTTTTGACATGAAATACAGTATTTAGATCCGAATAAATAATTGACATGAATGCTTGAAAGAATTACCGTTGACATAGCTATCCTCCACCAAACCCCATCCTTCATCTCAGGTCCAAATAGCACTAAACGGCCTGGAAACCTAGAAAAAAACTGGAGGGTGAGTAAAATCCTTCCAAATCTGAAATAGTTGCATTTAACCTTAAAAACAAACATCATCTTAATCATTCTATCTTTCTGGATTCCACATACCAATAAAAAATTCCATAACTTACCTCGGCCCCCAAACTCTCCTGGAAACCACACTTTAGGAACCTCAAATCCAAAATTAACACTAAAATTAAATTACTCTATCCACTTCTCAATAGAAACGCACCAATCTATATCTCAACCAAAACACTCATTTACCTCTCCTTAGAATATGCGTAAGATCATATGGGGCGGATTATTTGAGGATCTACCCCCACTCCACTAGGAGTGAGATAGGATTTTTGTACATACTTGGGCCGATTGGAGTATAAAAATGAAACACTATTTTCAGAACTTTGACCACCTCGCAATATTGATTTCGAAACTTGGTGACTTTGCTTAATATTCGGTATGATTATTATTTCTCAGGGAGTTACCTCTCTGCCAACGTTGGGTTAATTAAGGCGCGAATCCTGCTTTAACAATAGGTGGAGTGAGAATTCTCCACCCCCCTCTCTCTCGTGCTGCCCAAATTACGCTTATAATAACAGAGTAAGTGGGATTGAATGTATAAAAAACCCAATAAGCGTTTTACTCCGCCTTTCGCGCGGCAATTCAATGGATTTATTATTATTTACATTAATATCTTCTGAAATCAGCAAAAGAATACTCGACCTCTCTCTCTTATGCTCACCTGATCATGTCGGGAATGCCTCGCACTCTTTCTGGGTACTTTTTATCAAAGTTCTCATGTGCCGAGACACCTTCACCTATTTTAGGAGGTATATGTATTGGGGTCAAAGACCTTGGGCATATGGCAAGAGTTGTCCGCTAATCCCATTGGATCAGTCGGCCAACTGCCTCCTGAAACTGGCAGAGACACGGAGAAGGGAATGCTGCGACCCCACAGCAGACTCGTCTCCCGTCATTCGAAAGGGTTGTGAGAATAGTTCCCAATGCCCGACCTACCTGATGCAGGTTTTCTAGGGTTTTCCCTGCATCTCTTTAGGTGAAACACTGGGTAGGATCCTTAAACCATAGCCCGGGGGCCCTAGTTAACCCTTGGCTACCTTGCTCTACCTTCCGCATCCCCCCTTTTCAATTCCCTTCCTATGCTATTAAAGGGGAGTTGCCTGTTTCAGGATCACCCTCATGTAGCCTGTTAACCAAAAAAAAAATATCTTCTGAACTCTGCAAGATAACGAAATGAAACACACACGAAAATTTAAGTTAAATTCCCGTTTCAATCCCTGGTATTTTCACTGAAATCGGTTAAGCCATTTCGGAGTCTATTCGAGACAAACTTCCAGACAGAAGTATAGATGGATACACATTTGAATACTTTTTAGACTATAATTACTACTGCGTCTGTGCTAACGGTTTCTCAAACTAACTATTATTCGTGAAACCACATTCTGTTCAAATCTATTCAGAGTTTACATACATATATAGATTTACAAACGTACAAAAAATATACGACACCATTTTATTAAACAGATAAATAGCTGTGATTGATCGAAAATACTTGTTTTTATGTTTTTATGTATTTTATGTATTAAGGAAATATATGATTAAATAATAAATCAGAAAAGAATTAATATAAAAAGCAAGTTTTTATTTTTCTTAAAACTTGATATTTTTATTTTACATGTTCCTGTATTACGTATTCTTGTTTGCAGTGCTGTTTTAGAAGAATCATATTTCTCAGTAGAGATCAATAAAGTAAAAGTAAAGAGAAACGGCGGCATGGGAATATAAATTCAGCATAATAAATGAGTGGAGGAATCCTGTTCACACTATTATTACAGTTTAGTAAAAACAGGCAGAAAGCTATCTGTAACTTCCCGCGGTCTCAGTTCTTCTACCTCCAGCAGATATTATCATACTCTCATGGAAGTAAGGGGTTAATTACCGAACTTCCTCCGAACTCCGATCTCGGTGCAATTACTGTCAGATTAACGGTTTCCTCCTATTGCCATTACTACAGAATCCTAATCAACGTATTAATCTTTACTTAATGTTTACGACTTTCATGGGTGACTCCTCAAGTTCCAGCTGCTTAGACGTTATAAAAATCATCTTAATCTACCAGGAGTATATTTATTTTTTGTATAAATACTATTTTAGTTCAACATAGGAATGTAAGAAATAATTATGGAAAATAAAAACAAGAAAATGAATTTTGGAAATTTAGATGATTCCCTGACATATAAGAATTTCCTTATTACCTCACACACAACTTATTTTATTCCATTTCAACGTCAACCCGCCCTTATTATATATACGAAAGTTTTTAACCTGAACACGAAAACAAATTGTTTCGTATTTATTTACACCTGCAATATACTAAATATTTTTCTCTTATTTCAAGACAAGTATAAAGCTACAGGAAATTTCCCAATTTTTGATAGAAATGCATGGAGTTTCTCACACAGTTTTTTTAACTTGATTGATGGTAGCCACCTGGAAATGCTTTAAGTTTCCCGCTCTCTAACACAATAAGAAAGATTCTTAAAATGCTGTCCAATATGGCAACACTCTACTTCACTATTTTTTGGGTAAAACTTTGCATAGAAGCTGTAAGGCACCTGGCGTGTGCGTGTCTCTGCCCGTCCCCAGATGTAGCCATGGCAACCGTTCATGGTCACCGGCATTGCTGCTGTTGCTGCAGTTGCTGTTGTATTGTTAATTATATGGCGGTACAATTACGTACAACAGCACTTTAGCCACGCATAAATACCACGGCCGTTACCAGGGAGCGTTGCAAAATAAAAGACTCACGTCCACTTTCTACTAGGGGGCCCTAGTTTCAACTGTTAAACTTAATGAAAGTTTCTGCAGCGGTGAGCAGTTATAATTTTTCCTGAATTTGTTACACAGTCGAATTAAAAACGTTTTGCAGTGTGATTATATTCCTGATTCACGTATTTATTGAACTACTACTTGGAACATTTGGCCGTTAACCAGTGTTCAGTTGCAAGATCTATACTAAACTACATAGAGTACAATTTCTCAGCAACGTGAACTTGAACTTTCATATATATTGAAGACTCACTCGGATGTTTTATTTGTTGCAAAAATCATTTAAAGGTGCATAAAGAAAGGAAAATCACGTCAAAAAAATTTTTTAGGTATAAATAAATTAGCTAGATTTTTTATTTAAAAAATATTGTACGTCATTAAAATATTGTAGTCATCAAATATCAATATTGATCAATCCACGACATGAAGGAAATAGCCAAATTCTTGAGACTTCACTCTGCGGGATGAGAGACTTCGGACTGATTCAAGCTTCCCCTTCCATCAGGAGGAAAATATCACGTCCATAACTTGAAACGGGGGTAAAATTTCAAGTTTGGAGTCGGAGCTTTCAGAACAAAACTGAAGCACATCTGGGAGAGAGGAGTCATTCGATCATTTCGCACATCTAGAAATTCAAACTTATTATCATTCAGACTGAGTTATTTTGTGTGAGAGACTTCAGCCGAAACTGACTGACTGTACTGCATTAATGTTATCCCAGAAGATTCATTTAATCATTCAGAGACGACTCATGAAATACCTGCACCTGAGTCAACCAGCAAACCTGGACGACCAAAAGTCAGCAGCCAATAAACCAACGGACCATCCAGTTGACGACAGGAAGGAAGACCGACAACGCCTCGGTGATATACAGAAACGATCAGAGGCAAGAAACATAGGTTTGTACAAGTGTTCTGGCCTCCCCCCTCCTTATTTTCGCAATTCATTCATCGATATTGCCTGAGATTGAAGATTCATGTTCCCCAAAAAGTTAGCGAGGGTCAATTGAAATTAGAGCGCGATTAAAATATTGTTAATATTATAGTAATTGTTAATTTAATTCTAAAAAGTTTTTTAACCCTTACATAGCTCATCATAATCCCCACTTATAGTACTGTGGTGCTGGTTGTGGATTTTATCATTTAATTTATATTTCATTGTTATACTTATGATTATAGTGTTGTTCAAACATTAAAGGACGATTGATAGTGAATCATTGAAATAAAATTCCAAAACGATTTTCTTTTCCCTCAGTGTGTGAAATTAGGTAGAAATTCGACAGAGACCACGTAAGCTGCCGAGGGTTTTATTTTATTTTTCCTTTATTTGACTTTCGGACTTTCGCATGTGGCAGTTTTGGTGTGGTAGGCTTTAATTAAGCCGACGACACCACTTTTCCCGCCCTCTTCTCGCTCTTGATGGCAATTGTGAGAGGCGAGTAACGTTTCCTCTCGTTTCCTTTCCCTTTCCTTGGCTTCATAAGAGGAGGCGAGGCGATGCGTTTATTGCTTGTAGCAGCGAAAATGCTGGGCTGCCTTGACTTCGCACAAAGGATCCGTGGGGAGGGGAAAAAGAGAAGAAAAGGAAGCACAGAGCGGCTGCGAAAGTGAAGCACTGAGATTTAGGCGACAGAAACAAACTCCCTAATTTTACCCGCCGGCGACTTCCCATTTTCTAAACTCAGGGAACGGGAAAAAAACGTGACAAAAAAGACGTGTATACATAAATATGGAGGAAGGGAACTGCAGTCAATGTGAGGAAATTTGCCCTCCTTTAGGTACCCTGACTAACCTTGGACTTTTTTAATTACTGTAATTACCGTCACCTACTTATCTTAATTAACTTCCTGCTTAGCGGAAGCGCTACGTTATTTACAGACTCAATAAAAAAGTTTTCTTAATAAATATAACAAAAATCCACGAGACACATTCTGGTCACGATGTTCACAAATAAGTACCTAATTGCCGTGGTATTTATTTATACCCTGTAATATTAGACCAGTAAATTAATTAATTCGATATTAATCTTCTGTAAATTTAGAATATTTTAAAACTAATCATTTCTCATTCCGCCGTATATGGACGGGGTCTGAATACATGGTTAGATCGCAATCGAGTGTGTCAGTGTTTGTCTCATCAACATTGAAAACTGTCATTTTCCCCCTAATTTCTCTTCTGACCTCCATTTAAATTTTTTACTGTTATTTAAGGGCCTCTACTATACATGGTTTTATAGGGGTAGAGGTCCTAGTATTGTACCATTAGTTTTTTTAGGATAACTCTTTATATAAATTTTATTTTCCTTATTATAAGCGCTGTAACTACACGCAGCTTAAACGTTATATGGTGGCAGCGGGATGAGATAACATCACGATGACGGCGACCAAACAACATTATATCTTCTTCAGAATTGTATTTAGTTTACAGGTACTTTTAAAAGCATAATTTTGCTATGGAGGTGATCGTTTGCAGACGTTTTTTCGGAGAAAAGTAATTGAACAGCGCTTTTAAGTTTACGGTTTGATTTTCAGATGATCTCGCATACGACGGTAAAAAACGTGGAGGGAAACGTGGGGCTTGTAATTCGTGGTATTTTTGTTTTAGATTATGGAGGGTTATATTGGAATATAGGTTTCATTTTAAAGGTTACAGGATGGTGGAAGATGGATAGGACCTTTTGAATTTTATGGATTGGGGACCGTTGGATGCACGATGATGATCAAGACGTTGGTGAACGGGTTGGAAGTTTTCAATCTTTGGAAAGAATACTCCTCCTCTGTCTATATTTCACTTTACTTCTTTTAACTCACCCACCAGAATTCCAGATGACGTGATGGGAAGACAGTAGAAACGATGTGGCTATTGTCTGTCTCCGGGTTGATGAAGGTTTTCAGCCTTTGTAGAAGGATTTAGGATAGCGAAAGTGGGTTCTGATCCTGAGATATTTGATAGGGTTAAATCTTTGGGTGTTGCGTTTTCAGATATGTTGAACGTAGCCAAGTTCAGTTCATAAGTTTATTTGATTCAGTGACCCCAAAAATGACGGATTTCCCACTAATTTTGGGTCGTTTTCACGTAAGTTTTTCTCAACCCTTAAACCCTATCCCTTTGGGACGTTAGGAGTTGACAGACAGCGACAGAGTGCTCGGTGATCTGGACGACTATTTATTGGGCTCTAATACCAACTATATTCTCTAATTAATTATAGGTATATCTTCATGAGCACAAAACCTCGTGTTTTACCCATTAGAGTATAAATTTGTCATGTTGAAAAAATAGCATATAATGTGTTGCGTCGGTTTAGGTCTTTCGACACACAACTCTATACGAGGCTGTGTACCAGATTATAATATTTTTCCCAATGAGTAGTGGAAGTAAAGAAATAAGCTTTTTTCTTCAGTTTCTTCAGGTTCTGTTGTGGGTGCGTGATGTGTTAGGTCGTAGCTAATCCTGGAAAGGTCGACCCCGAGGTGCACTTTGCGCCTGATGGAGCGTGCCTCTGTAATCTGTGCGGGAGTTTGTTCTGGATCCCTAGGGAAACCAAGTTCACGGCGAACACGCATACTAAGCCAACTAATCCACGCGAAAGTCCTTTCACACACACACACTCTCGCTCTCCCCCATCCTTCTCCGTCACTGTTACCACTAGACGGCAGAGAATAAAAAAGAACTTCTCATAGTTCACGCAATGAAATTTTATATTATATATGCAATTTTAGTTTAAAAAAATGACGAATTAAACTACCAAAATGTTTATTTTCCAGTTAAACATGTTACTGTCTCCCTGAAGAAGTCCTGATAATCTTAAAAATAAGAGACTTGACGATTCCATATTTAGTTTTTTGCTATTTTACTTCTAGAATTACCTAAGTGATTATATTTAATAATAACGTATTTATCTTACTTTTCGTTAGTATGGCAAGGTAACAGTTCAGCTTCGTGTTTTAGGCCCTGAGGCAAGTGTTGACGACGATACGTTTAATTTCGGGAGAGGAAGAGGCCCACCCGGTTTAATTAGGAAGTGCTTTGCTCCTTGTGCATAATGGTCTTGTGGCTTCCCCATAAGCCACCGACACCATCAACCTTGCGCCACAGACACAGACACTCCGCAGCTGCCGACCCATAAAATCACAGAACTTACTTAGTTGGGAATTTATTTTTTGGTCTTTCCTGGGTGAAAACGGTGGCAGATTTAGTTATAATTTATTGACGAATATAATTTTATTGGTTAAATAAAATTTTTTTGGGCTTTAATTAAGAATTTTACGAGAGGTTCCTCAAGGTTCCTGTCTAGGTCTATTTTTGTTCATTTTATTTATTAATGATATGCGGTTTAAATTAACTGAGGTAGAATTCCTAGACGAGCTTAAGATTTTTTCTGGATATGCATGTTGTAGATTTTCAATGGGAAATTGCGATGAGTGTTTTTTTATAAACATATATTGTGTTCACTTTAGATATTTCCTTACACTGAAGTTTTCAGAATAGTTTTAAACTACATATTTTTTGTTAAAGTGAACTCCGGTATACTATCACTACAATACAAAGATCAGTGGATAACTTCGCATCTTACTTTGATGGATACTCCCGTTTGATAGCATAGATAGGGAACTGAAAATGTGGAATGCGAAGGGAGAGGAAAGGAACCAAGTGTTTAATAGAGCACCGGGCTATAGTTTAACTTAAAAGAGATGCAGGAAAACCCCTGGAAAACCTGCATCAGGTTGGCCGGGCTTTTGGGTACTATTTTCTTGCTCTTACAAATGATGGAAGATGAATTTTCTGTGCCCTCACAGCATTCGTTTCTTCGTGTCTCCATCAGTTTTAGGAGGCAGTTGACCTATTGATCCTGTGGGATCAGAGGACAACTCTTACCGTATACCCAAGATCTTCGACCCCAGTATATAAACCTCCAAAAAAGGTGAAGGTGCCTCGGGATGTGAGAATATTGAAAAAAATCATAAAGGGAATCAAAGGTAAGCCCCGTACTCAATCTGAAGAGAAATATCTGCGGGAGAAAACTCCCACAGGCATCTCTAGTGCTGTTCGTTGGCTGACTCAATTTTGGTGGGGGGGGGGGGGTAACAAGTTACATGAGGGTGATCCTGAAACAGGCAAATCTTCTTTAATAGCATAGGGAGGAATTTAAAGGGGGGATGTAGAAGGTACACCAAGGATTGACTAGTTCCCCGGTTTATAGTTTAAGGATACTACCTGGTGTTTTACCTAAAATTGAAAATCTGCTTCAGTTAGGTCGGGTTTTCATCCAATTATACTAAGTATAAATATACATTCAATAATTTCAACTATGGGTGTAACTAGATTTATTATTAAAGTAATATGAAATTATTTATTTTCCTTTCATATTCCTCTTAACACTCAAATTCACAAAGCGTACAAGGCTCATAGAAGTGCGATTATATTCACATCATTGCCTTCAAGGTTTTTTTATCCGTTTTGTGTTTCAAACTAGAAGTTTGTGATGATCCACAAACTGAAAGTCACCGTGAGGAGAATTGTCGATGGTGAGATGGCGCCAACAAATTTTCAGATCGCCAAGATTTCAGAATTTTCCAAGAGATATGAAACATCGAATAACTGTTGGACTTGCGTCAAAATATTATAACTGTACTGTGACGATAGTTAAAAGTAGAGTGATCTGGTGTTGGGCACAGTGTGTGCGCATGTGAGGGAGATAGAGAATAGAGGGAGAGAGGCGCTATTTCAATTAGGAGAGGCGGTAGTGAGAAATAGGGGGAAAAAGCAATTGACAGGCAGGTACCGTGCGTGTGCGTGTGTGGAAAGGGACTGAATCCAGGAGTGGAGAGCAAATATGGCGCCGAGTGTTTGACCTGACCTCAGGGGTCACTAATCGCCGTTTGATGTGATCCACAACCCAAAGGCAGACACACACACAGGCGGTGATGGAGTCAGATACATATATTTTCAAAATTTATTTCGCATAAAGAGAGTCAAACACGTTGGATCACTGAAACATCACTCCTCGTCGTGCAGCCCAAACAAAAGAATTCTCCATTGCTTATGCGTGTTTTTGTGCTTCTAAGTGTGTGTTTGAAAACACTACACGCACACTAGGCAACACAATGGTTTGAGACAACATCCTATTTGCTTATGTTATTTATTTAAAGATTATTTGTAGTTAATTATGTACTTCATTTCGTTTTTATAATTCTTTTTACTAGCTATGCACGCGACTTCTTTCGCACGGAAATAGTTCTTTTTATTTTGACCAAAAAACGAAACACCAGGTATAGAATTTTGAGAAAGTTGAATTCATTGAATATATAAAAAGTATGGTATCACTTATAAGGTTTGCCCTGAAGCGATCATAAATAACTCGCAGTTTGTTTTGAACAAGGCCCGTTTTCACACGTTTGGAAGCCAAATAAAATGAGCAATTACTAAATATTAAAAATTACCTGACGCGACAAATAAAACCAATTTACGTATGCATCGTATCGACGATGCAAAGAAGTATATTATTCATTTCTCAGGGAGTTACCTCTCTGCCAAAAATAGGTTATTTGCGGCGCGAATCCTACTGCAACAATAGATGGAGTGAGAATTCTCGCCCTCTCTCCCTCTTAAGCTGCCAAAATTACGCTTATAACAGCAAACTAATTGGAAAGAACGGTATGGGAATGCCTAAGAGCAATTTTCACTCGTAGTTGGTTTTCACACCACCTATTCTTTAGATTTATGACATAAATATCTTTTGAAATCTGCAAGATATCTAAATGAAACATACACGAAAATTTAAGTTAAAAATCCTTTTTCAATCGGTGAGTTCGTTTCGGAGCACAAACAGAACAAGAATATAGACAACCCGGATTGTTTTTTTGATACTCGAATGCACGGATGCGAAGAAGTATTCGGAGTGTGTTCTTCTTCCTTGACTCTACAGTCTAATGAGGGCCTTGACCTACCGTGTCAACCTTAAACTGTAATCTTAAATGACAAATAGCTGCTTTTTCAATTGCCATTGAGATAAAAACCTGTAGATTTAGCCTAAAACTTGCATTTACTGTATTAATACTTCGGCAGTTAAGATCCTTATTGTACCTTACAATTAAAAAATGAGTTTGTACAAAACTGTGCATTAAGGAAGCAATGTCTTATTTAGAAGAAAGACAATAATTGAAAATTGCAAACCGGACCGAGGACACGAACCCAGAATTCACGTAACCTAAGCTAGGCTCGCCTACAATTTACTAATCACATTCTTCACAACCTACTCGGACTAACTCAGTGTTAGAGTGCCTGCCCGGAAAGCGGGAGGTCCTGGGTCCGGTCCACATTTTCCATCCTTGTCTTTCTTCTAAATTAGCTATTCTCTTTATCTTAGCTCTATTTTAAGTATTTTGACTTCCTCTGAAGCAATGTATTTAGAATTAAACTTAAGAAAATACGAATTCCGATAAACGATTCTCCACTACATATATGGTTCCCTCAGTCAAAAACGTGCTACTTCGTTGCTTTCCAACCGACGAATGATTCAATTATGGGCACAATTGAGGACAATTTAAACCAACGTAACAAATTTTCGACTTGGAATAATTGCGTATGTGTAAAACAGTATGTACATATATACTTTAAATTTACACCTGTAATGATACAAACCCAGGAAATGCTAAAGGGTGCAGTAATTGGCGCAACATCAAGTTCGAAAACTGTATAAAATTCCAACTGATCCTGTTAAGGAATGAGGTTCAATATAAGATCAAAATAAAGTAAGTGAAATAAAAATCACCGGAAGTACCTTCGAAATAATATTCTTATTCTTTTTTCAAAGCGCTACAGCCCTATGTGGGCCTTGGCTGCCTTTGCGACTTGCCTCCAGTCACCAGTTCTCTGTGCCTTCTCCCACCATCCAAAAATCTTCTTGGGGTAGATCACTACATCTTGGAGCTATATTTTCCGAGGTTTAGGAAGGTGGATTTTAAGAGTGTAATGTTGGCAAAATATGCTCGGTCACCTCAAAATAATATGGGAAAATAAAAATAAGTACATCGAACAAAATCTACATCAAGGGTGGTTGTAATTTTTACCTCAGCAAGACTAGAAACCTTAAGGAGAGGGAGGAAGTATACATTTGCGCGTGCTTATTCCCCTTTATTGTCAAATAAATCTCTTATTACGTCTCAGAAACTCGTTTTTCAGTACGGTAATTCTTCAAGGGTAATATGACGAAATTTCCTCCCCGATTATTCACACCGAAGAAGACTCTTCAGGGGACAACAGCGAGAGATTTGGGTCGTATTACTCGTATCATCGTCTGCTCCTCCACTTTAAAATATGGAACCGTCTGTCTCTCTCTGCTCACATATTTGTCTGCTGAGTCGCCGTCGCTATGGAGACGAGTTCTCGGGTGAATATTTAACTTCCTTTTCGGCTCCGTGTCTCTCAGAGACCTTGCGAAACGACGCAGAGGATTTGCAATCTCTTCCAATTATGTATCCGCGAAGCGGAACACCGTTTCCGTCATACGCGTGCCTTCTGGTTAATATCAGTAAAATGGCTTCCAATTATCATTGTGTTAAATTAAAAAATAAGAAAAGATGAGGAAACTTAAATTAAATAGGTGTTAGAGGAAACAGAATACTGTACTGAGATAAAGAAAAAATTATTGAAATAAGACTGGAGAATGAAACCATAAGTGTCTTACTTTTATAGAAATCTTATCTTAGTTCCTAAGCATTTTAAAATATTAGGTCAACAAAAGACATACATTATTATTTTCTATACGACATTCTGACTAATGTATGAAAATTTTAAGGACAAACACATTTAGTGTCTAAAACTTATACGGTTTTTGGATTCCAGGGGAAAAGGTGTTGAAGTACTCCGATAATCAGTACAAAGGAAACAAAAGAGAGAAAAATAGTCACAAGGAAAAATTATTACTATTTGTTTACAAATTTATCAAAATTAGAATGATTAAAAATTAATACGAAATTAATAATTCATCCAGGTAGAAAACTAAGTAATAAATTGATTAGTACAGTTCTACAAAATTTTGAAAAATTTAGAGAACTTTGAACAAGAGAAGAGATAGATTAATAGACCACGTTTTGAGACATGACGGTCTAGTAAAATTAGCATTAGAGGAAAATGTGTGAGGTAAGAATAGAAGAAGAAGGCCAATTCGCAAAGAAGATGTGTGATGTGGTAGTTATGCGGAAATGAAAAGGATTTCGCAGGAGGGTTGCATTAGACTAGTCTTTAGACTGAAACCAACTTAAGCTTGTTAAGTCGGTCAAACAGAACGTTCAATGAACACAAAAATTAAATTGGAATTCAGAGTTAAAAATAACCTTTAATAATGTACCTTAAAAGGAACTCAAATATTAAATAGTGATTTTAAGTAATGACATCCAATTAAATTACATTCGCTGATTCCATTAGTTGTCGAAGGTGTACCTCCAAAGATTAAAAATATCCTCGTTACATGAACCAGTACGTCAGATCCTTTACAAGCCAATCCTCCTTCAAGTGGGAGTTTGGGGCCAGAATTAATTTTGCGACCCCACCGATGGTCCTTCCATTAATGGTAATTGCGTCTCCTCCGAGGTTAGTGTGTGTCTTTGTTTTTATTGTTGTACTTGTTGAAGACGAGCAGAGTCGCTATCCTCTCGCCCTAATTGTACCCTTCTTCTCTTCTCCTCTCTGTCCGGATTAGCACCTCGTTATTTCCCCGTAATTAGTTTCGTTTGCGTCTTCACTGTCGTCGTCGTTGATCACCGAGTGTGGTACTTAGTCGAGTGTGTCCTCCTCTCTACTATATCGGTGACCTCACTCCTCCTTACGTCATTAGAGCCACTGACTTTAACTAACTAACTAACGAGGTGGCGTCAACTTCATTATGCAGCGAGCCCTCTTCAACACCTTTGCTCGAGGAGAGGTGGGAGTGATACCCTCACTGTCTGCCTGCTACCGTGGACAATCCTCCGCCATACGCTATTATAGCATCGATCGATATGAAACTGAAATTACCATCAAAATATGAGGACAGCAGCTATTAAAGCTTTTTACACATTGCACTCGTAAAAAGTAAGTTTAACGTCTGAATAAATTTTAATTGATTACATTTCCTTCTTATTATTTTTTATTCTCAACACAAAATATTTGCAGTTTTCAATCTATATCGGATATAAAGAATGGCGAGAGTAGAAGAAAGTCACAACAAAACATCTTAAAAACGTAACAGTATAGCTACTATACATGGGCTGAGCAAAAGCTCCAATCAAAAACAGCCATGTCAACAATTTGCTCACATTTACGTTACGCCAGAATTAACAGCCTTAACCAGTCGCAAAACGAGCCTTAAAACACCAACTTCAACAAGAAAAATAGGATTTACCATACATGAGTACATTTCTACGAGGGTCAGTCAAATGTTCTCAGAAAAATTATTGAAAACAATTTCCTTTTTTGATTGAATTTCAAAACATTTAAAACAATTTTTTCATAGTTTCCTTGTTATGAAAAATATTTTCACAAGCGTTTTAGAAGCTTCCTCATTCCGTCATCATAAAAAGCTGAGGGATGAGTCTTTAACCAATTGAACACAAAGAGTTCAACCTCTGCATCGTTATTGAACCTCCTAAGGCTTTCTTCAACGGTCCAAACAAATGGTAGTCACATGGTGACAAATCTGGGCTGTATGGTAGATGTTCTAGCTGATCCCAGTGAATTTCCTCCAATTTGGTTTATATTTGACTGACCCTCGTATATAAATAAAATGCATATTACACAAACATCTGAATAATAAAATCGTCCCTAATAACAATAAAAACAAAGATAAAGGTATATAAAACAATAAATTGGCCCATATTGACATATGGGATAGAGATATGAACTCTTACTCATAAAGCTATGGAGATTTGAAAGGAAAATAAGTAGGAGAATATATGGAGGTACCAAATATTGAGCATGTTGTGGAAAGTAGAACAAGGGCTGTAGTGTGATGGATAACAATCCGGTGCTTCACCTTAAGGTGATGCAGGTTTTCTAGGGGTTTCCCTGAATCAGGTTGGCCTTCTGATGACGGCAGACTGGATTGTTGTGGGACCACAATATGGATTCTGTTTATCTCGATCAAATTTGCGGGGTAGTTGGCAGACTGATCCTTTAGGATCAGAGAACAACTCTTATTGTAAGCCGAAGGTCTTTGATCACCACGCATGCAACTCCCAAACAGGAAGCCAGCCTTGACGGACGTGCCAGAACTTCTCCAGGTTCTCTTTCACCTCTGGAAGAAGTGAAAAGGTGAGAGAGAGTGAAAGAGCGAAAGAGAGAGAAGTTTAATACTGACAAATACTAGAAAAATACAGTGATGATAGCATCGAACAGAAGCTATTGGAGGTAGTTATGTCACCTGCCATTTAGCAGATCACCAAATGATGACGAATGGTAATTATAAATAAAATAGATACCTAAATGGACATAATTGTCCATCTTTAATTTTTAACGAGGGTGCTATTAAAACTATATTAATTGCCGTCAGTTACATCTAAATACGCATGATGGGAAACTGTTTAACTCAAAAAGCTAAATTATTACCGACTCTATTGATTTTTGAAATATCCAAGTGAAGAACGACTAGTGGACAAAAACTTTTGTGGGATAGTTTAAACTTCGAGAAAGGTACAGTTACGACTGATATTCTTAGCAAGTGGCGTCTTCAGGACATAAGTCGTCTGATAGCCAGTTCTCGTGAAGTTTTAACGGCACTTCTGTTTACTTACTATTTGTTTGTGCGTCCGTGGAAAAGTGTAAATGGTAATCGGAAATGACTATGGAAATCCCGGTTCTCTTATGTGAGTTTGCTGCAACGATGAGTTGTGAAAACTACTCAGTCTGAATCACACGGATCATAAAATCTGTTAGTGGGCCTTATTTAGTCTCTCTCTATGAGCAACGAGAAAGGACAAAATCTCTGCATTCACCAACGAGAAATGTCGGTCCAGCTGTGATGTTATTTCACAGGTACTACATTTAGTTATATCATGTTATTTTCACATAATTGAAATTTATAATAAAACCATTAGAGAGCTGTTTCATATTTCAACACGTTGTAAATTTCAATTTACAATAGCAAAATAATATCTCATGCTGTGAATCTTCTAAGAAACTTTATGACAGTCTTCAATAAGGAGCAATATTGAATGATTAAAAGAGATTTTTTTTTCGAAACCAAAATAGATTTCAAAATAATTTAAAACATGTTATAGATAACTTAGGGTTCAATCATATTTGAGCCATCAGCAGCGTAATGACAATCTTGTGTTAAGAAATCGATCAGTTCCGACGGTATTTTTCTTTTTTGCATAACAGGCTACATGAGGGTGATCCTGAAACAGGCAACTCCCCTTTAATAGCATAGGAAGGGAATTGAAAAGGGGGGATGCGGAAGGTAGAGCAACGTAGCCAAGGGTTAACTAGGGCCCCCGGGCTATGGTTTAAGGATCCTACCCGGTGTTTCACCTAAAGAGATGCAGGGAAAACCCTAGAAAACCTGCATCAGGTAGGTCGGGCATTGGGTACCATTCTCACGCCCTTCCGAATGACGGGAGACGAGTTTGCTGTGGGGTCGCAGCATTCCCTTCTCCGTGTCTCCACCAGTTTCAGGAGGCAATTGGCCGACTGATCCAATAGGATTAGCGGACAACTCTTGCCATATGCCCAAGGTCTTTGACCCCAGTACATATACCTCCTAAAATAGGTAAAGGTTCCTCGGCATATGAGAACTTAGATAAAAAAATACCCGGAGAGAATGCGAGGCATTCCCGACATGATCAGGTGAGCCCCGCAGTCACTCTGGGCTGAAGCGCCTGCGAGAGAAACTCCCGCAGCGCCCACTCCTGAGCGTTTCCGACGGTATATTAATAACTGAATGTCATGTTGTGACAAAATAAAATTGACTGTGAGCAAATATAAATTTAATTAACGTTTTATTTAAGTACTTTGAAAATATAGAATGTTTAAGTAAATATATAATTAATTTCGCACTAAACCGACCAAATAGATGGATCAACTACCTTACTCTTATAAACGAAGTTCAATGTTTGTGTGTACAAACCACATTCTTCACGTCCTTGTCTTTAATACATCAGCGAAGAATCGTTGTTACGTCTAGACTGATAATAGATGCAATGATTTTAATTAAAGTGCAGCAGAAATTCATTTGCATAATAAGATCTACATGTATTTATACTGAAGAATATACTTTAAGAAACACGAGACGAATTCAGTCAACTAGTAAAGGAGATGTAATTCAGGAGAGACAAAGACTGATAGATAGGCACATGAGAAGGGAAGAGCTAGCGAGAGACAACAGAGAGGGAGAGAGATGTCGGAGGCGCCGAAAGCAAGGGCAGACGCAATTACTGTATGAGATGACCAATGGCGGGCAATTAAACCCGGAGGACGAGGAGGGTCTGCTCGTCATATTGCAATCGCAGGTTAAGTTATTACCAGTACTTCAAAGAGGAGGAGCCCCTAGGGGAAGCAAACAGTCAACAAACATTTTACACACACACAAACAGACAGCTAGAGAGAGAGAGAGTGATAGAGGAGAGAGGCTTTCGGCTTCTTTATCAGGGGAAAATAACTATAATTATTCACGAATTTAAACGATAATCAGGTTATATGACAACATATTAACCAAATTACTTATTCCTTTAATTAACATCAAAATATAGTGATAATAATTACTGATTACACTATTTCTCATACTGTATTGATATTTTGGTAACCTCAGTAATTGAAACTATTGAGCAAAGCACGGAGAAAATTAAAAATATATATCTTTACCTTACAAAATTTTTTGTATTAAATTTTTCTGATAATTTAATCATCCCTTATTGCACAGATATTCAATTTCTATTTATAATGACATTTGATTAATTTTCCACTGGATTGCATACACCTTTTTTCTACTTTACTATTTGCTCTACAACGTTAACTAGCAACATTAAAGTGCGTGGGTTGGAATATTTACTAAAAATCTGTAAGGATATCCTTAATGGGCTAACAGGCTACCAGCTGTGAGAAAACTCTTCAAATTCTAGGACGCAACTTTGGAATCATTCTGAAGTATATCAGCGGATGGCCGGTGGCTAAAGATACTTCATAAATAACCACTGAAATTGTTATGCGATATATAGGACATCAGGAAGACGTCAAGAAATTGATGGATGAAAATGGATCAGTTCAGACGTATGAAGTATAAGTGAATTTAGGAAGGCTCCATTCTAAAATATATGTCTAAATAGTCTATGATGATGATAATAATAAGACACTTGCCACCTGCACGGTACTGTACTGCATCAGGAATTCTGGTCGAAACTCTGATACGTAGCTCCAGATGATGGAATGTCTGTGACGGTATTAATTAAGTAACATTGCAGTTCGACCGCAGAGACGCAAGGAATCCGTGGAGGTGGTAGACCACACATAAAGCGTGCTTTCTTGTCTGAATCCACTCGTATACAATTTCACTGAAACGCGTCAAAGATTTTCCAGGACCTTCCAGAATAGTTCCTTTCAGATTTCTACAAGTCCTGAATTAAGATTGAAAGGAGAATAAATAATAAGAAAGATTAATTTTAATTGTAAATTCATTTTCTAAAATGAATATTTTTTAAAGATCCGGAAGATAAGCTCTCTTTATTCTTTGTTAAATTAATTATAAAATTTTAAATAACAACAAAACAAACCAATTCTTTTTCTCAGGGGATGATGGCTCAAATACCTGGTATTTATGTACACTTATTGTGGTGGCAATGGCTACTGGGGAATTTAATTGATGGCTTTGAGGGACTTATGGTTTCATTTAGTATTTTACAAACGACTACACCGGAACCTATTGAAGTGGCGACGCTTCTGGAACTAGAGGACCAAAACCGCTGTCTTTGAAATCTGGATAAACACGTCGTCTCTGTTACCGACAGGTGTTTCACGTCCACTCAACAATTTAACTGTCTTAATTCCTTAATCACTCACTTAAAATCTGAACCATACGTCGTAACTTCTCAACAAATTAAAAACAACTATTGTCGGCCGTTTACATTCTGAAGTTCCATTAACCAACTACCTGTGAATTATTAATCCCACTTCAAAAATTTCTTAACGACCACTCAAAAACTAAACGACAACTCAAATATCACCCTTATCGACAACTTCTCATCAACTAACTATGGAATTTTCGAGGTTGATGGAAGAAAATTGAATCTGTCCCTCTCCCTGCGAAAATCCACGACTTTAACCAATAGGAATTCATTTTACATTTTCGAGTTCCCAATACGGGGTTCACATGTCTTTATCCAAAGACGTGAAACCTCTCCCACAGAAAGTTCAGTAACCTCTGGTGCGGAAGTTTCAGACCTGTCGAAATGTTGGGATCGAAGCTTATCCACCCGACTAAATTTATGACCATGTTGGCCAGCGGCTTCAAATGCCTTTCACAGGCGGCCTCTTTAATGGTTGCTTTTTCAGGCCTTTTGAATTTTGACCGCTACGAGTTCCGCAGTTCGGAAAATTTAGTTTACTGAATTATTATTAAAGGGATTACTTTATTTCATTTTAATTTAATTAATTTGTTCCCAGAGACGGAATGGATCTCTAATGATGAGAAATATATCAATTACAGTTGAAGTTAACTTCACCAGAAGAGCGTCCAGTTTTATCAGTGCGTCCTCATCAATCCTGAGGAGGAGTATGAAGACAAGAAGAGGGTGGAAATTCTCCGGAGAGTATCGCAATCTCCGTGTGCAATGGAAATGGGAAGCTATGAGGAGCAGATATTGAAATTGAGTTCTCTCTCCCCGCTTTTTACGGCGTAGTAACAGTAAAAATACTTTAGCCGGGTCGCCAGCATTCGTATAAAGTTCTATCTTCAGAACGGAAATGGTTCGGAAACTCTGCTGCTGCAATGTGGAATAAAGTTAATGGAAGGAATGGGTTGTAAAAACGTTTCTAGAAGTCGTGTCATGGCATTGTGTGACCTGTTTTGCTCTCATGGGACGTCTTCCTAAAAAAGTACGTAACTGTACATGGCAGCAGGAACGTGTGTACTAGGGTAAACTCGAGGGCTAGTGGAAAGCAAATCCATACGATCTTATTAATTCAATTAGTCCTCTGTTACCAACTGTAAAGGAGAAATGCTGAATTATGTGCAATGTCCATAATTTAATGCGATTAAACTAGGGGAATTTGAAATAACAATTCAATAGTCGACATTTCTTATAAGCTTTTATTTTTAATGTCATTATAAAGAAAGTAATTGATTTCAGCTCCGGACATTGTAGGAGCAACATGAAAATTTTTGTTATATTTTAATTAAAGAATGGCCAAAAGTTTGTTGTAAAATAATTTTATTTGAAAACGTTTCGTCCCCAAACTTTCAGGATCTCCTCAGTTCTCTGTGTTTTATTCATTAAAATGATTGCCGTTTTTCAATAACCTCATTATGCCATGGAATATTGGGTTGTTACGCAATTTCAAAGAAGTCATTAATTATAGTTATCAGTATTCTTCTTTTAAAAAATGTATATATTGTTATATATTAAAAGGAGAGTGTTTGGCAAGAGCGACTGAACTTGGTATTGACCCAACTCCAGATTGGAACGCAATGGCGTGTTTGTCCTTTAGAGAAGGAAATAGGGATTGCGGCGAGGTTTTAAGAGATTAGTGTAGCGGTCGTGGTAATTGAAATGTTTTTTTTTTGAGTGCTCAGGATGGCTTCTGTCCAGAGCAAACTGATTGACAAATGAGGTAGAGGAGGAAGAGGTGCAATGGTTTGTCCTCGATCCTGCACCCTGCCAGCGTGATTGGAACGCCCGGAACACAAGGATTAATTCGATTAACCAGGATACGCCAGTAAAATCCAAGCTAGGAATCCCCTGGCGCTTATAGTTATTTACTAATTAAATTTATCTAGGGTTAAAAAGTCATCGGGTAAGAAGGGGAATAAAAATCATATAATAAATCCATGCACTTAATTTAAAACTCAGGATTATGGACTTCCATGAACTGTATACAGTCAGAATAAAAAACAGTCATTAAATAAAATAGTATCAGTCAAAACGATTTAGTTCAAATTGGTTTTCTAACGAGTCTTCTTGAAAAAGTCGTGTGTGATTTCCTCTAGTTCTGGAAAACAATTTATTCAGTTTTACGTCATATATTTTAATTGGTTCGGTAAACCTGAAAGTTGAGTCCTAATTTTTTCTATGTAATCATCTAATTAATCAGAACAAATCTATGGTATTTAATCTTGTTGACAATGCCTTATTATTGGCCGATTTTCTTTATCACTCTGAGAATCTTAATTATGTTTTCAAAATATCATTCTGTTGATTTATATATAAAATTCTCTGAATTAATAATATTTTTAATATTCAAAATTCTGCTACGAATTATTTTTCTCTTTCAAATTTCAACTGTTGTTAAGAAATTCAACATCCCAGTAATCTAGTAATCTTTCATTCATATTATTTTGTTAAACAACATGAAGAAGTTATTGCCGTAACGTTTTTTAAAAATTACTTGCAATGATTGTTCTTACTGCTACATTGGCCAGATTAAACGTTCTTTGTCAATTAGAATTAAGGAGCTCAAAGATAGTCGAATTTTTATAAGAAGTAAAATTTATATTATTACAAAACATTACACGGAACAAAATCACTCGCTTAATTTAGATAAATTTATCTTTTGGCTATGGTCTTTGTGTTATATCATTCGTTGATTTAGTGTATTGACAAGGAACACAATGGATGGTCAAAACGTCTACTTTATGTTCAAAATTTATTGTGTAAGTCTTTTATACGGGTCGTTAATTCTTCATATGTATTTTTTTCACAGACGTTAATTATTCCTATAATAATTTCCAAGACTGGCTCTGGAATGTTTCCTTTTTTATTCTACTTCAATCCTAGTTCCTGAGATGAATAGTGGTGCTCCTTTTCTGTTATAAGTGGATAATTAAAAAGGTAATATTGTTAGTTTGGTAGCCAGATTTTATTTCCGATTAGAATAATTAAAAGAATTGTTTTGTTTTAACATCGTACACAGTTACATTCTTTTCTTCGCCTTTTCTGTCATTATTGCTTCTCTAATTAATTTCTCCAACCTTTATACATTTGTTCTATAAGGCTACAACGCCTGGAAACATTGAAAAGATATTTCCACTTTAGTCGTTCTTTATCCCCATTGTTAGCCATTCTCGTCCCTCTCGTCTCCCTTTTTTTCTTGTTAAAAAATCCATTTTGCATGGATTAATACTAGTGCACACTTTCTCCCATTCACGTGAAGTGGTTCTACATCTCTCTTTTTTTATCCTGCACGCTCCTCTTATTTGTATCTCATGAATGCTAAGATGATGTGAGGAAGTGGAGGCAGAGGGAGGGGAAAAAGTCGTACGCATTTAATGAATGAAGTCCAAGTGGCAGATAGCAGCACCTGTCTTTTCGTGTTTTCTGTCTGCCTATGCACTTTTTTCGTGTTTTTCGTTCCATATTATTGTCAACGTTATTACTATTATTTCTTTGCATGCCTGAAGAGATTCGATTCAACGAAGTGAGAAGAGATGATGACGTAAAAAGGACAACTTTGTTAGCAATGAATGTGTAACGCAGGTCGGTCTTTCATTGCGTTCTTTATCTCTCTCTCCCTCTCTAAAGGAAATTTCTTCTTACTCACGGTTAATATGTAACGAGTTTTCATATCTATATATACGAGCGCGAGCTCTCGCATATTTTTTTTGTACGCGTTCGCCCCATCCGTTTTTTTAATCTCTATGCCTTTGTCTGTTCCCGTTGTCCTCGTCTTTTTTTCTACATAGGTCTAGTTTTTGTTTCAGGGACGTTCAGTGCATTCAATAACCCACTCACTCATTCACTCAGGATGTCGACCGAAGGAAATTCATCACAGCTTTTTTCACCATTCGCAATTATTTCGAGACGTGAGGAACAAAAGCAGGAAGTTGATGAAAGTGGGAATATGATTCCATTATTTTTATTTCAAATTTTTAAAACTAGGAACACGGCGACTCCTTAGGTGATCCACATGTAAGGGAAAGTGTCACCCTGCTAGTTTTAATGAAAAACAACAATAAATTCGATTCATACTTATACTTGAATAAACGTAGCAGTCTAAAATAAAATTACTGGTATTGTTAAGTAAATTTTTATCTCAAGATAAGAATTTCACTATCTTGATTCAGGATTAGATTTGAATTAACACGTATCCCCCCTCCAATTTTCAGGTGATTGAACGAAATTATTTATTTATGTGTATGTCATTATATAAATTAACTTTTGATACGAAGTAATTGTGCCAGGCCCTTTTTATAACGTAGTAGTAGAGATCTTTCCATGCTCGATATTTCTTGGGAGGGATCTCGAATTTATTACCGTAGTATTCCATAATTATTATAATAAAATGTTTATATGTAGGTACTTTTTTATAAAGAATTTAAGCCTTGATTTGAGAAAACAGATTACAAATATACCAAACAATTGGCTATTTAGAGAAGCCAAGAATATAAATGTGTGAAAACTCTGCTTCACTGTAAAACGACAGACTCTACTCTAGTTGACCTCGTAAGCTGGATTCCACAAGAAGTGGCGAACGGCAACACTAATAAGCGAAGGCGTCAGCAAGCGTCTGGGACATGGAGCGCCAATTCACATTGCGAAGAATACACCACTTGGACGAGGAGGAAGGCCAACTCCGACAGGCATCTCTTTCGGGTGTACCGACTACATGAGGGTGATCCTGAAGCAGGCAACACAATAGGATAAGAAGGGAAATGAAGAGGAGGATGTGGAAGGTAGGGAAAGGTAGTCAAGGGTTAAGTAGAGCTTCAAAGATACCCACTCGGCGAGTCACCTCAAAGAGATGCAGGGAAAACCAGAAAAAACCTGCATCAGGTAAGTCGGGCTATTGGGTATTATTTTCAATCCTATCGAAAGACTATAGTTGAATTTGCTATGGGGTGTCTCCACCAGTTTTAGGAGGCAGTTGGCCGTCTGATCCAATGGGATCAGATCAGGGGACGACTCTTGCCTTATGCCTAAGGTCTGTGACCCCAGTACATATACCTTCCACAAGAGCCAGATTTATTTCTGGCATGTAAGTATCTTATAATCCAGAAAGAGAACAAGGCATCCACGACATCACTCTGGGAAGAAGAAAGCTCGAACCAGGCTGATCCGGATCACGGTACTTATCCCACACCCTTCTGGATAAACCTGGAATTGTGAATTTATGTAACAACTTTGTAATTTATTTTCCCTGTTCACTTTTTCCTGTGGGTATTATCCCCGACCGACTACATCGATGTTGTGGCATTTTCCCAGGCAAGCTCTCTGCAGAGGCAAATAGACAGCAGGTTGATTAGTTTGACATAATTATTAATTTGTGGGCCTATGTCTGAGACCTAAGTCCGTATCTGACAGCTCCGACCTCCCTTCCCCTGATAAATTACCTTCCCCTATTGTTCCATACGGCTGTTGTGTTGTGTGTGTTAGGAATTTGCGAGGGAGTTTGAGGCATTTACGTGCTTCAATTAAGGGAGGTATATTTCGCTTCCAAATTAGATTTTTATCTAGCAGCTTATGTCTTTCAGCTTCCAGTCAACTTCTTTTCTTTACCTACTATAATGCAATTAAAACCCCACTATTATTCGAGAAACAATTATGAAATACACACTTTAACCAAACAAGTTCAAAGAATAATTTTCTCAACTATGGTTTTAACAAAAATTTATTTAAAATTCGATTCTATTTTCTACTTACAAATTTTTATATTAAGGTCACTACATGGCCACCGGTTAAAAAATACCAAATTTTTACACTGTATGAATCATAAAAAAATTTAAATGGCAGTTTTAATTTTACGTCACCACCCAATGTTTCCAAAAGCTAATTATGTTTCTTGTATCATGCAGTGTACACGATAAATGAAGTGGCGGCTCTTGAGTTTTTTAAAAGTTTTTTGCTACATCGCCTCAGAGAACTATTTATACGAGGATAGTTCCCCTTACATATAATAGTAATAATTCTACAACAGTTATAGAGCTGCGAAAACTCCTTCTTCTTACGTCTCTCTACAGTCCATTCAGGGCCTTGACCTACCGGGTCGAATGTGGACTGTCATCTTGCATGACACATTCCGAATTTGGAGTGATCTGGTTCGAGACCAGGGTAAGAATTCTTCAGCAGTATTAATCCCAGTCTACGTGACCATGATGGCACAACATCCAGGATTCAAACCCGGGACCTTTGTGCTGTGAGGCAGCGACGCTAGCCACTAGACCACACTACACCACTGCGCGACCCGTAATATGCTTCATAACGCGTAATACTGACGAAGTTTTGAAAGTATAAAAAAATTAAATCAAATTGGTACAAATTCAAGTTTTTTGATTTGTACATAATTTATGTAAACAACATTTATCACCCTACTTTTCTTCTAAAGTTAACACTATTCCCCCAATTTCGTCTTTCAGCTTTGCATACACTGGCTCAAGTACTCCTCTCCTTACAGAAAAGTATTATTGTGCCTATTTTCGGACGTCTCAGTTTCTCACGAACTGAACATCCTATGGCTGTTCTTCCTATTCAATAATACTCGTCTACTTCATCATACATTTTCGTTCCCCGTTAACGTCTTTATTGAAGTCGGTTTCTCCTATAGTTAGTAAATAACGGTGTTTTTTAAAATAACAGATCTCAGGTTTCCCATCAGCCACGTGCTGTATTGATCTGTTGGTTCCACGTGAATTTTCAGCAGTAAGTAACAATTTTTCTTCTTTCCTCCTATTTTTCCCCTTTCCAATTTGTGTTTTCTATTAGTCGTCTATCTAATCTTTCTGTTTTTACTGTTCCGTAGTTATCTACAACGATTGAAACATGTAACGTGACCCAACAAGTCCTTGAACAACTTCCAGGTTTAAATAGGACTCCTCACCTTGTTTCGATCACAGTTGGAGAAGGTTATCTCACTAGTCCACTTCCGCCACCAACATGAAGATTTATGAAGTTTTGCTGTTCCTTGTGGTTGCCGTGACAGTAAGTGTCTCCCTTTGCCCCACTTTGAGCCATTAGTTATGGAACTGTTTGATGTTCATTCTTTAGTCAGATACTTTTCTCAGTTCCCACGTTTCTTACTGCTACATTTATCCTCCGTGTGTATTAGAAATGTTTTACTTTAATATATCTTCTATAGATTTATACCTTAATCTAAGTCTTTTCAATTGGTCGGTGTGTTACACCACTATATTATATGATTATTTGTGTTTTAACTTCAGTGCAATTCTATGGTCCCCACAAAACCTCTGCACCGTTCTTGATTGACTGTTAAAAACATGATGTGGTTTCTGACGATGAAAAGTAGTCAAGAGCTATCAAAAATTGACCTCTAAACTTCTTATGATACACAAGAGCTTTACGCAAATAGATTATTATAGTAACCTCTGGATATAATTGAGCATTAGAGTTTTACTCTATGGGCTAGTTACGGTTTCTGGAATATGAAGTTTAGTTTAGAACTTCCCACGGCTCGGAATTGAATTTTCTTGTACAAAGTCAAGTTCTGTGTCTTAGAGCTTCTGGATGTCCGTTGGTTTGGAAAACGATTTATTTTGTTTTAGCGATCAAGGTGTTCCCTTAAATTCGTGCCATTGTAATATTTAAATCGACAAGTTATTGATACGGTACCTTTGAATTCATTTACGGGTAATATAAGTATGAATATTAGGAAATCGTTGCTAAAATGTTCGTATGGGATATAACTACATTTTAGTTATGGTTGACGCCTTATCAAAGTTTGTTAAGTTGTACGGTTCGAGGAGGGCAACGACGCAAGTTTCTTTGAAAAAGGTTATCGATTAAAGTGTGGCGTTGTATGGCTGCGAAACGTGGAAAATAGAAGTCGCGGAAAGAAAAAGAATAGAAGCCTTTGAAAGGTGCTGCTATAGGACAATTGCTGAAAATCAGTTGGGTGGATAGAATCACTAACGAGAAAGTTGTAAACAGAATAGGGGAAGAGCGAACAAATAGAGCGCGATGACCAAGAGAAGGGATACATTAGTAGGCCACGTTTTAAGACATGAGGGTCTTGTAATATTAGTATTAGAGGGAAGTGTGTGGGGTAAGAACAGAAGAGGGATTGAAAGGATGGAATAAGCTAAGAAGTTTATGGAGGATGTAGGATGTACAAGTTATGAAGAAATGAAAAGGATTGCGCTAGATTAGTCTGATGCAAACCACCATGGTAACCTGTCTTATAACTGAATTTCCTGAGAGAACTGTGACTGAAGAACTAAAGTTCTTATCGTTTCTATTGGAGATAAGCTAAGATATTTATACTTCAACTCTCCTCTTATTGATTTCAGGTTGTAAACTGCGGAGTGATAGATCAAAAAGACACAGATGAATCAGACGTAAAGGTATTAAATGAATTACTAAATCTAAACAATACGCCAGTTCAATGTAATTCTTTTAATCCTAATTGCCTACGACAACCAACTATTACCACTATAATCCCTCGTATATCAACCAGACTTCTTCAATTTCTCCAAACATTTTGTTCATCAAATCGTACTTTATTTTGCATACTGCTTCCAAGTATACCTAAGCCTCCTAACACTCCAACCCCTCCTACGCCATTGCCAAGCTTTTTCCTCAGACTTCTTCAAATAATATGTTCAAAATTTCAATTCAATCCTTTGTGCAAATTACTACCGAGTACACCTAGGCCTACTAACACCACACCCTCTCCAACGACACACCCATCATCTACCACTGAAGACAACCCTGTTACGCCGCCCATCAGTACGAGCGTAGTGACGAACACCGACGGCCTCCCATCCACGCCGCCCGAGAACCCGATCACTGATACCAGCGTAGTGACGAACACGGACGGCCTACCAGTCACGTCGCCCGAAAACCCGATCACTGATACCAGCGTAGTGACGAACACGGACGGCCTACCAGTCACGTCGCCCGAAAACCCGATCACTGATACCAGCGTAGTGACGAACACGGACGGCCTACCAGTCACGTCGCCCGAAAACCCGATCACTGATACCAGCGTAGTGACGAACACGGACGGCCTACCAGTCACGTCGCCCGAGAAACCCGATCACTGATACCAGCGTAGTGACGAACACGGACGGCCTACCAGTCACGTCGCCCGAAAACCCGATCACTGATACCAGCGTAGTGACGAACACGGACGGCCTACCAGTCACGTCGCCCGAAAACCCGATCACTGATACCAGCGTAGTGACGAACACGGACGGCCTACCAGTCACGTCGCCCGAAAACCCGATCACTGATACCAGCGTAGTGACGAACACGGACGGCCTACCAGTCACGTCGCCCGAAAACCCGATCACTGATACCAGCGTAGTGACGAACACGGACGGCCTACCAGTCACGTCGCCCGAAAACCCGATCACTGATACCAGCGTAGTGACGAACACGGACGGCCTACCAGTCACGTCGCCCGAAAACCCGATCACTGATACCAGCGTAGTGACGAACACGGACGGCCTACCAGTCACGTCGCCCGAAAACCCGATCACTGATACCAGCGTAGTGACGAACACGGACGGCCTACCAGTCACGTCGCCCGAAAACCCGATCACTGATACCAGCGTAGTGACGAACACGGACGGCCTACCAGTCACGTCGCCCGAAAACCCGATCACTGATACCAGCGTAGTGACGAACACGGACGGCCTACCAGTCACGTCGCCCGAAAACCCGATCACTGATACCAGCGTAGTGACGAACACGGACGGCCTACCAGTCACGTCGCCCGAAAACCCGATCACTGATACCAGCGTAGTGACGAACACGGACGGCCTACCAGTCACGTCGCCCGAAAACCCGATCACTGATACCAGCGTAGTGACGAACACGGACGGCCTACCAGTCACGTCGCCAGAAAACCCGATCACTGATACCAGCGTAGTAACGAACATGGGGATTTAACAATCCAGTAAACCAAATTCCAACGTGAAGAATCGACACTACTGACAATGCTGCACAAACAATTACTTTCTCAAAAAACACTTGTGTCCCTTGCACAGTCACGATAAACACAGTTGATGCTTATCTAAAAGTAGAGGAGACAATATAAAAGTTCATGAAACTTGACTATTTAAAACGTAAGCACCTTTATTTTCATAAATTCAATTTTTATCTTGGAGCACCATTGTTTGGAAGTGAAAGTTGTAATTTCACGCGTGGTTTCAGAATAAATAATAAATTAACTTGAAATAAAATGTTTTTCTCCTTAATTTATAATCGTAATCTTTTCCTTTCGAAGAGTGAGTCTGTAATGTCTTATTTATGGGTGTAGTATTATTGATTAATTAACTGTGTTATCAAAAACGTCTCCATCCTATTTGGGGTTCTCTGATGACGCAACACAGTCGTTTCGCTGCAATTGGTATTCCTAAGCCAATTATAAGTTACGTGCATATGTTTTGAGAAACGATTTGTCCCTTGTTAGCAATATTTTCCCTGGAACTAAATCCAGTCCTTTTGCAAATAATAAGACGCACATGTAACAGTTTTATGTAGCATTCACATAACACACACTTTTGTAAACACCAACGACGAAAAACTCTTATGTCAGCCATAGAAGATCTACACTCCCAGCCAGACCAAAGATCCTACGCCAATATCCTTTTATGACCGTGATTGATGTGACATCTCACATAGGAAAAGCTAGAAAAAACATAAGTTCACGATATTTGGTAAGCTACGACACAAAAAAAACTTTTTCAGTTCATCTGGTGTATACTGATTATGAAAATAATCTGTAATTCAAAAGGCATTTATGTGGGAGAATAATCAGCTTGAAGAGTCTATAATATATAATAAATTTTGGGAATACTAATAATGTTTACAAGTGAAAAATATTCTCGCCGGTTTGCTGAAGAGAAAGGAACCCCATTCTTCATTGTCAATGGAAGGGAAAATGATACGCTGATAATGTTTTTATCTCAATTTCTTTTATCCTATGAGTAATTAGTGTCTGCTGATGGAGAAACTTGTTTCGTTTGGGCATTCTCGATAGTGTAGTGGGTGTGGTGCGC
This sequence comes from Eucriotettix oculatus, assembly GCA_034510155.1. Lineage (NCBI taxonomy): Eukaryota > Metazoa > Arthropoda > Insecta > Orthoptera > Tetrigidae > Eucriotettix > Eucriotettix oculatus. Next base: position 46,655,611 of record CM067382.1, read on the forward strand.
GTTCTATATATTGGTAGGCGGGGGAGATGAATTGTTGATGAATGAGTTGTGACAGTTAATAAGGGATAAAAATTTTATAAGTTTTAATTTTAACAAATACTAATTTATTAAGTTATTTATTTAAGGGGACCTTCGCTTACTTCATCGGGAATATGACTGACTCTTTATCTCAGGGAAAGCTAAATCATCAGTGGGTATATAAATCAAATATGGGGGGAAAAGCGAACACTTTATAGACAAACGACCAGAGGCGAGAAACAATAAGGTGGGTACATCATTACGGCGTCCTTGCTGGCTGTTTACTCGGCTGATGGCTGCTGGGTGTCGTCTCCCAAGCGTCGGAGGTATGCTGAGCGTCGCTTTCTACACTCCAGGGATGCTCGTCGACTCGATACTTCAGGTTCTTCAAAGATGGACGGATGGTTGTCAGATTTACATCCAGTGAAACTTAAATTTTTGTCTGACCTAACTATTTGAATTTTGTAATTGATTTCTAAATGCGTCCGAAAAGTTTTCTATAAAACTGCTCTTCGTCTCCTAGTGCACCCTGGCTTTGATCTCTTCTCCCCGCCCAAATCTCTCCTGGTGGGCGTGCACTTTCTACTTCCTCCGTATGGAGGGTAGGATTCTGAAAATTGTTATTTCGGCAAGTGTCCTTCATAATCTTGGGCCTTGCATAACAAATTGTTGTTATGAAGTCATTTGCCTCTATTTTTCCGGCTTTCGGGGACTCGGGATAAATACTTGACCTGTTTAGTAGCAGGTCCAGGCGTCAGGTCAATTTTTCCTTTTCCCACGGCTGACCAGATGGATTGCTGGTAAATACCATCTGTCACCCATGTCTTCGGCAGACTAGCCTCCTCCAATCATATTTACCGAACCTTAATGTTTCCGTTTTTTTGGCTGAAGAGATGACTGTAATTCGTCATTTAATTAACCTATCGCCTTCATTCATGTTCCCGACTTCGTCCTGCTTAGATCTAAATACTTATATACGTTACAAATAATAAATGAAAAATACAATTTAATTAATATAATGTGGTACAAGGCAATCGCGTACCACCTGGAATAATGACTGTATTAAATATTAACTAGTGGTTAATAAATTGTGATAAAACACGCACTACCAATTATATATTATATTATAATAATAAAAATGTAACTACATGTGGCAGATGTAAGTAATTTATTTATGCTACGGAATTCATCATTCCATTATTGCTTCTCGCGCCAAAAATGACAACAAAATGACCCGCGCACGCCGATATTCTTTTATTTTTTTAAGATTCACTTATAAGCGGTGGTAATGTCTGCGGATGATTGCATAGTTTAACTTCTCACAATACAATTGAAGTAGTGCATTTAAACAATATTGTGATTATTTCTTGACTTAAGAAATATGCCTCTTAATACTGTCGGAGAGCAGCAGGGAAGGTTGCATTGGAAAAATAATGCCACATGTGAACGAGGGCTCAAGTAAAGATTATTTTGTTTAATATTACAAAAATAGAGGATTCCATTTTTTAAATTAGGAAATAGGCATTATTATTATTTTGTCTGCTCTGTGTAATAATATGCCATCTATTCATAACAAATTCAAATGTGCACAATTTGAATGTTCAGAGGACAAAGAAGACACTATAAAACGGTTATATATTACTTTCGACAACACGTATGGTAGTCAATTATAACAGTATTGCTGTATTACAAACCTGTCTCACAACAATACATAGTAAAAATAAAATTTTTATATATCTGTAAACTAAATACTCATCTTCTGAAAAGTCACTCCTATTATAATGACTAATGAATTGGCAGTTTCAGATTTACATTAAAGCAGACCTAGGCTCAGCCAGAAATGGATATCTCTAACAACAGAAATTTTGCATATGCTCATCAACGTGCTGTAAAATTTTTAACTAAATCGGAAATGGTCGCGTGGGAACCACTAGGCCACTTGACATTAAATAGCCGTATTGTATGTTTTTTCTGTACAAAAGGATTAGCCTAGTTTTCCGATAGGGTCTATGAGTTGTTATTATTAGTAGGAATAAGGATAACTAGTTTCTTAGTCAAAGCCATAAGACTATATAAAGGCAACACTCCTGTCCGCGCGCTTCATTGTGCAAGATTTGGCCAGTCCGTCACTAAACGTCCCTGATGCATATTAATACCGTGTTGCGCCGACGACATGTTTCCAAAAGTAAATATCCTAGGCTAATTAATTTATTTTAAAGATATATCCCTCTTAGGTAGTATGCTAATTTTGAAAGCTCCTTACGCGTAGCAGCATCACCAAGTTTCTTATTAGAGTTGTAACACTACAATTTTATTATATGTAAAGCCTTTTTTTAAAAAAATAAATACTACTATTTTTATCAATTGTTTTTGTTTTGGCCGAGGCCACCATACAGTTTTTTATATATCCTTCTACAAAAAAAAAGAGTTTCCACGCCTTATCTAAAAAGCATGCTTTTAAGGACTTAGCAGGAAACCGTAAGGGAACTTACAAAATAATAGACTGCTGTATATCCTGAAAAGTCTGTAAGGAATCATCCTGGACTACGATACAGAGTACGTGGAGGTGTCATGGAGGCCGCAGTGGCTTCCTTCGCCGCTCGTAGCGCCTCAAGCGTGTTTGGGAAGAGGGAAGTCGCCACTGTGTCACGCATAACTGCAGAGTCTCGTCCGCATACAAATGACCAGATAAAGAACAGATACACGCACACACGTGCGCACGAACCAACACTTTCAGATTCGGTCCTTCTTCCCCGAAGGGATGAGTAAATTTATATAACGTTTTCCTTTTATATGTATATATTTTTATGTGGACTGTTAAGGCAGGAAGAATAGGGAAGAAGGGGTTGTATCCTTGTGATTTATCACGATTGTAATCGTGTGTAGGGAGAGACGCAACATATCGTTGGCGATATCCAGCTAAACCAACTGCTGCCTCCAGCGAGGAAGGAAATACCGCACTCGTCCATCTGGACCTCAGAGATAGTAGCTACAAACTCAGGAAATTCTTCCTCTCTTTTCATTGTTTCTTTATCTCTTGGGACGCATAAAATCTGAAGCCACTGAAGTTACCAACCCCAGATATTTACTGGCGGAAAGACAAAAAAATAAATTATTTATCTATTGTATTGATTCCTAAATAAATTAACCTAAGGACGGAATTTAATAATCAAATTCTAAAGGATCAGTAATATGGAATCATAGGTGAAAAGAAAGGAATTCCGGAAAAGGTAAAGTAAATCGTTCCCCGATCGAGTTCTTGAAAGCTTGAACGTAACATGTATATCTTGTCAGTGAGTCAGTACGTATATCCCAGCTACAGGTGACCAAAGTACTTGTCCGAAATCAACCAAATAAGTCACACGTGTTAGTTTATCTTTGGTTACACTCCTGCTTCATTTCAGATTTCCGGACACAGCCGTGAATGCCTATGAATAGTATGAAATTTTAACGAAAAATGTGTAGATTGCGGAAGTAGAGGAAATATCTGCTGCTGGTTGGTCTTTACCATCTCTTATTACAATTTTTTTCCATTTAACACTAGGAAAACTTACCGTGAGTATATTAGGAAACCTTATCTAGACGTTTGCCGTGCTAAGGCGACTCCGAACAATTATTTGCCCATTTAAAAAGAAAGTCCAATTTCCTCATTTCGTAACACAAATTACTGTATAAAATACAAGTTGTTCTGTTAGGAAACTAAGAATTGAGCTGATAGAAAACTATTTTCCGTAATTTAATCTTTGGAGAGTAGATAAAATACAAAAAATAGAAAAATATTCCTTTAAAGCCAAGGCATCGACAGTTATCCTTTATTTAGTAATACTGAAATTTTGAAAGATGTTTAAGACTTTCTATAGGATATTTTATTACTTAGCAATGCCAGTGTTTTATTTCCGAGATTTCATTTATTTTTTATCTTCACACTGAATATTAAATATATTGTTGCTTTTTTGGGGCCAGTTTCTTTCCAATGGTTTCGGTCTTCATAAGCTATGATTGATACATTTCCTTTCTCTGTACTGGTAAATTACTATTGCAAACGTACTGTAGCTCCACTTTTTTAAAGCCGAACGGGTATAAGAAAACAGAGGTCTACAGTATGTGCTTTATCGTTAGTATGTCCCCACATCTAACTACAAATATGTCGAGCTTCCCTCCTTAATAACTGTCTCCCTGACTCGGATGATGCACTCTCTGGTGTTCACCAGATCATGGAGGGGGAACTCGCCCACTCGGACAGAGCCACAAAATCTTACGTTCCTGGCTCAAAACAAGATATTAGAAAATATATAAATTGTATAATCTGTTAGTATCTTGTCATAAATGTCCTTAAGGGCAAGGTGATCGTATGGTAGTCCCTAAAGACCGTAATTGTTAATGAGACGCTAAAATAAACTAAAAAAATGTATTAGAGCAGAAATTGACGTTAGACCTTTATTCTGGCGGAAAAAAGGAACTTAAATCTTCTAAAGATCAACAGAAAGCGGCGCTAAACACTAAAACTTATAACTCGCAGTCTAAAAGACGCTGCTCATCTGCAACTTTTTGTTTGAGAAGCCCACAGTAATCTCGTCTCCCGTCATTCGGAAGGGCGTGAGAATAGTTTGCTGTGGGGTAGCAGCATTCCCTTTTCCGAGCTCCAACAATTTTAGGAGCAGTTGGCCGACTGGTCCAATGGGATCAGCGAACAACTCTTACCGTATTACTTGTCGCATACATTGCCTTTTTTTATATAGATTTAAAAATATTTGTTGCAATGAAGCCATTGTAATTCTTTCACCCAATGCTGAGATTGACAACGAGATAGTGGCGAGTTGGCGAGAACGTGATAACTGAATTATGGAAACATTTACTGCTTGGATGGAAGCGATTACCACCCCCGTGCGTATGAGGGTAGGAACCCTCACCCCTTTTCTCCCCTCTACTCTTAATAAAGCTCTTTCTTTCATGTAGTGAACGTGGCGAGGCGACAGGCAGGAAAACTCGGTTAGAGGGGAGAGCGGGAGGGAAAACTCGTGACTAAATATACAGTATAGACCCCTCGAGGGAGATTCCTTGACTACTGCTAATTACAATTCCTTTTGCCATAAATTTGATTTTATCCTAAATATTGAATAAAATTTAAAGGTATAAGTAGGTAAAGGGATAAATTCGATCATCCAACCGTATTTCCTTCTGCATACTAGGATTGGTTCAAATGATTTTGCAATCGGATTTTATTAAGAATCATTTATAATAACAGGAAAAACACTGTCGAGCTCATTATAATCGAGACACCATATATATTAAACTATCGGCCAACATGTAACAGTTAACAGATAATAACGTTAAATAAAATGATAATAATTAAAATAGTACTACACAGCTATTAAAATTTTTTACAGAATCGTATTCATATTAAAATATACCTATTTCAAAAATAATGTGGCACCGGCCAAAAAACCGTACTTTAAATTGCAGTGACCTTATCTTAGAGGTTGGTTTACTATTTATTGATTTCCAAACAATAACTCGGAAAAAACGTAATGTAAACTTAATTAACAACGTTTCATATACATTGTTCTTCCCTTATGTAAACAAAAATCAGCACAAACTTATTGACTTGTTTAAAAATTATAGTAACAGCAATCTAGCAATAAAATCTTTATTTAAATCTAGCAATAAATTGTTAAAAATATTAAATATAAAATTTTGGTGAACAATCTTGCAAACCAAATGAACAGCTTTTGTTGTATTTCCTGCTATATTGGTCAAATTAATCGTTCAATAAAAACTCGCATTAGGGGACAAAAAAGCAATTTGAAATTTAATCTACAAAGTTATTCAGTTTTGTCGATGCATATGTATATTTTCTGAAACTCTGTGGCGTAGTGGCTAGCGTCGCTGCCTCATAACCTAGAGATCCCGGGGCTTGGATGTTTGTACCTTCATGGTCACGGAGACTGGGATTAAGATTACTAGAGAATCGATACGCTCCAAATTCGGAATATTCCAAGTAAGATAACAGTCCGCCGTCGATCCAGTAAGCCAAGGCCCTCAAGGGGCCGCAGAGCCAAGGAAGAAGATATGCATATTTGAACAATTATAAAATAGATTGGAAAAATATTACAAATTTAAATGTTGAATGTAATATTTATTCTAGACTGTCAAATCTAATATTTCGCCTATTAATGTAAATTCATCATTTTTGTTATTATAATTTTACTGTATCGCACATTGATAAATTTATTCCATTGTTATTCTGAACAATAACAATACTTCTATGGGTTACCTTCTGTAACTCTCATTTCGACCTTTTCGCTAGTTTACACCAGATGAAGTTCGAAATCAGAACAGAAACGTTGTTATAACTACCGTTAATAAATATTATAACAATAATATTTTATATATGATATTATAAACAATTCCTTTGTACTTTTATAGTTAAAACACCATATAAAGGCCTAAACTAAGGGATGAAACGTCCTGTAATGATCTGTTGTCACACGACAGTGAGGCTGTGTGAATTATCATTCGGCTTGTAGAACTTGAAGGAGACGGACGGGAACCGACGCTTGGTCCTGGACGTATATGAAGGAGGTAAAAAGTCGACGCTGAAGAAGACGCCCTACAAAAAGAAGCTGGGGGAAAGGCGACGTCACACTGCTAAGGACGTCTAGGGAGGGTATTTTAATTTAATTCCTTGCCCGTCCATTTCCGCTTTCCAATTCTCTGGAGCAAATTCGTGTGCAACATGCTGAACATTAGCCGTGTTCGAGGTTGGCTTCGACCTCTGGTTCTGCAGAGGCACGTAAACGGGCTGAAAGTTACGAGCCTCAGGACAGGCAGAGGGGGCGGCGAACGCAGGAATCCGCGATATGGGGAGGAGGGGGTGGCACGGTTGCTATGAATCACGGGGCGGAGTGTGGGCAGTTTTACGACGCCGTAAAGTGCAGCAGGTGGAAGCGTCCGCTTCCGGTCCGTTATAGGGCCACACAGCAAACCAACTAACTGCGGTGCGTTCCACGGCTGACAACTAAGTTCGCGGACTCGTCTTGCGAGGTGGTCGTCATCTAGACACCTTCCTGGTGCTATAAGACTACTTTGGCTACATAGAGCTCAAGCAAAAGGATCCGGGTTCGCGAATTCAATCATCAGATCTCTTCCCATAATTGGGAAAAACTTAATAATAATGGATGCCATAGTTTATTTTCAATGAATTTTGTGCAGTTACATCTTTCTTTGTAGGAATTTCTCTAAGAGTACTGAAATATTGAAGTTTAAAAGTTAAAAAATTGTAAGTTCATACAATGTTAATACGAATTATAAATAATTTCCTCCAGACGAGACAAGTATATTACGAATATAACGAATATTACGAATATAATATATACGAATTTATTTTTCACTAGCTATGCCCCCGATTTCGTTCACAATGAAATAGTTCTTTTTATTTTGCCCTAAAAACGAAGGTACGGTATCATTTATTTATGATGACTTCACGGAAAACCTTATAACTCGCAGTTGGTTTTAAACAGGTCCCGTTACTACACGTTTGCAACAATAGTTGGAGTGAGAATGCTGGTCGTCCCTCCCTCCCTATCTCTCTTATGCTGCCACAACTACGTTTATAATAACACATTAAGTGTGGTGAATGGTGTAGAACCTTTTGCCCAGCAATTCAATGGAATTACATTAATATCTTCTGAACTCTGCAAGATATCGAAACGAAACATGCATGAAGATTTAAGTTAATATTTTCATTGAAATCGGTTTAGTCGTTTCGAAGCATAAATAGATCAAGAGTATAGGCAACCGGTATTAAATCTTGGAGATTCAAACGCACGTTTGCAAGAAACTTTCCCGTAGTATAAATATTTATATTACAACCTTATCTAAGTGAAATATACATGAATATTAAATTTATATTTCCTGTTTTTAAACCCTCTAATTTTTATTTATTTCCGTCGAGCCGTTTCGAGACAATGAATTCCTCGGGAACTGTCAGTCCGTATGTTTATCTTTCGAGTTGCAGATGAACAATGAACAGAAGTAATATTGTAGTATTTCTTAAAGTTGTTTCTCAAACTTTTCTATTCACGCCATTTCTTTATCTGCCTTCACTTACTTGCTATATTAATTCAAAATTCTTCTACATATATTACTGTGTTTCCTTGTTTTCGTAGTCACTCTCATGCTATCTAGACTTATTGTTGTTACGTCGTTATCTTAAACGCAAGTATTTGTGTGTATGTTCTTTTTGTCAAACTTCTTTAGTAATACTGTCTGAACCTATTTACTTACAAGTAATTTCCTAATTTTACACACTTTTATTTAACGCAGGTCTACTTTCCGTAATCGATCTTGTAGTTCTAGTATTCACTAATGAAGATTTTTTAAATAATAGGATATATAACGACTAATTCACAAAAGATAAACTTAAAAATGGTATTTAATTTCAAATAATATTAAAAATGGAGCTGAGATAAAAGATTTAAATTTTAAATAATTTAAAAAAATTAAGTTTGTGGATGGTTAAAAATATCCTCTTATTTACTGATGTTAGTTGATGGTTACGTATGTTTAAAATTTTTTCCAACATTAGTGGGAATAATGTGAAATTTTAAAATCCAAGAAAGTAAGCAACGTTAATAGCAATTATGATAACGTAAGAGACTACTTTATAAGAATATGTGTTTCGTAATACACACCAATTGATAATCATTTAAATACCATTTTATTTTAACAGCTCTGAAACCATTTAAAGTTATAATTCTTACTAAAACCGTTAGTAATAAAATTACTTTTTGTTAAAGGATCGTTAAATATGTCAACTTAACAAAGATGGACATAACAAAGATGGACATAACATAGATGGTCATAACAAAGATAGACAATCGAAATATTAATTAATTATATTAAATTTCTGTTAATGGATCGTTTGTAACATTGTCTTACTTACTGATGTTTATTTGCCTTTGGTAAATAATTTTTGCTTAGAGTTTGTGAGAGTAATGGAAAATTTATTAATCCAAGAAAATAAGATTTATGTAGGTTGAATAACAAAAATGATAATGTAAAACTATATTTTCTAACAAAAGTGTTTATTAAAGTGCGGAAATATATGACTGTTATTTAACGTCCGTTTTTAATAATAATGTATATTTAATGAACATTAACAGCACAACCTTTCTGTACCCATTAGCACATAGTTTCTTTTACTATCTCTCTTATTATTTTGTACTCATATTCTTGATATGTTGTATTCATATTTTGTTTGCTTTGCTTTGTTTTATTTTATTTATCACTGTATACATAGTTTTCTTTACTCATATGTTGTATCCATATTTTGTTTCTTATATTTGTATTCTTAGTGTGATATGTAACATATTCTTTGACTTGTCCTATTTCCTCAATAGAGGACTAATGGATCCAATAAATCTTATCTTATCTTATCACCCTTTTTTATTGTTGTCAGAGTAGGTGTTTCCTTCAGTCTGGCTATGAATTCAACGTTTTTAGAATATTATAAAATTATTCTCCTTGCAGATACGATTTTGGTCTTTACCAATGTTTAAAATTATTTTATTTTAACGTCTGGTTTTTACGAATAAGACAAATAAATGCTGTTAATGGTCTTTTAAAATTAGTTGTGTTCTCACCCGATTTTAGTCTGACTGAAAAGTTTGCCATTAATAGTTATGAAACGTATAAAGTTTTATAATATATAATGTTTTAATAACATTATTGTTATGTAGACAACTTGATGGGATTAAAGCAATACATACATATACCATTAGTCTATAATAATGTCGAAATGATGTTTCAAGTAACTGATGTTTTCAACATAATTTAAGACCCAACGACTGTATTAAATATTTTAAACTAGAGGAGATACAAGGTTACCAATTAAACAGTTCAGATAAATTACAAAGTTATTCTAGAACTTGAGTCACCAGAATGACTGTTCGTATGTTGATGTAGGGACTGACGGTCCCTCGTCACCATCATCATCGCCACGATGAGGACGAGGACCGTGTTAGTGGTAAACAGCGTCGAACGTAATTGTGGGGGACGGCCGTCGTCTCATTTACATTAATTTATCAGGACTGTGAGGAAAATTGACGTCCACGCTGACGTCAGCAAGAGCACGGTTAATGTAATCGCGTTTTCCAGCTGTGGTGAAGCTCGGATAATTTTAGTCAGCGAGCAAAACGCACAGACGCCCGCAGACACTCTGAAAGCAAAACTTTTTATCTAACATCATGTGGAGGATCCCAAAAAAGGGGAATTAGAGCCCAAAGATACATACAGTATCGTGTATTTGATTTTTTAATTTATAACTAGCTGATTTCTAGACCTTAATAAGGGATTGAATTTCGTGGCATTAGAATTATCTGGGATGGGACGCTTTATTTGTGTCTTTTGTTAGATTCAAAATTTTCCTTCCTGCCGCATATTGGCGAAATAACACAGGACCTGGTTCATGACGGGGACAGCTTTCTGTCTTTTGTAATATTGGCTGAAGAAATTTATTATTTGCTCAAAGAAAAATATTAATTCGCTGATTTCGTGCATACAAAACGACTGCGGTTGATTCTATACAGATCATTACAGCCATTCCACCAATAGACTTGACTGTACCACTTAAAGCATAATAATCCAAACATAGTCTACCAAATTACTAACAAATCTGTAGAATCCAAAGATACATGCAGAGATTGTCTGTTGAATGAATGGCAAACCAGATGGGACAGAATTGAGAAATGCCTTTGCATCATACTAGGGAGATAAGATGTAAAAATATATTAAGGTTTTCAGACTAATTTGCTGTACAGAAGTTAATGTAAGTATTGATAATACCATCGTTTACATTCCCTTATCGGGATTTCGAGACAGGTAGATACCGTTGTCTTCCGAGGTTTTCCCCCCTTGACACGTAAGGTAAAACTACAGGTGTCGGAAAAAAAACAACTTTACGGAAATAACACAAATTTAAATCGATAGCACGAATTTTAATAGTTTCTCGTTATGTGGAATATATTATATCCTGATTCTCACCGAGTCTTTTCACTTGCTCAGTGAACTGCTATTATGTATTAGACGCTAAGTTTCTACCTTGGTAAATGTAATTTTAAACGTGACTCTATCTATCTCTCTCTCTTTTCTGTGTCTTTCTCTTTGAATATTGTATTGGAGGTGAATTGGATGTCGGGACGAGGAACGCTCTTTTTATTTTTATTCCACGTGGTGCGAGGGGTTTATCCTTAGACAATGATCGCGTAAAGGCTTTTGTTTTCACTCACGAAGGATTATTTATGGCACAATGGTAGCGGAATCGATCAGCAGACACCCACACCACCCTCACCCTCACAAAAGCTTTAGACTGCTTGCTATTGTGTTGTCCTGTAATTAATCTTAGTCGGTGCCAGACTAGAGCAGAGGTAAGCTGCATAAAGCAACAACTCACTCACTGGGAAAAATAAATGCTAAAATTCTCGAATTGTAACTTTTTTCAAACCTATGGTAGGATATCATAATGTCTTAATTATCAACAGTTGATATACGACAGAGAGGTTTTATTCTTTGATCCTTAAGGATCCTAATGAAAAGTTTTTAATTTACTAATGTGTTCCCAATAACAATGTTCATTACTTGAGAGTGAGAAAACATGTTGGTTTGTTGAACATCGAGAATCAATGAGATTGTGGATTATATATGTCACCAAAATTGAGTAGTTGTTAATCATATAGGAGCCACGTTCAGTTATATCTTACGCAGGGTATGTATGTATTTCGAGTTTCTACCTTGTTGCAACTTTGAAACCGCTTCTGCAGCTTCCGTGTAGATGAGTACGGTAACTGTGGACATCGACTGAGGCAAATTACAACGCAGGACGACGCAGATGCCATAAACAGCCTGATTCCGCCAAGTTGAAATGATACATTTATCTGAGTGTAATTAAACTTTAAATACATTATTTGGGGTACTGTAAATAGTCAGATAATTGATTTTTGAATAATGATGAAACACTACTAATAATTATTGCTGAGTATAGTAAATGAAAATTACAGCCAAATTTGTCAGTAAAAACATTAATTAACATTTAGTTTATGTTATAGAAATTTACCTGATAATGTCCACAAAGTTGGACAAAATATCGTATCTATAATTATTGAATATTAATTAATTTTTTTGTTTACATTGTTATAAGTTTTTAAATTTTATTATAATTTAATTAGATAAACGAAAGATATATAAAATATTTTCCTTCTTATTTCATCTGGTTATTTATTGTATGTTCCTACGAGAACAGAATATATTGCAAATGTCTGTTTCATAAAACACATTTCTGTGAACTCTTTTACTTATTTTGCATATCCCGATAAACCATATAACAGTTCTAAGAGGTAAAGGGAACAATGTAACATTTCAAATACATATAAAATATTGTTATGGATTGGGAAGATTTTATTTTTGTCATATGTTGCAAAGAACCAACAGTAATCGATTAGGATAAATTAACGCTAGTTAATTAAAGAGAGATATTGTTTGTAAAATATATTTAACGATCAATTAAAACTATTTATCTTCTTAATATAATTTATTTATTGTTATTATATATTATGTGCTATAGTTTTAGTTGTTCATTAAGGTTAAGATTATAGACGCACTACCATGTAACACTATAAATCATCCGCATCACCAGAACCCTTGCTTCACATGTTGTTCCATAGAAAATGATTGTATTCTATTATGTAAAAGTAGCATGTTCTTTCTAATTCCTCTTATCCGTTTTCTGAGAGTAAGAAAGGCCTCCTAACCCTCTCTGTCTGTTGGTATGCCTGTGCCACTGCTTTCGAGCGGAAGTCCTTTGATCTGTACCATGAACTACAGGCAATCAGCATTTGAATGCTACTGGGTTTGACAAGTTTACGAGCGACGCAAGGGAAAGATGAAGGGACGGAAGGAAGGTGAGTGAGTGGACAAGTGTTGGGGGTGAGGTCACACAACCTATATAGAGCATCAGTAAGAATGTAGAGCGAGAGGGAGCTACATACCAATAGTTTTGACAGACGTAAAATATATTCAGCTGCCATTAAATTCTTTCGAAAGTTGAAAATTAATTTCTGTGGCGCAAGGGATGAAAATTTGCTTTCTATATATCTCATTTACAGATGGATCTAAAAACCAACCATTTCAATTATTCATGAAATAAAACTTTTAATAAAAATTCTAATAGTACTCAAACACTTCCATTAATGCTTCAAATAATATTATGGTTTGAATTTTATTTTATTAACCCTCCTTTTACTAATTCCGGTTGTCTAGTTAATAAATAACTATCGAATTAGAGAATATTGCCGGTTATATTTCTTTTTTATATATAAAACATCTAAATTCTTGCGTGTTTCTGAAATGTTGTTCCCCGTTAAAACTTCAGAAATCCAAAATAAGATGGATGTTGAAATTTAAAGTGAATAGCCAAGGAATGAAATTGATCAGACTGAAAGAGAGGTGAACTTCGGTAATTTATATCGTCGTCTCTTCTTCAACGACCGAAGAAAGGAGAATTCAGGCAATAAAAGAAGCGGTTCTTTTACTAAACCATCCGAACGGAATCTAGAATGGTTCTGAAGATTAAGTATAATAAATAAAAAAAGGATTGCTGAGAGTCCAGGTGTCTACATTCCGACTTTCTTCTAGAAACGTGGCTAGACTGAATTCTTTAACGCTTTGAAAAGGTTCGGTGGCCACCCCTTCATTCGTTTTGTCCCTGTAATAAAGTGGAAGAAAACTTGAGTCACGCGTGGTTCTGAGTGGCCCCTTATTTACCGATTAAATCCGAATTTATGCTAGTGCATCTTTGTAACCTAACGCGACCTTACTTCTGCGAATGTCATCTTGAAACGAGATGCCGTTGTCGCTTATTATGGCGTTATTCTCAGACACACACATCCTGTTGCCCATGGAGTGGGACTTTACATAGTAAAATAATAATTCAGTATCGTTTCCTTAACTTCACGTATTGAAACTTCTGTAAATAATTGTTGCGTTTAAATGTACTCAGTTGTCTGAATCGATCCTACTGAAGTTTGCTTCAGTCCTGCAGTTATTAACCCTTTTCGCACACATCTCTTCCTCTCCCTCTCCATCCACCACTCCTTTGAGCCTAACGTGGTGTCGCTGATAAGGAATTTCCTATTAGTGTTAACAAGGCAGACCAGGGCCACGGATTTGTTATGAATGAAGACAGAAAGGACCCTCGCTAACACTCCAGTCTCATTCCCCTGCTAAGAGGATTTTTACCCTCCCGAAGCAGATTGACTGACCACGCTCGGTTGCCCAAACAAGCTCCCGCCACCCACACCCTGCCCTTCCATCTGATCTTCCTTCCAACCTCATCATTTCATAACAAATATTTTTCGCGACAACAAACAGCATTCATTGGCGTTGCCGCGATTTGTTATTCAGTTTCACAAAAACATCACTGATTTTTGGAATCCTACTTAAACGAAGTTAACGATAGGATGGATCGGACAGCAATTAGCATTATTTATAGGTGGAACTAAGCAATTATTTTATTACTTCCATACACACACTTTTACAGGCTACTACTATCTAATCATTTTTCCTCTTCAATGGTCTGCTATCATAGTTATTTTTCGTCCCGTATTGGTCACTTACAGTGCCTCGTGTTGATAAGAACGAATGTGACTTAACCAGAGAAATGACGAAATACTTCTTCTAATGAGGGACACTATGATAAAAAGTATAATTTTTTAAATAAATTTTTTGCACGCTGAATTTCAAAATTGTTTCGTGTTTTTGATACGGTATTTCATAAAACGTTCTTTTGGGCCGATGTAACAACCTTTACAATTGAAGCAGTTAATTTCATTTGTCTAAATTACATTGATAAACATTAAATACAAAAGTAAATAATAATTTACTTAATCAAAATTAAGTTGATTAATAATAAAACTCGTGCATGATTAGACAAAGGAAGCAGAGAACTGTTATAGGAAAATTTTCATTTCTACATAGAACAATTAGGGATTGTAATAGTCTACCTGCTAATATGCTAGCGGTCATCGGAAAGACTGTGAAACAATTCAAAGAAGACTAATTTTTTATGGTAGAGATTAAATTAGGAATAGTAATAGTGTTAGTATTAAGATTATTAAGAGTATTGGAAAACACTCATTCCTAAATAGGACAATTAATGACTGGAACAATCTGCCTGCAGGAGTGTTTGGGGAACTTCCTCTAACAGAAAGAAAATTTCGACTCAATCTAAGTTTAGTGTAGTGCAGTGCAGTTAGTGAAGTGATCAGTGCTGCGAAATCTCTAAAAATATACGACAGTGAAATATATTTCCAGTTTTTTTGTTTTGTTTCTATTTTTTTCAGGAAAAAACAATACTATTCTTTTTTTTAAAAAAATCATTCCTAATAATATGATTCCACACTTATTTATTTATATTAAATATAATTATACTTTCAACTATAGGTTAAATATGGTCCTTACGACCAGTTTATTAATTATTGTTTAAGTTCTATGTATCTGCCACAGGGCATCTGCCCATTTGTAGTTTTAATAAATACAATACAATATTGAGTGAAGTGATGTGGAAAATGAAGTATAATTTTAATAAGGATATGGCGTTTTATATAATAAAAATACTATTTTAGTAATTACAGTGTAGTGTAGTGAAGTGAAGTGGAAGGGAAAAGGTGCAGAGAATAGCAGGACACCTTTACTAGTTTTAAAAATATATAATTTAACAAAGTAATTGAATTTTTATCTTATTTTATTTTCCTTCTTTCCCCCTATTCTCTTATATAACTTTTATTCTATAGTTGGTGTTGTAATTAATTTTATGAATTGTCACCAGGCTATGCCCATTGTAATGAAAATCAATCAATCAATCAAATCAATTTACATTTTAAAAAGCACAATAATAACTTTATTTCGATAATTCTACTCTTATTTTCAAAATATAGTCAATACCAATTGGCTTCTTTGATAACTGTGGCATTCGTTTTATTTTCAAGTCTTCTAATAGTTTAATTAAGTAAAAAATAATAAATATGAAATTAACACTGCAGACAAACATAAAATTAACTGTTATGTGGGTCAAACAAAACACTCATTAGAATCTCGCATTAATAAAGATAAATAATTAGAAAATCGGCCTGCAATGTGATTCTGTCAAATTAAGACAAATTTATTTAATTAATCATAAATGTTATTAGCAAAGTATCATACATTTAGAGGAAGTGTGTAATTATTGTTCTTGATGGCCCATTGATATGTTAGGCATCAGATACAATTATTCGGTCATGACACTATTAATTTAAACAAAATTTATGATTACTTATTATTATGAAATTTTTTATCATTCAGTGCAATGTAACTTTCCATCGTTACGTTTTGAATGTCAACCACGAGTAAGTTTTTATAACAGTCACATCGGCCGCAGTCTTTGCGTGTTGAGAACATAAAAACAGATTTAATTTTAAATATAATTGTTAAAATGTCTGTGATTTTTTGTGACGGTTTCATTCTACTGTGCGTGTTCCGTATATTGGAATATAACGTGGTAAATTCAGAAACGAGTCCCTAAGGAACGCTGAGATGCCTGTGGGAGTTTTCCCTCGCAGGTATTTCCCCCTAGCTTGATTGACTCGTACCCTCTCTGTTACAAGGTTCTTACATGCCGAGTCACCTTTATCTATTTAGGAGGTGTATGTACTGGGGTTGAAGATCTTGGGCATACGTTAAGATTTGTCCGCTGATCCTATTGGATCAATCGGCCAACTGCCTCCTAAAACTGGTGGAGACACGGAGAAGAGAATGTTTCCACTCAACAGCAAACTCAACTCCCGTCATTCGAAAGGGTTGTGAGAATAGTACCCAATAGCCCGACCTAGCTGATGCAGGTTTTCTAGGGATTTCCCAGTTTCTGTTTTAGGTGAACACCGGGTAGGATTCTTAAATTATAGCCCGGGGACGCTAGTCAACCCTTGGCCATCTTGCTCTACCTTCCACATCCCTCCCATTTAAATTGCCATGATTGCTATGATATAAAAAGGTAAGTTGTCTGTTTCGGGATCTCCCTCATGTGGCCTTCACTCAGGGACTCGTTTTCTTTTTAATGATTACGTGTTTGTAGTTATGACCATGAATAATTATAAACGTAACCCGTGCGTTTTAATAATCAACTAAAGATATACTTGATCAGGATTAGTTATTTTTATAAAATCTGACCTGAATGGCTAATTGTATTATTATATATTTTTATAATATTTATTGAAAATGTTTTAATAAATTTTGTTTTCCAGTGTATTTTGTACTTATTGGGGCTTTAGAAAGTTGCTTAAATTCTACCTGAAGTAGTTTGAAATGTTGTTATCGACAAAATTCGCCCTCGTTTCTCCTGAATGTGGCTTGTTAACGAAGTGTTGCCGGTGATTCAGGATTGTTAATACCTCGTCATTGCGCCCCCACGAAGCTGTTGGATGATTTACCCTCAGTGAGCGAGAAACTTATTTTTCCGCTCTTTCCATTCGTGAATGTTTTCTCTCTCATTCCTTGTATGTATCAAATTCTCACTTAGTTTGTAATATATATGTTAGTTGAGATGTCAAATGCACATATACACTCACACATTGCCTCGGATGTGAGTCCTGCGTTCATTTCAATGCCTGTCATTGTAGTGAGCTGCGTTGGGTGGGTTTACCCCTGCCAATCCACTACTTCTCTCTCTCCATCTCTCTCTCTCGCTTCGCTTTCTGTCGGCTTTTCATGCTTTATCACGGCCGTTTTGGAGAGCCAATTAGGAAATGTGTTACACGGCTTTTCCGCCAGTGTTACCTACCTTTGAGCCCTTTCCTGCAAACCACTTGTATGTATGTGTTATTCAGCTAAAATTTTCGTCGTGAGGAGCCTTCGCCTCGTCGTTTCTGAATTGGGAAGCCAAAGACTCGGAAATGTTACGAAATTTTCTGCTTCCCCTCTCCCTCCCTATTCTTCTTTCAGGAGCAGTAGCGGAAAATTTCAGTTACATTTGTGTTTATTACTGTGGACAGGAATGCCTGGTGGACCATAAAACGTGCACGTTCTCCGGAAAAATGAATTAATAAGCAAGTTGGATGATGACGATCACGTAATGTGTGTGTTCGTCAGAAAGAAAACATTTATTCCAATTCCTGAACATTTCTCAATGCTTCTGCTCTTCACAAAGAATCTCAGTAAGCTCGTCACCATCACACTGACAATGGTAATGTTGGGAGTAAATTTTCATAAAGTTTTGCTCAATTGCAGTGATTAGAGCATTTTTTGTATTTTGTTGGACAGTTACATCTGGATGAACCTGTTACTGTATTGATACTCGATGACGTACAAATCTAGTGGTTGACTCAGTTTCAGTGGGTAACCAGTTGAAAACAATCAAAGCTGTACGATACGCCACAGAAGACAACTAGCGAAGTGTATTGACCCAAATGTGTAGGCACTGAAGGCGACAACGAGTAATTACACGTTTCAGGCGATAAAAATGCACATGTTTCGTCATTGTTTAATTATATTTACGGATGCGATTAAAAAACATACTAAAACTACATTTCAGAGCGAGGAAGAGTCCACGCTGTGTAATTGCGTAGGAAACCGGAAATTGGCCCACTGTTGAGAGCTTGATGAAACCCTCTGGAGACCAATCCGTCTTCTTTCCCACACACACAACACTCTCGCCTCTCGAATAAAAAAGGGGGAATGCTTCACCCAGGGGGTTGTACTGGACACTTACATTAATCGTCTGCGACCAGACCAAGTCCGAGTCTTTCTCTTTCGGTCAAATAAAATTTAAATTCGTATGACAACGGCAAGATCTATCTACCAGAAGCGAAACAATATGGTAAATTAGTATTTTTCTTCAATACGGCAGACTTTTTTTAAGCGTAAATCAGCTTATCCTTCCTTTTTGTGTTAGTAATACTTGTTAATTATTATTAAATCAACGGTTTTCCCATCCTTACTACGGCTCTCCTTTGCATTCTTTAATTTTCCTCACAGTCCCAGTTGTACAAAAAATGCTGCTTCACACCATAATTAAAGAGGAGTGTTATTTTTCAGTGCACTGAATAGCTTTTAACACGCTTGTGACGTTTATATTACAAAGTTTCGAGTTTCAATAAACTAAAGAAGGGTCGAGAGTGAGTGGAAGACGAGGGTAAATTAAATTCCAACGGGGAAAGTTTACTCGCATCATCGAAGAAATTAATATTGAACTTTCGCAAAACCCCTTAATTCTTGTAATTTGCCCCGTCTCAGTCCGTTAAACATTATGAAAAAAATATGAAATTGTTCCAGAAATAAGTCTTTAACTCTCCTTTCTATGAAATTTTTTCAGAAAGAAGTCTTTTACCTATATAAAATTGGTGACAATAAATACCGTATTTACAATCTATGGACTAGGGTTTTCATTTGTATCATCTTAATTCCGCTGGAATTCTTGCATTCTGAATTATATATTGCCATGACTAAATTTTCGAAAGTCTTTGTTCGTAGAAAAATACTCATTTCTTAATTCCACCTCCCGTGTAGTAAATAAATTCTCTGCACCCTTCCTTGCTTCTTCATTCGTGGATATCTGTCTTTCCAAGACTAGTCTGAATTTAGTCAGCCTACACCATGGTTGTACGGACTCTCGTATTGGGCATCTGATTACTCCCCGATAACGAACAGTTTCCTTGTTTTCGAAACGTTGGAGTGATTGATCTTACTCTACCATCCTACACGTTTCACTAAATCACTTTCACAGGGATAAACATAACTTGTTTGTTTGGTTTCCTCTCTGATATCCTTCTATCGTGTTTTTTTCTCTCTTTGCTATTCTCGTCACTCTCTCGGTAAACCTATCTTGTTTGTTTGGTTTTATTTCTTCTCTGGTTCGCTTCTCATCAACATTTCTCTATTTTTTTACTCAGACAATGGAAAACGCGAAAATAGAAAAAATTTAATAATATAATTGTGTTACGTAAACTATGACACAATTAATGTAACTAACTGCCAATTTACTAATTAGCTTCGTAGAACATGTACACTGTTTATCACGCCGATACTATGACAATACCAGCGATATTGTTCGTCGCCGCACTATATGATCTCTGTACACTAAATTACAAGGAATTTCAGCTTCACATGTATTCAAAAATTTTTTCTCAACACGCGTTTAAATATATTTTGCGCCAACAAAGTCGACACATTTTAAAATAAGATTTCTTCAGATTCTAGATTTATAAGTCGACACATTTTAAATTAAGATTTCTTCAGATTCTAGATTTATAATACTTCCATTCCAATATGTACCTGATGAAGTCTTAAATTAATTAAGAACGTTGTGTAATTAAGTAATTGTGTATTTATATTTTTGTCAATCGTTTTACAACGCTTTTTCTGACTCAATGCCAATTGCTTTATTGCAAATTAAAATGTAACACACTGATGAGTCAGAAAGAAAACTCCCCATCGCTTAGCAAAATATAAAGTATTCTAGGGTACAAAGAGATTGTTTTAGTTACCCTCCAAATTATTGTTCACTTAAATTACAGGATTATTTCGAGATTACTTTCTTGAAATATCGCTTCTTCGGAGTTTTAATTTTTAAAATTATCGTCTTTATGGTTACATAAGGCGTAATAGGTTGTATTCTGTGTCTCATTCGGTTAAATACAGTTATGAGTCATTATTTTCGAATTTTTATTCCAAGAGATAAACGATTACGGAACAAAAACGCAAACTTTTATAGCCTTACTGTTTTAAAATTGTTAATTCACTTACATAGCGTTTAAAGCTGAGCTTGACTGAAAATAATTACATCTTCATTGATTCAATGTTCAATAAAACAAATATATTTAAAATTAATAAACATTATTCTTTTATTGAAGTTTAATATCTCGTCTTGTGCTTACCCTTAATGGTATCGTATTGGGTAATAATATTGTAATTACAGTAAATATTCTCGGTTTTCCTAAACTCTTTTTGTAAAACTCAGTCAGTAACCTATTGGGATCAATTGAAATCCAATATACATTACGGTACTGTTGCCAGCCCAGGAGCCTACAGGAGCTGGTGGAAGTAGATTATTTCCACGTGATGAAACATAAATTAGGTAAGCCATAAAACATATGGAGAAGGACATCTCTCTCTGAGTCGTTAAAAGCACATCAAAATACACAAACACATGTGGGTTGGGGAGTGTTACAGGAAACTTGTCCTTGAAGTTAAAATTTTCCCCATTTATATGGAAATAGGGAGATAATTAATCGTTGTAAAAGTAGTTAATCTTCAACCACTGAGCGGAATGAGCACCTCATACATATTTAAATGTTGGCTGATTTCTCATGTTCTCCAGTAAACTTCGTCCCATTAATATTCATTATCTCTTGCGAGAAAAGGGGTTCGGGGGGGTGGGATTATTCCTTCCTCTTTGTAGTGTTTTCATGCGAAAACTTTGGCCTCCTTAAAACTAAAACATACCGGGCCAGCAAAATGCCACAGGTTTCTGTTTTGCACATGGTTGTGATGACTCTGAATGCTAAGCGGTTTTCCCTGTTGGGTTGGCGAGGATGTATTAATAACTTTTCTGCTTAATATTTGCAACCTCATTCATTATAAAGTGACGGAATACTCCAACGCATTATATTTATGATTCGAAACGAAGGCATGTATATTTTTCCCAAATATTATATATATAAAATTCCGGTAAACGTGTTCGTAATTCCTCTCCTAAACGGATTATGCATTTTGATAACTTTTTTTGTCTTTATATGGTCATTTGAATGGTTGTTAGCTATAGTTGGACAAGGTAGGTGGCACTACTGTCCAGATTATTTGGATTTCTCACGCGAAGAAAACATTTAATCCAAAAATTTCACTCTGACTGTTTGAATAATCTGTTGCATTTAGACTTCAAATACATTGCGTCAGAGCTTGGGGTTGTTTTGAAATTTAGATTTCGTATTGCTGAGGACTGATATATTCCCTGTATAGCAATCGGATGCATGCTGAGAGAGTTATTTATCAATTAATTTGACATTGAACTAATAAAGTGTATTAGAAAATAAATTGTGCAGATGTGAAAGCTGCATTGTTTGAATTATTATATATTCACATTTTCATTCGGCAGCATTCAGTCTAACCTCCTAAATAAAACACTTTATTTTCAGCCTTCATTTGAACGATTTCGATGATAATAGGACGAAATAAAGGATTTTTTTTCCAAAAATGTGGTTGTTCTATCTGATGGTTTAATCACGTTGAGAAATCGATTCCTGTCGAATTAAATAGAGCAGTGGGCTAATATAGATGGCACCCAGTTTTTATTCTACAAATTAACAATATTTCTACCAGTCCTTCATTTTTATATCACACTTCTTACCCTCTGTTTAAACACATTCATTCTTAAATATAAATGACTCAAATTGTCCATCGAGAACTCGTCTTCCTTCACTGATTATTTTTTAGATAACTGTACTTCCGACTATTTCTCCAAAAAAATTGCTTGGCCATTCTTACTAACTCCCCTACTTTCTACGATATTTTACTGCAATTCGATCTTCCGTTTATCAGTTTTTTTTACTTTTGGTGCCACTCAATTACGTAAGGATCCTTAACATTTCATAACTCTATTTCTAATCTCACAACCGCCACTTTTAATTTTCATTTGTGTATTGTCTTAAAATATTTTGTCATTTGTATGAATTTCAGCTGGGGTCAATCTTAATTGGCTTCTTATATCTGATTTTAGGCTACTGTAATGAATGATATTATATTCCGATGTCAGCAAATGAAAAATAAATTTATTATAACTAATATATATTACCATTTTAAAGGAAACTTGAATTCTGCCAATAACTGATTTTTGTAATACGTTTACAGGTTTTTTTTATTTGAGAGAAGGAAACTTTTCTGTGCCTTGGAAAGTGTGAGGAGAAACAGAAATTTAATCCGTAATACGATTGCTTCTTCGTCGTTGGAAAATCCAGGTAAAAACTCAGCCTCGCAATAAACTGATTTTTGTTTTCCTTCGTCGTCGTCGTCTCGCCCTCCTACTTCTATATGTGTTTGTGCCTTTTATTTATTTTTCTTCTTTCCCGATAGCGACAGTTTCTTAAATTAGTCTCAAGTCCCGTAAAAAAATTTATTTCTTCCATGGAAAAACTTCATACAGGCGAAGTTTCGAAATAATAATAATCATAATAAAAATAAAGTAATGTATTGGACTTCGCAGATGCCGTATTTTGTCCTTATTTTGGTATTTAAACGGTTTAAAACATAAAAATTGAGGCTTCAATGCATCTGTATTTCCATAATATCAGAATTATTTTAATGTAATTTATCAGAAATAATAAGTGAATAATATGAAAATAATTAATTGAACCATATTTACGATTCTTTAATAAGTTAATAATTATATATGAATAACATTTTCTGTTTTTTAAAAAAATATTTAAATCTGTTTTTTAATCAATTATCGACTACTACAGGTATTGAAACCAGTCTTGACAATGAAAAAAGTGTTTTATAACTTTGAACACTTCACTGAAACTTTGGTGATTTAATTTTGTGGTATCTTTGGTTTCGTATTCTCTATGCATTTTTTTTCTCAGAAGTTATTTTTCTGTGATTCCTAGTTATTGTAATATAAATTAATCTTTATCTAAATTTTCCAATAGACAGATTTTGTCGACAGTCTTCTCTTTTTGAGTGTTTGAATTAAGCTTGCAGGTGGGATTTCAAGGTGTGAAGCTAAGTTTGGGGGAGGATTTTGTTGGTAGTAAGCTTGAAGGATATTTGGCCTACAGTTTAGTCGTCCTCTTGTATTCCACCGCGTCCACAAATTTGCGTTTAACTTTGTCCTAATCCTTTTCGCAGATTATCATATATCTCTCTCTCTCTCTCTTTCCTTAATCCTGCAAAACGGGAGGGATGAATGCGTTGCGCCTAAAGTCTCTAAATATCTTCCACCTGACACCTTAATCTGTGATCTTGCGTTTGTGGTTACACCGACGGTGTCAGTTCTTCCTCTTAATAATATTCAACAAGTGTGTATATGCTGCATTGCAACTTTTCTTACCCAGTTAGTTATTCATATCATAATTCCACGATTTGAGATGGAAGTGGCCGTGACACTCCCTGTAACTCCTAGCTTTTTTCGATTGCAATGATTGTAATTTTAATTTGCGTGTTGCAATTTACTATCATTTTATAGTGTGATACAGATGTAATACACAATCGGAGATGGGATATTTATTTATGATATATTTGGCTAAATGACGAAGAATAAGTAATTTCTTGAAATGGTTTGTTACAAATAAAAAAGTTGAATTTGTCGAGAAATACAGAGTGTTCCACAAAACATATTAATATGGAAAGAAACTGTGCTGGTTCATGGCTGGGAAACCTGTACTGCAAATTATTCCAACTCCCCTCCCCTCTCATCAAAAGATAATTTATGTCTAACTGCCAGCCTGGAGCGTTCTCAGTCTCGTGTTGGGGCTGGTAGCAGGCAGAAGTCAAGGTGGCAGACCTACTCATCGGGATAAATTTATATTTCTTATTGCCTGAAATTAGGTCTGCTTCATTCGTTCCTCCATCTCCCTGTCAACTCACCGGTCCGACCTTTTAATGTCCTTGTCCGTATAGTGGACGGCTTAAAACTAACGAAATTAAATAGATTAATAACAAGACTGGTTGTAATTATGTGTACGTATAAAAAACAGACAATTTTAAACGGGTGAAAATGATAAAATAATTGAAACTTTCCTAATTAAAAAAAAACTCATTTTGAAGACTTTGTTTTAGTTCGTTCAGCACTTATCAAAATTAAATATTCTCTTAAAGGTGTCGATATAAAAATCCATTTATGAACCATATCATAATTTTATTTAACGCCAATTTTAGAGGAGCTTTAGGTTTCTGTTCGTTTTTAGAGGCAACGAATATTAATATTAATATAAAAAAAAATTCACTAGAAAATTCATTACACGTATATGCTGATATATATGTATACTTTGATGCTTGGTAATTTTTATAGACTATCACTTATATTGTAAATGTATATTTTATTTATCTTTACGTTTTTTGGGAGAACTATATTTTACCAAGCCGGACTCAGTGATACGAGGCAGTGACGCTAGCCACTAGACCACAGAGGTCCCAGGTTTGATTCCTGACAAAGGCTTGGGTGTTTTGGATGAAATTTAGTCCTGTTGGCCAATCCTAGAACACTTGAAACTCAAAACTGTCAAATAGAATGGCGATATCTCTGCCAAAAACCTCGAAACCAGAAGGTATAAGAGGACAATATTAAGAAAGAAATAATTTTTCAAATTTTGCCCGTGTAATGTAAATGAAAGTAAAAAAATTATGACTGGTTCGTCAAACAAAGGCTTAAAATTAATTCTACTCTAAAATTTTAACACACGCTACTTTACGAGACTTTTCACTTTGTCAAAGTACAAAATCGGAGAGAAGAAATTGGAACCAAGAAGTGTACTAACTTTGTGAGAGACGCAAAATACTTGAGCGAAACTAGCGTTGAGTCCTGTCAAAGGTCACAGGCCTTGGAACTTAATCTCTTTTTCGAAGACCTCGGAAATACACTGCTTTACGACGCTACGAAACTCTGCCGAAAAATGTGTGTACCACGGAGCTGCATATACGGAGTACATTTCATGCATTTTATGGTACATCCTCCATCCAACTCGCTCCCTGTCCCAAGGGAATAAGAACAATGCGGGGAAAAAAAGGAAACATGGGAAACTGCAGGAGGCGAGAAAAGTGGCGACAGTGTTATAGCAGCTGTTGCTCGGGGATGGAGATGAAGGACGACTTCGTGGACAATTAACTGTCATAAAAAGAGTGGGAAAGAGTTGCTGTAGGGGATCGTCCCCCAATAATTACAATCACGTGCATGGACGAGGAAATAACTTCCTTGGATGACAAAAGTGCAGATGCCATGCTGGAAATTGTCTTCCGTGGTTTTTCTTTATCGTAGAAGAACCTATTTAAGTCTCCACTCTTCGAAGTATCGTTTGAGTATCGCAAAGGCTTGTTGAACGATTATCTTTGCTCACTGCAATGACACGTGGCGATAAGGACATTTATGTACGTCGTGAAAGGGTTACAGACATTTACTTCTATCATGGAAATATCACACCTACACTTGTTGTTTGTAGCTGTATCATTCTTGCTATTTTCATTTCTTCTCAAGTTGATTACCACAATTTCCTTGAACTGAATCCTCATCCTGTGCTAGGTAATATGTACCAAATATGAAATCTTAAAATTATGCCACTTAACACTAAACAATCCCAACGTCGTCTATTTAATGGCCATTCCGACAGCAGCAATAAATGTTATTAACCTACATTTTATTACAAAGTCTGTCAGCAATGAAACACAAATATCCTTGGTTTGGAATGTTTATTGGATATGGAATAGCGAATTACAATAATATTATTACAATAATAATAAATTGAT
The DNA here is from genome assembly GCA_034510155.1 of Eucriotettix oculatus. Taxonomy (NCBI): domain Eukaryota; kingdom Metazoa; phylum Arthropoda; class Insecta; order Orthoptera; family Tetrigidae; genus Eucriotettix; species Eucriotettix oculatus. The sequence continues at coordinate 46,682,161 of CM067382.1, forward strand.
AAATTTAAGTTACAAATCTTTGAACTGTTATAGGCCACATGACTTTTTGAGTTTCTGCACAATTTATAACGGGGTAATTATTTAATTCTCCACGATGTGTATATAGGATTATCCATTTTAAAATGTAAGTCTACTGTATTTATTTTAATAATTTAAATGAAAGCTATACTTTTAATATTTTAACTAAATATTCTGTAAATAAATTATTACATTTCTGACTTTTGGCCATTATTTTTGTTTTAGAGACGAAAAAGTTTCATCCTCCAATTTTTTGGACACCCTCAGTTCTTTGGTTTAAGTATAACAAAATTTTCATATTGCTGCTGCAACGTCCAGGGCCAAAATTTGGAAATATTCTGTATTAATATTTATAATAGTTTTCATATATTTGTCTAGTTACCTGAGATAGGTTGACGAAGCATTGTAGATGTATTAAATAAATATTAATATTGTCTGCTGACCACCTGGCTGGATTTTTATGTACAATAGAAGACAATGTCAGATTGTAGATTTATTGAATTTTATTCCCCACCAAAGTGACAGTTGTCAACTGAACCATTTAATGAAACTGAAATGTTCCTGGCTAAAATTTGAGAGAAACAAAATGAGGTGGACGTTGAAATTGTAGTTATTAGCCAAGGACAGGAATTGATCAAACTGAAAGGGAGTTGGACTTACGACGTATATATTTTCCTCTCTTCTTCAGCGATCGAAGTAAGGAGAATTCAGGATAAATAGCAGGAAATATACGGTACGTTAGGTTCTTTCACATCCTGCTATCTGTATAATGGAAATTACGTATCCCAACATCTGTTAAAGACAAGAAAACAGAAAATATTGATTTTGCGCAAAAGTTCTTGTATTCTAGTTATGTCATATTGAGACCAATATTTTCAAAGTTAAAAATATTGAATAATTGAATTGAATTACTACCACACACAATTTTTTATCAAAAGTAAACGTAAAATATTTGTGTGTAGCTCTTATATTTGTATCCCCACTTATGATAAAAATACAACATTGTTATTTCTGTCTCTCCTGTAACAAAGTCAAGTTATGACGAATCGTTTGCAAGCGTGAGCCTCATCATTAGCTTCCTCAGAGAATAGAGGAAAATAAAACGCGGAAAGTAGCTTTCTTTCTGCAGGTGGCGTTGTAAAAGGAAGCAGAGTGAGGGGGAGGGAGAGACAAACACTAACGCACATACACACACACACTTCTTATCGTGAAGAAGCTCTTTCTTAGACGTCAGTGACACGGAAAAGTTTGCGCGAGTCACGAGACGAGACATAAAACGGCCGTTTTTATGACATACGGTAATGCATGAGACTAGGACAGAGGATAGAGAGAATTCTGTAAAGGACAGAATATAAGAGAGACAGAGAAAGAGAAGAAGGAGAATGTGACTATGACTTTACGTCTTGAGACAAACACGCAAGAGTTTTGTCTCCCTAACTTTTCAATATAAAAATCAGACATTGATTAAAATACGTAATTAATATTAAATATATTTTCTTAAGTAAATTATCCATAAACAATTTTTGAATTACTAATATTTTCAGAAAATGATTTTTATGCACAAAAAATTACTTTACGAATATCTTTGTCTTTTAATTATTTTTCATGTTGTATAGTAATAACTTTTAATATTTCCGATAATATCTCTGTAAATTTCAAATGTAGAAATCTGTGGCGGCTTGAAGTAATGCAATTTGTTAATAAAAACACTTAACATTTATTTAGTCTATACAATTCAAAACAGTTTTTATTTTGCATATAATCAAATGGTACAGAAAATATGTTCCAACAATTAGCACAAAATGATGTTTACTAAATGAAGTGTAAAATTACGGTCATACAAAGAATTTAACTAATTTTTGAGACAAAATGCTAGTATTCGCCAATGTTAATAAAGTGCACAGGGATCACAGTATATAATTAAAGAGTTAAAATTTTTATCAATTTCTGAAAACTGGTCTAGTGTTTAACCTTAAACAACTATAAACAGCAAATTTACCCATGTTGAAGGCCTCAAAATAATATTTGAGGACATTTATTTAACGTACCAGAATAAATAGTTCAAGTAAATTTTTGGCCTACCTATGGGAGGTTGTCTTAGTGTAAGGAATAGTGATGAATCACATTATGGAATAATGTATCAAAACGGCTACCTTTGCTCTATAAATTGAACTTTATGAATTCTAGAATCTCATTTCCTGTAGAAACGGAAAATAGCCAATCAATTATCTTCCTGGATATGACAATTAACAATATCAATAGTAAAGTAAATACGGACTGGTATTCTAAACCTGTTGCTCTGAATTCCATTTTAAATTATTATTCCAATTATCCGCGACATATGATTTTAAATGTAGCTAATAATATTAAAAGAAAAGAAATTGATGTTCCTGATGATAAATATTCGAAAGACATTAAAATTAAGATATATGCCATAGTTTTTTCCCCAGAAATGTGATTAATCGACTATGGATAGTTAATCTAAATAAGTAATACGGCAGCATAAATAATAATAAATTGGTTATCAATTGTGAGAACAAAATTGTGTGTCTGATGAACGAAATTAAGGAATAAATTAACACAGCTTAATTTTGTATAAACGTATTTGCTATTGTATGTGAACGCTGCTTTTAAGTAATAAGATGAATGCGACACAAAGTCGAAAGCTCCTTAAAATGTTATAAAGAGGTATTCCGAGACTGTACTGACCATTCTCTTATTCTACTTTATGGTACAATTTTTTTTAATTAACATGATTACTATGTTTGATAAAATAATATTAAGGATTATTATGTTAGTGGAACGTCACTCGAGCCTAGTAAAATAAATATTCAAACACTTATCTTTCATCTAGTCATCAGGAATATAAGACAGGAAGGGGCTCGTTTACTGCCACTAATCTACGAGGAGAGGAGAGGAAAAATATTATTCTCATCTCTATGGAAGCCAAATGATCACGTTACCACGTGTAGCCATAGAGAGCACGAGAAACGATTGTTGTTGCTCCTGCAGCAGCGAAGTGTTTGACAGAACGTGAGAAGAACATCGGAAGCTGCCTCGAAAAGGCGGAAGAGACAATAGATCAGCCTGGAGACAGGCATTCGAGAAGGAGGAGAGAATGATAGAGAGAGAGAGAGAGAGAGAGAGAGAGAGAGTGCGTCGCGTAAAAAGTTACAGCAGCAGCAGTCGTCGTGGGATCCCGAGGGCGCGCCTTGTCACTCGGCAAAAAACGGACCCCAGGGAAGAAAAGGGGAAAGGGAAAGCGACGTCTCCTCTGCCCTCGAAAATAAAAAGCGACGTCGCGGCGCCGCGAGGAGGAAAAGAATAAAAAAGCAGAATCTCACACAAGCCAATTACTATCTGTAGAGAGAAAGGCGCTTAGGATTTAACAGTATGTATCGGAAAGTACACACTGATCCTTAACACAATGTAACTTATAAATTACAAAAATCTTTATCACGTGTTGACAAAGAGATTACTGTCAAATAAAATTTTGTGAGCCGTATGTATGCCCGGCGTTTCGCGGTAATCCATTTAATTGCTAAAATCAACGCACCGACCGAGAATTCGTCAGGAGAGGAACGCTTCAATTAGATCAAAGACTTGATCACCGAAGACCAACATAAAATTGTCCCCACAGAAGAAATAATGATGGATGAAAGTGAAATTCTTGGTTTAAAAGTTTCTATGAAATGCAGGGACAGTAAGGTTTTCAGAATCATTAATAACATAACTGCGCAGATAAGTGAAGTGAACCAAAAAATTTCTGGATTGCCTGCGTTCGTCATCACTTGACAGCTTTGTCCCTCCTTCGTTCGTCTTCCTCTAGTCTCTTGAGGGTCTTTCTGTATCTGGCTTCTCCCTAGCAGTAACTCATTGCTGTACTACATGATTGTACTCCATTAACTCAAATAGTCCTCGACACACTACTACGTGTGGTGTTAGAGTTGGGGGATAAATTGACAAGCCAAGCCAGTCGGACCATTTCCGGTACATTAACCATTCGCAGGACCAGATTACTTCCGGCCTTCCTGGCAAACAGAGCTGGCTGCCCAGCTGCGGATTAAACCGTCCGTCGTAATTAACAGTTGGGATCGAATCCCGGACGGACCAACTCACTCACTCACACTGAGACAGCTTAACAAATTCTCCCTTACGTTGTTCTATTTTCTACTTACAATGATCTTCGCCGAGCAAAGAAAAGAGGAACTACCATAGGTTTCTTTTTATGTCTGAAATAAAATTCAAAAATTTATCCTATTAATAGGACTCTAAGAATCCTAAATTCTTCTGCCTCTGCCTCAGTACTTGTATAAATCTGGTTTGTTATTCTCCATTATACTTTACATGTAACTGTTTTTATTAAGATATTGATTACTAATGTCTCAGTTACGTCGTTGTCACATTTTTACATAGTCTATTACGGTATCTGTTTCTAAACATTATTCAATGAAATGTTTCCCATTTATTATGTCCGTAATATCCACTTATTGCACCATAAGCCTTCGTTCTTTTCCTCAAATTTTCATTTCATTGAAGAGCGTCTTCAATTTACCCGTAACGAGGATTTCTGACCCGTTTGTATTGTTAATAATTTTTATTTGTATTTTATTACATTTGTTTTAATTTATACGTTCTTTTGAAATAATTTATCACATTTTTGTGCGTGTGGTTTTGGTTCTTGTTGATATCAAAGTTGATAATTTTTTTATTTGTAAATATTTTATTTATGAATTTTTATATTTATTGTGATTATTAATTTTAATTTTTCGTTAGTAGAGGATCAGTGGATTATTGGTACTGTATTAGGGCATATTTCATTGTTACTTTCGAACAGCTAGGCTTCAAATATTTGGAATACATAACGGAGCGTACCTTTTTATTTCTAAAAACTGATTAACTTCCTGGTTCCATCGCTTATATTATAATTCATTCTTTATTTTATTACCGAATTCAGTTCACCTATTTTTTTCATTTTATATGATAAATAAATAGTAAAGCATTATTATTTATAAAATTGTAGATTTCAATAAGAAATGTGTTATATTTGGTATACGCGTTTCTTTAAAATAATATTTTTATAAATATCTAAATTATTGGCCAAACCTTTTTTAGTCAATTATATTATCAAAAAACTATAAGTTTTTGTTTTATTTTCTTGTATTGAATGTCTTGATATACTCCTGAAAAAGTTTTGAATATATGAAACAACACATGTAGTGTTAGCACACACACTATTAAATTTTAAAATTGCCTTGTTTAACTGTAATAGGTGCATTTAAAGTAGAATTTTAAAGTTTGAGGCAGTCTCATTGTTCGAGGTAGACAGTTTTTTCGGAACAATTAAAACTGGTAAAAAGTACAGACTTATGGATTAACGGTAGCTAGGCACGTGTTCTTGTCATTTCCTAAGGAAGAGTTTTTGAAACTAATTGTCAGACCACGTTTGCGTAACACGCATGACACAGCACCTCCGAGAAGCTGACAGGGCGAGTGACATAGGGGGATGAGATTTGAAGGGTGGGGAAATACCCTGCTGTAAATTACAGTGTAGACGAGGACGCGGGGAGGATGAAGTTCGTGGTAATTTAGATCCCTTTCGATAAATGTTAACAAGTCTGTCGAGAGCGATGCTTGTGATTTGAGGGAGGAAAAATATGATTGGCAATTTTTCCTTGTGTTCCGCTGATGACATCAAGGACCCTTCCGACAAACGGACCATCACCACGGGTAAGTAATACTATTTCTGCTAATAAAAGGGGTGGAACTGTACCTAGTGAAGAGAAATGGTAGAGAAGATGCAGAAGGGGCAAATGTCTTGATGGATCAATGAACACGGATCTGGGTGCTGGGAAATCTTCATACGAGGACTGCCTGCAAGATCAGGGTGGTGAATCCCGACATGAACACGTGACGAAGAAAGAGGTTTTGTATTAGCTTCCTATAAACCAGGGGTGGCCAACGTTTTGCATGCCAAGCGCCAATTTTTTTGACAGATGACTGCAGATGCGCCAAATGACTCGAGTACATTTTATAACGTCATATGTTCATGGTTAGGGGTTGGCAAATAGATATGAATATAGAATCTGCTTCCCTTAGGGCACGAAAAGGTATAACTTTTACGCAGTTAAATTAATTAATTCACGACAGTTTAATGAAGCACCAATCTACAGAAGTCAAGGAGTTTGTTCACGTACGAGTGGATGACATCATCACCAAACGAGCATCGTGAGGCTAACTCTAGACTACAGTTGTTGACGCTGAAAACCAGATCGGCATGGATCTTGGAATTGTCTGTTCTCTCGGTTTTCCAAAAGAACATTTATTAAATTACTCTATTTCCGAGTTGTGGCCATACATTGTATTTATTTAAAATATATGCTTAACTATACAATGCTTTTGATGAATGAAAAAGGACTTCTCGTCCTAAATACAAACAGGCTCAAGGATGCAACGCGCTACTTTTAATCGTCCTCGTTTGCTGACCAGACCACCTGACTGGATCTTTATCTTCAATTGTACATAATGTCAGATTAATGATTAATTGAAATTTATTCTTCACCAAAATGATTGTAGTCAACCGAACCATTTAGGCAACTGAAATGTTCCTTGCTAAAATTTGAGAGAAACAAAACAAGATGGATATTCATTGAAATTATTAGCCAAGGCAGGAATTGATTAGACTGAAACGGAGTTGGACTTCTGTTCCATATATAAGCAAATATGTACAGACAATGTATATGGTAAAATCTGGGATAAAATTTCGGAAAACCGATATCGAATGCGGGAACCGCTTCGAGAAAGGAAAAAGCTGACACAGATTTGCGCATTGTCAGACACAAGTTTAGATTAACCAACAAATTTTGGCGGTTTCTGCAGGTCGGTTAATTTCAGTTAAAGTTAAAAATTGAGGAACTCTCAGGCTTGGGAGGAGCCGTTGTGACATTGAAACAGTTCGCCATAAAGTGCTAAAGAACAACAACAGATGAGAAGGCAGGTTAGTTAAATTAATTTTCAACAGGTATCAAGATTAGAATAATCATACTATTGTTTTTAGAAGAACGGAATGAAAAAATCTAAACGTGACCCGGTGAACGCTAACCGGGCGGTTGCTCTACCACTGAGCCAGTCTGGCTTGATGTGAGATCCATTCACCCTGTTTATTTATAACCACAGTCACATATTGCTAAACCAAGGTTTCACATCAGTCACATATGTAAAAGGATTATTAGCTTCAATGAATTGATTTAAAATTTTCAACTAATACAGCTCAAGATCTAAAAAGGCTTCTGGAAACGGGGGAGTAAATCTCATAGCTATAGTTTATCACCGAAGGAAAATATTGAAGAGTATCGTAGAGAGATCGAACGAAGGAAACCATTACAGTAAACTTCTTATCTAACTCAAACTGAACTAGATGGCCGATTGCCAAACCTCAATTGTAATGTACTGTAATGTTCCTATAAATCCGCGACAAAGAGGGGAAACGGAGAGGGAGGGAAAAAATCTCGTCCATTACTTTTTATTGAACTCGACTCGATGGAAATGTTATTGAATACGGCGAATTGCAAATGTATTCGTTACGAGAGATTCACATTTGATGCGCAACTGAGAGGATTATTTTTTTAAAAAAATACTATATTTATTGGTGCCTTGTATTTATGACTTTGTGTGTTGTGGATGGTTGAAATTCAGATTTAGTAGATTTGTGGTTTACTTCGAATTGTTTTGGAATAAAAAATATGTATATGTGAAACCTAACCGTGTTTTAAAGTAACAGGGATATTACAATAACAATAACGGAAAAACAATTTCTAAATGGATGAGGTTTTCTTTACGAGTTTTTTTATTGATTTATTTCCTATATGTTAAGGTAGGGAGTTGATGTTTATTGTAATTTTATTCTATCGTGTATTCAGATTTTGCAACGAGAAATTTCCTCCCTCAAAAATAGGAGAAAACTCAACTGCTACAGAGTTTAGGTACGGAAATTCTTTCTCCGACAGTGATTTGGTTTTCATTTTCTTTGCACCGAATTAAATTCCGTTATCTTACTATTTAACTATGTTGTTTGTTTTTATTCAAATCAATAGACCTTCAGTCGCAAAATAAACGAACATAATTATTTTTTAAATATATAATTATAGCTTCACATAAAAATATATTCTTACTTATCCAAGGTGTGGATTTTAAATAGTTGAAAAATAATAAAACCTCGTTTATCAAAACTGATTAGCCCTTCATTCTGAAACATAAATTTTTCAATGTTCTACATTGTCATACACTTTCAAAAATGTTTAAGGTTCGGTTAAGAGATATGAAACCGAGCCACTGAACAATATTATCTTTGACTTAAATACTGTAATTTATTTTTACACTTTGCTTCTAACCAAATATTATTGTAAATGGTTCATCCATTTAAAATTTTACCTGAAGAAGCCCATAAAATTGGATTAACGCTGATATATTTGGCAGCGTTTTTATTTATTTATTATCATTATTGAATTAAATAAATATAATTGCCGAAAAGTCAGAGCAGCTTTAATATTAAATATTTACTTGTGTCGTGACATTGAATTTAATGCAAATTACCTTTCGCCTCTACTTTGGGACATTAATAAGGTCTCATTTGTTATTATCACTATTATTATTTTCACCTGATAATTATATCTTCTGTGATGAATACTTTTTCAGTGATGTTGAAGTTTAGTATTTATTTGTGCCAAGATCTTCAATTAGGAGGTTGAAAAACAATGTTTAATATGATTGAAAAGAATTTTGAATAACATTTGAAATGTGTGTCAATTTTTTAAATAAAAATAGGAACAAAACGTAACAAATGAAGAGAAGAAATAGCTGAAATATTTATTGGCAGCAGTCTGGAAAAGTCATCTAATTAGTTTGTATCTGAAGAGATCCTAATATAAGGATGAAACGTCTTCAATTACACTTTTCATTCTGATATATTTGGTCATTAGAACTATTTTATAATATGGATTTATCCTATAAAACTCGTATAAAATTTTTAAGTTAATCAAAATTAACAGGGTTGGTTAGATTTAATAAGACTGGAAAAGAAAATTCATAGTAAGAAGTATTACAAAGGCTTATTTGTTTACGTATAAACGCAGCTTTATTGACACAGAATCTATTAGAATATTTCCAAAATTACAGCATACACATAAAAGTATGTAACAAACATTTCTGTTTGGACGTAGGAAATGAAAAAGTTTAAAATAAGCGAAACGTAAAAAACGAATATATTTTTAATGCTTCAACAAGTAGGAGAAGATGATATCCCGGAAGTGTTTGTCTTCCAGGTAATAATAAGAATACTAAAAGTCTCTCTCTGCAATACCGTGCTTCTGTTTATTTTTCCGGCTATAGTGATTTTATAGCAGGAAATAAATGGTATATGTTCATCTTGGAGTGAGATCCTGGACGCTAATGGCGTGAGTCTGACGATCGGTAAAACCGTGGTAACTGGATCATGTTGGATATGCTTCATATGATACGAGTAAAACACTTCCCCTCTGACAGGCAATAATATATCAATCTGTCGATTCAAATCCAGTAATCCAGTTCTCTATTCATCTCTTTCCCAATACTCTTTTTTTTTAATCACTCCCTCCCTCCCTCCGCTCCATCTCCTCACTTGTCTCCTTCCCTCTACCCGACTCCCTGTGCTCTAAATCCATCTATATATACGTATCATAATCGATACTTCAAGCAGTAGGGAACACTACGAACATATATTCGTTCTTAGATTAAAATAGGTTTGTAAACAGGGGAAATTGACGTCAAAGGACCTGATAAAAACTGTAGGGTATTGAATCGTGCAGTTTAAATGTTTTAATGCTCTCATAAATTAATTCTGCAGAGTGACTGCGGGGCTCACCTGATCAAGTCGGGAATGCCTCGCACTCTCTCTGGGTATTTTTTATCAAAGTTCTCATATGCCGAGACACCTTCACCTATTTTAGGAGGTATATGTACTGGGGTCAAAGACCTTGGGCATATGGCAAAAGTTGTCCGCTGATCCCACTGGATCAGTCAGCCAATTGCCTCCTGAAATTGGTGGAGACACGGAGAAGGGAATGCTGCGACCCCAGAGCAAACTCGTCTCCCGTCATTCGGAAGGGCGTGAGAATAGTACCCAATGCCCGACCTACCTGATGCAGGTTTTCTAGGGTTTTCCCAGCATCTCTTTAGGTGAAACACCGGGTAGGATCCTTAAACCATAGCCCGGGGGCCCTAGTCAACCCTTGGCTACCTTGCTCTAACTTCCGCATCCCCCCTTTTTCAATTCCCTTCCTATGCTATTAAAGGGGAGTTGCCTGTTTCAGGATCACCCTCATGTAGCCTGTTAACCAAAAAAAAAATGGGTAGAGCTTATGCCAGAGTGACTGCATGGTTCACCTGTCGGGAATGCCTCGTCCTCTCTCTGTTTTTTTAATTTCTCATATGCCGACACACCTTCACCTATATTGGGAGGTATACGTACTGGGGTTGAAGACCTTGGGCATAAGGAAAGTGTTGTCCGCTGATCCCATCGGATCAGTCGGCCAACTGCCTCCTGAAACTGGTGCGTGGACGCAGCAATCCCTTCTCCGTGTTTCCATAAAACTCGTCTACCGTCATTCGAAAGGGTGTGAGAATAGTACGCAATTTCGAACCTACCTGATTAAGGTTTTCATGGCATCTCTTTAGGTGAAACACCGGGTAGAATACTTATACTATAGCTCGGGAGCCCTAGTTAACCCTTGTGTATCTTGCTTTTCCTTTCATATACCTTATTTTCAATTCTATTCATGTTATTAAATGGGTGTTGTTTATTTAAGGAAACCTGTAATTAAAAAATAATAATTTATTAGCACTCATCGTAATCGCGTCATCTGTTGTAGCTCTACATCTTAGGATTTTCCTTAATTGGTTTCTTTCATTTGCTTTCATCCACCAGCTGTTCGTGTCATTCATAAAACAGTGCACCCAACGGTTTCTTGGCACGCCCCACTCTTATTTTCTCATCTGGTTTGTACTGCAGGTTTCTGTTTGTTACCTCATTCTCCTTCATTCTCTAAACATGGCCCACCCATCTCGATCTGGGAAACTTATTATTTGTATAATATCGGGCGATTCTGCCGACTTTGTTAATGGTTAATAATTAAATTTAAACTTTTGGGTATATATTTATGCCTTCTGCAGGTTTTCTTCTTAATGAAGAATAAGAAGAATTGGAAAAGTTCTGACATGAAAAATTACCCATAGACTACATTTACGTATCATCCTTCTGATCGGGGATTGAGAAGCGAGGGATAAGCTAGATATTTGACCCGAAAGGAGACAATCATAATTTCTAATACTGTATGTCTAATAATTTGTATATAATGTCAGTATTGTAGGCATTGCCTCTTTCTTCGTCAGGCATAGTATCTGTTCGTCAAGGATATGTGAACGTCATTGTGCAAGTGTGAAATGACTATCAGCTTCCCTCGCCTCCTTCAGCAGAGGAGAGTCACGTACATGAATAATCACGGCTCATTACCTATCTTCATCTTGCCTCGCATAATTAAGTTGTCTCACTGTGTGTGTGTCGTTTACGATGGCCATTAACGAGATTCACACCCGCCGCTGTCCTCGGCACTGCAGTAGTAGCTGCTGACGTGCGCGCATGCGCGTCGCTGCCGCCGCCGCCGCCGCCGCCGCCCCCCCTACCCTCGTGCCCCTGGGGGAGGCTGTCCGGGCGCAGTAGCTGGGTATCCTCGCCCGGCGACGGCCGCGTCTGCTTGGTGGCCTACTCCACAGGCGCCATGCCGTGAATTATTACCCTCATTTGCACACGCGTCTTTTCCCCTCTCTCTCTCTTTCTCTCTCTCTCTCTCTCTGTCTGTCTCTCTGCCTGCCTGCCTACATCCACATCTCTAACCAGAAGTGCATCTCTGTCTCTCCCTGCGTCGTGTGCTCGTAGTGCGGCGTCTGTGTGACTCAAGTTTTGACATCCAACTTCACCCCCTCCATGCTCCTGCTCATCTCCACCTTCGTCTCGGTGACGAGTGACTGATGGCTCCTACAATGCTCTTCGTTTTCGACATTGTCACGGTGGTGTGCGTGCTGACGTTGATGACCTGTCCTCGGGACGTCGGAGGTCATCTCAACATCTTCATCAGCCAGGAGGAAGTCATGAAGCTGTTGGGTCAGTAATTTGCATGTTTCTTTTCCTCTGATTCACAAGCCATTAAAATAAGAAGACACCTACGAGATAAATAAATATCGTTTTAAATTTGTAGGTCACATTATACATTTTTATAAATATTCTGTACATTGTTTGTGGGTGACTGAGTTTGAACTTGGTTCACTGTCACCGATACTCAATTTTTATTTAATTAAGACAAAATCTGAATGTATGTAATTGCATGCAAATGTATGAGAGAAAAGGACAGAAGAGTTATATTATCATCGAGTTTTCTATACTCAGTTGATTCGTTTAACAAATCATTTTTCCTTGTTTGTTATCCAATAATTTGGAGAGCAATAAAGAGAAGGTTGTTTCCCCCTGATTTTCTATTCATATTTCTTTTTAAAAACTAACATGTCTTAGGAATGATTGCAAATACGTATCTAGTTTGGTTTACAAACGATTTATTGAAGTTTATAACTATACTACGTGTTATATCTTAATCACACTGTGCACTGAGCATCCATTACAATTGCTAATAGACATCAAAGAGCTTTAATTTCTGTCCCAAAGTTCACTAAATAACTCGTTTTCATAGAGGGGATGTATCTGATTGTAGAGTAATTGGGGATGGTCTGTAACCCCTATAGCCCCATTAGGAAAGAAAGTACACATTTGCAACTGAAAAATGCTGAATGATCCACATATAGTACAATATTCTATGAAATTTTTACTCTCGCAAATTATTCTTCCATTGGTAAAAATATACCTATCCCCTTTTAAAGACACGAGGATTTTCCCATACAATCACTGGATAAGATTCTTGAACATATAGCCCAGAGGCATTAGTCAACCCTTGGCTACCTTTCTTCACCTCCAAATCCTCCGTTGTAATTTCTCTGCCTATTAAAAGGAAGTTGTATGTTTCAGGATCACCCTCATTCTCTCGTCCTCTCTCTGTTTTCTTTTTAAGTCTGACATGCTGAGGCACCCCGATAGCTTTTAGAGGTGCATATATTGGGGTCGAAGACTTTTGCCATGCATCAGTCTGTCAGTTGCGTCCTAGAACGGTGAAGGCATGGAGAAGGGAATGCTGTGTGGTCCTAATGAAAACTCCTCTAACGTCATTCGGAAGGGTGGATCTATCTGACAGGTTGTCTAGGGTTTTGACTGCACCTTTTTAGTGTGAAACACCGGATAAGATTCTTAAAATGTAATACGGGGACTCTATTCAACTCTTGGCTACCTTTCTTCACATTCCACATCCTTGTTTTTCAATTCCATTCCTAATCAATTAAAGGGCAGTTTCCTGTTTCAGGATGACCCTCATGCAACCTGTTAACATGTGGGAGCAGGTATTTCTCCCCAGAGTGATTAAAGGGTATACCTTCGGGGATGCTTCATTATCTGTTTTTTTTTAAAAAAAGATTCTCACATGCCACCTTGATCGCTTTTGGGAGCTTCATGTACTGGGCTTCTAGACCATGGGAATTTAATTGTATTAATTTCTTATCACAGATTGTGCTTTTTTCAAATATAAAGGATAAATGCAAGTTTTTGTTGTGGTATTCAGTCCAAAGACTAGTTTGATGCAACCCTCTATGCTACCCTACCTTGCGCAAACCTTTTCATTTCCTTATAACTAGCACACCCCAGATCCTCCCTAATTTTCTTAGCGTATTCCATCCTTGGCCTCTCTCTTCTGTTCTTACCCCACATACTTACCTCTAATACTAATTTTACAAGACCCTCGTGCCTTAAAACGTGGCCTATTAATCTATCCCTTCTCTTATTATTATGAAGAATTTATTTATGTTAGCCTTGTAGTACGGAATTGACCAAGACACCCCGTCCACTCCACAACTTAGGTTGAAGATTTTATGTCAGAGTTTAAAAAGATTGATTGAGCCAAAATGGTCACTTATATCAATTACTTTCGGTTTAACTTTGTGAAACATCTGTAATTTACTTTTAGGGAATCTTAATGGTTTGAGCCCCCAGTCTTGTCAAAATTTTTCCAAGACCTCCCGTTAACCTAACCAATGTCAGGCTACAACCTGGAAAACAAGTGACTGGATGAACCAATGCGTCCTTATTCGCTGAACCTTCAAACGTCGTTTCAAACACAAAACCTAACCTCTTTGTCCTTCTCTCTCTATATATTTAAAATAATACACCTCATTGGAGGAAATTCGTCTTAGCATCTCCAGCCAAATTTGTTAACAGTTTCCTGCTTGGTTGGTAAAAGCTGCTCCTCTCCGTCGGGGTAAGAGCGTCTTTCAGGAATTTACACATATTCCGCGTACCTACGGGCTATTTTTATCCGGTAAATTCCATCAGTTAATCCTCCACCTGGGCGCCTGGGCGCTCTTAACAGACAGACATAGAACTTAGTCAAGCCACATTGAATACAAATTGGAATAAATCGCCCCTATAGAGTGAATACAGGAAAGGGCGCTATAATAAGATTAATGAAGAATAACTTTTATTATCTAGAAAAAGACCTACGAATTTTAAACATTTTTTGGGTAACAGGCTACACGAGGATGATCCTGAAACAGGTAATTCCCCAATTAATAGGATAGGAAGAGAATTGAAAGGGGGGATTTGGAAGACATTATGCAATTATATTTTTCCCTGTATAGTTTCCCGATTATTATTATTATTATTACACTGCTCGGGGAATAAAGACATTATATGTTTTAGGTAAATTCTCTGACTTCTTGCAGAGAACCATACGTAAAAATATGCTACGTATTCCTTTTATTTGCTGTATGTATTGAGTTATTACTTATAGGTATATATAATAAAATTTATAGTATTTTCAATATCCTTGAAGCTTTGTTTCTTATGGAGATCTATGGAAAATAAATGTATTATACTTTAGTAAAAGAGGAGTTATATGAGAGAAAATAAATATTCATGTCCTTTTAAGAAGGACGGTATGAAAATCTACAGATGAGTGAGAGAACAAGCTCCAGAAAATAATAAAACCACAAATATGAAAACTGAACCTAATACAATGAATAGAATGTAGAATAGTTGGTTGAAAAAAAAAAGCTATTTAGTCTAGAGTTGTAAGACTGTTAGCAGACGATGGCGGTAGCTGCCGAAGCTGCCGGGGAAAGTCTAATTTCCGAAGCGTAATTAAAATTTAACTCTTCGCCGAGAATAATCCCGCGTGGTAATTGTGTTTAGTTTGGAGCGACGCCTAGGTCCTAATCCTCAGAGAAACAATTAACTCGCCGTGTAAACAGGCTTACCAAGTCTCATCAAGGCTCCGTTTCCACGCGGTCTCCTTGTCTTCCTTGAGTTCCACTCCACCTTTCGCCATGCAGGTCGCTCTTCCCTCCTATTACGGTGTAAAGACACCTACATAATACATAAGTTCTTACTACACAATAATTTCAGAATTCAACTCGCTTTCAGCGGCGTACACATTACATGTGCTTTTTTAAATTATATTGTGTACTTTCCTTCATTGTAGTTATAAACGAGGTGCTCGATCGCTACACACTAATAAAAGAGCATCAGAACAAATCGACGGTATGGGGAAAAATAATTGAAACTCGCATTACCTGTGACTCCCGTCATCATTACTGCATACCTAGGGGGAAGGAAATGTCACTAACGACTTAAGAATATTGCGTTTGAAGCACCAAGTGATATTTACGAGGCAGAGAAATATTTCGTCACGCTTTGGAGTTTGGATTGAGGAATACTGTTAAGTGACAACGACGAAGAAATTTCTGTCAAAGGCAGAAGCAGCAGCAATATTAGATTTGTTTGGCGAAGGTCGGTCTGGTTGAGGAAGTTTTCGTCTCCAAAGTTTTCTTGTTAGCGCCGAGAATTGTGGTAACGCTGATGAGCAGTTAGCAGCTTCGTCTTCCTTCTATGAAATTCCCCTTCCCTCTCCTCTCTGTCTCTCTTTCATACACACGCGCACTCATACACCTCTCCGCTAGCTTCCCATCTTTCTTTCATTCCTCTCAGGTCGACTGAAAATTGGGAATTCGTTTCCGTCGATGGAGTGAGGTTACGCGTCGTTCAAAAGAGTCTCCTCCTTTTCGTCGTAAAAATATTTCCGTTCCCTCTATCGCACTTCGTCTTTACCTTTATAAGACCGTTCTTTTGAAATAAGTGTTACGCTACTTTTAAAGTCCTTGAGCACCTTCTCCGAACGACTAGGCTATTTTCACCAGCTCGTAGAGAGTTAATACCAAAGATCCCAATAGAGGGTTAATTTTCAATTATAATTTTCCCTTGCTGAAGTACAAACAACTTTACTGGGAAGTTGATCTCTCTTATTATAACAAACCTTTTTCTTAAGTATTGCTTTTACACCATTTTATTTAACCAATCACTGATATTTTGTTATCCTTCCATCACATCACAGATTTAAACCTGCCTCAAATCCTTCAACAGTATTATTACTTTCACACTTAGATTGTGCCGACCAATAAAATTGCTGAAAATTAAATATAATAATTCGCA
The DNA here is from genome assembly GCA_034510155.1 of Eucriotettix oculatus. Taxonomy (NCBI): domain Eukaryota; kingdom Metazoa; phylum Arthropoda; class Insecta; order Orthoptera; family Tetrigidae; genus Eucriotettix; species Eucriotettix oculatus. Next base: position 46,698,848 of record CM067382.1, read on the forward strand.
TCGATTCCACTACCAGTAAATCTGATGCTTGGAAAATTCTTGAGAAACTTGCATTGACTGGTTCTTGGTACTTGTCCCACGTCTTTCCCGAGACTGTAGGTGATGTATGATGTGGTGAGGCAGCATTTGCAACAGCATGACTCGATAATTATGGAGTTTCGTTCGAGTGCCTTAGTTTTTATTATTATTTTTGGGTGAAATGCTTCATTAGGGGGAGCCTGAAACAGGCAACTCCTTTCTAAGAGGAACGGAATCGAGAGTGAGGATGTGAAAGAGAGAGGAAGGCAGCCAACGGTTGACTTGGGCTCCCGGACTATTGGGTAAAGATCCTACCCGGCGAAACACCTAAAAGAGATGCAAGGAAAACTCTAGAAAACCTCTTGTCTCACGGACTTCCTAATGACAGGAGACGAATTTGCTGTGCGGACAATTTGTTCAATGGGATCAGCAGACAACTTTTACCGTATGCCAAAAATCTGCGACCTCAGTACATATATGCCAACAAGAGGCACAGGTGACTTGACTAGCGAGAGCCTTGAAATCAGAGCGTGAATGGGCATCCCCAAAGGTAAGCCCCATCATCATTCTGGGGATAAATACCACGACAGAAAAGCCCTCACAGGTTCATGTCACTGATTTATCAGAACGGTGAATAGCTTGACGCTTTCCTGAGATGTAAAGGCAAGTTACACTCGGTTAGGCGTAACTAACGCTAGAGATATTAGAAACTTTAAAAAGAATAAAACACAAAATGAAAATGTAACATTATTCCAAAGTAAGCGGCAGTAAAATAAATGATATCATAAAACAAAATCGTAAACATCATCAAGCTGTTCATAAGGTTATATCTTGAATCACGTTTATTTTGTTTAATATAACAATGTGAACTATCGTTACATCTTATTTTATACAGTACATAGTGTGTTTAGCTTTGTATCCATTGTCTTCTAACACGTCAGAGTCTCCCACGATAATGTGTCATAATTAAAGATACTCTGAGTTGCGAATGATTTCCCTATAAATCGGCACATTATTAACCAATAAAAAACAATATTAGTCAAGAATTGGCTTTTGGCACCACGTAGGAGATTTTCAAGTATTTTTCAGTGCATCATCCTTTAAACCATCATTTCATCCTGTTTAGTCATAGAATTTTGGAAACTCCTTCCTCAGTTGTCTCCTAAATTCTATTGAGGTCTATTGAAATTAGAAAATTGATATTTATAATATATTTTAGATTCTGTTGTTCAGTATCTCCTAATATCAAATAAATCATCACCAGGATCTGAATATCGATACTGTATTTTCCAGCGTGTTGATGTTAAGTTGGGATCACATTACAATCCATATTTGGAGTTCTGTGAATTATGAAATATTTCGCTATTATGAATGACGTACGAATCCGTCCATTGGCGTCAGCTCATCTATCATCCGTTTGACGATAATAACCTCGTGTCCTCCTTCATCCGTCAGAAATATCGACATCGACATTCCTCGTGTCATCTGCACTACGCAAAATCAGAGAAGTTCTCAGAGTAAACCTTTCGATGTCCACACCACCACCACCACCGTTTTTTGATGATGTTGAGTGCTTGCACTTAGCAGCAGCGTCTTTGTGAGGTTATTATCTGCGCTATGAAGAGAGAAAGAGAGTATGGGAGGGGATGTGAGGAAGGGTTGGCTGTATTTTTTTTCTTTTCCTGCTGTGAATCGCTTTTGGAAGCTGGAGTGGTTGTGGTGAGAACAATCAACGCATGAAAGCTTAGAAGGGGAAGGTGACACTACCGCGAAGAAGAACAACGACCACAAGCAAAGGCAAAGCTCTCTCCATCCACGGACCCGGTGAAGGGTCACAAACCTCTCATCAGATGGATTGCGGTCCTGCTATTGTGTTCGATGCTCGCCGACGTATTACTCTGGACCTGCTTCTCGTTTGAATTTGTTATAGGAGCGTATTTAACCATCAGTCTTCTAGGGATACGAGTATGCTTCACTGACCCTTGATTACTCAAACAAAACAGGTTATGCGTATGTGCCACAGCCTCTGAGGACGAACAATTCGTGTTACGAGGATCACAGCACCCCAGAACTATTTCTGGAAAACAGTGAGTGATACTTAAAATATTTTTATTTCAACTTCTTTAATTCTCTTACGAACGGATTTATGGAGAATATAAGTGAACACGTCATCTTTTCATGTCAATAAACGATTTGACACTTTGGGACATTCTAGTGTTTCATATCGTCCGGAGTTAGACCGTCATCGACAACGTCGTGAATTTTTACAAAATAGGATTTACGTTAAGCTGTAATTACTAAACCATGTGTTATAGGGAAAGAGAAAAAAGCTTTGGCAAAATATCTAAAACATCTCTACAACAAGAATTTGCTAATTACGCGACAGTAAGGTAGCTCCTTACATCATCCTCTAGAGTGAGGGAACAACGACTGCAACAAAATAGACTTTTTAGACCCGCTTAAATGAACAAATCTGTTTCTGTTTCATGAGGAACAATTCCGTTCTGTGAAATGGACATAATGCAACACGATGATGATTTTCTGTGAAACGGTGACGTGAAGAAGAACGTTGATCAGCCAGTGCTGGTGTCGTCTACTTGGAACTAATGGAATTGACTAATTTTCGGTAGCGTGTATGATACTGCGACTCAACAAAGTTTGTCTCATAATCACAGCAATACTTAATTATGTACCTTTGTGCTGAACAATATTTATTTGCTTGAGTATTTAGCAATCATAAATCATTTACATTACAACTTTTTCACGCATCCGCCATCATATCTCCAGCGAGATTACACGTTTCTTGCAGCGATAATAGTCACCTCTGTCTCGTCATCTTTGACACAGATAAAACACATTAATCTACCAGATGGAAAACGACCATTTCACGTTTCCTAACCATTATAAAAGAAATATTTAACTGTACCGAGAGCTATTGTCTGGCCTATACGAGTAATTTCAATAAAATGAATTATGATGAGGTTCGTGAACTGTCAGACGAGGGTTTCCATAAATTGAGTAATGAAGGACGAGTTCGGGAACTTAATTACCACACGGTGCCTCCGAGTTTATCTTTCCCGGCGTCCATTTGTCAAGAGATTTCAACTGTTCTTAGCGACTTCCAACCTTCAGTCGTCTCTCATTCTTCCTTCTAGTGTTAGTTTTTGTTCTGAGATGTTTTCCCCTGGATCAAAAAAAATTCTAGTTCAAGTACATTCCGGCAAAATCAAACTACAATTTCCAGGCTTAATTATTGGGCTTCGGTTATTCTCTATCTTGTTCTTCAGAAAATAAAATTGTGTGGAAATATGTATATTATTTGTTACCGTTTCTGACGTAATCCTTAAGATGAGTTGTCGGGATTCGTGTTAAGACCTCTTAATATTTATGACGTCCTCTGAAGTTAAAGGACGTATAAACAGTGTTATTGACGATATTGAACTTCTTATAGGTTACTAATACTCTTCTCAACATCACGTTAACATTTTATGAGGTGCTGAGATGTTTATCGTTCTTCTCAAAGAGGAAATTGCCTTATGGAAAGACTGTCATTCTAGTATAGAAATAAGTTAAACGTTAAATGTTAATCCCTTTTTACAACAGAACTTTTACTAATGGCAATTAGTAAAACTATTATATTGTCCACAATTGTTTTCAAATATCTCATTCTCATTTCCTTTCAAAACGTCATTAATAAATATTTTGTATTAATTTTATTAATATAAATAAAAAAGCCATAAAGTCAGCAAATAATAGTATAACTATTTAATTAATTGAAATGCTACGTTTCATCTAGCTTTGTGGACTTCTTCATGATACTATACACAACTTTATATTGAATATTACACTTCACATTTTAAGAAATTTTTATGTATTCGAAATTAATTTTGTTTTTATATATTATATATTAGTCCACACAGTTGGACGAAACGATGTATTTGTATCAAATAGATAGTAATAAAATTATTTTCAGACATTATTTATTTTAAACTTTATTGAAAATTAAGATATTTTTCTGAATTAATGTATAAAACCAATTGAAATATTTTAATAAAATTTAATTTGAATGTAATACGTAAGTATAAAATTTAAGAGCCAGTCATATTAAACTTATACTCAATGAAGAAGAATTTTTCCTTTTTTACATGAAAAGTGTTTTGGAGGATATTTTAAGTTTTATTAAATATTTTCTTACTTCCATAAGCAAGCCTAAAATTTCTATTTTACTATCACAGCACCTTAGCCAGTTATAGCAGTTAGTTAATAACGACAGATGTTGATACAGTAAATTATAACAAAGGTATTTTATCCTGCGTTTATCTATAAAACAATTCACATCATAACTATTTTACATTTACCACCTCTTTACAGGAAATATTATTACCCTTCTATCACTTAACAGTTTCTTTTTTATAGAATGTTTTGGGGAATCCTAAAATATCGAATTGCAATAAAGGAGAAAGAACCATTAATTAGAAAAATGAATCTAATAGAACAGAGGTGGTCTAAAAGAAATGAGAGATATTTACAACTTTGGAAGCTGCTGTGATAGTATTTAACCAAAATATTAGCGACATCACTGGTATAGTTTAGAAACTTCGCAGCATAACTTCCCCCATTATAGTATTTATAGTTACAACTGTCCATAGATTAGTCGTAACTGATTTTTGAGTAACGTGCAATTCCTTTGTACATGCCGATTCTTCAAATTGGAATTAATAAGCTTTACACGAATATATGTAATGTTAGTGGTGAGTCTATTCAGTTCTTTCATTTACAAAGAATAACTATACTTCTTATTCCGTGGCTCTGCAGCCCATTCAGACTGCGGACTGTCATCTTACACGACACATTCCGAATTTGGAATCATACGCCTCCAGGATTCAAACCAGGCACCACTGTGTTGTAAGTCATCGACGCTAGCCACTATGCCACAGAAGGTCGGCGGATAGCTATACGACTACTACTAAAACGTGTTGTTAATAAAAAAAGCAGTTACTCGTAGCCTTGTTATGCTTGACTCTAGATCCGGCAAATATTATGGTCCATGCTGTACTTTTGGACCGAAGCATTCAAATTATAAAAGCCCAAGAAATATTTTCACTTATTTTTCTTCCCAGAAGAAATATAAACGGAAACGCATCAGTTTGTGGTTACAACAATTTTATAACTTCATTTTGTATTGGAAGAGTGTTTAGTGTGCATCGTATCATAGGATTTAATTGCAGTTGGCGTGGTTGTTTTTGATTGGTACTTGGACGGGTAATAGTAGCTGTACGATTTGAAATTTCGCTATCTACAAAGCCAGTGTTAGCCGTAATTAAAAACAATTTGTTTTTCATAATTAGATTAGATTTAGTTATCTTGTTAACCTTCCACCTACATTTTAATTTGTTAATTTTTTTCGAGAGTGACAGATGCTGCTATAGTACTGTTGGTTTACTTCAATACATACAGTGACATATGGAAGGTAATATGTCTACATTTTACCCACTTAAAAACTAGACCAAGCCGTTTTTCCTTATCAAAAACGTTATGCGCGTGTTTCATCCCCAGTCCTCACATCCCAGGCCAGCCTATTGAGGATGAAGATGAGGGAGGGGAGATCTCCCGACGTTTGGGGGACAATTATTCGTCTAGCGACGAGCGGCAGAGTGAAAAATGTTCCTCGGTTCTGGAATTAGTCTGTGAGCAATACATCACCCACCGCCATTACGGTGATGGCTCTCCTCCAGATAGGCGCCATATCTCCAGACACGTGTGTGTGCTATCATCTGGCCACAGGGGGTGAGTGATGACGCCCTCCCTCGCCCGCCTCCATTCTGCATGTCAATTAACATTTCCACACAGCATTTACTTTATCTCGACCGAACCAGACCCGGACAGAAATAACTTCAGTGACCACGTGTTCCCCTTTTCTTGGCTTGGAACAATATACGGGTGTGCAAAATTTTGGAGATAACACCACGGACAGTGGATTTTACGTCAACACATGAAATTGAGGGCGTCAGCTAATCTGATGCTCAATGGAATTTATCAGGCACTGGACAAATACTAGACATGTGATGCTGCATAGATTAATTACTTGAATTTGTATTAAAATTAAAAAAACTTAGGTCAGTGTCTCAGCTTACAATCTTACCGAGCCATTCATATTACGAAAACGAGTGTCTTCAAGTGAAATAAATAAATTATTTTTATCAATACAAATACTAGGTGATTCCACTCTACACTGTAACAAAATAATGCGGTTCTATTTACGACAAAATATAAAATAACAGTGATGAAAACCAGGATGGAAAAACACGCCCTCATCCTTACCTAATTCAATTTCGTACGTTCATTTAAATAATTTATTCAGTTAAATGAAATAAATAATCGACCAGTTTTACAGACAGTTTAGATTGCACGACGTTTCGTCACCACATTTGGGACTTATTCAGGTGTTAAATTTTGATGAAAATATGCCCAATTAGCTATGCGAAACAACAGGCACATAATTTTGGTAAAGTTGAATCCATTAAATATATAAAAATTACGGTATCATTATTTTATGATTTCTCAGGGCAAACCTTGTAACTCGCAGCTGGTTTTGAACAGATCCTGTAAGTCAGATAATGGTATAGGAACGCCTAATAGGACTTATAACTCGCAGATGGTATTTCACTTCTGCCTCCCTCTTCGGTTCTTACCCCATACACTTACCTCTAATTTTACAAGATCCTCGTGTCTCTATCCCTTCTCTAGGACAAAGTCCTTCATATATTTAGCTCTTCCCCTTTTCTGCTTAGAACTTCCTCGTTATCCACTCATTGGATTTTCAGAACCTATATAACGCCACACTCAATAGGAACAATATTTATATGGAAAGCATCAGTTAGAGAGGACTAAAAGGATGAAAAAAGGATGAAAATATTTCCACTCTATATGGTATAATATTCTGGGGCAATGCATCAGGGAAAGATAAAATATTAACACTTAAAAAAAGGCTGTTAGTATTCCAGTTTTCTTGAAAAGTCCCCTACAAGATTTTTTGGTGAGACCTGACAATATTCTGACACTCACTCGCCAGCATATTCAATCACTCATGTTATTAATAACAGTAACCTCTCCACACTAAATTCAGATATACATGACTTTGATACCAGAAGTAAAAACAATTTACACAAGGAAGGGAAGTCTCTAACCGTAATACAAAAGGGTGTACATTACAATGCTATTAGAATATTTAATAAACTTCCCACCTCCATTAAACAATTAAAAATAAATCCAAACAAGTTCAAATATGAACTAACTAAGTTCTTACTAAGCCACTCCTTCTACTCTGTTGAAGAATTTATGGTGCTGAATGTATCATAGGGTAGATATTTATAATTATGAAAGAACATTATTAGATCACTAATTTTTTAGTATAGGATGTAAAAATATTTATCAATTTTATATATAAGGTACAAATTGTATGTCTTATGTATAGAACTTAAGAAAATCTTACTATAAGTTATACTGTAACTATTCATTAATTTTTATTTTAATATTAATAAAGCAACCTATGTAAAATCTCTGACTCGTTCCACATCCTTGAAGCTTGTGCTTCTCTATAGGATTTATGGAATATGATTTTATACTTATACTAAATAACATACATGCAGCGCATAACTGATGACAAAAGATCCAAATTACATTAACAGACATTCCATAAAAAATAATCTTTGTTGTGTCATGACGCTATATTAATTATTTAATTTTCTGATTCCATGTGTCCGGACTTGTAATATAATTAATTTATATGTACTAGAAACATGAATATCTAAAGTTAGTTGTCATTTACGCTGTTTGGTCAACTTAAAAATTCCCGCCACAACACGCAACTCTCTCTCTCCCTCTCCCGTGCCTGTTGCCCCTTCCCCTTTTCTATTTCACTTCAAACAGACTGCCACGATATTAGTTTCACCGTAATGACCCTTCTACCCTCAGGTCGAATATTCCAATATCATACGCGTATTTACTCTCGCTGTATTAATTATTTAGTGAGTAAGGGAGGGGGGAGGAGGGTTTGTGTGTGGCCACAGTGGCCTCCGAAAACCTCCACAGAACAAACAACGATATTGTGTTTCACAATCTGCCGTATCTGTCTGTCTGTTATATGTTTTCTAGCCTCCACTCGCTCTCTCTTTGCTCCTTCTCGTTGTTGTTGTTGCTAGTTGGGATTTCGCCAACGGAGTAATTTTTATGTTCAGACCGATGATATAACTTAACTTTGCGAACACCTGAAACTGTTTAAAGGGTCGGATGGAAACATCATTAGTTATTTTAATGTAGTTAATTATTTAAAATTATTTATGATGTTACAGATTTTATTATAACTTAATTTTTTAACCATATTTGCTTGTTGAAGTTGTCAGCCCTTAATGATGCAATATATTCTGCGCAAACCTTTTCATTTATATATAGCTATCACATTTCACAACCTCCCTAATCTGCTCAGCAAATTCCAACCTTGGCCATCTCTTCTGTTCTTACCCCACACACGTCCCTCTAATGCTAAATTTACGTCATGTCTCAAAACGACGCCTATTTATCTATCCCCTCTCTTGGTCGAAGTCCTTCATATTGCTCTCTCTTCCTTTATTCGGCTTAGAACTTCCTGATTACTAACTATATCCACACATATTATTCTTCTATAGCACCATATTTCAAAAGCTTCTATTCTTTTCCTTTCTCCTATCGTCCACGTTTCGCACATATGTAACGCTACGTTACATACAAATATTTTTAATAATGATTTCCTAATATTTATACTTACATTAGTCGTAAATAAATTCCTCTCTTTTGCCTGTGCTATCCTACTCTAGTTATTATTCTTCCACGTAGCAGAATTCTTTAACTTATTTCAACATATTCCTTCGCAAACTAACACTCATTCCCACGTTTTGCATACTACACTCCATCACCTTGGTTTTTCCTCTAGTAATTCTCTTATTGTACCATTTTTCAGGGATGACGTTCATGCAATTTATTTTGTTTTCCAAGTCTTCTTCTGACTCTCCTAATACTACAATATCATGAGAATGATTTCTTTTTCATACTCCGTTTTGACTTTCTTCATCGCCTGTTCTATATATGACTAAAACAGCATGTAAGACATACTGCATCCTTGTCTTACTCCTTTCTTGATTTCAGCTTTCTTTTCTTGCCCTTCAATTCTAATTACGGCTGACTGTCTTTTGTAAATATTATGGATAACGCTTCCTTATGGATATTTTGTTTCATTCCTCTCACGTTAGAAACGAAAAATTATGCGGAATATCTAAATTCGCTTTATATACTTGACAAGTTTGTCTGTATACAGACATACAGCTTATATATTTTATTGCCCAGTAATTTGCTTCGTTTCTTTAAATAAGTGTCTCTTTTGAGTATTAACTCTATTTCTAAGCTCTAGTTTTGAAACGTTTGTTCTTGATGTCTCAACAGCGACACGTGGAGGAGGATGGGAGAGGAAAGAGAAATTCTGTGTATTAATTAATCCTGGTTACAAGTCCTCCCAAGTCGATGGTCTTCCTTTCACTGGCTTAACGACCTTCCAGCTCTGCGGCAGACACGCCGCCATAACTTCCAGAGGCCTTTGTTCTACCCTCATTCCAAACTTACCCCCCTCCCCTTCTCCTCCTCCATCACCATGCCACACCTCAAGCAGTGACCATTTCGCAATTCCCAGAAGTGGACGTTCACCGCAGATATTCCTTTATTATATTCTCTGAATCTGTCTCATTTTTGAATCTTAAACTATTTCAAAAACTTTCGTTTCAGATTTGACATTTTTATATTCACTGTTGTGTTACATATCATCCTGTTCGTAGCTCACTGTTTTTTTCTTTCTAGCTTTAGTTTTCTAATTACAAAGAAATCGACTGCAAAGTTGACACATTTCAAAGATTATGTAGCAAAAATTCAGAGATGCTGCTACAAACGAATATCGTTTGATAATTAAGAATTTTAATGCTTTTGAGGGAAATTTCAGACAGCATTATTTCTTTTATAACTTCATCCATTGATTTAAATAAATGTATCTCCTTGGCCGAAAAATAATTTAATTCTAAACAATTCTGAGAACTTGTAGTGTGGCCGATATAAGACATACACAATGTTGGTCAATTAATTTTATAAACTGAATTCGTTGAATTTTTTAGATTTTTTAAAATTTTAATACAGAATGGTTATATGTAAATAGAACAGTTTATTTCTTGATATCACAGACTTTGAAATAATGAATTTAATGCATTAAATTTGCAAAATATGTTTGAATTGAATCTTGCTGTTTCAGTACTTGTTTTTTAAATATATTCTTGTATATTAATAAAAAGAAGATGCATGGAGATGATTTTTCTGCCTTTTTTGTTGGTAATAATTATATTAAAATGTTAAATTATTTTAATTTTAAATTTCTTGGGTAATAATTATATTTAAGTATAATTTTGTTTGAAGAATTTACAATTTCGTTATATATATATATATATATATATATATATATATATATATATTTAAAAGACAACAATTTAAGATCTCTCTTAATATTTTAAATTTTTCTATTCTATACTTGTCACCATAAACTTTTATTGTCACGAGAAATTCCATCTCTACTGCTATATACATTTTTTATTCGGGAAAGCTGCTTAATAACTCTACTGGCTTACTATAAACAAACGAGAAAATTAATCCCACAATAATTTAGCTCCCTTCATTCTGGATACAGAAAGTGTGGTAGTAAAAGGAGATTTGGTTTATTTAATTCGATTTTGTATGTTTACTGTTTTTGGTCGATTTATCTTAACCATAATAATGTAGTTCCTCCCCCCCACGTGTTGCAGGTCTATCTGCAGAGCTGTTCTATGTGCGCGAGGGAGTCGTCAACACCTACGCCATGAACTTCGTGGTTCCGGTTCCGGCGCACATACCAGAGTTAGTTTTTTCTTGGCAGTCGCTCGCTAAAAATCCAGTAAGTGGTCGGAAAAACTATACTTTCACTAAAAATCTGTTGACTCGTGTGTATATATATTTATATAATATGATTAATTTATTTCCAATCATAAACTGAATCCAGTAAATATATAAACCAGCAGACATGACATAAAAATAAAATATAGCTCTATCCTTCGTTCCTTTTCTTAGAAAATTCTCAGATATAACTATAAATAGTTATTTTTAAAGTATATAAGACAGTTATGCGAATGTATAACAAAAACCTTCCAATTTATACCTTTTACTTTTAAAACATAATTAAAAATTTTTGAGAAATTTATAAAGGTATTTTCCTGATGCCGAAACGAGTATTGAAACTCTTTGCTATTGAGCGGAAACACTACTGTTACACCTAAAATTAACCAATAAAAAAACTTGATGCTGGAGTAATGGTTGCAAGTAATTTAATGTAACAATGTACATAAATATTTTTAAAAAATTTCTGCTAGTCGAAGAAAACAAATATTATTCGAGGTTAATGACTGAAGTTTCGCCCATAAAACGTAAAACAAATCGGCTATAAATGTCAAAAGTAATTTGAAATATGTGAATATAATACAAAAAATATTATATTTTTTATAATCCTACTTACATAAAACTTTTCATCTTCAAATTTTTAGTTATATAGCTTACTAATTTTTTTTATAATAGTGAATCAAATATGGTTGTAAGAAAAGGAACGAGACATAATGCTTATGTTTATTTTTATTACAATATTTTCATATGTTGGCTGTTTTATTTATTGAACTAAGACAAATTTTACTAATAGTTTGAAACTAATTTATTTTATCAATAAAACTGTTATACTTTACTACATCTTTATAGAACAACTAGCTGGGTGCCCGGCGTTGCCCTGAAAATTATTTATATTAGCACGTTACATTTACATTATTTAACTCCGCAGTAAATCTCTTTGTCAACATGTGATTAAACCATCACATACATCGCCACATTTTTAGAATTTACCTTTTCACTCCTCCTATTATCGAAGTCGGACAATTGAACGTTGTAAATAAACTATTTTATTTTAACATCATCATTAGCTAATAAATGTAAATTAACGCTGCAAACTAATGGAAATTGTCGACGAATGAACATGTGTATAAATCGTAATTCAAACAATGCACCTTTCACGTTTGCGAACTTCATTGGTTCAATGTGAAATTAATACACTCAGGATTCACGCAATTAAAATACGTGGAATATATCAGAACTCGGCAACCCGAAATAGAAATGTCGAAATAATGCCAAGCTATGACGCAATAAACTTGTATGTCAAATGCTACATATTATTCAAACGATTAGGGTGTAATTTTGAGATTAGATATATATGAAAGAATAATCGCGTGGAGATGTTAGTCCTCCATCGTACGTTTCCCAATGTGGAGATCACTTCCCAGATATGGATGGTACCGACATTTATAGGCGGACAAAAACTAGCATGATGAGGGGCAACAGTTCACACTATTAGCGACTTGTATTATTTATTTATTACTTCGTAAATATAATTAATTGTAGGTTTATATTTGTAATAAAATATTTTCCTCATATGAGGACTGATTGAAAACATAACTTATGAAACGAAGAATGAATAATCATCCAAAGATTGCAAAATTACTATCGCGAATTTGACGTTAATAAACTAAAATATTAAACATTACGTTAGAAAATAGAAGAAACAATAGCACCTTGTCTTTCAGTTTTCCCTGAATTTTTTGAGTCTTATTCTAATTTTATAATTTCACTTTCCAGTCCCTTCACATGTAAATAACGAGTAAAAATCTTATATATGACATCTTGTAATATTGTAATATTTGAAACTGAAATTAGTTGAAATAATTGTAGTGTTACAGGCTAGATATTGAAAATAATAATTGTGTTAGACTTCCTATTTATTCGTGAATTTTTTAAATTATCATTTCAATTATTCATAAAAATTTAAGTTATTCTATCCTTTCCGTTTAATTATGTAACCATTTTGAATATTTCACTTAATTGAAAATAGTTTATAGGATATTTGATAATTACTGTCACGTCGTTTATTATAAAATATAAATGATCTCTCCTCGTCCCCTCTCTCTCTCTGTGCCTGACACTATGCCATTTACAATGTATAAAGCTAACCCGTTCGCTTTATGCTTTTTTTAGAGTAACATGTTAATCGTACATCATGCCTCAAATTATTTGCCAGTGTTAAAAATAGATCCAAAAGTTTCATGTTACAGACATCATTTATGCTATACAATACATTACCAAAAAGTAATTAACTGTTGGATCGATGAGGTTAAAATAAAACAGTTGTGTGTGTGTGTGAGAGAGAGGGGGGGTGGTAGAGGGAGAGAGTGGAGGTAGAGGGACAGAGAGGGATGGAGAGAGATACATGGAGGTAATAAACGATAAATATGTATGTACAACCGATACCCTAAAAATATCAGATAACTCATTAAGAGAAACATTTGTGGTATACATAACTCTGTAAATTTATAGTGCTTTTGTGTTGGCTGTAATTTAAAACTGTAACGGAAATTTTAATTTCAGCAAACACTCCTAGAGAGAGGTCTAAATTATACATAGGTATCGCGGGAAAGTATTTTATAATAAATAATATTGTTTAAATATTAATTTCCGGGCCAGAAAAAACTAATTTTAATTTAGTTAGCTGTTAAGAAAATGACAAGTATAAGAAATTGGATGATAGATTAGTCAAACTGTGGTTGGAGCTTTCCATGACTATTCATCAGTTTCCTGGACATGGGTTAAAAAAGTTTCAGTAAAACAGAGGAGGAATTTCTAAGGGATCCAAATTACTTGAGTAGATCATACCACGCGAATAAAATCAATATCAGGCTACAGAGAACAGATATTGGTAAATATGCTATTAATAACTGGAATAGCCTGCCTGCAGCAGTGTTTGTCACAAATAATCACCCCATATCCAGCTTTCGACATAACGTTAATAAGTCACTGTAATGAAATTTATAGTCTCCCCCCTTTTTCAGTTTTATTTTATTCCATCCATTATACCTTCAATCTCTCCCCATTCGTCAGATTGTAAAGTGGAATTTTTATCATAATATGGGACTGTTCTTTTTAATTAAAAGAAAACTGAAGTGCAGTGTTAGTTATATTTAACTTCATCGAGATGTCCTTTTAATTATTATTTTTTTCATAGTAATATGTGTACATAAGGTTTTATTTGGTAGTATCTTATGAAGAAATAACTTTTGTACTAGTTCTAGTACTGTATTTAGATCTTAAGGCTATATATTTTATGTAATTGCCACCAGGCAATGCCTAATTGCAATTTGGAAATACATAAATAAAGTCGGCCAGGCGTGGGAAAGTGTGTGCGAAGGTTTCACGACAATGTGTATTCAGAATAAATCGAAAGTTTAGGATTATTGGATGGGAGTGTCAGCAGCGCATAGGAAGTCAGTAGAAAGGTCCTTCGAACCATCCATGGCATAATTAAAATTTTAGTTAATTAGGGTTATACTGTGCTACGGGCTTTTGTGAGTCGAATTGGTATTCTTGAGCAGAACCCTGCATTAATTGGGCTCGAACTGTGCGGTTCAGAATTACCACGGAGGAAGCTGATACTCTGCGGAAATTGGCAATTGCATGGGCCTTCCTCTGCAGACTCGTAACGACCACGGCCAACCAGCCAGCCAGCTAGCCAACCAGCCAGCCGTATCGGAAAGCCATTAGGAAGCCTGGGATTTTCCTCGAACCGTTGGTACTGCGAAGGACTAATCTGGAAGCATTAGGCTAACGCGCATCGCAGACGACGGACTGTCCGCCCAGCCGCCCGTCTGTCTGTCTGCTGCTGGTAATTAACTAACCATCCACAACTCCCGGGGCGGTCACCACTCTCCTCCTACTCCTCTATTAATTACTAATCACGGTTAAAACATTTCTCCTCGTCTTCTCCCAACTTACTCTCTAATTAATCATTACTCAGCCCCGCGTAATCAAAGACAAATGTTATCGTTACCATGGAGGCGCTCGCTGGCTCTCCTTAATATTCTTGCTTAAGGACAATTTATGAAGTAGTTATTATTCGGGTAGGAACATTGCGGATTGAACTAGTGAAAGGTGAAATAGTCAATCAAATAGAGAAAAATGACGAATAGAGAAATACAAAAATAAATAGGAAAAATTATAATGTGCCTGAATTCTAGGCAATGAAGATTTATTATTTACATTAGTCTTTATTTACGACAAAGATTGCATAAAAATATTATAACGCAGATATTTTTGCTGCAGTAAAGAATAAATTGAAAAATAAGACTGAAATTCAAATTTCGTTACTAATTTCTAGTATTTTTAAATGTAACCGCAATTTATTGTTTCTATTCATGTGGATAGTTAAACTAAATTGAACTAATTAATATCAATTTATAATCTGATATTTAAATCAATATTTAGTGAGTTATAACAGGCTCTTTATAAGTTTTTATGAAGATTTATTATTTACAGTAGTCTTTATTTACGACAAAAATTGCATAAAAATATTATAACGCAGATATTTTTGCTGCAGTAAAGAATAAATTTCAGTCTTATTTTTTAATTTAAATTTCCTTACTAATTTCTAGTATTTTTAAATGTAACCGAAATTTATTGTTTCTATTCATGTGGATAGTTTATAAATTGAACTAATTAATAATTAGTTTATCTGATATTTAAATCAATATTTATTGAGTTATAACAGGCTCTTTATTAGTTTTTATTTAATTTAAATAATTAACTATACTACGTTTCGTCTCTCATTTGAGACTTCTTCAGGTATAACAATTGATGTACCTCATTCCACGACTCCTTCGGACGAAAAGGAGAGACGAAACGTAGTTTAATTAGTTCAAATGAGTTATAACAGCCATTTTGTCAGTCTTTATTAAATTTAAATAATGATCTAATGTTTTGATTCTTAAAACGTAAAATTATAACTTTTGTTTTAAATAATTGTAGAAATTTTATTTGATTGTAATTGTTACTGACCTTTCTATGCCCGCATATAAATATATAATGTCAGAAATGTTACGAATAAAAAGACAGGAACCTGTAATTCATACAAAGTCAGAACGTTCGGCAAACAATTTTTAAATTAAATATGTTTTCCAAAAAGCAGTTTGAAAAAACAATGGACAGTTTATTTTTTAACCAAAAAACTTTTTCTCTTATATTTCAATATTTTAAAATAATATATTTCTGCTTGTAACAATAAAACTGTAACTTCGTAGATGTTTCAAATAAGAGATGAAACGTACGTTTATGTAAATAGAATAAAATAATGCTCAAAAGTAAAAAAACTGGATAAATAAAATCGCTTCGTCCCCAACTTCTGCGACCTCTACATTTAATTATTTATAATATAATTTAAAATTACGTAATTAAATGTTGTAATATGTGTAAAATTGAAGACCGATTCATATTTCAATTAGACGTTTACTAAATAAAATATACTTACAGATATTAATGCTCAAAAGTAAAAAACGGAATAAATAAAATCGCTTCGTCCCCAACTTTTGCGACCTCTACATTTAATTATTTATAATATTATTAAAATTTCGTGTGGTTACTGAAACATCTCCGGTCGAAATAAGATTTTAAATAATGAACTGAAGAGAACCCGAAAGTTGGGGTCGAAACGTTTTATCCATTCTTTGATCTTTATTTATACTATATAGTCTTAATAATATATTATTTTATTTATTATACGTTTACGTAATTAAATTTTGTAATATCTGTAAAATTGAAGACCGATTCATATTTCAATTAGACGTTTACTAAATAAAATATACTCACAGATATTTAGGAAACACAAGATTAAAAATAAAAAACTTTATTGACAGACTTAATTAGACGTCCATTTAGGTTCTAGTTAAATTTTTTATTGAGGAATGTGAGAAATAAAACTCAGAAATCATAACTGGTAATATGGAAATCGTCACAGCACTACGAAGTGGAAAGTAATTAAGGCACTTTCCTCCCTTTACTGTTATAACTTTGGCATAAATATAGCTTAATGTCTTGCAATTGTCTAGTATATTTATATTTTTAAAAATAATTTTATTATTGTGACGTGCATAGCTGCCGTACGTGATGGCCATAGACTATAGCAACCACGACGCCATGCGACCTCCGCAGGTTAACGTTTCTGCCAGAGGACTCATCCCAACCAGGGTCCAGAAATTCAGGTAAAAATATGCAACATTCATTTATGAAAACAGAAAACTATCTCAAATCCTGGGTATGTAACATCTTCGTCTCTTCGTTCGCAGTGTTCGTTTCCCGTGCACAGGGACGGTGAGTGCCGAAATCCACGTCCTCCTTCAGATCAACGTGAGCTCTCACAACCCTCTGCACAACCAGACGTGCCTCAATTTCAGGAGGAACAAGATCTGCCTCAAAGGTGAACTCTATACTTCATTAAATTTTAAGAGGTACCTTCCTGCCTAAATTTAATTTTTATGGAGTTCGTACGTTTTATTTAGAATGTCTAATACCCGAAAGAGACTTGAACAAAGAGTTTTAATAAATCCCTCTAGTTTCCTTATTGCTACTGCATTGTGCTCATTATGTTTTGTCTGATGTGTTTGTAGAAGAGTATTCCCCTAGGAATGATTCTGTCCGGCTGAACCCAGCCTCGTTGGTGACTTCGAGCGGAACCTTTTATGTGGCCGTGGTCTGCGCCTGTGTCATGATCATCGTCGTCATCGCCATCACCTCCGTGGTCTACGTAAGGAGCAAGAAGATGCGTACTCAGCAGTCAGTACAGTGAGTAATAAAGTGACATCACTCCAAGAAATTTATTTCCATCCCGTACTCTAGTCGGAGCGACACAAAGAGTCGGGTAGTTCACAGTACAATAATGTCGCGATACAAACAGCAAGTGCCGATTGTTAGCTCGCGAAAGCCTCGTCCCCCTTCCCCTTGGCGTTTTTTCGATGAGGCGATTCTCCAGAGGATTGTCAGTTTGCGAGGGTGACTCGGCACACTGTGCACACGTCATTACAGGTCACTTTGTGGGAGGGGGGTTGGGGTAGAGAGGGGGGTTCGGGGACTGTTAAGAGTGTGACTCAACGCAGATAACTTCGTAACCAGGAGAGGGAAAAATCTGACTTTGAAATCGGTGTGCGGATATGAGAAGAAAGACACGCATTTGTCCGGGGGAAGTTCCATCCACTGTGGTGACTCAGCAGCACGAACCTTCCTTCAGTATTAGGAAGACGTGATATACGACGTCGTAAAGACTCAGCTCCGAGGTTAACGTCAGGTGGCAGACTGGCATGGGGGAAAACGAAAAAATCCCATGGTCTTCAACATTTATATAACTATGTCCAGAATGAAATTATTACGTACATCGATATTAACACTAAAGTTGTAGCTAATTTTATTTTGGAACTAGCTATGCCCGCGACACATTCGGGCAGAAATGCCCTAAAAACGAAAATACGGTGTCATTTATTTATGATCGCTTGACGGCAAACCTGATAACTAGCAATTTCGTTTTGAACAGGTCCCGCTTTCACACATAGATGGAGTGAGAATGATTGCCATCCCCCCCCTCCTCTCTCTCTCACTCATGCTACCAAATTTTCGCTTGTAATAAGACAGTAAGTTTGATCCTCAAACCATAGCCCGAGGGCCCTAGTTAGCTCTTGGCTACCTTGCTCTACCTTCCGCATCCCCCCTTTTCAATTCCCTTCCTATGCTATTAAAAGGGAGTTGCCTGTCTCAGGATCACTCTCATGTAGCCTGTTAATCCAAAAAAAAATGAATCGTAAATTAACGCCAAATAAGACTTTTAACTCGCAGTTAGTTTTTACGGATAATCTATTGATTAATAATACTTTCATTAATATCTTCTGCAGTATAAGCGCTTGCGGAGTTTTCTCGCAGGCGCTTCAGCCCAGAGTGACTGCGGGGCTCACCTGATCATGTCGGGAATGCCTCGCAACTCTCTCTGGGTACTTTTTATCAAAGTTCTCATATGCCGAGACACCTTCACCTATTTTAGGAGGTATATGTACTGGGGTCAAAGACCTTGGGCATATGGCAAGAGTTGTCCGCTAATCCCATTGGGATCAGTCGGCCAACTGCCTCCTGAAACTGGCGGAGACACGGAGAAGGGAATGCTGCGACCCCACAGCAGACTCGTCTCCCGTCATTCGGAAGGGCGTGAGAATAGTACCCAATGCCCGACCTACCTGATGCAGGTTTTCTAGGGTTTTCCCTGCATCTCTTTAGGTGAAACACCGGGTAGGATCCTTAAACCATAGCCTGGGGCCCTAGTTAACCCTTGGCTACCTTGCTCTACCTTCCGCATCCCCCCTTTTCAATTCCCTTCCTATGCTATTAAAGGGGAGTTGCCTGTTTCAGGATCACCCTCATGTAGCCTGTTTACCAAAAAGAAATATCTTCTGAACTGAAATGAAACATACACAAAAATTTAAAATTCCTGTTTCAATCCCTGAAATTTTTATTGAAATCCGTTAAGCCATTGTGGAGCATAAACAGATCAAGAATACAGGAAACCCGCATTCACGTTATGGAGACTCCAATGCACATAAGCCAAGAAACCTTCCCGTAAAATTAATATTTATATTATATTCAGACAAACACAAGAATAGACAGTCAGACAGACACTTCAATTTTATTTATTGGTGATATATTAATAGTGTCGTTCTATATTAAGCGTTTATGATTTCAACCGAAGAAGTATCGGAGAAGTCATCAAAGAGAACTGCTCCCGGCTCCTCGAATAATAAAACTACTCCGGCCTCTAATAGTGATCCTCAAATAACCTTCCAGAAGCAAAATATTATGCAAATATCCTTTATTATTCCTAAATGGATATAGGGAAAGAAAATATGTATCGTTATGACGTCATCACAGACACCTTGAATAATTCATTAAGCCGATGGTGATTAAATAACACTCACAGTAACTAATTCAGTGAATTGTAAACTATTTTAAGGTTGCTCTTTTTTTAATATTTAATATCTCCACTTGGTTAAGCTGAAATTTTATATATAAGTGAGTGAAAACATTAAATGAGAATAAGTACTGATACGTATAGTTTACCCTATTTTTTCAATTGTTGACTAAGGGAATCAGCCAATATAAAATAGTTAATGAAGATTAAATTTAAATAACCGGTTGAAGTTGATCATGTATGTATTTCTACATACTTGTTATATTTTCATCTGAAGAAGTCCCAAATGTGGTGACGAAAAGTCGTTTATTCTAAATTTAAAAAAAGTGTCTATGAAACTGGTCGTTAATGTTTTTCATATAATTACTTCAATATCAGACAGTAATTGATTTACCATTAATGAAGGTTGTCTTTCATTTTTGTGGAGTCGTAATAATGTGTTTGTATTTTGAAGCACGACGTACACGAGCGCCGCGTACGGCAGCAGCCCCAACGTGTTCATCAGGCTGGAGCCCCTGGCGGCGCGTCCCAGCAGCGTTTGCAGCGGCAGCTACGCGACCATCGCCAGCTTCACCAAGGTGAACGTTCCTCCGGCGTCGGCGTCGGCGTCGCCGCTGCCCTCGCACCAGCAGCAGACCTTGACGCCCTGTCCCTACGCCACCACCTTTCTTGGGGGTGCCTCTTCCGACTACCACGTCTACGCCAAACCTGCGTCTCTGTGTCCCACCTACTACGCGCCGTCCAGAGCGTCGCAATGGTCACAGGTGAGAGCTTATCCACCATTTGTATTTATTCAGTGTCACTTAGTATATCCAGGACTTTACCAATCCAATATCCTTACATTGTGTACTAATTTATGGGATAGAATTTAGTGAAGTTGATGAAGGTGTATTCGATCTGTTACACACGAAACCGTAATGGTTAAAAGTTTTTCGTCTTTTTTGTCTTGCAGCATTCTCTACACGACCCACGACTTAGCGACCCGTCGCCGCGATTGGCAGCCCTTTCTACAGACCGCAAAGCCATCGAGGTGAAGGATCTGCTTCACGAAGGAACCTTCGGGAGGGTGTACCTGGGATCTTACCGCAACCAGGAAGTCCTGGTGAAGACCGTGTCAGGTGCGTTACTCTTCAATATAAACCTACGTTTCACTGACCAATGAGACGTTTGTTTCGTCCTGAAGGATTGGTTTTTTTCTCCCTACAATACGATAAATTTTGATACTACGTATTGGATCTATTTCTCAAAATTCTATTCCCACATGCTTAAACCCCCAAAGATCAGCACGCACGATGGTTTAACACGCAGACTCGTAAATATTAATTACATGACATATATTCTCTTTGAATTACAGTCAAAACGTAACGATATGTAGTTTCATAACCTGATGACACCGCAGAAGTAACGTTTTCAAAGTACTAAATCATCCACTCTCCTAAATACAAGTGGATTGGGCAAGCTACGGATCCATGAACCATTGCAGACCAACAGTATATTGTACTGGATATGAGGGCAACGTTCCCCAATGTGCGTCATGCGAGCCAGGAGAAGAAATTTACGTGTAGCAGTTTGACTTGTTTGTGTTACAGATCAGGCGTCCAGACTTCAGGTGGCCCTACTGTTGGCTGAAGGTACGATGCTCCATGGTTTAACTCACCAGAACCTGCTACCTGTGCTCGCACTCAACGCAGAATCTGGGGTACCGCCTTTGCTCGTCTACCCGCACAGTCAGAAGGGAAACCTGAAGAGGTATGGAGGTTGTTTCTTTACCGATCTATAATCAAGTGAAAATTTTTCGCAATATTCTTATGAATTTCTAGAAAATGAGTACTTCATTCAAAGTTTTGTCGTGGCTCAAGTTAAAATTCAAGTTGACTTTCTCTTCCACGATAACCGTAGGTTCTTGCAAGGATGTCGCTCCAGAGGTGGAGAAGAGCAGTACACTCTGCTGACACAGGACGTCGTGGACATGGCCATCCAGATCGCCCTGGCCATCAGTTTCCTCCACAGCCAGAGGGTCTGTCACAAGGACATTGCCACGAGGAACTGCGTGTAAGAAACATGCCCACCATTTAAACACATTTGTGAATTAATACAATGTGATCGACTCAAAGAGGAATTCTTGGGTTTACTTTACTTTACAGGGTTGACGAGAAGCTACGTGTTCGCGTGACTGATAACGCTTTGTCCAGAGACCTTTTCCCCACGGATTACTACTGTCTGGGTGACAACGAGAACCGCCCCATCAAGTGGTTGGCCCTCGAGAGTCTCCTCCACAAGCAGTTCAGCGCCCCCTCGGACGTGGTCAGTCTTTTCAACCACCATCTCTCTCGCTCTCTCGCTCTCTCCTTATATTCTTTTTCTCACTCATTTCATTGCTTATTTGTTGTGCATATGTAGTGGGCTTTCGGAGTGCTTCTTTGGGAGCTCACCACCTTGGCGCAGCAGCCCTACGTCGAGATAGATCCCTTCGAGATGGCGGCCTATCTGAGGGACGGATACAGACTCTCGCAGCCGCTCAATTGTCCCGACGAACTGTGAGTACCCTTACTAACAATTCTCATCATATCTTCAAATAGCCAACACGAGTGTCCCATTGCCACGTTATATTTTTCCTTTCAACCAACGCACCTGCTGCATTAAGAGTGGATTATCATGACCCGAATGCGATGCATTAACTGAGAAATGACGAACAGTCCAAATACGAATTCTGACTACTGTTCACGAACACTAAAAACGTGCCAGTACAAGAATTCCTCCGAGTTCTTGTAATATTGGAAGGCAGAACTGCAGCCATTGTGAAACATATCAAAATAATATACCAAACTGATACGAACATTTTGCTAGATCCTTCTTTTAATGCAGCGGTACAAGGTGGCATGCCGCCATCTTTCCACGCTTGAATTTTTTGGGAAGGGAGCTCGAGTATATTACCATGGTTTTCCATAAATATAACAAACGTAAATATGTTTATACTGTTTGTTTTCTCAAATCAAGGCTTAAACTGTTTCTTATAATTGATTACACATAGACCAAACAATTGGCTATTTAGAGAAGCCAAGAAAATAAATGTCCAACATGTCTGCTTCACCATACAACGGCAAGCGGAAACAGGCCGCTTGCAGACTCTAACGTTGGTCTCAGAAGATGGATCACACATGCAGCGACGAACGGCAAAGTTAGTATCTGAGAGTCGTCAGCAAGCGTCTGGGACTCGGCCCTTGGCGTGCGGTCCACAATGCATAGATAAACACCCCGTTTGACAGGGAGACAGAACGACGACCTCTGTATAAAACAAGAAAATCTCCCTCAACGAGCGAGTAGTAGCCACCAGGTGGCAGGAACTGCGCCGAAGGAGGGAGCTCGTACCAACGGAATTGGTACAAAACGTGTCACCAATAGCTGTACAGTTACAAACTTTGAAAGGAAAAATAAATAAAGGTCTTTTTAATGTAATAATAATTAACAAATAAGGGGAATCATTGTGAGGGAGATTATTATAATATAAAATTTCAAAAAATTAACGTTGACATGGATACAGTTTTCCCCATTTTCTCTGTTTATCTCCACTAGGTTCACCTTGATGGCGTGGTGTTGGCTCAACAAACCCGAGGAAAGGGCCACCTTCGTCCAACTCGTGGCATGTCTTCAGGAGCTGTACACGGCTCTGGGACAGTACATATAAACAAGGACTCAAGCTTCCCTTTCCTCCCTAACGTTTTACAGTTCAATTATTAACTATATTATATTATTGTAAGTATTAGAACATGACGACATATCGTAGTAAGTCACGGAGAGCAAGACTAAAAACTACAGTTAATTAGATTAGTAGAAAAAAATGTTTCAACACAATCTATCAACTGCACAAAACAGTGAGGAGAATTTGAGATGAAGAAAAGAGAACATTCAGCTTCTATGAGTGCCACAAAAATGTAGCCTTACGTCCTGCAGGCCAAATTAACAGAGTAGTTGTTGCCAACTTGAACATATTTTAGAATTCAAACAGACTTAATTAAATTGTGTTCATGTTAATATTCGAAGTGTGAGAATGAGAGTGAAATACTAGCAACTCGTAACCACTTAAAAAAAAGACGAGGTGGAATTTTAAAAATAATAATCTTTGAAATAAGGCCAAACCTTTTTACTACAGCATTGAGTATTGCGTAAAGGACCTGATAGCTCCAAGGGTAAATTACTAATTTTCTTTTTGTTACCAAGTCAGGTCATTATTAACGTACACATCCAACCGTTTCTCGTTTTGATGGTCTTCTTACATACTGATACGTTATTACAGATTCAGTTCTATTTTAGAAAACATTATTTCCTGTATTTTAATTTAATTTTCCATTCGAGGTGTTAAGTGTGATTATCACCTGTTTTCCCCGCGTCGATATATAATTTCAAATTTTTTAAAAAATATTGCGTTTTGTTGTGCTTATTCAATTTACTGTTCGAAGAAACGACGGAAACCAAAGTATACGAAACGAAGATGAATCATATTATTACTTGAGATTAAATAAGGAAACAGATATATTGTCTGCTGCTGATTTCGTAAGCTATTCGATAAGGTGGAAACATCTTCGTAAATGTTTGGAAGTTTCGCAGTACTATTTCCAACATTATTTAATATTTCGTAGTGAGGCCGAGAACGTGTAGAATAGTTTAAAACCAAAGAATTCCGTGACAACAATAGGGGACGATATCTACAAAAATTATTGTTCTTCCGACTTCACTAGTTAACATTCAACGCGGCGGTCAAAGACTCAAAACAAAGTTACGAGGTGGAAAGAATTTTGAAGCATCCTGACGTCACCCGATGACGTCACTGACTGCAAAATTAAACTCAGACGATAATGCACCCATTTACGATAAATATTATTAATATATTAATCACACAGTCGAAATAAAAAACGTTGAATTGTTAAATTAAATATTCAGGTTTTTTTCGTCGTGATGATTGTTAAAAACTTTACAATAGATCTGACATTTTACGAGTAGTACATGTATACATATATTTTCTGCCGTGAATAAGAGGAGAGTTTTGTTACCTGTGAGTGTAGATCAGAGATTGAGTGTGTGTATAATAATATTATTAAAAATATGATAAAGTTAATGATGTGATATGGAAATTTTCGTATTTTTGTATTTATAATTTTACAATATATACTGCACCGATTATTAATTTACATTGTAGTGAGAATAATAGAGAAATTATTTATTTATTCGGAAAAGTGTGACGCTGTGTGTGCGTGAAGGAACCATTCTGTTCATGATATTAGTATTTAGTATTTATTAATACATGGCCGTGATGATATGTGATTTCTTTCTTTGCGCATTGCTTGGTTCATTACTCTTTGAAATGGAAAAGAACTAAATTATTGATGAAAAATAGAATTTCATTCCCCACACGGGAAACAGGCACAAGTTTACATTAACAGAAAAACTTTTCCTTTTGCGTTTGAAATTGTTTTTTCCTCGTTATCTCAGATTTTCACAATTAAATAAAATATACGGGGTATTACATTTTGAGGTTGTATACACTAAAAAAATATTATTAGGAAGAAAAACACAGATATAAAATTAAATAATTCAATAATCGTCAGAAAAACAAATAATTTTAGGAGTTTTTGAAAGACGTATAGATTTTATCTATATAAACAACTTATTATATTGTTTTATAGTAAACACTGTTAAAAACAAATTTCTTTAAGACATTTATGCACTCCTAAAATAGAAAGAAACGATGTTGAATATATACATAAAGAGTATAAAGCGAACATGGCCTAATTTAAACGAAAATACACTTTTGTGTGCTAATTTAGTAATATATATTTACTACACAGGATATAAAGCTAGAGTTAGTTGCTTTTTTCTAAGAAAAAATAACCAGAAAATGGGGAAAGTGTGTAATGTACACTTTTAACAAAATTATAACATTTGTTTAATTCAGAAATAAATATAAGTGACATTTCAAAAAATTTATTCTTCCAGTAAATAAATTAATATTTGTTTCGAGTATTGATTAATTTTTATTTTTGGAAGAAACTCTATTTTACTCAAATATTTCCTCGTTTTCACTCTTTAAATCTCTCCGTAAATGATATTTAAAGCCTCTTAATACATTTATAGAAATTTTAAATATTTACAGTTATCATTAGTAATTTTATTTATTTTAATTTGTACATAGCCCCGGGCTTTTTGTCTATAGTAAATTATGTCTGCATTAGCTGCCGAACATGTCAATTAAGAATTTAAAGTACGTATTTAAAAATTAGACTATGTAAAATGATATCTTTTAAAACGTCGCGTAATTTTTAATTGTCTAATTAAGTCTAAGTAATTTATTTATTAAATTTAAAATGTTTTACATGATTCATAAATTATTTTTCGAACGTATTTTGATGTTAAAATTTTTAGGCTATATTTCATATTCGAATTGCTATGATCTAATACGATTACTTCGTCTCTTGTGTAAAGACTACGGAAACGAAAACAAGGATTTATAATATTGTAAAACCTTCTGTTTGACTCGCTTTATCCTATAGAAGGAAAATCAGCCACGTTGCGGTTAGTATTAAAAAATAATCGCTGATAATTGTTTTTGGAGAAACAGGGTTACAATTGTTTGAAAATGAAAAATGGAAATATTTAAAATATGAATATAAATAATTATGATATATTAAGATTGGATCGCGAATGAATGATGTATATTATTATAACTAGAACATGACGTAGGATCTCTAAAAAATAAAAATTAATCGTTAAATAAATGAAATTAAAAGTGAAACGGCTCATTTTAAATGTTAGGCACTTTATTATACTTAATTACACACCTAAAGTTCTTTCGGATTCATGCAATTGTTTAATTAAATAAGAAATACAGGCAATTTGGGCACGAACATTGACGAAACGTCCAAGATGTATTAAATAAAAATGCCAATGTTTGTGGACTTGATCAGGTAAAATTTTAAAAGAGTTACATGTATCTAAAGTGAGAATAACTTTCCGTCGTGAACTGCGTCTTGCGACGGTTGTATATTTAATATTACCTCACAGTCAGATTAGTTATTTATTATCAAGTTCAATCATTCAGAAAGGTCGTAGTTTTTATAATTTTTAAAAAATCTGCAGCTTAAAATATTCTCAAGTGACATAATTTAAATTTTTCTATAATTTTAGCTCTCGTCTCTCCCAATATCTTCTGATATCTATTTCTTGGAAAACTTTAAGTAAACACACGTGATATTTCCTTAGTTTTTATTTTAAGTAATCCTTTGAACGGCGTCGGAACCAAAGTTGAGTTGCCTTTAATAATGTTTTATGTGTAAAATAATTGTAAAAAAAACTTTGATTGTAAAAAATGTGTTATCCTTCAGAAAGAACCGAAGAATTGGGAAGTGAAAAAAAGAGGAAGAAATTTGTCGATGAATGTGTAATTGATTTATTGTTTTTTATTTGTGATAAATGTAAATGTTGAAAAAATAAAAGGGAATATTAAATAAAAAAAGAATCTCTAATATGAAATAAAACTGTAAGAAAGAAAATGTTTCCTTCGTATAATTTGATTACCCCTTTCCTATTTTTTTTACTTTATTTTGATCCTTGTATCCCACCTACGAGTATACCAGTTGGTTTTGAAGGAAGTATTTTCTATTTCTTTTCTGTAATTAAATTTTTCTTTATACTATTTTCTTTAAATTTTCAGGATGTCTAAATCTATTTTCTCATTTTGGCTTTCCTGCCCAGGAAAGGAAATAAAGACTCGCTGTTGGTTATCCATAGAGGTTTCAATAGCTTCTTTTGTTAAATCATTCTTCCCTCTAGCGACGTGGTCGCTAAACTGCGTCGTCCAGTTTAGACAAACTCTTTTAATAGGGTAGTGGGGGATTTTCACCGTCCTAAAAAACCTTCCCTTGAAAGATTTTTTTAAATCCTATTAATTAATTCTAATTATTTTGTATTTTTTAAATTGTATTCCGTGAATCTAAGAAGAAAAATGAGTTCAGCTTTAATAGTTCTCACATCTATCTGACTATTGGCAAAAATTGTAAGGGGAAAAATTTACAAATTGACTGATTTTTTTTATTTATAAGGAAAAAACTTAATCCTATTCAGTTAATATAATTACTACGTTTCCGTCCATGTTTGTAGACTTTGTAAGGTAAGTTCTTTTTGGCTCGACACAAAATTATCCACTTCTGCAATAGTTTTATCCATATGTGAGTTTATCTAATGAAGCCCATCTTATGGACGACATGTCGTAATTACATGAACTAAATATTAATTAATATTTTGCACAAATATTAGCTGTAATTTTTTATATTTTTTTCAATCATAAGAAATAATCGGACATTCAAGTACAATAAATATTTGAAAACAAACAATTAAAAAAATATTTTAGGTTCCTTATTGCTGTTTTTCTGTAAATAAAATTATGTGAGCTTATTCATATTTTTACCACAAAGAATTATTATCTCATATTTTTTAATATATTGTATTTTTGTTGTCTGGCGAATAACGTAGCGCGTGTGTTGATCGCTGAAGAATAAATTAAGCATAGGATAATTTTAGGAAACAAAGCCTATTATGTTTCAAAAGTAAGCTAATATCACGAAAAGCAAAGGTGAGAATATTCAGCACTACAATAAGACCAATATTCACGTTTGTAAGCGAAACATGGGTGCGCAAAACTGATAGTTTTTAAAGGAATATTTTAAGCAAATATATGGACCAATAAAAGACACAGATGGAACATGGAGGATAAGCAGAAATGACGAATTGAATAATCTCATAAGAAAATACAATTTAATAAATTATATTAAAGCCCAACGTCTGAGGATGCCAGAGGAAAGATTTACAAAGCGAATACACAAGTTGACACCAACTCGATCAAGAAGTAGAGGACGTCCCAAAAACAGATTGGAAGACGACATAAACATAGACTTAGAGACGATAATAATACTCAACTGGAAAAAGAAAATAGAAGAGCGAACCGAATGAATGAAAATTGTTGTGAAGGCCAAAATATTCAACATATATATAAGAAACCTCTCCGTTAATATTATAATTATAAAGGCTCTTCAACTTCATAATATAAGAAACTTCTGGATGATACAGGAACACCCCCGCTCTCTTTACGACGATGAAGGTGCAAGCATGACTGTACTCGGGAGGGAACGGCAGGGAAAGGAAAAGAAAATAAACATTAGAGATATTTTTGAAAGACTTCGCAAGCGAAATCAGCCGCTCATGTTTCTTCCACGAGGAGAAAGTGAAGGGGCGGACGAGTGTAAACATTTAGGGAACGTCTACAGAAAACACGAAAAGAGACTGAATCCTCCTACAACAAGACGGAGGAAAATTCCCGAAGTTAATGAAGGAAGGGAAGGAGGGAGGCTGAAGGGGGAAACAAATATTTCCCGCTTTTTATTGAACGCTGACGCGTGTAAAAAAATAATTGTTACCAAGTGATGTAGAAAATGAGGTAAATGTTTGATTTTACCTTCAGTTTCAAGAAGAGTTGTGAACCATATAATTTATTCCCTACGTAAACTCGATAAATTTCATCGAATGGTTTCTTTGGAATTTGAAGTCACCTGGAATATCCTTTCCAAGGATTCAACCTTTATAAACTTAGTCCAACGGTCGATTGAATCTTTCAAATCTTATGAGACTCCAAATAAAAATGATCAAAACAGACCTGACCGGACCACCTATTAGGCTTCCGTGACAAATACTCAAAAATACATAAATCACATAGATAATAAATAGCACCTTGAAGAAAAGAAACTACGTAACGCCGTCTTCCTAGATGTCGCCCAAGCTTTTGATAAAGTCTGGTACAAAGGACACAAGATCAAAAATTCCTTTTGTAATTCATACTGCCACCTGTGCTGAGATCATACTTGACAGAAAGATTCTTCCAAGTAAAATCCAACTCCAGTCACGCTAATTATCATCCCGTACAATTCATTCAGGGGACCCCTTTGCTCTACCTCGTCTATACTTGGGAACAATACTTCTATTGCAACATTTGCGAACGATACATCCTTATTATCTATAAATTGACACAAAACCAGCAAAACCGCCTAGACCTATTCCTTAAGTGGACTAAGAAATGGAAAATAAAGATAAACGAGAGCAAATAAAGTTACATGCAGTACAAGACGAATAATGTACTCTCCAGTCTACTTAAATAACATTCAAATTCTAGTAATGACCGAAGTAAAGTATTTGCGTTTACATCTAAACCAAAAAATGGCATGGAAAAAATGTTTTTAAAAAACGATAGAAAATAAATCTAAAATTATGAGAAATATCTTGGTTAATGGGAAGAAAATCTAAACTATCTTTAGACAGTAAAATATTATTATACAAATTCATCATTAAGTCTATATGGACTTACGGATAATAATTGTGGGCAAGCCAACGAATCAAAAAATAATTCAAAGAATAAAGTCAAAAATACTCCGCACAATCATCAATGAGCTTTGTTTTGTTTCGAATTCCATATTACACAACGATATCAACAACCAATTCATCACTGAGGAAATAAAACGACTAACGATACACTACTTTGAACTAATGGAAGGACACCAAAATAGACTAATCTACCCTCCTGAAACCCCGTGAAGACTTAAGGTAGGTTTACTCGGGCAGTGATGTTCGTCGAAGTTGGGTTGGCTGTGCACTGCCTTCCGTTTACATAGTGTGCAGATAACTGCCCACTTCTTCAGTGACCTCAATACAGAACGGACAGTGAACTCTGATGCATGTTTATACTTCTCTGCTATTTCTTGGCAACTACGACTAGTTGGAATTTTGATGTTGCATAGTATCGATATATTGTTTATGTCAAGTTGAATTTTTTCCCCTTTGTGTTTTCGTGAACGCATAATATCAGTGTTTCATAAACAGAAACTAATCACTTTGTGTTTGTGCTAGAAAAGGCGTAACGAATTATGAGGAAGGGTTCGTGAAATTCTCACGAAAAAGTCAATTACACTATAGATACGCAAAAATGAAAACAGGTGTTTAGTAATGTTGCTTTGTATTATTATTATTATTATTACTACTACTAAAGAAATTAAGCAATAGTAAAAACAGCGTCTGTACTTTCAAGCTGGTTTTCAGTGTTTAATTGGCTCGGTTTTTATTACTTGTTGTTTTATTCCCCTTAAAAGTGTCAATTACACAAAACAAAATTAATTAATCTTCATTTAGTGTGATAGTGGCTCGTTTATAGGTATATGTTATTATTTCGCTTAGTTTTTTTACCAGTTAAAGTTTGTGTCGTTGGAGGGTGGACAATAATTCTTTTTTGGAAAGTTAACCTAAAAATTTACAGGCCAGTAGGTGCAACATACGAACTCTATCCCAAACGCTTGCTGAAGCAAATTACTCACTGCTGTTCACAACAAAGATCCTCTTACTGCACGCGAATTGAAAACGATAAATACAAATTGTTTACCATCGCGCAATCGATAGTCACTTCTCCCACACTGTTCACAGTCGATAATTGACAACCACTAACTGGCAACATCTAGGCCGGTGGAGGGGGAACGCCAGTCATGACTGACACACTATTGACACGCTCCAAGAAAACCGAGGCAATGATGGATTGTCAGTTGCCAGTGCAGCACTGACATATGCTTATACGCCACTGACAAACACAGCCCCTCGTTTTCTGGCAGTCATCACTGCCCGTGTAAACCTAGCATTTAGGGGAAGCAAGACAGAAATCAGTCAAAGAAAATACACCATCATCATTGGTCGATTACTCTATTCTACTCACGTTTTAAGGCAAACTGGTATAAAATTTACTTGTTGCACTGTACTTTGATCCTTACAGATTGTAAATTAAAAATAAAAAAGTCTTATATGCATTGACAGCGGCCGCTTCCAGACTCAGACGAGCGAGTCCAATCTTGTGTGTAACTGCGACTCTCTTTTTCTTGACGCATAGCCACCAAACACCATTTTTCTCTTATTTTTTTTAATCTAGTAATCATTATTCTGGGTTCCTGATTATACTGTCGTAAATCTTGTCTGTAATTCCGCGTTCTCGGCTCCTTTTTTTTATTACTTTTTGCTAATTACTTAGCTTATAATTTTGATGTAAGGGAAATAAAAGATACTCTGCCAAACGCAGAATGTCAATTCATAACGAGAATGAGTCTTTTCCGAGGTCCGCCTTTAATAGTTCCCGTGAGGATTTCGCGTGTTGGTGAAAGTGAGCGATTATGAGCCTCAGCTCAGTCTTGGACGCGACAACAGTCGTAAAACAAAACACACACGCACACTCGCTCACTTTTGTTGATTAAATGCTTTCGGTTGCGGGCGGAGGTTGAGGAGGATTTACAGTCGCAGACAATAGCGAGGGTTACGGAGGAAGATGACACGTGGTGGTGCTGCTGCTGCTGAGCACACGCCACCCCCATTAACATTAATGATGATGATGACGAGGACGACGGCTGCGGGGAATTGCCGGCAATGTGGCGCCTACATACGGGGCATTTCTTAATTATTATGCTCACACACGCCTGCACACTCACACGCTCGCACGTTTTAAATGGCCCACACTGAACAATACCAGTTGAAGGAAGGAAGGTTGCAGAGGAACGGTAACTCAGAATATCATATACAACAGAAAGGTCATATAACACCACAAAACGAGTTAATTTTTTCTACGATTACTTAGCTATGTATGAGTTGCGCCATCTAGTGCAACGAATTATTTTTTTAAATAATAATTTTGCATTACAGTACAGTAGCTTACAATAAATTGCGATCAGGGCGAGGACTGCACGTAGTGACGTGGGAGACACTAAGACACGTAATTCGATGTAGGACACTTAGGATACAAATGGACAGGATAAGATTTTACCACATCCGTGACATCACATGCGCTCCGCACCACTTGTCCCTGTGGTGGATCCATACCAGGCGCCTGATCACGAATAATCCATGCTGTCTGTGTGGCTCTACACCGTCGAATCAATTTTCATTGTTAAGGTATGGAATGCTCATCCACACACATCTCCGAGTTCTATTCGTCTGTTATTCCAGAAGTGTTGAGAATGAACCGGAAATTCCATAATTTTTGATAAACTACATGATCAAGAAACGTTGGTTATCTTCCCATGTTACGTTAGACATTTTGAACCAATTCTTGTCGATGACTTTCAGGTCTCCGTCAACCAACGTGTCAGTGTATTAATTCTCTAATTCACAGTCTGGGAAATGTTTTCCTCACCTCCCTTGGTTTTCGAGAGCGAGTCCTCAGATCTTTATTACTATTTATTTCTCCCCGATCTCATAGTGGTTGTTCTCTCTCTCCCTCGTTGCCCCACTTCAAATGTCCCTTGTCAGATGCTGCTGGTGGCCACATCGTCGTCACATTGCTCAACTTCCCCACCCCCTCCTCCTCTCGTCCTCTTCGTCTGCTTTCGGTCCTCTTAGAATATGCTAATGGCCGTCGTTCCTGCAACAAAGCTGACGACATTTGCATGGAATTGGAAGTGGTTCAAGACGCCATGCATTAAACAGTCGCTCGCGGCGGAGCCGCTCCCTCCAAAGGAATGGGGGAGGAGGAGGGGGATGGGGCGTCGAAGGAAAAAACGGGGGACATCTTGCCGGTATTACTAAAAGGGGAAGGAAAGAAGAAGCCAGGAGACGGAGGGGTTGGGGCCAGGAGACGTCGGCGGCGTCACTTTTGAACACTTTTCTGAGGGATGGATGTCTGGGCACGAGGACGACGACGACGACAAAATGGGAGGGGGGCAGGGGAAAAACATGAACCACACCACCTACAGTGTCTCGTGATCTTGTCGCAGTCTTGGAGAATTGTGTGTTGTAATCCCAACAATGTAGAAACTCCGCAACAGTAAAAGGAATATAGCTTATTACATACAACGTATTTATAATCAAAGTGCGCAATAATACAGAAAGCGAGGCAATAATGAGTCTTACTCTCCACTCTCTCGGAACTCCATAAGCGGCAATGTAAAATCAGCGCTATTAGGATTCCGTAAAATATATCTTTAAGCAACAAAACAGTGGATTACTTATTTACACATGGCATATTTGAAAATATTTAGTTAATCTATAAATATAAATTTATATTGAAGTTTAACAAAAGTGGCTTAGTTTTAATCTCAATATTGCCAGTTACATTCAAAGTTTGTTGTTGTTATGGTATTCAGTCCTAAGACCCTCCATGCTAACCTATCTTGGACAAGCCTTTTAATTTACGCATAACTGCTTCTATTATTTTCCTTTCAGAAACTCCTACCGTTCACATCCATATAACGCCACACTCCATATGAACAATTTTATCAACGATTTCTTAATATTCACACTTATATTACCCGTAAATAAATTCCTCTTTTTTTGGGAAAGCCTTCCTTGCCTGTGCTATCCTACTCTTTATGTCTACGATACTTCTACTATCCCTAGTTATTATACTGTCCAAATAGCAGAATTTCTTAACTTCCTTGAAAATATCCCTTTGGTATTTTCAGAAATTTGTAGATTTAAATTTCATAGTTAAGTAAATGTTTTTCCCTCTCTCTGTCACGGTGCGCGTGTGAGAGAGACTGAGAGAGAAGCAGGATTATTCGAGTAGTTTGGGCTTGCAGAATCCCTCCGAGGATATAGACAAGAAGATAGACGGACGGACTTTGAAGCCTGCTCAGCAAATTGCTCTAAATTGGATCTATCTGCAGACGTTTTAGTTGGGAGGGAGAGGTTACTGGCCACGGATGAGAGGAAAGGGAATGTGGTGCACAAGGAGGGTGGGAACAAAGGAAGAAGGGAAGAGTTTCATATTGGAAGTGGGATTTGGTCGCGTGGCTGAACTCCAATACAGTCAGTGGCTCTGTCCTTCCACCATTTTTTTTTGGAAATTTCACAGGTAAGGAAGTTTTATACTTATCATTAATACAGATATTCTATATGTGAAATAAATAATATGATCAATTTACCGGAGGTCTGAATATGACATCGGTGGTTCATTAAGTTTACAGTATATAATTACTCTACGTAATCTCCCTTTAGCTTGATACACTTAAAAAAGTGACTTGGCTCAACGATTAGTGAAAAAGACATGTTCTTCTCGTTCAGGTAGGTCGGACTGCTTGTCTACTTGTTTGAAGCCTTTCCCAATGACGGGAGAACATTTTACTGTGGAGTCACAGCATTTCTTTCTCTGTGTCTTCGCGAGTTTCAGGAGGCATTTGGCCGACTGGTCCATTTGGATCAGTACATACACCTTCCAAAAGAGACAAAGGTGCCTCAGAATGAGAGAACCTTGAAAAATTAGAGAGAGAACGAGGCATCGCGAAAGGTGAGCCCGGCAATACCTCCAAGAGAAAGCTCCTACAAGTACTCTTCCTATTATCCAATAGAGTCAACTTTTTATTTTTTCGGGTAACAGGCTACATGATGGTCATCCCTTTAATAGCATAGGCAGGGAACTGAAAAGGGGCGATGTGGAAGGTAGAGGAAGGTAGCGAAAGAGACCCCTAGATAACCTGCATCAGGTAGGTCGGGATTTTGTGTCTCCACCAGTTTTAGGAGGCAACTGGCCGGCAGGTCTAATTGGATCAGCGGACAACTCTTACTGTATGTCCAATGTTTTCGACCACAGTACGTACACCTACGAAAAGAAATGAAGGTGCCTCGGAATGTGTGAACCTTGAAGAAACCAGAGAGAAAACGAGGCATCCCATTGTCATCCTGTGGAAAACTTTTGCGAGAGAAAGCTCCCACAGGTGTCCTTCCTTTTATTCAGTCAAGTCTCCTTCCTTTTTCTTTTGGGGTAACAGGCTACATGAGGGTGTTTTTCCTTTAAGATGAAAGTAGAAAATGGCTGCTCCTGATTACATTTCCTTTTATTTTGGAGAGCAAAATGAGGCTACGAATTGGGTAGGGCTGACATTCACAAAAGTTTTTTTTAAGTTGGCATTTCTAAGTAAAAACGTGTTTTGGTGTTCGCAGCTCCATCGCTGACATGGATAATTTCAGATGAAATAATAAGACCAACCACATCATGCAAATGATTGCCACCTAAGAGATTAACGACGACGTTCTACAACGATTATCACCTCCAGTAAAAGTTTTAAGGCGATATAAATATAGTATGCGGGCTTCACAACACGTATTTGCTCATCTGTTTTATGTAGTTGTCTCTGCTTGAGTCTTCGGATCACGACTGCACAAATCACGTTCCCGTCCAATGGGCATTAAACCAACCAACCCCTATCTACATGTCACCCGCCTCGCCTCGCATACAAACAAGATAACGTCACAGCAGCCAATGGTGCAAATTTGGTCGTGACACGGACCAACTACTCCTGCTGCAGTAAATCTCACCGCAGTTATCCTCGCAGTCTCCAAGACGAGGGAGGTGCATTGCTGCACAGGAGTAGTTTTGTGGTTCGATGGTCTGATTATACCTAAAAGGAGCTATAAACCTAAATTGAAAACAAATACGGTTCTATCTAAACATGTCAAAAATAAAGGACATGTGATGGATTGGGGAAATGTTGGGATCGTGCAAAATGAGATCCATTTAACTAAAAGAAAGTTTCTGGACACAATATTCATAATTTAAATGACAGAATTAAAGCTAAAATAATATATAGGCATTATACAAATGTTTTAGCAATAATAAGTAAGATTGTATAAAATTGATTAAATAGATAATAAACATTTATTTTGCTTGATGTTTAGTCTATAGTTGTAGTGAACGCACACCAGGATTCAAGTGTTATGTAAGCCGTGAATGCAAAGCAGTATGTACTTGGCGGCTCAGAATCGAAACAAAGGGACTGCGGCTGACACTTGGGCCATAAAGCTCAGACACCTCGTCGCCGGTTTTGGAATGTCCTAATCTACCTGGGAATTTGGTGACCGAGTGACGTGTGTTCCCCAAATGAAACAAGGGATATTATTGGAGAATATCCATCCCTGCCATCTTAGTGATAGGTGTCGCATAAGTGGGGACGAGGTTTTAAAGAGGCTGGCGGAGACGATTTTGAGAGAGATTGCTCGTGATGCAAGGTGGTGGCGAAAGGAGATTGGCAGCAGACTGGTAGAGATCAGTCGAGGAAGCAGGAAGAAAGAGGAAAAAGCGGAGTTTCCTCAATTCCGGCAGCACGACTTTGTGCTTTTGTCGACCGGCCGCTTCAAGTTACACAACACGGAAATTACAGCAGACGCATATGAAAACAACTCAGGTTCGTCAACGAACGGAAAATCTGCTACACGTGGTCACCCAAACCATAATTACCCTGAGAACTTTAATGTAACTCCATTTTAATTCATTATTTTTGTACATAATATATACACGCACGACCCATTTTAAAATTATAGTGTATTCATCTAATAAATGTATATATTTAAAAGTTAATTATTAATTTCAATAATTAATATAATTCCCTCAATAATTTACATATTCATAATAATTTATAGTTATCTGCTAATGGCCTTTATATGTTTGCAAATATTATACACTTTTCACAAAATTCCAAACCTACAGTTACATTTCGGTAATTACATGTAAGAGATTCAACTTAATGTGCTAATGCCCCGTGAAGATGCGGTGACCCGCTCCTAGGACTTGCTAATTGGGTGGTCTGGCATGCAGGGGCACAGCGCTGCAAAAATTAATGGGAACGGAGTCTCGTAAATACACACGTCTGTCTCTTGACGTTTGTTGCTACTTCATTGACAAGTAATTAAAAAATATCTATACCCGTTAAATGCCACAAGAATAATAGCATTGTAATTAATTTCTATATTACGCAATTACTTATTAAATCTGAAAACCGTACTAGAACCATGTTTTACTACGAAAGTTCAGAAGTTGTTGAACCAAACGATCTTTCATTTGCTTTACCCGGGGCAAACTGAACCATTCTATATTAGATTTATGAATAAATATTTTACACGTTAAAAATATAAATAACGATTAAATAAATAAATTACAAAATCACGAGTGACATAATGGTAAAGTCCGACATAAGTTAACAGTAATAGGTGACAAAAGTTTCCAGTTTTTTAAACATAACTACATCTGGAATTTACACAAGGTGGCTTGAGAGAAGTTGAAGAAGGTTTACAGACAGGGCATTGAAGCCTCGACAAGTTGGCGTGATCTGGTTTTTCTAAAGTCTTTTTTGACTACGCAACAGAGGGTTCTGAGTTTACCTGGTATTTTCCTCAAAACAACGGTGGAGTGGGTTGAATGACTCCTTCTACAGACAAAAGATAATTACTTTTGATTGGAGGAGATCGAATTGATTCGCAGGCTCTAAGGATTTGAGTCATTCAGAATTAAGCAGTGAACATTACAGATGAAGGCTGAAAGATTGAACCCTAACATTAGGAGTTCAGGATATTAAGCACTAAGCAGTGGTCATTAAAACAGTAAGAGATGGGATATTTTGAGTGGCCATGTACATTTGAATAACGGGCGGAAGTCTTGCTCTATTCCGTGGCGGCAAAGAAAAAAATTAAATCAGCAAGGTGCTCATTGTTCATGGAGGAAGTTCGGCTCGGCCGAGTGGCACATCATCTGTGACTCCAGCGGCAAGTTCCATCCTATGCTGAAAAATGGGTAATTACACTGATTGCAACTTTTTTCCGATTTCCTGGTATTCTGTTTCCATGAGAAGCCTAGAACACATCTTATGTTACAGTTTTTAAGATATTTAATGTGTGTAAAGAATGCACAAAGTATTTAGTATTATCCATAAAACAGGGCCGGTATTGTGCACTAAAATCTATTTAATCATTGTATATTTTAAATTGATAAATGTTAAGTAAATGTATTTTTCATTTTTATGTATTTTTTTATTTTTAATATTAAAACCAATATTATTCCCTTATCCTCATTTGAAGTTTAGCAAACAAAACGTTCATTAGAGTCGAGAAACAGTTTTAAATAAGTTATACCACCTAGCCATGTGAATAAATTATCACCAAAAGTTATCTTTAGAAAAGATACAAAGATCGTGTCTATTCTGCCACGACTACGGCATGTTTCTTTGAGTTCCTATTATAAACAAAGAACTAAACAAATCTTATAATTCTATTGACGTGTCAGTCTAAACTTTCTCTTCGATCCATTCCTCGTATCACATTCCGCCGCATCTTTCTCTGTCTGGCGTTTATTACACACCGAATCCCGTGACCATAAATATTAGATATTTACAGAAACGTTTATTCAGCTTGCACAAACCGTCATGCAGTTATGAATCATGTAACTTGTTCGACCCTCACGCATTAACAAATTTTCCACGAAGCACTCGCGCAAATAGTGCGCGTGGCTGCTTTATTGCCCAAAATATTTTTTTTGTATCGTTCCGTCCTCGCCCTCGCCATTTATCGAATCATTTTCGATTGAACTCAGTAATATCCAACGTTCTTAAGAGAGAAAAAATTGTTATCCAAGATGAATTTGTTTTTGAATTCACTAATTGACAGCTTGATCGCAAAGTACTATGTCACTTATTTCTTTTGCAAAATTTGTAGTATTTTTTAAAGCTAACTTCTTTGAGTTAAGCAACGCACTCTTTGTCACTGTTTATCTGAGGAGGAACTTCTTCTTCTTCTCTCTCTCGTAGATTATTGGCCCCCCTAGGGTTGGGAGAGCGAGTGTCAGAAGGTAATTATAACTTTAAGACTTGATACAAGTCTCACTCTCAAACTCTCGACACACACATCCTCCAACTCACTTCATCTCTGGAGAAAGACGGAGAGAGCGAGACAGAGCACGCACGCGATTTTCGTAGGGAGATAACCTCTCGTAGATGAGCTACAGTATGACAGTAGGAAGGAAGCGAGTAATAAGACTAACTAAATCTACCAGTTAGTCTTCCGTAGTGCATCCGAGTTTATCTCAAGTACCGTTAATTCCCCCCTGTAGTGGCTCCGTTGCTCTTTGAGGAGGAAAAGTTGAGACGACATGAAAATATCAGTTAAGATAAGTGACTGGGGGCGGTTCCCCGCGTTACTTGTCATGCCTTCATTCTCAGTAATTGCGACGGTGCATAAATAAATAGTTTTATCGAAAAAGAAATAAACAAGTTTTATTTATGTCACAGACACAAAATGGTTAGACCGCTTTCTAATACGTTGTTTATTTAGTCCCGACAATGAGCATAAGCACATATCAGATTTTTACCCTTTAAAAGCTCTGATGACACAAGCGCTCTTAATCGCAGGCCAAATAGGTGTCTTGATAATTTTGCCAGTAACTTTGTAACGTGACATACGTACACGTTACCGCGCATTACTTTTCTTTTCAAATATAGTAATAATTCGCGCGTAAGCAACGTCTCTGGTATGTTAGCATCTCCCTGGTTATTATTATGTTTTTGCGTGATTTAAATTAATTTAAAAGTGTAACGTTAATATACGTTTGATTTTAAATTGTTGGCCACAAAAGGAAATTAATACTGGTCACAAATAGTGAAAATTACAATGAATAAACAGTAAAGAAAAACAATTGAAGTTATATTTTCTTTGAACTGACGTATTGTTGATATCTGTATTGTATTGATTCGCAGCTGGATGTGTGTGAGACATCCAATTGAGTGTAGCACACAGACGACGATTCATTGTCTGTATACATTTATATATATATATATAAACAATCTATTCAATTAGTTAATTGAATAAATTTACTTAAATAATTTTAATTCATATAAGTCAACCGAAATTGTTGTTTCCATTGTTATTAATTATATTCATTTCAAATATTACATGTACTTTGTACGTTGAAACGAGAGGTATCAAACTCGCCCGTGGCTGACGTCACGACCAGTGACGTCACGTCAGGACCAGGCCCCGCTTGCATTTCCCGAGACGCGAACCAAAGCACCAGATCCTCTCCTCTTTCCAGTCCATCTTACTACTGGTGCAACAGAACCAGCTACAACCGGTACAGCAATACCGAGGAAAAACTACTGGCAAAAATATTATACCCATTAGGCCTGAGATATAGAGTGCTCGTGTTTTCTTCATGCATTATAAAACGGTTTAACCATTTTGTAAAAATATAATAAAAGTTGTTTATTCGTTTTGATACGAATACTTATTTATGTAATGTCGCAACTTGTCCTCAGAATAAATGTACCGACTAACGTTTATTCTGTAACACCGCAAAGGGATCCCTACACGGCCATTAATACTGTAACTATTAGTAATAACTGCCAGTATTATAGAGAAAAAATGGTCTGATGCCGTGAATGAGTGACAATATATATAGATACCCATCTTAGGGGATGTTAGGCACGTCCAGATCCCGCTTCCAAAGTCCTGGTGCCAGGACAAAGAAATCTACTACCTGCATCCCGTTTGCCGTTTTTTTTTGCGAGGGCAGGTGAAAATCTTCTAAAGACACTATCTGAGGGTCCGCACTGGATAGTAGTGTGGGATTCTACCCACTAAAAACACCTCCCTTTCCAACGATGACTGTGTGTATCTTCCTGTGGGACCGTCGTTAGACATTACTTCACAGGAAGCAGTCGTAGCGTCAAGCTCTCTCTGTCTCCTTTAAACATTATTATTTCTCTCTTTTTCGTAATTTCTTAATCTTTGAATTACTGTAGAGGCATATGCGCTTACTTTATTCCAGGTATTAGGTGAGAGCAGCATATTGGGTACCAAATTATCTGGTGTTATTGAGGTTCCAATATCGCTTTCTAATGCTCGTCTCCCATATGAAAATCTCGAGCAACTGAAAAACACGTGTTCTGGTGTCTCATTAACTCCACATTCAGGGCATGCAGGTGAATTATCTATGGCAAACCTGTAGAAGTATGCCCTGAAGCAGCCGTGACCGGTCAAGAGTTGAGTTTGCCGTTGCTGAGGGATTAGTGACCCTATGATGGCCACGAAAAAAAAGCTTCATATAAATAGCTGAAAAATATTATATTTTCAGACTTCTCACAAAGCGGATCCACAAAGAAATGACTCAGACAAATTGTTCAGAAAGTGAATAATATCCAACACATGCCACGTCTCCAATTTATTATCTATTCTACTATTATTTTTTCTGTACAGATGCAATTCAGCTACTTCCAGTAATTGTTTGAAGATCTGCTCATTGAGAAATAATTTCCATTGTCTTCTTCACCATTTGACGTTGAAAAATCGAGAAAAATATACGCATTTATAACGATTCTTTCACCCAAAGTCAACGCTTCGCTGATCGTTTAGAGAAATTACCATTATTTTAATAATAGATACGACATTATATTAGCAGACATATTTTTGTTTTCCTCCTGCTTGAAATTTGGTCATTTTACTTTATAAGAGCCATTTAAGTAAGACGCAAAGCAAGTTTTGAAGCGTCAGCATATTTAAATTTGTTAATTAGTTCTCTCTATTTTGTAAGATTTGTCTATTAATAATGTAAAAATTAACATCTGTGGAACTAAGAAAAATAGATACGTCTTTATATTGTCATTATTATAGCCAAAAATCTTTTAATGGACACCTGCTCCTGGTGACTTACGGCAGGCAACTGAAGACTGTCAGTCTGATTGACCGACGCCAGGATTGTTAGTCTCTGACAGTCCTCAATGACAGGTAAGAGTGGGAAAAACAAGGGGGGTTTGTGTGGTCGTGACGTCACAGGTCACCGGCTAAGGACCAGCTTGCAACCAATCACTCAAAAACACATACGATTGTTGGTAAATAACAATAATTATATAATAATTAACTGACGCAAGTGTTCTCATTTCCGTGTCCTCTTATTACAAACGTAATTGCCACATTACAGCTGCCAGAGACATTAATGATATAGTTTTCCTGACCGTGTCCAACCAACTCGGTCACATGGTCTGACTGCAGAAAGCGTCAAAATACTATTGTAGTTTTAGGGTCGTGCCACAGCTTTTGGGGGGAAGGGGTGAAATGATTCACTTTGTGTCCCCTGAAGTGCCACTCCGAAGAATTTCCCTCTACTATAAGCAGCGCCATTCGCGTATTTTTTTTGTGCGTGGGTTATTATATATTTATGCGATTGAATCCTTTTTTGGGCGCCTACATTTGGTGTCGCTGTGGCGCAGGTCCTGGAGACGTCGTCGTCATTCCACTCACGTAGCGACCCCCAATTGATCCAGAAAATGTGCCGTGTTAGGCAGAAAGGGGGCGGGGTGGAAAGGGGATGGAAGAGAAGGAAGAGGGAACAGGTGATCGATAAGGAAAACTGCTAAGGCTGGGGACGGCGGCATTAGTAAACCCTACTGCTCCACTAACCCCCAACCCCGCCACCTCGTCTTTAAAAAGTCAGACACGGACTACATTAAAGTATTCTACT
Source organism: Eucriotettix oculatus (assembly GCA_034510155.1). Lineage (NCBI taxonomy): Eukaryota > Metazoa > Arthropoda > Insecta > Orthoptera > Tetrigidae > Eucriotettix > Eucriotettix oculatus. The sequence goes on from CM067382.1 coordinate 46,742,158, forward strand.
CTGTTTGACGGTGACTCAAGTAAAACTACTTAAAATAACGGTACGTTTGTGTGTTGCGAAAGCTGAGCTTTACGGACGTATGACGTAATCACAGCAACGGGATTGACGTCACAGACAAACAAATTTCAAACACGTAACGTTGCCTATAAAATGAAACCTAAGCATAGTTTACACTGTTACAAATACGGAGAAACCAAACCTGGCCATATTTTTGCCAATATTTTCTGTTGTATCAGAAGTGGATTTTACTGTCTCTATTGGTTGACGTTAAGGGGGTTAGATAATGAACCGAAGTTGAGAAGGACTCACAAACCGTCAAAGCTTTTTATTTTATTCATACGACGTTTAAGTCCACAACTTTCTTCAGGTACAGACAAAAGGTAACTAAATTCCTTCAGAAGTTTACTAAAATGTTACGACAGTCTGTAGTTATTTAATTCAAAACCGAATAATTTAAATTTAATCGGAACAAAGCCAGTTTAAATTTATTAATTGGCTGCAAAACTTTTATGTTTTAGCAAAGTTTATCGTGCATACAAAATTGCGTAATATTTTAAAAATCAACTAAAAATAAATAATACACAACAAACGGAGCCAAAAACATGTACTTATCCATATTTGAAAACAAACCACTACGGTGGATCCCTCATTTTCAAACTTATGCAGGGTAATCCACATTAAAAATATAATTTCCGAACTTTAACAACAGATGAGAATTTTGAACACTTAAAAACTGTAAATAAATTATAATTTAACATTTGTTAAGTAAATTTTAAATTATAACGACGAAATAATAAAAATATTTTTATATAGCATAAGGAACGAAACTTTGTGATCTGATTTCAAATATGTCGAAACCAAAATAAATTATCCACCAATGCGATTTATATATTGTTAATACGACGTGTGGTCCAGGATTTTAGGACTTCTTCAGGTACCGACAATCATAACCAAAATACATTTGAATGTTACTAGAGAAAAAATAATACTTTATAGGAAATTATATTTTAACGGAACATTCTCTATTTTAAATATAATTTACTAATGCATAAATGTTTTTAAATTTTGTAGCCAATGTCAATTTAAGTACGGACAAATTTATCCAAACTTTACCTAACGACCAACTCACAGAGACGCATCTGACGTCTTTAATTCTTTTGGGAAAGAGACAGTAAGTGAAAAAGGGGTAGAAAAATAATATTTTTATTATAAATTTTATCTTCAATGCTGTTCAAAATTCATATGTTTTTTTTATCGTGTATATGGGTAAAGGGATTTTTCTTAAGTGTTAACATTGGTAAAGGTATGAAATGTCAACCGAAACGTTGGAGCCATTTTCTTGGTAACTTAATTCATAAATTTGAAACTTTGTCATAGATATTTAAACAGATAAAAATCGCCAGGGAGGCGTCTCTTGAAGCGTCTTCGCAATTTTAAAATTCATGTGACCGTCACTGACAATAATTTTTCACAGTTAACTTTTCAAAAGTAATTTATTTGAGTCAACGTCTTCAAAGCGCTGCATCAGAGCCTCTGTCAGAGTTTGTCCTATACATAATTGTCCTGTAAAATACAGTTACTAAATAACTCTGTTAGTCCTCTACACTCGTAGTTAACATCGTGAGCGCGTCTCCCTGAGTGTTTATTTACGCAAATATAGAAACTGGGGCGGCAATTAATGAGCTACGTTTTTTATTTTTTGGGGGGGTGGGGATGGGGGGGGGCGAGGGTGATGCGGATGTACGTGGTGGCGGTAGCGGGTATTGGTGGTGGCGTCTCCTGCAGAGATAAATCAAACGCAGTCAAATGAGCTAAAAATTGATGAGCAAGTCTGGTGCTGACAATTAGATAATGGTTCAGCCAATCAATAGTTTGTTATATAGGCAGATTTTGACATCATCGTAAATCAAAGGCAGTCACGATCGCTCATACATACACACACGGATACGATGGTATATACTATATGTAGGTGTGGAAATACACTAACCTGGAGACAACGGTTCCTTGTAACCTTGTGCTACTATAATTTAATGTACGGCATGTTTGGAAAAGAATTTCCAAGAAATTACAAGTATGTTACAAATTTTGTGGTCGTCGACCTGGCGTCAAAATTTCGAAAGTAAAATGAACTGTAAGCGGCGCAGCGCGTCGGACTAACATTGTGCCACATGGAAGAATCACTCGACTTTTGTAAACATTTTTTTGTATATTTATTAAGTATAATCTCAGCTCCTTTCATCATTGCAGGGGGAAAATTCCTATTGGTAGAAGTGGAGAGGCGTCACAAGAAGAAAACCATCGAGCTTAGTATCGAAACGAGTGTAATGTAAGTCGTTGAGCCTGATTTGACATTCAATTGCAGTTCAACCCCATGGAAGGGCGTAAACAAAATTTCACGATCAGTCTCAAACGGGAAGAGAAATTTTGACCAAATTTTATACTCGTGTTCTCTGCAACTGGGTAGCAAACTGGGAGTTAGACAGCTTCTGCCCTCCGTGGGACGAGTGTAGAGTATTCATAAATTTTTCCCATATCGAGGGGTGGGGTAGAGGGTTCTAAGCAGGTAATAGGAAATCAAACGATGCACTTTTCGGGTTATGGAAGTTGCTGCTTTTAATTCTGACATTTAACATGCAACGTAACCTCTAATTCAGTCCCAGAATGGGTGATTTCGTGTTGTTACCGTCAACCTCTTCCTCCTCCCCACCCAAGATTCCTGACTATTTCGGGGTTATGTATAGGGTCATATTAAATTGATAAATCCCGAGAAACGCCGGGTACCTAAATAGTTCAAAATAATATTTTTTTAAATAAATATTATTTAAAACGTTAGAAAGCTGGAACTATTTTATAACTAATACTGCCATTTTCTTTTTTATGAAAAAAGGTATTAGCAGTGATATTGCTTTTACTTACAGGTATTTCAATTAGTTAAACTGATATTTTTTGGCAGCTCAAAGTTCTTAAACGTCTCCGAATCTTTTATGTAGATGGATACTAGAATGGTGTATTTATTTACCATAGTAAAAACGACGTCATGTAAGATAATTTTCCCTTCAAAGAGAGAAGAATTGCTTCAATTAGCGACAAGACTCGGGAATGGTACCTAGGATTTCCCGATTACCGGGCGGATGTCCTACCAATGAGTTAGTCCGGCCCCTTTCTAGCTATCGTGATTATTAAATTGTAGGTGAGCCTGGTTTAAGAGTAGAGGGACGTGGAATCGGATCGGGCAGTCGACCTGGACTAGCTCTTTGGTAGAGCATCTACCCAGTAAGCGGGAGGTTCCCGGATCCGTTCGGCATTTATCCATTCACTTGTTTAGAGCAAGTGCCTCACTCTAACGAAGCCGTTTGTAGAAGATTCCATGGCTTGCAGTAACCGTTCCGTTACGTTAAATCACGTACATCGATGACGTCACTAGATTCTGCCAGCCCCGTGTTCGCTGTATTTCTTTTCTTCTCATTAGAAGCCAGGAGTTCTAGTAAAGTTTTCCGGTATTCAACGAGTTGACTGAAAACACGGTGATTTCACTTGATTGAGCCTGAATCCTCTGGTCGGCTGTTTCGCTCCCCTACCCTTTTTTTTGGCCACCATTGAGAGGAAGGTCTGTTAATTTGTTGTGCTGCGGAACACAACAGTGTCTTGGGAGACGCTCGCTTATATCCGGGACCTTCCTTTCCTCGGCTTCATCTCCGCCCTCACGTTCCAGAAATTAGCCTCCACTGAGAGCAAATGGAGCCTCGGGGTCTTGTGCTGCAAATGAAAATGAAGTTGAGGCCTCCGAGCTGGAGCTAGAAGGAAGGAAGGAGGAAGAGAATTGCCGCATCAATCAAGCGAAACAAGACTAAATCAGCAAAATCAACTAAAAACAAAAGGGAGCGACTGATTTACAATAAGACAAAGAGAACGTTCCAAGAAGAATTGAAAACTTACAGTTTCGTTCCAGAGTATTTAGTTAACTAATTAATTTTGAGTGACTATTTAATCTCAAACAACTGTAAACGGCCCAACACGTCGCTTTCATATGGTACAGAGTCTGCACCGCACTCGAGAGATAATATATTTTAAGTACATAGACAATATAAAAAACTGTCTTTTAACTTAAACTTTCATTAAATTTACAATTTATTTCGCGATAAACAGTCCAAACAGAAGGATCAACCGTCTTATTCTTATAAGTTAAATTAATTGTTTATGTGCAAAAGAGCTCCAATTTCGGACGTGTGTCGCTTTGTGTGTATGTATGAACCGCATACAAATTTAAACGTGTGGAGCAATTTCAACTAAATTTTGCACACACTTTCTTTGCAACTTGGAAATCAGCACTGTTGGGGTAATACACACAGAGGAGTGAGTGGTCAACAAAACTACCTTACAGGGGCTTTTACTTTTACGACGTTTCCTCGGGCACTATTTGTATCCGTTCAACCCTAATATAGAACAGGATACATTCTGCCCTGAAGTAGTGTGCGTGCGGCGGCGACGACGACGACGTTCGCAAGAAACAAGAGTTTCATAACTTCAGTAAAATGTTAGTTATATTTAAGCATTAATATTCCGGGCATTCAGATAATCAATAATAAAATGGACAATATTCTGTAAGAACCAGGAAATAAATAAGTTCATTAATTAAAATTTCGTGTTGCTGCCGCAACATCCAGGGTCGAATATAATATTAAGTCAGATCAATTTAAGTATTTTATTGATGTCTCCAATATTCATTGAATTTTTATTTTATTAATACTCTTCTTCAACTGGGAAGTATTAATATAATGCGCGTAAGAGGAAAAATAAATATATTAAATCCTTTGGTATTTATATACCAGTATAAATTCATGTAATCTTTTTTCAGATATATTTAACAATTCCTTTACTTTATGGTATTAATAAATATGGTTGGGGACTGAATTCGTTAGCAACTCATGGATTGTCTAATAAGGTCCGTCGTTTGTCCCTCAGACTTTACAAACAACTCGGATAAAATCACTACATCTAAGGGTAGGGGTGAAACTATATTAGTTTTAAAAAATTCGTCTCACGAGCACACAACAATATCCGGATGAAGAGAAACAGGACGAGTGAGAAAGGAAGGAAGGAAGGAAGTGAGGATGGGGGTTTGTTGTATGAACCAATTGACTTTTGTGCAAACATTGAAGGGGGAGGGAGAGAGAGAGAGAGAGGAGAAGATGTCTGCTTTCCTTCTTCTCCGTCATCGTTGTTTACTGCTGATATCACGAGCTTGTTGGCAATTCATTCCCGAATCTCTGAGGGAAAGAAAATTAAACGCGCACATGGTAAACCACTTGGTTTATGCACCCATGTTCGCCTCTTCGTTTTCTCTACACACAAGGGCTGAACCATCAATCATTCCTGAATAATATTCATTTTTATTTCTTTTTCACCAAATTCCATTTCCATTCGTATTCGTATTTGGTGACGCACAAACCGGCAATGTTCAATGTTTATCAGAGTCACATAACCTAAATAAGAGAGACTTTTGGCTAATTTTATTAATGGACAACTAAAGATGCGGGACGTTTATTTGTAAGAAAATTCAGAAAAAGTGAATATTACTAAAACGACGAATATCTCTGGACGTAGGTGGTCAAAGATTATCAAAGAGAATCTACTGCGTTGGGAGAGAGTTATCGTTGTTCATTTTTTGGTGTGAGCAAATATACCACAAGACAAAAATCAATTATGCCAAATATCTGAATTTTAAAATTATTTTATTAATCATAATTAACAAACGTATTATCCGTTTACAGGTTGTAATGAATCACAACGTAGAATTTTGTTTATATTTAGTTCGGGCTACAGTGATCCCTTTTGTGGAAGATGTTTTTTTTGGGTAGTCAGTGTCATTTACCTTGACAGCTGGCGACGACAAATTAATTTGTAGAGTGACGAGGAAAGACGTTTTTAAATGATGGAGTTTTAATGTAAGGTTATTAAATTCATAATTTTAAATCTAATATTTTCTTTTCTATTTAAAACCTTTATTTAATTGATCCCTTAGGTCTAATAAATTATACTTTAATATTGCTATAATAATTATTGAGCTCCACAGTTGGGTGACAATTATAATAATTAATCATAAATAGTAAAATTAACCTCTCATCCCCACATATTATATAAACGTTTCTGCAAAAATTATTTTTCATGGATTTGGATATCGTGTCGGGAAGCAAAGAAGAAACAGTGCTTTAAAAAACTTGTAGCTCTTCTGATGTCATTTTAGTTGTGGCAACCCAATTTTATACACGACCATACTGGACTCTGATAATATCATTGAATATTATCTGGTTGAGACTTAATTTTATATTGAAAATTTCATCGAGATTCTTCAGAGCATGTATTCTTTATTCCTTTTCCAGAATTTTACAGTATTGGAAAAAGGTAAATTATAGCTATCGTAATCATGTTTTAAGGGCGATGGAAAGAGTCAAAGCCGAATTCTTATCCAGATTTCAAATGTATTTGGAACGCTGACTTATGGGGAAGTCGGAGTAGTTTCGGCTATGACGTCATAAATAATTAGTTTTAATTTAATACCATTAACGTAATTTAATCTAACTATTTAGAAAATTTTCTGTCAAAGCTGTCTGGAAATGGCTCATGACGCACATGAATAGTGAAAGAAGAACTTGAAAAAGTATATGTAATAATTACAATTAGAAATAATTTCTCTTCGTTCTCGTGGCTGTATGGATAATGAGATGCGAGAATCTGCGCCTAGGAGTTCACGTTCCCACGCTGCCTGCCCGCGTCTCTGCGAACAACCATCTAAAAGCGATCTCCCGCTCCGTAAATGTTTTCATGATTCACTTAGCATCTGCCCCTCCGGCTTTGCTCTTCTCGTCCCTCCGCAGACGTTGCTTTTATCTTCCTTCCTCCACACACACTCTCATCTCCCCCACACTCCTGCCCCGTAGAAAGAGCGCCACGGCAAGGCTAATTTCTTTACAATCGATAACTATGTTAGGTTTTAAAAAAATACTTATTGCTTTTCCTCTGGCTTACAGCGATATCCCCCACTTATTATTTTTTCATCAATTAAACAAATATTAACATTTCACATGAATGCTATAGTGGCCGTTACAAGGGAAATATATTGTAAAAAAAAACAGCTTATCTGAAGTTAGTAACTAAATTTACAACCATTTACATATTATTAATTTATTTCTAAACTGATACGAAGTAATTGTGCTGAACCCTTTTTTGAATGTAGCAATGGAAGGTGATACGCCGGGATCTTTCCACGCTTGATATTTCTTGCGAGGGAGCTCGACTTTATTAGCATGGCTTTCCTTAAATATAACAAAAGTACACACCTTTAATCAGGTTTTCATAATAATTATAATAATCGATTTGAGAAAACAATAGGCTATTTAGCGAGGCAAACAAAATAAATGTCTGACTCCACTCTCGTCGGCTTCAGAAGCTGTATTCACACGTGGAGCGGCGAACATATATATATAGTCTGTGAACAAGCAAGGAAACGTCGAAGGAAATTGGTTACGTCATCCCCTTCTTCACACAAACGTAGGAACCAAAATGTCCTGGTGGGATCACAACGTGAAATCAGAACAGGAACATGGGTTTTGTTATCTCTAAAGCACTGTTCCTTCCTACCTTCCTTCACGACAACCCAATTCTAAATATATATAAACGACTCACTCAGTCATAAACATCTTTCATAATCGCTCTACAAATTGATTTAACTCTCATCTACAGCTGTGTAACTAAATGACAGTGACTACTTTAAGAAAAACCATCTTCCACATAGAGATGACCCAAACTAACAATAAACAAAATTTGGAACTTTTCTTTGGGACCTCATCTGGTGTTACCTAATAATATATAAATTTAAAAATCTGGTGTCATAAAAACCATGAAATTTAAACAGAAGAAATTTTGACGTGCATGTCACACGAGCGTTGAGGTCGAAAAGTAATAATTCTTCTGAATAAATTAGACCCTTTTTCCATTTATTATTTAAAAACGGTTAGATTTTATAACTTCAAATTTTATTATCCTTAAAATACAAAATTTTGGCAAAATTAATTGGTTTTATGCCTTAAACATATTTTATTTAAATAACCTATGTGCTACTAATTAAATCATAAATATTTTATTATTTACATATAAAGTCCCTATGTCTGAAACGTAAGGATTTTAAGTAACTCAATTACCAGGTTTCAATTACTAGCCACTAATCCTCTAGAGCTCACATTTGTGAGCAGTAAAATCTTTCCACTTTTTATTATTATTTGAAGCCTCTAATTATCAGATTTGTTGCGCTCTCTCTCTCATTTCCCCTTTCCTGAGTATTTGTTATTCGTCTTAATCATAATGTTTCGTCTCTGCTCACTCTGTTGTTGGTTCTTGTGTGGAGGATTGTGGGAGAAAAGGAGGAGGATGAGGAGGACTTGTGGCACAAGTGCCTCTGCGGACCAAGCAGCTGGGCAATCAATACTCGACATCAGGATATTCAAGGACCTCGGAGCTCCTCGTCTCCCCTGCGGTTCACAAAAATAGGTGTAGGGAAGGGGAGAGAAGAAATGCATAATAAATAGTCCAAGTACATATCACAAGAAAACGCTTTATCATCTCCGTGATGTAGATATTTTCTGCATGAAAAAAATGTGGAGCTCTGAACGACTGAGGTCATTTCCATATATCTGTGGAATAATCACTCTCAAAGAGGCAAAGAGGTTCTTGCCTTCATAAATTGTTTATGCCCCTAAGAAATTGATTCAAAGAACTTACAACGTTGATACAGTTTAGTTGTAGACGTAGACTGATCAGTTTATTAATTATGACCAATAAAACTATGGCCAATAAGTCAGGAAATAATTTTATTGCCGAAAGGATTGGATACAATACATTTTCTCAGTTATTGTTTTATTTAATTACAAATACTGACATTTTTTGTCTTACACAGAAAAATATGTGAATCTGATAGTATCTTTCAAAAAAATTAAGTGGAGCTTCCTCAATGTTATAAGCAATGAACCTTTTTAATGGAGGGAATAATCAGTTCTTAATGGCTATAAAATAAAATTGTTCCCCCCGCAAGTAATTCACATTGTTCCCCAGTTCGAATATTCACTTGCAATGCTATTTATATTTTTAAATATATTGTAGCGCAGTAGAACCCGCGTCCAATTTTTTATTATTTATTAATGCAAACACTGCGTTTTTACAACTATGTGGACTTATTCAGGCAACTATAAACCAAAAATATTATAAGATCTAAATTTATTTCGAATAATTTTGTCTGTGGATTTCTTCAGGTAACTATAGACCAAATAAAAATTATAAATTATAATTTTCTACTTCTTATTTTTCAAAATATTTAAATTGATTTACACTGATTTATGTTATATTGTTTTTGTATTTAACATATATTTAATAAGTACCAAATTATTTAGTTAATACATAAACAATGCAGCAAATTTAACAGTCATAACGGTTTTGCTGCAAAAATTATATATTACTTGTCAGCAAACATTTTGTGCTCATTTAATACATTAGGCGGTTTATTTCATATATTTCAATCTCATCAGTATCCAATTGTGGGTAATTTTGTGTCCAGCGACGGTTATTGTCCACTCATAGATACATAGGTAGATTGACAATTCTGTCAAATTGGCTGTGCCTTTTAATTATAATGAAATGTAAAGAATGTCGGTGACCGTACTTGAGGGGGATTTGTCGGAGAGATCATGTGAGAAGAAAAGTAGAGCAAGGAAAAGCTTCCGCGTCGTCATTTCCCGACGTCACCAACTTATTATTACAAGTGAAGTATATCCGCCGCCTGCTTGCAGAAAAGAAAGAAGACACTTTATTTTTGTCCTCGTTCGCATTAATTCTCAAAAATCACTCTCCCCACTCCCTCTGGATTTTCTGCTGATGCTGTCGCTTTTCTTGATGGTAATGACGAAGACGGCGTCAACGGCGACGGCGACGACGTTAGTGTTGTTATTTTATATGTCGCAGTCCGCATTTTTTTATTCTCTTCATCACGTCGACGAGACGAAAGCAAGTTACAGCCTTCATCAACATTATTTTGGAACCTACCTTCCATTTGGTTCCGAGTTTTTTTTCCCTTTCTTCCTTTTTTCCCCCTGAGTAAGTAACGGCATGCAGAAGACTTCTATGCAAATGAGCAACCCCAGCCAACTCAGCTCAACCCTCCGTAAGAATTGAGATTCTCATTAATTATATCAGTCCAGTGGACACGGTCGAACTGGGAGAAGAAAAAGAGAAGAACCGTTGTCTGTGTCTCCTTCCTCCATTCACCTTTCCTCTCCATTCCTTATTCCACTTCCGAAGCTATGAGAGAACCTCGACGAGAAGGCACCAAGAGAAAATGAGAGAGAAAAATTCTCCACAAATATGAAAAAGATAGTCTTCAGTTCAAATTTGTATAATTTTGTCGGCAGGATGGATTAGCTATCGGAAGATGGGGATGTGAGGCCGAAAAATAAGTTGGTAAATACGTAGCATAACATAACTGTGAAAAGGTTACACGAGACGTTATCCTATATGTATATTCGTATTCAACTATTTTCTCCTTGTATGTCTCATCACGTACGTAAACAGAATTTCTAACAACCCTCTGAACGTTTCCCAATAAATATCATCCGTCCTGACGATATATAAACCAAGACGTTCGCCTTCAAGGACAACTCTCGTACGAATAATATTCATAATTATTATTTATACTACTACCAGTGCTTATGTAGTCCGACTTCCATCTAACACAGTGTGAGGAAGTTTTTACACAATTCTAGTACTGTTCATAGTATTCAACCAATACAGATCAAATACTTGAAATTGAAGAGTTTATTGAAACTCACATGATTTAAGTTCATTGGTGAGCATAATTCCAACTAACGCCTAAATGATCATTCATTTTCTATGCTTTTATTTCTTCTTTCCAAATAAGAAAAATTTCTTGACTTCTTTCTAAATTAGTAATAGGCTTGAAATAAACTTGTTTGATATTGAAATTTGAACATTTACAAATATTTTAATCAGGTATAGCCTGTGACACGCTTCTGAATACACCACGTGGTCAGGGATTTTTGGCGCCACTTGCGTAGGTTATTGGCGCAGGAATAAATTAAATAAAAAATATCCTAAGAAAAGGAATTTATTATAAACAAAACAAAAAAAGAATTATATACGAAATATTTATCTGTCTGTCCTGAAAATTCACCAATTGCGAAAGCTAACAGTGAGTCTCCCTTTCCCAAGGATAACCGTGGTGATCTCAGAGACGTTCCCCCCTTTTCAATTCCCTTCCTATGCTATTAAAGGGGAGTTGCCTGTTTCAGGATCACCCTCATGTAGCCTGTTAACCAAAAAAAAGGTAAACGTTTCCTCCCTTCCTCTCTACTTTTTTTCATCCTCTTATTGTCCAGCCTATGGCTAAACCCAATATCCCCTCCTTAGCCCTTTCTTAGCAAGGGGGCCAAAATATACTTGTTTGTCCCTTTACGGGATTTTCCAGCGTCACTCATTGTCCCGAAAGTTTCAACCAGCTTTGTGCTGGTTACAAATGACATATTTATAAGTTATATTATAATGCACCATAAGCCAATACAATGTTTATTTGCCCGGGAAAACACCTTCCTAACTTCTCTCCAACTCTATTCCCACACTCTTCACACTGTACCCTCTCTCTGACTATATACCAATATCTCAATCTTTTCTTTTTTTCCTCTTGAAAGTTTCAAACGACTGGTAAAGCGATCGTTACAAATTACCGAAAGGTATCGATTGACTATCGATTTGCAAGAAAAGGAAGAATTTAAAGGAAAGGAAGATAGAAAAGATTATTTGGGTTCGTCATTGCCTTGACAATCAGATCAGAGTCTGGTGTTATACTTTAATTACCTCTTGAGTGTTGCGTTATTACTTATATTATAAGAAAAGTGTGGAGTAGTCCAGGACCTCCACCCTAGCCGACAATCAACAGAAGACTGTCCAGATTCTCCCGAACTTTCCAAGGAGGGGGTAAATCTTCATACATCAAACCCACGCAGTTTTGAAGTGGGGATCCAATGAGAAATTACAAATGGCTGCCAAAAGTAGTTGAGTTGCATTCTCACGCTTGGGTCAGGATGCAAGTTGAAACTGTAGAGTTTTCGATGAGCTAAGCCAGACATTCGTCGCCACCCACTGGCCGCATGGATCGTATTGCATCCTGTCTGTGCTTAAGCTCCTTCGTGAATAAATACTAATTTAGATTCCCTCAAATTATATTACATTTGGCTTTTGTACTCATTCCTTGGTTACAGAGAATCGAAGAGACGGCAAGTAACGCATTATTTCAAATACAACAAACTTTTTTGACTTTATTTTTATTTTTTGTTAATTATTTTTATTTCAAATAGCTAACGAACTTAAAGGAAATTAATTTTTAAATATTGTTAGAGGTGCATTCAAATGTTATGGTCCTTTCCAGCCAACATCATTTACATATTTATCACACGCTTACCACGAAAATTGTTTAAATATGGTGCTACAAAAATCAAAACGAGAGTTTCTGTGCAGAAATGATTATTTTCGTTCTCTGTCTCACTTCTTTCTCTGCGAACCTAATATGATCCACTGCTGCCAATAAGCATCCTTCACCGATGGCGCCTGTGAGCCCTGCTCCATAGTCTAGTAGGTGAGTTGCATTCGTCCCTCAGGACCGGGACGTGGCTATGGTTATGGCTCACCATTGTGTGAGACAGTCTGCCCATAAATGCGTGGGTGTGTGGCGCAGCTGTTTGTGAATTAATCCGGGGTAGTTGTAGCCTCGCCAAGGCACGTCTGCCCCAAATGTGCTCCCTATTAATACACACACACACACACACGAGCTAATTAGGGGAGACCGACATTACGCTTCACGACGCAACACCAACAGCGCGGAACCAGCACAGCAAGAGGAAGAAGTATTGACTGATTATATATATAATCTTATTAAATTCAAGCAATTGTTTTGGTATCCGGCTTAATTACAGAATATAATTGTGTGTTATACGTTAAAGCAGTAGAAATTTAAAAAGTTTATAATTAAGAACACAATTTACAACTAAAAGTTAGAACACAAGTTTTGTACAATGTTTGTCAATCTCAGTCTGCTGTAAAATCTAAACCAGAGGCGAGTTAAGAGGGTGTTTTTACAGGCTTAAGTCTGAAAGCTTGCATTGTAAGTTAAAGAAGTATTTATGACAGAAGGTTACCACGTTTTGGCTGAAACAGAAGGGTAGAACTCTTTGTGGGTGCCTTAACCAAGACCCGGGTAGTGGTCAAAAAATAAATCAAGTATTCCATAAAACACTCATATCTCGATAGTAGTTATTCTGAGGAATCGTTTTCAACATCAGGTAAAACTTTTTTCAAAATTTAAATTTTATAAAAAGTCTTTGAGTCTTTCTTTTAAATACCACGTAAAAATAAATTCAGAATTTTAATTAAATTTCTGCTCCTCAGGGTGGTATTAATAAGGTATCAATAATGAAATTTAGTGTTGCAGAAGAACTGACGATGCCGAAATAAAATTATTTTACAACAAATTTTGATAACCTCGGATTTATTAAACTGCTTCACTTCTATTAGTGCTTTTATAAACATGTATGCAGTTATTAATTAAAATTTATGTTAAATATTATTTAATAGTACGGAACAATTCTCCGGTTTATTAACGTTAAACGTAATAATTAAATCAATCGTGTTGCAGCTGAACGCACAGAGTTACCCAGTCGAGTTTAATTTTGTTTGTTCAAAGGACACACAATGGGGTAATAGGTTAGCCAAATCTAATAATAAACAGTAATCTCAGTGTAACTATTATTAACATGTAATAAACTGGGAGTGACAGCAAACAGAGGAGCACACAGCGACATCCACTTATTGGGGTCCGAAACAGCCACACGCTTGCAGCAGTTTATTTAAAATAAATACCAATGTTTCTTTATTTATTGATTATCTATGTCACATTATGATATATTGCCGATTGTTATTTATATATATTTATTAATAGAGTAAGTGTATATCGCTATATAGCTACATAATTACCCTGATTGACACTCTCCGTAAACGTCGGTCAAAACAAGGAAACGCTCGGCTTTAGCTTAGTGAAAGAAACCACGTTGCAGTGAGTTAACTTTATACCAGTTTCTCGTAATAATAATTACGTTAGTGTCACTTAATACTTGAATAACTATAACGTATATTGAAAAAGACTCATGGCTAGTACATAAACTACTTTTTGGAATCGAAATAAATATCAAGCGTTTGCCTCAATTAAAGCTAGAAGTCTTAATTTAATAAATTCTAAACCTATTTTTAATGGAGGATCCAGTAGAAAGGAGAAGACGAGTGAATAACTAGATTCAGTGAGAAAAAATTGTCACAATCTAAAGACTTTTCTGTCTGCTGATGTGATCGTAACTACATTTTTTCTCGTCAGTTCTGTTTCGGCCGTTGCCCTGGGCTCAGCCGCGCCGCCGCGGCGGTGTTGTTAATCTGCGTAACAAGCCTGCTTTATCTGGCAATTGCACGTTTATTCGAGGTTTTCTACCTTGCTATTTGCGTGTGGATAATTCAGTTTCCGTGACTCGAAGCAGTAACACATGTATCGACTCTCTCCTCATCATCCTCTTCCTCCCTCCCTGTCTCTCTCTCTCTCTCTCACTCACTGTGCGACGACCAAAGCAACACTCTTGTTAACGTTCATCCCTGGTTTTGATGTAACAGAAAATTAAGAGCTCGTGTCGGGTAAACGATTAATAATAGAGTCGTCCCTTTGTTGGTTGGTGCATTTTTAAACTGAAGAATACTTAATAAAATAATTGAATATTATTTTATTCCGTAAACAGTGTGATTCTTTAACCTCCTAAGCAAATTTGTACCTTAAATTTTTTTATCCCTATTCCTGTAAGTTCTCCAATAATGAAAGTAGAGAAGAATTAAACGATTTCAACCAAGATTGCTTACGATAGCGAGACCTAGCTTTATCAGACCAAAAATTTATTATTTTGGCACCTCATGAAATTTTTATGACTGTTAGAACTCAAATTAATGAAACTAAGATAAAAATTTGATGTGGTCAATAGATTTATATTTTAAGATACAAATTTGACCATGTAAGAAAATTTTTGCTATATCATGTGCCTACTTCCAATTGTAATAAGGGATATACTGGATTTACTTCCACCTCTTTTATAAAAAGGAGCCAAATTTATAATGAAAAGGTAAGTTTTTGAGAATAATTTGGAGGACTTTAACCAAGATAAGGGATAGATTAATAGGACACGTTTTGAGACCAGAGGGTCTTCAAAATTAACATTAGAGGGAGGTCAAAGATAGAATACGCTAAGTATGTAGCAATTTAAAATAGGAGAGTTGTCATCATGGAAACATTATGAGTTATTTAAATGTTTGGTTATCGGGTTATGTTTACAGAAAGAAAGTTTAAAATTAGTTCTTATGTTCTTTAAAGCTCTATTTATTTTAGAAATATAACTAAAATTTCAATCAGAAAAGTCAAAGTTGCTAGAGGACAATTCATTTGCATGGCATTTAATAATAGCATAAAAAGAAGATTTAAACTTAAATTACGGAAGTATTTTGCTTTCTAAGCAAACAAGTCAAAACAATTGAAAGTACAGCACAGAATGGTAAAGCAAAGATTCTAAATTCTGCGTTATAGCTAATGAAATTTAAATTCTTATCTTTGGTGTCACTATGTTTCAAATATTGTTTCGTCTGAGTGAGATGCAAAGCTAGCATCGAAACTTCGGCCTGTATATATTTGTTAATTAGCTCACTCTATTTTCTAATGCTTGTCTGTAGATGTTTTTGGATGATTGGATGTAAAATATCAGATCAAGCATTAAATTCTAGTCTGCTTGGATCATTTAATTTTAAAATTTTACATGTTTATTTCCTATAATCCCGCCCACTCCCTCTCGACCCTCTGAGTGCGAAGTATTATTTACTTTTCATTGTGTCATAAATTTTATTTTCACTGCATTTATTTCCTTCTCTTCGTGACGGGAATGTCGCTGTCATATACAAGAAGGATGCACATTTCTTGAATATATGTCTTGTGTCTGCATTCATCACAGAAACGTCTCTGTTACGTGATATATACTCATATTTCACATGAATTTTGCTGGAGGGAGACATCTATAGCAGAACATAGAATATTTTACGTCTGTAAGGTGAATCGTTTCCTTTTTTTTCGTGGCCAATCTATAATTATTGGGGGCGATTTATCTGTAAGACGGAACCCCTTCCTCCCACGCTTTGGCTGATTCAATGGCGTCGTTAGGGACGGCTCATCGAACTGGAAGCTCCATTGTCCTCCACCGCCGCTGCTACTGGAACTCGGATGGATGACTTGTCACATTAGCCTGATTAACCTGTCCAGCACGTGCTAGAACCACACGCCGCCACACTCAAAATCATCCTCAACTACAGAAGCTCGAGGCCAGGCATTCGTGGAATCGATTATTAAATGGTGGTCAGCCGTCACGAGCACAGGTGTAGCGAGTCATAGCATATGAGAACTGATCTCGTACAGTCTGACAGCCCCAAATAGGGGAATTCTGTAATGAGAAAACTTGTAATTACGATCTCCAGGGTGTACTTCAAAACCAATATTCCATGGAAGTTAGACAAAAGAACAGCCAATCTAGAACGCAAACTGCATTCAAATAATATACATAAACGACATTGTAAAAACTCGTCCATGTTCTCCCACTGCTACCACCATGATTTGGCTGCTTGTAGTTACGGCGGTTATTACCAAGATAATATTGAATAATGAACTGCCTTACTAGTAGGTAGGGTGTACAAACTTCAGATTTCGTGCTTACTTCATTCAAATAACTAAATGTTCATTTTAACGCAATGCTGAATTTCAAAACCCATCGATAAATTTTGTCGTGTCTTCCCTCCAATCGACAATTATATTCACATGCAACTCCGTCAGTAAATAATATGTTCCTCCGGTAAACTACTCACAGCTGACTAAGTAAATCAAAGACAACAGTGCCTCGGCTTAGAAAAAATTATACCTATATTCTAAGGTTACTAAAACTCACGTAAAAAACTTAAAAATATACAGGTTTTTGTTGAATAACTGAATTATCAATCAGTTCCTTCATATCGTTCCTTTACTGTGCTCAGAAGTCAACCTAATACTATACAACATTCATTATGTGAAAGTAATGAGCTATCAAATATTAATCTTCTTTGCACCGCAGAGACTTTCAATCAATTTTTATAAGAACTTCTCAATAGATCTTGAAATTTCTTTATCCTTCACATCCTCGTTTTTACCTGAGCGCACACAAAGAATGAAATCTTTTTATTTTCTGAATGTGAGTAATAGAAAAAGTTTTTAATATTGTCTGTCCTCCCGACAAACGGATATTGTCACAGAGTCCATTCAGAGGAACAAATAGAAAGAATATGGAAGAGAGTGGGAGGAAGGGAATAAGGTAAAAGAAAGCCAGAGAGATTTTTGGAAGGGTCTGGGGGAATATCAGATAAATCAAATGCAAAGTCCAGATTCTCCCAGGGGCCAAGGCAATATCATCACGGCATTGTCAACCTGGATGAAATAATATCCATCCATCCCAACCCAACTCAAACCCCTGGGAAAGTAATAACTTGGCTGCAGGCGGACCTGTGCTGCCATCTTCTAAAAGTAAACAATATAAAAACGAATCGGTGTTTGCTTTGAGACTCCAAGGAAAAAAAGCGGAGCCGTCAGAAACGGTAAACAATTTCCCCAACATCCATAGGAACTGCCTGAGGGGAAAGACTCACTATATAAATGTGTGTGTGTGTGCTTTAAATAATGGGAGTTATTGTCTGAATAAAGGACTTGGGGCCATGAGAGAGGGAATAATAACATCAGAGGAATCAACCTGTAACCCTAACCTGTCTCCTCTCATGTTTAAATTATTCGGGTTTTATTTTGTCCTCTCACTAGGGCAAAGATAACATGGCTGGACGGGGTGTAACTGTTCAAGGTCTGCCCACTGCAACCACTTTACGCAAACACAGTATTTTTTATCTTAATTTATTAATCCAATTTCACTAAGCTGAGCTTAAGATTCGCACAATTATTAAATTAAACCTATGACTCATTTACTTTCCAGTTGTTCACTACATCGCTCCCGAAATAAATTGGATAGTAATTTGTATGCTAACCTCGGGTACAGGAACAAGAGTAAGAGTATGTAACTGGGTAGCTCAGAAGGTTAGAGCAGCTGCAAACTTGGCCGGGTTTGATTCCTGGTTGTTTCGAGTTTTCTCGTTATTTAAATCTAATTATCATTTAGTTCTGACTTAACGATGGAGAATTCTCATACATTTATGAAATACGACCAATGACTATCAGAACGATTTTAATTCAGTGTGTAACCGTCCGTCTCCCTTTAAATAACTTTCGATTAACGGGAGCTATGATATAATTTACAAAGCCTCATGCGACAGTATATAACTCAATATAATATCACTGTTATTACCGTTATGCTAACGCTATTTGCATTGGTCCGTGTGCAAATTTTACACGTCAGTGATGACGTTAGACGAGCTTGTAACTAATGCCGAGTCGTAACAACTGTGCTGTCTTTCAAAATCCCTTAATGAAATAAATTTATTGACAGATAGTTCTTAACCATACATATTTTTAGTTACTTAAATATTACTATTCATGCTACAAACAGTCAGTCTCGTTTCTTGTTTAGTCAGGCTAACGTGACAAACGTGATAGTAATTATAATGAAACAATTTATTTACGCTTCTTAAATTTCGATAAATCAATCATTCATTTATGTGAGATTCCATCAATAACGAAATAGATCTACTCAAATATTTGAATTTTAAATCAGGCTCCGAACGTTATTTATACTCATAAAATTATAACCGTGCATACTCACGGCTCATATCTTTCACCAATCTAAGGAGATTAAGTATTTCCACATTCAGTTCATCATCTTATGCAATATTTATTTAATATACTATTTAATGTGCATAATACTTAAAGTGGTTTTATTTTTATTTGTAAAATGCTACTTGGGTAGCGTAATAACTAGGGATGGTAGACATAAAGAATAAGATATCACAGACAAGGAAGTCTTTCGCGAAAAATAGGAACTTACTTATCGGGAAATATGTGTGTGAATATTAGGAAATAGTTGTTCGTATGGAGTGTGGCGTTATATGAGTGCGAAACGTGGACGATAGGAGTTTGAGAAATGAAAATAATAGAAGCCTTTAAAATGTGGTACTATAGGCGAATGCTGAAAATCAGATGGGTGGATAGAATAACTAACGAGGGAGTTCATCATCTAAACAGAATAGGGGAAAAGCGAACAATATGGAGGACGTTGACCAAGAGAAGGGATAGATTAATAGGCCACATTTTAAGGCACGAATGTCTTGTCAAATTAGCATTATAGTAAAGTGTATGGGGTAAGAACAGAAGAGGGAGGCCAAGCAGATTAGGAATGATGTTGGTTGTGCTAGTTATGAGAAAATCAAAAATCTTGCGCAAGATGGGTAAATATGGAGGGTTGTCTTAGGACTGAAAACCACAACAACATTATGCTCCTAAAATAATTTGTTATTTGTAATGTCCTCAATCGAGGACTAACGGAAACAACAATAAATCTAAATCCGATACCCTGTCAATGATATATATATTGTAGCGGATCCGTCGTTCCTCCGTATTCGAGGATTTCTTAATTCCTTTAGGGCGCCAGGTATTTTTCATAAAAAATACCAAAAATTGATTTTAAAAGTTTTAATCTCAATCAGAGCATGAAAAATAATTATATCTGCAGGGCGTGGTCATTCTCTCGTCGTCCCGCCGACACAACCTGCTTCTCCAATCACTCCCTGACGACTCCTAAACTCGCCAGACCACATTGTTGGCCCAGGTTGCGTCAGTTCCTCAACAATTGCAACTCGCAAGCTGGCCTGCATTGTTAAGTGTAACTTTTCATGTTACAATATATTCGCAAGCCAAATTAAGGAAATGTTTCCAAATCTGCCTAGCTTGTAAACATGTAGATAGAATTTTTGGGTATAGTCGTAATTACCAAAAATAAAGAATCAATTCCCAATATCCATGTCAGAACGATAGGTTTATTAGATCAGAGGTTCCGCCGCCGAGTTGACGGTGACGCTCATGATGTTGGTGAAGACGCTGACGTCGATGTTGTAAATGGTAATGAGTTTATAGCTAATCCCGTGATTTTGGACTGGCACGTGTGTGTGTGTGTGTGTATGTATGGGTAAAGCACCGCACCCTTGTGGCCCCGCCCTCGCTGTGGTGACATGAGCAGACACGAAGCCGGAAACTCGTATCCAGATCAAAGCTACGGGAAATACAACTAACACACGTGGAAGCTCAGGTCGTACATCATCCCTCACCAGTAAATCACACGGGGAAATGTTTTTCGTTTCGCAAATATTCTTGCTAATCATTCTCCCGGAATAATACTCTACAACAGCCTTTCGGACAACATAAAAAATTTAAACAGTTATAATCAGTTCACTAAAGCATGCAAGAATCTCCTGCTAGAAGGAGTTTATTATTCTATTCCTGAATTTATCAATCGGTCTGAAAGTAATTAAAGTCTATTTTTGCAAAAGTGCTGAATCAGTGTTCATCATATGCAAACAATATCAGGTGTATATTATACGTTATCCTTTCATTAACGGTCTTTTCTTCTTTGTTTCATGACCTAAATTGACGAGATCTGCTGGAGCCTGATTTCCCACGGATCTACACACGTGTGTTTCAAAGTGTAGTGTATTGTGAAGTGCGTGGATCTATTATACCGATATAGTGTTCCAAATTGACATTGTTTATCCAGAAATTATATCTTTTGTATATGCTTTCTTTTATTTGTCTGTCATTGTATACATAGTTTCTTTTACTATTTCTCTTATTGTTTTGTACTCAAAATATGAATACAACATATCAAGAATATGTTTGCTTTGCTTTGTTTTATTTTATTTATCATTGTATACATATTTTTCTATACTCATATGTTGTATCCATATTTTGTTTCTTATATTTGTATTCTTAGTGTGATATGTAACATATTTCGTTGACTTGTCCTATTTCCTCAATAGAGGACTAATGGATCCAATAAATCTTATCTTATCCCGTTAGTATCATTATTTACTCAGCGTTTTATGACTTTATTCCAACTATGATTCAAAGGAAACTGAAACCTTCCATTATAATTAGTTTTGAGGCTCTTGTATATACGAAGTGTTTTAATTTCATGTAGAAATAAACAAAGGTCAAACGAAAATTCTGAAATAATTATCAGATTGAAAAAACCTATCAGTAATAATCGTTAGATTCAAGAAATAATATCTCTGACATACTTTTAGATTTCTCTTTGGCTCACTTATACCTTTCCAGATAAATGTCTTTGTAATTTAATTTAGAGAAATTAGTAGACAATGTTAGCAGGCATTTTTTAAAAATATCTTGTTGAGGCTTTGCTCGTGCTAAAATTAGGAACTACAATTGTAAGAATAAACCTATTTATTTCTTTATTATGTTAGATCTAACTGTAAATAAAAAGGTTGACTATTTTAGAGTAAAATGGAACAGTCTCAAGGTTGTCCATGAAATCCGTGACTAATTTGAACACTGCCAAAATTACACCAATCACGACTCCAAATTTATTATGGCATTTTTTTAAATATCTTGTTGAGGCTTTGCTCGTGTTTATCGCAACTCTAAAATTAGTAACTACAATTGACAATAGAAAGTGTATGTATCCACAGCAAAAATGTTTGGTTTAACTGTAATGGGCCATATGTGCCTATCCTAGTATTCAACGTGTAAGAAGTTTTTAATTTCGTCTTAAATCTATAGATACTTAATAGAAATATTATTTGAAATTTTTGTTTATCGTCTGACGTTACACGTGCTGCACAATTTCCACGTGATGGCCGCCGTGACACCGTCGCTTCGTTTCGTCATCGATTTCGATGTCCGCCAACCAGCGGATTCACCAGAGACCGCAGGAGTGATTATGAAGATGGTTTCTAGCGGCACCAGACAGACGACGGGGAGCTCATTTGAAGGATGAAAACACGAATATTGAACATCACAGACTCCACCGAGCGTAACAAAGGAGGGAATCAAACCAACGGGGACGACTAGGCAAACATATTAGGCCCAGAAGTTCCAAAATGGTGTAGTTCTCATCTTACAACGATACTACGTTAGGTATTACCAAAAAACCATTAATATTTTATGGACTGGTATTGTATTACCTGCTCAAATAAGACGTTATTTATAGGCCACGTATTATTTAAACAAATATTAATTTATTTTTGGTTAAGAACAGATTCTGATATTAATTTGTTTAATCATACGTATAATTTTGTTCATATTATATATAAAAGTCAACTGTAAGAATAAACCTATTTATTTCTTTATTATGTTAGATCTAACTGTAAATAAAAAGGTTGACTATTTTAGAGTAAAATGGAACAGTCTCAAGGTTGTCCACGAAATCCGTGACTAATTTGAACACTGCCAAAATTACACCAATCACGACTCCAAATTTATTATGGCATTTTATAACCCTGGCTGGCCAGCGGTGGCACAGAAGACCGCTGAATGGATATTTGTTCTGCCACGGTTCTCGCTACCTGAAGTGCAATGGCCCCACGATTTCCGGAGCTTGTAAAATATGGTTTCATAAAGTTATTTAATTAAAATAAATTGAGGTAAACACCCCTACTAAACGCATGTAGACCACTTCTATGTCAACTTTTCTCAAAGAACGATCCGTAAGCCCACAATCTGCTGCCAGGCTCAGACGAATCATCCCAATAACATCGAGAGCGTTAAATATCTCTCCATAAGAGAGCCACAAGAGATATAAATAATTTTAACTGTGAATATATATATATATATATATATATATATATATATATATTTATATAAATACCCCGTTTCAACTTTTGTTCTCATTATAGGTATAAATCCTCTGGAAGATTGCACTGTGCCTTCCAGATATGCTGCTACATAGTTTGTAAAGGACGAAATTGTTTTAGGAGATATTCAGCTCAAATTTCACTGAGCCAAATAAGCAGAAACAGCCACCTCCTTACGACTGGAATAAGCTGGAATATCTGTTAATCATAACTCTACAGGATAATGAAACTGGAACTAGGCCTCCCGGTGTGTAGATAGGTTCCAGAGACACTCACGAGTGGAAAGTAACGATATGGCCTCCCGTGGCGGTCGTGTTATTATTGCTGCTATCCGCTGCGTTTCCAGGGATAGTAAAGGCCCACAGTTAATGCCATGTAAATGTATTAACATCTTTGCGCAGTTGGCAGTCCACGAGGGAGGGCTGAAACCTGCTGCAATATTCATGAACTCACCCACACTCACCGTCCCGAAAGTAAACAAAGAAGAACATTGCAGTGACTCTGTTGTTAACTGAACAAATACCCAAGTCGTGGCACGAATGGAGTAACAGTATCTCTCTGCCCTCTCTTAATTATTTTAAGTCTCATCAGAAAACTGGTGACGAAACCTCTCACACCAACTTCCAGAATCTCTCGTCATCTCCAACGGCACCCAAAAAATTATCGTTACATACTGAAGTTGTTATATTCATCTAGCCACATGATCCATCACCTCTCACATTATTCCACAAACGATTTTTTCTCTAAGTCCTGTACTTCATATCAAATTACCAACAAATATGGGTCGCAAAGAAGACGGCCCAAGAGAAAAAAGTTTTATAAATGTCTGATAATAAATTTTTGAACTTATTCTCATTTAAGATCAATACAGTTAATCTATTCTTTCCCCAACTCCTTGATACATTCAGTATTTCAACAAATTCCACCAAAGTAAACATGGCTGTCTCAGCCAGAAGTTTGTGTCGTGTAGCTTTAGCCTCATTCACTTCCTCGAGACCAGGAAACCTCTATAAAGCTAGGACCCCACGCTACTTATTTAGACCCAAGGAGGAGAATCGGAGACAAACGGCAACACAGAAAACAAAAAAGAAATGTCAGCGGACGTCAACCACATTGTCTCATGTTTGTAATAAATCCGAAACCACAAACTAATAATTAATTAGCTTAATTCAGTGTACGTAAACTTCCCGTAAGTGGTTAAACGCCGACCAGCGGTCAGTCAACTAGGACTACGGGACTGCGAATTGCCCAACACGGGTTTCGACAGCCAAATATACATACTTAATCACTAATCCATGATATTGCAGAGCTCACACGAGTTGAAAATATCTGGATACTAAATACTAGTATACCAAAGGTCGTGAGCCTTGGAATTCAATATTTGTCCTCACTAATGCGTGGGAAGCTCGAATGAAAATAAAACTAAATTATTCAATTGCACCATAATTGGTAACTGACTTGTAATCTGATATGTTAGATAAAACTCTTCCAATTACTTATATCTTTGGTTTGACATGAAGACAACTCTGTTTACGCCTAGGTGGACCACGACGTCGACGTGAGAGAGAGACAACATGTTGGCAGAGCTATCTGTTCAGATAGACGGCGTTTCTCAGGAAGTTAAAACCTGAGGCCAGTACCAGCCTTGGTCCCCCACACGCCACGTAAGCAACGGTTTACACAGACACGGAACATGGGTGTTGTTTTGAAAGCGTGAGTTCACGATATGACCACCAAAATATAACTATCCTAATTATAAAACATAGTAATCAGAAAAGTAACACCAGGAGGAGTAATCACAAAAACCAAACCGGAAATACGACGAGAAATTCGGTCAAGTAGTAAACTAATTCTAGTGAAACCTAATTAATTTGTAGAGTAATAACCAGGAAATCTGTTACTGCAAATAATAACTACTATATCAACACTTAGAATACGATTCTAGACGAATATACGTCCAACGACGTAACCACAAGTCGCTACAGAATGTACCTATTCTACTGTTGATATTCCCTTCAGCTCACGGATCCGTCCGCTCACCTCCTTGGCTACGGCCAGTCTTCCTCTCTCTCGACATCTTCCCTACAGGCGAAAATGCCTCCCTCTATCGGCAAAACTACCCTACTAACTTTACCACAAGTGCCATCAACGCATTCAATCCTTGGACTGCAACCCTAAACGCTAACTTATTCTCCGCATGGCTTTTCACATCCCACATCCTCCCTAATCTACTTAGCATATTATATCATTGCCCTCCCTCTTGTGTTCTCACCCAACACACATCCTTATAATGCTAATTTTACACGACCCTCATATCTCAAAGGTGGCCTATTAATCTATCTCTTCGCTTGGTCAGCGTCCTACATATTGTTCCCTCTCACTCTTAAATTCCTGATCAATTAAAGTATCCACTCATCTTCTATAGCACCACATTTCGAAAACTTCTATTGTCTTCCTGTCAGCAACCCTATCGTCCTCGTTTGACAGCAGAATAACTCCACACTCCAGACGAAAATTTGTATTAATAATTTCCTAATATTCATACTTATAAAAGCGGAAAGCCTTTCTTGCCTGTGCTACCCTGCTTCAGTTATTATGCTGCTCAAGTAGCAAAATTCTTTAACATCCTTAAAAATGCCCCTTCCCAATCTAGCACCCTTTGTTACTCCACTGTTTCCTAAACTTCACTCCATCACAATGGTTTTACCTCTAATAATCCTCATGTTGTACGATTCCTTCAGTCCCACATTCATGCCATTTATCATGGTTTCCAAGTCTTCTTCTACATCCCCTTATACTCTAATATATCGGTAAACTTTAGGGCTTTCATTTCTTCTCCTTGCAGTTTGATTCCCTTTCTATATTCCTTTTTAACTTTGTTCATCGCCTGATCTATTTATACGTTGAACGGCATGGACAACAGACTGGATCCTTGTCTTACTCCTTTCTTTATTTCTGCTTTCTTTTCTTGCCCTTCAATTATAATTACTAATTAGAAGGTATGAATAAATCTTTTTCCAATTTATTTTATCCCTGTCATCTTTAAAATCCTTAGTATTGTGTTCGAATTTATATTAACAAAGGATTTTTATAAATCTACAAATAATATGAACGTAGGCCTGTTTTTTCGTATCCTGTCTTCTATAATTAGACACATAGTCAATATTTCTTCTCCTGTGCCTCCCCACATGAAAGAGGTGAACAGCAAATAGCAACAAGAAGTATTAAGACAAGACAACGTGATACTGGAACAATTATTTGTGTGCCATAACATAACCATGACGTTAAGAAAATTTAACAATTTTTCACTATGACGTGAAGGACGGGAAACTCGGAAGTAAACACTGTAACCCTAGTTAAGTAATTATCTTAAGCATTGTTACGGTAAAAGGTGCGACAAGAACGTCATGTTCTGCAGTTTGACGAACGACAAACTTTTATTTATTTCTGGCTTGTGACTGTCTAGGAAAGATAGCTCTGTTTTTGGCTGAGAGCCAGACAGATCCATTCCAGGGTTTCGCTCGCGGTGTGCACTGGCGCGTTACCTGATACCAACCACTCTCTCCCCCCTCTCTCTCCCTTATTTCCTTCTCTTCGTCTCTCAATCGTTCACCGCATCTCCTCTCCCCGTGTTCCTTTCACTGTAACTGTATCCCGGAGTCTCTAATTTACTAAATCGTTCGTTACGCCACTAATTTTACTCTTTGCCCCGTTTTGATTGTCTCGATTTTCTCTCTATTTCCAGCATTAAATCAGGTTCTACTATATTCTTACCGACTATTCTTATCTTATCCTTTCTCAACCGAAGCTAACGCGAGATGAATCTATCAGTCTTAATTATACATTGTAGCGCAGTAGAACCCGCGTCCAATTTTTTATTATAATTTACGGGAACTTAAATACCAAATATTCCGGAATGAGAAAGTCGCTTGTCAGGAAGAAGGGGTTTTCCCGCGGGTCGTCTTGGCGGCTCGGAATAATAACAAAGGGACTGCGGCTGACACCTGGACCATAAAGCCCGGACACCCCGTCGCCGTTTCGGAATGTCTTAATCTGCCTGGGAATTTGGTGACCGGGTGGCGTGGGTTCCCCAAATGAAACAAGGGATATCCATCCCTGCCACCTTAGTGATAGGTGTCGGATAAGTGGGGACAAGGCTTTAAAGAGGCTGGCGATACAAGGTGGTGGTGAAAGGAGATGGCAGCAGAGTGGTGGAGAGAGGAGAGTGGTGGAGAGAGGAGATTGGTGAGGTGGCAGAGCGACCATGCTTTGATCAGTCCAGGAAGCAGGGAAGAAAGGTCTTAGCAACAAGGGAAGAAAGACTTCGTGTTATTGTCGACCTGCCACTTCAAGTTGCACAACACGGAAATTACACCGAGACGCCCATGAAGACAACTCAGGTTCGTCAACGAACAGATCTGCTACACGTGGTCACCCAGACCATTATTACCCTGAGATCTTTAATATAATCCCATTTTTAAATAATTATTTTGAACTTAATATATCTACGCACTACCCATATTAAAAATTATTGTGTTTAAAATTAATAAATGTATATATTTAAACTCAATTATTAAATTCATTATTTAATACCCTCCCCATCATTTACAATATTCGTGCCTCTTTTCCCGATTCGTCCTGCCTGTGGGTTATTGTCCTTTTTTGTCATTCAGCAATGTACAGTGCTAGTCGTAAAAATAACTCAACAGATGAACGACTCCGACGTTGTCTCAAATATATACTCAAATAATTGAAGATTACTCAAATAATAAATAGTATACAGGGTAAGGACGGTGACTGTTTACGTATTAAAGGGGTGGGGGGGTGAGGGGCACTAAGACAAGGAATATACAGGACTCTTAGGGCCCGAACGGTCAGGAAATGCCGATAAAATGAACCAGGAGTTCCCATGACGATACATACCCTCCACACCACTTGTCCCTGTGGTGGGTCCATTACCAGACGCATGAGCACGAATCGTCAACGGATATAGTATTTTACGTACCGTCAAAATACGCTCTGTTCATAAGGTTCATGTCAGAATTACGTTAACTTTCATTACTTTTTACAACGTTTATATATAAGGTTTCTCTTGTTTTCACATCGTATTAAGTACGTAATGTAAATCGTACGTTGGGACTATTAATTAATTTAATGTAATTGTTATCGGTACTGTAATTCCTTGTTTAAAAATATTTCCGGTTTCCCTATGAGCTTCGTGGTGACGAAGTACAATTAATACAAACTTATCAAGAAAAATGCAAACTAAACGAAATCCTCGTCTTTGTCATCTACTTTTTCCCAAGAAAAACAAAAAAGTTATTCATAAATAAATAAGTATACGGCCAAATATGTCGGTAAATAAATTTAATTGGTTTTTAATTAATGTAAATACAACGTTTCATTCTACTTCATGGGCTGCTACAGGTAAATTATTGCATTAAATGAATTGCATCTAAGTATACTAATTTAATAATTTACCTGAAGACGTTTACCAAGTTGTTTGAAAGGTTACCTTTATATTAATTATACTAATTAAATTTATTTTCTAACTTCATTTTTCTTACATTAAGTTTAATAATAAATAAATAAAAAATAAGTTTGAAAGATGTTAATTGGTTTACTCTATATTTTTATTTTATTGTTATTTTTCCCTACCGTTGTTTATTTGTCTGCCCTCCTTTCTCCAACCGTTCGTTTGTTTTCTTTTTAATATATTTAACTCTTACTTTAGTTTTAGGCGTACACTGTAATCAACTTGTTAAAATGGGTCAGTTATATCTGTATCTGGGTTGAGTTTCCTGCCACGAAGGTTTCGTCTTCTTTCTCATTTGCAAAGTGACTTTGCTCTTAGAGAGATTTCGCTTCTTGCAATTTCCTCCCCTCGTTCTTGTAACCGCAACAGGTATGTCGCCTTCTTCCACCCGAGTTTGATTACACCAACACCTGCTTGAGGTTTTCTGCCCTGAGAACCTTCGCTACTTTCCCTCAATTTCCCCACCTTTGTTTTTCCTTGAATCCCATTTCCTGTTTCGCCTTCACCTGCTCGGTGTCAGTGGCAGCTCACGTTTATCAATCTGCAAAGTTGATTCTCTCTCTCTCCGTTCTTCTAATTACCACCACCCAACTCCACCACCTACTCTGCTTACTTCGTTCCCTTGCCTTTGTACGCAGATGAAAATTTTTCTCATCACTGTTTGCCAGAACTTCTCTCTGTTCCTCGAAAGTAAACCACATTGTGTGTTAATTACTCCGCGATTTCTGGCAATGAAAGGTAATTATTTCATTGCTTCTCTTTCTCGGTCTTCAACTTTCGAAGAAAAAGGAAAGTAATTAAAATCATATTAAATGGGCGGGGATTAAAGTTTAACAAGCTCACGTCAGCTTACATCATTTTGTGACCCTGAGACTGCAGGCGGTCAGTTTGGATGTTTTTATCATTTTCTTTTTTCCTTTCAAACTAAATTTAACACCTATTTATTTATCCTTTTCCCTTTTCGTTTTTAACTTTCTTCATCGTCTTTTCTATATATAAGTTAAAGAGCATGAGTGGCAGACTGCATCCTTGTCTTACTCCTTTCTTGATTTCTGCTTTCCTTTATTACCCTTCAATTCTAATTACTGCTGATTGCCTTCTGTAGATGTTATAGATAACTCTTTTTTCTCGACATTTTATTCCTGTCATTTTCAAAATCGTTAACAGCGTTCCAGTTTACATTATCAAAGGATTCTTAGTAATACTATTTTTTAGCCGAATACGCGTTTATTTTCGCACTTCACTTCCTACTTCTAAGCGAATGGTTCTTGTGATTATTTGCTTGAAAATAACCATATTAACGTGTATCCTACATTTTGGAAAATAATAAAAATCTGCTTTATTTTTTTACTCAAAAATATTTTTTTTCTCTGTAATTAAATTTACCCTTTTGTAATGCAAAGAAATCGTGGTAATTGAAAGACAGGCATACGTGAAAGCGTTTAGCTGACATGCATAATTTGTAGGAACGGGAAAGACTAAGTAAAAATGAAACTCGTAACGTACTTATAAATTTAATTAAACTAATTTGCAAGTGCAGCGCATAATACGGCGTACTATATATCTCACTCGGAATCATAAACAGGAAAGGAATCGTGTGTGTATGAAAAGAAAAAGATCGTCATATCTCTTTGACTTCACATGAAAACAAATTTAACAGTTATTTTAACTTTGTGAAACAAAAATTTAAAATGGAAAACGTACAGTGTTTAAATGCCTTAGAAATCTCAAATTAAAATCCCTTTAGCACTCTTATACTTTTCAAAAAAATGTACAGGCTCGTCTTTAAGAAGCTAAGAAAAGCAAACATCTTTCGCACGGGTTTAACGAGCGTTAAATTCGGTAAATTTAGCAGTCACTTACATTTAATTTTGGTAAATGGCTTAATCGTTTTTGAAACGTGTCTTTTACGCACGCGTGCGAGAGAGAGAGAGGGGGGAGTGAGGGAGAGGGAGGGAGAGAGGGAGAGAGATTTCCACTAACTACATTCCTAACTCTCAACTGCAGAGCTGTTAATATAAGAAAAGAGGCTGCTGTATGGCTCCAAAGGAAACATATCTTTGCCTAAGACGGAGGAAGAGAGTATATCACCTTTGGCTGAGAGGTGTACCGTCTTTGGAGATGAGATGGCAGATATTGTAACAAAGCTTCCCCGATATAAAACAAAAATTAATGAGAGAGACGAGTCTTAAACGACAGAGATTGATGGAAATACTTTGGTTGGGAAAACTGTAATGGTAATTATTCAATAAGAATCATAAAAACATTTGATTCGAAGTGTCGATTGTGTTTGTTCATTCAAACTTGTTTAAAATATTTGTGAAAATTCATGTAAACTTTATTAATTTGGCAGCATAGTAGTTATTTAGTATCAAGTGAAACAACGTTTTAACCCTAATAAAAAATAATAAAATCATTATATGTCATGTTTCCGAAATTAAATTTATCAGTGTTTTGTTTATAATCGATTTTTTTTTGGTTAACAGGTTTCATGAGGGAGATTCTAAAAAAACGCAAGTCCCCTTTAATAACAAAGAAAGGGAATTGATAAAAAAGGGGGGTGGAAGGTTGAGCAAAGTAGCCAAGGGTTGACTACCCGCTGTTTCATCTAAAACTATTTTACTGTCAATCAATTAATTGGTGAATCAAATTCGTTAGAACTGAACAGTTGACGTAAATAACTTATCGATTCAGGAAAATCAGGTTTCATTCAAACGAGAAATGTTTGTTACTATATTTAATAAAAGATCATACTTCATGAATCAGCAAAAGGGAAAATTTTGAAAAATTTAAGAGCTAAATTTTTTTTAACTTATTTTTCAGTGTCTTAAATGAATGAATTTGGAACTTCGATTAATTAAAGGTGTGTTATATTTTATATATTTAAATAATCACTCATTTTATTTAAATTTTCACACTACATTACACTCTATAGTGACTTCATTAAGTATTATTTGTTTTTACACTCCCGTCTTTTCTCTCTTTTCCGTTCACTACTTTTCGTTTCACCTTATTTTTTCCAATAACAAAAGTGGAAGCGGTTTATTCTTACTTTAAGCCAATAATTACCATTCATTTATCTTGTCTATTTGTTCCCATAATTTGTTTATACGTGTGAGCAGAGTAGCATTCTTAGATTCGAAAGTGATCCATCCATTGTTCTTGAGACGAGGGAAGCCAAGGTACTTCTTTATTGGATCACGCCAATCCTGAATCCCCCTTTCCTCGTCCATCAAACACGACGACAAAATTTTTATGGCACATAAAGGACGCCATCACGTAACAACCATGAATTAATTTCTCCCCTTTCTCTCTTCTCCGTCGTAGTCCTTTTCGTTTTATCGTGTCAGGTCTGCCCTTTCTCTTCTGATTAATCAGCGGCTGCTCACAGTGAACGGTTGAAGTAGTCTATAAAACATATTTAGAGATTAGGCTGAGCGTCTCAGTGCGACTATGAGGCGGAAGACGTCAACAAGCTTTATTATTAACTAGGTATAACCCGTTTTTAAGCCCTCAAATTTACATTGAAATCCATTCAGCCGTTTCGGTGCCTATTCGAGACAGACAGAGTTCAATTTTATTTATTGATATCTTCTTCTTCTTCCAATGTCTCAACAGCCCTCTTGAGAGCCTAGGCCTACCGAGGCGGCTGCGGACTGTCATCTGGCATGACACAATCCGTGGTCAGTGTATATTTATTGATATAGATAATGGAAATAAATAAAAGAAAGTGGTATGGAATAAATTAGCTGAGCGTCCCTTTGTTGAATTCGATTAAGTCACAATTATTCTCCTTTTGTTGGCTATGGAAAAATATTATGTTTAACAAGAATTGCCATTTTCGTAAAGTTTTCCAATTCGAATATTCATTTAACTCTCTCGTTATATATATATATATATATATATATATATATATATATAGAACGTTCTACTTCGTTTCCCAACATCTAACCTCCGCTTTTCTCTACTCAGGTAAAGGTCAACAGGTATATATTACTATTTTTCCTTAACTTCCTGTCTATTCTCTCTTGCCAACTTCCTCGCAGTCTCCCTCTTTTATTTTTTCCACTTATTATTCTAATTTCGGGCATACGTTGCACGTGACTAAACCATGTCAATTGTTTGATTTAATGTCATCTACTATCGTATGTTCTACTCCCATAATCTCCCTTGATAAAATGGCTACAGAAAATTAATAACTTTTCAGCTTATGAAAGAAGCATTAAGATAAGTGTTTAAACTTTCTGAAGAAATTGAATTTGTTCATTTTGTCTCAGTAAAAAACTAATAACTTAAGTGTTTGACGTAAGTCAGTACAAACAAAATTATTTGATAACAAATTTAAGTATTACATTCCACTAATATTTGTTAATTCGCCTCGTAACCAATGAACTAATTTACTTTCGTACTTACCTACATATTATTTTCACAATTCTTATTCAATCCTTACATTTATTAATAAACAATTTTATACTATATTATTAACTTTATTGGCAATGGTTCATTACACGACGTTTTGTCCCTCAGTATAGGACCTGAACTGGTGTTTTATAGTTAAAACACGGGTAAAATACCAAACTAAGGAACGAAACGTCGTGTAATGAACTGATGACAAATTTAATAATTATTCTGACTTACAGGCCATTTTACCATTTATTATTTCCAAATAGTAAGAAAATAAACTAATTCTGTATATAATAATTTAAGGGTCCTTCTCCTAGAAATATATTTACTTGGTTAACAACTTATGAAAACCATAATCATTAATAACAAACATTTATTCTTGCTGTACATCAGTAAATGGACAATCCTTATAAACATTCTAAAAGAATTGTTTTAAATTTATCTAACAGAATATTATTCAAATAAATATATAGCCCGTCTAATATATTTTATGTCATCCTTTCTTTGTGCAGCATTTCAGCATCATCACTGAATTATTTTCCTCCAATAAATGGTTTGAAAACCTGTAATAATTTTCATGTTTAATTTAAAATTATTCTTGTTAAAAAATTGTTTCAAATGTGGTATAGAGAAATTGTTAGGTTTTATTTAACTGATTAATTAATTTTGTCTGTAATATCCCAAAAGGCTCTTCGTTTATTTATATTTAACAGACGACCCGATTCTAAAATAAAATAGCCATCACTTCACACTGTACAGAAAGTCAAAACTCCCCATAGCCTGTTCCAGAATTCTGCGTACCTAATTACAATAAAGGCCTGCTATAATAATAACCACCCAAAAACGTTTCAAACGAATTCGAAGCCAATTGCTTTTAATTAAACTACTTTTTTCTCTGGAAGTAATTGTATAGGATTCAATAGCGACTGCTGCGGGTTTAAGCAGAATTTTCGCTTCGCTTGATCCTCTTCCCTCCCCCCCTCTTTTTTTCCTAAGATATTATAAGCGCTTTTAGTCTGGTAAAAACGTGGACTGCGAAGGCAATATCACTATTCATCTCTCTATAGCTCCAGCACCACCACACAGACAATTTAATTAGTTATTTCTCGTAGCGTGCGGGGGTGGAGGAGGGCGAAATTTCAGAGCGGGAGAAGCGATGACACGTTGGACCTGGTCGTTAAATAAAATTAGGATTATAACCACCGCTAATACACAGACCCGATAAAAGTCGTAAAATTTAAGCGCCCTGGGGGCTGTTTACGTCCCCTAAATTAGAGCCATTGTTCACA
This sequence comes from Eucriotettix oculatus, assembly GCA_034510155.1. Lineage (NCBI taxonomy): Eukaryota > Metazoa > Arthropoda > Insecta > Orthoptera > Tetrigidae > Eucriotettix > Eucriotettix oculatus. The sequence continues at coordinate 46,776,394 of CM067382.1, forward strand.
TCCCCATACCCCCGCCATTCAGGAAATTACTGCGACAGGGGCTCGATCGCGGACATCTGAGCTTAAAATCGCCAGGCCCCTAAATGTAATGGCTTGTTTTACGCTCGGTAACAACGAAGCCAACGAAAAAGGTGAAATTGCTCTACAAACTATGGACTCCAAAATTCACAACCCACTTTGTACAACGGTATCGTCCTCGGCCATGGGAAACTGCCAAATGGAACAACGCTTTTCATTCTATAAACTATTCTGGATCTGATTTTTGCAACGTACGAAAAACAAAAAATAAACACGGAAATTATCTTAAAATAATGATTGAGTGACAAGAAGTGTGCAATGCTTAGCATTGTATGTATATTAGTGAAACATGTAACAGTCTCCCTTTAAAATAACATTTAAATTAACGTGAGCTATGATAGATGTTATGAGTTATATACTGTCGAGTGACGACTAATAAATGATATACGAATTATGAGTTACTACCGTAAACAAAATTTAGCGTTTCAAGGATGAGTTTGGTTACTCCTTTACACGTCAGTGATGACGTCAGACCATTTTATTATCAATGATTCCTTCATGAAATTAATTTGACTTATTATAAGATATTTCTGAACCACATATCTTGCGTTACTTAAATACTAATATTTATGCTAGAAACAGAGCAATAAGGACTTGTTGAACGCCAGCCTCGTTCATTGTTTAGTCAGGCTAACGTGGCAAACCTGATTATAGCAACAACTTATATACAAAAACTTTACGATTCTTAAATTTCACTACATAAATCATTCATGTGATATATTCCATCGTTAACGAAATAGATCTAATCAAATATTTTTATATTAATAATCTATTTTAGGTGGGAACTCCCCCATATACTCGAGTTTATTAATCGCATACTGAAAATAATGTTAAAATCAACGTCTGTGGAACTAATAACAATAGATGCTAATTTATTTAACAGACAAACCGAACTTGTCCATCATCCTCATAATATTACCTCTGTTAAAAAATGTTACTGTCTAACATCTGCACTATCCAATTTATTTATAGACATTAATTCATGTAACAACCATAGTCATATTAGGAATAATTCACAATTAGTTTCATTGTTTTACCTATCTGCGCTGAACTTTCAAATACACTCGCTCGTTTCTTTAAAAAACCAAAACATTTCAGTAATTCAAAAGTATAATGTTTTTCTGGTGTTATTAAAATACACAAATATCCAGTTGTATACAAAAATTGACTGTTCTGATTGTTATTTAAGTTTTATCGACCAAATAAAACTTTGACGGGAAACATTGAATTTGGCATTGTCCGGCGTCGAAGAATACCATTTTTCCTCTTCCATGGACTAGAATGTTCACTGATATGGTAGAATTTTTTTTGTGGACTCGTATTTTGCTTTTAATTATTTGCTGAAAGGTTCTTCTTTTTCTGTCATAGCGGATCTTCTTCTTCTTCTATCAGACAACTAATTTCTTTTTCTACCAGGACGATAGAAAGAGGTGACCCCGGAGACTTTTCAACGGGACATCGTCTCCAGGTGCCTGATCGATCAGCTTTAATCCCTGACTTCGTTTCCAGGCACGAACCTAGGCGACTTTACGGCGCCTGACCAGTGCTGGAAATTCCGCCTGTATATAAATTTATTTTCCTGTAATTGTGGAATAATAATATATTATACGATACATTAAATAGGGAGTATTTCTCTGCGCTACACTATTATCATATTAAAAACCTAAGCTGTTACCTACGTAATCCTAGGTGCCTGCGGATGAGTAGTGACTATGAATCTACTTGCATTGACTAATTAACGTATCAGTATAATCAATGTGTCTATTACATTACTAAAGATGAATGTGCTCAAGGCTGTAAACTTGTGCTGTGAAACAAACTTATGTGCTTGTAGCTGAGTATACAATTATTTGCATAAAATATCATTACAAGAATTGCTTTCAATCATGGTCAACCGTTAAAGTGAATAAAGATTAGTGGTATACGGTTTGGCTTATTTCACTTCTTTAACCTATGGTGGTCCTGATTTTGGTTCACATTTTCCACGTTGAAAAATTCTCCGCACTTTCAATATATGTTTTCCCATTTACGAAGGCCACAAGTAAGGTCGGATCGCTGTATATTGACATAAATAAATTTCAATATGTTTTGCTGACTAATTGGTTGCATTTTAAATTTGTAATTGAAGATGTCGGATTATTGATAATCTATTAGAAACTAAAATCCTTTGTATGTATTCTGTTGCTTTTAAAAGCTATCCTCATTCATCCGAATGTTCACTTGTGGAATATTCGGATACACGTACGAGTAATTTAATTAATAATTTAGAGTTTTGAAATATTCTTTGTGGATGTTGTTTCTATTCGCCGTGTACATCACTTTTTTGTGATATTCAATTATCAACATTTGTTGAACACTTCCTGATTCTTTACACGTGACATGGGCCTCGCTACATATAGCGTCATGGCGACACTTGGCCATTCACGCACACGTCCGTCACTCGCGGAACTTATACATGCAGATACACACAAAAATGTAATTTCACTTTTTTGCAATTCAAAAATAACATATATATTCGGGGCTTCAATCTCTCGCTCATCGCGCCGAAAAAAATAGAATTAATAATTGATTGAATACATTTGATATGATTTTTGTGGATGTTTTCGGGCGGGCGGGAGGAACAGGTTCCAGAGCTGAATGGCAGCAGAGCAGAAACAATATATTATTCCTGGATTCAATGCTGGGAAAGAGAGAGGAGGGAGGGGGGATTTTCAAAACAGCAAATGACGTCCATTGTCCATCGCCTCGATGGTTCAAATAAAGCTTTTATCGAGGCTTTTTGAAATCCCATCTTGGTCGCGATTGTTGCGGGTGCGTGATGGAATGGCAACGCTACTGGTGGTAAATTCTTCTCTAGTTCCCTCAATGAGATAAACAGTCTGCTGTTGTATTAAAAAATAGCTCCATTTCCCGGGAGTGTTTCGTCCAGTCAGACGTTTAGGAGAATAACACACCGCAAACCATAAAAGAGTTAAATTTCAGATCCGCGTGTAAATTATTTTTCCTTTATTTATAGACTCAATTGACAGAAAACAGTTGCTTAAGTGGACTCTCAATTCAATTAAGAAAATAAAATATGCAGTTACGAACATAGGAGTTAGGTTAGCGAGCAGGGCTAAAAACAAAATGCTGGGGGGAGTAGACAACTGAAAATAAGGTGAACTAACAAACACTAGACAGGACATAAATACCTTATTATACTTTAGAATTTGTATTTTAAGGGCAACTAAATCAAAAAACAGCAGATAAACATTCAGTCATTACTAAACATATTCAATTTAATGGTAATAACTTTAAATGGACAGATGTAAAAATCAATGACGTTCAGAATAACTATAAATAAAGACTTATTGCTATGTGATTTATAACGCACAACAATATAATATAACATCTACAACGTTTTATTTAACTATAGCTCATGCTTGTACAAAGTTACACGTATTTAAATCCGAGACTACTCCAGAAAACTTAGACTCATTGTTGCGGCAAAGAACTGCCACTCCGCGCGTCAGCCACTGAAGTTCTTTGCTCCGCTACTCTTTGAACTTCAATGCATGTCCCTACAGACTTAATTCAGAAATGATCAACATTACATTATTTCACAATGTTTCTATTAATGTTCAAAACGATTGTGATTCTTTAAGTAAGACCTATGATTTTTTGTTACTCATGTGATACCTTTTCTGTTACTTGTTTGGTTTGAGGTAACCTTATCAATTTATTTACTTTTATTCACTTCATAAGGTCTTCCCCCGACCAAAGACTCTACAAAAATCATTGCACAAGTGTATATCTTTATCTAAAAACTCTGCGACGGTCACAACTTATGCTTGCTATCATTAATAATCCATAGGAATAAAAATAAAAGAGAAGCATTACAAACCGTCAGATTAAAGAACGGTTTTTGCTCGACCGCTAAAGTCTCCGTAGTGAAGTCTTCTGAAAGGCGAATGAAATCTTACAAGAATAAGATGATTATGGTCAATAACTTCGAAAGTTTATGATGAAATAATATATCTAAATAGCTGATATTCTCTTCGAGAACCGTAAGAGCACTGCTTCCTATAGAAGTTATTGGAAAGGTTTAGAAACTACTTTAACATATGTGGAGAAAATTTGTTGCGAAATATTATGAGTGGTCTTCATTAGCTCACCAACTATCATAATTGTACTTATTAATTTAATGTTAACATTAAAAGGGCCTGTCAAATATAAACAGGAATTTTTTTAAATATGTTTTTCTGAGAACGGTAGAATTTCAAAACATTTGTTTTACTTTCCTACATAGTTTGCTTGTACTGAAACACATTTTCCCATCGTTCTGGAAGCTTCCTGATTGCGTCATCAGATAAAGGTTGAGTGTTGAACCAATTGAGCACAACCTCTTCAATCTTTGACCTCCTATATCTTCCTTCAAAGGTTCAAACAGATGGTAGTCACACGGTGACAGACCAAATTGTAGGAAGTACATATACCATACAGTCCAGATTTGAGTAATGGGCGGCGCTTTAGTGTATTCTTAAGAAGAAAAAATACTGTCTATTATTTAGTTTTTCAGTTTTTTCTATTCTTCAGAATGTAATTCTCATTGAATTTTATTGAATTACTTAATAATATAATAAATTCTTCACGGAGTTTTCACCGAAATCTGCGGCTATTTACAAATAGTTATCACTTAACGTTTTTATTTACTGATGAATCCTTCTAGCGCCTATTCACAGACAAACCACAATTACCTGTTTCCAGACCCGAAGTTTTCTTGTGCCAAAAAGCAATTTTTATATTTCACAGTGCGAAAAGTGTCGTAAAACATTCCACTCGGAAATATGCAAACCACTCTCCAAAATTTATTTTAATTTCAAGTTTAAAACACAGTTATACAGGATGAGGTGGGCAAAGGAAGGAAGAGAGGGAGAAAGGAAGGGCAAAAAGAGGAGTTTCTAGCTTGTTGTGTGTTCCACTCCTCTCCTCCTCTTTATTGCGTTACATATCTCATTTTAATATAGATGAGAAAGTTTATTCTCGACTCGTGGGTTAGGAAGAGAGAGATTAAAAAAAACTAAGGCCATTTCAACTCTGCCGAAATAAATAAATAAAGTATAAAGTTCAGTGCCAAAACGCAAAGGGAGAGAAAGAGAGAGACAAACACAATAAAACTGTTTATTATCACAGGATGTTTTTTAGTGAGCACAATAAAAATTCATGAGGAATATGAAATTACTGTAGTTTGAGCGAAGTCGTTTTCCAGTGGGAGAATCAAAATCTAGAATTGTATAATGTAAAATTTATAATTACTTTGCAATATTTTACACGATATTATTTCATTTGTTGAAATGTTTTATTTAATGTTCCTAGTGGTAGTTTTTATTTTATACTAGCTGAGTGCCCGCGAATTTATTTAAATCAGCCGGGTGCAGAATTCAATTCGACAGTAATCTCTGTGTCAACACTGATGAAACCTTCAACAACTGCGTCACTTTTTTTTTAAAAAAAAACCGTTAGTTTTACAAGCCCACTACTTTATGACGACATAACAGCCGCCGTGACGATTCAATACCTTAATCGAGCCAAGAAATCTGCTGACACCTTAAATAAACATACAGAAAATATACAATATTTATATGTCTTTAGGAGAGAATCTTAAATTCGTTCCTTCCCCTTTTGGAGCTAAAAAAAATCTTCAAAATATCAACAAAAACCTTCTTGGGGAAGAGGAAAGTAGGGAAAGTATAAATTGCCCCCTAAAAATGCTTTACAGCGTCTTTTATTCATATAGATTCAATGTCTTAATATTTTTAGGGCGGTGATAAAAATACCTTTACCTGGCATGTTTGACGTAAGACTCTCTCTTCCTCTGCTTGTGTGCGTGTCCTGTAAAGATATCTCCGACCACAGCTTCCTCCTCAATTCTAGGATTACTTCTTACAGTCTCCGAAATGTTGTGACGGAAGTTTCTTCAAGCTGATACGCAGGCTTTACGTCAATCAAGTTAGCAGCGACATCACGATAGAATTCGTGGAGCAGGAATCCGACACACCTCAACTTTAACACTTAAATTTCTATGGGAAATTTCTGTGAGACATAACAACAACAACAACAACAAAAACGTCGTCTTCACTACGTAGAAATTTCGTAAACTCAGGAAGTCAAGAGGAAAAGTTGGGAAAACCCGAGAGGAGAAAACGGGAAGCCTTTGGGAAGCAAAAGTTGCTGAATATGAAATTTAAAAAATTACAGGGATATGGGACGAAGAAAAAAATGGTAAGGCGTAGGTGAAAGTGAGAAGTAAGCTTAACGAAAGTATTGAAAGGGGGTTGAGGGTAGAGTGATCACAGAATATTATTTAGTGATCACAGCGTTGACATTTTGACGAATACTTAATGTTCCTCTTTCTATGAACGGAATGAGAAGTTGTTCAATGAAAACAACATCATAGAAGAAGAAAGATTACCTACTACCACGTGTAGCCATCATTTAATGATTGTGACGTCGTGGTCACGGAGGCTGGGATAAAGACTTCTGGAAAATCGATCGATAACCATGTATCGCTCAAAATTCAAAATGTGTCATGTAATATGACAGTCTGCAGTCGATTCGGAAGGCCAAGGCCCGGAATGGGCTGTGGAACCAAGGAAGAAGAAGAAGATATAGCCACTAATTGAGCTTTTCATGCTTGCTCTCTTGTATCTCTCTCATCGGCGATTATTTATTCCACCAGACAAATACATGTTGTTTCAGTGCTTTTCCCATTTACAATTAATTCCTTAAATAGTAAATCAGTTAACACCTTCACCTATTTTAGGAGGTATATGTACTGGGGTCAAAGACCTTAGGCATATGGCAAGAGTTGTCCGCTAATCCCATTGGATCAGTCGGCCAACTGCCTCCTGAAACTGGTGGAGACACGGAGAAGGGAATGCTGCGACCCCACAGCAGACTCGTCTCCCGTCATTCGGAAGGGCGTGAGAATAGTACCCAATGCTCGACCTAGGTTTTCTAGGGTTTTCCCTGCATCTCTTTAGGTGAAACACCGGGTAGGATCCTCAAACCATAGCCACGGGGCCCTAGTTAACCCTTGGCTACCTTGCTCTACCTTCCGCATCCCCCCTTTTCAATTCCCTTCCTATGCTATTAAAGGGGAGTTGCCTGTTTCAGGATCACCTTCATGTAGCCTGTTAATATAATCAACAACCCAAGTTTTCAGTCTTAGCTTTCGTTTGGATTAAACAACGATTCGACACCACATTTGGCACTTCTTCAGTTTTTAAAATTTTGCCAAATGTGGAAGCATCCAAACTTGACCACCTCCAAGCTCAGATTCAACCACAATGTGGTGACGAGACGTCGTTTAATCTACATAATAATTGTGTCTAAAAACCTGGTCATTAATTTATTAAATTTAAGTCTGTAAACGGTTCCCTCCGTCATCAAGACGCTTCACGCTTGCTTTGTGAGGTGCAACTAATTTATTAAAATAAATAAAAGGTTACCTCCTCCAAATCTGTTACTAGGGAGCTGCCCCAATGAGAGGTGAACTTATTTCATGACACATCAGGTGAAGATGTGAAGAAAAGACAACAAACTGTCGCCTAGGAAAATTATATCTGCCAAATAGATTCCCAGAAAACAAAATAAATTCTTAGCGTTACTGTTTCATTTATAAAGAGAACCAAAAAAACACTGGAAACTGTCATTACGATTCATTAAAGTAATGTACCATTATGACGTTGATTCTACCTTTCCAGGATTTTAGAAACGATTCTCCTTTTCAGGTTTGACGTCAAAACTGCTTATATTCTGTTTAAAAAGCGCCACCCTTCCCTCTGTAGTACTTATTTAATGTGGCCATTATCCCAATCAAAAGATTACTCTGTGTGAGGGAGATTTTTAAGCGTTATGGTGGTAACCTCGTAATAAATATCGACAGCATGGCTTCGACGTCGCCAACGTCGATGATCGTGATGGTGATGTATATAAAATATCGAGAGGGCGACGCAATGCGTTGTCCGTCGTTATTTATCGGCGATGACAGCCGCATAGAGAGACAGAGAGAGATGGAGGAAGAGAGTGAGAGAGGGGGGAGGGGGTCAGAGAGAGAGAGAGAGAGAGTCGATTGTAAAACATCCCCCCAGAGCCATGATGGATGCGATCGCTTGTAGTCCCAAAGTAATGGAAAGTATCCATCCATCACACTGGGGCAATTCACGTAGAGCTCTCTCTCTCTCTCTCTCTCTCTCTCTCTCTCTCTCTCTCTCGTTTCTCAGTACATGACTTTGTGTTAGAGATGAATTTCTGAGAAAACCAACGAACTACAGAAAGTCTGGGAGGACAACTTTAAAATATATATGCTCATACACATTCTGCGTATCCCGAAATTAGTTCCAGTGGACGCTATTGGAGGTCTTGCGAATATTTTTTTTAAATTATAGGAGAAGCACGTGGATAACACTGAATACTGACAGTGGCCGGCATAATAAACGGAAAGTATAAAGTCAAATTGATGAGATTTCTCCAAAAATATTTGCCCATATCATATTCTTAATTAATATTCTAGTCTCATCATAGTAAGTTCAACAATAAATTATGTAAAATGACTGATTGTTTATGATGGTGTAATAGCTATGCACAGTAAAACTGTATATAACAATCATTACAACTGCAAAATGTGTTTGCACAATGAGAATTTTTATAAATCTACTCTTTTATGAATTGTTTACAATAATTTATATTTTCTCTCGAAGAGAATCCAAAAAATGGAGTGATTCGTTGTTATATATTTAATAAATTGATATAAATTTTTATTTTATTATTTATTTCTTCCAACGGCTGAAATCAAGCGGAACTACAGCCGTGTCTTTAATATCCCGCGGACATGCAACTCGAAATGCAGAACAATATGATGTCAGCCTCTCGGGAAAAATATTCCGGAGGTCAAATATTCCCACTTTCTGATTTTCGGGTGGGAACTACTACTTGGGAGGACGTCATCAGAAAGATAGTGTGTGACGTTCTACGAATCGGAGCATAGAATGTCAGACGTTTAAACCGTGTTGGTAGATTAGCACGGGAAATGGGAAGATTAAATTTAGATATAGTAGAAATTAGTGAAATGGGAGGAACAACAGTTTCTGCCATGTTTCACTGTTGTATTAATTTAAAATCTTTATTATGGTTAGATAATTAATGTTGTAGTTTTCAGTCATTAGATTGGCCTGATGCAACCATCCAAGCAAACCTATTCTCCGCAAGTCATTTAATTTTCACTTCAGTACCACATTCCACGTACTCCTTAATCTGCTTAGCGTATTCCATCCATGGCATCCGTCTTCTGTTATTACCCCAAACACTTCCCTCTAAAGCTAATTATACAAGTTTTCCATATTCTTCTCCCATCTTTTATTCTGCTTGGAACTTCCTCGTTAGTAACGCTATCCACCCAACTCAACCTTGCATAATGCATTTATTATTATGCGTCGCCAGAAGTCATATACGCAAACAAGTAGAATTCAGGCAATTCTCAGTGAGCCACGGTGATATGTAGTTGGAAGAAATGCAGGGTACTCGCAAGTTGCCGTTACCACAGTAATGAGTAAACCGATAATGAAAGTTGCATTTCATATCATTTCTTCAAAATAAATCGACAGACTTTTAAAACGTTTTTTTAGGTGTTAATTTGTAAAATTGTTGCTTCCTTGTGTTATTGAATCGATATATGAGTGTAAAAACGAGGAGGAGAAAGCTGAGCCGAGGAATACATATTTAAGAATTTCCCTAAGTTACAATATATATATTTACTTAAGTCATATTATAATAAATATACGTACCTTTCTGAAAACAGTTTGTGGTACGCGATTGCCTGTACTACATAATATTAATTAAATTGTATTATTTTATTTCTTATTTCTTGTACATAAGTATTTAGATCTAAGCAGGACGAAGTCGGGAGCATGAATGAACGCGATAGGTTAAGTAAATGACGAATTACAGTCATCTTCTCGGCCAGAAAACGGAAACATTAAGGTTCGGTAAATATTATTGGACGATATAGCGTCAAGGATAGCCTGCGGAAGACATGGGCAACAGATGTTATTTACCAGCAATCCATCTGGTCAGCCGTGGGAAAAGTAAAAATTGACCTGACGCCTGGACCTGCTTGCTACCTGCTATTTTATCCCGATTCTCCGAAAGCCGGAACAATAGAGGCAAGTGACTTCATAATCTTGGGCACTGCATAACAAATTGTTGTTATGAAGAACACTTGCCGAGAATAACAATCTCCAGAATCCTACCCTCCATATGGAGGAAGTAGAAAGTGCACCCCCACCAGGAGAGATTTGGGCGGGGCGAGAAGAACAAAACCAGGGTGCACTAGGAGACGAGAAGGCAGTTTACAGAAACATTTACTCTAGAGAGCAGTTTATCGAAAACATTTACTTTATAGAGCAGTTTATCAAAATTTTTACTTTATGAGAGCAGTTTACAGAAAAATTTTTGGATGCATTTTAGAAGACAACATTGAAAAATTTAAATAGTTACGTCAGTTTCACTGGACGTAAAATCTGATCTAATCATCCGTCCATCTTTGAAGCCAGCAGACCTCCGACGCTTGGGAGACGACGCCCAGCAGCCACGTCGGGGATCGTCACAACACCGTGGTGATGTACCCACCTTATTGTTTCCCGCCTCTGATCGTTTGTATATAAAGTGTTTTTATACCCACTGAGCGTTTAGCTTTCCCTTAGTTAAAGATTCAATCATGCTCCCGATGTAGTGAGCGAGGATCCCCTTAAATATCTAATTTAATAAATCAGCATTTGTTAAAATTTAAAACTTATAAATTTTTTTATCCCGTATTAATTAAACAACATAAATTCATTCTCCCCCACATACCTATTAATAGAACGAACACCAGAAGTTTTACTGGCATTACTTCCGTTTATGTTATAATTGACACTGTCTATTAAAGTCATATATTTGGTGTTACCGTGTGTTACTTAGTAGAAATCTTAGTTAAAATTTTATCTTCTTACAAATTTTTAATGGTCTTGATGTACTACAAAGTTGTAAATCACGGTTGAAAATGTTTATTAGAGTTTCCTTGTGTCGGCTAACTGCATTCGATGGACGCACGTGGCGTCGATGACGTACTTCGCCACCAGTGACCCATCGAGGGACATTGTTAGGGCGACGGCGGAGAAGCGCCTCTCGTTGTACAAGCAAGTACTTCAGCCTCCTGGAAGGCAGATATGTTTGCCACTTGAACGGCGACGAGCAGAGTAACAGCAGAGGGGTGACGAGGACGAGAAGGAGAGACGGAAAGAGAGAGAGACGGAGAGAATAGTTAAACAAGTCAGACTCATCACCAGGCCGACACATGCAACAGACTCTCAGAGTAAGAGGGAGGAGGCTCAAGAGGACGTGGAGTGGAACCGTCGGTGCTCATATCGATGTCACGCGCTTTTACTTGGAAGCGTAAACATTAGTGACAATACAAAAATATCTACTGAAGGACAGAGATGCTAATAAGACTACATTATACTGTAATGAGCGCTGCTGCCTTGACAATGAATAATACATAGAGAGACTCTGAATAAAAACTATTATATTTACATTTAACTTGTAATAATCCCAAAGAGCATTTCGAGGTCGTATTGTTGGTCTTTCGACAAAAAGAAAAGTAACGAAAATATCTCACGGTAGTTATTTATATCCCACGAATTTACAGAAAAGTTACGAAACGCCTGTTCAGGTGGCTCCTGACGCTGATGGAAGGTAACCAATGAAAAACTGCTCATAAATTTACAGCACACACCTCACGTGACTGAAAGAACCTGGCGTTGCTTCCAGTATTGTTTCCTGGGAATGTTGCGACGACGTTAATTTTGTTTTTTGGCCAACATTCCTTGTTCTTCGAGTTTCCATCATAAAACCCAATAACCTTGGAGCAAAGAGTATCGTATTGCACATCCGGCAATATATATTTTAAATTTAGCCTAGGTATTTTGTAAATACTCTTCTTTCAATTTTGTTGACGACGTAAATTTGTAAAAAATAATTTTGATTTTATTTAATGAGCACGTGGTATACCACAAACTACAAATTGGTTTGCCTTAAAATGAAATCTGTAATACAATAAATGGTTTGAATTATCTATTTAATTAGTTCTCAAATGAGTAAATATGATACATCATCACTACATAAAATTACAAAACAATTATTCCTGCCAAAGAAAGCATGGTACAGAGACTACACTTCAGTTCATAGTAGTTAGTGTTACTTCTACTTTTATAAATGTTAACGTCTATAAATTAATCTAATTTAATAACTGAAGCTAATATCATCATCGAAATAAATATGAAGTATAAACTTTTGTTTCCATTAAACCTAACAGTGTTAATTCAATAGATTCTTAACCTATTTTATGAACTGAAACCAAATATTTCAAAGAAAAATACAAACACATGGAAGGATGATAATAATAAACACAAAAGATTTTTTAAATACTCAATTTTTCCCAAATTCCAAGTAAACATGGTACATTTAAAACTACACTTCTCTAAGACAAAAAAACCAAAGCTAAGATTAAATTAGTTAAAACAGACTCCTTGTCAGTATTTATTTTAAATATTGAACTATACTACGTTCCGTCTCTCATTTGAGACTTCTTCAGGTATAAAAATTTAGCTGTTAATGGAACGTCACTCCATGACTCCTTAGGCCGATATATTCAATAAATAAATATATATATTCAAACCTAAGATTTTTTAATCTTATAATTTAATGGAATTTTTGGCAATTGCATTGGTTATGTGTGAAATTTAAATTTATGTTTTTGTAATTTATGCTTTAGACAACAAATTTTGTTTAAAGCACAATTTTGAGATTAGAGGCTATCTTTTTGGTTAAGTGTGTTGGGACGAACCAAAGAGCCATTACCAGCGACTGTTATTTCTGTTGCGAGGCCCTGAATTTCCTGAGATTAACTACAGCATACTTATAGATAAATAGTTTCCTTGTTGATAATATTAACATTGTAATCCATGATTGATTTACTCTTTTTCTTTAAATTTTATTTATTACATCTATTTTCTACAATCTTACCGACGAAAGCTTCGTATCTTGATATGTGAGAAGAGGATCGTTATGTGAAACACATTTTCCCCGTCGTCGGTAAAGTAGGTAGGCTGAGAACGAGGCTCTGAGGTTCGCAAGATAGCGAGAGTCATCTTTAAACGACGGAGGAGAGGAAAACATATAAATATAGACAGACAGACCGTTCCGGCGAAAATTGTTGCGAGATACGTGACGAAATATGTAGTCGGGCAGATTACGGAGGAAGGAAAGCGTGCGAGGTGAGGAGAGGAAAGGAGTGCTGGGAAACGATTCTACCGAAATCGGATTGGTTTGGGTCCAAGAGGACCGTTAGTATAGATTGCCCTGTGTGTGTGTGTGTGAAGGTGTGTTTGAAGAAGAGATGAGCCGTGACTTTTCGCTCGATTGAAGTATATATATAACCACTCGCCTCATAACAGAGCCTTCCTATAATTTAATTATTTGTTTCTTTTCACGATTTTCTCCGAATACTAGTACGAATTTTAATATTACTAAAACAATAAATGCAATAAATAGTAAGTGAGCCAACATCTATTAACTTACTGTATCATAATTTTACGTCCGTGAGAACAATCCCCAAATTTTCATCCCTTCCTTTCAGAATTCTTCAGGTTGCACAGACTAAAAATTCAAAAATAATTGAGATTTCTAACTTGAAGAATTAACTACTTCTTGCGTGTAAATTTTGCATTAGTGACATTCAGCGTGCGACAGTCGCCGAGTTTAGAAAAAAAGTGCAAAGTTTTTATAAGAGAGGAAGTAGAGTCTTTGGTTGAGGGAAGAAAGACATCGCTGGTAATTGAGTTACGGCGAAAGTTTGTTGCTGATGTTTATAAAAAAGTATTATGTATATTAAATAGTATGTTGAACAATTTTGTTGTTAACAGGCTACATGAGGGTGATCCTGAAACAGGTAACTTTTTTTTGGGTAACAGGCTACATGAGGGTGATCCTGGAACAGGCAACTCCCCTTTAATAGCATAGGAAGGGAATTGAAAAGGGGGGATGTGGAAGGTAGAGCAATGTAGCCAAGGGTTAACTAGGGCCCACGGGCTATGGTTTAAGGATCCTACCCGGTGTTTCACCTAAAGGGATGCAGGGAAAACCCTAGAAAACCTGCATCAGGTGGGTCGGGCATTGGGTACTATTCTGACGCCCTTCTGAATGACAGGAGACGAGTTTGCTGTGGGGACGCAGCAGCATTCCCTTCTCCGTGTCTCCACCAGTTTCAGGAGGCAGTTGGCCGACTGATCCAATGGGATCAGCGGACAGCTCTTGCCATATGCCCAAGGTCTTTGACCCCGGTACATATACCTCCTAAAATAGGCGATTGTTGAATTTAATGTGGAAAAATTGAAGATATCAACTGCGAGTATTGCATGGTTATAATATGGATGAATATAAATAACGTTCAAAGGCCGTTTTAATGTTCAAATAATTGAGTAGATCTATTTGGTTAACGATGGAGTATCTAATTTTAAGAATCGTTAAGTTTCTGGATAGTAAATTGTTGCTATCATAAGGTTTTCCACGTTAGCCTGACTAAACAAGAAACTAGGATGGCGCTCACCGTTTCTTATTGCTCTGTTTCTAGCATAAATCTTAATATTATATTCTGAGTTATATATTCGTAAATAATATGCTAATTATATCCTAGCTCAGGTTAATCGATAGTTATTTTAAAGGGACACGGCTACAACTCGAGAACGGAAATGATAAAGAATTAATCTTCCTTAAAGGTAAGGATAGATGTGCTGGAAATCTATTGTATTTATTTTGTAATAACTAAAGTGTTCTAGAAATATAATAAAATATTAATATTAGACATTAAAATAATTATTAACACTTTTAGATTGCACATTTGTTTAAGTAATTCTTTGAAACTAAAAATTCTCTGGAACGATCTACCTTTAGGTGTGTTTTTATTTGATTACATGACCTTATGATGTTAAGGAGTACTTTCCCTATATTAAACTTCTGTATAACACGAGTAAATAATTTCTAAAGATTTGAGAATATTAAAATTATATATTTGGTATTTATTAAATATTAATATGTAAAGGGTTATGTAAACTAAAAATTAATTTAATGAATGAAATAAATTAAGGACTAGTTTTTCAGACGGTTCTTTATAATTTTAGATTAAACGACGTTTCGTTGCCACATTTGGGAATTTCTTTGTATGTTCTAAATTTTGATGAAAGGTGCCAAATGTGTAAAGGGCAGCTACTACACAAACGTATCAGCATTTACATAATTTAACAACTGAAGTAGTTCCAAATGTGGTGACGAAACGTTGTGTTGACTCTAAGTACAGACTGTGTCTGTAAAAACTGGTCAACAATTAGTTTAATTTAATTATATGAATATTATCAGACATTAATTGGTCCGGTATTTTGAATATTTTGATCTTAATCCAGGAAGTGAAATATTTTGAACCGAGAAGTTGAGTTGACGTAGAAGCGGAAATCCTTGGAGTGTTTCTTATCTCGTTTCCGCAAGAATCTCTCAGTCCGTCTCCAGTCTGCCAAACATGAGCGGCACCTGCCTTTCGCTGCTTCTGCTACTCGCCTCTCTGAGCTTCTTACGGTCGGAACAGATGACTATGTCTGATGACGCCATCATCAAAGAATTTGTGGCACATCTTTACGACTTTGTGAGAAAAGTCGGGCACGACGACTACTGGAAGAATTCTTTGCCTGAGTGTTCTATCTTCGATCATATTGCGTTTCGAGCGGAGCATCTGAACTCGATGACCGACTTGGTGGGCTTGCTGATGCACATCATGGGCCACGGAAACAACGTAACAAGTGCTGTTTGGATGGGCGTTGACGATGTCCTGCGAAGAACCGACGCCGCAGTCTCTGATTTGGTCCGCGATGTCGTGAACAACACGAGGTCCACCTGCTACTCCAGTAGGGAGTTCAGGGACAACGTGTACGTGCCTCTGGCAAGTCAGACCATGGCCACGCTCTGTGTGGTGTCGGCGCATGGTGCCTGGAAAAGATGTGGCACGTTCGAGGACCAGTGTTTTATACAGAGGGTCAACGACGCCGTAAACTGCAGTTCAGCGATCCTGCCATACCTCGAGTCCCAATCCGAGAGAGAAGGTCCGAAACACCGCCATAACCTGCTCGTGGCGTTAGAAAGCGTCCGTCTGAGGCAGACACTGCCACTGGAGATGCTGGAGCGCATGTACGTCGTCAACAACTCGACGCAGACCGGGGATCTACGAGTCGCTATCGACTATTACGTGAGGGGACTCGAGTACCTGTCCTCGAACTATAGGAAAGTCATGCAGCCCAAAGAATTCCGTCACCACAAGAAACGTAGTTCCTGGCAGTTAGTCAAGCGTTACAGCGTCCGACGTTTCGACCACATCGGAGCAATGGACGATTGGTTTTCAGGCTACAAACAGTTTCTTTGGAGTACCCTAGATTCTCTGCAGGATACTGCCTCGGATACTAACATGACGTTTGAGTATCCGGTATGGACGGATGACACCATCTTCGTGGACTCTCCATGTTTATGTCACTTATCGTACTACGATAACTGTAACATGTGGACTACAACTAGCGACCTTGAAGAGATTACCGGGTACTGCGTGGCCGTTATGTTGGAAAACCTGCGAAGTGCTGCCACAGTTAGGATGGTAATAAGCTTCCTAGACTATTCTTTAGCCAAAAAAGTGTCGGCGTGTGCGCTCAAGAATTTCCTCGTCGGAGTGGTGAAAGAAGAGTTCTGCCTTGGTGTGGTAATCGACCCACTTCTAGAGCACGGAACTAACTGGTCGATACCAAAAATAACTGGTGAAGCTAACAGGACTTCCTTGTGTCTGGCCTTAGAGCAATTATCAAATTCACACTGCACCAATGATGACCCGTCGTCACAACATCTCAGCTTCTACATTTACCGACACGCGGTGTTGCAGATCGCCTTCGTCGTGGCCGATGTTCTCACCAGGGTCGCCAGTCTGGTCGTTTACCTGACCATCAGCGAGTTGCGGAATCTCCCGGGGAAGTGTTTCATAGCTTTTCAAGTAACCGCCTTAGTGAACGGTCTCTTGGTGAGATACCTGCTGCCCGAGTGCAAAATAATTAGTCTGCAAGTATTGGTCTACTTAGAGAACTTCCTTACGTTATCGAGCTCGTTCTGGCTCAACGTATTCTGCGGCTATCTCTACCACTGCTTTGCCACCATGACCTTGCCCAACAGCCTCTGCGCGAGAAAGGTAAGCAAAATATTCTGGAAGTTCTTCTCTTACGCCACTTTGTCGCCGGCCGTCTTCACGCTCATCTGCATGGCGACAGACTTCACCAACGGTGCTGTAGGCGTTGGTTCCTCCTATTCCGCGTACGAATACGGAAAGATAGCTTTCTTCGTCGCAAACTTTGCAGCGTTGCTCTTCAACCTAATCGCATACTCAGTGTTCGTGGTGAAAATCAATAGGGTGAGGAAAGAAGTGGACAAAGTGATTCGTAAACGCAACCCGGACCTGCAGAAGAAGTTCACCAAGCTACTTCACTTCACCACCAAAGTGTTCGTCCTATCGAGCGCGGGTTTCCTGGTGAGGACGCTGGTTTACCAGAATGAGGACATCGAGCGCTTCATCAACGTGGTCTACCTCGGCAGTCTCCTCGAAGGTCCGCTTATCTTCAAAATGTTCGTCTGCAACAGGGAGACCAAGAGGCTCGTCAACAATAAAGTCAACCACGTGCCCTCGGGAAAGACGTCCAGGTTCTACGTCAAGTGTCAAGCTGTGGAGACGTTAAATGTCAGAACTTCAAATTGGGTCACTTACAGGCATTCCGGGATTTCACTCGCTCACGTTGAAAATGGGTGTGAACACACGGGAAACGAATTTTCTCAAAAGTAAAAGTAAAATTGAAACACAACAAGGCAGCTTTATGTACATAATTCAGCCATTTTGTCAGCAAAAAATATTTATTAATTTAATCACGACGTTTCGTCCCTCTTTGTGGACATTATCAGGTAAAGTTTTATTTAAGTCAAAATAACAAAGCTCACAAATTTATGAAATTATACAATTTTTGTGAACTTCCGTCTAAATATATTGTTTCTTGGATAAAAGTACTAATTTCTATGATGAAACCCACAGAGATGGACGAAACGTCGTAATTATAATAATTACGTTTTTTTTCTGACAAATTAGCTGATTTTTATTTATTATTATTAATGTCAGGTAATTTATTATTGAAAGACTAATTCTGCAGTTCAAGTAAACGTGATGCTAGAGTTAAGGTTAACTCAACAGTACTTGTGTTATTTAAATAAAATGTAGTATTTATTAAACATTAAATAATTGTTTATTAATCTTTGAAAGAAGTCCTGCTTCCATGAAAATAATTTATTCAACAATAGTCGCTTAATAGCAAAGTAGAAAAACTCGGACAAGTTCTACATGAGCAATGGTATAACATACCTAACTTTTTCTTTCAAATCTTCATTCCGGTTGTTGACAAGGAAGGTAATATATTCCGAAAATTGACTCATAGGTTTAAAATTATTGCCATCAATGTAGAAAAACGCCTTGCCTTTATAAATCAGTCACAAAATTTAATAAAAACTAAAATTGTATTCTATATTTGATTAACAATTTATTACAGACTTCAATAAATTTGTCATTTTAATTGAAGATGACTACGGCATACGCCGAAAGCTTCTCAACAAATTTTAATCAAACTTAAAATTTATTAAATTCTGTGGCTAAATCAAAAGCAAAGGTTTCTCATCATTGTACATCAAAATTAAAAATCAAGTCATTGAATACAGAAAAAGTGCATTGAAGATATTATTGTTATTGACACCTTTAACAATACATTTTTCAGTGTTTAATCATGCAGCTATTATCGTTTGGCTCCTCTCTGACCTCCGTAACTTTTCATAACAATGTTCAGTGTTCAGCAATCGACTAAAACCACAACAAATGAGTTTATAAACTAAGTCATGTTTTGTATTATTTTTTCCCCAAGAAAAAGAGTTTATTAGTAGGTCTGAAAATTATTTTAAGGACCTGGACGATTTGTGATTTTAAAATTGTATTCTAAATTTGATTAACAATTTATTACAGACTTCAATAAATTTGTCATTTTAATTGAAGATGACTACGACATGCGACGAAAGCTTCTCAACAAATTTTAATCAAACTTAAAATTTATTAAATTCTGTGGCTAAATCAAAAGCAAAGGTTTCTCATCATTGTACATCAAAATTAAAAATCAAGTCATTGAATACAGAAAAAGTGCATTGAAGATATTATTGTTATTGACACCTTTAACAATACATTTTTTCAGTGTAGATGGACTTTGTTTCGAACACAGTTATTCGTCATAAATTAAAGTTGTTAATCATGCAGCTATTATCGTTTGGCTCCTCTCTGACCTCCGTCACTTTTCATAACAATGTTCAGTGTTCAGCAATCGACTAAAATCACAAAAAATGAGTTTATAAACTAAGTCATGTTTGTATTATTTTTTCCCCAAGAAAAAGAGTTTATTAGTAGGTCTGAAAATTATTTTAAGGACCTGGACGATTTGTGATTTTAAAATTTGTAATAAGTGAGGTGGAGGAGGAAAATGTTCTACGAAAATTAATAGTTTTAGTTTTCTGGATTCCTTGTGACTTTTCTGATTATTTGTGGAACATAACAGAGGAACTATTTCCACCTAACTGCGTATCAAAACTACGTTCAAAGTTCAAAGCAGAGTTGCCGCTCGTTCTCGACAATCACGAATACTATTTGCATTAAGATTCGAAACGCCGTTGTGAGCATGATTTTCCGTATTCCCGCTTCTCCTCGCCACAATATCAACCGAAATGAGGCGCTTCGGGGTTCCTTTTAGGGAGAGAACGAGGGAGCAGAAAAGACCCCCGACAGCGAGAGTTTTGGGGTGAAGCCTGTCACAGCCAGACGATTCTCTGATCGCGAGGAAGTAACTAACTTGTAACGAGACGTCACACCCAGGGAAGAGAATCATAACATCACACACACACACTAACACGTGTCAGGACAGAAATAAAAATATCGTCTTATGAAACTCAATTATTAATAATTATATTTTATCTAAATAACTAAAAGTTTTGACTGGGGAAAGAATAAAATTTTAGTTGAAGAAAACAAACATAATTGAAGACCATTGGGTAATAGTTTGGACATAAACAAAACAGTTCGTATATAAATGTAAAAAAAAAGAAATACTTGCAACACGATTTATGATACAACCTTATTTTAGTTCATTTTAACCATTTAATTTATTATATACCTGAAAGTTCTTTCATCGTTAATTTTAACAGTCAACCGTCCCAAAAATAAATTCTCTCTGAAAGTTCCATGAAGCTAGAAATCGTATAAAAAGTTTCTTGTTTCTGTAAGTAATTTTAATTTTATGTGTAATTTGTATTATACACATTTTATTGTAAACATTACCTTCCTATAGTTTTTATAGTTAAAACACCTGTTGAGGTCCCAAACTAAGAGACGATAAGTTGTGTAATGAAATCTTCTTCTTCTTGCTCGGCTCTACACCCTATTCAAGACCTTGGCCTATCTGGTCGAGAGCGGACTGTCGTCTTACATGACACATTCCGAATTGGGAGTGATACGTGGTGAAAGTATTGACTCTCCAGAAGTCTTAATCCCATGACGGTACAAACATCCAAGCCTATACCAGAATTCGATCCCGGGACCTCTGGGGTCTGATGCGGCGACGCTGACCAATATACCACAGGCGGTCGGCTGTATAATGAAACGGTGACCAATAAATTTAATAATTCTTGTTCTTCCAAGCCTCTGTACCATTTACGATACATCATTGTATAAAACTATAAAATAATTCCTCTTAACTACAATTAATCATTGTATGTAACAACCCTGAGTGACGCTCGGAGATCTCGGAAACGCTCGGCTTTAGCTTCGTCAAAGAAGCCACATTGCAGAGACCGCACTTCAAAACCAGTTTTCCATAAAATAATAATATAATTACATTTGTGTTTCTTCATTCTTCAATATATGCTGCGGTTACAGAAGACACGTGCCTACGTCATAAGCAGGTAGGGAAGGATGTGTGATGTGATAGTTATGCGGAAATGAAAAGGCTTACGCAATATAGGTTAGCATGGAGGGTTGCATCAGGCCAGTTGCACAACGAAAACAACATTATGCATAAATATTATTGTTCCGCATATCCATATGAACTTTAATTGTACTAAATGTCCAACTCTTCTGTGCTTAGAAAGGGCTACACATTTTTGCCCTCAGGTAAAAGAACAATATATATCAGTTGAACGGAATCCAACGTGTATTAGTTCAGTAATTATTTCTGATAAATTTTAAATCCATCTCAATTTTAATTTATCGGTCCTAGGTAGATGTCCATTCTTCAGCCCAAAATTTAATTATCTGGAGCTATTTTCATTCCTTAATTACAGAATCTTCTTAGTGAGAATTAATTATGTATTGGCTTTTGTTCAAAGTCAGCTGCGTGTCCCTTCTTTCCTCACTAATCTTTACGTTTCACCATTCGTATTGTTTTTCTGAGGTTTTCTCTACTACGAGGAAATTTTCCTCGCCCGGTGTGTGTTAATTTTTCCGTGACGTATTGACGTTCCCTTTTTTTTGCAGCGAGTGATGTGTCCGCGATGTGTTAATTAGAGAGTATCTCGAGCCGTGATGGAGTAGTTTAAGCATCGGTCCAGCGCTCCGCCCAGATGGCGTGGGTGGTAGCAGGTGCGTGTGTGTGTGCACTGTCCCCTCTCTCTTCCTTTATCCGTGTAGCTACGAGACAATACTCTCTCCCCTCACTCTCTACTCTCTCCCCAAATCTTTCGCCTTTACTTGGGTTCAGGGATCCCATCCCTCACTCATCCATAACTAATGACAGAACTAAGAGTTGTATTAACCATAGAATTACGTAAATCAGCTAGTATAATTCATATATATTTTTACGAAATACACAATTTCTAAACTTTACAGATGCTATTAACAATTTGATTTGTTTACATGCACTTGGAATCGTATAAGTCTTACTTATAATTTTATTAAATAAATTGTATTATAGTTGTTTTTCGTTCAGGCTTGAAAACTTCTGATAATATTACTATATAGATTCTTGAAACGTGAGGAACAACGGATGTAAATATATTATAATGACATTGTGTAATATTTTAAAGGTTTTTGACTTTTACTTTAAATTAATAGATCTGGTAGAATAAATAATAATGAAGTTAAAAGTTTTATAACATATTTAAAAAACAACAAATTAAAAAACTTATATTCCTGCTCTTAAAAAATGTATATGTTGGAAAATAAATTGACAGTTAAAATTTAATACTGATAAGACAGACTGAAATAATAAATACCAGATACTCAAGTCCACCAACCCCTTTGAGAAATAATCAAATTGTTGGAGGCTATGACCACAGTAGCATTTAACTGACGGATTTGAGGAATTTATGGTTTATTTGTATTTTACCAACGACATAGGTATGTATGGCCGGAACCTTTGAAATCATTAGTCCCTGCTACCACTAAGTGCTTACTTCGCTCAACCTTATCAAGCGTTAATCTCCTTTCCATCAATTCCCTTTCTTAATCCTTCGACAGCTGCCCTGACCTTATTTGATAACAACTGCATGACAACTCTTAATAACTATTTCCAATAACTATCTCCTGTCGACGACAACTGCAACTTTCCCACTCGACTACCATACTACAATTACTTCTCTATATCTCCGCAATAAGTACCTCACACCCTTCTCCACAAGTCATAAAACTCGCAACCATCATATGAAAACTAAAATTTAAATCTTTTCCCACCTCTTTCCTCTTCCCGATTCGAATTTTGGCCAATAGGAATCTATCTTATAGTTTCGAGTTTCCAATACGAGGTTCACATGTCTCGCCGGAATTCGCCAGACATCAGGTCATTCCACTTTATTTAGGAAAATTACCAGATGTGCTAAAATTGTGGGACAGAAACTTATCCACCTCATTTATGACAATGGCGTGGGTTCGACGCGGCTTCATAAACCCTCAAAGGTACCCTTCAATATATGGTTTGATGCCCGGATTTCCGGTCGTTACCTGAAGGGTAACGAACCCTCGACTTCTGCAGTTCGGAAAAAATTTTTTTGATAAAATTATTTAATAGAAATAAATAACCAATTTAATAATTTAGAAAACATGTGTACCCTACAATTGAAATGAAATATATGACAAGTTACGAAACCCGCAAGGACCCTAACATGTGCTTTATAAAATTGTATTTGGGGCTTAAAATTCGGTTTAAATTTCAACGCCGATAAAATATACAAAACTTTTAAGTGTGGATAACGTGAAAAGGTATATAGTTTTTTCCACTGTTTATACTAAAGACTGAGATTCGTAGATTTCAGGACAAGGTCTTTTTCCAGAAGACCGCAGCTGAAAGCCAACCAACCTCTTCTTCTCGTCTTCCTCCCCCGTGTGCAATCAATAAGGGCCACCCTTCCCTTCTTCGCCTTCACACTAATGGGTTTTTATTGCTTCAGCTGTCATAGAAACTTCATTGGAAAATAAAATAAAAACTGAGACTCTTCCCCTCAGTGATCTCGGGGACCTTTTCTTCTCGTCTACGTCTTACATTTGACGCAACTGTATAGTTACGTAACAAAATTTGTGATGATAAATAAACAATTCAGCCAATTTTGTCACCAAACAATATTTTATATTATTTTAATACATCTACGACGTTTCGTCAGTATCTGTAGACTTTATCAAAAAAATTGATAATTGATAACATGTATTTATGTGTATAAAATCGTTTTCTGACATATTGGCTATATTGTTCATTTATTATTACTTAGTGTGAGATTATTTATTTAATGACTTGTATTAAGCACAATAGTAATATGTACGTAAGTATTCTTGGCATTCAATTCCGGAATCTTTTCAATGACTTCTTGTAACAACCTCGTATTTCACGCCGTGGCGTAGTTTATCTCCAAAGATTGTCGTGTAATATTAGGTTATTTTAATTAAATTTTGATCTAAATCAATTACATTTACATTTATTATATCTTTAAAGAGAAATTCACTTACTGTCAATGAACTTCAATAATATTTATTAAACATTTAATGTCATAATCCCTGTATATATATAATTGTCCTGAGTAACGCTCTTCGTGACTACGCTCGAGTTCAAAGTAATTAATACTTATAAAATATTATATTTTGTATATTAATACAAACTGACCAATAAAAACATTTGATCCAAAACTATAAATTCAATCAATTTATGCAATTTATTAAATATTTTCGTCCGAAACACTATTGAACGACAATAGTGAAAATTAAAGATGAATAAAAACACGAAATGCAAGTTACGTCCAAGCAAAACGATTCTTTTTATAAAAATAAAATCTTTATGTCATTTGTTTCAGCCCAGTGTTGATTACAGCTTCAAAGGTTTATTATTTGCGGACGTTTCGTTTATTAACTTAGCACTAAAAAGCAATAGAATGACTGCTTGTTACTACACACTAGATTGCTTTTGTAATTCTGAAACGATTCTTCAACGTAAAATACAGAGATTTCCTTAATTTTTTACTATTAACATTTATTTAATTACAATAACTTTTTGATACTAATTTTCCAGAATTTTACCAGCTGGTTGCATTTTTAAATAATAACTTCTTACAATTTCTTCATAAAATGGCAAAAAAAGTTGGTTAACCAAAAAGTAAATTCTACCAAATACAAATAATGGCCAAATGTTAGAAAGAGAAGAATTACATTTCAATTAAAACGTTTTCGGCCCTAAACTACACTATAATCGCATCAAGGTGATTTTTTGAGGGTGCTGAAGGGGGGGGGGGTTTCAATTTTAAAATATTGTATTGGCTAGCTGAATATTTATATTTTATATGTTGTGTTCGTTGTCAGCCAGCCAAACGCTTTCTCATCTGCTGCCGCTGCTGTTGTTGACTTTGGAGATTAGATTTTAGAGGACGTGACGTGATCGGAATACGGGAGGCCATTTTCCTCCATTCTTCCTCCTCTGCCGACGACGACGCTTCTTGGAGCTGTTGTTGTTCCCGATGACGTTAATAAACGTCGACAACCGAGAGGTAAACAATCCACGAAGTGACGAATAATAAACCGTTTATTCTGTAATCAAAATCAGATTATACACACACGAGTGTGGATCATTAAGTAATGCCTCCTATTTTTTTCTCTTTTATTGTTAAGACAGTATTTGCATTTTACAAAGCACGAAACCAAAAAATTAATGATTAAATGGTTTCTTTTCATCATTGTCGCCGTCTTTTTACACGGTTTTTGTCCACATTTTAACAAGGGCTTGCGGTAAAAAGCGTGATCTTGCTTCCTAAGCCTTTCACACACGGCCTCCTCATCTTCAAAGTGAATCCCATGATGAGCTTCCTTTAGTGGCCCCAACAGATGGAAGTCTGATGGTGCTAGGCCAGGGCTGTATGGCGGATGAGGCACGACTTTCCATCCAATTTTCACAACCCCTTCACTGGCGTGATGTCTGGTGTGTGGTCTTGCCTTGTCATGCAAAAGACGAACTCCCGAAAGAGTGAGAGACAATTCATTAGTTGTTACCCGGCGATACTCTCGAATGTGACGTGGAGTCACTGCAGTAACCGGCCTGTCGTTTCGCTTTTCATCAGCCTACGGAGTTTTCACCGTTCAGCTTAGCTATAATTGGGAATCCATCGCCGAACAGTGCTTCATTCACCGCTGTTGCATCACCGTACACATTTTTTAGGTTCTCAGGAATACGAATGGCAGTTTCACATTGCGCATTTAAGCATTCAATCACAGAAAGCTGTCTAATACGTAAGTCAGGGTGCAGCGCTGCCACCTATTGAGTTAGGAAGTTGCACGGCAGTTGATTAGAGAAGATTTGTTGAGGAATCTTGAAATAGGAGGTATTGCCCTCGTATAACGGAGAGGTTGTTTTTCATGGACGTAGAGTTGGTTTTTCGGAGAAACAAAAAATTATGATAGGCATTATACAAGTGCAGCAGATTACTTTACCAAAACTCCTGGGACCACAATCTGGATTCCGATAACTGGTGGCGGCCGTAATTGAGAGGTAAGAACCAAAATGTTCTAGTTTATCAGAGTTCAGTGATGTAGCTGCTTGGTGGCATCTGGTTTCCGCTCTTCCGTTCGGAATTCCTTCGTGATCATTCTCGTCCTCAAACAGTTACACTCTCCTGAAATTCAATCCTCACCACATTCTTATTCAATAAACTTCCAATTCTCATTCCATACTACTCTCCTTCAGATCGCGTTTCTTTGTCCGATCTATATGTTCACCCTCTGACCCCGCCTCTTTCCCTTCTGAAGCCTGTCGGGGGACTTGTGACGTCCAATCACTTTTAATTGTACACCAGCTTATCAGTTCCGAGTTCGATTCCTGGCATGGCTTGGACGTTGTGTATGGTCGAGTTCCCTTACTGAGATATCCCTACAAGAAATAAGGCCCCCAAATGGTTTGAAAAGTCACTAATGACCAGTTGATGTTCAATAAATTAATTGTATTTTATTTCAATTATAAATATTTAAGTCATTTAACTTATAAAAACATCTTGGTATGATTTGGTGTGGACCGTGTTCATCAGGAAACAAAACTAAAATGTCTTTGGATGGCTATTATTTATTTCTTGTAGAAAGTTACATCCGAGATGTCCATTTACAACCTGTTTACAGATGACGTTGATGAAAAATGGCCTAATAAACGCTTGTGTCTACAATATGCTGTTCCTAATCTGCCACCTAAATTTGCTTTAATTATTCGCAGAGACCCCATTAATTTCGAGTGTTGGTATTATCTTTGCACGCTGTTGCATTACAACAGGGTTTAACTGTGGAAGTCTTGATTTACGATTTTCTTACGAGTCGTCGTGACAAATATAAATAGGCGTCTCCATATTTCAAAAGTAACCAATCCATTCAATCTAGAACACTAGTCAGTATAGAGATCATTTTTGCTCTCATATTTCCGTAAAAATTTGTGATCAATAACTTAATTCTATGAAATTTAAAGTTATGTGTTAATTTTTATGTTATGAGAAACTATTTTTATATTATTGTAAATAACTGATTAGCAAAAAGATTAATTATTTTAGCTTCAATTATTTATCATGATTAATTTTCCAAATTATATTTAGTGATTTTCTCTGTATATCCATAAAAATCCTCAGAGTTATTTTTAAAATTTTTAACTATCAACATAGTCTGATTCCTTTACTTTTTTATATTCTTTGCACTGACCAGAAATGGCTAACAAATAATTTAAATGTTTAAAAGTGATTTTTAATTTCATGGAGATGATAATTATGGCTTTATCCGAAAATTTCTTAAATTACTTATGTTTTAATAAATGTGTTATTTTAAACAACATTTAGGATAAAACAACAGGTAAAAAATGACAGTAAGTTTTTAGAACCTTTCCAGTTTTTTGTCGACGCATGAAATAAAAACCGGAGAAAAAATTGAATTAAAAATTAAGTTGTAATATAATAAAAAAAATTAGATGTAAAAGGCCTGGTAATGTCTATCTTCCCTAGCCAGAGATTGATTATTCAATATTCCAAAGTCGGTACGTAAATAATTTCTATGATATGATTCCAGAGATAATAAAGAGCTGTCTGACAATGTCTGACCAAGTACATTTATTTATTTATGTTGAGTCTCTTTTTCTCCCGTATCATTAGTCATCGTTTCGTTACAAATTTTGCTACCCCCTCCCATTTTTTTCGGGGAACAGCTGCAGTGACAATTTCTAAACATAATTACTGCAATAAAACTTTACCTAAACGATAACGATGCTGGTGTGAAGGTTAAGGGACTTTTAATTACGCCATGTGCACAGACGAGAGGGGAAAATAAAATCTCTGCCTCCAAAATGTAATTTGTTTTTAGGAAAAAAAAAGTTTTCTTTATGGTGCCCCACTTATTTCTTCCCTCTTATTTTCCAATTTTTATTGCTACTTTTTTTCGCCAGTTTCTTTTTTTTTGAGTTGTGGGATGCAAGGGTTGCGATTCGTAGGTCATAACGACCCTTTCTGCAGTCGTAAATATCTCATTCCGAGAGGACCTCCCGTCCACCCCATCCCCCAATCCTCACACCCCCTTGCCCTTTCCCATATCACATACTCGTTGCTAATTGATATGGTAATGCAGAGTCGGGCCGTTAGCACAAATTGGACATCTCTCTCCTCACACACACACACGGGTATATATAGATATAGGTACGACGTTAGCGTCCGTCACACACAAACCGTACTACAGCATCCCAGTTCGCTAATTATCTCAATAAACCAAGGGTGATATGGCCTGGGTTATCCAAGGCAGAGGACACGTAAATTGCTCCCGGCAGCTCGAGTCCTTAATGAGGTCATTAGCGACGCATTACAGACGGCAGGAAGTAGTAACAGAGAGACATGCAGAGCGAGGTAGAGGGAAAAGTAGAAACCGATAGGGAAAGGAATGGGGGAGAGAGAGAGAGGAATCGTAGACTGCAATGGTAAACCTGCAAGGTGAAACGAGAGAAGAAAAAAAACCAACACCCGTTCTCAATTATAGAACCCGGAGCGATCGACGTGCTCTTAGAGCTCATTAATTAATTAAATCATTCATTAAAGCAGGTGATGTTTGTTTAAAATGTGGCTATTCAATTATTTTCCATTAAATTAACATCTTAGTTTTACTGTAGGGTCATGTTTGAAAAAGTTTCAGAGTTAATAAACTGTCCAAGTTAGACTTTCATTCAATCTTCAATCTATAACCTGTATTTTGAGGAACGGGATACTTGAGGGTAACTTATATTGTGACCTCTTCCGTATAACAGTATAACTATAGTTTAACAATCCCACTTGGTATTCGCCTTCATTTTCAATGAAGTTCGTCGGGTTCTCTTTACTCGTTCCACGTCTGTACCATGACGGGTGGCGCCGCGGAGCGGTCAGGTATTAAATGTAAACCTTTTAAACAATTTTTGGATATGATCACTTGCTATATTTGGAACGGATAACTAAATCATTAGATTCGATATTAATGACAGGGGCAATTTGGTTCCAATATTATTACTAATAGCTCTTCTTCCTTTTACTCAATCAATTGCCACAAGAAACAATAGAGGACGTAGAGAAAAAGGGTTTCAGGAAAGAGAAAGCCGGCGATTAAATTGATTAAATTAACCATCAATTCACAGACAAACCAGAGTTTTTATTTTATTCAAACGACGTTTCGACCACATTAATATTTTTGATAAATAAGCTTTGGTGATATAACTTATAAATAAATCTCTTAATTATAAATTTTGTTTCCGTGGATAATGATTTTCAAGTCTGGATTCACCATGGAACTTCAGTTACTAAGCACAACTCAGTGGTCGTCTGCTCTGTCTTCTCACTTTCTTCCATTTTATCTTGTTCTTTTCTTTGGTTCCTGATAAACGTTTTCTAATCTAGGTGTTTTAATTGTTTGAAGACCGTGCTTAATATTTTCATAAAAATTGATAGAGTTTGGATGAAAAGACACAAAACTCTCCTTTAATAGCACAGGAAGAGGATTAGAAAAAATTATTAATAAGGTAAATGGAAATGAAACTCTAGCGAGAAAATAAGCAGTAACAAGAACAACGTCAAAAGATGCGGTAGGTTAACTGGACGAAAATTGTTACGTCTTCGGGGTTTCTTTTATTTAACGCAGTTGTCTCTTCCCTGATTTACAATTCGTCTCATTTATCCTTCTTTTTGTCTTTTATCTTTCTATGATTATTATTTAGTATCTCTTCGTTGCTTTTATGTGATGTGTCTTTAATGTTTACGTTGTTAATATTAATCCTACTCTTTTCTGTCTTTTTTTCAATGAGATAATAGTATACAACATTATTTATTAGCACAATGAGTATTTACTAGTTTCGTTCAGATAAATTTCTCCATAAATTATTCAAAAATAAATTTTCTACCGCAACCGTCACTGGAGATTACTCACAATGTAATTACTTTATGCATTTAAAAATACCTGATGGATGAAATGGTGTATATTATAATAACTACATGTTAATTAAATTCGTTTGCTGAAACATTTAGCCCAATTTTTAATTATCAGTAAATTATTCTTTAATCGTCTAATATATCGAATGAATTTATAATCTGGAGATTACCAAATACTCAGAAAATCGACACGTCACTTTAATATAATCCAAACGAAAAAGATTTTATAAATAAAGTAATGAAATTAACATGATTTAATATACAAAGATTAACCACAACTCAGAAATAGAAGAATTTAATTTCATATAGCACTTTTCGTGGCCAAATTTTGGAACCTATTCAGTTCATTGAATAAAAATTTTAATTAAGGAACTGAAGAGGCTCCGAAAGTTGGAGACGAAACGTTTTTATTCCATAAAAGTTTTTAATAATCTATTATTAAGACTGCTGTGGTTCTTTAGTTATCATTTATAGATAAGATTAAAATTATAGCTAGAAAATGTAGTTATTTTGTTACTTATTTCACTAATATTGACAGCAGTTCAAGGCTTGTTCCCTACTATCATTTTTTAAAAAGATAAATTATGTACATCAATAATTATAATATTTATTATGATATTAATTTTAGAGAAAAACTTAGAACAAAGGTTATTTACGACCACAAATCAAGGATAACTTACAAACTGTGATTTTACCGGACAAATATTGTTTTTGGTATCCTCCTAAATAATTAATAATGTTTATTTTCTCTCTGTTATTAATTTAAAATTGCAATTGTTTTTAAAATAGTGTCATATAACACAGCCACTCTGATTATTTGTTTATCTTTTTGTAAATATGAATGGCTCCCGATGTAAGCAAAAACAAATAAATGGCAAGTGATGAAAGTGGCAATATTAGCAAACTCTCTGCCCAATACATTAAATAAATTACAATTTTGAATTGATATGACAGAGAATATAAAATGTAGTCATTTACATGGTTGCCAGAAAACACATAGAGGAATATATAAAACTATTTTTTTTCGATTGGTGGGCATTACATACATAATAAATAGCAAATTAGCTAAGTAAGAAATGGTGTAAATTATTTTTCTCTCCAAATAATATTGTAATAAATTATGTAATGATTTATATATGTTATCTTTTCGTTTTATAGAATAATACTGTCGAATACAACCAAAGACTAAAAAATGAAGGCCTACATGTTTCTTATTTTTATTTGGGTCATAAATTGTAAATATAAAAGCTGTAAAGCTTTTTATGGGTTGTATAAAACTGCAATGTATGATGAAGAAACGTTCAGTAATAGATTCTGTGGGGCAGTCTTACTCGTAGTAGACCAGAGATTTTTTAAATATATATATATATATATATATATATATATACTTCCCCAGTACAAAATATTCAAACAATTTTACTTTCTTTTGCAAGTTAAACGTTTTGGGTAATTTTATCAAAGTAAATGTACATTATTATATGTTTAAAAAAATTTCTGTCTTCTTATTCCCTTCCTAGCTATATATCAGTTAATCTCGTTGAGAATAAGTATTTAGAATAGAATTTATTCTCCAGGAAAGCCATGGATAACGACGACGCTCCCAGTGGCCAAGACACAGTAGTTTCGTGTCGTGGAGCCTCCGGTGGACCTTATTGTTGGGCAATCCATTGTAGCGTCCAAGGGCTTAACAATAATTAAGTAGCACAGCGTGTCCAAGCTCAGTTTAATATGTGTTTACAAACTAAATTAATTGCGGGGACCTAACTCCGGGCAAGACTCCTTTAATCCCAACCCCTAAAACACCAGCCGGCCCTCACACTCACCCTCGTGGAACAGCGACAAGCGTCGTTTCCATGGATACGGACTCCTCTCACCCTTCACATCACACCCGTTATTCTGCATAGATTTTTTTTACAAAAGAAATTTAGTTAGTTAAAGATATTTAATATATACTGAACCCCGAAAGGTAACGATATGAAACATATACGAAAATGTAAGCTATAATTCCTGTTTAATCCCTGAAATTTTCATTGAAATATTACATTATGACCTTTCATATGCCATTTAAGTAATCATTCATCTCTTAAGTAGGGGAGAATTTTTATTCTGTTAGAATACTGAAAATATTTTTAGCCCAGCCATTGTAACGAGAGTATTTTTAACTCTCTCCAGATCTTGGGAGTTCTTACTTCGACTCTTCCGATGCCACTTTAATAAAGTGTTGACCATAATTAAATAATATACAGGGATAATATTAGTAAATACCCGGGCAACGCTAGTTCTATGTAAAATCAACAGATTCTTTGTCCTCATCCAGTTTTAAACTTTTATATTTATTTCTTACTTTATATTTTATTTAGTACTGAATTTTTAACGAAATATTATCTATTCAAAATTAATATTGATATTTAAAATTTCTTTTCTGGTTACCTGACAAAGTCCCCAACAAATGGACGAAACGTCGTGATTTTCGAACTAAATTGTTTTCTGACAAATTCGCTGTATTTTTTATGTATGTATGCATTTATGTACCTTTTCCTTCCCATATGAACGTTAGTGTAAACTTTCTCATACAAAAACATAATTATCCATTCTCTTAAATATGCTCCGGACGTTTACTCTAAACATTTCCCACTTTTGTTTTCCTTTGCCCGTTTAATGTTTGCCTCACCTGATCATAAATCCACATGCTATTAAAATGAAATGGATCATTCCCCCCCACTCCTTCCCCATAATTACATTACGTACACACCAACAGAATCTGGCCATCGAGAAAATATTTTTCCCTCCTTCAGGGGGGAATTTAAATAATTCACTGTATATGCAGACTTCATATTCACATTCAGTTTCGACTGTTCCCTTTGACGGAATTAGAGGAAAGGAAGCGTTAAAATCGAAGGAGGGTGAACTGAAAAAAACAACAACACGGAAGCTTTAAACGGCTTGCAGATATGAGGAAAAAAGTAAATGTATAAATATATTTCATTTATATAACTGTGTGCGAGGGGGAAAAATAAAAAGATGGGAGATGAGATTTCGTCCCCGTCGTTACGGAGCTTCCTCGTCTAATTAAAAAAAGCTGCGGATTAATTCTATTTAACTAACTGGGGAAAATACTCCTCCTCTTTTAAAATGTCCAGATTACTTTGAAAAGACTAGAAACAAAAATGAGGGCCGCGTATATTTATTTTCATGGAACTATATTGTATTTGGAAAACGGAAAAATGGTTGAAGATTAACTATGATAAAATAGTTAAACCATTTCTATTGAGCATGAACAATAAATTATTTAACAACTAATGGGAGGAAAAATTTTCTGGAAGGGTACCCAGCGTTTATATTATCCCTTTGCAATATTTAATTCGACGAGTCAACACGTGATTAATACTTCAGATAGTTCATCACACATTTTAAAATTAATCTTTTCCGGCCTTCCAACCATCGAAGTCATACAAAAGAACGCTGAAAATAGTATTTTTTTTCAAGAATGTATAAATAAATTGTAATTCAAGCAATGCACCTCGTTGATGACGAATTTATTGATAGATAATCGACTAAATATGCACACAATGACAATAAAGGGAATGTATCAGATCTCGGCAATCTGAAAAGTCGAAACAATGCCAGGCTACGACGCAATGAACTATGCGTATGCGTAAGTCAGGTGCCATAGATTTTTCAAGCGGTCAGGCTGATAATTTGGGATTATAAGCTTTCTTTATGTGAAAAAATCCAATATATATATATAGGTCGAAAAATAAAATAACAATTTCTGGATTTTGACAACAGTGTTAATCACCAGGTTTAACGTCAAGGCTGCCCCAAAAATACAAATAAAAAAATCATCAAAACCAGTCAAGCAATTAGGGAGGAAATGAATTACGACAACTCGCTCTCCAGAAGATAATTTAATTTTGAAATAATTAGATACTGCATAATTCAATTAATTGAGCTCCATTTTGTGACATTAATTATAGTGAGAAGTAGTATTCGTATAAATAAATAATTATAATAACCTGTTGTAATACATTTAATAAGGTTATTTGAGAAGAAATTAATGCTTTTGTTAAAAAATCAAATTAAAGAGTCTATCGTTGTATTTGCGTCTCTTTGATTACGATTTTTCTGTACAACTGAGAATCTTTAAGTGTTAACTGTTTTGATTATACGTACAATTTAGTTAAATTAATCCGTATTCCGAATTCAATTTGTGAAAACTGAAACGTTAACTTTCCGTAGAATTGAGTTTAGTGACCGTTTATCTCAAAATTGAGTTTGTCTACATTTGGTATTTTTGCAGTGGACGCCAAAAACAACTATTCCAGATTGCAAAATATATTTGTTTAAAACTGTTCATAAAGCAGACTGGAGGGAAATGTACGAAGAGAGAGAGAGGGGGGGAGAGAGATGGGGAAAAACGTGAGGAGGATTATTATGATAATGTTTTCGGGGGATACGTGGCAGGACTGTGGATGTCCCTGGATATTAGCGAAACCCGCCCTCGTATGTAATTTAGTCGGGTGTGTACTATTTTCCTCGCGTTCTTCGTTCGCCCTACGGTTTTTAATTAAAACCTTCCCTCGGTTTCCCTCTCTTTTTGCCTTCTGAAACTTTTCTTTCGTTTTTCTGTATGTCAGTGGGATTCTCGCTAAACGGTCTACCTTGCTTTTTCCTAGGGTTGTAATAAAGAGTTCCATTAAACTACATAAGTGATATTGTATTTTGTTACTTAAAAAGGTTCCCGCCTTTTTTTTGGTGGTCGGTTCGTACTTTCCACTAAGATGAAGGGAAAACTAGATTAAAATAATGCTAGAAAGTGGCATGAAAATATGTAAAATATGGTGTGAGGAGTGGGAAATCAAAGCATAGTCAGGAAGAAAGCAAGAAGCCACTCGGAAGAAATAAGGTAGCATTTAGAAAAAATATAGAAAATACGGCGTCTAAAATAAACGTTTATAATGTAACAAATATATTTTTATAACTTTCGATTATATTACACACCCAAAGGTAACATTGTGTTACGTTGACTCATTAAACACAAGGAAATTAAATGTGAGTTGTCAAGTTATTTTAGTAGAGGAACATATTTAAGAACTTCATAAATTTCTTCTGAGCCATTCCTGAATTTTAAATGAATGACTGAGTGAACTATTACCTACAAGAACCATGCTCTACAATGAAGCAATTGGTGTACGTGAGACCGCTGTTGTAATAGCGCGAGGTGACGTCCAGTGTGTCATATTGTGACTAATGCTTTCCGTCTTGTTAACTTTACGTATCCAAACTGCTATAATTTTTCAGTAGACATAGCAGAATGTGGCTGTCTCAAAATAGCGCCATAATAAAGAACATGACGATATTTGCAGAAGTAAGGTCGCGTTCGGTTACAAAGATACAATTGTATAAAATCGGATGTAACTAGTAAAGTAGGAGACCCTCAACTCCACTCGTGACTAGATTTTGGATTGTGGTTAGTCATTCACCCACATCGAAATTTTTCAAAGATCTAAAAAAGTCCGTCTATGTTCGGATTTCCTTCTGGAAATATGGCTAGGTCTGGGCTCAGTACTCTGTTTCTAATTTATTAAACTTAACCTTCAAAATCATTCTAGCGTCTTTGATTCCGTTCATGTTTGGACGTAGAAAAATTTCGAGACCTGAGGTTTTTTATTTTCTATCCTCAATTCTCCTGACTTGGATCGCTGAAGAAAAGAAGACGGATACATAACTAAGCCCAACTCCCCTTCCGTCTATTCAATTCCTCGGCTAATAAATTTCAAAATCCACCTTATTTTGGTTTTCTCCAGTTTTAACCAGGAACCACATTTCTAATCTCACAACTTGCTCTCTCCTCGTAACCTTGTTTTTTCCACATTATTGATTACCACATAACAAACAACTGTAAAAATTAAAAAAAGAACACCGCATGAAAACACTTTATAAATTCATCTAAATATAATTTATTTTAATTAGTTAAAATATCTATGTGTTTGGAAATCATTAAATAGTCAAAAAAATTAATACAAAATTAATTAGGGAATCAATAAATTAGGAAGACAGAATAAACAGTTAAAAACAATAGCTCATAATGATAGCTTTAGTGTTCACATTAAAAATGGTAAAAATTGACTGCGTGAAACAGAAAATTATAAATATAATAAATAACTCCATTTTAATACTTCTTAATTTTCTGATAACATGACTAATTTTTCATTTCACAAAATAATTTTATTATACATCCATTTCATTGTTAATATGAAATTTTGATTAATGATTTAACTGAAGACGTTCCAAAAGTTTGGGACGAAAAGTTTTACTTCAAATTAAATTCTTCTATTTCTAAATTTTACCTATTCTTTGTATTTAATTTATAATATTTAGTTAAACAACAAGATGAACTTTATGAATAAGGCAAAGAAATACCTGGCAAGTTTTTAATAAATATTGGGAAACTGACGGTACAGTGTACAGAGCTTCTAAGGAGAGTTTCATCTCGACTACAGTTTTAAGAGATTTTCAATAAGATGTGTATATACGGAGAAAATGTTTACTGTTCGACACCATCAATGGAAGACTTGAAAAGAGAAAGAAGAATATATTGTAGTGATGAAGAAAGCAGCTCAGGACAGAAAATATTGGTTACCAAGTCCAAGAACTGTCAGAATTAATCAGAATATTAATGAGATTAAGGTTTAATATTGTCTATTCTAGATTTGAAACATCCATTAGCCTATAGTCTGAGGCAAACATAGATAATATACAATCACAGATCTTGCGTCTCTCCTACAATAATAGCTAACCACCAATCAGCAGAAAGACGGTCACCTTAGCTGAAGCTCACAAGTTGCTTCTGTTTGACGGTCGCTGTGTCCGTCAACCCCTTTCCTACTACCCCTTTCCGCCAGGGCTAAGATTAATGACGTAACGTCCGGATGGACGCCGATATAAAGCGCTCCTCCTCCATCAATCAGTTTATTGCTCACTGGACCATTAAGCTAATGAAGTTACACAACCGTTCTTCTCTCTCTCTCTCTCTCCCGGACGAACACTACCACAAGCTAATTAATCTAAAATTTTAATTGTATTGACCATTAAAATTACAGTTCCTTTTTAAGCAGTACTAGTTTACAGTGAGAGGAAGATGAGCTGTATCACGGTTTCCAGTATTTATCTCTAGTTGTGTGTTCGGTATCAACAAGTAGTTGATCATGAATTTTTTTTACCATGACCCCCGTGGTGTATTTTTTCTTGTTAGGAAGATGAATAAAAAATATATTTCTCTTGAGGAAATGAATTATTAGAGATTAAGAAGTTGAATAAAGCGTACAAACTCTACTTGACCATCCTGTTCTCAGAACAGGCGGAGGAATCACCGTTACTTTTCCACCAGCACTTCTTATTGGCTCACTCTACTTGATTCACTCATAAAGATAATCAGAGAATGTATGGACGTAGAAAACTCATCTTTGTGTAATGGCGAAATATTTATATCTGTCTCTTTGGGAATCTACTTATAAAACTCAGCATTTATTTCTAGAATTAAATTTCCTACTACACAGGCAAACTATAAACTATGTGAAATATTTTTTAAAAAACCTTTGGATGTAAATGGCGGAACTGAGGC
This sequence comes from Eucriotettix oculatus, assembly GCA_034510155.1. Classification (NCBI taxonomy): domain Eukaryota; kingdom Metazoa; phylum Arthropoda; class Insecta; order Orthoptera; family Tetrigidae; genus Eucriotettix; species Eucriotettix oculatus. The sequence goes on from CM067382.1 coordinate 46,814,243, forward strand.
AACAAATGACGCAGTATGTAAAAATCAATCTCTCAATCTTTATTTGAACGTGGAGCTGGCGAGTTAATTTGGATCACCGACCGTAGTTGCTAAAAATTCTGCAATTGGACTTCTGATTAGGTTTGAAATATTTTGCAAGTATTGTTAAAAATAATCAGGAACAACGTACTAAATGATGCTGTATGTCAACGAGAGAGTTTCAAATTATTTTATAATTTTAATGTCCTTCGTCACATGGCAGAAATCTATTTGGGAGTCCAATTCTGCCCATACCCGACGCAATATTTCAGGGGTGACGGTATGAAAGGGCTGCTACGATGCCGCAAGTCTTCCAGGTTCTGTGATAGAAGGTGGGACATAAATTTGCCGATTTTTTAATGAAGTGTATTTAAGTTTGGTGCCCATGGTGGCCACTGGAGTAGCGGCCTTAAAACGGCATATCCAGCTATTTGGCAATGTCGAATTCAGGCAATCTCGTACAGAATTGTGGAAATGCGGAATGACGCTTCAGTGTAGAAAGGTGGAATCCCATCCCAAGCAACTCAGATCTCCTTCAACGTACTGATAATAATCAATTTTTTTCATAATGAAGTAATTCTGTTTGAAATTAAAATTCTTATTTTAATCTTCTATTTCAACTTCTTTTTCTTCTTTCCAGGATTGCGCTTTTAGCTTGTTCCGGCTTCACCTCAACATCTCAACCTAGGTCTTCCAACACTCCTTTTGCCTAATGGCTTATATCCCAACACCTGTCTTGGAAAACTGTCTCTAGACATTCGCAATAAATTCCCTCTCTCCACTTATTTTCGTACTCAGTTAACTTATCCGTGATCGTTATGAACAAGTATAATTTTATTGAAGCAATATGGAATTTAAATAAATGAACAATCAGACAAATAACTATAATTAATTAAATATATATAGGCAATTTGTAAGCAAAAAATATTTATGCCGTAATCGTCTCTGGACACATTCAAGACGTAAAATTATTCACACGAGTAATAGTTTCATCCATTTAAAAATTTACCTGAAGAAGCCCACAAATATGGATGAAATTATTATTAACTAAATGTTAATTAAAATTTTTTCTGTAATTTTTTTTACTTAAAATACAGTATAATACGTGAAAAATAAACTTCATTTTCCAAAATGAAATATTTTTCCTGAACTGTGCTAATGTATTACAGACACCTCGAACCATTGGTTGCAGGCGGCGCTTGGAGACAAATGGCGGCGAGAAAGATAGTAATTTACTATCAATCTCACTGTTTTTATGAGTGTCGACAGTTTTCAACATCGACAACGATGAGACTAATATTGTTACGCGAACAAAATTCAGAGTTTAAATTAATAGCCTTGGTAATTAATTTTCGATATCTGTCCTCTCTTTCGCTTTAAAACCCCCTTTCGCTACAGTTACATCTGATTTTCATGTTTCACACAAATAACACAATCACACGTAAATCGTTGGGTGACGCTCCACCCCCTCCCACCCTGTTCGACACATAATTACAAAATAATTACCTCACAGGCACAGGACAGGAGGGTGGGGAATAGTGGGGATGTTTACGCTAATAAATAACGAATTCAACCAAATTCAAACCAACTCATATCAGTGAATATCTTCCACCCCCTGTCCTCCCTCTCTCCATAAAAATATTATTGAGTGTTTGGTTTGGGTTTATTAAATTCCCCCGTGAGAGTGTTTATTTAGATTGCAACGAAACGTCAGAAATCGCATTATTATTGAATCATTCCATTCGAACGCACAAACATGATCAAGCTGCTCTATCATCGTTGGATAATCGCCGTTAATTAACATGAAAGGGGTGATGGGAGGGGGAGAGGGTGGAGGGAGATCGGGAGATTGGGGCATGCTGCTGTAGATGATGGCAGCCATCATGGGGGCCGGACATTAATAGCTTCCCGGAGTCGCAATAATCAAAATAAATCAGCCGGACGAATCAAGCGGAAATAAATAACATAAATTCTCTTAATAAATAAAATGTTGAGGAGAAAATTTATGGGCATTCATTGGAACGAAATGTTTTATTATTGGACTGGTATGATTATTTGTGATTTATTATTAATAATTGTTTCTTCAGAGTCCACTTAAAGAATAAATAACGCTAATTTTGAATATAATGTAAAAACGGGCGTTATATAATTATTTTATAACCATCACCTATGTAAATAAAACATAAAGACAATTATAAATATTTTTATTAATACCCTTTTAATATAATTACGACGTTTTGCTCATCTTTGTCGAGTTTATCATGTAAAATTTGAAATGGGCAAAACTATTAAAGTTGTTGTAATGAATACAAGGTAGAATCTATAGTTTTTATGAAATAATGGAATTTTATTTTTATAATAATTAATTCTAAAATGAGCAAAGTGTATGATACATGTAAATGTGATAATATAAGTTATAAGCTGGCAATTTTTAATTATAAACACTATATATTTACAATAATTATACAAATTAAATTTACAACTAAATCCAAGAGCTCTACACTAAGGGTCTTTAAAATGGGCTTTCTCATAGAGGAGAATAACTGACACTAATCCTATTCGGAACTGGTTGTACAACGAAATCGGCAAAGGGCCACAAACAGTGGTATTTACCGTGTCGTCTCAGCTTGCCTGGAACTTGTAGTTGACCCCTCTGGAATTCCGCTTTGAACCAATATGCGCATTTAGATCCGGACTGGACTATGCCTTCCTTCCTTTACTTATATGTCCACTGCTAGGACAATCTACAATTTCTTATTTCTCCCTCTCTTCGACCATAATCATCAAATAATAATATCCTCCACATCCTTAATGTCCATATCATCATCTCCTTAATGTTCTAAAATTTAATATTTTTTCCCCACTGCATTATTTTGTGTTCCGTCGGTGGCGGGGCTCGATATTTTCCAATCAAAATTATTGTCTGTTTTGCACCCTCACCGAAAGTTTTGAGGAAAAACACCATCCTCATTACCACCCGATGTCGAGAAATTTCACGCCGTTTTGCTTTATTTCACCTGTCTGTAACCCTCACGTAGCTTGCCTTTGCTTCCGTTCCACCAAATTCCGAGTAGATGTGTTTTATCGTTACATTGTGGGCAATTTTGAGTTGTGGATTGCGTGATGAAACGATCTACTGCTCTACATTTAAAAATTAACCTGTTGAAATTATTATTATTACCACTACTAAGCT